>OY728137.1:789264245-790562657 GCA_963277665.1 Viscum album
TGATGGAAAAGGAAAAGCCATAAAGAATCCAAAAACAGGAAGCCAAAATATCTTTTGAGCTCTTTCACCTTCATATATTCACAGTCCCCCTTCTGGATAGCCCCCTCCCCCTACACCCCCACACCCCCTACACCCTACCTCCTCCCGGCACAATCCTGGACTGCCCCTCCCTTCCCCCTGCACACTTCTAGACAACCTGTAACATCCCAAGTAATTAATGAATAATATATTTTCTTATCTATGTCTATTTATGAATTAGATAGTGTTTTAGAGGCTTAAAATGAGAATAAATCCAATCTTAAGCATGGAATACACTAATATTTTTAAAAGATTGTTTTACTGCCTTTTGATGGAAAACCATTTTTAAACCTATCTTTTGAAAATTATATATGATATATTTGTTGAAATAAACTTATTATTTAGGATTAGGACATTGAAAATAACTTTTGATAAATTTTTGGTATTTTTCTGACAATGTTTATTTTTTAATGAATAGTGAAAAAATACTGCATTTTACTTCAAAATTGCTTTTTCCTCTAATTTAATTATGTGGATATATTATCTTTTTAATTGGTTTTAACATGTAATTAGAATATATATTTACCATTTAATCCAATGGTGGTGAATATAATTAATTTCACTTTGGAATTGGGCATAAACAAGTGCCAAACTTTTCATATATATTATTTCAAAAAAACCCGCTATTTGTTTTGACAATGGGAGTTATTTTTAAATTAATTATTGAAATTTCTATGTTTGGAATTTGGTCAAATAGATTCCATATTTTTAATCAGAATATCCAAATTATATTATTAGAACTCTTTTGTTTTTGGACATTATGATTAGTAACGACGGTAATTATCTTTAATAATCGTGATTAATTAGTAATCAGGTAGTTAAGAGTAATAGAATAATATCATAATAACAACAAACGACCCCAAAATGAGTCCTAATGATACTGGTTGTGTCACATACGACCATGGGATGCCTTGTGTCAAACTTAGGGACCCCATGGAATCACTTTTGGGTGACAGTGACACTTTATCATTTTATTTTTAAAGAAAGGAGAATATCACAAAATTATGCATCACCCAAGTAAAACAATTTTAGTTTTGTCTGTGTAAATGATTTCTTAGACTATAAATAGTCATTAGAAATCTAAAACGATTTCCTACATCTTTTTATATTTTTAGACATTAAATAAATTAATTTATTTATGACACCATGATGATACAATGATTACCTCATTAATGAACAATTTAAATAAAATGAAAAGATAATGTAAAATATAAGACTTACACTTGTCAAAAACCTAGTTGATGAGTATATTTCGAACCCTTATCACCTTAGCCTCTAAATATATCAATGTGGGACCTTTAAAATACGAAAATCATTTTAAAATAAAGTAGCATTTCTTGACTTTCCTAGAGTGCCCCTCCTCCCTCTTATAAAAGGCCCCCACCTCTACCTCCTTACCCACACCTCTCAAGCCATTGGCTTAGAAAAACTCTACTCATTTCATCTCTACGCATCCCTCTCTTCATCATATAATCCTTACCTTATGTAGGAAGCTCTTCAAGAAACCCTTTTGGTTCAAACCAAGAGGAGTTACCCGATTTAAAGGTAAAGTCTTCTCTAATGTTCTTTTGTTTTATTTTGCTTCTCCAACCCACTAAACTCTATTTATTCCTTTATTTTGTAAAAACAAAAGTATATTCAAAATACTAGGATGTTGTTATAATAAGTATTCAAGCTACACTTACACACACCTCTGTCTAATGGTTAAAGAATATATTGTTTCTTTGGTTAGTGAATTTCTACCTCATGAAACGATGATTGTTCAATATTCTTTTAACACCTTTAAAGGTGTCCATTAAGATGTAACTATATTTATATATGATATATAATATGTTTATGTTTTCCTTATGCTTCTGTATTTTTCATTTATGGCATAACTTTATGGTTTCCCTTATGGATAAATGCGATAATTTCATTTTTTGGAAGGGCGCACTACCACCCCCTCAAAGTGATTTGATTCGTTAATGCCATATGTGGGACGTGTAAAGGATAAAGTTAATAATATTATATATGATATTATACTGGAATTATAATGTACCTTTATATCATTATGATTCCATTCCATTAAATATGAAATAGAAATGAAAGTAGCGTTCATGCATACGTACGACCTACCGTCTCCATGAACGATGCATTTCATTTTTACCTCTAAATGTTATGTAATATTATAAATGCATGTATATATTGGATATATATGATATATATGATATCTACATCATGAATATAATTTTTTATATAATGTATTTCTTACCACATGAACAAATTGTAATTATAAGGAGTTTATTTTTGACTCAAGTACCAATGATCGACAAAACGACCGTTATTAACTTAAATAATTACATAGTATTAATAACATGGTAATAAGTGATATAAAAGGAATAATGAAATTGGAAAAGGTTCTTAGGCAGTTAGAAATTAACTCTAGTTTATTATTCAGGAGATTAAAGAACGATCAAGTCAAATCGGACATGAGGTAAGGGACTTCATCTCAATCTCCTTTCATTTAGACATATTTTGTTTTATACACAACTTTCTTTTATACAGTGTATAAAACCGTTTGACTTTTACTTTTATTCAAAAGATATCTTTTTATATGAGGCATTTTACTAGATGACAAAAGGAAATGTATTTGTCTTACGTATGCGGGGACAACGACTTCTCCGCCGCCGTGACCATTATTTGAGTTTCGGCTTCCTCTACAAGCCATAAATTTTTTTAAGTGAAAAATATATACCATGTTTTACTTTTCTTTTATTTTGGTATTGAAAATGGTTTTGATAATGTTTTTATTATATTAATGTGTTGTATTGATATCTTGTGATTGAAATGTGGAAATGTTATGTTTCTTTTATGCATGTTTTATGTGATACGATTATGTTATGGTTCTTAGGCATTGTTTATTAAGATGGGTGGTTCTGTGATAAAATAAGGGAGGGTGAGCCCGTGATAGCTCTCTAATTCATTGGGTAATGCAAAGGGGTTAAATTCTAAGATTTCTCCGAAGAGATTTAAGGAATATACTGTGGTAGGTATTCCAAACATAATCGTGAGGGTTACTCCCTACGTAAGAATGTTATGAATGCGTCAAGTTACATTTATGATTATGATTTCTAGGAGTTATTCATGAATCTTATGATTTCATGAGGTATGTTAAAGTTCTTATGTTTTATGAGTAAAGTATGATTTCATTTATTCTTATATATACATGGACTAATGTTTTCATTCCATATTTTTATATCCCTTACTGAGATTCTTATGCTCATCCCATGTTTTTGAGATGTTTTTCACAGGTCAAGGGAAAAGTACATGATGTGATGATAGTGTCGAGGAAGTGTCAAGAAAGAATCCATGTTTTATTTTAAATATGTCTCCTTTGATGGGAAAAATGAATATTGTCTTTTATGTAACCACCTTGTTTAAATGTGGAATGTAATGCATGATTTATGATCTAATTATCTAAAACTCTAAACTTGAAAATATCCTCAATGTGTATTCTTGAAATATCTCAAGATTTAGTAATGTTTAAGGATGGGGCCTTATAGTTGGTATTAAAGGTCAGTTTAGATAACTTTAGGAGTTATAATTCTATTAAATGATTATCTAAAAATATTTTTTATGGTCAAATTGAAATGATATAGCATTTGAAGATTACCATGCTGCTTCATTTGAGACATGTTTGTTCAGAATGGTTTTCCGTAGAGTAAATAGGGAAGCAACACTTGTAAGGAATACCGAAGGAAACGACCTTCCGAATCTGCATCCTAAGATGGTTGGAATTGGAAATGAATAGTTTATTGCAGTAATGGCACAATTGACTCAAGCGATAAATGGTGGTGGTATCCATGCAGAAGATCAGCCAGATCAATCACAGAGGAACATGTCAGTGGTGGAACATTTAATGAGGCAACATCCCCCATAATTCAGAGGATCATCTGACCCTGTGCTAGTTTAAGGGTGGATTAAAGCACTGAAGAAGATTTTATATGTCATGGGGGTGTTCAGACAATCAAAAGGTTAGTCTTGCTATTTACCGTTTGGAGGGTGAAACAGATCAGTGGTGGTTGATGGTTAAAAATATCAGGGACACCGATGAGATCGATGCTCTTGACTTGGATGAATTCAAAGGTATGTTTATGGAGAAATATTTTCCTAAGGTTGTTCAAATTAGGATGGAAAAACAATTCTTGGAATTGAGGAAAGAGGACAAATTAGTGGCTGCTTATGAAGAAAGGTTCACTCGATTGGCACAGTATGCTCCAAATTTTATCTGAGACCTTGATAGTAAAATCAATCATTTTTACTGAGTATTAAAGCCAAAATATCAAAGGGCATTAGCTTCTCATGAGTTCAAAAGTTAGAAAAATCTTGTTCGATGTGCTGAGAAGGTAGAAATGGAGTTTTTCGATGATCAAGTGTTCTATGAAAACCAATAGAAGAAGAGACCGAGGTGGTAGGAGAAATGGAAGAATTCTTCAAAAAGGCCTGATGGTAAGAAAAATCAGTTCCCAGTTTGTGATAAATGTGGTAAAAATCATGTTGGGGAATGTCTTTGGAATTCTGGAAAGTGTTGCCGATGTGTTAAGATGGGACATAAGGCTCTTGATTGCACTGGAAAAGATTAGGGTGATAGTAAGACCAAATTTGATTTATAGTTAGTGAAATGTTTCAAGTGCAATGAGATGGGTCATTATGCAAACGAGTGTCCGACAAAGAGCTCAAGTGATGGAAAGAAGTCAGACTACAAGCATAAAGGGGTGGTGATATCCTTTGCATCTACTTCAGCAGATGTTGGGCCATCAAATGAAGTGGTATCAGGTACTTTGTTTGTTTTTTCAGAATATGCCAGTGTGTTGTTTGATTCAGGGTCTACACATTCTTTTATCCCTGATAACTTTTCTAGTAAATTGGGAATTCCATCTCAAGAAATGACTCTTGAACTTGTGGTAAAAACACCTGGGGGAAATGTTGAGGAAAAAATAATTTATAAGAATATTCTTATCCATATCCATGGAAAGAACCTACTTTACAACCATATTGTTTTACCTCTAGTAGAGTTTGATGTTATCCTATGTAAGAATTGGCTCTCTGTTTACCATGCTAAGATTAACTGTAGAGCTAAAGAAGTTTCTTTTCAGAAATAATTTTAGTTTGTGTACAAGAATGAACCCTTACTATTGATAACATATCAAGAGGCTGAGAAACTTGTAAAAGATAGAAATGAATGTTACCTTGCACATATTGTTGAAAAAAAAGGAACTATTCAGATTAATGATGTGCTAGTGGTAAATGAGTATCTGAATGTTTTTCCTGATGAGTTGCCTAGAATAATACCAAATCAGGAAGTTGAATTTATTGTTGACTTAGTTCATGATGCTAAGCAAATTTCAAAATCCCCTTATCGAATGGCTCAAATTGGACTTTTAGAGTTGAAGGAGCAATTACAAGATTTATTAAAGAAAGGTTTCATTCGACCTATCACATCACCATGGGGTGCTCCTGTCTTATTTGTTAAAAAGAATAATGGTGCAATGAGACTTGTCATTGATTATAGAGTCTTGAATAACATCACTGTTAAGAACAAATATCCTTTTCCTCATATCGATGATTTCTTTGATCAGCTCCAGGGATCTCGGTATTTTTCAAAGATTGACCTGAGATCGGGGTACCATCAGTTGAAGGTAAAGAAAGTAGATGTTCCTAATACCGCATTTCGTATAAGATATGGCCACTATGATTTTTTAGTAATGCCTTTTGGGCTAACCAATGCACCTGCTGTATTCATGGACCTTATGAATAGAATTTTCCATGAGTTCTTGGATAAGTTTGTGGTTGTTTCATTGATGATATTTTGGTGTTTTATAAAAGTAAAGAAGAGCATGAAATACATTTAAGGGTTATTTTTCAGACCTTAAAAGAAAATAAATTTTATGGGAAATTTAGAAAGTGTGAGTTTTGGTTGCAACAAATTTCTTTCCTTGGTCACATTGTTTCTAAAGATGGGACAACTGTTGATCCTGCAAAAACGAAGGGTGATGAAGAATGGCCAAGACCCACAAATGTAACTGATATTCGTAGTTTTCTTGGTTTGGAAGGCTATTACCGAAGGTTTTTTAGAAATTTTTCATGATTATCTATTCCAATGACTAAGCTTACTCAGAAGGGTGTTAAGTTTATCTGGACAAAAGAATGTGATGATTGTTTTCAGGAGTTGAAAAGAAGATTGGTGAATGATCCAGTTTTTCCACTACCTTCTAGGAATGGGGAGTTTGTTATCTATAGTAATGCTTCATTAAATAGACTTGGTTGCATCTTAATGAAGAATGATCAGGTAATTTCTTATGCTTCATGTCAGTTGAAAACTCATGAGTTAAATTACCCTACACATGATTTGGAATTAGCTGCTGTTTTTTTCGCTTTAAAAATTTGGAGGAATCATTTGTATGGTGTAAAGTGTGAAATATATACTGATCAAAAAATCTTAAAGTATATATTCACTCAGAAATAATTGAACATGAGACAGAGGATATGGATTGAATTAATCAAGTATTATGATTGTATAATTAATTACCATTCGGGAAAAGAAAATAAAGTGGCTGATGCTTTGAGTCGAAAAAGTAATGCTTAATTAACAATGTTACGTTTGGAATGTGATCCTTTGGTTAAGGATTTAATGAACTTTGGCATAGAAGTTGTTGGTGTAGGATGTTCTTTTGTTTTGTTTCAGGTATCTGTGAAATCATCTATATTAGAAAGAATTAAGCAAGAGCAGAAGAAAGACAGTGAGTTGCAGAAAAAGGTAGGGCTAGTGCAGAAGGGTAAGTTTCCTGAATTCAACATTGATAATGATTGTGTTTTGATATTTGGGAAGAGATTGTGTGTGCGTTGTGATTCACATTTGAAGAGAGAGTTGTTATGTGAAGCTCATAGTTCTCCGTTTTCAGTTCATCCTGGCAGCACTAAGATGTATAGAGATCTTCGGGAGTATTACTGGTGGGATGGAATGAAAAGAGACATTGCTGATTTTACTGTGAAGTGTTTGACTTGTCAATAGGTTAAAGCAGAGCGGTAGTTACCGAAAGGGATGCTACAACCTTTACTAGTGCCATAGTGGAAACGAGAGAATATATCCATGGACTTCGTTATTGGGTTACCGAAGACACCTTGAGGTAATAATGCAATCTGGGTTATTTTTGATCGCTTGACTAAATCTTCTCGTTTACTTGCTATATGAGATACTTTTTATCTAGATAAACTTTCCCGTTTGTATCTTAAATAGATAGTCATATTACATGGAGTTCCCCTCTCCATTGTACCTGATCATGATATCAGGTTTACTTCTAACTTTTGGAAAGGCCTTCAGAAATCGTTGGGTACTGAATTAAATTTTAGTACAGCTTTAATCCATAATCATATGGGCAGTCAGAATGAACAATTAAGACTTTGGAGGATATGCTACGTGCTTGTTTGATGGATTATTTGGGAAGTTGGGACCAACATATTTCTTTAGTTGAGTTTTATTATAATAAGAGTTTTCATTCTAGTATACAGATGGCACCATTTGAGGCATTATATGGGAAGCGGTGTCGATATCCAGCTTTTTGGGATGAAGTGGGTGAAAGGACATTTATGGGACCAGAATTGGTAGAAGAGTTGGCATAAAAAGTTCAGATAATACAGAAACACATGAGAACAGCTCAAAGCAGGCAAAAAAGTTATGCAGACAACAGGAGGAAGGATCTCTCTTTTGAGGTAGGTGATCATGTCTTCCTCAAAGTTTCACCATGGAAAAGTGTGATGTGATTTTGTAAGAAAGGAAAGATGAGTCCAATGTTAATTAGACCATATGAAATTTTGGACAGAGTTGGATCAATTGCATACCGAGTGGCTTTACCTCCGAGTTTATCTCAGGTACACATTGTTTTTCATGATTCAATGTTAAGGAAGTACATGTCAGATCCATCTCATGTTTTGAGTCTAGAGGTAGTTCAGTTGGAAGAGAATCTATCTTATGAGGAATAACCAGTTTAGATTCTTGACCATAGGTAGAAAGTGTTGCGAGATAATGTGATTTATCAAGTAAAGTTTTTTTTGGAAAAACCACATGATTGAAGAGGAAACATGGGAATCTGAAAATACAATGAGGGATAAATACCCCCACTTATTCGGTAAGTAAATAAATTGGGGGACACAATTTTCTAAAGGGGGGAAGGATGTAACATCCCAAGTAAGTAATGAATAATATTTTTTCTTATCTATGTCTATTTATGAATTAGATAGTGTTTTAGAGGCTTAAAATGAGAATAAATTCAATCTTAAGCATGGAATACACTAATATTTTTAAAATATTTTTTTACTGCCTTTTGATGGAAAACCCTTTTTAAATATATATTTTTACAATTTGATAAGCTATATTTTTCAAAATAAACTTATTCTTTAGTATTGGGACATTGAAATTTTCTTTGGATAAATTTTTGGTATTTTTCCGACAATGTTCATTTTTTAATGAATAGTGAAAAATACTGTATTTTACTTCAAAACCGCTTTTTCATATAATTTAATTATATAGATAAGTTATATTTTTAATTGGTTTTAAAGTTTAATTAGAATATATTTTTACCATTTAATCCAATGGTGGTTATTATAATTAATTTCACTTTGGATTGGGAATAAACAAGTGCCAAACTTTTCATAGATATTGTTTCAAAAAACCCGCTATTTGTTTTGACAACAGGAATTGTTTTTCAATTAATTATTGAAATTTCTATGTTTGGAATTTGGTAAAATGGATTCCATATTTAGAATCATAAGATCCAAATTATGCTATTAGGACTCTTTTGTTTTTGGACATTATGAATTATAATGATGATAATTATCTTTAATAATCATGATTAATTAGTAATCGGGTAGTTAAGGGTAATAGAATAATATCATAATAATAACAAATGACCCCAAAATGTGTCCTAATGATACTGTTTGTTTCATGTCCGACCATGGGATTCCTTATGTCAAACTTAGGGACCCCATGGAATCACTTTTTGGTGATAGTGACACTTTATCATTTTATTTTTAAAGAAAGGAGTATATCACAAAAGTATGTATCACCCAAGTAAAACAATTTTAGTTTTGTCTATGTAAATGATATCTTAGACTATATATATTAATTGTAAATATAGAAATATTTCCTACATCATAGTATTTTTTTATATTTTTTAGAAATTAAATAAATTAATTTATTCATGACACCATGATGATGCAGCGATTACCTCATTAATGAACGATTTAAATAAATTGAAACGATAATGTAAAATATAAGACTTACACTTGTAAAAAAACTATTGGTTGAGTATATTTAGAACCCTTATCACCTTATCCTCGAAATATATCAATGTGGGACCTTTAAAATCTGAAAATCATTTTAAAATAAAGTAACATTTCTTGACTTTCCAAGAGTTCCCCTCCTCCCTCTTATAAAAGGCCCCCACCTCTACCTCCTTACCCACACCTCTCAATCTATTGGCTCAGAAAAAATCTACTCATTTAATCTCTCCAAATCCCTATATTCATCATATAATCCTTAAATTATGAAATAATCTCTTCAAGAAACCCTTTTGGTTCAAACCAAGAGGAGTTACCCGATTTAAATGTAAAGTCTTCCATAATGTTCTTTTGTTTAATTTTGCTTCTCCAACCCCCTAAACTATTTTTATTCCTTTATTTTGTAACAAAAACAATATATTCAATATACTAGTAAGTTTTTATAAGAATTATTCGAGCTACACTTACTCACACCTCCGTCTAATGGTTAAAGAACATACTATTTCTGTGGTTGGAGAATTTCTGCCTCACAAAACGATGATTGTTCAATATTCTTTGAACACCTTTAAAGGTGGCCATTAAGATGTCACTCTATTTATATATGATATATAATATGATTATTTTTTCCTTATGCTTTTGTATTTTTCATTTATGGAATACCTTTATGGTTTCCATTATGGATAAACACGATAATTTCATTTTTTGAAAGCGCGGACTACCACCCCCTCAAAGTGAGTTGATTCGTTAATGCCATATGTGGGGTGTGTAAAGGATGGAGTTAATAATATTATATATTATATTATACTGGAATCATAATGTACCTTTATATCATTATGATTACATTCCATTAAATACGAAATATAAATGAAAGTAGCGTTCATGCGTACGTACGCCTTACCGTCTCCATGAATGGTGCATTTCATTCCTTACCTCTAAATGTTATGTAATATTATAAATGCATGTATATAATGGATATATATGATATATATGATATCTAAATCATGAATATAATTCTGGATATAATGGATTTTTTACCACATGAACAACTTGTAATTATAAGGAGTTTATTTTTGACTCAAGTACCAATGATCGAAAAAATGACCATTATTAACTTAAATAATTACATAGTGTTAATAACATGATAATAAGTGATATAAAAGGAATAATGAACTTGGAAAAGGTTATTAAGCAAGTAGAAATTAACTCTAGTTTATTATTCAGGAGATTGAAGAACGATCAAGTCAAATCGGACATGAGGTAAGGGACTTCGTCTCAATCTCCTTTCATTGAGGCATATTTTGTTTTATACACAACTTTCTTTTATATAGTGTATAAAACCATTTGAATTTTACTTTTATTTAAAATGAATATTTTTATACAAAGCATTTTACTAAATGACAAAAGATAATGTTTTTGTCTTACGTATGCGGCGACAACGACTTCTCCGCCGCCGTGACCATTATTTGAGTTTCGGCTTCCTCTACAAGCCACAACTTTTTTTAAGTGAAAAATAAATACCATGTTTTACTTTTCTTTTATTTTGGTATTGAAAAAGGTTTTTGATAATTTTTTTATTATATCAATATGTTTTATTGATATCTTGTGATTGAAATTTGGAAAATTTATGTTTCCTTTATGCATGTTTTATGTGATACGATTATGTTATGGTTCTTGGGCATTGTTTATGAAGATGGGTGGTTCTGTGATAAACTAAGGGTAGGTGATCCCGTGATAGCTCTCTAATTCATTGGGTAACGTGAAGGGGTTAAATTCTAAGGTTTCTCTGAAGATATTTAGGGAATATACTGTGATTGGTATTCCAAACGTAACCATGAGGGTTACTCCCTACATAAGGATGTTATGAATGCCTCAAGTTACCATTATGTCTTATGATTTCTATGAGTTATTCATGAATCTTACGACTTCTTGAGGTATGTTAAAGTTCTTATGTTTTATGAGTAAAGTATAATTTCATTTATTCTTATGTATACATGGACTAATTTTTTCATTCCGTATTTTTATATCCCTTACTGAGATTTTTATGCTCATCCCAAGTTTTTGAAATGTTTTTCACAGGTCAAGGGAAAAGTACATGATTTGATGATAGTGTCGAGGAAATGTTAAGAAAGAATCCATGATTTATTTTAAATATGTCTCCTTTGATTGGAAAAATGAATATTGTCTTTTATGTAACCACCTTGTTTAAATGTGGAATGTAATGAATGATTTATGATCTAATTCTCTAAAACTATAAACCTAAAAAGTTCCTTAATGTGTATTGTTGAAATATCTCAAGATTTGGTAATTTTTAAGGCTGGGGCCATATAAAACCCCCCTCCTTACCCCTGCACACTCCTAGACAGTGCCCTCTCTTCCACCTTCACACTCCTGGATAGCCCCCCTCCCCCTGCACCCCTGCACCAACTGCCCCGCTACACCCCACACCCCTTGCACACTTCCCCCACCAGCCCCCTTCACCCCAACCCCCTTCACCTACATATATTCATAGCCCCCCCTGCACCCCCACTGCCCCCTCCCTGACCCTTGCACACTACCCCCCAGCACCCCCTCCTAGACATCCCCCCTCACCCTGCACCCCCTGCATAAACCCCTTCCATCTTCCTCAGTACCACCTCTACCCTCGTCCGCAGCCCCTCCCCCCTGAATACTTGTAACCCCCCACCCTACACACCCCCACTGCCCCATTCCTAGTGGAAACCCCCTTACCCCTCCCCTGCACACACCCCTTCTATCTTCCTCAGCACCAACCCCCTATCATGCACACCCCCTACCCTCTTCCCCAACACCCCTCCCTTGAAAACTCATAACAATACCCCCAACTTCCCTCTTCCCACTACACACCCACCACTTCCCCCTTCTCACTGGACACCCCCTCCCCTGCACAAACCCCTTCCCTCTTCCCCAGCACCATCCCCACTCCCCTGAACACCCCCACCCTCTTCCCCAGCACCAGCACCCACTCCCCTCCCCTAAATACTAGTAGAAGAACCCCCTCACCCTATACACCCCCACTCCCCCTTCCCACTACACACCTCATTCCCCCCTCACCCTGTACACCCCCCCTCACCCTGCACACACCATCCCTCCCCCCCCGATAGCCCCTCTCTCTTCAGAGTTCATTCTATATGTCTATATCACTAAATCATTTCAATTATAATGAAAACTAACCATAAATCCCCCCATCTCTCAACAATTTTAGTTGTATATGTTAGGCCAATATACCTCAAGGTATCATTGAATCATTTTTACGTAATTGTGTTTGTTGAAAAATCGGGCCTCCATGTTGTGTTTATTGACATAGTGGACCACGATGTACGATTTTTTTGACAAAGGGGGTTTACATAGTGATTTTTGGGGTTCAAGAGATGTTTTTGTCTATCCATGTTTTATAGATGAATCTCGACAAATAAATAAATGATTTGGAGGTGGTATAAAAAGATAAGATACAAGGTGGTTCCGTTTTCCAGTGTTTTCCAATTTTTTGGGCATAAAAATCAAAAAATAGAGAGTTTTGTTTTTGGAAGAGGTAGGTGTGTGAAAAATAAGAGTGGTGCAGGAAAAATAAAGTGGTGCACAAAATATTGGCATGGTGCGTGAAATAGAGGAATGAAGTTTTTCACGCAAGAGGTGTTTCGAGATCAGAAGCTCGAAAATTGGAAAGGTCATGAGGTGTACGAAAAATTGGAGAATTGAGCGGAAGATGTGTGTTTCAATATCAAAGAGGATTACACGCAGAAGGAGGGTTTTTTGTGCAGGGGTCTATTTTTCCTATAAATATGAAGTGACCCCCATCATTTGAAGAAGCTCATGACTTAAAGAGGATTCGAGCTCTGGCGTGTGAAATTGGAATACAAAAGGTATTTGAGCGTAAAAATCAAGTTTGAACGTAATGTTAGGTGTTTTCACATAAAGCTCAGGCGGGGTGTAAAGTCAGTGTTTGCATTTAAAGTGAAGGTTTCACGTAAAATAGGTCACTCCACATAAAGAAAAGGCTGCACATAAAAGAAGACTGTTGCACGTAAAAGAAGTGGTTTCATGTAAAAGTGGTGTTGCACGAAAAGCAAATTTCACAAAAAAGAATGGAATTACATGCAAGGATCAGAGAAGGCTGTGCGTACAAAATTGGGGTTGCCCCGTACACCCGGTGCAAATAGAGATTCATCTGCGGGTGAAAGTTAGACATCAACAGAGAATCTATCAACAGTTAAGGATACATATTTTATTAGAGATAATGAAAATACCTAAAGGTCTATAAAATGTGAGGATATTCTGAAGAAGCAATGATCTTACTTCAGTTGAGAGAGAAGTGAGTTCTCAAACTGTGAGAGGTTGTAAACCAGAAGGTACAATGACTCCGCTTTGAACATTGTAAATAGCAGTACACTTTTAGTGAATTTTTTACATCATCACATTGCCGGTGTATGCTCCCTGGACATATCCCAGTGATGGTGTACCAAGTAAAAATCACTGTGTTCTGTTCATGATTTAATTTCTGGTTATACATTTCTACGGGAAAGAGAGAGAACATAGTTTTTGTAAACAACAAAACAAGATCAATAGTGGCAGTTGTTTAAATCTGTCATACCCTGATTCACCCCCCTCTCAGGGTATCTAACCTAGTAGACCTAATAGTCTATATCATTGAATCATTTCAATTATAATGCTAACCTTATGGTAACTGATTTGAGTTCTATACCAACAAATAACATTGAATGAGTAATCAAACCTAGTACATGTTCGCAATATCCTTGAGGTAGCTAATTTGAATCATATATCAACAACTAACATTGAATGAGTAATAAAAACAAAGATTTATGTCATGGATAAACATAAAAATCATTCAATATACTTTAAATAATCCCAAATTTTTGGAATCCAATCAAAAAAATAAATAACTTAGACATGATTTTAAGGATGTATTTCAGGCATTCTAATTATATAATTAAAATACCATCTCAAGTAGATTGTGAAGTTTTAAAAAAAAAGCACCAACTGTAAAACTAAAAAGTTCCTAATCAGAATACTTACATGTAAAGAAATCCAAAATTATTTGCAACAAGGATAATACCTTTATACAAGTTAATATCCAAACCATATAGCATCTTCTAACTACTTGGGACCTAAAAAAAGGCATCTATATGTCACAATTGAAAATTTATATGACTATAACTCATGATGGTTAGTTAAGAGGTTGTCCCAAACCATATAATGAATTGGAAGTTTCTAATAAGTCATAAAATGGAACAAAATTTTTAACCCATTGGAAAACACTACCTGCCACCTATTGGGGTTAAGGTCCATGAAAGATGTCACCATTCCAATTTCCATGTCAGTGCAACAAACATTTCCATCTGAGGATGTGAAATATACCAATACAACATTTGTTGAATTAGACCTATCAAAAATTTCGCAACCGGTTTTTAAGCAACACATACACAATTGAGGTGGGGGGAATATCATTAAGGATCTATTTGACATCACTTCATATAGCACTTATCAATGATCACTTTTTATACGGTCTGAAAAAATAAGTGGTATTTGGTCTGCTATATGGAAAGTGGTGTTAATGTGTGTGTGTGAGAACGTGCATGATTCTTCCTAGGCAGAAAAATAAATGTGCATCTTATACAAAAAATATAAGTGGACCCTAAATCCCAATAAATATATAACTCACCTCATATTGTTGAGTATGAAACTGTGTATGTTTTTGTGCACCACCTTTTCATAGACCTTATTGTAATTCCAAACACCAAGTTGTCATTTTTTTTCAAAGGAACCAAGGAAACAATAAATATATAAATGAACCGCATAAAATACATACTTCTCAGAATATATACATCAAATAGAAAATTAAAGAACCAACTTTATCCCCAAACAACAGAATGGTGTTATTTGTGGGATGGAATTAAAAGCATGTCACCCACCTGTTGTGATACCTTAGGAATCCAAAAATGACTTCATCAGGGATCACAAATGAAATTTTAATCTGCACAAAAAGATCATTACATATAACCCTAGAACTCAACTGTCAACGTTAATTCCAAACCTCAAACTGTCGAAGCCAATTATTTTTAGCTTTTATCTTTTTCTTGCAGAATGAAAGCTCAATTGCATTTCCATATTCATTGTCGACCCATATAAATTCCTTTGTGTTCTTTTGGATCTCACTAATGTATTATTTTTCTTCCTTGTATGTGCTTGTACCCAACCCCTAGTACACAAAAAATAAATTTCAGAAAAAAACAATTCGAAAATGAGGCATGATTGTGGTATTATAGAAATGAATATCGATTATATAACATTTATGTGAATTGAATCCAAAGAAAATAATTCCTAAAAAATCCAACTTGTTTCCACAAATATTTAGCCTCTTTAGTACGACCACACATTTTTACTCGATCAGATATTGCTATCTCCAAATTATAATAAGATTGGAACAAAAAAGAGCATATTACAAAAAGAGTATTTTTATTATACATTAACAAAAATTATAATTTTTTCAAATATTAATACAATAATCAATAATTGATTATTAAATCACATCTCAATGAAAAAAATAATTGAATTTTAATTTTAGGGACACTATATTTTGAGTCTTACTGAGTTATAATAAAACCCTCCACTTTCTACCATGGAAGTTGGTCATCTGAGTTATGATCAATATTATATTGTATATTTAGATTTGGGAAAGCACCTGATGTTTTTGATTGCATGGTTTCTAAGACTAATCATGGGTGTTGGATCTAGGTTGATACTAAAGACCATTTTTCATAGTTTTTGATTGTATGGTATGACGCATTTCCCTGGGACTAGCCAACCCATGTATGAGGAAAGTCTATGTTATCTAGGACTAAATTTCTATTTATACTATTCAATTATATAATTTATCTAATTTAATTGAAATTTCATTTATCTAATCCCTTATTGTGGAATTTTTGGGTTAATAGTGGGATGGTGGTTAACTATAGAATCATATAGTGGGCATTGGGTAACATGTTAGAAGACTCTAGTTAACCTATTACTACTATTTGGTATGAAAAAAAGACTATTGGATCCTTTATAAACATAATACAGGGGTATCAGGTACCCAATAATGGTGAACTGGGTATATGGTGGGTCTATGTTGTAATTTCATAGTGAGGAGAAGGGGGACTTTTAGGCCCCCTATTTCTTTCCCACCAATGGTTTTCCTTTATTTTTTTTGGCTAAATTAGTGGAATAATACCAAATACCACATTTAATCTTCCACTTATTACATTTATTGATATTAGGGAGTGTTTTCTTCACCCTTATGGGTGTGTTCCTTCACTTTACCCTATTTTTATTCCCCTCATTTTCCTCATAATAATTGATAGAATATCCATATAGATTTTTATGGAATATTCTACTAGAACATGGAATAATTATTTCAGTTTAATGGTTCGTTTTGGTGTAATATATTGATTATGTAAAATGATAACAAATGCTACACATTTCTTAAAATTTTAATAGATTTATGTCTCTGGGTGAATTTTTCACATAATTTTTCTATTTGACTAGAAATATGTGATTTTTAGTGTGTTGGTTAATTGGAATTTTTGTTATAGGAATTTTAGAATCAAGGAATGAGTCTTTTATACTATATTTTTTGATTTTTCAATGTTTCAATATTTCTATGTGAGTTTTCAACAATATTTTTTATTGGATTAAATTATTTAATTCACTATATTTTGTTTATAATTATTATTTGTGGTCTTGAGGCCTGTTATATGAGATAATGAGCCTTATGATGCTCGATATGATCTTAAATGAGGAATACACTATAGTAGATCATAGATGGATACTCCTAATATCCAGGAAGGTGGTCCCTTTAATAATTAATTTTAAAATTGTACAAATGTGCATTTATTTTCTCTTCGTCTATTAATACACCCTAAGAGGGGGTGAATTAGAGTTAAAAAATTATTCATTTCTTTATAAAATACTGGATCTTTTATTTTATTTGGAGAAGACAATGTAAATATGATTTTTAAACGTAAATAAATATATAACTATAAAAATAATGTGTATGGAATTTAACAAGGTTTACCAAAAAAAGGGAAACTCCATGTTGTACATATCAATGATGTGTTGATATGTAAATTAACTAAGAATTAACTAGTATGTTATTACAACATTATGAATAGATTTTAACTCATCCATGGTCTATAAATTATTCCTCTCTTTCACACATTGGTTTTCAAATGAAAAAAATGCAGATATGACATAGTAGATGATGTTATAAAAATTTCAAAAAAGATAAGTAACACAAATCAATGGCGGTGTTATTTTATAATGATTTATTTTTTTCATTTGTAATTTATTAAGAATATACATTCTAGGATCTTTTTATATTTCTTTTCATTAACAAATATCAATTTTATTACACTCCTATAATTCCAGATAATCAATATCCTACTATTCTATGTTGTATGTTTTATATCCTCTATTTTGAATAACATAAATCATCTTATCAATAATATTTTGAATTTAAAATTTGATATTCAAACTGTAATAACTAACCATATTCTCCTCATTTCATTTTTACATTATATGATCTCCTAAATATATAAGCTCTATATAATTATAATTTTTATTTTTTGGAATTCGATGTAACTTTAAAACCCTTTATAAATGGATACATCAGTAATTCTATTATAATTTTCGAGAAACCTAATTTTTTTGTTTATAATATCCTTTAAAAAGTGGACGGGATTTTATAATTTAATTTTTTCCTAATTTCTATATGAGATGTGGTCAAAAAAACCCTTTATGATGAATACTTTATCGACTCACTATACATTCCATGATGTAAATAGTGTATGTGTTGTTAACACTTATTGAATATAAAAAAATCTTTGATTTTTCTTCAATCTATAAAATCCAACCCCACCATAGAAGAGACTGATGTTATGAAATGGAAACTTATTAACAAAAAAAAGTAAACTCCTAGATTTAATTTTATCTGATAAATATAGACCCTCTACAACATAATAGTATTCTTCTTCATAGATAAATACAAATCATTTGGACTACATTGTAGTAAATGAATACAATGTCAGCATTATCAATTATATATCACTACTGATCTTATTCATATCATCACTAAATTCAAATCCTCATCCACCATAATGATGAAATAAAAATCTTTAATCATTCTATGGAATGAGAAAATACCATTCACAAAAAAATCACCCTTTCTCTCTAGATTCCCTAGAATATCATATTTTTCTAACCTATATCAAATACATCAAATTTTAAAATTCCTTTAGAAGACCATAAACACTAATAAAAATGATAATAATTCAAATAAAAAAAATACATACAGATGGTTCCAATATTCTCCCCCTTATTATTTTTTCTTTTAAATTCAAACCATTATGATTATTATCCCTTAATTTAGTTTCCACATTGTCAATAAAATGAAATGGGCCCAAAAATATTCCATTTAATATAAAATAAAAACAAATTATCATTAATAAATTCTATAAAACTATTTGAGACCACACTCAACTTATGAAACAATTTAATTAATTAGGAATACAATATGTTTAATGTATTATAAGATAATCCCTTGTCTTTAAAAACTCCACCTAGATAATATCTCCGCCTTTTCATTAACACCCATTACAAAAATTTATTCGACTACAATACAAAAATATCAGATATAGAATTAGTTATAATTTATAGAGGGGTAATTCTGGATCTTCTAGTTTGAAAAAATTGGTTAAACTCCAAGGTTCAACCAATGTCTTTCATATATGATAAAAACTAATGGTTTCATGAAGATATTGGCCATATGCTCCTGAGTTCCAATGAATTCTTGGTTTACTACATATTTCACCACTTTTCTATTATTAAATGATATTGGATCTCAATATGCTTTATTTGATAATGTTTAATGTTATTTTTGTACAATACAATAACACTTATTTATTGTGTGGTGCCTCAATAAGCCAAATGAGGTGGTCAAATTGGGTGAAAAAACATCTTCATTTTTTATAAAAAAATAGATCTTATGTTTTTTGTTAATTAAATCATGAATATTATCATTAAATCTAACAAAATTAAGAAATTTAAATTTCATGAACACATCAATTTTACTTGGTTCGCCTATAAAAGGATACTGTATGGGGTACATAACAATGATGTGTTGATATGATAATTAATTGATAATTTACTACTATAGAAATACATCTTTAGGAACATATCACTAATCATCAAAGGTCCATGAACCCTCTCTATCACCCAAACATTCATTTTTAAGAGGTAAAAATAAAGATATGACATGCAGGTTGATTTTATAAATATTTCATAAAAAATAAGTAACTCCAATCAACATGGGTGTTATTTTATAGTTCTCTACCTTTTCATTTATATATTATCAATAATATGCACAAAAGGTTGTTTTTTATTACATTTCTTTAATATATTTCAATATGATAAAACTCCAATAATTATTTATCTTAAAAATATTTTTATTCTCTATTCTATACATGTTATCATATATCTCCTATAAATGAAACCCCCTTAACCATATTACTTTAAATTTCAAATTTATAATTCAAACTATAATAACTATCTAACTTTTTCTCTTTCAATAACATCCTTTAGATCATATCCCAATCATTTTGACTCCATATAATTTGAATATGGATGTTTATTTTGTCAATGTAACTTCCAAACCCATCAGAAATGGACACATCAACAATTATGTTAGAATTCAGAAAACCAATTTTACCATGCATAATACTATTCGTGGAGTGACCAAGTAATTATAACTCATCTATTTACCTATTCTTGTGTGAGCTATAAAATTGAAATACCTTTCTTATTGTAAAATTAATTAACACCCCCACATTTAATAGTCTAAAAAAAATCAGTGGTATGAACACCTATACACAAAATGCAGTGGTATAAAACATTGTAAATGAAAAATAAATTTCATACCTAGATGCCAGAGCTGAGGGCAGGGAGGCAGAGGCTGGGATGATACATTGTTGGATTTGGGTGAAGTTGAGGCAGAGGTGAATGCTAGGAAGAGAGGGAGCTGAGAGGGGATGTTTTCAAAAGAGAGGGAGCCTATAGGGGGGAGGGGGACGTCGCTAGAGCTAGGGGCAGGGAGGTGGAGGATGGGACGTTGAGGCTCTGGAGAATGCCATGAGGTCGAGTTCGGGAGAAGAGGCGGAGCCGGGGGCAGAGGCCGGGGAGGGGAGGAGATGGCTGGGATGTGGTGGTCAGATGGTTGAGAGGCAGAGGTCGGTGAGGGGAGGAAAGGTTTGGGAGGTGGAGGTTGGACGGCCGGGACACGGTGTTTGGGGAGTGGAGGAGAGGGCTAGGAGGTGGAGATCAGGGAAGCGAGTGTTCAAGCGGGGAGCACGATGGAAGAGTGAAGGAGGAGCGTGCATGATGGAAGATGGAGGAGGAGTTCTATGGAAGAGGGGAATTGGGGATTTATTACCCATAGTTTTAATAAAACTATGGGAATAGATGATAAAAAACACATATCCACACAGTTTTTATAAACTATGGGGATAGATGTGTGGGTAAAACCCCCTTTCCAGTAGTTCCTATTAAACTTGTAGTTTTCTTCCCCTCCTTTTCATCATTACCACTACAGTCTATATATTCATGAGAATCCAATGTAAATGTTCATAGCTAGTTTAAAGAATTATCATCATTATTAGTGGATTATATAACATTATAAAGTGATTTTGATAATTTACCAACTATTTTAATGGAATTTTTGAAATAAAAAAATATTAAATTAACTTTCAATTAATTGTAACATTTTCTCTAGTTAGTATAACTCATATTTAATTATAGTCATCATATTTATAGTATAATCAAACATCTTTTTTCATTCAGAAAAAAATACACACATATTGTTAATCATACTAAAAATTTCACCTTCCTCATTAGAATCTATTTTTTATATTTTATGTATCAATGGTTATGTTTAATGATTCATTCATCTTCTCATGTTTTCAAATATTGTTTAACAAACTATCAGATCCACACTCATTTGGAACTCCCTTTTTATTTAATATACATCATCATATTCATCACATTATTCTTTATTAAAGGATTCATTAGAGTGTTTTTATTATTAAAATAAATCCTAACCACATTTATCCTCTAATTATTACCCATTATCTTCACTTTATTCATTAAAAGTTTCCACTCCATGAATAAAGAAAATATTACTCTTTTTAAATGCGTTATAAACCAATTTAACTTTTTAAGAATTCCAAACATTGAAAGTATTATCCACCACTCTATTATTGTTTAATGATCTTTTAGTTTGATAAAACTAATACATATGATTATTATTCTACATGATATTAACTTAAAATTCAATCAATATTTCCACATTTGAAACATTTAGAAATTTTTTTACACATGTACATACATATGCTTCTTTAAAATCATTCACAATAAAATTAAATAAATTCATAATAATCCATTTTATCCTCATGAACCATAGATTATTTAAAATGAGTCTTCTTTTGATCATTGATATTTAAGACTTTAAAGGCTTTAAATTTATTACCCTTTTCTGATATCCCCTCATTAGAGTATAGACTTTTATAATGTCATAAGTAATTATGATATTACTAAGTATTTCAATTGAAAAATAATTTAATATTAAAACTCATGTGTTCAAATTTTTATGTCATGTTTATCCTGTAGGATTGTAATAAATATTTTTATATTGGTTGAATTGTCATGTGTTTTTCCATATTTATGAATAATGACAACAATAATTTTTACCCATATAAAAAATAAATCCAATGAGTCATCACCATACTTAATTATATAATCAAATAAAGTAACACCCTAATATTTTATGATATATTTATCTATAATAAATTTGAAGTGTTTGGTAAATTTCGTTACACACAACACCATATTTAAATGGACTATGATATATTATTCAAATATTAATACTAAATGTGATAATTATATAATTTCCATTGGACTGGTGAATATTAATATATATAATTAAGTTTTTTAAACGTAATTTTTACACACTTATAAAAGGAATACATTAGTTATAAATTTGTTATAAAATAAAATAAATTCATTTAAAAGTGAAATGGGATGTTTTTCTGAATAAACTATTTTTATGCATGCAATCTGTTTTTATATTAATGAAGAAAATTAATCTCTATTGATGAATGATTTTAATTAATTTTTTTGATAATATATTCAATAAAATATATGAAAATTCATCTAATGGTTTTTTATATGCATGGAATAAGAATAAATCATGGTTTATGTTTAATAATACATTTTTCTACAAATGATTTTCATTGCATTTTGTGTATTAATTTTAGTATAAATTTATGTGATTTATAGAAATATAATATTTTAATATGTATTACATATTTTGAGTCAAAATAATTAGTATTATACAGTATGTTTAGTTTAATTTTTTGATATTATAAATAATAACTGAGGTAAAAACTCATCACTTCACAAATGGATAAATGGGGGTAAATAAGAGTTAAAAAAATATATGGGTTAAAATGAATTTAAAAATGACTAAATACAATTGAGTGATTTTATTTCAATCCTATATCTTAGGAGAGACCTATATTTTCAAGAGATATCTTATCCTAGGAAGACTTTTGGTTGATTCGGTCTCATCCACATTGTCTTTCTTCTTCCACTCTAGTACTCTTCGTTCAAATTCACTGATTCCCATATATAGATAATATTCAAATTTTTAGAGGTTTTTAATGTCTCCATATCCTCTATCTGGTTTATTGATTTGTGTAGTCTTGACGCCATATCTTTAAATATCTATTGTGTGGTGACACAATAATAGGTATTTATGGAATTGGTTTGGGGTTGGAAGTCAACATCTTGTGTGTAGTGTCTCCTCCTATCTAGATACAATTGTGCTTTAAGACTGGGTTTTGTCATTTTATATAGTCAATGTGAGATATAGGGAGCTAGTAGGTCAACATAGATCTAGGGTTTAGCTGGAACTAGAAACACGGGTTCACCCAGGTGTTGGTCGGTTGACATCTATCTAGTTCAATGGGTAGAAGTGGCTTGAAGTCTCACAACAAGCATTTTTTGTTCAACATCAGTCCAAATATATAAGTGGTGGTGGAACCATCATTGGGATATGTAGTGTATAACTTGGGTTGGTGAACGTTTGGTGCTGGGATTTGTTTGGGTGTGGTTTATGTGGGAACTTCTAGGGTTATAATTTTTCTTTTGTGAGTGTTTGTATTAGTCTTTGAGTTTTTGGTATTTCAGACTCTATTTATATTATTTTTCCAATAGGATTTAAATACATATGATTTTCCTTGGGTATTTGAGCCACTAAGAATATAGACCATACTATAATGGCCTATGGGAAATCAATCTATGTGTTTAATGTGTTATAATGAGACCACAAAAATGACTCAGAACATTTGGAAGGTGTATAGCATTGTTGCATGCAAGTGCCACTGGGTGGGAGTCCTTGAAATATGGATGGATGTGCTAAAACCCATCATTCATCCATATGTACTCATACCAATAGGTAAAGAATGGGTACCCTATCACAAGAATTTATTCATTGTGTTATCATTCAGTTGAATTGGATTATTGGGTTGAAGATATAAAATTGGGTAACATAAGAATCTATGGATTGGTGTCTCAAAATAGAGAAATATATTTTGGAATCTATTATCTCGTACACCCCAATATGATAATATGGTATAAAAGGGTGACCTTCCACAATGTTTTGAACCAATCTAGTTTAACGTCTTGGTACGGGGTGAAAAAACATCTTATCCTAGTAGAACAAGTGAAATTAATCTAGTTGGGGATATATGAAATTTGAATATTACTTTATCATGATGAATTCTACCTCTCATACCTTAGATCATCTCCTTATGGGGCCCTATGGAACATATTTATATATAAGGGATTTTAGGCATATATAAAACTAGTCTACCAATACATATAAAGGGTTACCTCTCTCCCCTTTTAAAATAGGGCATTCTTTTATTAATAAAAAAGAAGCTTAGTCCGTAGCCTATTTAAAAAATGTTTTCGAATCCCCTTGCTTCTAAAAAGGGTACCCCAACTCTTCACTTCAACCCACAACATGATCTATTTATCTCAACTGAACCCTAAAAAAATATATTCTAAACATTCCTATCCTTGTCATTGATTTTTCTTTCTTTTGAAAAGACCAATCAAAGGGTCGCCAGGAGGATATTCAAAAGTGGTTTCCCAAAGAAGAGTTGTATGTTATTCCCAATTTTTTTCTCACGTTATTCTTCTTATACCACCTATAAATCATATATAACGATCTAAAAATGATGAAATTTAAATCTTTAATATAATAAAAAAATTCATGTCAATGGCACATACATTTTACATTTCGTATATATTTAATGTAAAATAAAAAACATATCTCATGCATATGTAAGGATTGAAATATCTATGAAGGGATGTTTTTAAATTTCCATTGACACCATTAATGTTTAGTAATTATGATGTATTAAATGTTTATATATTATATTTATGAAATAATTATGCTCCATGAATTATAAGATCTTATCTTTAATCTTACCTTCCCATCCTTTGGAAAAATATAACATCATTCATGCGTATATATATAATGCCACCTCTATGATGTGATGTTATTCATTTTTCAATTCCTCTTTACGTGGAAGGAAATAATGACAAATTTAATGAATATTTATATCTATGATATTTAGGTAATATTATTTATTCTTAAAATATGATTTATTATTTAACTTTTTTTCATTCCATACATTGAAAAGTGGAAACATCACTCGTGCTTGTGTATAGACTATCATCTCCATGATGTGATGTAATTAATTTTTCACCACCACTTTTTATGAATGGATATAAAAGAATATAGAATGAATATATATTATATTTATTATATGATTTATATTTTATACATGATGAAACAAAGACCATGATGTAGGGACTAAAACCATCAAACCAAAACATGAATAGAAGACATATCTATTTTCACCCGAATAATCATTTTAATGAAGAATTATTAATAAACAGATAGCTATAATTTATTAAGGAATGATATATATATATATGGTTATGGTAAAGATTTATAATAAATCTATATTCATTATATAGGAGGTTTTAATTCATATAAAGTAGGATGGTATATTAGGTAATATATTTATGTTACAATCTCTTTACTTTTTGGATTGTTTATATTACATTTCTATTAAGAAAATTTATATGATATTTATCCATTAAACCCAATATATTTTTTTATTCCTAGGTAATATCAATTGTTTTCATGTTTTCTGATCATTATACTCTATTTGGTACATAAAATGATTGAGAAAATTATTATAAAAAATGTGGACATTGTTTCCTCTTTGATCGAGAATGTTTTTATTCCATTTCATTGTTTTATTTAAATTTTTTTCATGTTTAATTAATATTGTATAGTTATTTATCAATGTTATTTAACCCATATTTTACATTATAGTCTAATGATAATATTTATTCCAACAGATTTAAAGTTCAACTGATGGTTAACGATAAGACAGGCTCCTTTTTAGTTGTCTTATTTAAAAAATAATTCATGCAATATATACATAAGACAACTGTAGAATTGAGAGATTATTTGATAAAAGTAACTAGAACTTCATAGGAACACAACCAGGTAACTGTACTAAAATTTTCATAGGAATACAATTAGTTTATTGTACTAACTTTTTCAGCTGTCTTTTTTAAAATAGGTTATACGATTATCCCATTTTTAGTAAAATCTTAGAGCACAATCAGGTAACTGTATATTTATTACTTAATTTCATTGAAACCAAAAAATCACAAACATTACAGTTTTGTTCTTTAATACACAGGAAGATCAAACCTATGGGTGTTCAAGAGTAAGTAGTGGCGTTAATTATATCTAGGTATCATATCTTTCAATTTTTGTAATTTTTTTCTCAAACAAATTTATATCACTTTACTGAAATTATTTTTAACATTTCATGATAGGTCCGTCAAACTGTTATGTATTCTACTGGGGCATTAATTATTGGCACCATATTTCATATGTCATCATCGATCATGTCTTCTAGTAGGGTATATAACTGTTCTCTTTACTGTGTTCTTAATTCTTTCCATTATTACAAGAACAATTACTATAAATTAATGTATATTATATATATTAATTTTTTTTAAAAAAACTGTCCTTTAAATCTTGACTAATGTACTGTTAAATGGCAGTCAACTGTTAAATCTCTTATTTTTGTTTCACTACTTTCAATTACTGTAGATTCTTTCTTCAAATCATCTAACAATAATTTCTATGTAGAAAAATTTGTCATGTTATTTTGATAACGAGGATGAACTTCACGATACTGTACAAATTTATAGAGACTACAAGGATTCAATGATACATTCTACTGAATTACAAACCTGAACGAAGGGAAATGAAAATAGGAAAACAAAAAAAATATACTGAAATGTGATGCTTCCAAAAAACGGTAAACATACGTGTTTTCTGATTAATTTGTTTTCATTACTGCTTTTCAAATTCCTATTTTATGTGAAATAATTATTACATTATAGATTGGGTTCTGACATTTTTTACTCAAATTAATCCTATGATCACAATGGAATAGAAGAAGGACTTGTATGCATTTTGAAATGATTTTCATGCATCCTCCAAAAAATAAACTTCTTTTCTTGTAATTTGTTCTATGTTCAAATTTTATTTTGTTTTATCCAGATTTTTTTCCTCTTCTTTATATTATGTTTATTCAACCTTTCTGTTTGTTAGTGTTTAATTTTTCAATTTATTCTTGGGTAAATTAAAATATTGTTAGCAAGAGTGAGATTGATGATGAATATATGATGAAATACCAAGTAGAGTCTCTGTCATTTGAAGAATCTTGAAGTTATGGAAACTCAGGTGGAGTCACTTATTTGAAGAAAGTTCCATGGACATCAGCTGAAGATGCATTTTTAATGGATTATGTTAATAAGCACGGTGAAGGGAATTGGAATTTTGTCCAAAAGCACTCAAGGATTTTTCATTTTGGGAAAAGCTACCACCTGCGATGGAAAAATCATCTGAGACCAGATTTGAAGAAGGGTACATTCACCCCGGAAGAAGAACAGCACATATTTGAGATGCACGCTAAGCTGGGAAATAAATGGGCTTGGATGGCTGCAGAGGTTTTTTTCCTGTTTCATCTTAATTACCCAATATTTGATCCCAAAAGAAATCTTTTGTCTTTATTCCATATGTATTCTTCAATTAACTGTAATTGAATCTTATTTTTTTCTATTATTCTGGCTATATTGATTTTATAATTAATCAGTACTGAATTTTTTTGACTTTGTTACTATCCAGTATAATGTGTATTTTCAGAACATTCACTTCAATTACTACTACATTATTCAGTATAATTTTTAGAATGGATTTTCATATTTAAATATTCATTACTACTTATTAATCTATATAATTAAATTTTCATCTACATAGTTCATTTTCTAGACAATGAAGCTGAAGAGATGTTGCAACGACTATTTGTTCCTGGAACACTTCTCAAAAATCATTTAGCTAATTTTTTTTACAAACATGAAGTTCATAGACTATTGTGTAATTATAGATTGGGTTCTGACATTTTTTACTCAAATTGATCCTCTATACACAATGGCAGAGAAGCAAGACTTGTATACATTTTGAAATGATTTGCAAACTTCCTCCAAAAACAAAAACTGCTTTTCCTGTATTTGTTCTATGTTCAAACTTTATTATTTTGTATCCAGATTTTTCCCCTTATATTCCATTTATATGTACCAATACTATCCTATTAGAAATTAATAAACATTATTATTACTAGGTAACTTTTATAAATATCATTCTATTTTCAATGAAAACCCATTAATTTAATATGTCGTGCATACGCACGAGTGAGGACTAGTTTCTATTTAGAAAATTTATATGATATTTATCCATTAAAACCAATCTATTTTGTTATTCCTAGGTAATTTCAATTGTTTTCATGTTTTCTGATCATTCTATTCTATTTGGTACATAAAATTATTGAGAAAATGATTATAAAAAATGTGTACATTGTTTCCTATTTGATCGAGAATGTTTTTATTCCATTTCATTGTTTTATTTAAAAATTTTTCATGTTTCCTTAATATTAGATAGTTATTTATCAATGTTATTTTAACCCATATTTTACATTATATGAAGATGATTAAAAAATATTTTTTTTTGTTTTCTGAATGAGATAATTTTTACCGAATGTGTGAATGGAATATTTATTTTAATGTATACCACAAACAAAAAT
The DNA here is from genome assembly GCA_963277665.1 of Viscum album. NCBI lineage: Eukaryota > Viridiplantae > Streptophyta > Magnoliopsida > Santalales > Viscaceae > Viscum > Viscum album. The sequence goes on from OY728137.1 coordinate 789,293,009, forward strand.
TTCTCAATGTCATGACTATAAATTACATTGATGATTCGTTTATAGGTTTCCATGATTCTCTTCAAATAAAATAGCTTTACTTGTATTCTCTAAATTTTTATATCTTCAATAAGTTATTTAAAAAATTAAAAGTGTATTTTCCTCAAGAATTGTTTCAATGATCTTATAATTTTTTTTTCATCTATTTTAATAACCATTATTGAGATGGTGTAATAAAAGTTACCCATCAATGCATCTCCAGAGTAAATAAATAGAATATATGAGTGGTATATTATTATAAACACTATTAAGGAAAATTAGAGTTGGATCAGCACCAAATAACTCATATTGGTTTGGGGTTTCAATGAACAAAAGATAATTTTTTTAGAATATATCCTAGTTTGGGGTAAGATAACATCCTTATTTGAGGATGTAATTCAAGAAGAACTATAGTTGAGGAAATTAATCATTTAATGGAGGTTATAAATGGTGTAAGGTATTAACACATTAAAAAAAAAAAAATGTTTCGGTGTCATCCTTTATTGTTTACCCTCATTTCCATATTTTGTTTCTTTGTGATATCATTACACCCTTTAAATGAATTTTTCTTAAAAATTAAAAAAAGTTAGAGAAAACAACCATTTATTTTACTTATGTTTCACTAGGGATAAAATCCAATAATATCATCCTTATTCAATCTCTATTTTGTTAATTATTATAATTATGAAATACTGAGGAAACCTATTTTATTTTCCATGGATTAAGTTTGGATTAAATGATAAATGTTTTCATGATATAGTGGAATATATATAAATGGATTATGATTATGTAATGGGTGTGTCTCTTATATCCCTATAATGAATTGGGTAATTTAATATATATATCTCATGATATGAATATGATAATATTTTACATTATTGTGAATATCTATGTTTCAATTTTTATGTTTGATTATGATTGACTATAGCTATGATTACAAGATTTTGTGTGAACATGATTTTGAATATCTATATTCACATTTTATGAAAGAGTTTGATTTATTCCATCTATGATAAAAATATTATGAATGGAAATTATTTTTGAATGTATTTGTTCACAAGATTATGATTTCGTATGATTATGATACCACATGACTATACTATGTTTCTTGAATAATGATTACTACTTTGACACCACTATCAATCATACTTCTAGATATGATATGATTTTTTATTTTATGATCTATGAATTTCTAGTTATGATTATTTTATGTTAACAACATGAACATTATTAGATTATCATACCATTATGATTATATTATACTTTATTCTAATTGATACTATCCATGTTTACCCATACCGAGTATACAAACTCTCACTTTCTTATGCTATCCTTTCCTAGGTTTTAATGAAAGGATCTTTATATAAAATTTCTATAATGGTAACAATATGAATTTTTTTTTGGATATTTTGAAGATTACTTAAGAAAAAATTCCATTATGTATCTAGTCTCCAAATACTAAAAAACCTTATAGTCCCTGAGCGTGTATTATTGTGAAATGATTTAATATTTATCTAAACTGATATTATATTGATGTATGTTATACTTAGGAAACCTAAGTTAAAATTAGAGGAGGGTATAATTATTTTTGGATATTATGTTATGTGAAGTATAAGTATATAACCAATAAAAATCAATGGTGAATCAAAAGTGATATGGGACAAACCAAAAGTTTCATAGGTTGATAAGAAGGTTTCGTAAATTAAAACATATCAGGAATACATTTCTTATAAAATATTACTCTATATGTTTTTAAATTATAATTATGTTAACTATTTTTAATTTTAGTGAATGGATATAACAATAAAGAATTGTGGTAATGAAAAATGTGATGAGGAGTATAATGAACATACTCATGAGAAACCAAATGGATTTGGATCTGGGATGAAATATCATCTGGCTATGCTAGCTCAACTCTCACAATCTATGAGTAATAATGTGAACCATATTAAGATTATTAATTCATCAAGTATGGGGAAACAAACTATATAATCCTTTATATGACAACATCCACCCTCCTTTTATGTGTATTCTAATCCACTATTTTCTAAGAAATAGGTCAATGCGAAGAAATATATATTTTTCATTATTCAGTGATTAGACCATTAGAAATTTCTATTAGTAGTATATTGCTTGGAAGGTAAAGCTGATCAATGGTGGAATCATATAAATAACACAATGAAAGTGGAATAAATAAAATCTAAGGAATGAGAATAGTTTAAGAGGGTATTTCCCAATAACTAATTTCCTAAAATGCTTTATACTAAAATAGAAAGGTAATTTCTAGAGCTTAAACATAATGATGATGAATTCATTGGTAACTAAACATAAAAGTTTATAGGATATTAAATTCATTATTCTATATTTATCATTGACCTTGTATGAAAAATTGATTGATTTTTTAGAATATTAAAACCATTTAATAAAAATATGTTAGTCATAGGGGACTCTTCTAATAATGAATAAATCATTAAATGTGTATGAAATGTATAAATGGTGTGTGGGATCTATAATTAATTTTTTGGTTTTATTGATAAGGAGAGAAATATGGTGTTTCAAGGAAAATAAAATGGAAAATCACATAGTGGAAAGAAATTACAAAAACCTATATGAAAAATTGGGGGAAAGCACCCAATTTTTTTCTAAAAGGTACTAGGAAATGTTTCAATTATTGAAAGGCTGGCCATCAAGCTAGTGATTTTCGATCAGGGATAAAAATTTAATAAAAATAAATAAAGGAGAAAATTAATTCATCCAATGGTGTTCAATGTTTCATATGCAATAAGATTGTAAGTTCTATGAATTAATTCCATAATCCAAGAGATAATGAGTTTATTAGACTTTAAAACCCACTAAAAATGATATAGGGAAGGCCTTTTCTATGACAATTGATGTGGGTTGGGATAAATATGTAGAAAAATGTACACTTACCATCCACTCTAGGACTAAAAAATTAGTATTTTATTCAAGATCAACTAACTCTTTTATATATAACAAATTTTCTAATAGTATCATGTCACCACCTCAATGACTAGATGTTGATTTGGAAGTAAAAAATTTTAATTACATGATGATTGAAACTCAAGTTTTTAACACCTCTCGGATATAAGTTTATGGGAATGTGATTAAAACACATATTATTACTCCACCTATAGTTAAATTTTATGTAAAATTAAGAATTTGGTATATTTTTTTATATAGACCCCATATCAATTATGGTGAAAGAGAATTTTCATTTTATATTCCAAATCAAAATATGGTTATGTTTCTCAGTGAGGATTAATGTGAACATACAATGGGAATCACTTCCAGTTTATGGTTCATACTACCTATTTTGAGGGATATTTATCTAAAATGGTTATGGAGAAACTCAATATTGAATATATATGTATTAGTTGGAAATATTCATGTGTATTTATTATAGAGAAGATTAGAATTACCTCAAATCATGAATTTTAGTTATAAATGGGACTCAAACTAGTGTCACACCAATTTTCATGACTCTTTATAGAATTTCCCATGTTTAGTTGCTGGTATTGAATAATAAACTCTATGAGAATCTAAAAAATTGATTCATATGCCAAAGTGAATCACTTTAGGGTGAACCTATTCATTTTTTAAGAATAAATATGGATCATTGAATCTTTACATTGACTATCAAGAACATAACATGATCACTATAAAAATAAGTATCATTTACCCTATATTGATGAATTGTTTGATCAACTATGTAAAGCTCAATGCTATTCAAATATTTCACATAATTTTAGATATCATCAATTCAAGGTAAAAAAGGAGGATATACCAAATATCTCTTTATGTTTGGGGTTTTTTCATTAATAATTTATAATAATTCCATTTGGACTTACCAATTCCCCCGATATATTTAAGGATGTAATGAATATAGTCTTTAGATACTACCTTTCACATTTTGTGGTAGTCTTCATAGATGATATTATTCTTTTTTAAAAGAGTAATGAATAGTATGAAGATCATTTGAAGATTGTGTTGATGACCTAAATGAAGGATATTTTTTATTCATAATATAACAAGAGTGAATTTTGGATACATAATGTTTCATTAATTATTAATATAATCTCATGTGAGGGTATATTAGTGGACCATTCAATTATGGAATTTATTGAAAAATTTCCCACAATAACCATAGTAACAAAGAGATATATTTTTTTTTGGGTTTTCAATATTAAATAAATTAACTGTATGGTATTTTTCATGGATATATAATCCACTTAATAAACAGGCATAGAATAGAGTTATGTTCTATTAGATGGATGAATGTGAGTAAAATTTCAAGGAACTAAAGAGAATGTTGGTCAGTGCATCTGTAATCACCCCACCCTATAGTGACGAAGGGTTTTAGACTTATATTGATGCATTGAAGAAGGGTATGAAATTATTACTCATTTATAAAGACATGGTTATACCTTATGAATAATTCCTTTTAAAATTCATGAGAAAAATTGCTTGACTCATTATTTATAGTTGATTGTGGTTATGTTTCATTGAAAATGTAGAGTAATTATCATTATGGTGAAAAGTGTTATATATATATATTATAAAACAATTAAGTATATATTCACACAAAAATAAATAAAATTTTCCAATTGATATGGTTGTAATTTTTTAAATATTATGACAACTCAATACACTACCACCTTGGGAAGGCGAACAATGTTGATGATGCTCTGAGTCGAAAGGACCATGAGAATTTATCTCTGATGAGGATTGGAAGAGATCCAATATTTAGATATTTTAAGAATATGGAAATTTAAATCATGAGGAAATGAGATAGATCATAACTTTATTAAATTAATGTTCAATCGTCTATACATGTTTGGTTTAAAGAGGTGTATTAGGAGGGATGTTTTACCAATATCATTCACTTGGGAATTCATATATCTTTTTATGAAGAACTACACATTATGAAGTGAAGAACTAAAGTGTGATGATATTAAGTTGAATGAATAAATATTTTGGGGCCAAAAATATATGAGTAAATGTTAGTGGAGTGTAATAAATTTATCATCATATCATGGTAACTTAGATTCAATTGAAAATTTATGCCGAAAATCATGGGTGAGATATTGAGTCCAATGTTGGTGATAAGGTGTTCATATGGATATCATCAGAGGAAAATGTTATCATATTTTTAAATAAGTGAAATTTTATCCTTATATATATATATCACCCATATAAAATTATTGATCATATCAGAACGTTTTTTATCACATTATGCTTCCACTAAATATCTCTTAAGTTCCCAATGTGTTCATTTTATCTCTCCTAAGGAAGTAAAACCCAATCCATTACATATAATGAACTAATATTCCATATAAATAGAGTTTGGTGTTTCTTATATTGAAAAAATGGTGTATATTTTGTATCAAATTTAAATTTTTTTTGGAAGAATACAATTCACCTAATCAAGGTTTTATTGAAAACCCAGAAAATATAGAAATCTATCTGGGAACCTAATGATGTGATTAGGAAGAAGTGTCCTTAGCTTTTTTATTGATGTGAACAAATTTCATAGAAATATTATTTAAATTGCGTAATAATATAAAACCCTAATATTTTATGATATATTTTTATTAAATAAAATTTAAGGGAATTTTAGCTTTCTTTACATGTAATATAGAGTTAAAAAAACAACGATATACTGTTCAAATATTATTATTTAATGTGACAGTTACCACCCATGAGTTGGATTGGAAAGTATGAATAAGAATAACTAAATTTTTAAAAACTATTTTTTACATGTGTATAAAATGAATTCATTGGTTGTCAATTCCTTATAAAAGAAAATAAAGGTATTATAGGGTAAATCAATATATTTTTCTAAAAAAACTATTTTAATGTGTGCAGTGTGTTTCTTTATTAATATAGAAAATAAATATCTATTGATTAATAATTTTAATGTAATTCATTTATAATATATCCAATAAAATATTTTAATATTGAACATATTTTTTACTAGTTATGGTGTAATAATAAATCTTGTTTTATGATTAAAAATGATTTTTTCTAGAAATAGTTCCATTTTGTTTTGAACACTTATTTTAAAAAGAATTTATATAACATATAGAAACTGAATCATGTAAAATTGATTCCATATTTTTAATTATAAAATTATTATTATTATATATTTAAAACAAAATATTTGGCCATTATGAATAATAACAAGGTAAAAATTCATTACTTTGGTAAATGTTAAAAGGGGTTAATGAGTGGTAACACTAAAGAGATAAGAGTAAAAATGAAATAAATCATATATAAATCATATTTTATTAATTTATTTAAATATTGTATCATTATATAGTTTATGTTTGCCCAATTTGGATCCACTTTCCCTTGATATTTACTCAATTATATTTTATTATTCTTAATAATTACAAGTGTGTCACTCCCCTCACTTATAAAAGAACACCTCATATCCTCTCTTAACTGATTTACTTGAGAACTTTAGATCAACCAAACCTAGTCCAAATATCTTCTAAAAATCTATAACAATTTCTATGTTTTTATTTTTTTCTTTACATATGAACTCAATGGTTTTTAAGAACACATATAATCCAGATTTTTCCAAGAAGTGATATATGTTCCTACCAATATTTTTCGAGTTTAATTCATCTTCTACAACCTCTAAATATACTATAACAATATAAAAATTAATAAATAAGTATATTTTATATAATAAAATGTTTTTATATTAATTTTATAATAATATTTTATATCCATTATATTTAATGGAAAATAAAAAACAATTCTCATGCGTACGTAAGGATTACAATCTCTATGAAGTTATGTATTTCATTTTCCAACACCACTATTCATAGTTGGTTATTAGTATGGATTTAATGTCATATATAATAGTTAGTAAATAATTATTATTCTATTATTATAATATCATATATACCTTCTTACCTTTCAATTTGTTTGAAAATGATAACATTGCTTGTGCATTCATGTGGACTACCGCCACTACGAATTGATGTGAATCATTTTAAATTTTCAATTTTAATGGAAGGTTATACTGATAAATTTAAGGAATATTTATGATATATTAATGATTATTTAATGTTGATTTTTTATTTACCTTTTTCCCATCCATCAAAAAGTGGAAACATTACTCATGCGTATGTACTCACTACTATCTCCATGATGTGATGTAATTCATTTTTCACCACTAATTTTTAGGAATGGTTATAAAATAATATAAAATTAATAAATATGATATTTATGAAAATAATTATATTCTTAAGTTGATGAACCTATTATCATGGATCATGTACCCATATCATCAAACCAAAACAAGCATTGAAAACGAATCAGTTTTCACCTGAATGAGGATTTTAATGAAAAAGTATTAATAAACATATAATTTGAATTTATAAGGGAATTATATATAGTAATATATATATATATAATAACAATATGGTTCAATTATATATTTATAATAAATCTGTATTTATTACATAGGAGTTTTCAATGCTTTTGAAGCGTGATAGGATGTGAGGTAAGAGATTTATGTTAAAATATCATACCATTTCAAGATTTTTTTATCTTAAATATTATTTTATAGAAATTGTATAATAATTATCCTTTAATCACCATATATTTACATATCCTCTATTAGTTTGATTTATTTTTATGTTTTCTTTCCGTCCTCCTCCCTTTGGTACATAAAACCATTAAGAAAATATAATTAAGAAATGTCTACTTTATTTCCTACTTGGTGTGGAATATGATTCTTCTATGTCCATATTTTCTTTAAAAAGAATTCAATAATGTTTTTACTATTATAAAATCAATAATTAAATTTATTTTTACCCATATCTTAGTTTCTATAATAATGTTTAAAAATAATCTTCTTTTCATTTTCCAAATGAGTTACTTTTACTAAATATGTGAATGAAATATTTGTTCTAACATATATCAAATGAACAAGTTTTCCTTCCGTCATGAAAACTATTTTATGTGGAGGGTACTTTAAAATTTTAAAATGTTATTTTCAAATAAAATGTTTTTATTAATATTATATAAATTTATATACTTTAATTAAATTATTTCAAGATAACAAATTTATTTTGTTTCAATAAATGTCCCAGTGATATTTTAATGGTATTTAAATCTCTAAAAATAACCATTATTATTACTTATTATTCACTAGGTATACAATCCAATGATACCATCCTAATAATTTCTCTGTATTATTATTGATTCTCATGATAAAATCTTTACGAAGCACATTTTCTTTTCCATGGGTTATACTATAACAAAATTATAAATGTTTTCGTGATCTTACATAATAAATATTAATATATTTTTATTATGTTATGGGTGGATATGTAATGGCCCCCAATGAATTGGGTAATGTGATATAGATATCTTATTAGATGAAGATGATACTAAAAAACGTGATTATAAATAGTTATGTTCACATTGTGATGTGTGATTATGATTGATTCTATCTATTCTCAAAATATTATACATGGGAATGATTTCTAATAACTATGTTCACACGTTTATAGGTAAATATGATTACTTATATCTATTCTGAAATTAAAATTTATAGAAATGATTGTAAATTACAAATTTCACATGATTATGATTTCCTATTATTATGATTCCACGTGCCTTTGTTATAACACTTTATGGATGAGTGATACTATGACTCCCTTATAAATCATGCCTCTAGATATGAATGAATTTTGGATTTTATGATCTATTTTTGCAGGTATCAATCTTTTACATTGATAAATCAAACTATATTATGTTATCATATCATTATAATCATATTATTCTCTCTTATGATATCTATCTATCATGTTCCCCATTATTGAGCATATGATCTCACCCTTTATTATGTTTTCCTACCCTAGGTTTTAAAGGAAGGTTCTATATATGAAATTACTAGAATGGTACAAATATGAAGAATATGGTGAGATATGTTGAGGATCCTTTAATAAAAACGCTTATTATGTATCTATTCTCCAAAATACAAAAAATAATTGTGTACTATTGTGAAATTTTTTGAATATTAAACTAAAAATATTCAATATGCATGTATGTTATGCTTAGGTCTCCTTAGATGGGGAAAATTAATTTTGATGTAATGAATCTCACACTATTTTAACTCCTTGGATAGAATCCTATATTTTTTTCCTTATAATACTCATTATTTTAGAAAATATATTCTTTGTTAATTCTATATCAATGAGATTAAAACACAATGAAATTATACCTATTCTATTTTACACTCTATATCCTTCAAAATAAAATCCTCTCATTATCTTTGTGAATAAAATCCAATTTCTATTATATCAAAAACATCCAACCCCATTGAATAGAGGTATGAAACCATACAGTCTTTACATAAATGAAATTATTATTTTTCAACAATAGATAGAACAATTTTATTTTAAAATGTATACTCCTCATTATTATGGATAAAATTTCAATAGATATGATAAATATAATTCCAACATGGAATCCTTAGGATAAATACAATTCTATATTTCAAATTTATGCACATGGGAAGATAATGGGGAGAATTAAGTGGGGTAGAATTATTAATCACTAATATATTTACCATAACACACATTAATAATGTGAAATATAGAGTATTTTACCCAACAAAAGATCAATAAAATAGTAAGATATATAAAAATTAGGAAGAAAAGTTCAAAAACATAGTAGATTTTTATATGGTTCATTGAATATTTATGAATAGGTAATCCTTATTAACCATCAGGTGATATCAAAAATCACTAGGAATTTTTATTATTATTAAAAAAAATAGAATAAAAAATGAAAATAGTTTTGGACTCTATGAAATTCATCTCCTGATATTACAATATAAAGATAAATCAATAATGAGCATTAGAAATCATAAATTATTCTCTTCCATTAACATAAAGTTCTTTTAATCCATAGATCTTGTGTGTTCCCTTTTATTACCTTAGATATGAATATTTACTATGAATTAATATATATATATATATGTGTGTGTGTGTAAAGTTTATATTGTTGTCTCTTTTTTTAATCTAAGAGAAAATTCCTATTTTCATATAGTTTTAGTAACGACCCGAATCCGGAGCCCCTCCACTAGTGCCACGTACCTGGTTCACCACATGACCTGAAGCGCATTTACCTAAATGCCAGAGGCTGCTGACTAGCAGCGAGGGCCTTGGTAATTTTTTGGGGAAACTATTCCCTCATTTGGTAAGGTATAAAAGGTAAGAAAAACAATAGTCAATAGCGAAAGCAGTAACAACATACATAACTGTAACCAACAACGGAAGAACAAATATATGTAGAAATGATGAGAATGATGCAGTAGGTACAAGTATCTAAGGAAAAAAACAAACACAACAACGTGCTAAAATACAACTAAACACAAGTACTAAAGCAACAACAAAAGAAAAACAGATGAGCAACTCCTCAGCATCACAAGCCTCAGCTCGGTCCCATGCTCTCCAGCTCTAGTGAAATCAAGAACCTGAAGTAGAAGAGCGCTTTCCCTTATCTATACCTGCAGCAACATAGTCTTCTTGGGCCCAAAAGCATGGCCTAAACAGGTTGTGAGACAAAGTCCCAGTAGGCAACCACACAATGATCTGTGCCTAACAGTCAATGAATACATGGCAAGTAAAGTATAGGAACAGTAAACTGGAAAAATACACAGTAGCTACAATTTACAGTCTAGCATATAAACTACACAAGTATAAAACAATCAACAAGTAAAACAAAGGTAAGCCACTGGGTAGTTCTCATAGCCTAACCCTTATGGTTCAACCGATAAGTACTAGCAACCCCCCTGGGAGGCACACACAGTCTCACCCCTCTGGTTCAGCTAAAGAATAGACTCTCTGGGGAATCACTCACCATCAATTCCCCATATAGTCTCGTATCTTACTTAAGGCTCTCTAGGGAAGCACTCAACGTCAATTCCCCATGTGGCCCGCGTCAAGAAACTACAGGCTCTCTAAGGAAGCACTCAACGTCAATTACCCCTGTGGTCTCACATCATAATTAAAGACACTCTGGAGAATCCCTTCCGTCCATTCTTCCTATGGTCCACTACACTGGGTTCTCGCAGCCCTGTGTAAAAATAAACATGCATAGCACGCGTGTATCGTCCAAGTAAACCTCGAGAACTACTTGGCTATTATTCTAAGGTACAACAGAAAAATAGAACAACAGTTCCACTATCCTACAACTGGGCATGGCAACTGGAAAAATGCCTAATAGGAAAAGAAAGTATATAAAACATCCATAGTACAAAAAAACTACTCTATTCACAAAGGTAAACCTCTACTATAGCAATCAAGCATGCAGGAAATAAATCAAGTGAAAAACAAGAAATACACAATTCTAATTCAAGGGAATTGGAGAAATTGCACAAAATATTCAAGGACTTCGTATAGAAAGGAACAAACCACCTACGTCGATCCCAGGAGATTGATATATGTGAACAACGATGACAGATTCTCCCTAGGACATCGAAGATCTGAGAAAACGTTTGAAACACATAAACCACGATAACATGAGAAAGAGGAGGAATTGGAAAACAAGGCTCAAGTAGAAGGGAGAACTCACCGATGTGATTCCAACGCAACCAACAATTCTTGAATTAGAGAATGGACAGAGGAGAGGTGGCTCATCAAAGATCCGCAGATTCCTGGCACTCCCGGATGAAGAAGCTGGAGAAGAAGAGGTTTTCATTGATTTGGTGCAACCCCGGTCCATTTAAGGAAAAAAAATAAAGTACACGGCGTGTACTTTTAGAGTACACAGCATGTACTAGGTTTTTCCGTACTCCACCAAAATCAACCTCCACATCACTGCCACACACCGTGTGTATGGCCCAGACATGGCCAACACACAACTTCAAGTGGGAAAAGAGTACACGGTGTGTACTCATAAAGTACATGGTGTGTACTTCGAAAATTTCCAGAAACTCCATTTTTCTCAAAAACTCTATAAAAAGGGAAGATGTACCTGTAAAGAATATCCAGGTTCTTAAAAACTTCCCCCCTTAAAGATATTCGTCCCCGAATTTCCCTAGCGAGGCGCAAAAGAAAAAACCCCGAATTGCTCCAGCCACTGTGATCGTACATTGGCCTCCCTCTCCCAGGTCTTATCCTGTACTCACCCATGCTGCTATAGCACCCGAACTAGAGGAACAGACCGCCCATGGAGAACCTTCGTACTACAATCGATAGTCCGGATGAGATGCTCCTCAAACGATGCATCCTCTTCGAGCTCAAATTCCTCAGGATGAAAGACATGAGACAGGTATGAAAAATAACGTCGGAGCTGAGAGACGTGGAAGACGTCGTGCATGGCCCGATACCTCTGGGGTAGCTGCAACCGATAGGCAAACGACCCAACTCTCTCCAAAACCTCAAACAGACCAACATACCGCGGTGAAAGCTTACCCTGCCTCTGAATCCTCTTGTGTCCCAATCGTGGTGCGAAACGTAGGAAAACCTGATCCCCAACCTCGATCTCTAGAGGTCGTCTCCACTGATCAGCATAAGACTTCTGTCGAGTCTGTGCTGTAGCCATCCTTTTACGAATCAACTCTATCTCCTCTGAAGTCTCCTGAACAAGACGAAGTCCCAGAAAAGCTACATGTCCTACCTCCAGCCAGCATAAGGGTGATCAGCATGGCCTACCATACAAATCATCATCAGGTACCATCTTTATAGTGGCCTGATAACTGTTGTTGTAGGTGAACTCCACCAGAGAAATATGATTCTCCCAAGAATCACCAAAGTCTAGGATGCAAGATCAGAGCATATCCTCAAGCACCTGGATCGTATGCTCGGACTGGCTATCTTTCTGGGGATGGTATGCCGTACTCAGAAGTACCTGGGTACCCAAAGCCTTCTGAAGTCCCTTCCAAAACCAAAAAGTAAAGAGAAAATCTCTGTCTAAAATAATGGAGTGTGGAACTCCATGCAGATGCAAAATATTTCGAATGTAAAGTCATCCCAGATCATCGGCACTAAAGGCCTCCTTGATCGGTAAGAAGTGAGCGACCTTCGTAAGTCTGTTGACGACCACCCAAACAACATCGTTCCCTCGAGGAAACCTCGGCAGTCCGGTCATGAAGTCCATCGCGACATCATTCTACTTCCACTCCGGAATGGGTAACTGCTGCAAAAGCCCCGCTGGTCACTGATGCTCTGCTTTCACCTACTGACAAGAAGAATATCTCAGGAAAAAACCTGAAAAAGCTTTCTTCATACATGGCCACCAGTACCGGCGATGAAGATCCTGATACATCTTGGTGATTCCAGGATGAACTGCCCAAACTGAGGAACGAAAATCCCGCATCAGCTCCTCGCGTATGTTTGCTGGCACCCATACGTGTTCCTGGAAACATAAGATCTCATGCTCGCCCACTGTCCATCCAGGAAGAGTGTCCTCTCCTAACACACTCTCTCACAGGACTAAGCCTTCTGAGTCTGATAGCTACCTCATCTGTACCCGATCAAGTAGTGTAGAGGTTACAACAACAGAAGATAGGAAGGTCTGTCCCCACCTATCATGGACCTCCAAATGAATCTCAAAGAATAGATCCATATGATGCCACTCACTGCTGGCCTCATGAACTACCTGAATCTGAGTTATCCTTCTCAACGCATCTACTACTACGTTTCCCTTTCTCAGCGTATAGGCAAGCTCAAAATCAAAAGACTAAAGATACTCAGCCCACCTGAGCTGCCTCAGATTCAGATCACGTTGAGTGAAGATATACTTGAGACTCTTGTGGTCAGTGAAGACCACAAAGTGATCTCCCAGAAGATAGTGTCTCCAACAACGTAAGGCATGAACAACAACCGCCAACTCCAGATCGTGCATCGGGTAGTTCCTCTCATGTGGCCTCAACTGTTGAGACCCGTACGCAACGACTCCATCTCCCTGCATAAGCACAGCTCCCAGATCGATACCTAAAGAATCACAATAAACGGTGTAGCTTTTGCCTAGATCTGGAAAGACAAGTATCAGTGCAGACATCAAACTTCCCTTCAGCTCCAAAAAGGTCGACTCATAAGAATCTGACCCCAAAAACTTCACCCCCTTCTTGATCAGACCTGTAAAAGGTGCTTCTAGGCATTAGAAGTCCCGAATGAATCATCTGTAGTATCCAGCCAGCCCTAGAAAACTCTGTACCTAAAAAATGTTCTTCGAATTCTCCTAAGAGACTATAGCTATCACTTTCTATGGGTCCACAGATACTGCTTCCTCTGAGATGACGTGACCCAAGAAGTGAATTTGTTCCATCCAAAAGTAGCACTTCGAGAGTTTAGCATAAAGTTGATGCTCTCTCAGTGTACTCAGAACGATCTCAAGATTTGTGGCATGGTTGTGTCTAGTGTGAGAGTACACCAAGATATCGTCCAAGAATACCACGAAGAAGGAGTCTAAGTAAGGATGGAATACCCAATTCATCAGTGCCATGAAAACTACATGCGCGTTCATGAGACTGAACGACATGACTGTATACTCGTATAGACCATACCTAATCTTGAAGGCTGTCAGATGTATATTTAATGGTCTAACACGCAACCGATGATAACCAGGCCTCAAGTCGATCATCGAGAACACCCGAGCTCCTCGAAGCTGATCAAAGAGGTCATCGATCCTCAGCAAGGGATATCTGTTGTTGACCGTCGACTGGTTCAGCTTCCGATAATCAACACAAAGCCGAAGGGTACCATCTGCCTTCTTCGCAAATAGGACAGGCGAACCCTAAGTAGAAGTACGAGGTTGGATGAAACCCTTTTCCTGCAACTCCTCCAACTGCTTCTTGAGCTCCTGCAACTCAGGTGTGGCAATCCTATAAGGAGGAATGGACACTGGTGCTGCTCCTAGCATGAGCTCCCCAGAAAATTATTCCTCACGCTCTGGAGGAAAACCCGAAAAGTTGTCTGGAAAGTCATCCCTGAAACGATCCAACATTGGAAGAAAGTCCAACTGCGAAGTCCCTTGATCATTCAGATAAAGACTAGCAATACGGGTTGTCACCCTTCCTTGCCCATGATGCTCGAGTCCTTCTCGACTTGCCTGAACATCTCATTCGCCTATATAAAAAAAAAGATTCACCCTCTGGTGAAATGAAACTCACTATGTGGTGATAACAGTCGACAACTACCTGGAAGGGAACCAACCAGTCCATCCCGAGGATGACATCATAGCCTGTAATCTCTAGGACAAAGAGATCCCATAAGAAACGATACCCTGCAACCTCGAGAGGGCACTATCTACACTGGCGTACACTAGATTCCCTCGTCCCCAAAGGTGTGTCTAGTGTTAGTTAGTCGGTAAAAGAAAAGTTACAGAGCCCAAGGCACTCTACAACAGCAACAGAGATAAAGCTATGCATATCACCAGTATCGAAAAGAGCTGAAGATAAAACTAAGGCTACTAAAATCGTACCTCGAACTGTAGAAGGTTTGGGATCCTGCTCCTGATAAGTATACTCTACTGCAATGGTTTGGCCTGCCTCGTGGCCCTGTCACCCTACTTGACCACTCTGAGATGAACCTCCCTGTTGGCGCTGAAGGACCGGTGATTGACTACCACAGCCTCGTCCTCCACCTCAGCCCGAATGACCGTAAGAACTCTAGTTCCCCGACTGGTGTGAAACTGGTGGTGCTACTCCTGATCGAGGAGTCATAGAAGAACCCCCGTCACTAGCAACTGGTGAGAAAACCTGACAGAAATGCTGAAGGTGACCCATATTGCCATAAGATCGGCACTCCACTAGGTCTCTCTAGCATTGCGGCCTCGTGTGACCTACCCTTCCACACTGGTAGCATATGACCTTACTACCTGATGATGTATCTCACCTCCTCGGATCACTGCATGTAGGCTCCCTACGACACTTCCTGCTGTCAACTGGAGGAACACTAGCTCTGGGAGCAGAACCTCCCTGGTTCACAGCTCCGGAGTCTCTCAGATTGCATTCTGCAATCAGTGCCTAGTTGACGATAGAAGTGATGTAAGTAAACTAGAAGATATTCACATGCGAGCGGATCTCCCGCTTGATACCATCTTCAAACTTCCTTGCTAAGAACACCCCACTTCCATCCTGGAGGGGTGTGAAATGCTGCAGCTTAGTGAAACGAGAGGAATACTCCATGACAGAAAGAGTACCCTGCTCTAGACTCATGAACTTCCGGGCTCGATCAGCCCTCATGGTCTCCGGGTAGAAGTAGTTATAGAACATGCGTTAGAACTCCTACCAAGCCATAACCTGCTGATGACCCACCTGTGAGATCATGTCCCACCACCTCTTGGCGGAGTCTCGGAGAATGTAGGTGGTGAGCTTGACCAGCCTCTCTGGAGGTGTCTGCAGATGCTCGAAGATAGTTAGCATGGCTTCCAGCCATGACTCTGCAGCCTGTGGTCCTCCTTCCCCTGAGAAAGTAGGAGGAGGATGCTGCTGAAAAAACCACGTCAAGTCTGCTATAGTCATGGAAGGAGGCGGTACTCCCTGAAGGGTCTGAATCATCCTCATAAAGCCTTACTAGAACTACATAGCAATGCCTGTAACGGGTATAACTGCTGGTTCCAAGGATGGCACAACAGGAGGATCTGTAGGAGGTCCCTGATCGGCCATATCCGGTGTCTGATCACCGTCTGGAAACTGATGAACAACCAGAGGACGTCTCGGAGGCATAACTCTAAAAGATCAAAAGCTCACTTTATATCAGGATTAACAAGGACTGAGAACACAAGAGTACAAAACAGGAATAGGGAAGGGAAAACACACAAGTTTACAAAACATGAATACACGACGTATAGAAAAACTACACAGCATGTCTTCTTAAGCCATTGACATGGGCGTGTACCCCTTCCCTACAGGTCGTGTAACACCTCAAACTACACGACGTGTTGACCCCACACACGACGTGTACTTGAAAACTATTCCCCTACCCGAGTCTCTTTACACGGCTAACCCACATGGTCCAACATTACCCAAGACTACACGACATGTTCTAAACAAACACGGTGTGTACTAGACAAGCCTTCAGCGGCCCGTGTTGTTAAATACATGGCCGTCTACACGGATGAACCTTACACGACGTGTTCTGAACAAACACAGCGTGTATAGTTGAAGGGGTCACCATCCCGTGTTGTTCGTGACACGGCCGGGTACCTGAACAAGACTACACAACGTGTTCTGAAAACAACACAGCATGTCTAAGAGAAGGTAACGCTGACCCATGTTGTTCGTGGCATAGCTGGGTACCTGGACAGGACTACACGACATGTTCCTTTATAACACAGCGTGTTCTACTCGAGCTTCACCAACCCGTGTTGTTAGTGACACAGCCGAGTACATGGCTCCGAACTACACGTCTTGTACCTACCGTACACGACGTGTTCCTGAAGTTATTTTTTTACAACAGTGTGTCCCTGCTCACACGGTTAGTGACATGGTCTAAAAACTACACGATGTGTAGTCAAAAAGTATACGTCGTGTATTCTGGGTTTTTTGGGGCAGTAGCTCAGAAACTGCACAGAAGCCCAGAAAACACAGAAGCAAGGAAAGGAGGTGCCAAATTCTGATTCATGAGGGCCCATACTCCCCACGAATCAAAACTTTGCATTCATTTAAGCAAATTAGAATACAATCAATCCTCTAACAAGGCATCATAGATTCTATCAAGCACCTATCACAACAACATGAAATCGCTAATGCACCCTAGATGGCATGGTAAGAATGCATGGCATGTGATTTCTACAAGTGCCTATATGATGCATGAGATGGAATACCCTCATCTCATCGGGTTACGACAGAAATAGAACCGCAGTTGTCAAGAAAATAGCAACACAAAGCATGTGAATCACTCTAGGTGAAATCATATCAACTGTAAAATCTCAAAACTAGAAAACTGCAATCAACGAGGTAGTATGGATTTTCCTTGTACCCGGATTAGCTACTCCCGAGCACAACTTAATACCAAGTACCGAATCCATCCTATCCTTGGATAAAGGCTCCAAATAGTAAATCAATAGAAAATAAACCTCTGATACCAATTTTTAATGACCCGAATCCGGAGCCCCTCTACTGGTACCCCATACCCGATTCGCCACATGACCTCAAGCACATTTCCCCAAACGCCAGAGGCTGCCGACTAGCAGCGAGGGACTTGGTAAGTTATTGGGGAAACTATGCCCTCATTTGGTAAGGTATACAAGGTAATGAAAACAATAGTCAATAGTGGAAGTAGTAACAACATACATAACTGTAACCAACATAAGAAGAACAAATATTTGTAACAATGATGATAATGATGCACCAGGTACAAGTATCTAAGGAAAACAGTAAACACAACAACGTGCTGAAATAAAAATGAACACAAGTACTAAATAAAGAGAAAAAGAAAAATAGACGAGAAACTCCTTAGCATCGCAAGCCTCGGATCGGTCCCATGCTCTCCAGCTCCAGTGTAATCAAGAACCTGATGTAGAAGGGGGATTTCCCTTATCTTTACCTACAAAAACATAGTCTGCTTGGGCCCAAAAGCATGGACCAAACAGGGTGTGAGACAAAGTCCCATTAGGAAACCACCCAAAGAGCTGTTCCTAACAGTCAATGAATACATGGCAAGTAAAGTACATGAATAGTAAACAGTAAAAATACACAGCAGTTACAATTTATAGTCTAGCATATAAACTACACAAGTATAAAACAACAGACAAGTAAAACAAAGGTAACCCGCTTGGTATTTCTCACACCCTAACCCTTATGGTTCAACCTATAAGTACTAGAAACCCCCCCTGGAAGGCACACACAGTCTCACCCCTCTGGTTCATCTAAAGAATAGACTCTATGGGGAAGCACTCAATGTCAATTCCCCCTATAGTCTCGTATCATACTAAAGGCTCTCTGCGGAATCACTCAACGTCAATTCTATAGTACAAATTTATGCACATGGGAAGATAATGGGGAGAATTAAGTGGGGTAGAATTATTAATCACTAATCTTTTTACCATAACACACATTAATCATGTGAAATATAGAGTATTAGACCAAACAAAAGATCAATAAAATAGTAAGATATATAAAAAGTAGAAAGAAAAGTTCAGAAACATAGTAAATTTTTATATGGTTCATTGAATACTTATGAATATATAATCCTTATTGATCATCAGGTGATATCACAAATCACTAGGAATTTTTATTATTCTTAAAAAAAATAGAATCAAAAATGAAAATAGTTTTGGACTCTATGAAATTCATCTCCTGATATTACAACATAGAGATAAATCAATAATGAGCATTAGAAATCATAAATTATTCTCTTCCATTAACATAAAGTTCCTCCTATCCATAGATCTTGTGTGTTCCCAAATATTTCCTTAGATATGAATATTTACTATGAGTTAATATATATATATATATATATGTGTGTGTGTGTGTGTGTAAAGTTTATGTTGTTGTCTCTTTTTTTAATCTAAGAGGAAATTCCTATTTTCATATAGTTTGTGTAACGACCTGAATCTGGAGCCCCTCCACTAGTGCCCCGTACCTGGTTCGCCACATGACCTCAAGCACATTTTCCCAAATACCAGAGGCTGCCAACTAGCAGCGAGGGCCTTGGTAAGTTATTGGGGAAACTATGCCCTCATTTGGTAAGGTATACAAGGTAAGAAAAACAATAGTCAATAGCGGAAGTAGTAAAAACATACATAATTGTAACCAACAATGGAAGAACATATATATGTAGTAATGATGATAATGATGCAGCAGGTACAAGTATCTAAGGAAAACTGAAAACACAAAAATGTGCTAAAATACAACTGAACACAAGTACTAAATCAATAGCAAAAGAAAAATAGATGAGCAACTCCTCAGCATCGCAAGCCTCAGCTCGGTCTCATGATCTCCAGATCTAGTGAAATCAAGAACTTGAAGTAGAAGGGCGCTTTCACTTATCTATACCTACAACAACATAGTCTGCTTGGTCCCAAAAGCATAGCCCAAACAGGGTGTGAGACAAAGTTCCAGTAGGAAACCACCCAAAGATCTGTGCCTAACAGTCAATGAATACCTGACAAGTAAAGTACATGAATAGTAAATAGGAAAAATACACAGTAGATACAATTTACAGTCTAGCATATAAACTACACAAGTATAAAAAAATTAACAAGTAAAACAAAGGTAACCCGCTGGGTAGTTCTCACAGCCTGACCCTTATGGTTCAACCGATAAGTACTAGAAACCCCCCTGGGAGGCACACACAGTCTCACCCCTCTGGTTTTGCTAAAGAATAGACTCTCTGGGGAAGCACTCACCATCAATTCCCCCTATAGTCTCATATCGTATTTAAGGCTCTCTTGGGAAGCACTCAACATCAATTGCCTATATAAACTGCGTCGAGGAACTACAGACTCTCTGAGGAAGCACTCAACGTCAATTCCCCCTGTGGTCTCACATCGTAATTAAAGACACTCTGGAGATCCATTCTTCCTATGGTCCACTACACTCGGTTCTCGCAGCCCTGTGTATATATAAACATGCATAAAGCACGTGTATCATCCAAGTAAACCTCGAGAACTACTTGGATATCATTCTAAGGCACAACAACAAAACAACACAATAGTTCCACTATCCTACAACTAGGCATGGCAACTTGAAAAACGCCTAACAGGTAAAGCAAGCATGGCAAACATCCATAGTACAAAAAAAAAATACTCTATTCACAAAGGTAAACCTCTACTATAGCATTCAAGAAAGTTGGCAGTCAATCAAGGGAAAATAGGAAACACACAATTCTCGTTCAAGGGAATTGGAAAAATTGCACAAAATATTCAAGGACTTCCTACATAAAGGCACAAACCACCTACCTCGATCCTAGGAGATCGATATACATGAACAAAACCGAAAAATTCTCCTTAGGACGTCATAGATCTGAGAAAATGTCCGAAACACATAAACCACAATAACTTGAGAAAGAATAGGAATTAGAAAACAAGGCTCAAGCAAAAGGGAGAACTCATCGATGTGATTCCAATGCAACCGATAATGCTCAAATCAGAGAACGGACAGAGGAGCGGTGGCTCGTTGAAGATCCACGGATTCCTGGTGCTCCCGGACGAAGAATCTGGAGAAGAAGATATTTTCGTCGATTAGGCGCGACCCTGGTATGTTTAATTAAAAAAAAGAAAGTACATGGCGTGTACTTTTAGAGTACATCGCGTGTACTAGGTTTTTCCATACTCCACCAAAATCGGCCTCCACGTCACCACCACACACCGTGTGTGTGGCCTGGACACGGTCAGTACACGGCTTCAAGAGGGAAAAGAGTACATGACGTGTACTTCGAAAATTTCCAGAAACTCCATTTTTCTCAAAAACTCTAGAAAAAGTGAAGACGTACCTGTAAAGAAGATCTGGGTTCTTACAGTTTAAAAACCCATAATGTGGTGGTTTGAACCAAAACATTGTTTCACCTAGAAAATAAAAAAACATTAAAATGGTCAAAATATTAATGCTTCTATAATTATGTAATTCATTTTTAGTTCCATGTCTTCAGCTGGAACCACTAAAAGGTTTCCACTTATAAATGGCATGGAATTCAACTCCACCTCACTAATACAAATGCCTTTGTATTTTTTTATCCAAAAAGTGATGTGATAAGTAAAATCACAACATGGTTTACCCTTAATGTGGATAATTAATTCAATCATCTTATCCAGCTCTATCCACCAAACCTTGTTGAAATCAATTTCTATTTAGATTAAACTGTAAACTTGTTCCAATAAACCCTATGTTTTTACCTACAAATGGATACCAATGTGTATTACCCTACATCTCAAAGAATAATGGACAAAAAAACATATAATTTTTGGTGACCCTTAATTGTAATACCTATATATCATAAACCATGATGTTTTTTGTACCCCACTATAACATATATTTTTATGTGAGTGAGAATTCTTCAAGTAATCAATTAAAACCACAACACGATTTTTCACCTACCATTTCATGGTTTCTAATTTACTTGAATTATTTCATTCCTCTATAAAGTTTCCATATCTAGTAAATATCAATAAAAAAATCATCATATTAAAAATATAGAACATTAATATAACAATATCGATCATAAATCAAAAAATCAAGAAAACATTTCTCAATATGCTCATAATGCAAGAGATATCTAAGTAGAAAATTCATTGATAAATTAATTTTTATGAGATAACTTCTTAACTGATTGTAAATAATAATAATAAATAAAAAAATCTCATTTATGGATATCCAATATCTCTCATGAATCCTTTAATCTCATTGAGAGACCCTTAATGTGTTTTTATAGCATAAATAGGTTAGATATAATTACCTAGGTTTGATCTGTATTGAAAATCCCATATCATGATATATTTTAACATCTAAATAATACAAATTTTGATTGTAGTTTTTACTTTATATTTATATTTTTATAGAAAACCCATGATTCAATAATAATTCAAAATTACCATAGTCCCCATATATGTTTATTTCTTTATTAAAATCTATAATATGGTCCTCCAATATTCTCGGCCTATCCAAATATATCAGGATTCAAAATAACTTTTATACTTTTAATTATAACATTTCACACTATAAAAAACCAATTATCTACCATTTTTTAAAATCATTTACCACCCATTGATTATGTTTATAATCACCACATGGTGTAACCTATTTGTTAAAAAAAGGAATATGAAATAAGATCACCCTTATTCCAAAATAATGTGGAATTTATTTTATTATAATTCTATGAACTTTCACCATATTGAGTAATTAGTGCACTATATGGTGGCCTTACATCGAGTATCAGAATATATCTTGAATATATTTTTTTTACATGATTTATTTTGTCACGAACCGTCCCCCGGGGCCCGTATCGTGACTACCCCAAGCCCACCTTCCATAGGCAAGGGGTTGTCGACTAGCACCAAAGTCGTAACTCCCTAAAAACTAGGAAGGAATTTCCTAAATAAAACATAAGCGCACACAACCAGAGTACAATCAGAAGAAAACACTAAGTAATACAGTATAACAAGTGTGCTGAATGTACAAAGGGGCCAGAATTACAAGCCCAATAGAAATGTACAACTACCACTAGTGAAGAAAACGTTTTTTACGTCACCATTTTTTACGTCGGTTATATAAAACCGACGTCATAATATGTAAAATGAGGTTTTTTACGTCGGTTATTTAATAACCGACGTAAAAACATGTGTTTAGTACACCTTTAACGTCGGTTATTTTTATAACCAACGTTATTAATCGCGCGGCTTCGTTTTTTACGTCGGTTATACATTAACCGCCGTAAAAAACAGAAGCGGGGGGCGTTTGTTACGTCGGTTATTTAATAACCGACGTAAAAACACGGTTTTTGAAGGCCTTTTTACGTCGGTTATAAAATAACCGACGTAAAAAAAGAATCCGCAGATGTTTTTGACATTGGTTATGGAATAACCGACGTAATAAAACGCGGATTTTGAGCCCTTTATAACGTCGGTTATAAAATAACCGACGTAAAAAAAAGAATCGGAGGAAGGTTTTTACGTCGGTTATTGAATAACCGACGTTATAAATGTTTTTTAAAAAATTATAACGTCGGTTATTGAATAACCGACGTGATAACTCATTTAAAAATATACCCAGACCCGTGGATTGTCATTCGCGAGTTTACCTTCGACAGTCGCGACTCGTCTCTCTCGCGCGTAAACCCGAATCGGCTCATCCATTTCGTGGGTTTAGATTCGTTTTGCGATCATCGTTTCTCATATTTAATCTCCTCGGATCAATCATCTAAACTCGCAGCACTTAGGTAATCCTCCCACTCGTTCGTTTTTTTTCGCGGATAGTATATATATCTGTGTTGTGATTTTTTTGTTGAAACTAGCTAAGATTCTTCGATTGCGAACCCTTTTAACTCGTTTTGGCACCATAATCTTATTTATCATCCCTAGATCTATTAGTTCGACTTGCAATATTGACTAATTTTATGATTTCACTAATTTTTCATTGTTTTCTATAAATCCCCGAGAGGGTTGGGGCGTGTCCATTTGGATGGGTTGCCCTTTTACAGTTGTTACTACTTTATTCACACACAACCATGGCATAGGTGCATGGATTTGGGATCACATCACCATTTTCACCCCCTGCAAACAAAGTTTCACGAGGAGGACTCGCCAGATTTCCCCTCGGCATGTTAAAAATTTTAGATACCCTCTTTTCAGCAAGTAAAAAATTAACTAGTTTTTTCTTCACTACTTATCCTAAACAAATAAAACCACCATTATTTCTAGAACCTCTACTAGATCCATTGCATCCATCAACATATATATTTGGATCTGAAAGCATCCCTTAAGCCTTATGTTCGATGCTAACATCCTTTACTGATCTATAGAAAATATGATGGTCTGCTAAGCTCTCCATTTAAAAGTCAAACCCCACCAATTATTCATCCTCATCATGAGAAAATGGCACAACATCTGAATTTCTGATTCAATCTCTTGGGTCACTGAAAAAACATTAACTCCTTCAAATCCACACCTGGAATAGACAACCTAATGTCGAGTTCCTTCTCAATCTATTGAAACTCAGTTCTTCCTCCACACCTAAAAACATTCTTTGAATGGCCCAACTTCTTGTTATGGTAAATTTTCAGTGATTCCAGGGGGGTGGGAGGGCTATCAAGAGGGTTGGGGGGTGTCCAGGGGGGTGTCCAAGGGGGTAGGGGGTGGGGGTGGTGTCCAGGAGGGGCGGGGGGCTGTCCAGAGGGGTCGGGGGGTGTCCAGGGGGGTTTACAAGGGGGGTGGGTGGGTGTGGGGGGCTGTCCAAGGGTGTGGGTGGGTGTTGGGGGGTGTCCAGGGGGGTGTCCAAGGGGGGTAGGGGGTGGGGGTGGTGTTTAGGAGGGGTGGGGGGGCTGTCCAGAGGGTTGGGGGGTGTCCAGGGGGGTGTCCAAGCAGGTCGGGGGTGGGGGGTTGTGTCCAGGAGGGGTGGGGGTGCTTTCTAGAGGGGTCAGGGGCTGTCCAGAGGGGTCGGGGGGTGTCCAGGGTGGTGTCCAAGGGGATGGGTGGGTGTGGGGGGCTGTCCAAGGGGGTGGAGGCCTGTCTAGAGGGGTCGGTGGGGTGTCCAGGGGGGGTGTCCAAGGGGTTGGATGGGTGTGGGGGGCTGTCCAAGTGGGTGGCGGCCTCTCCAGAGGGTATTTGGGGTTGTCCGGGTGGGTGGAGGGCTGTCCAGAGGGTTGGGGGATGTCCAGGGGGGTGTCCAAGGGGGTAGGGGGTGGGGGGTGGTGTCCAGGAGGGGCGAGGGGCTGTCCAGAGGGGTCGGGGGGTGTCCAGGGGGGTTTACAAGGGGGTGGGTGGGTGTGGGGGGCTGTCCAAGGGTGTGGGTGGGTGTTGGGGGGTGTCCAGGGGGGTGTCCAAGGGGGGTAGGGGGTGGGGGTGGTGTTTAGGAGGGTTGGGGGGCTGTCCAGAGGGGTTGGGGGGGTGTCCAGGGGGGTGTCCAAGCAGGTCGGGGGTGGGGGGTTGTGTCCAGGAGGGGTGGGGGGTGCTTTCTAGAGGGGTCGTGGGCTGTCCAGAGGGGTCGGGGGGGTGTCCAGGGTGGTGTCCAAGGGGATGGGGTGGGTGTGGGGGGCTGTCCAAGGGGGGTGGCGGCCTGTCCAGAGGGGTCGGTGGGGTGTCCAGGGGGGTGTCCAAGGGGTTGGATGGGTGTGGGGGGCTGTCCAAGTGGGTGGCGGCCTCTCCAGAGGGTATTTGGGGTTGTCCAGGTGGGTGGGGGGGTTTGTCCAGAGGGTTGGGGGATGTCCAGGGGGGTGTCCAAGGGGGTAGGGGGTGGGGGGTGGTGTCCAGGAGGGGCGGCGGGCTGTCCAGAGGGGTCGGGGGGTGTCCCGGGGGGTTTACAAGGGGGTGGGTGGGTGTGGGGGGCTGTCCAAGGGTGTGGGTGGGTGTTGGGGGGTGTCCAGGGGGGTGTCCAAGGGGGGTAGGGGTGGGGGTGGTGTTTAGGAGGGGTGGGTGGGGGGGGGGGGGGCTGTCCAGAGGGTTGGGGGGGTGTCCAGGGGGTGTCCAAGCAGGTCGGGGGTGGGGGGTTGTGTCCAGGAGGGGTGGGGGTGCTTTCTAGAGGGGTCGGGGGCTCTCCAGAGGGGGTCGGGGGGTGTCCAGGATGGTGTCCAAGGGGATGGGTGGGTGTGGGGGGCTGTCCAAGGGGGTGGTGTCCTGTCCAGAGGGGTCGGTGGGGTGTCCAGGGGGGTGTCCAAGGGGTTGGATGGGTGTGGGGTCTGTCCAAGTGGGTGGAGGCCTCTCCAGAGGGTATTTAGGGTTGTCCGGGTGGGTGGGGGGGGGGGGGGGGCTATCCAGAGGGTTGGGGGATGTCCAGGGGGGTGTCCAAGGGGGTAAGGGGTTGGGGGTGGTGTCCAGGAGGGGCGGGGGGCTGTCCAGAGGGGTCGGAGGGGTGTCCAGGGGGTTTACAAGGGGGTGGGTGGGTGTGGGGGGCTGTCCAAGGGTGTGGGTGGGTGTTGGGGGGTGTCCAGGGGGGTTTCCAAGGGGGTAGGGGGTGGGGGTGGTGTCCAGGGGGGTGTTATATCTTACTATATTTTGTTTAAAAAATAATATTCAAGCATATTTTTTTAAATACACATCGATTTGTTTTATATTTCAAAATTGTTTACATTCAAATTATGATTTTTTTCATATAAACATATATTTGTCTTATCTAAAAAATATATATATTTTTGCTATTTTTTATAGGTAATAATGAGTCGAAGTTGGATTTCGGCACATCGAATGAGCAATGAATATGAGGAAGGTGTTGATGCCTTTTTGGAATTTGCTAAACGAAATGTTCCAAGTAGTGACATTTTTTTTCTGTCCATGCCTGAAATGTCTGAATATGAAGAAGTTGAAAAGTAGAGAGATAAAAGATCATCTGATTTGTCATGGTTTCAATCCGAGTTACAACCCTTGGATTTGGCATGGCGAAACTGGACAGAATGTCACTAATGATAATGAATCGCAAGATGGTAACTCCGATGGAATTGAAGAAATGATTCGCGATATTGTAGCAGAACAAATTGAGATAGAACTGACAGTTGCACGTCTATATGGTGATGCCGAAAAACCATTATATCCTGGTTGTACAGATTTTACGGTTTTGTCGGCGGTGTTAAGATTGATTAACCTGAAGGCGAAACATGGATGGAGTGACAGAAGTTTTACAGAGCTGCTACAATTGATGAAAGACATTCTTCCAAAAGATAACGATCTTCCAGATTCACATTATAAGGCCAAAAAAATATTATGCCCGATGGGATTGGGATATAGGAAAAATACATGCCTGTCCGAATGACTGCATTATATATAGGAAGGAATATGAATTTCTGAAAGAGTGTCCTAAATGTGGGACATCACGGTATAAGGTGAAAGAAAAATCACAAGCTGATGTAGAGATTACAAAGCTCCCTTCAAAGGTATTTTGGTATCTTTCTATAATTCCTCGTTTCAAACGTTTATTTGCTAATTCACATGATGCAAAAAGGTTAAGATGGCATGCTGATGAGCGGGTATGTGATGGAAAAATATGTCATCCAGCTGATTGTCCACAATGGAAGAAAATTGATGCCCAAGTACCCTACATTTGGAAATGAAATTAGAAATCTGAGACTAGTCTTGTGCACAGATGGAATGAATCCATACCGAACCCTCAGTAGCACACATAGTTCATGGCCTATTTTATTGGTAATTTACAACCTCTCTCCTGAAGTTTGTATGAAGCGCAAATATGTCATGTTGAGTATCATGATCTCTGGTCCAAAGCAACCCTGCAATGATATTTATGTATACTTGTCACCGCTGATTGATGATTTGAAACTGTTATGGGCTGATGGTATTAGGGTGTATGATTCTTATAAAATGGAATATTTTCAACTGCATGCAGTGCTTCTATTCACTATAAATGACTTCCCAGCATATGGAAATTTGTCTGGATACATTGTTAAAGGGTATAAAGCATGTCTAATTTGCGAACAACAGACGTCATATTGTCAATTGCATCATGGGAGGAAAACAGTGTACATGGGTCATCGAAAGTTTTTGCCTATGGATCACCCTTATAGAAGACTAAAAAAGGCATTCAATGGCTCACAAGAATTTGATACTGCTCCAAAACCTTTATCCCCAGATTTGTATTTTGAGAGGGTGAAAAACCTTGATGTGACATTGGGAAAGACAAAGAAATCTGGTAATGATAGACATATTTGGAAGAAAAGGTCAATATTTTTTGAGCTACCATATTGGAGGTATCATGAAGTCAAACATAATATTGATGTCATGCACGTGGAGAAGAATATCTGTGATTCTTTGATCGGAACATTTCTAGATATTAAAGGAAAGACAAAAGATGGGTTGAATGCAAGGTTAGACCTACTATCAATGGGAATACGTTTGGAGTTAGCTCCCACTCCTAAAGGAAGACGAACATTTCTTCCCCCGGCTTGTCATACATTATCGAAGAGGGAGAAAAGTAGCTTCTGTCAGTGTCTTCATGATATCAAAGTGCCTCAAGGTTATTCTTCAAATATAAAATTTTTTGTCTCATTGAAAGACTTGAAGTTGATAGGTATGAAATCACATGATTGTCACGTCATGATACAACAAATTCTACCAGTTACACTGCGTGGAATATTGCCCATCTGTGTCCGAAAGACTATAATGAGGTTGTGTTATTTTTTCAATTCAATTTGTAACAAGGCGATTGATGTGAATGCTTTGAACATTTTGGAAAAGGATGCAATTTTTATACTTTATCATTTGGAAATATATTTTCCTCCAACTTTTTTGGATATGATGGTGCATTTAATGATTCATCTGGTTCGAGAAATAAAGCTTTGTGGACCTGTATATCTTCGTTGGATGTATCCTTTTGAAAGGTATATGAAAATATTAAAGGGATATGTAAAAAATCCATATTGACCTGATGCCTCCATTATTGAAAAGTATATTTCTGAGGAGGTAGCAGAGTTTTGTACGAGCTACTTGGCTACGGCGCAACACATAGGTTTGCCTCCATCTCGCCATGAACGGGTTAATAATGAGGGAAAGGGGATTCGTGGCTTGAAAGTCAAATCACTGTCAGCTGAACATATGAAGAAGTTAGAATCATACATCTTGAATAACATAGCTGATGTTCAACCGTATATCACATTGCATATTAATGAGTTGAAACAATGTCATCCAAAGAAGAAAGAAATGTAGATTTTGAATGAGCACAACAAAACTTTTTTGCCATGGTTTAAAAAGACCTTGATTGGTAGATCAGATGTATCAGAGACATTAAAATGGATAGTGGGTGGTCCATCTTTAAATGTGATAACATGGTCCGCTTATGACATTAATGGCTATACATTTCATATGAAAGCTCAGGACAACAGAAGTGCAGTTCAGAATAGTGGTGTATTGGTGTTTGCAGAAGCAATGCATTTTTCGAGTGCTAAGGACAGAAACCCAATTTCGGCATCAAGTGCATATTATGGAGTGATTGAAGACATATGAGAGGCTGATTACTTTAAAATTAAAGTTCCTGTTTTTAACTGTAAATGGTTTATCGGTAACAACAGTGTCAGACACGATGAATTTGGAATGACACTTGTTAATCTGAATAGATTGGAAGACACAACTGATTCTTTTATAATGGCAACACATGCCAAACAAATTTTCTATGTAGTAGATCAATCAGATATGCAGTGGGATGTTGTTTTACAAGGGAAAAACAATATGTTGGTGAGGATGAATTTGATGAAGATGCTGATTTATGTGAGATCCCTACTTCCATGGAAAGATTAACAGAACATAATGATGAGTATGTTGAAGACATGGTTTGTGCCATAAGGAACGATCACGGCGAAGGAATTTGGGAAAACAATCCAACTGTACATTCCTAAAATTACAGGTAACACATGTTTATTTCTTGTTTACATTTAGTTTTTTCATATAATGTTAGATATTGTAAATTTTTTACTTATTAAAACATGTATCAAACCAAAACGATAAAACAATAAAAACCATAAAGAGGAGAAGTCCTGGGCGCACCGGCTGGCCGGTGGTGTATCACCGGTTGGCCGGTGGTCCAGAGCAAAGCTCTGTCTGGTCCACTGGCCGGTCGGTGGTCCAGACAGAGAGGAAGGCTCTCTGTCTGGTCCACCGGCCGGCTGGTGGTGATCCAGCGGCCGGCCGGTGGTCCAGACAGAGCAAAGGCTGTCTGGTACACCGGCCGGCTGGTGGTGAGCCAGCGGACGACCGGTGGCACCAGGCAGTGGGCAAGTCCACTGCCTAGGTCCTCCGGCTGGCCGGTGAGCTCACACCGGTTGACCGGTGGACTCAGTGAGTCCACTTTTTAGCTTTCTTGGGCCAACTCCTTGGCAACCTTTTTCCTGTGTTTACAATGTTTATCATTGTTTAACATGCTTACCATATTACCAATGTTTACTATTATGTAATTTAGTACACTTTTCTATTTTCTGATTAAGTAGTATTACAATATTTGAATTTGTATATTTGTGAACTAATGTTTGTTTTTTTGATTTGAAGGAAAATGGCAGATCATTCAGTTGATCAGCCACATGATTCTGGAGATGAGCATATTGGTCATACATCTGGGGAGGAACATTCACATGCTCCTATTACGAAAAAGAGTTCAATGGTTGGTAAGCTTGGGTGCACACGTTTACCAAAATTATCACTTGCCCGTACGAAGGAGGAGAGGACAGTCGTGGAGTTTGACGATGATGATCTTCCTAGAGGTCCAAATGCTAAAGATTTTAAGGGTTTTGTAGCAACTCAGGCTAAGAGAAAAGTAATCATTCTCTATGATGATTGGAGAAGTGTGGATAAGGTGATAATTTCTCAGCTGTGGGAGACCATTTTGGTAAGATCT
Source organism: Viscum album (assembly GCA_963277665.1). Lineage (NCBI taxonomy): Eukaryota > Viridiplantae > Streptophyta > Magnoliopsida > Santalales > Viscaceae > Viscum > Viscum album. The sequence continues at coordinate 789,324,000 of OY728137.1, forward strand.
TTTGCTATTGTTTGACTGTTCTTTAAATTTTTCTAGTATATATAATATTTTTAACCTCTTTTTTATCAGATGACATTTGATATTCCTGACACTGGAGGAGTCAGGAAGAAATGCTTATCGTTGGCTGCTAGGAGATGGAGGGATTTCAAATCAACCCTCTCATCTGATTTCATTTATGGTCATAGGAGTTGTGAGAATCCATGTCGTATATATCCTTTTATAGATGAAGACACATGGAGACAATTTTTTGAAAGTAGAAGAAAAGAATCATTTTTGATAAGGGCAATGTAAACTTTTATAAGCTTTCTTATATAAATGATCTTATTATTGTTTTGTTAATGATTACTTATTCTTAATTTACAACAAACAAGGAAAGCTCATCAAGAGATCCAATCTAAAAATGTATACCCTCATAGTTTACCTCGGGGAGGGTATGCATTATTGGAAGAACAAATGATGGCAGAAAAATTTCAACAACTAAGAGCTGAGTCTTCAAGCTCTGGAGAGGTGGCCCCTCCATCCCCTCCATCTAGATATGAGAAATGGAAAAGAGCTCGGAAGGGCAAAAAAGGACAATATCTTTCGGAAGAATCGAGACTCGTAGTTGATAGGATTATAAGATATCTATTTTATTTATTTGAGTTTACTATTTTCGTCATATATTTCCAATCATTATAGAAATGTTCAATTAATTATTACAGGACTCTCTTGAGGAGCAGAGTTCACAGGGGACATTTACACCATCTGGGAGGGAAAATATTTTATCTGTGGCATTGGGAAAGCCCGAACATCCTGGCCGTGTAAGAGGATATCCGGCAGGTGTATCGGTAAGAAAAGTGTTGCCACGTTCCTCAACTTCTAACGTTGAGGGAGTTTATAAAAAAAATAGAATCCTTGGAGGATGAAGTCCATAATATTAATGCGACAATGGAGGACAAGATTAGAGCATCGGTGCAGTTTATGTTTGCAGACTTGCAAAGACAATTTCAAGGTGCAGCTCCCACTCCACCTCTCCCAGTAGCTCCCACTCCCCCACCTCAGCCTGTGGACCCCATTTTTGATCCTCCTCCTCCGCCGTAGCTACCTACTTATTGTGAGTTGTATGTTGATGATCCTCAACATCATATAGTTGCATATGGGATGGTATATTGTATAGGATATACAGTTCATCATCAACAGTTAGAGGTAGAGAATCAGAGGGTCACTGTACAAGATATTATAGATAGATCAGCTCGGATACCATTACCTACAGATGAGGTGACGACAGTTGGACATAGTATCGGCCATTTTTTACTTTGGCCATCCAGACTTCTTCGACTCATTACCATAGAGGTATGGATGTTATATCTTTTATTTTATATTTTTATTAATGTTTTATCATTTGAAAACTAATATATTTTTCAATTTATTTTTACAGGAATACTTCAAAGGTAAAGAAATACTGTATAGACAACAAAAAAGACAGATAGCTATGACATCAGATGCAGATACTAGCAGTCTTGACAAATTGTCAAGATATTCAAATTTGTTGGCGGATCATTATGACTTTACAATGGAAGCTCATGTCTGTGGACGTGAACTAAGTGTGGGGATTATGAAAACTGATATCATGGAGTTTGTCACTGGAGATAAGTTGGGCATCAACGGGGTGCAAATTTTTATCATGTAAGTCTTAACACCTTTTCCTTGCGTTATATTTATTAAAAATGTATACTTATGTCTGCTTTGTATTAGGTATCTGTATAAAATTTGTGAGAGGAATGAGTTGACAGATGTATATGGATTCGTGGACCCACAATTGATTTCCCCTGAAGCATGTGCATTGGATGAGGAACAAAGAATGCTTTATATTGCTGATAGATTTGAAAAGAATGTAATCACACAGTGTTGGATGATGCCTTTTTGTGAGAGGTATGAAACACATCCCTCTCAAAGAGTTAATTATCTTTTAACATAAAAAACCACTAACTTTAAATTTCCTTTTATCAGGGATCATTGGATGTTAGGGGTTTTTTTCCCTAGGGAGAAAACACTTTATTGGATATTCTCTCCCCATGATGATGTGCGAGAAAGTTTTAAGAATATATTGGAAACGTAAGTTTCAATTTCACAATAGTTTTATATATTATAATGAATTTTAAATTTACCCCATTCGTATTATTTTCTAACAGGGCATGGGTCCACTTTCGAAAAAGCGCAAAGAAAAGGAATTTCAAGATCAAATATGTACATGCGAAGGTAAATATCCATTTATAATTTGTACATTTTGATTTATTACATAAAAATAATATATTGAATTTACACTCATTCAAACAGAAATTTCATGAGAAACAAGGCATCATCGAATGTAGATATTACATGTTAAGATTTATGTATGAAATAATAACAACTGGGACAGTTCTGAGTTTTGACCTGGTAAGATTTCATCTTTCTCATAATATTTCAATTTGATTTATTCATTATACACGTTGACTACTATCCTTTTCCTTTGTAGCTTTTTGATGACCCTCAACCCTTTACTGCTGAAGATATCAACCACTTACAAGTGGAGTGGTCAAATTATTTTACAGGTTTGATTTACTTTTAGTTGTTTGTAATGTAAAATGTAATTTTGAATATTGTCAATGTAATTGTGTATTTCGTAGTCGTTTAGGTTTGATTTAGTTTTTTTTGAAGTTGATAGTGTAAGTTTTGAATGTTATATAAGTGAATGTTTAATTTTTCTCTACTTCTTGTTTTGGTCTACTGTTGATGGTTTTTCTGGTCTGGGTTTTGGTATGGGGGGAGAGGTTCCAAGGGGGTGGGTGGGTGTTTGGGGGGTGTCCAAGGGATATGGGAGGGGTTTCCAAGGTGTGTTTGGGGCTGTCCTAGGGGTCGGGGGGGGGGGGGGGGTGTAAATGAGGGTGGGGGGTGTCCAAGGGGTGGGGGGTGTCCAAGGGATATGGGAGGGGTGTCCAAGGTGTGTTTGGGGCTGTCCAAGGAGTCGGTTGGGTGTAAATGAGGGTGGGGGGGGGGGCTGTCCAAGGGGTGGGGGGGTGTCCAAGGGATATAGGAGGGGTGTCCAAGGGGTGTTTGGGGTTGTCCAAGGGGATGGGGGGTTTCCAAGGGGTAGGGGGGTTTCCAAGGGGTCGGGGGGGGGGGGGTGTCCAGGGGGTGGGGGGGCTGTCCAAGGGGTGGGGGGTGTCCAAGGGGTGGGGGTGTCCAAGGGATATGGGAGGGGTGTCCAAGGGGTGTTTGGGGCTGTCCTAGTGTTCGGGGGGTGTAAATGAGGGTGGGGGGGCTGTCGAAGGGGTGGGGGTGTCCAAGGGGTGGGGGGGGTGTCCAAGGGATATGGGAGTGGTGTCCAAGGTGTCTGGGAGTTCTGTCCAAGGGGCCGGTTGGGTGTAAATGAGGGTGGGGGGGCTGTCCAAGGGGTGGGGGGGTGTCCAAGGGGTGGGGGGTGTCCAAGGGATATAAGAGGGGTGTCCAAAGAAATATTAGGGAACACACAAGATCTATGGATAGGAGGAACTTTATGTTAATGGAAGAGAATAATTTATGATTTCTAATGCTCATTATTGATTTATCTCTATGTTGTAATATCAGGAGATGAATTTCATAGAGTCCAAAACTATTTTCATTTTTGATTCTATTTTTTTAAGAATAATAAAAATTCCTAGTGATTTGTGATATCACCTGATGATCAATAAGGATTATATATTCATAAGTATTCAATGAACCATATAAAAATTTACTATGTTTCTGAACTTTTCTTTCTACTTTTTATATATCTTACTATTTTATTGATCTTTTGTTTGGTCTAATACTCTATATTTCACATGATTAATGTGTGTTATGGTAAAAAGATTAGTGATTAATAATTCTACCCCACTTAATTCTCCCCATTATCTTCCCATGTGCATAAATTTGTACTATAGAATTGACGTTGAGTGATTCCGCAGAGAGCCTTTAGTATGATACGAGACTATAGGGGGAATTGACGTTGAGTGCTTCCCCATAGAGTCTATTCTTTAGATGAACCAGAGGGGTGAGACTGTGTGTGCCTTCCAGGGGGGGTTGCTGGTACTTATAGGTTGAACCATAAGGGTTAGGGTGTGAGAAATACCAAGCGGGTTACCTTTGTTTTACTTGTCTGTTGTTTTATACTTGTGTAGTTTATATGCTAGACTATAAATTGTAACTGCTGTGTATTTTTACTGTTTACTATTCATGTACTTTACTTGCCATGTATTCATTGACTGTTAGGAACAGCTCTTTGGGTGGTTTCCTAATGGGACTTTGTCTCACACCCTGTTTGGTCCATGCTTTTGGGCCCAAGCAGACTATGTTTTTGTAGGTAAAGATAAGGGAAATCCCCCTTCTACATCAGGTTCTTGATTACACTGGAGCTGGAGAGCATGGGACCGATCCGAGGCTTGCGATGCTAAGGAGTTTCTCGTCTAAAAGTAAATTTTTATGTCTTTATTCTAAATAAGATGTTTAATTTTTCAAATGGAACATATAAAAGTGACAAAAACTATATTTAAAAAGGTTTCTCTATCAAAAGGCGGTAAAACGAACTTTTAAAAAAATTAGAGAGTTTATACATAAAGTTGGATTAATTCTCATTTTAAGCCTCTAAATTTTGTTGGATAAATGTAAAAACATTTAACAAACATATTTAATCACAATATGGTTAGTTCTGTTCATTCTTTCCAATATAATGGATAGGCATTAACTACAATTTAAAATAATAATATTATATTATTATATTTCAGTATGACTCATCCTTGTGTGCAACATGAGATTTTAGAGAAACCCATTATTGTGTGTTGGGTACGCCATCATACATAGAATCTCATTTAATGTAAAATTAATATTTAATTCACAAATATTAATAAATATGAAAAATTCATATTCATTAATTACCTTGGATGTTACACAATTCCCTAAATAAAATTAATCCTAAATTAATTCAATCCAATTTGTTAAAATCTCTATTTCTAATTCCCAATTTCATATGATATTAAAATAGTTATAAAAACACTTATTTTAAATTAAACCTTATTTTTATAAAAAAAATTATATATTAGATTTATTTATTGTTTTTTATGGTTTTTTAATTGGGATTTATCTTGTTGTAGGAGAATAAACCAACTTGAAAACACAGGGATGGGACTCATGGTAATTCACTTTAGATTTCTTGGGTAATAATAATATTTATTTATCTCAATAGTTTTTTTATTTGGTCATTCCTGCATCACATAAATGTGTCTATCTATAAAATAAAAATAACGGTTTTGAAAAACAAAATACCGTTTTTACATAATTTTTTAATTCCTCAAATCCAATGATATTTCAATTTTAGATCCACAAAAATCATTTACCAACATTTGAGAAATTAACAAATTAAAATATGATATTGTAACCACATTCATTTCCATGTTGTTCTTGGTGTTTTTTAAATTTATAATCCAAAAATAACTTCAAAGTAGTAAATCAAAAATATCTTCATCAATATAAATTGAAATCCCCAATCCCTGATCATTGATTTGAGATATTGAGAGAGGAAACATAAAAAATGATAGAGGGAAAATATATCATGGTATTACATAATATCCATCATATAATCCAATAACCAATAACCTAAATCCATTTATGATAGGTTAAGAGACTGCTAAATCTATCCTAAATCAAGTAGAAAATCATATAAGGGAGTTTAAGGATAAGAAAATAATATTTATAAGATTTTTTTGGAATTAAATTATGAAACCACATCACTTAAACTAAAATAAACAGTACATAATACTATGAAGATCTTATTGATCTAGATTTTAATATTTCATAGTTGTCATTCATGGTCTATGGGATAATAAAACTGTATATTATAAGGATAAAGGATTTTAAACAAATATTTCATGATTATATTTCATAGTCAGTAAGAACATTAAGGTGACCATGTATCATAATACAATGACTTATAATTCCATTTTAAAATATGGATTCTGGTAAAACTTGAATCCCAAGGTAAATTCTATATTCTAGGTTCGATAGTGAAATCAAAACACACATTTATGATAATTTAGAGAAACACTTAGCCTGATGGACATTATATTTTTATTTATTTTCCTATTTTTATAATGTGACAAGGGGTAACCTTAATAGATCAAAATCCCAAAGGCACGTAGGCCAAATGAATGACCCAAAGTCCCAGAAGTTAATATCCAAAAACATGACCCATAGGGCCACAAAAAACTATACCACTATAAAAGAACCTCGCAAAAAAAATTATATACAATAAACAAAGCACCAGAAATTTTAAGTGCTACAAAACCTACATAACGCCATGCCAAAATTAAAAATGATCAGTACTGGTAGTAGAATCCATACCCTCTCATAGGACATTTCATCACAAAAAATTAATTAGGAACTCTCATAAAAAAATCCATAAAAATATTATAACCTCTGTCTCTCTCTCTCTCAAGACTCATTTTGGATCATTATGTTTTGTTATAAAAATATATTGAAAGGAATATCACTCCCTTTAATACCCTTATATCCATTATCTACAACTTTAATCAGTATCTAAACAGAATAATCATCAACATACAACTAAACTACCACCCACTTTGAAACATGAGTGGTCTATAATTGAAACTTCTATAACTAGAAAATATGAAAACTTTTACGAACCATTATAAAATATCATGTTAAAGATAATATGTAAACCACTTCACTAATCCATTACATGATCTCAAAATGACATGTATACCATTGAAATTCATTTATTCACCACTCTAGGAGTCATTCTCAAAAAGAACATATGCCCAGAATCAAATCGCAAAGACCACCATGAATTGTTTTAATAAGATCTATAACGACCCAAAAATTCATTAATATAAATACCCCTTGATATAATTAAATGTATCTTTATGTAAAATGTTTATATAAAATGTTAACTTCATTAGTTTTATGTTAAGAATTGTGATCGTTGCTAATATAGTCGTTGAACAGTGATCACATGATTAGTATAAATATTGGGCTTTAACGAATCCAGTTTACTCAGACAAAGGAAGCGATGACCTCATCCAGTAGACGTGCCCCGTACGAATCCCATTTGTCGGAAATCGGAAAAGAGGTGGCATCATTAGGATTTTCTCTTGACCAATCCCAATCCAAACTTCAACTGGTTAATCTCGAGTGGGACCACCTACGAGAGAAGTGGAAGTTGATAGAGATTACCAACCGAGCAATGTTATCTGAGCCACCCCAAGAGTCGGTCACCATCGCACACCTTACCCTTCAGTTTTATGCGGGTGTTATAATGGGTTATGTAAGAATACCTTAGCACTATGCTTATGTACTTTATTTTTGTATATAATAATGATTATACTTTCATTTTATTATTGTTACCTTGTAGATGGTTTTTAAAGCACAAATTGTATTTTTAGTTAATATTCAACTAAAAAAATATATTTTGATGAATTAATGGATTTTTGAATTAAATAATATTTTAATATAATAATATTATTATTATTCAATTAATTTTTATTAAATATAAATGATTGTATAATTTTATGAATGCAATCGTAATTTTTACTAAGGTTTGAAATCCATTTTTGTCAAAACCCGTAAATTTTCGATAAATGATGGTTTCTATTTTAAAAGTGAAAATTAACATATTTAGAAAATTATTTAGATAAAATAAATATGATTTCTAGAATCAGGACTTTGAAATTATCCAACAGTGAATTTTTCCTAATTTTCTGTGACAGTCAAATTTTTGGGAAAAAATTAAATACCGTTTAAATATATAATGTGTTTTATGACATCATAATGACCCAATAGTAATGTAATAAAATACTATAAGCCTTATGTTAGGCCAATATATGTTTTAACATTAAAATAATGTGATTTTGGGTTTGTTTGACTTATTTTACAAATCATTAATGGACCCTTCAAGGCTTATTAAACATCTTGTCTTTTTAAATTGTTTTCCTTGGGAGTGTGACACACCTCCACATAAGAAACCCCATTATTTTAAGATTTTATGACGTTTTCCTTATAAAATATTTTTTTCCAATCCCTTTTGGAAAAAACCATGGGCAAAAACCATGGGCTGATTTGTGGTTTGAATTAGTTTAATGTGAGGTGTACCAACCCTAAATAATAAAGAATTCCCTCACCTTTCCTATATAAACCCACCCAAGATCCAACTTTATACTCACTAAAATCCTTTGGAGTTCATCCAAACTCTGACCTAATCTCCCTATAATCCTCCCAAGGTTCCCCAAGCTCCCAAGAAGCCTCTCTCAAGCCTCTCTCAATCCCTTGGAAGCACATTTCCAAGTAAGAGATTTATTCCTTTCTCATTTTTGTCCAATTTTCTTTAAAATTCTATGCCATTTTAATTTCAATTATAAATCTTGGGGTATGGTTTTTCACCTCCCCCATACTGACATATTTATGTTTTAATGATGGTATATCCCTTTCTCTCTCATTAAATTCCTCCTATGTACACCCGTTACTATGCTGAAATTCTGAAAGGAATTTCTCTCTCCTCATTTACATTTAACCAATTATTTTGTATCATGAATCTAAATTCCATTAAAATTGTTGGGAAAAGTATCTATATGACCAAATTACAGTCCATTTCATGTAAATATTATGATACACCCCTTTATCTCTCATTAAATTCCTCCTATGTACACCCATTACCATGCCGAAATTCTGAAAAGAATTTCTCTCTTCTCATTTACATTCAAGCAATTATTTTGTATCATGAATCTATATTGCATTACAATTGTTGGGATAGGTATATATATGAACCATTACTGTATATTTCATGTAAATATGATGAGACACACCTTTTTCTCCCATAAACCATTTTTATGAATTCTTACGTCACGTCGTTACGTTGCTGAAAAAGCATCGATTTTCCAAGCCAATGTCATTGTGTAGTGAATACCATGCCCATTTCCCTATCAAGGGTATTCAACTTTATGAACATTTACTTATTGATTATAAGGTTTTATTTATTAATTCCAAATTCCTTTATCTTGGAATAAATGATGATTTTTTATGAATCCATGTTATATGATCCATGTGGCACACTTATGCATGAAATGAAATGTTTAAGAAGGGTGCACCCTTATAGAGCTCTAATGCATTGGGTAAAGTATAGTATCATGATAAGTCATGTGCAATGGGTGTTTAATCATGCTAATTCAAGTGAAATGAGGTTTTACTCGTGATTCATGTGCAATGAGGATTTACTCATGCTCCATTTGTAATGAGCCTTGGCTCATGCTAATTCCATGTTAACTGTTGTTGCCACATTTCCATGTTATGATTATAATGTTTTATCATTACTTTATGTTTGTGCTTCTCTTGTTCTCTATTTATATGCCTATTTTCTAACATGTATTGTATTCCTCATGTTATTCCATGATTATTCCCTTACCGGGCTTTATAACTCACCCTTTTCTTATACATGTCCTCAGGTTATCCCATACAATGATAAGTATAAGGGAATATAGTGGTCATGTAAAGTAAGTTTTCAATAAAGATGTTTTATTTCATGTTTTAAGTTGTTATGTAATGTTCTTAAGCCACAAAGACACTAAAACTCTCGATCTTCCATGTTGTATCAAGTGAAGGTTTTATGTAATAAATTAGGTTTATGTTTGTAATAAAAGCAGGGTTTCCATAGTTGGTATCAGAGGATAGGTTTAGTTATTTTTGGGATTATGATTAGAAAAACCTAGTGAAGACTTAGATAAAAGACTAAGTATAATAAGTTTTGTTTAGTATTGAGTAAGTGGTTTATCAAGAAAATACATCCCTGACTGGATACGACCAGGTAGAGGTGGCTCGAGCACAGATGTATCCTAGGGGTAAAATCCGAAAACACCACTTTGATCTAGAATCGAATGGGAAATGGTGCAAAAAATGGGCCTTTCTGCACTCTTGGTTAAGACACTCCTAGAGGATATGCTTTGGTAAATTCACAAGCTTAGTATGAGCCATTATTAAGGGAATTAAAAAAAATTCCCTTAAGAATATATGTTAGAAAGTAGATCATGGATAAGATAGAATGAAGCCAGTAGATTCATATGTTAAGGAAATAAAAGTTATTTATAAGTCATCAGTTTTGTCCTTGTATTACCCTTTATGTGTTACCCCTAAATTTCCTTTTATTCCAGCCAATGGCTGATAATAGGAGGACTCGAGCTAGCAACTGATGTGAAGATCAATGTGATGACTGTACTAATGAGATGCCCAATCCAATGGGAGTGGGAATTGCGAACTTTGTCATGCTTCTCTCTCAGCTAACTCAATATTTGAATAGAAACATGGGAAAAGAGGAATGTTCGACCCCCCCCCCCCTAAGAAAGAACAAGTCACTATCAAGATCTTCATGAGACAAAGGCCTCCCACTTTTAATCGATCATCTAATCCCTCAATTGCTGAAAAATGGATCAAATCCATTGAAAATATCTTCTCCATCCTTCAATGTTCTGAATAAGAGAAGGTTCTCCTGGCTGCTTATCATATGGAGGGTGAAGCTGATCAATGGCGGACATTGATAAAAAATATGAAGCCTGAGGAGGAGATCGAGGAGTTGGAATGGAAGGATTTATGGAAGTTTTTTTTGATAAATATTTTCCCGCACCCTCTGTATTAAGATGGAAATGGACTTCCTTGCCCTCAAGCAAAAAGACGACGAATCTGTTGGAGCGTACAAGGAAAACTTCACACGACTATCATGATACGCTTCTGGATTTTTCGTTACCCCTGAATTCTAGGTTGGCCTCTTCTTTGGTGGGCTGAAACCTAGCCTACGGAAAGCACTAGCAATCCCTGACTTCGATAGCTATGAGGAAATTGTCTGATGTTCCCTCAAGGTTGAAATAGAGATTCTATAATCTCAAAGCTATCATGGGGATAAGAAGCATAAGGTGGACTTCAATGCTGGTGGTCTGATGGATAAATCCAATGGTGCTAAAAAGATCCAGCACCCCATTTTCCAAAGGTGCTGAAAGAAGAACCCCTAAAATTGCCTTAAGGGTACAAGAAAATGCTTTAGGTGTGGAAGAGAAGGGCACCTAGCTGTTGACTATCAGCAAGAAAGACCCACAACTACAACATAGGAGAGGAATGGTCTATTAGAACCTAAATGAATGGTTCATTGATACAACTACAAAGAACCAGAGCATCATGCAAATCAGTTCCCTAAGACAAGGGTTTTCGTAGGCAACCAACAACCTCCAAGGCAGCAAGGGAGAGCTTTTTCCATCACTACTACCGAAGTGAACCCCAAAAACAAAGTGGTGACAAGTACACTAGTTATTCATTCAAGAATAGGGAACATACTTTTTGATTTAGGTTCTACACATTCTTTTATATCTCAAAAGTTTAGTAAAACAATACCATCACCACCACAAATCATGGAAGTGAAGATGTCGATGAGTACGGTAAATGGGGCGATTATTGCATCCCATGAATATTAATCCTCCCCTTTCATAATCTATGGATTGAACATCCCATATAACCTCTTCATACTCCCTCTGGTGGAATTTGATGCAATTCTTGGCATGTATTGGCTTTCCTTATATAGAGCCAACATAAATTTTCGTGAGAGGGAAATCACTCTCCATTTAGAGAATCGACCCCCGATTCTTTACAAGTGCAAGGAGGAAGATGAATCTCAAGTGTGGATATTACTGCCCTATGAGAAATAGTATCTGGCTCTAATGATTGGGTCCAAAGAAGTAACCATCCTTGAAGACATGCCTATTGTGAGGGAATTCACTGAAGTGTTTCCCGAGGAATTGTCTTGTCTTCCTCCCAGAAGAGATGTTGAATTATCAATTGAACTTATACCTGGGGTGTTGCCAATATCCAAGACTCAATATAGAAAGACTGTTGTGAAGCTTGAGGATCTGAACAAACAACTACAGAAGAATCTGGATAAAGTGTTTATATTCTAAAGAGCTTCACCATGGGGTGCACCTGTCCTGTTCGTAAAGAAGAAGGATGGATCATCGCGCCTTTGCATCAATTATCCAGAGCTCAACAAAATAATGATAAATAACAAGTATCTTCTCCCAGTAATTTATGACTAGTTTGATCAGATGCGTAGAGAACAATAATTATCCATGGTGGATTTTCAGTCAGGATATTATCAAGTAAGGGTGAAGAAGGAAGATATCCCCAAGACTGATATTCGTACAAGATACGAGCACTATGAATTCATAGTAATGCCTTTCTATCCCACTAATTCTCCAGAAATATTCATATACTTGATGACTAGAGTCTTTAGATATTACCTCGACAAATTTTTGGTAGTCTTTATAGATGATATTCAGATATACTCTAAAACCAATGAGGATTATGAGGAGTATCTGAGAACTGTACTAGAGATCTTACAGAAGGATAAGCTCTATTCCAAATACAACAAGTGTGATTTCTGGTTAAAGGAAGTATCATTTTTGGTCCATATCATCACAAGAAATGGGATATTTGTGGATCCCTCCAAAATAGATGAAATTGAGGGATGACCGATGCCTACATTGGTAACAGATATCCGTAGCTTCTTGGGGTTAGCTGGATATTATTGATGATTTGTGATAAATTTCTCACGATTGTCCAACCCTCTTACCAAGATAAATCGGAAGGGAGTAAAGTTTTCTTATAGTGATGAATGTGGAGAAAGATTTAAGGAGTCGAAAAGGAGGCTTATCACTGCACCCGTGCTTACTTTACCCAGAAGTAGAGAACTTTTTGTGGTATTTTGCGATGCTTCAAATAAGGAAATGGGATTTGTGTTGATGAAAAATGAAAAAGTCATTACCTATTCTTCAAGGAAATTGAAAGTTCATGAACAAAACTATCCAACACATGACCTCGAGTTAGCTATAGTGATATTCACTTTGAAAATTTGGCGGCATTATATCTTTAGGGAGAAGTATGAAATATATACGGGCCACAAAAGACTCAAGTATATATTCACACAAAAAGATTTGAATATGTGCCAATGAATATGGTTAGAGTTGATCAAAGATTATGAATTCTCAGTCCATTACCACCCTAGGAAAACGAACAAGGTTGTGGATTCTCTAAGTAGAAAGGACGCAACAATTCTATCATTAATGAGAATTGAAAAGGATCCATCCTTCTTAGATTTAATGAGGATGGACATGGGAATCATAAAGAAGGGAACATCATCAATCCTTTCAAAAATGATTTCTCAACCATCACATTTGGAAAGGTTTAAGGATTATCAAAAGGATGATGTGGGAATTCAGGAAAAAGTGGAAGATATCAGAAAAGGGAAATCCTATGAGTTTAATGTTAATGAAGAAGGAATTGTGAGATTTGGGAAAAGACTACGTGTTCCATAAATTCCGGAGCTAAAGAAGGAACTTTTGGATGATGCATATAGTTAAAATTTCTCTATTCACCCAAGAAACACAAAGATGTATCGAGATCTATGAGAGAATTATTGGTGGGATAATGTGAAGAAGAAGATCGCTGAATATACATCAATGTGTTTGGTGTGTTATCAAGTGAAGGCAGAGAGGCAGAAGTCTAAGGGGATGATGAAACCATTTCCCATAATAGAATGTAAATGGGAGGACATCCCCATTGACTTTGTCACCAGACTTCTGAAGAAATCCAAAGGCAAAAATGCAATCTGGGTTGTTGTGGATTATCTTATAAATTTTGAACACTTCATTGCTATTCTGGAGGATTTCTCATTTGATCAACTGGAACAGATATATATCAGGGATGTGGTAAGACTGCATGGAGTACCACTATATATTGTGTCTGATCGAGATCCAAGATTCACCTTTAAGTTTTTGGAAGAGTCTTCAACATGCTATGAATACTGAACTGAACTTCAGTACATCCTATCATACTTAAACTGATGGCCAATCTGAGCGGACTATCCAAACACTTGAGGACATGTTGAGAGCCTGCTCAATGGACTTTAAAGGAGGATGGTATCAACACCTTCATCTGGTTGAGTTCTCTTATAATAATAGTTTCCACTTGAGCATCAAAATTGAACCATATAAAGCCCTTTATGGGAAAAGGTGCAGAACACCGGCATGTTGGGATGAGGTCAGTGATCATAAGGTGCTTGGAATAGAAATGGTTAAAGAAATGGTGGAGAAGGTGAAAAACATTCAGCAGCATATCAAGGTATCACATAGTAGAAAAAAGAGTTATGTAGATAACCGTCAACGAGAACTTGAGTTTAAAGTTGGAGACATGGTTTTTTATGAATATCTCGGTGGAATAAGGTCATGAGGTTTGGAAAGAAAGGGAAGTTAAGTGCAAGGAACATCGTCCCCTTCGAGATTCTTGATATTGTCAGGGTTGTGGCCTATTGACTAGCACGTCCACCTACCATGGACAAGGTACATGATGTATTTCATGTATCCCTCTTAAGGAATTACATAACATACCCTTTATATGTACTCTCTTCATAGGTGGTACAGTTAGAGGATGCTCTTTCATTTGAGGGGAAACCAGTGAAGATCTTAGATCGTAGAGAAAAAGTTCTACAAAATAAGACAATTCCCCTCATCAAGGTGTTGTAAAAATCCACAAGTTTGAAGAAGCGATGTGGGAATCGGAGGAAGTGATGAAGTAGAGTTACCCGCATTTGTTCTAGTGTGGGAAAAGGAAATTTTTAGGGAGAAATTTCATAAGGTGGAAAGATTGTAATGAACCAAACATTCATTAATGGAAATCCCTCTTGATCTAATTAAATTTATATTTATGTAAAATGTTTATATAAAATGTCAACTTCTTTGGTTTTATGTTAATAATTGTGACTATTTCTAATATAGTCATTAAACAATGATCACATGATTAGTGTAAATATAGGGCTTTAACGAATCCAATTTACTCATACAAAGGAAGCGATGGACTCATCCAGTAAACGTGCCCCATATGAATCCCATTTGTCAGAACTTAGAAAAGAGGTGGTGTCATTGGGCTTCGATCTTGACCAATCCCAGAATGATCTTCAATAGGTTATGCTTTAACGGGACAACCTACGAGAGAAGTGGAAGTTGAAAGAGATTACCACCCGAGAAATGTTATCCGAGCCACCCCAAGAGTCGGTCACCATCGTAAACCTTACCATTCAGTCTTATGTGGGTGTTATAAGGGGTTATGTAACAAGACCTTAGAACTATGGTTATGTACTTTATTTTTGTATATAATAATAAATATACTTTCATTTTATTATTGTTACCTTGTAGATGGTTTTTAAAGCACAAATTGCAATTTTAGTTAATATTCAACTAAGAAATCTATTTTGATGAATTAATGGATTTTTGAATTAAATAATATTTTAATAAAATAATAATATTATTAATCAATTAATTTTTATTAAATATAAATGGTTGTATAATTTTATGAATGCAATAGTAATTTTTATTAAGGTTTTAAATAAATTTTTGTCAAAACTCGTGAATTTTCAATAATTGTCAGTTTCTATTTTAAATGTAAAAATTAACATATTTAGAAAATTATTTATATAAAATAAATAATATTTCTGGAATAAGGACATCAAAATTATCCAACTATGAATTTTTAATAATATTCTGAGCTAATGAAATTTTTGGGTAAAAATTAAATACCGTTTAAATATATTATATGTTTTATGAAATCATAATGACCCAATAGTGATGTAATAAAATACAATAAGCCTTATTTTTTGCCAATATATTTTTTAAAATTAAAATAATGTGATTTTGGGTTTTTTTGAATTATTTTAAAATGCATTAATGGGCCCTTCAAGGCTTATTTAACATCTTGTCTTTTTAAATTGTTTTCTTTGTGAGTGTGACTCAACTTCACATAAGCAACCCCCTTATTTTATAAAGTTCGGACTTTGGCCTTATAAAATATTGTTTTCCACTCCCCTTTGGAGAAAACCATGGGAAAAAACCATGGAATGGTTTGTGGTTTGAATAAGTTTAATGTGAGGTGTCCCAACCCAAAATAATAAAGAATTCCCTCACCTTTCCTATATAAATGCACCCAAGATCCCACTTTCTCCTCACTCAATGACTTTGGACTTCGTCCAACCTCTGCCCTACACTACCTATAATCCTCCCAAGGTTCCCGAAGCTACCAAGAAGCCTCTCTCAAGCCTCTCTCAAGCCTTTTGATGCACACTTCCAAGTAAAGGATTTCTTCCTTTCTCCTTTTTGTCCAATTTTTTTTAAGTTGCTATGCCTTTTTAATTTCAATTATAAATATCGGGGTATGGTTTCTCACCTCCCCCATACTTCCCTATTTATTTTTTAATGATTGGAGACCCCTTTATCTCTCATTAAATTCCTCCTATGTACACCCATTACTCTGCCAAAACCCCGAAAGCAATTTCTCTCTCCTCATTTACATTCAAGCAATTATTTTGTATCATGAATCTAAATTCCATTACAATTGTTGGGAAAAGTATCTATATGACCCCTTACTATCCATTTCATGTAAATATGATGATACACCCCTTTAAATCTCATTAAAGTTTTCTTATGTACACCCATTACTATACCGAAATTCCAAAAGGAATTTCTCTCTCCTCATTTACATTCAATCAATTCTTTTGTATCATGAATATAAATTCCATTAAAATTGGTGGAACAAGTATCTATATGACCCTAATACTGTCTATTTCATGTAAATATGATGAGACACCCCTTTCTCTCTCATCAACCATTTTTTTGAATTCTTACGTCACGTCGTTACGCTGCCGAAATAACACTGATTTTCCAAGACAATGTCTTTGTGTAGTGAATACCATGCCCATTTCCCCATCAAGGGTATTCACCTTTATGCACATTTACTTATTGATTATAAAGTTTCATGTATGAATTCCACATTCCTTTATCATGTAATAAATGATGATGTTTTATGAATCCATGTTATATAATCCATGTGGCACACTTATGCATGAAATGAAATGTTTAAGAAGGGTGCACCCTTATAGCGCTCCAATGCATTTGGTAAAGTATAGTATCATGATATGTCATGTACAATGGGTGTTTAATAATGCTAATTCAAGTGAAATGAGGTTTTACTCATGCTTCATGTGCAATGAGGATTTACTCATGCTCCATGTGCAATGAGCCTTGGCTAATTCTAATTCAATGTTAAGTGTTGTTGCCACATTTCCATGTTATGATTATCATTCTTTATCATGCCTTTATGTTAATGCTCATCTTGTGCTATATTGATATGCCTATTTTCTAACATTTATTGTTATCCTCATGTTATTCCATGATTATTCCCTTACTGGGCTTTATATCTCACCCTTTTCTTATGCATGTCCTCAGGTTATCCCATGCAATGATAAGTATGAGGGAATGTAGTGATCATGTAAGGGAAGTTTTCAATAAAGATGTTGTATTTTATGTTTTCAGTTGTTAGGTAATGTTACTAATCCCCAAAGACACTAGACATCTCGATCTTCCATGTTGTATCAAATAAAGATTTTATGTAATAAGTTAGTTTTAAGTTTGTAATAAAAGCAGGGTTGTCATAAGATCTATATTAAATCTATTATGATGTTATACTCTTATAAATCAAATTAACCCATGGTATAATTTACTATAGAAAAATATTCCCCATAAGAGTCTTTTCACCCATTTCATCCAAACATAATGGTGGTCGATATGGCTATTACTAAAATGCCTCAAATATTTAAATAAAAATAGTTGTAAGAAAATGGTTATTATAAACAAATTCAACCAATTGAATATGATCCTACGAATATCTTATGAAATAAATATCATAATCTTGGATTATATCCATAAAAACATGTATAATAAATGTCGCATTCCCATCTAATTGAGGATGATATGTCATTACTAACATCATCTATGTTTGAAATGAATTATAGAGTCCGATAAAGAATAATGAATTAAAATCAAGAATCATTATCTATAAAGATAATCTTTAGAACTCTATGAAGTCAAATAAATATCTTTTTCTAAATATTTCTTCACCCATAAACCAAAAAAATGTTCATCTTGAACATAATAATGGCACAAACATTGTGAGTTGAACCGCTATAACTGAACCATAATCATACTTACACAATGAAGTAAACAACCAACTCATTAATTCCATATAAATATCCACTCATTCCTATATTGAAACCAATAGAGTGTTAAATAACCCCCTTAGTCATCGGAGGGATGACTTCACCAGTTGACATTCTATATATTAGGAAAAAATCACTAATATATTTTTTTCATTCCAAACCACAAAAATAATATCTAATATCATGATACATATTAATATAACCATGATTCACTACCCATTATGAATAGTGACAATATTCTAAAAACATTATTCATAGCATCTATAGTTACCACCATCAATCCTCTCTAATAAAGGATTTAATCCTCTATAACTACACACCCCTTAACGGTCACCCCACCATATAGGGAATCCTATATCACATTTAAACTCCCATCAGGAAATTACTTTTACTTTACCTACTACAAAATTATCGATGTTACGCTAAGGCTATAGAGAACCAAAATATCATTCATCTTTACCTTTATGTAAAAGTCCAACAATAACCACACCAGGTCCTATTTATCCTTATCTTCCTTTACTACATAAGTTGAATTTTTCTCGATCAAATCATCCACCATAACATTTATTTTTATAATTTTATACATGATATAATTGTTAACATTTTCATGGTATTTAACCCACCTTATTTTTTCAGATGTATAAGTAATATTGTAAGAAAATAAAATTAAAACTCTTATAATATGTATGTTACTTGAATTTTTCACAAAAAGGAAATGCCTACAACTCTTCTGAGCATGAACACCAATAAATAAATTCAAGCAATTAATAGAGTAGGTATTATCACGAGTCTTTATCTAGCTAAACCTAAACATTATAAATTTCATCCCCTATATAATGTCACATCTAAATCTCAATCCTAATGTACTATAATAAAATCCATACCAAACACCTAATTTAGGGATAATTAGAAGGGGTGATTAAGTAAGTATCATCTTAAACTAAATAATTTCATCCTAACATTTCTTATTCCACTCCAATTTTCTCCCTTTTGAGTCAATGTTCTCATCGGATAATCTTATTATAAAAATTACTAGATGAATCTATGATAATATTGACCCAACCCCTTCAAAATATTTATCAAAAAAACATTATTTGATCCCTCCAAATAAATCACTACCTTGAACTTATCTTGATAAAAAACACTTGTTTTGGACCAATATGGAAAAGTAAATTCACCTCATGAATCTATAAATGTAATTTTGAGAACTTTTTTCCTAACCTTTAAACACAATATGTCTCTAAAATAATATTAGGGTATCTACCATGATCTTTATCTAATCTTGAATAAGTGAGGATGTTTTTAAAAAATACAAAAAAAATTAATCTATTTTCCTACTAAAAATTTTATTCATCAAATCCATAATGATCATTGGTGCATTAGTGACTTTTAATGTAATTATTGAGAACTCATAAATCACTTTCTGACAATGATTTTTTTTAAATATCATCTTATTTTACCCTTAACTAATGATTACCCCGACTGAAGGTCAATCACTAAAAAATGTATCTACATTAATTTAGTCAAATAAATATTTTATTAAAGGTAAATGAAATTTTTTTCATCACCACTTTGTCCAAATTTTAATAGTTAATTCATATAAATATCATTCCATAATTATTATTAGAAGAAAACAAGACTACATAAGTGTAAATACTTTGTTAAATGAACCCCTGTTACTCAAGATCATTTAGCCACACATTCAACTCCCACAAATCTATTAGGTGCATCCCATAAGAAAGAAATGAAATGAAATTGGATATGTCACTTGATCCAAATAAATGGAAAATTTTATCTCTTCTTAGTGGTAATACAAATAATTAGGCATGAAAATCTACCAATAATGATTCAATGCATGAGGAAGAAAATGTGGATTGTTTTCTTAAGATTACACAATCACTAGGCCTAATAGATGAAAATATAAGGATCAAATTTCCACCACCATTATCCCCATAATAATAATTAGAATATTCCACTCTCCCTTGAATGTGTGGAAAGTCTTATCTAGTGCTATAAAGAGACCCAATTTACTATAAAAAATGATTCAAGACTTAAATTTATTCAACATATCCTTCCTATTAATTGCATGATATATTTTCATATCAATTACTAAAATTTACCATGAGATTATCATAATTCCAATAATGATCATGTAATATATAAACTTCAGCCATTACATAATTCTTCACCCAATTAAGTATCAATTTACATCTAACATAGTATAAAGTCCATGTAATTAATCAATAAATCACCTAATTATAGAGAAAAATTAATGTCATGCCCTATTATATTATAATATTACAATAATAGTGGAATATATCAACATGTTTAGTTAAATTGTATATGTATAAAAGTAAACCTCAGGTTCTTTGGGTTCTTACACACTGGTAAAAAAATTATCATTAATCTTATAGGATTTCAACTTATCATCCTAATAAGGGAATTCCACTCTTCCATGAGTCCCCGACCTAGCCTATCCTAGTGCAACATCCTGTATTTTCAATTCTTATAATTGGTTAAATATGTAAACATTACTCTCTAATGAGAACCAATTATATAAATTCATCAAGTGGAGCACATTTATGTACTATAAAAATGTTCAAGAAGTATATGATTCACTAACATCGAACTCATGAGTACCAAGAATATGTATTTTATCATACAAATTTACTATAGGGATTCAATGGATCCTGTGAGTTTACTCTAGTGGAGGTGTTTAATTTATAATGATTCCTGTGACCATGAATTCCATGTTTTTAAAATCACGAGTTAAATTTATATAGGGTGTCATTGGGAATATTTTATTAGAATGGAGAAGGGGTAATAATGAGAAGATGAGTATCCAAAAATTTGAAACATATGTGTGAGTGACAATGACCTATTGAAATGATTAATACTGAGTAAGAATCGTTATCTGAGGAGATGAAATAAAATAAGAAGAGGGTTCTCACATATTAATGTGTTGTGAGGCTTTTAAATACTTAAAGTGAATAAGGATGTATCCAAATTGTGAACATCAAGAGATGAAGGTAATTCCATTAGAATGTGAGTGTTAAATCATTCTTAAGAAGGGGTGTGGTAAAGGATATATATGAAAACATAATGAGATTTATAATTTAAAAAAATGGAGTAGAGTGTCACCAATAATTTTATTATTCATGATCAATGTCACATGATGAGAATGAATATTGTTTTACTAAAATTATGAAGAGAAACACATTAATAATTAGGTTCAGTCCATCCAATAATGTTGAATTTAGATAAAATGATGTATTGAAGATCCCACGTAATTTGTTTTTATGTATAATTTGATGAAAAAATATCATTATAGTTACATTAATATTTTTTTAATCTTTAAGGATGTGTTGATTCAGTTTTGAAGGATATAATAATTCAAGAGTAACAGATACATAAAAAACTAAAAAGACTTGTTTTATACATCATGGGGTGATTTGGAAAATTATTTTCATGAGACAAAGTATTAGATTCAAGATATACACTTGTAAAATACTAAGGATTCATGAAATGGAAAATAAAAGGCTAATTAATGTGGTGAAAAGGGAAGTTATAATAATTATTATGGTTATACCAAACAATTCTCTAATATAGATTCTATATTATAGGGATTTGTGTTATATAGGTATTAAAATCAATATATCATGTGATTATTTTCATGAAACAATATTTTATGAGGTGTTATTCACATATAAGTTGTGTAAAAAAATATTTCTAGTGGAATGGATGCATGAATTCAATCATATTATCTAATATCCTACCTATCCTCATTAGCCTAAGTCATAGAAGAATTGTTACTTGGCCTTAGTTGACATCCCTAATATTCCAAAGGCAGATAATAAATTCCAAGTTCTAAAATAAAATTGGGGGATGATTTTTCCTTTGAAAATAAAACAAGAAAAACCAACATACCATAACTAAATAACCACCAAATGATACATGCAATTAAATTAATACAACTCAAAGTAATACCATATAACATCAATACTAAACTTCACCATGACCAATATCAATGTACCAAAGAAGTTGACTTAAAAAAAATCTCAAAGGCTCTAAATACATAACTCCATAGCTCACAACATGCTCCATGCTCAAATTAAAAAATTCAGCTAAATGTATCATGATGCATCACAAAAGAAACAATATAATTTTCCTTTACCTCTCTCTTAATAAACAATATCTCTAAAAGTACCAATGTTCCAAAGTATGGGGTGAGTAATGAAACTCAGTAGGTTTTAATCTAATGACTTTCATACACATGACACTTGGATCGAACAAGTTAGCATATTTATATAAATAAATTTCTATAAAACTATTTAAAATCATTTCATCTGATTATACCAAATCCAATGAAATCCCAACCCAAAATATTTTTCAAACCAAAATAGTTACCAAGGAGAAAAAATGATTTAAACCCATTTCTAAAATTGTATTTTGTCATAATCCAATCAATTTCTCATATACACACATCCAAACATGCATGAAACCATAGACCTCTATATACTCATGAGTGTTGAGTAACTATTCACCAAGATGTCACTTGGTGAACCTTTTCTATAGGGGAAATCCCATACCCTTATCGATCATACTAATGATGGGTGTAACATCATAACCTTTTCTATTCAAATTAATATGAACACACATCATACATTTTTCCAAAAAAAATTCGTAATAATTCATTTCAAGACATGTTAATAAAATATTCATTTTATTGAAAGTATTACTATCAAACCATTTCTAGGAATCAAAACAAATTCTCATTTTAAAATCATAATTATAAAATCCATAAAAAATGTACTTTTCACAATAACCACTTTTATAAAATCTTCCAACCATCAGTAATGATAGTGTAACGCCCCGACCCTAGTTTCCCAGAGTCAGTGCATTTTTACATAACATTGGCATGATCACAAGAAAGATCAAATCTCGAAAGACCGATTGGTTTAGTAGCCTTGGAAACACTAGATATATTCATAAGTTTTACATTACATCATAAAATGAAAAACTACTACAACAACATAATGTCTCCACAGTCCACACTATTATCCCCTCATAATAACCCTACAGGTCATTCATAACGTACTTCTTCACTTCCTGGGAAAAATAAAACATAGAAAAGGGGTGAGCTCAAATTCCCAGTAAGGATAACAATATAGCGGAAACTTTCATAAATAAGAATAAACATTTAAGTCAACGTATAACTAAAACAAAAGCCTTTCAAACTTGAACTTTCAACATTGTATGGCATAAATAAAATGAAATAATGCCATTTACTCATTCATATGGATATTCTACTAATCGAATGATCACATGAAAAATCCCTAACCACTTTCATAATGTTGGAATGCATAATGCCAGACTATCATAACCACATAGCCAAGGCCTCGTGCCAAAACTACAAATAAGATTTTGTCAAGGCCTTGTGCCAAGACACTAGTTTGTATCATGAGACCTACCGATGCATCGATGAGCTATAGCGGGCTCCACCCGTCACTTATTAAGTCCAATGCATTCCTCATATGAATAGGTTTAAACATAAAATAAACATTCGTATTAAAACTAGCACACGAAATGTCAATACTTTAACCACAAACCATGAATGGTATAAAAATAGAACATCCACAGTCAAACATAACTCATTTGATACAATATGGAAGATTGTATTGTATGACATTAACCTCAATCATGAATAATGAAGGATGTTGACATAGATGAAAATAATCATCAAAACTATTTGACGGAAATATCCCCCTTTTCTTGAAATCATTTAAAAGTCACACTATTTGTCAAGAAGCCATTTAAAAATAGATTTTTTTTGAATCAAAGTGTCCCATACCACTTTGAAACTTTTAAAAGGAGTTTTAATTTTAAAACTTTAATGTCCATATAAATAAATCCTTAAAACCATTTTTAAAACATGGACATTAATGAGAAAGATATAGAAGAATAAGTCTTTAAAACATTTTAAAATGGTATTTTGGTTAGAGATTCTAACCAAAAGAGAGACACTTGAATACAAATATTTTAGGTAATCAAAAATTTGTAATATCATGATAATAAAGGGATTCATGATATACTATGTCAAAGTACATTATATAATCCACATAAAAGTGATTTGGTGTATATCAACAAAGAAGTCTCAGTTGAATGTAAAATTGAGATGAAATCTCTCATAATGGCTGTATCCTTAGGTTAAGGATAAATCAACGACATAATTATGTGTGAAAAAAAAATACACTAAATATGATTGAATATTCAGTGTAAAACAATCAAAGGATATTCACACATATTCTTGTAGAAACAACACCAACGAATTGGATGTTTAACTCAACAAATGGTGAAAGAGTTAAAATTACTCTTATCAAATTCATATTAATGACTTGAGAATTATCAATGGAGTGATTATGTGTATCAAAAGTATATCCACAGGAAGGGGAGTGGAAATTATGACATAATCAAATGAATAGTGATTACACACATAATCTTGGAGTAATATAATCAATGAAATATGCGTAAAGCCGAATGAGTGGAAATTGAAATCTCAAATTCCCTTATCAATTTGGTAACTTACGAAACAAACAACCATGAAATAAGGATCATACCATGAGTATTTAAATACCCATAAATTAAAGTATATTACACAATGAATACAATCATGGGTAGTACACATACACCACATGTAATAATTAAGTGGTGAACAATGGAATTATCACGAAATTAAGAGCTAGATAAGAAACTCCTTACCACGTTAATCAACTGAGTAGTATGGCCAAAAGTTAATAACTTTCAAATGATTTACATAATAACATGAATATAAAGATAATCATGATAATATATAAATCAAATGGCACTACACAATACACCACTTTTAATAATTTAGTGGCGAACAATGGAAATCTCACGGAATTGAAAGTGAGATAAGAAAATCACTTACCTTGTAATTTTCCTTTGTTGGGGTAGTTTAACCTCCTGTATAATGGTGAAATAATTTTTATTAAATTATACAAGAATCATATACATTAATATGATATCATATATGATCTTTTAATATTGATTTGATAATAATATCTTAGTTTTATCGTTGTTTCGGGTGTTAACTTACTTGTTTTATTTTATATGTTTTGTTATGTAAGCCATGTTTGTAATGGATAGGTTGTATATTATTCATATACAAAATGATATCAAGTCCTTAAACATCATTTTTAAAATATCAAATGATAATTATACTTGAATGGATACGATGGAGAATGAATCTCATCGCGTTCGTGGAGACGGTAGTCCGTACGTACGCACGAGCGACAATATCATTCTTTTGATATTAAAATAATATATAAATGGATGGTATATCATATATACAAAATCATTAACATGTTATATTTATTATTTACAATAGTTACACATCATTATTATACCCATCCAAATAATATTATATTGAATAACAATTACACCACGACGTGGAGACGGTAAGTCGTACGTACGCACGTATGGTGACATGTTATTCAAAGGGTGGATAGAATACTGAATATGGTTGTACCATATTTATAATAACATCACAGTATATATATGATACTTGATTTATTATTTTATAATGGTAACAACAAAGTAAGAAGAAGTGGAAGAAGAAATGAACTTGGAAAAAGGGTTGTGAAATCATTACCTCTTCTTCGGTTTCTTCCTTTTGATTTGATCAAAAGGGCTCCTTAGGTTGGCTTTCTGATTAAACTAAGGCCTCTAGGTTGTAGTGAGGGATGTTGGGAGAGTATTTGGGCAGAGTTTGGTCGAACCAAAAGTCTTTGAAGGTGTGAAGAAATGAGAAGGAGGAGTGCCCTTTTATAAGAGGGGTGAGGGGCACCTTTGGAAAAGCTAGAAATATTAATTTATAATAAATTCATATTCGGTTTTTAATGGCTCCAAAGTTGATTATTCAAAGGTTAAGGTGAGGATGGGTCGAAAAAAACTCAACCAATAGAATTTAGACAGGTTTGGGTACTTATATTAACCTTATCTATAAGTATTAACTCTAAGTTAATTAGTTTCACTTTTACAATGTCTCTTTGTATTTTTATATAATATGGTTAATAAACTTACTACATACATCAAAGATACCCCCAAGTGGTCCATTAATGAGGAACCTATCATGATATAAGTCTCTTGGCCGATCCTTATATTTTTTAGGAATTTAATATCAATTAATAATATACTATTTGTTTTAAGAACTCTTTTATGTCAATTTTGACACTATTCAATAGTTGATTTTTGTGAAACTCATACCAGATTGATTACTTCGAACAAAGTCAATTAAATCAATCCTAATATATCATATTATCCTAGAAAATTAGTTTAATTCATTAAAAGTTTCATATTATATTTATTTGGGTATTTATAATATCAATTAGTTTAATTTTTCACTATTATAGTAATTACTGCATCATCATTGTGTCATAAATAAAATAAATTATTTAATATCTAAAAATTATAAATAAAATATCATTATGTAGGAAATATTTTTATCTTTCTAATGAATATTTATAATCTAAAATACAACATATATAACCCTATGTAACAATTGTTTTGCTAAAAGATATATGCTTGTGTCATTTTTGTATTCATTTTAACTTAATTAAAATAAAGTGTCATTATCACTTACAAGTGGATCCATGGGGTCCCAAAATAGACCCAAAGATGTCTATGGTCGAACATGTATCAACCAATATGGCTAGGACACGTTTTAGGGTAATTTAGTATTATTATAATATTATTTTTTAACCCTTATTTACCGGATTTACCCTTCCTCATGGTAAATAAAATATTTACTGCAGTAATTATTCAAAATGTCTAAAAATAAAAGTTACCTATTTACACAATTTGAAAATCCTGATTCCAAATATGGAATCCATTTTTCTAAATTCAAAACACATAAGTGGCAGAAATTAATTTAAAATTAATTCCCGCTGTCAAAACAAAAAGCGTGTTTTTAAGAGATAATAACTATCAAAAGATTGACACTTGTTTATGTTTGGTTTAATTGTAAAATTATGTCCAATTACCAACATTATATTAAATGGTAAAAATATATTCTAAATATACTTTAAAACCACTCAAATTCACAATTTATCACTATTAATTATTGTGATGAAAAAAGTTGTTTTTAATTAAAATTTAGTAATTTTCACTATTCATCAAAATATGAAAGTTATCCGAAAAGTACCAAAATTTCACCTTAGGCTAAATTCGATATTCCGAATCCAAAAATAAAGTCCATTTTAAAATATAAAATATATATAATTTCAAAAAGTAGGTATTACTATTCATAATGGCTAGTTTGATTGGTTACGGTGTGTTAGAACTCGGTGTTGCGTACAACACACGCTAGCGTACCGTGGAAGCTTGGGATGTTTCATTTTAAATTTTTGATGTCCCCATTTAGTCAAAAAGTTTAAAATATAGTATCTAAAAAGGGTTCACTATTAAAATTTGGTAAAAGTGAAAATACTTAAAATGAATTTGTTCTTACATTATGTCTAAGAAACTCATAATATGGATTCTAAAATTATAAGGATTATATAAAGTTTAAAATTTAGTAAACACTATTCATAACCTCTTTTGAACAGCTTGTTTGGTAAGTCATTGTGCGATTGAACTTGGTGTTGCGTGTAGTGAAAGTTATTGAATTATTTTGAAGAAATAACACACTATAAAATCTTGGGGTGTTACATTCTCCCCTCCTTCAATAAATTGCGTCCTCACAATTTGAAATTGTTCTTTGAAAATAAAAGGTTGAAAATAGAAAATATCTTTGTGGGAAAACCCACATCGGAAATTGGGTTACTAAAATTTAGTCTTAATATGAGGAAAAGAGAAATGAAAGGATCACCACCAAATTATGATCTCTATTAGGAGAACATTGGTGGCAATTAGAGACATATAATTGGAGGAAAAACATAAATATTTATAGGTATTGATTGAGGTCATCAATCACAAAAAAGTATAAAATTGAGGTCCTTAAAATCATCAATCTATGATGATTTGAAATACAATCGGTTCAACAAAACATAGGGTATTGGGATAACACATTTTTGACGTTTCAAAATATCTTAGTTGAAATCCCACATCGAAAAATGAATTAATGAGGCCTCTATTTTAAATAAAGAGTGGAAAGTATGAAGATTACCGAAAATAACACATATTAGGGTTCCATGTAGGAAAATATGGATATGGAAGAGAAATCTAACCATCAATTATCTGATGGAGAGTGGTAGAGAACATGGCTATGAAAAGGCCAACAATCCCAAAGCCATAAATTAGTGATGATTTAAGGTACCATCTAGGACAACATTTTTGTTCGAAGTTCCTTTTATTAATGTTGAGAAATTTATTTATGAGATTGGCTAAGATCATAAGGAGATATACTTACATTATAATTAGAGTTTTATCCATTAATAAATTTCTACTACAAACTCATCTTTCACTCTAAAAGATAATAGAACGTAAAAAAAATTTCTATTTATACTATTCGTACAGGGTTCCAAAATAAATGAATTTATAATTCATCTACCAGATCTTTTAAAAAAAACTACATTATTTAATCCCGGACATCTCGTGGGCCAGTGGTAGGTGATACACCCTTGTCGCCCTTCGGTTGCGGGTTCAAGTCTCGCAGCCTTGCCGGACGCGACGGGTTGCCGCCCGACCTCTGGGTTGTCCTTTTATGGTAATCAAAAATTAATCTCAAACTAGAATTTATCCAAAATACTTCTTTCCAAACTCACAGTCCAATATTTATAAGGAAGGTAAACTTAATGTAGATCCTTTTTACCCCATAATAGAATATGAATACCTTCATCATGTATTCTTTTAAAACACTGAAACATCCTAAATTACCATAATACTTATTGGTTACATTCATGCTCCCTTATTCCATATAGAATGCTGGATATACTTCATCAATCCAAAAATGTTTTAAACCCCAATAATGATGGAATATACAAATCATTAATCAGCTTCAAGGTAGTCAAGAATATCCAATATAATTTATCCAAATCAATCATGTATTATTCTAAAATCACTACCTCGGTATCAGAACCATATTATGGTTTATCTTTCTCTCAACCATATATTTTCCAAAAATTTAACCTGCTATTGAGTCTCTTTTCTTTGTTCGACACAATCTCAAGTCCTTAATAAAAAAGTACTGCAGTACAATCCTTATATACTCCATAATTATTATAACAAGTACATTGTTGATACAACAATCAAATGACATAATCAACATAATAACTCTAATCATTCCTCTTCATCTGTGGTAGTATCATAAATTGATTATTATCCAATAGCATCATTTGCGGAATAGTCTGATGACTGGGACATAGGTTCGCGTAGTGTCCAAACTCCTTGCAAATGAAGCATTGTACATTTGAAACCATTTTCTTACCCTTACAGTCACGTACTTTGTGCCCTTTTCCTCCACACTTATAACAAACTCCCATTCCTTTCAGACAAGTTACAGGGTGTTTCTTCCCACAGTTATCACATATGGGAAAATTCTTATTTTCCCTCTTCCCTTTATCCATCGTTCTCTCTTCCATCCTTTTCTTCTCTTGCTTCCCTTCAAAGCCATAGGACTTAGTAAAATCTTTATTTATCTTATCAACACATGATATTATTTCTTCATATGATGATAATACATGAGAGACTATTTCTCTTATAAATTCTGGCTTAAGACCATGAAAGATATGATCCTTCTTTCTCTTTGGATCATGTGCATTGTTGGGGTTCTCATTCCTTCTATTGGGCGCCATTTCTAAACAATAGCATACACTAGATTAGTTTATGAATAACAATACCTAATCCCAAACTTGTAAAACACTGAACATAAATTAAATAGTTTATGGATATAATCCATAATCATAAAAATGTTTTCTTTGAGGATGTATATACTCATAAACCCTTCATAATGATTTGTAAAGAAAATGAGAGTTATCCTAAGCATATCCCCCGGGAGTGTCGTAACCAAGAGTGCAGCAAGGCCTGTTGTCGTGCACCAGTTCCCGTTCGAGTCTAGCTCAAAGCGGTGTTTTCGGGTTTTACCCCTAGGTACATCTGTGCCAGAGCCGCCTCTACCTGCTCGTATCCAGACAGGGATGTATTGCTCGGAAAACTCACAAAATCTCTACAACACCAAAATTCTAGGAAGTTCTTCTATACTAATCCTCAAAGTTCATCTTAGGTCTACGTGCTCTAATCAGAGTTTATCTAAATCTAGTTTCCAAGGTTTGTACTAAACTTCCTCTGATACCAACTGTAACGCCCCGACCCTAGTTACCCAGAGTCGGTGCATTATTACATAACATTGGCATGATAACAAGAAAGATCAAATCTCGAAAGACCGATTGGTTTAGTATCCTTGGAAACACTAGATATATTCATAAGTTTTACATTACATCATAAAATGAAAAACTACTACAACAACATAATGTCTCCACAGTCCACACTATTATCCCCTCATAATAACCCTGCAGGTCATTCATAACTTATTTCTTCACTTCCTGGGAAAAATAAAACATAGAAAAGGGGTGAGCTCAAATGCCCAATAAGGATAACAATATAGCGAAAACATTCATAAATAAGAATAAACATTTAAGGCAATGTATAACTAAAACAAAAGCCTTTCAAACTTGAACTTTCAACATTGTATGGCATAAATAAAATGAAATAATGCCATTTACTCATTCACATGGATATTCTACTATTCGAATAATCACATGAAAAATCACTAACCACTTTCATAATGTTGGAATGCATAATGCTAGACTATCATAACCACATAGCCAAGGCCTCGTGCCAAGACTACAAATAAGATTTTGTCAAGGCCTTGTGCCAAGACACTAGTTTGTCTCATGAGACCTACCGATGCATCGAGGAGCTATAGCGGGCTCCACCCGTCACTTATTAAGTCCAATGCATTCCTCATATGAATAGGTTTAAACATAAAATAAACATTCGTATTAAAACTAGCACACAAAATGTCAATACTTTAACCACAAACCATGAATGGTATAAAAATAGAACATCCACAGTCAAACATAACTCATTTGATACAATATGGAAGATTGTATTGTATCACATTAACCTCAATCATTAATAATGAAGGATGTTGACATAGATGAAAATAATCATCAAAACTATTTGAGGGAAATATCCCCCTTTTCTTGAAATCATTTAAAAGTCACACTATTTTTCAAGAAGCCATTTAAAAATAGATTTTTTTGAATCAAAGTGTCTCATACCACTTTGAAACTTTTAAAAGGAGTTTTAATTTTAAAACTTTAATGTCCATATAAATAAATCCTTAAAACCATTTTTAAAACATGGACATTAATGAGCAAGATATAGAAGAATAAGTCTTTAAAAAATTTTAAAATGGTATTTTGGTTAGAGATTCTAACCAAAAGAGAGACACTTGAATACAAATATTTGAGGTAATCAAAAATTTGTAATATCATGAGAATAAAGTGATTCATGATATACTATTTCAAAGTACATTATATACACCACATAAAAGTGATTTGGTGTATATCAACAAAGAAGTCTCAGTTGAATGTAAAATTGAGATGAAATCTCTCATAAAGGCCGTATCCTTAGGTTAAGGATAAATAAACGACATAATTATGTGTGAAAAAAAATATAAATACACTAAATATGATTGAATATTCAGTGTAAAACAATCAAAGGATATTCACACATATTCTTGTAGAAACAACACCAACGAATTGGATGTTTAACTCAACAAATGGTGAAAGAGTTAAAATTACTCTTATCAAATTCATATTAATGACTTGAGAATTATCAATGGAGTGATTATGTGTATCAAAAGTATATCCACAGGAAGGGGAGTGGAAATTATGACATAATCAAATTAATAGTGATTCCACACATAATCTTGGAGTAATATAATCAATGAAATATGCGTAAAGCCGAATGAGTGGAAATTGAAATCTCAAATTCCCTTATCGATTTGGTAACTTACGAAACAAACAACCATGAAATAAGGATCATACCATGACTATGTAAATACCCATAAATTAAAGTATATTACACAATTAATACAATCATGGGCAGTACACATACACCACATGTAATAATTAAGTGGTGAACAATGGAATTCTCACGAAATTAAGAGCGAGATAAGAAACTCCTTACCACGTTAATCAACTGAGTCGTATGGACAAAAGTTAATAACTACCAAATTATTTACAGAATAACATGAATATAAAGATAATCATGATAATATATATATCAAATGGCAATACACAATACACCACATTTAATAATTTAGTGGCGAACAATGTAAATCTCATGGAATTGAAAGTGAGATAAGAAAATCCCTTACCTTGTAATTTTCCTTTGTTGGGGTAGGTTAACCTCCTGTATAATGGTGAAATAATTGTTATTAAATTATAAAATAATCATATACATTAATATGATATCATATATGATCTTTTAATATTGATTTGATAATAATATCTTAGTATTATCGTTGTTTCGGGTGTTAACTTACTTGTTTTATTTTATATGTTTTGTTATGTAAGCCATGTTTGTAATGGATAGGTTGTATATTATTCATATACATAATGATATCAAGTCCTTAAACATCATTTTTAAATTATCAAATGATAATTATACTTGAATGGATATGATGGAGAATGAATCTCATCGCGTTCGTGGAGACGGTAGTCCGTATGTACGCCCGAGCGACAATATCATTCTTTTGATATTAAAATAATATATAAATGGATGGTATATCATATATACAGAATCATTAACATGTTATATTTATTATTTAAAATAGTTACACATCATTATTATACCCATCCAAATAATATTATATTGAATAACAATTACACCACGACGTGGAGACGGTAAGCCGTACGTACGCACGTATGGTGACATTTTATTCAAAGGGTGGATAGAATACTGAATATAGTTGTACCATATTTATAATAACATCACAGTATATATATGATACTTGAGTTATTATTTTAGAATGGTAACAAAAAAGGAAGAAGAAGTGGAAGAAGAAATGAACTTGGAAAAAGGGTGGTGAAATCATTACCTCTTCTTCGGTTTCTTCCTTTTGATTTGATCAAAAGGGCTCCTTAGGTTGGCTTTCTGATTAAAATAAGGCCTCTAGGTTGTAGTTAGGGATGTTGGGAGAGTATTTGGGCAGAGTTTGTCCGAACCAAAAGGCTTTTAAGGTGTGAAGAAATTAGAAGGAGGAGTGCCCTTTTATAAGAGGGGTGAGGGGCACCTTTGGAAAAGCTAGAAATATTAATTTATAATAAATTAATATTCGGTTTATAATGGCTCCAAAGTTGATTATTAAAAAGTTCATGTGGGGATGGGTCGAAAACAACTCAACCAATATAATTTAGACAGGTTTGGGTACTTATATTAACCTTATCTTTAAGTATTAACTCAAAGTTAATTAGTTTCACTTTTACAATGTCTCTTTGTATTTTTATATAATATGGTTAATAAACTTACTACATACATCCAAGCGACCCCCAAGTGGTCCATTAATGAGGAACCTATCATTATATAAGTCTCTTGGCCGAACCTTAGATTTTTTAGGAATTTAATATCAATTAATAATATAATATTTGTTTTAAGAACTCTTTTATGTCAATTTTGACACTATTCAATAGTTGATTTTTGTGAAACTCATAACAGATTGATTACTTCGAAAAAAGTCAATTAAATCAATCCTAATATATCATATTATCCTAGAAAATTAGTTTAATTCATTAAAAGTTTCATATTATATTTATTTGGGTATTTATAATATCAATTATTTTAATTTTTCACTATTATAGTAATTACTGCATCATCATTGTGTCATAAATAAAATAAATTATTTAATATCTAAAAATTATAAATAAAATATCATTATGTAGGAAATCTTTTTATATTTATAATGAATATTTATAATCTAAAATCCAACTTATATAAACCTATGTAACAATTGTTTTTCTAAAAGATATATGCTTGTGTCATTTTTGTATTCATTTTAACTTAATTAAAATAAAGTGTCATTATCACTTACAAGTGGATCCATGGGGTCCCAAAATCGACCCAAAGATGTGTATGGTCGAACATGTATCAACCAATAAGGCTAGGACACGTTTTAGGGTAATTTAGTATTATTATAATATTATTTTTTAACCCTTATTTACCGGATTTACCCTTAACCATGGTAAATAAAATATTTACCGCAGTAATTATTCAAAATGTCTAAAACTAAAAGTTACCTATTTACACAATTTGAACATCCTGATTCCAAATATGGAATCCATTTTTCTAAATTCAAAACAAATAAGTGGCAGAAATTAATTTAAAATTAATTCCCGCTGTCAAAACAAAAAGCGTGTTTTTAAGAGATAATAACTATCAAAAGATTGACACTTGTTTATGTTCGGTTTAATTGTAAAATTATGTCCAATGACCAACATTATATTAAATGGTAAAAATATATTCTAAATATACTTTAAAACCACTCAAATTCACAATTTATCACTATTAATTATTTTGATTAAAAAATTTGTTTCTAATTAAAATTTAGTAATTTTCACTATTCATCAAAATATGAAAGTTATCCAAAAAGTACCAAAATTTCACCTTAGTCTAAATTCGATATTCCGAATCCAAAAATAAACTCCATTTTAAAATATAAAATATATATAATTTCAAAAAGTAGGTATTACTATTCATAACGGCTAGTTTGATTGGTTACAGTGTGTTAGAACTCGGTGTTGCGTACAACACACGCTAGCATACCGTGGAAGCTTGGGATGTTTCATTTTAAATTTTTGATGTCCCCATTTAGTCAAAAAGTTTAAAATATAGTATCTAAAAAGGGTTCACTATTAAAATTTGGTAAAAGTTCAATACTAAAAATGACTTTGTTCTTACATTATGTCTAAGAAACTCATAATATGGATTCTAAAATTATAAGGATTATATAAAGTTTAAAATTTAGTTAACACTATTCATAACCTCTTTTGAACAGCTTGTTTGGTAAGTCATGGTGCGATTGAACTTGGTGTTGCGTGTAGTGAAAGTTATTGAATTATTTTGAAGAAATAACACACTATAAAATCTTGGGGTGTTACAATGGTTTCTACCATTCTTTTCAAATCAATTTCACAATAAATTTCAATCAATTCAACCAATTTGAGACAAAGAAATCAAACTCTATTATGATGATTCAAGAGCAAGGAAACCTACCTCAAAAAGTATGGTGAAAATGAATAATGACAGAAATTCTAGAATAAAATTTGGTTGAATCTCCAAAATCCCACCTTCAATATTGTTACCTAACATGAAAAAAACGAAATATCACATTTATTGGAATCAAATATCAATGATATATCCCTATTGAACTAGATATATGAATATAATGGAGGTAATAAGAATAGATCTAATGAAAACCACCATAAATGGAGACTTAAAAAGAAATATAGACCTAAACACACAAATTTTTTCCAAAAAATCATTATTAGATGAAAGGAAAAGCATCCTTAGACTTTGGGAGGATAGAAAAATTAGTTAGGGTCATAAAAGAGAAAAGAGTAGTGCTTTAGAGGTAACCCAACATGAGATCAATATTTTTATGATATTATTTTTTATTGTGCATGGTTAGGTCTCATGGTTTGGAAAATTGTTTGTACAGTGTGTACCAATCATTGTCTACAAACACCCTTCACATGGTGGGGGTGCATGGGTAGAAAAATCATGTGGAAACCATGTTTTTTCCTTTATTCCAAAATGCACAATTACTCATGTGTGGCTGTAAGGTTTTTCCAAACCCTTCTCCTACCTAGTATCTTATGCTTCACATTTCACAGTTTCCTATAGGAGGTATATGGTTTTTACTGACCATTCTCAAAATGTGAACCATTAGAAGAAAACCAATAAATTCTAAAATTCCTCAAAACCCTCTTAAACTTCAACCAAACACTTTAAATATATTTAATACATAAATAAAGGGGCAATTTATTGAAAATTTGGGTGTTACATTCTCCCCACCATTGGCCTTTCCATCCCCAAAAAGTAGAAAATCACCATTGGGATGAAAGAGATCCAACCATTACTTAACCATTTTTTTTCTCATTACTATGTTAATTCATGAATTATACCATGTTTCCACAAATCCCACACTAGACCAATTATTTTTTTATGCAATACATTATCATTCCTGTATACAATCCGTACCAGCATATGTACTATCAAAGCATCTAGCTCTAGTTCAATGTGATCCCATCAAAATACATGGTTAAGATAAGTTTGATACTATTTCAAATGATATACATGAAACATATTATGAACTGCACTGAACTATGGTGGAATAGCCAACTGATATGCCGCCTAAATGAACCGTTAATGTATCTTAAAAGGGCCTTATTATTGTTGATAAATTTATCTACTTCCCAAAATAATTCTAGCCAATACATCAAGATATTATTAAGAACATTTGATCATTAACCTAGAATAAAAATGGTCATCGATGATGATATGCATTAAATTTCGGATGACTCTTAGTTGTTTCTATTCTCTTCCTATCCAACTAAATCTTTATCATTTTCTAATGGAAAATCCTCAGCCCGACCATCATAGTTTCACTAGTTTCTACCAAACAAAGTAGAGAATAAAAAAGATGCACATACAATGCTTCAAAAGGATACATATGTTTAAAGTATTGACATCTATTGTTATATGAAAAAACCACTAATGTTATACACTCCACCCATGAGAAATAAAAAATCATTACATAATACCAAAGCATTTCTTCCAATGTTTGTATCATTAATTTGGATTGTACATATGTATGATGATAAAACACCTTACACATTGTCAATTGAGTCCACAACTATTGTTGTAAGGATTTATATAAATGATATGTAAACCTCAGATCTTAGTATGAAATAATATAAATTTAGATGACATGCCTCTTTACCACTTCTCATATGTAGATTTTAGACAATTCATCCACAGAAATAGATTTACAAATAGGAATGAAATGACCCGACTTTGTGAGCTGATCCACTATCATCCATACAAAATTTTATTTTTGAACCATACTATGTAGAACTATCATGAAATTCATGTCTATCTAGTCCTAGTTCAAAATAGAAATAATTAAATACAATAACAGACATGTTGGTCACTGGTGCTGTACTTTAACCTACAAACAAGTTAAGCATCTTGGAAAAAACAATCTACCTTTTTTCAAGCCTGTCCACAAAAACTCTACTTTTAATGCCCTATACATCTTATGTAATCAAGGAAAAACATACCATATAGAATGGTGTCATGTATGAAGAAGTTTTTTATTCTGAAAAGCCACAGGTATTCGCATATGATTTTTAAACCACAAAAATGAACTCCCATCGATCTCATTTTCCTTAATCGTCTCCCACCATTGACTTTTGAATTCATTGAAACACATTCTGAATCAGATGTTTGTGACTCTTTAAATATCTCCAAAAAATTAGAAATAAAATAAACCATAAATAAAATAGCAACACTACCTCTATATTCAAAAGACAAGTCCATGTCAACTATGATCGACATCAACTGCCACTGATCTGGAGCCTCTTTTCCCAAATCACCATATGGATGTTTGATTAATGCATCCTACACCAAATTTTCTTTTACAAGTGTATAAATAAAATAAAATTCAAAAATTTGTAGATAATCTTTCCATATTATATATCTCAGATTGAAATAGCATTGTGATAAAATGTTTTTCAATCACTTATGATCATTAAACACTGTAAATTCATCACCAAAGTGGTAATGACTCTAAGTCTTCAAAGAAAAGACGAAAACAAATAAATCCAAACAATGTTTTGGGTATTTTATCTCATGAAACCATAAAATAAATAATCCATAAGAAACAACATAATCTCCCTACATGAGAACACATCCCATACTATATCCCAAAGCATCACAAGACACCATGTACCATTATACTGATTCCATAAATATCATGATCTATACTGATATAATGTGAACCTTATGCTCCTAAACAGTATTTTGAATTCCCTTTCTCAATCAGAATAGAACATTTTCCTTGTAAAATCTATCATTTGTGAATCTATTCATGAGAAATAAGAAAAATAAACATCAGTAATAACTATCCTTGCCATGGAAAATGTGTATCTCAAAGACTTTTTTTTGTGGTTTCCAAAAGATAACAACCTCTATCTTTTCTAGATCCATAGAAACAACTCTTTAAGAGATTACATGGAAAAATAACCATAACTATTATATCCCAAAATAAATATTTTAATGTTTAGAATACAACCAATGATCTCTAAAAATTTCAATGACTTCTGCCGAGTGTTTCTCGTGTTCATCCCTTTTTCTAGAATACACCAGTATGTTATCAATAAAAACCACCACAAAAGAGTCCTGATATCTCTCAAAATATCTAATTCATCAATGATATAAATAATTATAGTGTATTAGTAATAAGGAAAGTAATAACTATGCACTAATAATATTTATATCTACTCATGAAAGCTGTTTTTTGGAATATCCTCTTTTCGAACCCACAATTGGTGATATCATGATCACAATTCAATTTTAGAGAATCACTGGGCTCACCATAATTAATAAAAAAAATCATCAATTCATGGAATTTGATACCTATTATTTATCATTACATGGTTAATCTTATGATAATACATACAAATCTAAAGTGTTTTATCCTCCTTTTTGAAAGACATGACCGGTGCTTCCCAAAGAGAAATGTCATGTTGAGTGAACCATTAACTTTCCAACTATTCCAATTTCACATTCAATTCCCATAATTATTTTTCTTCCATACAATATGACTAAAGGGAATTCAAAATTTTCCTCAATATGATATCAATCATAAAATCCACTTCTCATGTGGCTGGATACCCTAATAAATTTTCAAAAACAACATCAGAAAATTGATAAAAAACTATTGGAAAACTGAAATTATCAATATATTACATCAATTGAAATGTCAAAATTTCTAATTAGTACGATATCGTTCCAACTACTAGTTCTAAAAATAAAATTTTACTTGACTTTATATTTTGTTTCACTTTAAAAAGGTGCTCGATGCTATAATTAGTCATAAAACTAACCCATAGGGTATAACAATTGATGTGAGATTTGAACATTTTCAACTAATCTATTCCCAAGATTATTTCATAGAAATCTATATCAAGTATATATAATTCCAATATAAACTCAACTCCATAAATAGTTATAGAACATGGTCTAAACATTAAGTCACGAAATTATCTATGAAAAATAATAGTTTCAAGTTTTGAAAACAGAAGGCCTCATCTCAACATGAAAACCTAGAATATAAATAGCACGAGAATAAATAGATAAATAGGATGCACCCATATCAAACAATAATTTCATAAGTATATAATTTAAAAAAAATCACACCTCTAACTATTAATGGTCCTAATTGATCATCCACAATCACTTTCTCAACTCCATATAACTGCTCACTTGATTCACTTTGTTATTTATTGCCCTGTTGAGATTTCACTTCCTAAGGAGTCGGGGTACTCCTAGAATCACCATGGATATCTCAATTCCACTGAAAATAATTTTTTCCCTATACTCATCTCACAAAATAATAAGATGTTTTTGAAACATGATATTTATCCCTAGAACTCAACCTTAGATCACTATGACAATAGATATAAATATTCCCCATCTGGTTGCAATTGTGGCATGCTCTAGGTGGTGTTGTAAAATCTTCTTTTATGTGGTCAAATGAACCACATTTCTAGAATCCAGGATTTCTTTTTGGTTTTGGAGTAAGATTCACTGATCCAGCTATATGATTCCGATTTATTTCATTACCTTGGATATAGGTTTCCCTCTTCCTCTTGTTCCCATCATTATAGGTCCTTCCATTTCTAATAGGTATCAATAGTCTCCCTCCCCCAAAAATAGATGAGATTACCCATTCTTCCACCATCACTCTATTATTTATCTCTGTATAACCTATTTTAAAAATAATGAAAATCGTTGAGAGAATATCTTTACCCATCCCAGATTGTATAATGTGTGCCTTCAAGGATGAACTAATATTAACATTGAGTTCAAAGGGGACTAAATTCATAAATTTAGCCGCATACTCTATCACCAAGAGATTCGCCTACTTCAAGATAAAAATTTCTATCTTTTTTTCAGTCATGAACATATGAGGATGGAATTATTTGTTGAATAATTATTTAAAATCCTCCCATGAAATTCCTTAGTCTAATTTAGCTTGAACTGCTAAATCCCACAATTGGAATGCTAGATCATCTATCATATACATTTCTATATTTACTATCAACTCTAATGATGTTCCAAGGAAATCAAAGATTCAATTCATCCTATTTAGCCACACGTCCTCTTTTTCTAGTTTTAAATCACCCTAATTTTTTTTGGATTCTACTAATGGTATTAAATGGAATTATCCATATTCATTATTTTATCTATACTATTTCCTCTATACACATCCTAAAATTTTTGTACAATACATTGAACTAGTTTTTGGTTCACCTATTTCTCTGATGAAACCACATTATCAGTAGCCTCATATAGTTGGTCTCTATGACACATACCAGGTTCCATTTTCTATAACCACAAAAAATCCATTAGACTCATTCTGTAGAAACTTAAGGCTTAACAATTTGAAATTATACCATATCACAACTATAATAAAAATTCTTTTCTAAAATATCAAAATTTTCATTGTCAACCCATTTTTGAAAGTTCCATCATTATTTTGAAAATCAAACCATTTTCAAAATACCACTATCATACCATTTTCAAAATCATTCATTTGAAAATGAATTTCAATACTTTTAAAAAATCAACATGTCTCCACCAAATCAAAAATCACTTCTCAAAATGAAATATACATAGCCAGTGGGAATTCATTTCTATCAATGAATATCAAGACCATCTCATTAGTTAAACACTTGAAAATCATGATACAAATCCTATATGTGTCTCCAAAAAACTTATGTACCCAAATCCCTAGTAAGTTTAAGTTTATTATCAATAGGTTATCTATGTCTTTTTATGATCTAATTTTCATGTCCTGATGATAATTATCCATGCTACCATCCCAACTCAAGGACTAATCAAGAATGAATTTTCATCTCCAAAACTGACACAACTAATACCCATGTATAAAACAAACTAATACTACTTTTAATATCTCTTTCATCCTCATTGTATTGAGTTGAGGAATAATTGATAATTTCCCTTAGGAAAAATTCCACAGGATTCCAAATTTGGAAATAAATGTTAAGGGATTCAATACAACTGGGGTACAATTTTTCCTTTGAAAATAAAACAGACACAACCATCATATCATGACCAAATAACCTCCAAATGATGCATGTAACTAGAGTAATAAAACTAAAAGTAACACCAAAAGACATCAATATCAAACAACATAATGAAAAATATCAGAGTACCAATGTAGAAGACTAAACTGCAATACTCAAAGGCTCCAAATACATAACTCCATGGCTCCAAACATGCTTTATGATCCAACTCCACAATATAGACCAATGTATCATGACACATCACTAAAGAAATGATATACTTTTCCTTTACCAGTGTCTTGATAAACAATATTTCCAAAAACACCAAACTTCCAAAGCATGGTGTGATTAATGAAACTTGATGGGTTTTCCCCAAATGACACTCCAACTCATGCCACTAGGAAATAAAAATTTAGTACATTTATATAAAAAAATTATATAAAAAAATTTAAAAAAATTTAATTAGTTTATACCAAGGCCAATGGAATTACATCCCAAAATAGTTGTCCAACCAAAAAAGTTTCCAAGGAATGTAACAAATCTTTAATCCCTTTTCTCAAATCCCATTTTGGCATAATTCAATCCATTCAACAAATACACACATACAACCATTCCTACAACCATGGACCTCACTATACTTATGAGTGGTGAGTCATACTTTCAACAAGTATTCATATGGTGAACCTTTTTTATGTGGGAAATTACATACCCATTTCTATCCCACTAATAATGGGGGAAACTTCATACCATTATCTGTCCCAATATACCTGAACACATACCATTCATTATGGCAAGAATAAATGCCAATAATCCATTTAATTTCATTTCAATAAAACATTTATTTTATTAAAAACATTACCATAAATCCATTTCCATGATTCAAAACAAATTCAAATTGTAAAATCAACATTTTTAAATCCATAAACAAAACACTTTTCAAAACAACCACTTTTCACAAATTCAAAAACCATCAATAAAGAGGGTTTCTACCATGCTATTAATATCAATTTAAAAATAAATTTGAAACTAAGACTTCACATTATAATAATAGGATTTGGGAGTGAATCCACCTACCTCTGGAACTATAGAAAAAATGAAGAACAATGTGAATTCTTTAACAAAACCAAATTGAATCTCCAATAACCAAACTTAGATATTGTTCCCTAACATCAAAACAACTATATCTCACCATTATTGAAAAAAAATATCATTTATAAATCCAAAAAAGATGATAACTATAAATATAACATAGAGGAAGAATAATATATCTAAGTAAACCCACCAAGAACAGAGACCTACCAAGAAATATGGCCATCAAATCACCAAGATTAGGCTAAAAAATCACTCCCATGTCGATTAGAATAGTCCCCAAATCTATTGGGATGATAGAAAATATTTTTAGGGTCCTTAAAGAGGAAAAATGGGTGTTTTTGAGGTAATCCTGAATGATATCCACTTTTTTAGATCTAATTTTAAATCAGTCATGGTTAGATCGCATAGATTAGAAAATCGTTCATAAACCGTGTGCCATCAACTTCCTCAAAAAACTCTTTCGCATGGATGGATCACACAGATAGAAAACCTATGAACCAACCAAATTTTTTCCTCTATATCAATGTGTATGTTTACTCTTGGGTGTCTACATGGTTTTTCCAAATCATGTGCCTACCTAGTAGCCTTTATCTTACTTTTCACGATTTTATATTGGAGGTTCATGATTTATACTAACCATACTCAATTTGTTTAACTCCATAAAATTTTCAAAACATTCCAAATGTCTTTCAAACCCTAAAAAAAATCTTACAAACACATAACATACTTTAATTACATAAATAAAAGGGTACTTATTTTAAATTTAGGGTGTTGTAGATAAATTCATCTTGCCTAACAATGGGCATAAATCAATATTGAAACTTGTGTGAAACAATGAATCAAGGGTGAGGAGTTTCATAAAAAAAGGAATAATCAATGTTACTAAATAAAATAGGTTAGTGTATTATAGAACGATATTAATTACATTATGTAATAGATGAACATGAAACAGAAGTGTAAGGGAAACTCAACACATGATTCACAAGTTTGAAAATTACACATCACAAATGGATCTTACAGAGATAGAGTTGATGAATTTGTTTCATGTAGTTTTATTGCATGAGTTTTATCCAATGAAACGAATCCATTATGTTCTGACCCCTATTGAATTTTATCCCATAGGTATTCTAGAAAAATTACCTCGTGAAATGATTTCCCACTAGATTTCTATTT
Source organism: Viscum album (assembly GCA_963277665.1). Classification (NCBI taxonomy): domain Eukaryota; kingdom Viridiplantae; phylum Streptophyta; class Magnoliopsida; order Santalales; family Viscaceae; genus Viscum; species Viscum album. Next base: position 789,367,776 of record OY728137.1, read on the forward strand.
AGTTCTTCTCTAGTTTTTTTATATTGAATAATGGTAGATTGTGGGAGCTATTGTTTCCACTATAATATCCCAAAAATCATCCTAAAGAAATTAGAAATCAAATATTCAATTCTTTGAGAAAATTATCAAGAGTTTAGGAATTATAATTATAGATAAAATTATTAAAACTAGCTAGTGTATAGATTTTATTTTCAATTGTTCTTTTATAAACTAAAATAATGAGAACGTAAAATATTTTGTAATTATAGAAATAAGAACATTTTTAAAAAATATTTGGAGGTTTTGATAAATAAAAATTGAAAAATATTAATTTCAAAATAGATATTGATATATTTGAGTATGAAGAAAATAAAAATAAGAATAAAAAACAATTCAAATCCAAGAGGGGTTAGATGTCTAAGATCTGGTTCGTGAAGAAATATTGATAGATGGGATTTCATGATTCGTTCTAGAAGTTAGAGTAATTATTGTTTTTTTGATATTTTGGAGTTATGTATTCCTAGAATAATTCTTATGTTTTAAAAAACAATGACATTATTTTACAAAAGGATTTTCTCAATTATCCCAGTTCCTTATTATAAATTGATTTATACTAATAAAAAAAATTAGATTCTTATAAACTATATATGTAGAATGTTAAAGTTTCATAGCCTAAACCCTTTACCTATTAGTTTTTCATTAAATATTACTTGGATAATATAAAATCAATAATAAGAAGTATTATTGGATCATTATTGTTCATTTTACTAATTTCTCTCAAAATGACCTTGTTCGCTTGTTATAGTGAATGGATCTCCTCTAAATTATTCAACTTACATGAAGTCTTTATAAACATTAAAGCAAACAGGTTAAGAAATTTTTATTTTTATAATGTTCATCTCTTGGTTTGGAAGAATACATCCTTGTTTTTTATTATAATTTCTTTTGTATTGTGATATTCATATTCAATATAGCATATTATAGCAAGGAATACATTACCAATGAACCCTTAAAATAATTATGGAACATCAAATGTTTCTACACGAATATAATTCCTATTATAAGAATCTCTTCTACCATCATCTAGATTTTTTGTAACACTAGTTGATAAAGAAATACCTATTCAATGTATTTTTGATTAATAAATAGTAAAAAATAGATTATTTATTAAAAGTAATAATTCAATGCACCATAAAAATTAAGATAAACAAATTCAAATATCATAAATACATTCATAAACATATACAAAAAATTATGGATTTAAGAACTCATCTTTATTCTTTTCATGTTAAATTATTCAATATTAATGTTATTTAAATAAATTTACCAAAAGATGAATAATGTGACTATGATATTTTTAAGGCCAGTTAAATAAAAATAAGTGATTAATATTTAATTAAAAGTCATATTATATGGATCATACATAAATTAATAACATTTACCTGATGATCCTCAATTATTACCAATTGATAAATGAACATTGCATCATCCCCAATGTCTTCCTCTCAAAAGACTATGATGGGTGGATTTTCATGCATGTACCTCCTAATATATAGCACATGGTATAAGTTCACCAGCTTCTCATGCTAAAATAATAATATCAGGAAGAAAGAAACCATGACCCCTTAGTTGAGGACCAAAAATAATATAATTTCTAAAGACCTGAAAATTCTTCCTTTGATTAATAAAATACCACTTTTTCATAACAACTATTTTATTATATTGCATAATGGAATTACATAGAAATATTATTAAAAAAGAAATTAAATTTAAAGCAATAATACTAATTACAACAACTAAGACTATTACATGTATATAAAAACCAAATAATTGAGACCATATAATAGAAAACTCCATATGATAAAAACTCTTATTAGAAGATTACACCTTCCGTTAATACTATTAAAATAAAGAAATGAATTATAGTAATATGATTTTAATTGTCAATTTAATTGTAAAATTTTTTTGAAATGAAGTTGTAAATATTGATGATTAGTGTTATATATATTTGATGTAATCATAAATTTTATTATTAGGATATTACAACTATATTACTATTACCAGATCATAGGTCAATATGATAGTATAGAATTAAGACCATTGGTAATGTAACAATTATAAAGTAACTATTAGGGTTATTTTATATTAAGGGTGATGATAAAAGTAAATTGAATATAGAAGAAAAAATTTATGAATTGAAAAAGTACAATCAGACCTTATGTATCCCATTTGTCAGATATAGGGAGGGTGGTAGTATCGTTGTAGTTTTCTCATTACCAACACCAAGAAGAGATTTAATATGGGAGGCTAGAATGAAATCATGTATGAGATAAGTTCTAACAAGTGGAGATCACCATTACATAAATGTTGGTTAAACCACCTCATGAAACTAACACCATGTACACCATTCCCCTGGTTCCTATGCCGATGTAATAAAGGGTTAACTATCTAGCCCTAGTAATATAAAGGTGTATTTATTTTAGAAATGAATTAAAAGTTTTATTTATTCCACATTATTATCTTTTTTTACACCCTTATATAAAATTATTATTGATAGAGAATAGTAAAAAAAATAGTTTTATATAAATAAACCATTATTTCATTTTTTTGGAAGGTATAAACATTTAATCTCCATTTGAATAAACATTTAAAAAATATTTTTTTATAAAAGTATAAAAATAATAAAATATATTTATAAAATATTTTAATTTAATTATATTTAGTTTTTATGAGGGAAAGAAATTCTATTATATAACAAATGTTAGTGCTTTTAAATAAATAAATATTTATACTAAAAAATAAAATTATGATATTTTGTAATTTTTTTAATAAAATGGATAAATTTTTTGAAACCAACACATCAAAATTAGCCAGAAGTAATTTTTTCATAATTTTCTCAGAAACTTTTTTTGAGTAAAATATAAAATATGGTTAATATACTATAAGTGTTATGACTTCATAAATATATAGAATTTATATAATATTTATGTTAAAGTCTTTCTCATCCAAAAATACATTACATTATTAATATTATGTTTCGAATGGATATAAATTAATTTAAAATCCACTAAATGAAATCCCAATGTCTAAAATTGAAATTATGATATTAGAAACTATATTGTTTGGAAAATTTTCTTTTCCATGGACACTATTAAATTAAAAATTATTTTTTTATAATACATTAAATAAATTATAAAACATTATTTAAATGTCTAAAACTATGAGAAAAAATTAGGGGTAGTTCAATGGTTTCTCATTTTCCAATACCTATCATTCCAAGACCTATGTTTAGAAATTATTAAACCATTTACTTTATTTTACTATAAATACCCACACATACCACCATTCATCTCCACTACAAATATTTTAATCTCAAAACTATGATAATTTAACCTATCTAAATTCCCTCCAAGGTTTCTCCGAGGTCCTATGCTTGCCATCTCCAAGATTTTGAAAGTTTCCTCCTAAGGTAAGGGAAATATCCTCTTATTCTTTTACATTAATGTTTCTATCTTGTGTTATGTATTCTAAATATTGAATTTAATTATTTTCATGAACTTTTTAATATCCCATTACTACCAAAATAGTGCTTTATCAATTGGAGACCTATGTTCCAACTTGTTATTCAATTTCTATTATCGATGTTGTATACCATTCATAAAACCAAAATAAATCATGAATGTATCAATTATAAATGGTATATTTAAATTATAAATAACCTAACCTCTTCCTTATAGATGTTTATTAATCAATGTGAAAACATATTTAATTGATTAGGGTTTTCTATGTATGAAAACCACATTATGTTTCCCTTTTTTAAAAATGATGTAGTGTTTAGTCTTTAAGAACTTATATACTCAAGGATTTTAGATGAAACATGTTATATATTCTCCCTAGTTTATTTATGAGAGGATTTATTAGGTATAATATGGATTACATGAATTAATACCAATTAAGTGTGTCCCCAGATATAGATCCAATTCATTGGGTAAATAATTAATTTCTAGAGATGACATGTTTTATGATACTATGGTGAATAATTTCATCATATCCAATATAAATCCTTGAATATTGAAATGATGATAGTGTAATGATAGTTTTTATTTATGTTAAAACTTCAATAATAGTAAATTTTTTTACCATAATGCTCAAAATTATATCATTAAAGCTATTAGAATATCCTCAAGAACCTTGATAATTTACATTATTTTTCCAATTTTATATGGTTGAAATGGAGAAATCCTATAAAAATTATTCCTAAAATTCCCATGTAAACTCCTTTATAACCAATTTGTAAAATTAGGCACATGACTAGAGATGATTATTAGGGTGACTTTATGAATTAAAATTATCCCAAATATATTTGTCCATTCTAATATCTCTCCAAATATATACTCCAAAATAGATAAAAAGTGGTATGGGTTTATTAAGTAGATAATGATATCTCAAGGAGTATGATGATATGTTCTGCCCTATATTAATACAAACATGAAAATTATAGATGGGTTTTTTTGTTTTTTTTGTGGATGGGTTGAAATTTTAACCATTATTAAAAATTTAATTCCAAAGGTTGGATTACCATAAGAAAATTATGTTAAACAATTAATGAGGCTTGGGTGGTGTTCAAGAGGATTAGAGGAGCCCTGTGAAAAGATGGGTTGTTGTCGTTTCCATAAAATAGGCACAAACCATCATGTCTCTGGTATGAACCATTGTCCATCCATTAAGAATTTTAAGGGGAAAATTTCTATTTTCCCACGTTGAATGTTAATAGGGGAAACCCCTCATCCTACCTTGTTTAAGAACAACAATTCCATATATAATCCCCTCTTCCTCTTTTCCTTCCCCTAGTTATAGGTTCGATCTTGAGCAGATTTATTTAGAAGATCAAGGGAAGGGTCCCCATCTATTCATTTTCTCCTCCTCCCATATTATTTAGTTGTATTCAGTGATGTTTTTATTTAGTTCTTCAATATTATTTCATTATGTGGTTGCTTCTAGTTTGATTGATCAAGTAAGGACCCTAAATAACCTTGGAAGAGTTGTTAAACCATGTAAATATATTAGAAATATTTGGGTAAGGAAGGTGGTCCCATCACTCACCCAATGGTATTTTGTGTATTTAGTTTGATAGTGCATTATGATGCAAGACCTCTACACTAAAGGATATTTCCTAATTAATTATTTCAATGACCAGTTTTAAACAAATATTATTGAATCATAATCAATTAAAATAATAATTAATTTTTGTTAGATTCCTTGGACCCTAACAAGATCCAATTTTAAAAATAGGCTCTTAGACACTGGCAATATACCTCTACAACTGATGGTCAAGAATATAACCATGTACATTTTCCAAGATAGAGGAGTCCCTATTTGGGGACAAGGGTTAGGGAAGGGAAGAGATAACCTGGTGGTTATTCTTAAGAGCCCTTAACATAACATGGAAGGGGTTATCTTATTACGGAATATTTTCTTACGTGGGACATAGAGGTCCCCTATGATACAATAGAGATAATATGTTCATAGAGTTGGATTGGGGTGATTGATTCTCACCCATATGATGTGACTAGGGCAAGGTGTATATTTCTTATGTAGACCAGGAGTGGCTTGGGGGAGCAGACCAATATTGTGAGACCTTGTGGATTAGGGTAGGTTGTCTTCCATTTATTTAGCATTGTTGATATATTGAAACTGATTATGCCAATGATGCCATGGTACCCTCTTGAAGATGTTGTGGGATGTGGAATCCTAGAGCATCAAGTGTTGGAAAAATACCTTGTGAAGATAGAGGACTCTCGTCAAGGGGTTCATAATGAACTTTGACCAAGAATATCCTCGAGGGTTCCTGATGATAGAATAACCCTGATAGGGCGGTGTGAGTTATGGATAGTGAAAATATGTTTATTCATTTAGAAACCCCTTGGTATTTATTTTATTTATTATGTATTATGTTTTATGTTAGTATTGGGGCCCTAAATCTAACTTTTTTATACATTATGATAACCTTTATTCATTAATTTTAATATTAATAAACTCTTTATCACATCATGATTTTTATTCAACATAACATAGTATGCGATAATTTCCTAAGTGTATTTTTCACACAGAAAGGTCATAATGGTTCTCTACTATGATGAGAACCCAGAAGTTCCATGGAAATATTCTTAAATATATTTTCTATAGATGAGAGAAATAATTTAATATAAATAAATGATACAGGTTATTATTGGTGGAGAATCACAATATTTTTATGTAACATAGAATGTTGTATACCCTTGGTAATATCCACTATAGAATTTTATGAGAACGAGACATTCCAATAGGAAATCCATATTGATATGTTTTATTGGATGTTCCTTTTGTAAGATATGTTTATGATTGTTATAAGTCGTGTAAAATGACATATTGATGAAAACTATGATGGCATATGTTCATGGTGAGGTAGGATAATTTTGGCATGCCACAAGTAATGTTTCCTCAATGATTAATGTGAGAAAAGGTATTTATCTCATGTTCTTTAACAGAAGATGATATCTCAAACCCTTTGATGGAAATGATATCGTATATATAAATCCACGACATTTGAGTTCTTTATGAAAGATTGATTTTCTGAATGACAAAGAAAGATACATTGATAACATAGGTTGATTGCACTATCGTGCAACATACTTGATTAGGGATATCACGATAAAGGGATTATATTACATAGTAATCATCTGCACAAGGTATTATTTAATTTTGGTATTATATTCTTTATCTATGGTTTCATTGGAATGTTTCTAGATGAAAACCATGGACTGTAGGATGCTTTTCATAATTCCACTAAGAAAAAGGCCAAGATGGTCACACACTAAGAGTTCTAGAATCATTGTTAAATAATATATTATTATTTATTTTCTAACAAGATGAAAAAATATTATTCCTTTAATTGGATTAATAACTATTCAATTTTTCTTGATCACATGTATTCCATACCCAATTATTTGGGAGAATATTATGTGAGTATAATATTTGATAAATATTTATTTCTTATTTTTTGAATATAATAGTTATTTATTTATTAGGGAATAATGTAATGATATTTATTTATTAAATAAAAATTCATTATTCAGGGGTGATAAATATTATGGATAAATGACGGACTAACGTTAATGGAATGTTGAGAAATAATATATATTCAATATTATTTCAATGAATAATATTTAACATAATTCAAATGTTTAGTGCATGTCAAGAAATAATATTATAATCATTATTATAGACATGGTGTTCCATGTAGATTAATTACATAATAAAGGACATATGTGAAATTACTATTTTCTAACCCTAGTATTATATAAACATAATTATATTATTTTTTATGATAGCCAATTCATTTGTCTTATGAACACCAATATTTGGATGGAATCCTCTCAATACCTAGAGAGTTCCCTCTCCCAAAACACTCTTATGAAATGAGGGAAATCATCATAGACCTTTAAATTTTGAGTCTAGAGAGGTCAAAGATAATCCCTTAGAAGTGTTTATCAGGATGATCAAAGGAGAGCAATGAAGTTGATAGGATCTACCATGATAGAACATGGCGATTCCAATGAATATGTTCTGAGATTCGTGGAACACATATGTACCACAACTAGTTAGAATATATTATTGATTCCTATAATAAAACAATATTATGACCTAAATCCATTGTCATATCCATCAACAAAGAAATAATTTCTCCCTATGAAATTCTTAAATTCTTAAATTATTTATAAATAATATGTTATTATCATATGCATTGGCTATGGAATTTTTCCATTGTTTATGATTATTGATGCAATTCTACTGATCATGGTTTTGAACATCAGGTAAATCCTGTATTAATCATTCATCATGAAAAATTAAAAATTTAGGAATGACCCATCTGATGATTCTGCTATGCTAAGAACCATTAAGTGGTATCAGAGGGGTAAAATAATTATTTATAATTATTTAAATATTATTTATTGATTTATGCATTTTTTATTTTTTAACTCCATTTTAATCATTCTTTATCCCAGATTTCAAGATCCAATTTCTTCTTTTTTTTCACATAAATATAATCAAATTGATTAATTTTAAGAAGGATAAATATTTGAAGATCTAATATGGAGGTACCATGGAGTGTGGTTAGATAAAACAAGATTACACATTGTGTAACCCGAATGTACACTCCACGTACTAGTTCTTAATGCATGTTTAATAAATTCAAGTCTTGGTCAATTATTAAACACAATTAAATTAATTAAAAACCTTCTGTTGAATGTGATATCCTGCACATAGCTAGCTGGATTTCATACCATGTAACTTTTGTACATGATAGGTAGTCTCTTAGTCATTGAAGGCCCACATATCCTCTTACACTACTTACCTGATTATTGACCATGTAACCTAAAGACCACACATTGTGTATCCCATGTTCACACCATTTACACCAATATTTTCCATGGCACGGTTAAGAAACAAATCAATAGGCATGTTCCATGAATAGATGATGATAATAATACACACAATGTAGATTTAATGAAAAAACCTTGTACTTTTACCAAAATAAACAATATTAGAAATTAATTTATTATACTGTGAAAACCTTTTCAACATGTGTTATGTTTATTCATTAAGTTTATATTATATTCCATGTGATGGTTTATATATATATATATATATATATATATATATGTTTCTGATTAATTTTTATGTAACATTCTAATATATATGTCATTTATAATTCATATTATAGTATTACTCTACAAACATTGAATTATAACATTCTACATAAATAATATGAGTTATTTACCTTCATTAAGGTGTTAGTAAATGCCATGAAATTAAGTGATATTTTTTGTATGCCACATTTCGTTAGACTAAACAATATAAAAGTATAATACATGTTTATTTTAGATGGGTACTCACTATGTTTCCTATAAGGTATATTTTTTACATAGTTAATTTTATTTAAATTTATTTAGTAGTTTAAAATTATAATGTATGGGAATATCAAGAAAACTAGAATGGGAATTAAGATAATATAATTGATTAATTAAAGAAGATAATTAATTTATTCGTGCATGTTTTATATTAAATAATAATGATTAGAATTTAATGATAATTTTATTAAATTCATAATTCATTGCGTGCATGTTGATGATCATTATCCTAGATGAGGATATTATATGATATTGTTTTCATTTAATTTCTTTTAAAATTTAATTGTTTGAATTCATGTCATATCTCCTCTCAATATGAAAGGGAATGCATACCCATTGTCTATTTATTGTTAACCCCTTAACCAAAAATTTATTTCCCTCACAAATGTGTGAGTAAAAGAATATGTAATGGATGGAGCTCCCAATATTTTGGAGGTAGTTCAAGTATGGAGCTTAGGTGAAACTAACCCAAGAGAGATACATCAGTGGATAGAATGAAAGTTATAACATGAACCGTAAATGGTTCGTGGTTTCTTCACCTTGGTTGAAAGTTAGTTTATCATCCACAAGATAATCTAACCATTATAAAAATATCATTATCATACCAATTTAATATATTATTTATATCAAGTTTCATGGTAATTTCATTATAGACATTTTTTATTGATCCCAATAATTAATCAATTAACATGAATGAAATATATAACTAAAATAATTTTACTTATGAATAAATATTATATAAGACATGGTCAATCTCTAAATAATCCACTTAATATTAAAAAGAATTTAACAATGATAATAATTGTAAATGAATACATAAATTATAAAATACCTCAATTATATATATTACGATGGTATAGTCTTCCAATAAATCGGTTTAAATCAAACCGTAGTTCAAAGTGAAGGACCATCCAATGATGGGGTGATTTCATTTATTGGGGAATTATAACTTAATTATTTAGGTTGAATTCACTTATTTCATATCAAGGATTGACTACCAATGTAGGACATTGTGTAAGTAAGATGAAAATTTTGAGGAAATCCAATTTAAGGATTTTAGGATTGGGGAGTCTAGTCAACAGATCAAGGAGATGTGAGTTAATGAAGTTAGACTGTGGAATTCCTACCTAAAACCATTCAAATTTATTGATTGGAAAAAATTTTGGGGATGAGAAGGGTAATATAGATCCATTACACTAGAATATCTAGGAAATAGGATATTCTAAATCCAATGCTAAGGGATATAGTTTTGAGATAAAATGGTGGGAGATTAATAAATAGAATATTTATTTATTTTTTTAAATTTTATCAGATAAATTAATAAAACTATAAACATTCTATTTGTAAAAATAATAATAAAATAACATCAAAAAAATCATTTCAATCCATTCTTGAGAAATATACTCTTCTCACTATAAATTTTTTTCAAGTGTAGTAAAGTCAGTTACATGTTATCATTCACCATGAATGAAAATTGTATGTATTGGAAGAACATATTCTTGATTTTATTGGAAATTATGATAGTGAGGATGATTTTACACTCCATGGGAAACATTTTAATGATGTTATATAGGGTCAATGTTTCATTATATCATCCATGAACAATGCTATTTTGATGAAAAATGAGAATATGGATGTATATAGAATCTTGTCTCACCTTCAGGATCATTATCAACAGAAGGTGATACAAGATATATATAAGATATCCAATGCTTTATTTATAACTAATCATCGAGATTCCATTCCATAGAGGCCTCACGTAATCTAACTTACTCAATACATTGAATGCTTAGATGTCTTGGGGGTTAAACTGCCAGATTATTTGTGAAAATATCGCATACTTTACTCACTACCTAATACCATTTCAAATGTTATTGTCAATTATTAAATGAAAAATAATTATAAGAGTATTTCAAAACAACTTTCTCTAATTCTTTATGTGGATAATGACATGGTCTATGAAAACCCACAGTATTTATGGTGAATAAGAAAATCAAGAACAAGGTAAAGGGACCTAGGACTCATATAAACTCTAAATATACTGAGAACCATCCTTACAAGAAGTATTAGATATAGGTTGTGGTGCTCACATATGTATCCAAATGTAGTAACCAAGTATATTTCAAAATATTTCTTGATGAGAGGTGGATTTGTGAATTGAAAATGGTGTGAGGATGACTTCCATAACCATATGAGACTATAAACATTCATTTCCAACCAGAATTATATTGGCTATAATATATTTATATTATGTACTAACTATTAACAAGAACATAATTTTTATATCATTTCTTTATCTAGATGGTTTTACATTCATATTTGGGAATAAAAGTTGTCTCTTTTATAAAGACAACATATGTTATGGAATGGAAACTTAAAATAATGGTATTTATATTTTAAATTATGAAATCGAAGTATTGAAAAAAGATAATGAATCATGTTCACATGAATCATATAACACCCAAAAACAGAATCATCATATTTTTCATGTAAATGAGAAGTGTTTAAAAAAGCTCTATCAAGATGGTTATTTAGACTCTTCTAAGCTAAAACCACTGGAAATATGTTATGCATGTTTATAATGAAAAATGAACAAAATTACATTCTATGGATAGGTTGAAAGGGACATAGAGCCTCTAGTATTAGTACACAGTGATTTGTTTGGAAAATTTTCAGAAAAATATTGAGGTTGGTATTCTTACTTCAAAACTCTTAGCAATTACTTGAGTAAATATAGATATTTCTACATAATGATATATATTTCTAAGTCCTATGTGATATTAAAATAATTTATGAGTGATGTAGATAATCAAATTTGAAGAAGATAAATAATATTAAATTGGATTGAGGTGGTGAATATCTTAACCAAGATTTTATTAACATTTTATGGGAGTTTTGGATTCAACCTCAACTCACTCCACCTTAAACACTATGGTGGAATGATATTGGTTAATGGAGGAAACCATGTTATACATGGTAAGTTCAATGATGATTCATGTAGATCATTCATTATAGTTTTGTGGATATTCATTAAATTGTCTAATATAAATTAAACTGAGTACCAGTTAAAATGTAAAACAGAATTCCCTACATGTTATGATGTGGAAAGAAAATAATTCTTTTCATTCACATGTATGGTGTTACAAGGAATTTTCTATGTCCTTTTTTTGAAAAAAAATACAACCTTTGGTCACAAAGTGTATATTTATAGGGTATCCTAATTAAATAATGTGATACTACCTATAAAACCCCTTATACAAGAAAGTAATTATCTACAGACAATACATATTTCTTAAGAGGGAGAATAGCCTCAAAAAGGATAGTGTAAGAACCTTGATCTTCTTATCAGCTATGGATCTTGATTTCAAGTTGTTTTTTAGGAAAAGGTAAGAAAATAGAATTTTCTATGTACACGTTTTTTACCTCTGAGTACATACTGTGTACCTAACTTTCCACGTACCAATGTGTTCTGGCCATGTAACGACTGAATACATGGCCGTGTGGTGACCTGGAAGGCTGCTTAAGTCAGGGACTGGTTAAGGCCACTACACGGCGTGTAGTTTTAAAGAACACACCATATAATTTTATTTTTATTTGATATATTAGAGTGGGGTCACGTCTCATATTCAAAAACATATTCTTCTTCTCGTGTCTCGTACAAGAGTGCTGCAGATTGACCGACGAACATTGAACCCCTCTTGATTCTCCATTCGAGATCCGATTGAGACATAGCCAGGTGCGTTGGAATCCCACTGATGAGTTCCCAAAACCCAAAGAGCCTTTCTCCATGATTCCTCATCTCTTGTAAGTTATTCATGTTTGAGAGTTTTCTACCTTTTTATAGATCTACACCGTTTAAGGCCAATTCAAGGGTCAAAGTTCAAGTATATCGATCGTACCACATCAATGTAGGTGGTTTGTGACTTTAATTTTGTTGTCTTGGATTATATTTGATTAATGTGTCGTATAACCACATTTGGGGTATTTCTTGATTGGGAAATTAACCTTTTTTAATCACTTTCTATGTTTTGTTTAATTGATAAAGGGTAGTTTCTTATGCATAAGGTTAGATACCTTATTTATGGGACACTCCATATGCATTCTTCCCTTATTTGTTTATCATGGTCATTTGGTCTAGAATGAATGATTGTCTTTCCTTTTTTTCCATTCCTTGTTTTATTAGGATAGAGTTACTGATTATATGAATTGCATGTGATTTTAATTGTGAATTTTAACCAAGGGGATTGGAATGTGAGATCCTACCAAGGGGTTTTGACCGTGAGATCTTCCCATGTGGTCATTTGTAATTGATCTATACTATGTGGAACCAAAGGGGTTATACCATGAGATATTCCCCAAGGGTCATTATTTAATGAATTAGTGCTACCTTAAATCAAAGTGGTTAGATTGTGAGAGCATTCCAAGAAGATTTTTTATAAATTATTGAATGATTTTGATGAGTCTTCCATGCCAAAGAGCAAGCTTCGACTTAGTATTACTTGATTGTTTAGATGGTCTTCTGAGACATTTGTTTTTTACCATTACATAGGGGGTATAGAGATTAGGCATGATCTATAGATTACTTGATTAAAAGGATGAATAATAAATGTAAATTAATGTAATTGAAAACTATATGATTTTTTAATTTTGAGCACTTCCTAGTTTATTGATTCATTTATTCATATTACCTGCAATATATATTCACTGACTATTAGGAATAAATATTTTGTTGGTTACCTACTGGGATTCATCTCACACCCTATTTGGGTCATGTTTTTGACTCAAATAGATTATATGGTCGTAGGTATAGATAAGGGAAAGCACCCTTCTATATTAGGTACTTTATTGATATTGGAGCTAGAGAGCATAGGACCAAGTTGAGGCTTGCGATGCTGCTAGAGTTTATTTGTTTCATTTGTACTTTTTTCTGTATTTCTTTTCAGAATTGTGACTTGTTTGTATATTTTATTAGATAAATGTGCCATGCATCATATATATATATATATATAGTGTGTGGCTTCTGTTGGATTTAATTTTCATCATATGCTGTTTACTTTTGTGGTATTACTGCATTTTCTTTTGTTTTATATTTAGATTCCATTGTGTATACTCTTCTAATGAGGGCATAGTTTCCCCAATGTCTTACCAAAGCCCTCAATACTAGTCAGAAACCTCTAGATTTTGGGGACATGTGATTAAGGCTATGTGACTAACTGGGTTTAAGGCACTTTTGGGTGGTACCTAGAAAGGGGATGTTATAGAAAATGGGATAAAGATTGAATTTTATGAAGTTCATGCTCAAGATACACAATCATTGGTAAACGAATAGATTCTGCAGGTCCCCATGGAAGAACTAGTTCCTGAAGTACAAGTACTTAAAAAGAGAACTAAAGAGGAAATAGAACTAGAGATATATGGTTTTCTTGTAACTAATGTCGGTGATTCATATTGGTTGAATATGATAAACCTATATTCTACAAAGCGGAAGTACATATATCAAAAGCTTCAAGATGGAAAGAATTCAAGAATTATAATATAGACTCCATGTAAAAAACAAGTTTATATTCTAGTTGATGTGTCAGTTGATGCAAATATCATAGGGTTAAAATGTGCATTCAAGAGAAAATTAGACATGGAAGGTAATGAATACATCTATAAAGAAAACCCATAAGATAAACGGTTTAAAAATCATCAATTAATTTATTATAATGAAACGTTTTTTCCAATTTCAATTTTTAAATCCATCAATATTATACTTTATATATCATCTTACCATGACTATGAAATTTGGTAGATTAATGTATAAAAATATTTCCATAATGGGACCTTCAGGAATATGTCTATGTGACACAACCAAAAGGGTTTTTGACTCCAGGTTATGCCAAAAAGATTATAAAGTTTCATAGATCCATTTTTGGATTTAATGAATCATACTGGTCATGGAACATTGGATTCAATGAATCTATAAAGGAATTAGGTTTCATTGAGAATGAATGTGAGCCTTGTGTTTACAAGTGGTTTGGTGATAATATGGTTGTTATCCTTATAGTATATGTTGAGTACATATTACTTATTAGAAATGACATACCAATATTACAGTCTAATAAAGACTGGTTAAACAAGTGTTTCTCTATCAAGGACTTCGGTGAACCTACCTATATTCTAGGGGTTAATATCATTCATAATAGATCCAAGATTATTCATGGACTAAGTGAAAGTATATACATTGAAAAGATACTAAAGATATTTAGTATAGAATAATCAAATAGGGGATTGGTTCTTATGTCACCTGGTATACACATTTATATGAAAATGTGTCCCAATACATAATAGAAGAAATATAGAATGAGTATGATCTCATACTCTTTAGTGATATGATCAATCGTGTATGTCATGTTATATAGTAGACTTGATATTGAATATTCATTAAGAATGGCAATAATATATTCAGAAGATCTAGGATATCTGGATTGGTCTATTGTAAAGGCTATTCTATAGTATCTGAGATGAACTAAGGATATGTTCTTGGTTTATGAAGGTGATGATGATATAGTAATTAGGGGTTATACAGATTGTAGTTTTAAAATAAATCAGAATAATCAAAATTCACAGTCAGGATATGTCTTCTTTCTCAATGGAGGTGTTGTTAGCCGGAAAAGTTCAAAATAGAAATTCTCCACAGAATCTAAGTATATTTTGAGTATATAGTATATTATGATTCTTCTGAGGAATCTATTTTGGTAAGAAACTTTTTCTACGACATTTATGTGGTACCAAGGAGTAAATACCCTACCACATTGTATTGTTATAATACTATATCAGTGGATCTTACAAAAGAGACAAGTTCACCCCAACATACAATGTACATACTTCAAATGTATCAAATATTGAGGTATTTTACTTAGAGAGGTGAAGTTGAAATAAGAATAGTTCGCATATAATAAAACATAGTGGAGCCCTTGACTAATGTACTATCTCAGTAGAAGAATGAGTATCATGTGAGAGCTAGAAGACTGAAGGTTGTTAACAATATGATCTAGTTTGAGTTGGAGTCTATTAAAGTTAGTTATCTAGAACCAAATTATATGTACATTATGATAACCTTTATTCATTTTTTTAAAATAATAGTTAACTCTTTAACACTTTATGATTGTTCTTCTATGTAACATTGTATATGATAATGCCCAAAGAGTATTTGTCTCATTGAAATGTCAAGCAGTTCACCACTATGATAAGAAACCATAAGTTCCCCAATAGTATTATTAAATATATGTTGTATAGAAGTATTAAATCATTTGAGGGACCCAAATTATATAGCCTATTTGAGGTGTAAAATCAAAGTTATTTTAGGAACCTTCTCATAGTGTATGCCCTTGGTAATATCCAATATAATATATTATGAGAATGAGACCCGCTAGTAGGAAATCCACATTTATGTGTTTTATTGGATATTCCAATCTACTAACATGTGTATCGATACTTATAATTTAATATTAATATTAAATAGTGTTATAAGTAACATAATTTGATGTATTGATGAAAACCATGATGAAATATGTCTATGTTGAGGTAGGATATACTGGGTGTTCCATGAGTAATATTTTATTAATGAATAATGCGAGAAAGGATTTTATCCTTATATTATTCAAAGATTGTGTATATCTCAATCCATTTTATGTAAACCATATAGACTAAAAAAATCCATGTCTGTGGTGTTCTATAGTCAACAATGATTTCTATAAATTCAAAAAGAGACATCGAACACATTGGTTTATAGAACTAACATGCAACCTGATTGATTAGAGATATCGCAATAAATGGATTATATTAAACAAAAAACATATGTATGAGGTATTATGTCATTATGAAATTATGTTATTTATATATGGGTGCCTTGACATGTTTGTAGATTCTGACTTTTGACTTTAGTATACTTTTCCCAATTCCACTGAGAGAGACACCTAAAGGTCTTCACACTAACTGTATCCAGAATCCCAGTTAAATAATATATAATTATTTATTATTAACAATTTGATTAAAAATTATCCACTCAAGTCGTTTAATAATTAATCATGTTTTCTTAACCTAATATACTCTTTCAGTATTTATTTTAGAGAATATTATGTGAGTATAATAACTAATAAATTTTTATATATTATTATGTAAATATAATATTTATTAAATAAATATTCATTATTCAAGCCCAGATAAATATTGTAGAGGAATGGGGAACTGTGTTCAATATTCTGATGAGAAATAACATATATTGAATATTATTTGACTAAATAATATTTAATTTAATTCACAGGTATGGCGCATGTCAAGAAATAATAATAATAATAATAATATTATTATTATGTATGTTGGGTTCCATATGGACTAAGGAAATAATAAAGGGTGTATGTGCAATTATTATTTTCTAACACTAACAATATATAAACCTAATTACATTATTTTTCAAGAGTGATAAATGACTTTCTATTGTGCATAATGATATTTGGAGAGAAAAATCCCAATCCATAGAGAGATCCCACTCCTATAATGTTCCCAATATTGGAGAGTGATCTTTATCCACCTTTCACTCTCATTTTTGGAGAGATCAAGTAAAATCCTTTGGAATGTATTCTTAGTGTAGTCAAAGGAAAATGATTCATGTAATTTGATATTCCATGAAGGAACCCAAATATTCTTAAGGAAACATTTTTAGATTCATGGAACATGTATAGATCACCACTATTGGGATTCTATTATTTATTCCTACAATGCAATGATGATATGACATAGATTTTTTATTAGATCCATAAACTAAGAAATAATTTATCAGATGGTAATTATTATTTCTTAAAATAATTAAAAATAATATGTGATGATCATGCTATTTGGTTCTAATGTTTATCCATTTCTATATTCATTGATTCAATTCCAATGATCATGGCGTTCATCATCATGTAAATCTGAGATTTATCACCGATAATGAAAAAACCAAAGTTGGGCATGAACCATATGATGCTACCACTTCCCTCAAAACCTAAATAATACAACGCAAGGATGTTTTTGGTTTTTAAATAGAAAACACCCTTGTGTGAGGCCTTTTATTTTACATGGAATATGCCTAAAGGGTGGTGATTTATTATATGTTAGATGGTTGAGAAAACTCCTATATTGGAGGTATGTGAAACTATTAGTGGGTCTTTCATGGATATATATCCAAGGTTGATCCAATATACAAGTATAGATCTTTATAGTACCCTTTGTAAGGTCTATGATACTATTGGAAGAGAAAACTCCCATAGGGTTGGTCAATGTTACTTAAATTCATATTCCCCTTGATATGAAAAATCTCATATGGTCGGTTCATGATATCTGATTTGTATACTAGGGAAACCCATGTAAGTTATGTTGGGAGGAATGATCATCGCATAAATCAAAGAGATATAGTAGCACTGACTAATGTAGGTTTGGTCAATTAGGGTCACAAATCAAAGTATTGAAAATGGAATGAAACAAGGTAAATGTTTGGGAACATTCCACATGATGTTCTCATTGATACTCCCATATCGAGCCAAAGTAATTATTGTGGTTTTTTATTTATTTAGTATTGATTTAGAGTTGATTTATTTATTATATCTGATAATGTCACACGAACATATCACAGGATTTCTGAATATGTATATGATCATGTTGGTGGTTCCCTACTAAGGTTCGTACTCACTCTTTTCATAGGTAGCCATGGCACTTGGGTACCCATGCAACCCTACACTTGTTTTTGGAACAACTTGATCAAATGCCTAGGATTTTCGTGACCGAGTGGGATATTTTTTCCAGGGAAATTAGTTTTGGATGAGTTAAATCTCAAAGTTGAATTAGAGAAACTAATTTTATATGAAATTATTTTGTGTTTTTTGGATACGTGTTTAGGATAATGGGAGATCTTTATTGAATGATTATATGCTTATTCATTATTTTTTATTTATGGTTGTATTTTTATATCTTATGTTTTTATGTTTATTTTCTATTGGGTATCATACTTTGTTACTTCCTAGTGGTTTTACACTCAGATAATTGGTGAATATCCTTCTCATACTGCCTCTAGAGACTCTGACTACTAATCGACAACCTCTAGAAATTCGGGAGGTAAAACTGAGGTCACATTGTGGTTCGGTCCAATTACTATTTTTAGTGATTTGGTTTGGGAAATTATAAATTGGTATCATAGGTTTTTTTACTTTGTTTGATTATTTGGGGATTGGTAGATTGAAGACATATCAATGAGTTAGAACATGTGATAGAACCCGAATTGGTGTATTGTAAAAACCTTTCTCGGTGGAAGTACATGTTTATATAAGTATGGATTTGATGTTATTTTCTTTCACTATTATGGTTCTTTTGATTTTTACAAAGCATGATTCAAATGAGGTTTGAGATGAATAATTTATGATTTATTAGATGTTTATCTCTTCTAAAGTGGGAAGGATTCTAGTTATAGGTCTTTTGGATATTTTTAAATTGTTAAAAGAGGAATATCTTACATTATATCACACACATAGGTTTCACCTGATATATAGGTCTTCCAGTGTGATTATTTTCACATAATACCGATTCTCAGATATTTATGGTTTTAGAAACTACTCAAACGATGTTATCTCATATATGTACTTAGTTAAATTCTACTCATTTCAGCTAACTTGTGTAGATATGTTTTATTCTCATGGAAGGTCTTTTGGATCCTATGGTTAGATGATCTATGGTGATGATGTTGATGCATTCCATTCAGAAAA
The DNA here is from genome assembly GCA_963277665.1 of Viscum album. Taxonomy (NCBI): domain Eukaryota; kingdom Viridiplantae; phylum Streptophyta; class Magnoliopsida; order Santalales; family Viscaceae; genus Viscum; species Viscum album. The sequence continues at coordinate 789,387,484 of OY728137.1, forward strand.
TAATGAGTAAAGAACATAAGGGTTTATTAATTGAAAAATTAAGTTCTTAGAGATGAAGGCCTTGGGGTGATAATTATATAGTTTTAGTTATTTAATGTTTCCGTATCAACCTATGTGGTATTTTCATGTATATCATGGAATGAAAATATACTTAACTGAATAGGGTTGGCATAGATTGTCTTGGATCATGTCATCGGGGATCAGACTGAGATTTTGGTTTTTGAGGGAGTAGTCTCATTGAAGGATTCTCAGTGGGAATTAGTATCTCAACAGGCTATTGGGTTTCAATGTGATGTCATTGTGTAGATGAGATACCTTGAGAGTGAATTGGAAGGTGAGATATCATATGATTTATGGGATATATGGGAGGAACTAGAGGCATTAAGGTATAACTCAAGGTTCAGTGAGTTAGAAACATTGTGAGGATCCAGGGAAGCCTATTAGAGGGACTGCACTTTGTTTATTAGAGCCTTATAAATGAGAATCGTGGGATGGTTTTTTTAATTTCGATTTATTCATGGGAGCTGGAATCAAGTTATGGTTGTTACATTGTACTGTTCGGTTTTGTAGAGTGGTTCTTATAGAATTATGGTATGTTGAAACCGACATGACATGGAGCAGGTTCAACGTTTTTTGGCATTCCATCCATGTTCTATGGAATTAGACACACGAATTCATAAGGTAGGGTAAAAAGTCATGTGTTATAGAGTCATACACACATTGGATTTGGAAGAAATTAAAGAAATTCACATTTTTCAAATGTGTTACATGTTTAATTTGGAGTATGTGATGACCATGATTAGGAAAAAGACCGATGAGAATTTGTGGGATGATTGTTGTCTTAGTACCAATGAATATTATGTGTGTGGATCAAGATTAGTGACACACTTTTGTGATGGATCCTATTTTGGTCACCCTAGAGGTGTGGTATAAGTTCAAATACATATCGGGAAGTAATCATATTACCATTTGAGGGTGTGAAACTCATTTTTAATGAGACTTCATAGGGATATATGTATAGTGTTTCCATGAGACATATAAAATTAATGGTTCAATGTTTCTTGTTAGAAATTTAAAATTAAATGGTTTTCTATGTCTAATCATTTAATTTAGGGATGGATAGGTAATGGGTTATAGTGTTTGATCTTTGATCAAGTTAAGTGATGAAAAGGAGAATCATAATGTGGGAAGTATGATATTAGTCATGGGTGTGTAACCCTCATGTGAGAAAGATTATGGGAGCATGGTACTAGTAATTAGATAATCATTTTGGATTTCATATTCTATTGAATAAATGGACCCGAATGTATCTGGATTCCTTGGTGATTTCTAGGTATAAATTTAGGTATGATATTAGGTGGAGTTTAATAATAAAAATAAATATCAAGGCTATTTTTTATGATTTTATTTATTTTATTATGAATTCATTGGTGCCCATGGAAATTATGATGTGGGTTCAGTTGATTGATGATCCAATTGAAGAGACCGCATTGGGTGTCGGGTATGGAAATCGTTGGGGGAACGTGGATGATCATGATAATCTTTTGGGATTAAAGGAATATTTATTAGGTATTTTATCTATTCACTAGTGGTAGAAGTTTAGAACATTTGAGAAAGTTATTCTAGAGTAGGTACACTCCAGGTTTTGTGCATAATGGAATGAAGTGCACTAGAAACTGAAATTGTTACATCATATCAGTTATGATGAGTGTATTTCAGGGTCAGTTTATTATTTCTTAGGGAAGTTGGTGTGTTTTGGAGTCTCATGTATAGTTATTGAGACTAATATGATTTGTTTTATAATTTAGAGAGAGGTGTGTAACTAGTGTTTAACTTGAATTATTATGTATTTTTAGTTGTGGTGAGTTGGGAACCATGTCGAGAACCTTGTTTGAACATGAAATTGGTATTTTTATAGAAATGTTTAATGGTGGGGGGAATCATGGCTCCCAAATGGCCTAGGTGATTTATATTATATGGTGGGAATAACTATAGTCCTAATGAGGAATTAGAAAATGATAAGATCATGTCTCCAAATGGTTTTTAATGGGAATGAATTGACCCAGTTTTTTGGTGATGGTTGTAAAAATTGTTTTGGAGTTATACATCTTCAACATTTTAAATTGTAATTTATTATTTAGATGTTATTTGGGAATTTAGAAATGGGATAGGGTCATTTGGATATTAATTGGTGACTGAAGTAGTTCAGAAGTTAAAAATGGATGAATGTCGGGGATTCTTTAAGATAAATGGTTTTCTGGTGGGGATTTTTTATTTCCCCGTGTCCATGTGATCATGTAAATTCTAGAAGGAAATTGGGTTCTTGAGTTTGGTGGATAGGTTGGATTTTAAAACATGATTATAAAATGAATTATATATGTTGTTATACTTAAAAAAAAAGTTATTTTGGAAGAGGAATGTGGATTAGGTTGTGTCTTAGGGGCTCAAAGGATCCTTGGGAGAGGTTGAGTGTATACGGTAGCTAAAATCTATAATAAACCACTGACAAGAAAGTAAGAACCACCATCTTGCCCATGGTGATTTATAGTAGTAGTTTATACTCCAATAATCCATCATCCTACTGGTGGGTATTTTAAGGAGGTAAATTACTATTTTACCCATACAATTTTATTAGGTGGTAGACCCCTATCCCTCTCTTATTTGAGAACACCCATGCCAGATTACCTCTCTTATTCCTCCATTCCTTCCATGCTATTTTGGGTAGAATTGAGGTTATTTTCATGGATGGTGAAGGTATGGGTACCGATCCATTAAGCCTATTTTCTTTCCACATTATTTATTCTAATTTAATGATGTTTGGATTTAGATCATCATGATGATTTCACAAGAAAATGGTGATATAGTCTAGGTCCTTCCAGACTTTCAGGTATCCTAACTAGAGGACGTCCCGTAATTATGTTTATCTACCTCTATCTATAAAATATGAATTTGTACATTTTTCAATGGAATTATTTAATGTTTTAGTTTATAATAAATTAATTTAATTGTGTAAATGGTTCTTGAACGTAATTATTGGTCCTACAATAGAATTGGGGGGGGGGGTCCATTATAGGCATCTCAATGCTGGATAGACTTGGTTATGGTGTGACATTATAACCCAATGAGTTTTCTCCTATTATTATTTTTTATATTATTTTTTATATAATTTTATATGGTATAATTAATGTATTGGGGTTTCTTGGGTTGATATATGATCCCATGTGGTTTATGTAGGTCTAGTTTAGCTTGGATAGACCTCGACCAACCTTGATACAGTTGTTGTACCTTGTAAACAAATCACAAATTTTCGGTTGAGGTAGGTGGTCCTAGTACTCTCCCTATGGAATTTTTAATGTTTATTTTTATAATTAATTATGACATATTACTTCTCCATTGAGGTCTATGTTCTGTGTAGTTATGTCACTGGCCTGAGGTAAATGGATAATCTTGGTTCATAAAAAAGTAAGATGTTAAATAATCAATGTGACATGTCATGTAACCTAACAAGTGTCAGGGGCCACAAAGGGCCATTGCACACTTTCTTAATGTATCGATCACCAGTGTATGAGGCCATGAAAAAGTATCTCTACCTAGGCAGAGGACTCCCTCTAGAGGGATGAAAGTTAACGAATGTAAGGGTGGGAATAATTTCCTTATTTATTATCCATTGAAACCACATGAAAGGGGTGGTCTTCCATAGATAACCTTTTATTATGTGTGACATAGAGGACCCTCTTGATACCATAGATCTAATAGGCTCATAGTACAACCTTGGGAAACTAATCCTCATCCGTCTTATGTGACCAAAACTTAGAGAAAAGACCTTAGGTAGAATGCGAGTGGGTTGGGGGAGCGGAATGAACAAGTGAGATCTTGAGGACTGAGGTAGTCCGTTTTCCATCTTTCTAATCTTTCTTATATGAAGTATATCATATTTATAGTAATTCCTTGTTACCCTAAGGATGATATTGTGGGATGTGGCATCCAAGAGTACCATAAGTTGACCCAAACCACAGTTGAGACTATGTACCAACCTAAAGGTGCTTATTATATACTATGTCTAAGTGGGCCTCAGGGGTACCCCAATGATAGATCAACCTCGAGCGAGTTTGATAGGATGCTTATAGTAATAGTGGGTTTAAGTGTTCATCCAACCATTAGGATTTATTTTATTTATGATCTGTTATGGTTTATTCCCCATGATTTTTTTGGTTATAAAATAGAAAATTTCATTGGGGCGATCTTTAAATATTCATGGAAAAATCCCAAGTTGTGATTATTTATTATCTGATACATGGATGAGAAAAAGTGTGTAGGGTTGGTTTATAATAATCATGGGATTATTCCCTTAAATAAGAAAACAACATTTTGGAAATTCAACAGTACTATCATTGGTGATACCATGGTTATAGAGTTGAGATTTATTTAGTATACTATGATGGAGCTTTCTAGAAGCATTCCCTATATCTGTGAAATTGTTCGTTGAGAAAACTCATATAGAGGAGGTATTTATTACTTAAGGTATTATTCTTATGGATGATAAAAATACCATATAATAGGTCTTTGATACATTATTTTTTTTCTAGAGAAACATCGGTCTATTATATTGAAATTAATTATCACCATGGAATTCTCAGATAGTACGTTGACCCACCTTTTTATTTCATAAACCTTTCATTCAGTGGTATAACATTTAATAATATAAAGGATCCTTTGAGGTTTTGTGTCTTGAAAATTAGGTAAATAATACGTCAATTATATAAGTAAAAGATAAACATAAAAATTATTTAATATTTTTTTAAAACTTTTTTGTTATTCAATCATGGGTCACCTCACTACAAGAAATTTTTTGGTGACATACATCAATATAAAAGGGTTAACATAAATCTTAGTGAGGGAGAAACAAAGGAAATGGAACATGAACGATCATAATAGAAAAAATTAGTAATATAATGAGAGAATAATAATATGTAATTTATAAAAAAACATATAAATGTGGATAAAACATAAAAATTTTACAGTAATAATAATATCAACAAGGTGTATCACTAAGGTGTCATAAAACATAATTACTAGGATTATTCACCGAGGTATCCTAAAAAATGTCATACCTAGTGATTAATTTCCTACCCAATTAATTGGAGTTATATAAGGGTGTACCATTCATATATATTAATTAATATCAACCACATTGATCATAGTAAGTCACTTCAAGAATAACTCTAGGAGAATAATGAATGATTTTCATATAAAACACTCGCGTACATAAGTACTTAAAGAATTAAAAAAATTGTCATTTTTTACCCAAGAAAAGGGAATATAGTTTTAATAAATGTAAATCCCTGAATAAATAAATTATTATTACATATAGGTGAATTCACTTTGATAATGAAGAGTTTTGGGTGCTCACAGTATAAGATAATTTCTTGAAAAAGAGAAAATTCCATGAAATGATTTTTGCAGCATGATTGTATACAATATGGTTGTGGAAAATGAATAATCAGAGAGAATGGAGGTATCCCATTGTTAAAAACCCATTTTTGTAGTAATGTAAAGTTCAAAAGTTCTTAAAAATAAATAATCATTAACATTAATAACACACATAAAAAGTACATACTTCAATCAAATAAAAGAAGAGGGGAGTTCCCTAAATTTGAAGATTGGATTCATAAAACATGACCATGGAACCTTAAAATCTTGAGGGAACCATAGAGTGACTATTTTTTAGGTAAAATAATTATAAAATCATGCTAAATTTAATTTTTTGTGGTGATTAATGGGATGATGGGTGATAATTAAACTTAAGGAGGGGTGGATTTTAAGGGATTTAATATTTGACATTTTATTATATAAGCCAATCACTTGTGTGTGAAATGAATTATAACCAATTTTATAAGATATTAATGTGTTATAAATGATGGTTGGACATTAAAATCATTCATAAACTGAAACTTACCTTCCATATTATGTATTTAATTCACAAAAAAATTATTAACTCAAAAAATCCATTTTTTTTTCCAAAATGTAAAGTGTAAAATTCTAAATTAAAATCAGTATTTTGAAATTATATTTCATACTAAATAAATTTAATTATTATTGAATTAGTTTATTTATAAATTTTGGAATCATTTTCACATAATAATGATTTCATAAATTTTAAGTTCTCATAAAATGGTAATTTTTAGTTTTTCACCCAAATACATTTTTTCTTAAAATTACTAGAAATCCACTCTAGGGAAATTACTATGTGATGAGCCAAAAAATAATTTTTTTTTCAAAATAACTCTATAAATACGATAATTTTAACTTTTAAATAAAAACCTTATTTATTTAAAATTAAATACATTTATAAAATAGTTAACGATCTAACCATTATACAAATTTCTTGGGGCTTTGTTAAAATATAAAATTATTTCAAAGGTGCTTTATAAGTCTATTTCATGAAATAAATTTTATTTAAAACAAATAAATTTATCATAAAACATATTTTTAGTGGAACATATTTATTTTCTCTAATAATACAATTTTACTTATGTTATAAAATAATATTTATAGTCACTTAAATGAGTTTATGTAACAAAAAATAATATTGACTAACTGTCTTATTGTCTAATTGTATTAATGTTTAATTTTTATATATACCAACAAATAAACCATCATTCTTACACTTTATTATTCACTACTTAAATTATAATGATTCTTGACATCCTTTTATGATTTTAATTATTTTCCTAATGCTTCTCTTTGTTTTTACGATCATTATGGTAGGGTGATCCTTTTACGATAATCAGAACATATGAAAAAAAGTGTTAATGATTGTGTTGTTCCTCTAAGTGTATATCCATTTACTTTTCCTAATTGTATTAGTCCATATCAACATATGATATCTAATTTTATTATGAAATGTATAAGTCTTAATCGGTGCATTCATTTAAATACATAGAAAAAATTATTGAGAAGAAAAAGTTTCTTTATATGTATAATAATAGTTTTTAGGTCATTAAATTATTCCCCAAATAAATATAATTTTCCCCCAAATTTTTTTAACCTCAAATGGTCCCATATACATTGGACTTAGTTTCTTTCTATCAACTTAGAATTTGGGAACTAGTTATTAAAATGATGAATCTATCCACACATGAAGCAATACACCTATGGATGTTCTGAAACTATATTTTCATCACCATTAATGGTTTTGGGATTTTAATTTCCTCCCAAATTTATAAAACATCCCGCTTACTTGAAGATAATTCCCTGATTTATTTTCTCCCACAATTATTGCACAAGGGATGTTTTCATTTCTTCCCTTCCTTTCTATGGTTAGGGTCCTCTCCAATGCTTTGATCCATCTTTATATTTTCATTATTTTTACCATTATACCACTTGTAATATCCAAATACCATTTTAACTATTAAATAAAATTGTATTATCTCATTATAACTCCAAAAGTCATATATTTTATTTTATTTTAATAAATGGAGTCTTATTCCAGCAAAGAATCAATTTATCTTCCCATCAATGTTAATTACAATGCATGATTTTTAACTTGTAAGCCTTGTAAAGGTCATATCATAATTCTCCATTGATTCGTTTTCTGTTATTTTAAACTCACGGAATACCCTATCCATTTTGATCTAGAGGGTATGTAAAAATACATTTTATAGTCTTCCCATTCAATGTATTCTACCTCATCTCTTGGATTATTGTTCATGGTCAATATCCAACATTTATTATCTTATCCCTCTAATTCATATAATACCAAGGTATATTTCTCCTTATTTGAATAATAGAGATTAATAAACTATTATCTATATTATTGATCCACAAAAAGTAGGTGTTGTTGATGCAAGAAGGATTCAACTGCTCTTTCTTCCTTACCCAGTGAAGTTGGATTCTCCACATGGATTAGATTGTTATTCATAACATGAGGTAACTAATTCATCATTATCATCATTAAGTTTTCAAATCCATCTCCTCCCATATTGGGATGTTCATCGTCACATTTTTTATTGAATCCATTGTTTACATGATTCTTTTTTTTATCATTTTTATAGGAGTAAAAAACCAAAGTGAGAAATTTGAAACTATTGGGAATATCCTATTAATAATAATTGTAAAGAAAATATAAATCCCAAAATTTTATAATATAGTTATTCTACGAAGATATATATCAATTATAATAAACTTTCATATTATCTATAAATACTTTCATGTTTTTCCATTAAAATATTATGATAACCAAAGCATATCCCATGGGAGTGTCAAACTATGTGCGATTCAAGGCCTATTATCATGAACTAGGTGATGATCGAGTAAAATCACAATGCTACCTTTTGGGGTTATTACCCCTATGTACAAATGTGTAATATCCACATCCACTTGTAGTAACCAGAAAGGGGTTTCATTTCTTTTAAATGACTGACATTATGCATCACAAAAATTTATGTATGTTTTCCTATATATTAACTTATACTTAGGTTTTTTTAAAAAAATTTCTTATTCCTGATTTTTAAAAATAAATAAATAATCTATTTATACCACTATGGTGGCATGCCTTTTTATTTTATAAACCTATCATTAAATGGTCCAAAATTTAGTAATATGGAAGATATTTTGTTGTTTAGTTTCATGGAAATTAGTTACATAATATATAAATTACATAAGGAAAACATAAACGTAAAAATTATTTAATCCTTTTGGAATACTTATTTTTTTATTCCTTCTATAGTTACCTTCTTGTTAGTAATTTCCAAGAGAAAAACATTAATAGAAAAGAGAGATTATAAATACAAGTAAGGGGAAAAAAATTAAACATGAACAATCATCATGGATAATGCATCATGCATATCAAAAGAGAACAATCCAAATCACTTGATACATAACTTTAAAAAAAAATTAGAACATAAAAAAAATACATTTGGAAGAATATACCCAAGTTTTATGACCATGGTGTGTTAAAATGTAATTACCATATTTATTCAAAAAGATATCATAAAACATCTAATATCTAGAGATTAATTATTTAACTTATTTGTTATATTCATATATCTTAATTAATCTTATCCACATTGATCATTATAAATCATTTCATTAATAACCCAAGGAGAATATGGAATTGGTTTCATATAAAATCATCAAGTATATATGTGTTTAAGGACTTGAACATTACATAATTTTTAACCCTACAAAAAGAAAATTTTCATTTCATAATTTTAAATACCTTAATAGATAAATTATGTTTACTTCTAGGTGTATTACCATTGACGAGGATGAGGGTTGGGTATTCAAAATATATTAATACTTCATGAAAAAGAGAAAATTTCAGGAAATGATTTTGGCAGCATGACAGTATACAACATGGATTAAAGAAAATGAATAATGATTGAGAATGGAAGTCACCCATTTATTATAAACCATTTGGGATTTAATAGTACAATCAAAAGGTAACAAATAGAAAAAATATTTTACATTAATAATACACACAAAAAAGATGCACTTGAATGAAAATGAAGAAGAGGAGAGTTCCATTACCTTGAATATTTCCTTTCTAAACCATGATGATGACACCTTGAGACCTTGATGGAAACTTAGAGGGAATAGTTGGGAGATAAAATGATCATGAAATCGTTATTTAGGGGTTTGGAGTGGTGATTAAAAGGAGAGTGGGTGGTACTTATTTGTTAGGTTTCATTGGTTCTTTTATACATAATACACCCACTTGGGGGTGAAATGAATTATAAATAATTTAATTTAATATTAATGTGTGATAGAGGGTGGGTGGGTGTTAAAAACCATCAAAAAATTATAATTTCTTTCCAACATAACCATTTAATTCACACAAATTAAAAATAATGTTTATCTCATAAAATCTGATTCTTGGTTCGAAAATGTAAAATGTAAAATAATAAATTAATATTAATTTTTTTAAATTAATTTTTTTATAATTAATAAAATAAATTTTTGTGGAATTAAACGTGTTATAATTTCTTGACTCATTTTCCAAAAATTAATGATGTCAAAAATTCATAGTGCTCATAAAATGGTAATTTTCACTTATTTGACAAAAAATAATTTTTTTTGGAAAATTCCAAAAAACACATTGTAGGATATTTTTTTTCTATGTCCTTAAATGTTATTTTTTCCCAAATTAATTTTTTAAATATGATAATTATAAATTTCAAATAAAGAAACCTCATTTATTTAAATGTGAAAAAATAGTGTGTAAACATTCTAACTGTTATATAAACTAATTGGGGATTTAATAAAGTATACAATCATTTAAAAAAATTGTATGGTTATTTATTGATATAAGTTTTATTTAATAATCATAAATTATTTATTTATCATATTTTTAACGGAATATATTTATTGTCTCTAATAATATATTTTTATTTATATTATAAAATAATTGTGTTGGTCAGTCAAATAATTCTACATATCCAACAATAATAATGACCTACTATCTTCTTGACTAATTTTATTGATGTTCAATGGCCATATCACCCAATAAATATACTATCATTATTACACTTGATCATTCACTAATTCACTTACATATATTCTTACACAACATTTGATAATGTTGATTTTTAATTCTTCTCTTTATTTATATAATATTTATGTTAGGGGGATATTCTTAGGGGAATTAAAACCTTTAGGTTATGTTTTAGTGAATTTACTATTATTTTAACTGTATATCTCTATACTTTTCCATGTTGTATTATTTCATATATTCACATGATGTGTAATGTTTTTATGAGATGTACATGTATTTTTATGTGGTTTTACTATAGAAAAAAATAAAAAGTTTATGATATCCAAGAGTTCATTTACATGAAGAAGAATATTTTTCAAGTCATTATAGAGAAAACTAGATACTAGACAAAGTGTGTATTATTGATCAGGGTCCAACAATAGAATGGTATAGGATACTTGGGTTGGCATGGTCCACGTTGTGTGCTAAAAGACACTCCAACATCGGGCCGATGAAAGTAATGTGGTGGTTTAGTTTTTATTTATACTATATTGTTTAAATATTGGTTATAGGAGAGGATTTCACGTGAACATATCAAAAAACATCTATTTGTTATCATTATTGGTTCCCTATATATTTTCTTACTCACACACTGCTCGAGTGACCATGACAGATGAGTACCTAAGAAGCTTTACACATGTTGTAGGCACAGGTTTGGCTGAGACCTGGTATTTTCATGATCAAGTGGGATAGCGTGGGAAATGTCATCAGATTTAGATGAGGTATGAATTAGAGTTTTTTTTTCAGGCCATTGATTTTATTTTAAATTCTTTCATTCTTCTAGATATGTGATTGGGAAAGTGGGTGATCATTTTTTTGACTATATACTTCCACATCATTTTATTATAAATGTTTGAATTTTATTTTTCCCATTATTCTTAGTTTTATATTTTATTTAATTATTGGTTACTTCTTAGTGATTTCATACTCTGATACTAGTGGTATGACCTCCCCATGGTACCTCCTAATACCCTCACTACTATTCAGTAACCTTTGGAATTTCGAGAGGAACACCTCAGGTCACCTGGAGGACTAGTCTAGTTACAGTTTAGGGTGATTTGGACTGACAAGTTACATGATACTTCACTAAACATAGAAGGCCGATCTTAAAATCTATCAATATATTGTCCATATCTGCTATTGTATTCTCATTGGTTGATTAAAACTTTTAGGTACCTCATTCATACCCTTTACCTACTAGAAGGTAATTGTATATCCTATAAGATCTATTATTCTCATTTTCATCATTAACTACCAATAATGACATTTAAAAATACTATTATATCTCAATATCATAATGAGTCAAGCACAACCACTCTACTCAAATTGACTATTTTATAGACGACTCCTTTGGAAAATTGTATGGGAGAATCATATTTGAAAAAATCCCTATATACCTCAAATTCAATATCTCCATGTTTTATGTCCTTAACCTAATGTGGGAGTATAGGATTTACAAACATCAAACTCAGGTATTCCAATTCCTCCTTCTCAACCATGTTCAAATGTATCTAAGTTATACACTTAATCATCCACTACTTTTTATGTGTTTCCTCAACCTATAAGATCTATCCATTCCTCCTAAAATCTTCTATTATGATATTACCCTTTCCAATGAGAATTATGGGAAATATAAAAGTGATAATCCTATTAAGGATCAATCAAACTGAGCTTCCAAATATTTAAATAATTATAATATAAGATATATATTTATGTGTGTGTGATTATTGTAGATCGTGTAGACTAAAAATTAAACATCTAACAGATTATTACTCTAGGTATTCAAGGAAAATATAATTAATGACACTTCTAAATCATATTATGCACAATTATATTCATGTGGCATCTTGTTTCAAGATTTATAAGAAGTCATATACCTACCTGGCCCATTCATTGACAAATAAAAAAAATTTACCCCACTGCCTCTATAGTTAGTCTCAAGATATTTGTATTGGTTAATAATATCTTTACCTATATGATGTCCACTTATATTCTCCCATATGAATAGATTATTTATTTTTTTAAGGAAAAGGATAATAATTATATATGATAGAATTCAATCATAAATTTGTGATAATAACCTTTATATCCATGATAATAATGCACCTCAAAAACATTATTGGGTGCCACACATTCTATCACAAATATAATCTATAGAGAGTTTATCACCACTCCCCCAACTAAGATTACATTGCCCTAGTATGGATTATCTCAATTCCAAAGATAAAACTTTGATAGTTTACCATATAACATGTCCTCTTAAAGTAACCTTAAATATCATAAAGATAACTTATATGATTCTCATCTATAATAAATGAGTTTGTCATCAACAAAGACCTCCATAAAAATGATGATGGTAGAAAAGATAAAAACATTTCATGATATTGAAGAACACAAATGGATTATTCAACACCTAAAATAGAACTACCACAAACTCATAAAGTCTATACATGAAACTAAAATCTAACTTCAAGATATCCTTATATAAAACTCAAATTTATTGATAACATAATTGACGGTTTATTTTATAAAACCATCACAAAAACTTCAACTAATCAAAGAGGACATTTATCCTTCATAGTGGATATTTTTTCTTGAAGGTAACTTAATTTATATGTTTTCATCAATATAGATCATTAAGATAATGTGAACATTCTTGGAAAACAACACTGAAAGTGCTTAGGGAAACACAATATATTGGCCAAATCTAGTTTAACAAATTTCATCAAACTACACCAATAACATTGTGATCTATGAGTGATCCATTCAATATTCTCATAAAGCAATTAGAGTAATTGTGATGTGAAAATAAATAGAGAATTAACTCTCCCACCCCAACGATAACCCCAATATTCCATCCAAGAACATATCCTCAAATTATTCTACTATTTTTAGAATAAATTCTACCATGGAATACAAATAAAAATAATTAAGGAGATACTTTTTTGGGTTTAATATAAATTTTTTTATTTAATCTCTAAAATTACTAAAATTTGAAAACACCGGGTCATATCCCAATAAGGAAACTCAACACTAAGTTATTTTGTTATTATAATAGTTTAATATATTTTTCTATTCACATTATAATTAATATTAGAAATATATTTGGGAGTTTTAAGAGAAAAGAATTAAATGAATGAAATGAAAAATAAAAGTTTCAATACAAAAATAAAATTAACTAAAGAATAATATCATTTATGTTATAGTTGATTATTAATGATAATTTTTTCTTCTCAATTAATTCTCACTAAATAGATAGATTTAGTACCATTTATCTTACTATCCTTCATTGATTAATAGTCATGAGAATATTATTAAATCATGAACCACTTTTGAGAACATAAATCCTCTTTTCAAACCAAATGTATAACTAAGAGAAATCTCCAACCAAGATCATTAACTAAATCACCTACCTAGCTCCACCATATTTAATTCACCTCTCAATGCACTCAAATCAATATTATATTAAGTGGTTCAAGTGAAGGGAGAACCCCTTGAGATTACTACCTCATATCCTCAATCTCCTTTGCATCTCCAACAAAGGAATTGAAATCATAATATTATCTCTTTGCAACCTTGATCACTTTATATAGGAATAAAATGACTATTCTAATTATCTTAAGATTCCTTAAACACATAGACTAATTAATCCCAATGAAAGTGGAAAATTCATCATCCAAATTCATTTATAAAACTTATTTAGTTGTCTCTTTTTCTCATATGCTCCACTAAAATATTTGAGTCAGTTTCATATAGAAAATTCTTGATCTCATTTGATTATTCCTTCCACTATTATCTTTATCATAATTTGTATTATATATTGTAGTTCACACTATTTTATATTATCCAAAAAGATATATTATTTAATTTATGACATTAGGTAAATATTCCTGAATGTTCATTTATTATTCAAAAATGTTCAGGATAATTCCTTTTATTTTCAATAGATTTTTGAAATATTATCAGACCATATGATTCAATTATCAATATTATGATAAAGATATATCATATTGAAAATATGGTATGGTTCTAGATTTACTATCCAATCTTATTTAATGATATACATGGGTGATTACCTTTAATATGCTGTTATTCACTATATTGACAAACCATATTAGATGAAAACTAAATATCTGATTTATTGAAAAAGTCTTATGTAGTAATATCTTCTTATCATTCGAAATGAAATCCTTACCTTCTCTAATTTTACCTCCAATATACATCATGTCCTAATTTTGATAGCACATCATAATGTGTGATATGGTTTTCATAAATGCATTCTCTCTACTCAACCAAAAAATGCATTCTCTCTACTCAATGAAATCAAATAAATATTTTTTATTCCTGCATTCACTAATAATTTCAAGAGGATATATATAGTTTATTTCTATACTAAGACAGTTTTTAATTTTTAAAAATCATGCAGGTGTTGATAAGAGTTTTTGTAAGGGTTTGGGTTACTGGATAATCATTTGAAATTTATAAGTTTGAGAAATGATAATTTTATTAAAAATATAATTCATGATATAAAATTCAATGATTAATGATGATACTCCCCCACTCTTTCCTTTTAAATGGTATCACCCACCAAACCCCTTTTCCTTATTATATTTTAATGGTTTATATGTAAAGGAAAAGAAATTATTAAAAGATTTATCCTCTTTAATCGCAACTTTTTTAAAAAAATTCCTACAATTATTTTATAATATTTTTTTATTTATATGGGATTCAATATAAAAAAGGTAAATAACTTGTAAAACTCATCTTTCCATAACCAAATGAACTCATTCCTCACAATTTCCCAAAATATTTAGAAAAGAACCTTCCACACACTTTATTACAATCATATTCATGAAAAATAATAAGATTAAGTTTGGAAAGTTAATATATTCCTTGTAATATGGATTACCTATTAGAAAGTTCATGGTATCCATGGGATTAAATGTATGTTGAATTGTAAAGCTGGTATAAAATTCATTTTTAGGGCCTAATAAAATTTTCAAAATCATATGGATAAAACATATGAACTCTATTAGTATTAAAATATAACTAAATAAAGGTCTACTTCTCATAAAATGACTCCAAAATGCAATTAAATAGAAATATTTAAAAATATATAAAAAGGTAAATGATATATATATGTTATTGAGTTAAACATTTTATAATACTTATATACATGGTATTTAAAATTGACCGAAAATCAATGAATTTTGAAATTGATAATGAGTGACTAAATTCATATAAGTAATCATTTAATCCATTTTAAAACCAAATAAAAATATCCAAATTGAATATGATAGTTAAAATTACTCAATTTAGTACATGTAACATGCTATTACTATTTTAGGAATTCTTAAAATATCTTGTGTTAAATTATTATTACATTATATGAAAAAATGTTTATCAATAAAAAGTTGTGTTTTTGTTAAAAACACCACAAAATGGTAAAATACCCAATTAATACTTCAGAATATTCAATTAAATATTTTTTGAGTTAAATACTGAGTAAGTATGAGTTTATGAGCCCCACAAAGGCTCAGCGAAGATAAAATAAAATTATTAAATAGAATATTTTAAGTGCACACTTTTTTATTTAAAACATTTAGATAACTCCAAAAATATATGACGTTTGAGAAATCTGAGACCACTATTATGTATGAAATATATTATTTACCCAAGGAGGGGTATACAATTTGAAAGTGCTAGATATTTGGATGTATCACTAATGATATAAATTTATTAAATAATATTTAATATTAAAAATAATTAAATATATCCCAAATAGAGCATCTTATGGGAAATTTGAGACCACCAATGGGTCCGGAATGATGTGTTTACCCTATATGGGATATAACATTTGTTAGCATTGGGTGTTTGGATGTCTTGCTCACAAAAACAACACATTTTCTTTTAGTTAATTAATTATTCATATTTTTCATTAATAAATTATTAATATCTCTTAAACCGTTTATCGTTTGTGAAATCTGAGGCCACCGTTGGGTCCAGAATGAGGTGTCTTCCCTAGGAAAGGTATAACATTTGTTCGAATCGGGTGTTTGGATGTCTCGCTTGCAAGAATAACCTTTTTTATTTTAATTAATTAATTGTTCCGATTTTTAATTAATAAATATTTAATATCTCTCAAACGGTTTATCATTTAAGAAATTAGAGACCACCGTTGTGTTCAGAACATGATTTTTACCCTAGAAAATGTATAACATTTATTCACCTCGGGTGTTTGGATGTCTCTCTTGCAAAAATAACCATTTTTTAATTAATTATTTATTTTGATTTTTAATTAATAAATCATTAATATCTCTCAAACGATGCATCCTATGATAAATCTGAGAACACCATTGGTTCAAGAACGAGGTGTTTACCCTAGATGGGGTGTATTTTTAATTCTCAACTGATGTTTGGTGTCATTTAATTTTTATATTAAATACTTAAAATATTAATTATAAAAAAACAGGGTACTGTTCAATTACCTTTAAAGTCATGATATATGATGCTGGAACTTCTTTTTAACTAGGAAGGTTTCAAAACCTTCAACTTTCATCCATTTTAAACTATTTCAAACATCTACAGTCTAATAGGATGAATTAAAACCCTCCACCGTCAGTATTCAGTTGAAACGGTGCATTAAATAAGAGTTTTGGTTTTACAGAATGGAAAACACATTTTAAGTTTTCCTGAAATAGCAGAACCCTTCGGGGTTCCATGTTGATTATTTTTGTTGAGTTTAGAGAGTCGTGAGTCTTCTCTATGCATGATCTGATCTGTCTGTTCGAGCGTGTAGTCCTTCAGCTATGCGTCGCGTCGACAGTGGTTTCTCATGTGCATAACGCCTTCTACCCAGGTTTGTATTCTTCAGTTTTTCTTATTTATTTTATTTATTTGATCTACTTCTTTTTTTTAACCTCCAAATTCAATAAATTCTTTGTTATTTGTCATAATTACGCACCGTCGGTACCATAGAATCCTTCTCGACGAGCAGAAACATAATAATATTTTTGTTTCAAAGGTAAAAAGGTATTCCTCGATCCGATTTTCCCATTTTAAATGGGTATTTTTAAATAATTTTATCAAAAGATAATTATTAAGAATTATCAAATGATAATTACTACAACATATCAAATAAAAATTCTAATAAAATTATTAAAGATTAATTATTTCTTATCAAATAATAATTATGAGGAATTAATAAATGATAATTTTATTAAATTATTGAAAGGAAAATTTTAAATAATTATCAAGCGATAATTACAAAAAATTATTATATGATAATTACAAAATGATAATTTGTATGGAGTAAATATATATAATATTTATCCAAGTAATTAAAATATAATTTCACCAAATTATAAAGGATAATATGTGGATGGAAAATTATCATATAAAAACTTGGGAAATGTTAATTTGTAAGGGATAATTATTAGAATATAATTATTCAAATTATAAAGAATAATTTATAATAAATTATAAAAGGATAATTAGAAAGTATTTTTTTTTAAGATAAATTATCAAGATATGATTATTCGTGAATGAAGGATAATTGCAAACACATGTCTAAACATAAAATGATAATCTAGAGATTATCCAGGAGAGAGAAAATGTAATCACATATAATATTTTATTTCCTTGTGAAATAGAATAGAGGGATATTATTATCGAATGAGGTTTATAATTATTCTTATTGATATTTATTGCGATTTCATGTGATAATCTATAGATTATCTCGGATAGAAAAAATGCAATCTCATGTAATATTTTACCTGTAAAATAAAATAGATATTTTGGTTTTATGACCCCTTAACGAACATCGAACTTTGGTGTATCAATGCTTTTGATAATGTGACCTAGAGGAGGTAAATTGAACCACACTAGGTGGTTTATCATTCCAGCTGACATTGATGACCATGAGGTAGGTGGTTTCATTCTGATTAGCCAAATTGATTATCCTTGTTTTTCTAGATTTATCTTAATTGTTGATTTAAATTCAATTGTTCAAATCTGCTTTCAATTAAATTGATAAAAACTCGATTCCAGTGAATCAAGATATTTGAAATGGTTTTGGCATTGAAATTTGAAAAACCCCTGATTCCATTTAATTGGATGTGTTTATGGAAATTGGCTGATTTAAATTGTTTAATTTAAATTATGGATTTGATAGAAATGATTTCAATTAAATTGTTGAATTTAATTGTGGAAATAAATTGTGTAATGATGGAATTGGTTTTTTATGGATTTCAAATAGGTGAAAATGAATTAAATGATTTGATAGAAACTCATTGGCTTTTATCTTGTGAAAAATCATGTTTTTGAATAAAACCTATTTTGGTCCTAAATGGAAATAAATTGGAACTTTTTAAATGGAAAAATGGGATTCATCGTGTTTTTAAACATTCTAAAAATAGTTCATTCGTCATGTAAGAGCACATGCAAGCCTTAGGTATTTATTGAGTTATTTGGATACACTCTAAGCTATGAAAACATTATAAAACATACTTGTGGAGGGTCACATCCCTGACGGATTGGTGATGAGTCTCCTTTGTCCATTGTCATAGGGATGTGTGTATAAAAATTTTGCTGAGATCACATAGAGAGTGTGGAATCCTATAGCTAGTTAATAATATCATACCTTAGGGGAGATGACCATGTTGCTCGTTTGTTTATTTATATTTGAGATATTAATGTATGTCAATGTTTGTTGGAACTGCATTATATGCCTGCTGAATTTATATAAACTGTTTTATATAAATTTTTTACTTAAGCCATTGTTTTAAAAATAATCCATCATTTATAAAATCATTTCGTAAACTATTTTTCCATCATTTGAACTGAATAACATGATTTGTTTAATTATGTTTTTAACTTTAAAACCCGTTTATTTGAAAAATTGAAAACTTTTATTTGGTTAATATACATTTGGCATCTGTTATGGAATATTTGGTGATATCCTACTGGTCTTAGGCTCACACACAATGTTTTTCCTTCGGGTGTTTGTAGACTTTCTTCTTCTAGGTTCAAGCAAAAGAAATTGATCTCTTGGAGGTGGATCCAACTATTAAGCTTTGTTCTTGGTGATTTGTGTCCTTAGGGACCTTGGGGTTGTTTTTTTTCATTTTAGTACATGTCTTGGTCTACTTTGGGCTTTTTATTCCATTTTGTATTATGGTACATCACTCCCATTGGAGTTTCTTTTGTTATGCGTACTACTTTGTTTTCTTTTTCTTCCACATTCTTGGGAAAAAATAATTCCCACTTGTATGTTTTATGATTCTAGGTGCTATTTGTCGACCCATGGGGATCTGGAATTCCCTTCGGGCTATGTCAGGGTTGGATCGGTTATCAGGTTACCAGGGTACCCGGGTTGGATCGTGACAAAACGGTATCGAAGGAAGGTTATGAATATTACCTTGATGAAAACATGCATTTGAGTATTATTTTCGGGACATAAAAGGTAGTTGTGATTGAGTGTCTGGCCATCTCTAACTGCAATGAACTTTAAGTCACCATGGGTGGTTATGGAAAGATGTATTGTGACACAGTCGAGTCTTTACCCTATTGTGATTTGGATAGAGTAAAATACAATTCTTTTTTATTCCTTTTGTTGAGAATATTTTCTCTCGTTATGCTATTTGAATGTTAATCTAATATATTACTTGTTGTCTAATTATGTAGTGTAACATCATACCTCCAAGAAGATGGGAGAATCGGATCCCGGAAGGGGCTACTGCTGAACCTCAGCGGGCGAATCCTCAAGTGGACCAAAGCCTAGTTGGGGAGATTATACGTATTGTCCAAGCTCTGGGTTAGGGACCACCTCTAGTCCCCATTCTGGATCCAGTTGTGGAACTAGGGGGTGCTCTTTGAAATATTTATCAAGTGTTATTTCACTAGAAACCACCATTTTTCAAAGGCTCCACTAACCATCAACATGCCGAGGAATGTTTGGGCAGGATAAAACTTATGTTTGAGTTATTGTAGACACCAGACGAGATCAATGTGAAGTGTGTCACCTTTGTGTTAGAGGGACCAAGAAGGAGATGATGGTACATGATAGTGATGACAGAGAAACATGAGGTCTTATATTAGAAGGACTCCAAAGTTCTTTTCACCAAATATTTCTATCTAGAGACAATGGTGTTGGCCAAATCTATGGATTTTTTCAAGCCTGAGCAGGATGAAAGAATTGTGGCTCCTACAGATGTTTGGGGAACTTATAGAAGTTCTAGCATAACTTTTCCACTCTGTGTAGTAAGACAGGATAATCAGAAACTTCAAAAAATTATGAGGAAATCTAATGCTTCATGTACAAAAGGGTTCCAGCCACAGGTATCGAGAACGAAGCTTCTTTACGCAGTGAAAGAGTCTCTAGAGGAAACTGATATAGGTCCAGTGACCGTGATATGTATCATTACTATAGCTTTGTCATTAGTGACTACTATATTTGATACAGTTGCATCTCACTCATTTATTTCAACCCATATCATTAATCTTCTTAATCCTCATATGGAGATTTTATCTTGTGAAATGAATATTACTATCCCCCTTGGTATAAAGAGAGAGAAGGGTCTTTACAGTCCCTCTAGTATCTTCTCTCTATAATATGTTGAGATTTCTTGGAGTTTTATGGTTCTCAACATGGAATCACTTGATGTCATATTCGTGATGGATTGGCTAATTGCTAATAAGGCCTAGATTGATTATTATCTTTGATGGGGCTATCTTACCTCACCCAGTAGTGTGCCTCTTTTATTTCAAGTAGAATAAGACCTAAGGTCAAGAAGAGTCAGACCTTTTTATTTGGATTTGGGGAAAGTGATATCAGTGTTTACTTTTGATCTCGAGCGAGATTCTTTGGGTGGCGATATCTTTCTAGTTGTCTTCAAGTTTCCCATCGTGTTTACTTCTGATTTTTCTGGTTTACCAATGACAAGATAGGTTGAGTTTTCCTTTGTCTTGATGCTGGTACTCAACTAATTTCTTTTCCCTCTTACCAAATAGCTCCAACTTAAATGAAGGAACTAATGTCCCAATTGGATGATCTTCTTGAGAAAGCCTTTATTAACCCATGTGCGTAACCTTGGGTGGCACTGGTTCTATCTTCTATGAAAGCTAATGGTTCTATAAAATATTATCTTCTTGAGATGATTCATTAGGAACATAAGGTTGTTGACGAATTCCATAAGAATTAGAGACTCTCCTTATGGTGGGGAGACTAATTCCCAATGGTTATTCTCCAAAGAGGGTGTTCAGTGTTGTCAGAATCGTTATGTTGCACCTTTAGTTACAAGGTAGGCTATAATGGTGGATTTCCATAATTTATAATAGGTTGTGCGTGCATAAAGCACTAAGAAATTCTATAACTTGAAGCAGTAATTTTGGTGACCATGTACTCTTGAAGGTTTCACACCGGTTAGGTCATTGATGAATTGGGAGGCAAGGGAATCTTGCTCCTCTTTTTATGAAACCTTTCTAGGTTGTTGATCAGGCAGGGAAAGTTTCTTACCATTTATCTCTACCCCCACAGCTCACGTCGATACATAAAGTGTTCTATGTATTGCAGCTATGAAATTATCTCTCTGATCCATCTCACGTTTTGAGCTGAAGTGGTCTTAAGATTAAACCAGATTTATCTGTGACTGAACGACTAGTCAGGATTGTTGATTCTGAGACCAAGGTACTTCTTGGGAGGACATTACCTCTGTTCTGTGTATTATGGAAGGATGGTTCTGATTCACATGAGACATTGGAAAGGGATGCACTGATAAGAGAGAAGCGGCCACATCTTTTTGAAACAGAAGATTCTTCACAAGATTTCTGGGGACATAAAGTTCTTATGATGGGGAGGATATAACATCCCATTACCATTTCAGGTATTCCTAAATTATATTGTGTTAAATTATTATTTATGTTATATGAAAAAAAAGTTTATCAGTGAAAATTTGTGTTTTTCTTAAACACGTTGCAGAATGGTAAAACACACAATTAATACTTCAAAATATTCAATTAAATATTTTATGAGTTAAACAATGAGTATGTATGAGTTTATGAGCCCCACAAAGGCTCAGTGAAGATAAAATAAAATTATTAAAAACAATATTTTAAGGGCACACTTTTTTATTCAAAATATTTGGATAACTCTAAAACAATGTGTCGTTTGAGAAATCTGAGACCACTATTATGTCCAAAATATGTTATTTACACTAGGAAGGGTATAAAATTTGATGGTTCCATACATTTGGATGTCTTGCTTTTGAGATAATTTTATTAAATAATATTTAATATTTAAAATAATTAAATATATCTCAAACGGAGCATCGTATGGGAAATCCAAGACCACTGATGAGTCTAGAATGATGTCTTTACCCTATACGATGTATAACATTTGTTATCATCGGGCATTTGGATGCCTCCCTCTCAAAAACCACTCATTTTATTTTAATTAAATAACTATTCTGACTTTTCATTAATAAATTATTAATATATCTTAAACTGTTCATCATTTGAGAAATTTGAGACCATCATTGGGTCCATAATGAGTTTTTTATCCTAGAAAATGTATAACATTTGTTCTCATAGGGTGTTTGGATGCCTCGCTTTCAAGAATAACTATTTTTATTTTAATTAAATAATTATTCCGATTTTTAATTAATAAATATTTAATATCTCTCAAACGGTTCATCATTTGAGAAAGCAGAGACCACCTTTGTGTATGGAACATGGTTTTTACCCTAGAAAAGGTATAACATTTGTTCACATCAGGTGTTCGGATTCCTCAGTAGCAATAATAACCCTTTTTATTTTAATTAATTATTTATTCTGATTTTTAATTAATAAGTCATTAATATCTCTCAAATGGTGCATCCTATGAGAAATATGAGACCAACTTTGGTTTTGTAATGAGGTTTTTACCCTAGATGGGGTATGATTTTAATTCACAACGCATGTTTGGTGTTATTAAATTTTTATGTTAAATAATTAAAATAATAATTATAAAAAATGGGGTACTCTTCAATCACCCTTAAAGTCATGATATATGGCATTGAAATTTCTTTTTTAACTAGGATGGTTTCAAAACCTTTGACTTAAATCCATTTTAAACCATTTAAAACATCAACAATCTAATAGGATGAATTAAAACCCTCCACCATCAATATTTAGTTGAAACTGTGCATTAAATAGGGGTTTGGGTTTTACAGAATGAAAAACATGTTTTATGTTTTCTTGAAATAGAAGAACCCTTTGGGGTTCTATGATGAACATTTTTGTCGAGTTTGGAGAGTCGTGAGTCTCCTCTACACACGATCCGTGCAGTCTGTTAGAGCGTGTAGTCCTTCAACTAGGCGTCGCACCGACGATGGTTCCTCCTATGCACAACACCTTCTACCCAGGTATGTCTTTTTATGTTTTTCTTATTTATTTTGTTTATTTGATTTACTACTCCTTTTTTTTAAATCTTCTAAATTCAATAACTTCTTTATTATTGGTCAGAATTACGTACCGTCGATACCATTGAATCCTTATCGACCAGCAGAAGCTTAATAATATTTTTGTTTCAAAGGCAGAAAGGTATTCCTTGATTCGATTTTTTCACATATTAAATGGTTATTTTTAAATAACTTTATTGAAATACAATTATTAAGAATTATCAAATGAAAATTGAAACAACTTATCAAATAAAATTTTTAATGAAATTATCAATGATTAATTATGTCTAATAGAATAATAATTATGAGGAATTATTAAATGATAATTTTATTAAATTATTTAAAGGAAAATTGTAAATAATTATAAAGTGATAATTACAAAAAAAGTATCATATGATAATTACAAAATGATAATTTGTATGGAGTAAATATATATAATATTTATCCAACTAATTAAAGGATAATTTCACCAAATTATAAAGGATAATATATGGAAAGAAAAATATCATAAGAAAATTTGGGAAATGTTAATTTGTAAAAGATAATTATTAGAATATAATTATTAAAATTATAAAAGATACTTTATATTAAATTATAAAAGGATAATTATAATAGATTTTTTTGTGAGACAAATTATCAAGATATGATTATTCATGAATGAAGGATAATTTCAAACACATGAGTTAATATAAAACGATAATCTAGAGATTATATAAGAGAGAGAAAATCTAATCATATGTAATATTTTATTTCCTTGTGAAATAAAATAAAGGGATATTATTATGGAATGATGATTATAATTATTCTTATGGATATTTATTGTGATTGCATGTGATAATATAGAGATTATCCAGGAGAAAGAAAATGTAATCACATGTAATATTTTACTTGTAAAATAAATTATATGTTTTGGTTTTAGGACCTCTTGACGGACATTGAACTTTGGTGTGTCGACATGTATGATAATGTGACCTTGAGGAGGTGTTTTGAACCAAACTGGGTGGTTTCTCATTACCACTGATATTGATGACCCTGAGGTAGGTGGTTCCATTATGATTAGCCAAATAGATTATATTTTTTTTCTTGATTTATCTCAATTGTTGATTTAAATTAAATTGATCAAATCTAATTTTAATTAAATTGATAAAAACTAGATTCTAGTGAATTGTGATATTTAAAATACTTTTGGTATTGAAATTCAGAAAACCCCCGATTCCAATGAATTGTTTGTACTTATGGAAATTTTTTGATTTATATTGTCTAATTTAAATTATGGATTTTATAGAAATGATTTCAATTAAATTATTTAATTTAATTTTGGAAATAAATTGTGTAATGATGGAATTGGTTTAGTATGTATTTAAAACTGGTGAAAATGGATTAAAATTATTTGGTAGAAACTCATGGGTTTTTATCTTGTGAAAAATCATGTTTTTGAGTAAAACCTATTTTGGAGTTAAGTGGAATGAAATTGGCACTTTTGAAATGGAAAATTGGGATAAATCGTATTTTGAAGCATTCTTTAAATAGTTCATATATCATATAAGAGTGAATGCAATCCTTGGATAGTTAGTGACTTATTTAGATACACTCTATGCTATGAAAACATTCTAAAACATACTTGTGGAAGGTAACATCCCCGAAAGGCTGGTGAAGAGTCTCCTTTGGGATGTGTGTAGAAATTTTTTTTTGAGTTCACATAAAGAGTGATAAATCCTATAGCTGGTTAATATTATCATACCTTTTGGAAGATTACCATGTTTCTCACTTGTTTATTTATATTTGAGATATAAATTTATTCCAATGTTTGATAGAACTGCTTTACATGCTTCCTGAATTTATATAAACTGTTTTATATAAATGTTTTACTTAAGCCATTGTTTTAAAAATATTTTATCATTTGTAAAATCATTGCTTAATGTATTTTTCCTTCATTTGAACTGAATAACATGATTTGTTTAATTATGTTTTAAAATTTCAAACCCATTTATTTGAAAAATTGAATGCTTTTCTTTGGTTAATATATATTTCGCATCTGTTATGGAATCATTAGTGGTATCCTATTGGGCTTAGGCTCACACCCTACTTTTTCCTTTGAGTGTTTTTAGTCTTTATTCTTCCAAGTTCAAGCAAAGGGAAGAGATTTCTTGGTGGTGGATCTAGCTATTGAGATTTGGTCTTGCTGAGTTGTGTCCTTAGGGACCTTGGGGTAGTTTTTTTCCATTTTAGTACTTAGGTTGTAGTACTTTGGGATTTTTATGCCATGTTGTATTTTGGTACATCACTCCCAGTGGAGTTTCTTTTGTTATACAAGCTACTTTGTTTTCTTTTTCTTCCTCATTATTGTGGAAAAAATCATTTCCACTTGTATGTTGTACGATTCTAGGTGCTAGTCACTAACTCGTGGGGATCAAGAATGCCCTTCAGGGTATGTCAGGGTTGGCTTAGTTATCGTGTTACCAGGGTACCCGGGCTGGTTCATGACAATAAAAAACTCATAGAAAAAAATAATCCTAAATTAATAAATAGATCATAAACACCAAAATATTAAATTATAACTTATATATATTATAATTCATTCATGATTCTAAAATTCAAACAGATTAAAATAATTCTATATACAAAATATATATTGAAATGATACATCCAAATGTTTGTTATAGATGATTGATGAGGATGTATTATTATCACCCCTTTTTAACAAATCATTATTTATGATCTAGATATATCCATCCTCAAATAAATTAATGTAATTAAATTTTTTAAAAATAATGAAACAAATAGAGAACAGACACTAGAACTATTTATTATATTTTTATTTTTAATTTTTTTTCTATATTTGATGAAAATATAACTAGAGCTACTAACCTCCATGGAAATGGTTCCAATTTAATGGTGACCCTTTTTTTAAGTCTCAATCAATAAATTTTTCATTTAGTAAGAGAATTCAAAAAAAAATGGAAACCATGAGTCATATCCATAGAGGTCACTCAATAGTATGTTATCCTATTATTTTCACATAAATGTTTTTGTGAAAAATGAGTTAACTAAAGAATAATTTATTGAATGTTCTCCAACAGTGTCCATGATATTGATAAATTATCTATTCATTACCACTCAATTGTTTGATCCAGTTATATTTATCTTACTCACCTTAACTACTTAATGGTTATGAGAAATGTTTTCCTTTAGGAACCAATGATAAGAACCTAAATCATCATACCATCATAGGTCTATGAATGAGAGAACTACTCATCCATGATCATGATCCTAATCACATATATATCCCATTAATCTCTCAACACAATAATATCCACCATATGTTTTTTGATTCATATGAAGGGAGGGAGAAAATTTTAATAGAGAAATAACAAGAGGATGACAAGAACAAAAAACAATAATAGTATGGATCCTCACCTAAGGTCTATTTTTCGTATTTTCTGAATTCAATGCTCAATTTAGTGTCATTGAATATATCGTAACCAAATTAAATTAAAAGAAGACATTTAGTGGGTTATAATTTTTTATAAGAATAATTTTCTGAAGAAATTATAATTATTGATTAAAAAAATAAAAATAGTAAATTCATTTAAAATGGAGTGTCAAATTAAAAATATTAATTCTTCATTGGATCAATAATGGGTTTATTACCTATGTTAATTTGTTTAATTTTCAGATTACGTTAAGTCACTGTGTAGTAATGGTGATGCATTTTAATGAGATTCTAAAAATTAATAATAATAGTCATTTTATAAGTTGTATTATCCCACCGATATAAAATTTAAAAATTATTGTGAATGATATGAGGCTTCTGATTAAAGTAAGATGGAGCCTACATAAAGGAGCTGAGTAGGGGTAATTTTACCCATAAATCAATGGATTGACACAAAAATGGTATCTTTATTTGATTATATCATGTTATTTTTAGTTAAAAGTATCTATTTTTATTTTTTTGATTAAATTTGAATATTTTTATTTAATTAATGTGTTTTTTTATTACTCATTTATTAGACCTACCACCGTCAGAATGTTTGAGAATATATGAATAGATTTGGAGGAGTTTTAGAGTAATGTTTTGAGGTTAAAAATATATCTCTTTAATATGGATGATCTTTTTAGAAATTCATATTAAACCCTCTTAGATTAAAAATATGAGAGATTAAAAAAACCCAATTCCTTTAGAGTCATTAAAATCCAATGCATGTATTTTTTTTGGAAATATAGATATCTGTTTGTGGGGTTTTTTTAATTTTTTGACATCTTACACATCCCGTTTTTTCCTAATGGGATCTATATATCTATGTAAATCCATCCCTGAGACTCACCCAATGGATTTCGAATCAAACTAATTAAACATAGTTATTTTTATTTATTTAAGAATGAATTTATATTCTTTTCATATGCTCTGTATATTTTGGGTACTTTAATAGTTGATTCATAACCCAAAATTTACGTCTATATGATCCTTACAATGATATAAAGATACTGAAAATTTTTTCTAAAGATTTTACAATTTATCTCTCTTGGTTTTAGTTATAAATTGTAGTTAAATAGTGGTGTTTGTAGATGGTGCAAGATTTTTTAATAGATGTATAATACAATATGATGATTATATGGTCAAAGGATATTCCCTGATTCCTAGATTCCATCTAAAATAAGAACTATGTGGTCCAGTAGATTAGTTTGATCGGGCATAATGGGAGTGGTCACATCATAAATTTACCCAAGATATGCAGAAATTAAATAATACATTAATCCCTGGATTTAAGTAGTACATCTCAAAAATATTCACACAACCCAAGGTCCTAATGTTATAGTGTCTTGAAGATTAGTTATATAAACAACTTATTATACAACACTTGTAAATATTTCTTGATAGTCTTGCTCATTTAGACCATTTTCTATATATCTAACATGATATAATCATCTTCATAACCTAGGGATTATAATTATAAGAATGGGGTGAGATCAAACACCTAGTAAGGTAAAAACATATTATCACATAATGGAGGAAATGGGAAAGACATAAATATCATAATAAAATATAAAATGACCTTATATGATAATTTTAAAACACTTTAGAGAAACATAATAATAGAAAAAAATTATTAAGCAAACATAAAATATATGAAATAGCTCAAGACACATCTCAATAAACATAGAACATGGGATCATTACATAAAGGTGTGGAATATATTAAAAATAAATTATAATAATGAAAACATGCATTTAATGTAAATGAAATTCATCATGAATAATATAAATCACTTGATTAACAAGTTTTAAATGTTGAACTACCATAATTATAGGAAAACCATGTGTGAGAAAACCCATTATACCCACACCTATGTGAAAAAAAATCATTATGTTCACGCCTAAAATGTTAGCAGACTAATAATTCCTACAATTATGTAAAAAACTCATTATGTATATTATTTAAAATCTCATGAGATATAAATTTAAACCAATTCATTGGAGGGAAATATTGGAAACCACAAATCATCATCTACACATATTCATTCCACATAAAAATAGTCATTATACATTAAAGATCCCATCGAATAATAAAGGGATTCTTAATCATCAAAATTGAAATAATTTACTTTTCATAAAGAACTGAAAGAAATAGAATGGGTTTCATAAATAATCCAAATGGTATAGAAAAACAAAATAAATTAAACCTTTTGAAATAGAGAAATTGTTAACAAAAAATAATAATATGATAAAATAAAATATACTATAAAAAATGAAACATAACTCCATTGTAGTTAGATCATTTGAAAATAATGAAAAACAAATAAGGAAAAGAGATTTTTGAAAACATTTTGTATTCATCCTTGTAAATTCAATTGTTACAAGCCTATTTTCAAATAGCCTCCTATGTTTTTTATGAATGCGAAAAATAAATAATTCATGGAAATTGATATGGATCAAAAAACTCTTTGTACCTAGAAATATTGAGAGAAGAATACTAAAAATGTAAAATGTAGTTAACATAGGAAAAATAAAATAAATAAGAGACTGTATAACTAAAAGGGTGAATTTGAGTCAATAAGTCCCTTAAATTTACCCTTTTATTTCCATCAAAATACATTAGACTCTTATATAATAAATATAAACATCTTAATTGACTATTTCACAGTCATATTTATATACATTTTCATTTTTAAACTTCTTTAATAATAATTCTCTTCAAGCATTATATTTTTGTGATTTTTTTAACATCAAGGCTTAATATTCTATACTATTTTTGTTACATATTTTTACTATTTTTTGGTATTATTAAAACCCTATTTTTGAAAATTCATGGGTTGGAATTTGTTTGGGGTTTAATCGGGTGAAATTTTATAATTTTGTATGTTTTTGGGATATTTTACGGTTGGTGCACGGCTTGTGCATGATTTTCCAAATCATACACTCTACTATAGAAAAATGGAAAAAATTGGATATTATGTTTCACAAATATTCAATATGGTTTACCAAACTATCACCCCTCTCTAGATAAAATGTGCATCCCAATTATAATAGGTGCATGGCTTATGTATAATTTGTCTAAACAATGCACCTATTCCCAGGAAAACATGCAGGTGAGTTTTTTCTTAGTTTGAATTTTATTTGAGAATATATAAACCTTATTTTTAGGTCCTTGATATACATAATTTGACATAAAATCCTTTCTACCTTCTTCTGAGATCCAAAGGGGGACTCTTGTCCCCTCAGACCCCTTCCGAAAACGATCCAAAACTAGGAAAATAGTGGTCAATCCTCGTCTGGTTATTTTCCTCCACCAGTTCCTGATCTCTTGAGATTTTCTTACTTATACTAAGGGAATTGTTAATAATTTTGATCAATTTTTGATCTAATAACCACAATTTTTGGGTTATAAACCTAGGTTTTATCATTTTTTCTTGGATTCTATTTTTTTATTCTTCCTCCGAAAATCCCAATGACGGTTTGGCACTTATAGATCTAGAGAATTTGACACAAGTATTTCTGTTATGATGACCAATTTATATTAACCATAAATTTATGTTTTAAATTCAATTAATAATTTAAATAAAATTATTTATTCATATCAAATTTATTTCAATGGCATGATTAAAAACCCAATTCAATTGAATGAGTTCTTTTTTGGAAATTAGGTTTTTTATAGAAAACTGGAAAATCCCAAATTCCATTTAATTGGGGAGTGTTTATAAAATTGTGGTAATTTAAATTGTTTAATTTAAATTCTGGTTTTGATTGAAATTATTTCAATTAAATTTTGTAATTTAATTTCTGAAAAATTTATTTGATGGAAAGTTGTGAAAAACCCCAATTCCATTGAATTTGGGGGTTTTTATAAAATTGATGGAATGTATTTGAAAAATTAAATTATTGATTTTAATTTGTAAAAGTGGATATCGAAATTGAATGATTTGGTTTCAAATATTTATTTGAGAAAATGGCTTAAAATAATTTGATGGAAAATTACGGTTTCATCATTGTAAAAGGAATGTTTTTTAATAAAAAACGGTTATTCCTTTTAAAGGGAAAATTTTCATGTTTGAATGTATAATGGAATTTAAAAAACAGTTTTTCCTTTGTAAAGGCATGATTACTTGATCTCAAGTAATCCTTTGGAAGTTAGTGAGTTACTTTGGGAAGCAATTTAGGACATACAACATTCTAAAATATCATATTTGTACATCGCATACCTTGGGCGATGGTGGTGAGTCTTCTTTAGCCTAATTTTAGGGGGATATATGTATACACATATTTCTATTTCATATTTTTGGGTCCCTATAGTCTAGAACTATCATATCTATTTGGAATATGACCATGTTGATCATTTTTTCGTATTTTAAGTGAATATATTCCATTATGTTAAGATGTTTTACATGTGTTTTGAATTTATATAGACTATTTTATTTAATTTTTTTTATTTAATCCATTTTTTAAAAGAACCATTTTTTAAAGCACCCTTTTATTGAAGGTAAATTCCATCATTTGAAATGTATTTACATTATTTTAAATTTAACGCAGGATTTGTTTAAATATGATTTTGAAATTCCAAACTTGTTTGTTTTAAATTTTAATCACATTATTTGGTTAATATTATATTGGAATATTTTATGTAATATTTTGGTGAAATCCTACTGGACTTTGGCTTACACCCTAATTGTTCCTTCGGGTGTTTGTAGATTATCTCTTTTAATGTTTGAGCTATGTAAAGGCGTCTCTTGGAGGTGGTTATGGATGTTGACCTATAGACTAGGTGAGTTGTGTTTGAGTTGGGACATTGGTGGTTTATCTCCATGGTATTTTTGGTTTTTATGGTACTTGGTTATAGTAATTTGGATTTTATTTACTATTTGACAACTAGTATATTACTCCCAATGGATTTTATTTTGTATTCATTACTAATTTGTCTCCTTTACTTCTACAATTGTTAGTGGAAAATTTGTTCCCACTTTCATTTTTTTATTATGCCATGTACTATTCATTGAATCGTAGGGATCATTAATGCCCTTTAGGCTATGTTAGGGCTGGCTCAATTATTGTGTTAATATGGTACCCTATATGGTTTATGAAAAAGTGGTATCATAGCTACGTGTTGAAATTTTGTCTTAAAGTCAGTATGTATTGTGAAATATTTTTG
Organism: Viscum album; assembly: GCA_963277665.1. Lineage (NCBI taxonomy): Eukaryota > Viridiplantae > Streptophyta > Magnoliopsida > Santalales > Viscaceae > Viscum > Viscum album. The sequence goes on from OY728137.1 coordinate 789,420,095, forward strand.
GGAATTAAAAAGTAGTTTTTATTGAGTGTCTAGTCGTATATCATCGTAATTAACCTGAAGTCTCCAGGGGTGGTTAGGGAAAGGATTCTTGTGGATTAGTTCTAGTATTTTACCTATTTTCATTTTGATGTGTTGAAATCCAAATCTTAGTTGTTCTACGTATTGGGATTAATTTCCCCTTTTGTTTTGTTTGAGTGTAACTTTTTGTATTCCATGTTGTCTGACAATATTGTGTAGCATCATGCATTTGAGAAGACATGTGAATCAGATATTGGAGGAAGATTTTGTTGAACATTAGCAAGTGAATCCTCTCATGGACCTGAATCTAGTTGAGGTGTTCATATATATTGTCCAAGCTATGGGACATGCACCACCACTATCTCTCATTCAGGATTCAGTTGTGGAACCTCACAGGGACGTTATCCGGAATGGTTCTCAAGTGTTCCTTCACAAAAAACTATAACTATTTAAGGTCTCAAATGATCCTCAAGATTTTAATGAGTGGTTGAGAAGAATGGATCATTTTTTGGGTTTTTGGGAACACCTAATGAGATCAATGTGATATGCTCCACCTTGTTTTTGGAAGAACTGAGTAAGAGATGGTGGGACACAATGGTAATAGTTAATAAACATGAGGTATTAGATTTGAAGGACTTCAGGGTTATTTTTACCACCAATTCTATCTTGATTCGATACTGATATCCAATTCCACTGAGTTCATAAAACTTTAGTAGGCTCATAAGACAGTGACAGTGTATGAAAACCAGTTTTCTGAGATTTTTCACTTCACACATGAGATAGTATCGAATGAGAGGATGATCGCTTGCCAGTTTTCTGAGATTTTTCTTGCTGAAGATTACTTCATATGTTTATGTGTTGGATATTGTGAAAATGGACAAGAATGACCTGGCTAGAATAACAGGGTTATCTTGAGCTTCTTTATCTCCCAACGGTACCTAGAGTTCCTTAAAATAAAAATGGAAGCATAGTAGTTGTTGTGGTAGTTATCAATTACAGGGTCATTCTTAATCTTCTGTAGTACCGAGGAGAGGTCCCTTTATTTTCGACTAGTGTGGAAATCCAAGACATTCAAAGAGGGTTTGGACAAAGGAACACAAGAACTGTGGCTATTATATATTCCCATGGAACTTATAGAGATCCATCCATGTTTACTCTATTCTTTTTAGTGGGACACGATCATAAGATCCCCATAAAACTATGAGGAAATCAAATTATTAATGTGAAATAGGGATCCAACTAGAGTAATTTGGAACTAATCTTCCTCACATGGTAGAAGAGTCTCTAGAGGAAGGAAACACAGGTCCATAAACTTTGAGAGGTACCATTACTATAGCTTCATGATTAGTGACTCACTCATTGATACTGGTGCATCTCATTCATTTATTTAAACTCATATTGTAAATATGATAAATCTTCTTATATATCTTTTATCTTCTGTTATGGATATTACTACACCCATTAGCGTGAAGAGGGAGTAGGGTCTCTATAGTCAAACTTTTGTTTTCTCTCTATTATATGTTGATATTACTTAGATTTTTATAGTTCTAAACATGAAACCTCTTGAGGTCGTATTTGGGATAGATTGTCTAATTTATAATAAATCTTGAATTAATTTTTATCTTCTATGGTTCTTATTTACTATAACCAAATGGTGTGTGTCGTGTATTTCATGGAGAGTGGGACTCAAGGTCAATATGATCTTGACATTTTTATATAGAAAAGTGATTTCTATGTTTTCCTTTAATTTGGAGTAGGAATATTTGAGTGGTGATCTCCCCTAATGGTCATTGAGTTTTTTGATGTGTTTTCCTATGATTTATTAGGTTTTCCACAAGTAAGGGAGGTTGAGTTTTCCATTGAATTTATTCCTACTACTCAACCAATTTATATTCCCTCTCACCACATGACACTAGTTGAATTGAAAGAGATGAATTCCCGGTTAGATTATCTTCTTGAGAAAGGAGTTACACACTCAAGTGTGTCACCTTGGGTGGATCTAGTCCTCTTTTCTAAGAAATATTATAGTTCACTTCACCTATGTGTTGATTACCTAAAGCTCAATTGAGTGATGGTAAAGAACAAGTATCTATTTCCATGTATTGATAAACTTTTTTATTAGTTGAAAGTGTAAAAGTGGTTCTTGAAGATTTATTTTTTTACTCAGGTTTTCATAAGTTGATGATAAAAGAATCAGACATTCAAAAAACCAACTTTTAGAACTGGTACAGTCACTATGAGTACCTTGTTATGCCCTTTGGAATAACCAATGGTCATACAATCTTTATGGGTTTGATGAACATTATTTTCCATGAGTATCTTGATACCTTCCTGGTAGTCATTGTATATGGAATCCTTGTTTACTCTATGTCCAATGAGGATCATGTGCATCATATGAGAATAGTTATGAATATGTTGAGAAATCATTGAATTAATTATAAGATTCAAAATGTGATTTTTAGATTTATAAAGTGAAATTATTGGAAAATGTGGTGTCAAAACAAATAATATCAGTCGATCCTAAAAAGGTAATGACTATTATGACTTTGGAGAAACCACAAAATGTCTTTGAGATCTGGAGAATCTTGGGTTTAGCCTATTAATATCATTGGTTTGTTAAGGACTTCTCGAAATGGATTCTCTAATGACTGCCCTCACTGAGAAGTGAGTAATGTTCCCTTGGGATGAAAAATATCCAAATTATCTTGTTGAGATGAAATTTCTTTTGACTACTGTGCTAGTGTTGACTCTTTCAGAGGTTGGTAAGTGTTATGTGGTCTTTTTTGATGCATCGGGTTCAGGAATGGTTTGCATTATATTTTAAGGTTATCGTGCCATTTCTTATGGATCTCATAAACGTTTTCCACACAAGATGAATTATCTGTCCCATGACCTTGAACTTGTAGTTGTGATACACAAACATAAGATTTTGTCACATTACCTTTATGGAGAAAGGTTTATTATGTATTATGACCACAAGATATTTAGTTATATCTTCTCTAAATAATATTTTAATCTCCTCCAAAGTTGTTGGGAGGAATACTTTTAGTCTTTGAACTTCGACATTGCCTATACCCCAGAGAAATGTAATGTCGTTGCAGATTCTATGAGTAGGAAACCTCCGACTTAGGAAGTGAAGGAATCATAATAACAGTCAAATTTTATGGATCACTTTACATAGTTTCTTTAACATCCCAGGTAAATAATGAATAAAACATTTTATTATTTATTAATATCTACAAATTAAATATTAATTTTACTTTAAAGGGGTTGCTATGTTCGATAGCGTACCCGATACGCAACGATAAGTTCCTTTGAAAACTTACGTTGCACACTAGTAATATAATAATATTATTTTAAATGGTAGTTAACATGTAGCCGTTGTATTGGCATGAATGGATAGAAATAACTAAAATATGATTATATATGTTTTTTAAATGTTTTTACATTTATCCAATAAAAGATAAAGGCTTAAAATGTAGAAAGAATTCAATTTTAGGCATTTATACCCTAATTTTCACTAAAGGTTCACTTATCACCTTTTGATGGCTAACCGTCATTAAATATAGTTTTGATCAATATTATAAATTCTATTGGACCAAATATAACTCTTCTTTAGAATTGGGACATCAAAATTTACTTTGTGTAAATTTTTGGTATCTTTCTGATAAAGTTCATTTTTAATGAATAGTGTAAAATGTTGTATTTTAATTCAAAACCTCTTGTTAATCTAATTTATTTATATGATTAGATTATCATTTGAATTGGTTTTATTGTGAAATTAAAAAATATTTTTACCATTAAATCCAATAGTGGTCGTTGGAATTAATTTCACTTTGAAATCGGACTTAAACTACTGTCAATCTTTTGATACTTATTGTTTCATAAAAACACGCTATTTGTCATGACATAGGGAATTAATTATTAAATTAATTAATGTGAATTATATGTTTCGAATTTTGTAAAATAGACTTAATTTTTGAATTCGGAATATCAAATATAGCTTAGGGTGAATTTTTTGTATTTTTCTAAAAAACATCAATTTTTGATGAATAGTGAAACCACTAAGTGGTACTTATAAAAACTGATTTTTCATTTAAATGAAATTTTACCACTTATGTGTTTTGAATTTCAAAAAATATGACACACATGGTTGTCATTAAGAAGTAAAATGTGGTTCAATGAGATTAAAATAATTTTTTGGTGAATAGTAACTCTTAAGTTCTTAATCGCGATTAGAGGTAATTAGAGTAGTTTAAGTTAAGAATAATGTTTTAATAAAATGAAATGAACTAGACACATGTCCTAAACTCATTGGATGTGTCATGTCAGACCAATAGAATCCATGGGTCAACTTGGGGACCCCATGGATCCACTTTGGTTGGAAAATGACATAAATACCTTTTATTTAATGTTAAAGTAAAAAATGACACAAACATGAAATGTTTTACTAAAACAATTTTTACTTGGGGTTATACAAGTCATATTTTTTACTATAAATAGTCATTGGAAATATAAAATGATATCCTACATCATAGTAATTTTTTTATAATTTTTATACATTAAATAAATTAAATTATTTATGACACCATGATGATGCAGCGATGACCTCATTATTTAACGATTTAAATAAAATGGAAAGATAATATAAAATATGAGACCTACACATGTCCAAAACTTATTTTATGAGTGTATTTCGAACCCTCATCACCTTATCCTCGAAATACATCAATGTGGGACCTTTAAAATCCGAAACCCTTTTGAAAATAAAGTAACATTTTGTAACTTTACAAGAGTGCCCCTCCTCTCATCTTATAAAAGGCCCCCACCTCTACCACCTTACCCACACTACCAAAGAATTTGGCTCGGCCAACCTCTACCCATTTTGTCTCTCCACTTCCCTCTATTACTCCTTGAAGCCTCACTTTGGGCAGAAGTCTTCCCAAGGAATCCTTTGAGCTCAAACCAAAGGGAGTTACCCGATTTTAAGGTAATGTCTTCTTTTGAGTCCTTTTGTTTTATTTTGCTTCTCCAACCCCCTAAACTCTTTTAATTATTTTCTATTGTAAAAAATAAAGTATCCTTAATATACTAGGATTTTTTTATAATAATGATTCGAGCTACACTTACACACACCTACATCTAATGGTTAAAGAAGATACTGTTTCGGTGGATGGCGAATTTATGCCTCCCGAAACGATTATTGTTCAACATTCTTTTAACACCTTCAAAGGTGGCCATTAAGATGACACTATATTTATATATGATATATAATATGTTTATTTTTTCCTTAAGATTCTTTATTTTTCATTTTTGGTCATTCCTTTATGGTTTCCATTATGGGTAAACGCGATATCTTCATTTAAGGAAGTGCGGACTACCGCCCCCTCAAAGTGATTTGATTCGTTAATGCCATATGTGGGACGTATAAAGGATGGATTTAAAGTTATTATATATGATGTTATGATAGAATTATAATATACCTCTATATCATTATTATTTCTTTCCATTAAAGTATTAGATATAAATAAAAGTAGCGTTCATGCATACGTACGGCTTACCGTCTCCATGAACGGTGCATTTCGTTTCTTATTCCCAAATGTAATGTACTATTATAAGTACATGTATATAATGGATATATATGATGAATGATACATCTAAATGATGAATATAATTCTGGAATTAAAATATACATACCTCTCATTTAGTTTTAATTCCATTAATATGACAAAGAAATGAAAGTAGCGTTCATGCATACGTACGACTTACCGTCTCCATGAACGGTGAATTTAATTTTTACCTATAAATGATTATGTAATATTATAAATACATGTATATTCTGGATATATATGATATATATGATATCCAAATCAGGAATGTCATTCTGGATATAAAGAACCTTTGACCACATGAACAACATGTAATTGTAAGAAGTCCACTTTCGACTTAAGAACCAAATATCGTCAAAACAAACATTATTAACTTAAATAGTTACATAATGTTTATAACATGGAAATAAGTGATATAAAAGGAATAATTAACTTGAAAAAGTTTCTCAAGAAAATGTAAATTAACTCAAGTTTATTATTCAGGATGTTAAAGAATGATCGAGTCAAGTCGGACCCGAGGTAAGGGAATTCGTCTCAATCTCCTTTCATTGAGGGATATTTCGTTCTATACAAAACTTTATTTTATATGGTGTATAAACCCCTTTGACTTTTACTTTTATGCAAAAGGAATCTTCTTCTATGAAGCGTTTTACTAAACGACAAAAGGGAATGTTTTTTTTAACGTACGCGGTGACAATGACCTTTTCCGCTGCTGGGAGTATTATTTGGTCTTTGGCTTCCTCAACAAGCCGTAATGTTTTTAAAATAAAATAAATACCATATACTCTTTTATGTATTTTGGTATTGAAAATGGTTTTGATAAAGGATTATATTATGTCAATATAATTAAATTATATATTGTGATTGAAATCTAGAAATGTTATCATTCCTTTATATTGGTTTTATGTTTTGTGATTTTATATTGGTACTTGGACATTTGACGGGTGGTTACGTGATAAACCATATGACGGGTGGTGCCGTGAATACCAGGACGGGTGGTTACGTTATAACCTCTAATGCATTGGGTATCGAAGTCGGCCGTATGTCTATTCCATTAAGTATGTATGGAAGTTGCCCATATGGCTATTCCATTAACTGATATGTGTGGAAGTTGACCGTATGGTTATTCCACTTAAGTATATTTATGTCCCAAGTTACCTTTATATGTTATGTGTTCTTTATATGGGTTCTATGGTAATCCTTTGGTTACAAAAGGGTAAGTAATGATATTTTATTCAGTGAAGAGTTTTTACTGCTTCAAGAAGGTGAAGGTATTACTTTGATAAAGTATACATGGTTTACGTGATGTTTGAAAAACTAATAGTTTTCATTCTTTGTGTATCCCTTACTGTGCTTTTTATGCTCACCCCATGTTTTTTTGAAATTCTTTTCACAGGACTTAATGTGGAATAGGGTCAAGGATGGGATCAAGGGAAAGTCATGCTATATAAAACATGGAACTAGACATGTCTATTTTTAAGAGTTTTTTTTATTTTACGGAAACATAGTAGAAGTGTCTACTTTGTAATCTTTTCAGATGTAATAGTTATGTCCTAATTCTCTAAAACTCTAAATCTAAAAAGATCCTCAATGTGAATTATTCATTTAATTCAATATTAATTAATGGTTAAGGCCGGGGCCTTATAGTTGGTATCAGAGGTCGGTTTAGAAAACTTTAAGAGTTAGAAAAGTGTAAAATTATAAGTTAATTTATGGTATGATTGAAATGATATAGCATTTAAAGATTACCATGTTGCTTCGCCTAAGATATTTCTGTGTTCAGAATGGTTTTCCACAGAGGAAACAAAGCAGCTATGTTGGGATGACATCAGGAGGAAGACAAACTTCCAAATCAGAAACCTGCGATGGTTGGAATCAGAACTGAATAGTTCGTTGCAGTGATGGTACAGTTGACTCAGGTTATAAATGGTGGTGGTATCCATGCACGAGATCATCCAGATCAACCGCAGAGGAACATGTCAGCGTGGGAACATTTCATGAGGCAACATCCCCCATCATACAGAGAATCATCTGACCCCGTGCAAGCTGAAGGGTGGATTAAAGCACTGGAGAAGATTTTTGATGTCATGGGGTGTTCAGAACATCAAAAGGTTAGTCTTGCTGTTTACCGTTTTGAAGGTGAAGCTGATCAGTGGTGGTTGATAGTGAAAAATATCAGGCATAGTGATGAGATTGAGGATCTTCACTGAGACGAATTCAAAGGTATGTTTCTTGAGAAATATTTTCCTAAGGTGGTTCATCTTAGGATGGAAAAACAGTTCCTAGAATTGAGGCAGGAGGATGATTCAGTGGCTGCTTATGAAGAAAAGTTCACTCGATTGGAAAGGTATGCTCCAAACTTCATACGAGATCTCGATAGTAAAATAAACCGTTTTTACTCAAGGTTAAAGCCAAAGTATCGAAGGGATTTAGCCTCTTGTGAGTTCAAAAGTTATGAAAAACTTGTTCGATGTGTGGAGAAGGTGGAAATAGAGTTTGCCGATGATCAGGTGTTCTATGATAAACAACAGAATAAGAGGTCTAGTTGGCAGGAAAAGGGGAAGAATTCATCAAATAAGCAAGGAGGTAAGAAAACGAAATATCCATCTTGTGAGAAGTGTGGTAAAATGCATCCTGAAGAATGTTTATCCAAGTCTGGTAAGTGCTTTCGATGTGGTAAGTCTGGTCATATTGTTCGTAACTATAAGGAAGATGATCAAGCAGGCAATGAAAAGCCAGTGGTAAGATGTTTTAAGTGTAATGAAATGGGTCATTATGAAAATGAGTGTCCAATGAATAACTCAACTGGGGGAATGCAGCCAAACTACAAGCAGAAAGGGGTGGTGAAATCCTTTGCAACAACTTCAGCAGATGTTGGTCCATCGAATGAAGTAGTATCAGGTATATTGTTTGTTTGTTCAGATTATGTCATCGTGTTGTTTGATTTAGGGTCTACACATTCTTTCATTTCTGAGAAGTTTTCTAGTAAATTGGAAATTCCATCTTAAGATATGAATCCTGAAATTATGGTAAAAACACCCAGAGGGAACGTTGAGACAAAAAGGAATTATAAGAACCTTCCCATCCTTTTCTGTGGAAAGAATCTACCAGAAAACCTTATTGTTTTTACTCTAGTAGAGTTTGATGTTATTTTGGGCATGGATTGGCTTTCTGTTTATCATGCTAAGATTGACTGCAGAGCTAAAATAGTTTCTTTTCAGAAAGATTTTCAGTTTGTGTACAAGAATGAACCCTTGATTTTGATAACATATCAGGAAGTTGAGAAACTAGTAAAAGATGGAAATGAATGTTACCTTGCACATACTATTGAAAATAAAGGAACTATTAAGACTAATGATGTGCCAGTGGTAAATGAGTATCTTGATGTTTTTTCCTGATGAGTTACCTGGTGTTATTCATGATCGGGAAGTTGAATTTACTGTTAACTTAGTTCCTAATTCTAAGCCAATTTCAAAACCCCCTTATCAAATGGCTCAAGTTGAACTTTTAGAGTTAAAGAAGAAATTGCAAGAGTTATTAGATAAAGGTTTCATTCGACCTAGCACTTCACCATGGGGTGCTCCTGTCTTATTTATTAAAAAGAAAGATGGCTCAATGAGACTTTGCATTGATTATAGAGCCTTGAATAATATTACTGTTAAGAACAAGTATCCTTTGCCTCATATCGATGATTTGTTTGATCATCTCTAGGGAGCTTAGTATTTTTTTGAAGATTGACTTGAGGTCTGGGTACCATCAGTTGAATGTAAAATAATCAAACGTTCCGAAGACTGTGTTCCGTGCAAGATATGGCCATTATGAATTTGTAGTTATGAATTTTGGGTTAACCAATGCACCTGCTGTATTCATGGACCTTATGAATAGAATTTTCCATGAGTTCTTGGATAATTTTGTGGTTGTTTTCATTGATGATATTTTGGTGTTTTCTAAAAGTAAATAGGAGCATGAAATTCATTTATGGGTTATCATGCAAACCTTAAAAGAAAAGAAACTATATGGAAAATTCAGCAAGTGTGAGTTTTGGTTACAACAAATTTCTTTCCTGGGTCACATTGTTTCAAAATATGGCATAACTATTTATCCTGCTAAAACTAAAGTTGTTGAAGAATGGCCAAGACCCACAAATGTAACCAAGATCCGTAGTTTTCTTGGTTTGGAAGGTTACTACCGATGGTTTGTTGAAATTTTTTCACGGTTATCTAGTCCAATGACTAAGCTAACTCGTAAGGGTGTTAAGTTCATCTGGACAAAAGAATGTGATGATTTTTTTCAAGAGTTGAACAGAAGATTGGTGAATGCTCCAGTTTTGGCACTTCCTTCCAGGAATGGTGAGTTTGTTATATACAGTGATGCTTCATTGAAGGGACTTGGTTGTGTCCTTATGCAGAATGATCAGGTAATTGCTTATGCTTCACGTCAGTTGAAAACTCATGATGTAAATTACCCTACACATGATTTGGAATTAGATGCTGTTGTTTTTGCTTTAAAAATTTGGAGGCATCATTTGTATGGAGTAAAGTGTGAAATATATACTGATCACAAAAGTTTAAAGTATATATTCACTCAGAAAGAATTTAACACGAGATAGAGGAGATGGCTGGAATTAATCAAGGATTATGATTGTACAATTCACTACCATCTGGGAAAAGCAAATAAAGTGGCTGATGCTTTGAGTCGAAAAAGTAATGCTTCATTAACCATGCTATGTTTGGAACGAGATCCTTTGGTTTTTGATTTGATGAACTTTGGCATAGAAGTTGTTGGTGCAGGATGTCCTTCTATTTTGTTTCAGGTATTAGTGAGATCTTCTCTATCAGACAGAATCAAGCAAGCACAGAAGCAAGACAGTGAGTTGTAGAAAAAGGAAGAGCTGGTTCAGAAAGGTAAGTTGCCTGAATTAAACATTGATAGTGATTGTGTTTTGTGGTTTGGGAAGAGATTATGTGTTCCATGTGATTCACAGTTGAAGAATGAGTTGTTATGTGAGGCTCATAGTTCACCGTTTTCAGTTCATCCTGGCAGTACTAAGATGTACAGAGATCTGCGGGAGTATTACTGGTGGGATGGAATGAAAAGAGATATTGCTGATTTTACTATGAAGTGTTTGACTTGTCAGCAGGTTAAAGTAGAGAGGCAGTTACCGAAAGGGATGCTTCATCCTCTGATAGTGCCAGAGTGGAAATGGGAGAATATATCCATGGACTTTGTTGTGGGATTACCGAAGACATCTCGTGGTAATAATGCAATCTGGGTTATTATTGATCGCTTGACTAAATATGCTCATTTCCTTCCTATACGAGATAATTTTTCCCTAGATCAACTTTCCCATTTGTATCTTAAGGAGATAGTCAGGTTACATGGATTTCCTCTCTCCATTGTATCTGACCGTGATCCAAGGTTTACTTCTATCTTTTGGAAAGGCATTTAGAAGTCGTTGGGTACTGAATTAAATTTTAGTACAGATTTTCATCCTCAATCAGATGGGCAGTCAGAACGAACAATTCATACCATGGAAGATATGCTACGAGCCTGTTCGATGGATTATCAGGGAAGTTGAGAGTAACATCTTTCTTTGGTTGACTTTTCATATAATAACAGTTTTCATTCCAGTATACAGATGGAACCATTTGAGGTATTATATGGGAAGCGGTGTCGAACTCCAGTATTTTGGGATGAAGTGGGTGAAAGGAAGCTGATGGGACCCGAATTGATAGAAGAGATGGAAGAAAAGGTTCATTTGATTCAGAAACACATGAGAACAGCTCAGAGCAGGTAGAAGAGTTATGCAGATAACCGGAGGAAGGATCTGTCTTTCGAGGTAGGTGATCATGTTTTTCTCAAGGTTTCTCCATGACAAAGTGTGATGTGATTTGGTAAGAAAGGAAAGCTGAGTCCAAGGTTCATTGGACCATATGAAATTCTAGAGATAGTTGGATCAGTTGCATACAGAGTGGCATTACCTCCGATTTTATCTCAGGTACACAATGTTTTTCATGTTTCGATGTTGAGGAAGTATATTCCAGATTCATCTCATGTTTTGAGACCAGAGGTAGTTCAGTTGGAAGAGAATCTCTCTTATGAAGAACAACCAGTCCATATTCTTGACTGAAGATAGAAAGTGTTGCGAAATAAGGTAATCCACCAGGTAAAGGTTTTGTGGAAAAACCATATGGTTGAAGAGGCAACGTGGGAATCTGAAAATGCTATGAGGGATAAATACCCCCACTTATTTTGATAAGTGAATAAAATTGCGAGGACGCAATTCCCAAAAGGGGGGAAGGATGTAACATCCCAGGTAAATAATGAATAAAACATTTTCATATTTATTAATATTTACAAATTAAATATTAATTTTACTTTAAAGGGGTTTCTATGTTCGATAGCATACCCGATACGCAACGATGAGTTCTTTTGAAAACTTACATTGCACACTAGTAATATAATAATATTATTTTTAATGGTAGTTAACATTTAGCCGTTGTATTGGCGGTAATGGATAGAAATAACTAAAATATGATTATATATGTTTTTTAAATGTTTTTACATTTATCCAATAAAAGATAAAGGCTTAAAATATGGAAAGAGTTCAATTTTAGGCATTTATACCCTAATTTTCACTAAAGGTTCACTTATCACCTTTTGATGGCGAACCGTCATTAAATATAGTTTTGGTCAATCTTATAAATTCTATTGGACCAAATATAACTCTTCTTTATAATCAGGACATCAAAATTTACATTGGGTAAATTTTTGGTATCATTCCGATAATGTTCATTTTTTAATGAATAGTGTAAAATGTTGTATTTTAATTCAAAACCTCTTTTTAATAAAATTTATTTATATGATTAGATTATCATTTTAATTACTTTTAAAGTGAAATTAGAAAATATTTTTACCATTAAATCCAATAGTGGTCGTTGGAATTAATTTCACTTTGAAATCGGACATAAACTAGTGTCAATCTTTTGATACTTATTGTTTCATAAAAACACGCTATTTTTCATGACAGCGGGAATTAATTATTAAATTAATTAATGTGACTTATATGTTTTGAATTTTGTAAAATAGACTTCATTTTTTAATTCGGAATATCAAATATAGCTTAGGGTGAATTTTTGGTATTTTTTTGAAAAACTTCAATTTTTGATGAATAATGAAACCACTAAGTGGTACTTATAAAAACTGATTTTTCGTTTAAATGAAAGTTTACCACTTATGTGTTTGGAATTTCAAAAATCCTACATACATGGTTGTCATTAAAAATTAAAATGTGGTTCAATGAGATTAAAATAATTTTTTGGTGAATAGTAACTCTTAAGTTCTTAATCGCGATTAGAGGTAATTAGTGTAGTTTAAGGTAAGAATAATGTTTTCATAAAATTAAATGACCTAGAAACATGTCCTACCATCATTGTATGTGTCATGGAAGACCAAGAAAATCCATGGGTCAACTTGGGGACCCCCTGGATCCACTTTGGTTGGAAAATGACATAAATACCTTTTATTTAATGTTAAAGTAAAAAATGACACAAACATGAAATGTTTTACTAAAACAATTTTTAAAATGGGTTATACAAGTCATATTTTTGACTATAAATAGTCATTGGAAATCTAAAAATATTTCCTACATCTTAGTAATTTTTTTATAATTTTTAGACATTAAATAAATTAAATTATTTATGACATTATGATGATGCAGCGATGACCTCATTATTTATCGATTTAAATAAAATGGAAAGATAATGTAAAATCTAAGACCTACACATTCCAAAACCTATTTTATGAGTGGATTTATAACCCTCATCACCCTATCCTCGAAATAAATCAATGTGGGACCTTTAAAATCCGAAACCCTTTTGAAAATAAAGTAACATTTTGTAACTTTACAAGAGTGCCCCTCCTCTCCTCTTATAAAAGGCCCCCACCTCTACCACCTTACCCACACTCCCAAAGCCTTTGGCTCGGCCAACCTCTGCCCATTGTGTCTCTCCACTTCTCTCTCTTACTCCTTGAAGCCTAAATTTTGGTAGAAGTCTTCCCAAGGAAGCCTTTGAGCTCAAACCAAAGGCAGTTACCCGATTTTAAGGTAATGTCTTCTTTTGAGTCCTTTTGTTTTATTTTGCTTCTCCAACCACCTAAACTCTTTTTATTCTTTTATTTTGTAACAAATAAAGTATCCTAAATATACTAGTATGTTTTTATAAGAATTATTCGAGTTACACTTACACACACCTACATCTAATGGTTAAAGAACATACAGTTTTCGTGGATGGCGAATTTCTGCCTCCCGAAACGATGATTGTTCAACATTCTTTTAACACCTTCAAAGGTGGACATTAAGATGACACTATATTTATATACGATATATAATATGTTCATGCTTTCCTTAAGATTCTGTATTTTTCATTTTTGGGCATACCTTTATGGTTTTCATTATGGGTAAACGCGATATCTTCATTTAAGGAAGTGCAGACTACCGCCCCCTCAAAGTGATTTGATTTGTTAATGCCATATGTGGGACGTATAAAGGATGGAATTAAAGTTATTATATATGATTTTATACTGGAATTATAATATACCTCTATATCATTATTATTTATTTCCATTAAAGTATGAGATAGAAATGAAAGTAGCATTCATGCATACGTACGACTTACCGTCTCCATGAACGGTGTATTTCATTTCTTATTCCCAAATGTAATGTACTATTATAAGTACATGTATATAATGGATATATATGATGAATTATACATCTAAATGATGAATATAATTCTGGAATTAAAATATACACACCTCTCATTTAGTTTTAATTCCATTAATATGACAAAGAAATGAAAGTAGCGTTCATGCGTATGTACGGATTACCGTCTCTATGAACGGTGCATTTCATTTCTTACATCTAAATGATTATGTAATATTATAAATACATGTATATGCTGGATATATATGATATATATGATATCCAAATCAGGAATGTCATTTTGGATATAAAGAACCTTTGACCACACGAACAACATGTAATTGTAAGAAGTCCACTTTCGACTTAAGAACCAAATATCGACAAAACATACATTATTAACTTAAATGGTTACATAATGTTTATAACATGGAAATAAGTGATATACAAGGAATAATTAACTTGAAAAAGGTTCTCAAGAAAATGGAAATTAACTCAAGTTTATTATTCAGGATGTTAAAGAACGATCGAGTCAAGTCGGACCCGAGGTAAGGTACTTCGTCTCAATCTCCTTTCATTGAGGCATATTTTGTTCTATACAAAACTTTCTTTTATATGGTGTATAAACCTTTTAATTTTACTTTTATACAAAAGGAATCTTTTTCTATGAAGCGTTTTACTAAACGGCAAAAGGGAATGTTTTTTTAACGTACGCGGTGACAACGACCTTTTCCGCTGCCGGGAGTATTATTTGGTCTTTGGCTTCCTCAACAAGCCGTAATGTTTTTAAAATAAAATAAATACCATGTACTCTTTTATGTATTTTGGTATTGAAAATGGTTTTGATAAAGGATTATATTATTTCAATATAATTAAATTATATATTGTGATTGAAATCTGGAAATGTTATCATTCCTTTATATTGGTTTTATGTTTTATGATTTTATATTGGTACTTGGACATTTGATGGGTGGTTACGTGATAAACCATATGACGGGTGGTGCCGTGAATACCAGGACGGGTGGTTACGTTATAACCTCCAATGCATTGGGTATCGAAGTCGGTCGTATGGCTATTCCATTAAGTATGTATGGAAGTTGGCCGTATGGCTATTCCATTAAGTGATATGTGTGGAAGTAGACCGTATGGTTATTCCACTTAAGTATTTTATGTCCCAAGTTACCTTTATATGTAATGTGTTCTTTATATGGGTTTTATGGTAATCATTTGGTTACAAAAGGGTATGTAATGATATATTATTCAGTGAAGAGTTTTTACTGCTTCAAGAAGGTGAAGGTATTACTTTGATAAAGTATACATGGTTTATGTGATGTTTGAAAAACTAACAGTTTTCATTCTTTGTGTATCCCTTACTGAGCTTTTTATGCTCACCCCAAGTTTTTTTGAAATGTTTTTCATAGGACTTAATGTGGAATTTGATCAAGGACGGGATCAATGGAAAGTCATTCTATATAAAACATGGAACTAGACATGTCTCTTTTGAAGAGTTTTTTTTTATTTTATGGAAACATAGTAGAAGTGACTACTTTGTAATCTTTTGAGATGTAATAGTTATGTCCTAATTCTCTAAAAATCTAAACCTGAAAAGATCCTCAATGTGAATTATTCATTTAATTCAATATTAAGTAAGGTTTAAGGTCGGGGCCTTATAGTTTCATATTAGAGTTTAATAGAAATGAGCCAAGGTATCCTTGGATAGTTTTAGTTTTCATCATCTCTTCCCAAATTTATTCTTCATGGTTAGTATCTTGATTATGGTTTCTATAGAATGAGAGACTCTCTTTATGGTGGGGAGTCATTTTTATAGCAGTTGTTCTCTAAAGTGGGAATTATGTGCTATTTAAATCATTTTTCGATGCCATCTTCAGTGAGAAAAGCTATGGTGGTGTATTGTCATAGTTTCTAGTAGTTTGGGCACACAAAATCCAAAAATATGTTCAGTGACATGCAAATGTAGTTCAACAGGATAGGTATGAGATGAGGAATTTCTAAAAAATATCATCGTTATACATTCCAATATGTGAAGGATGAGCACTGGAAACCTTCAAGTTTACTTCACCCACTTCTAGTTCCTACATAGAAGTGGGATGAAAACTCTATGGACTTTGTGGTCAGGTTTCCATATATACAGAGGAAGAAGAATGTGATATGGGTGGTGGTCAATAGGCTTACCAAATCAACTCACTTCTTACCAATTCATGATACAACCATAGTTGAGGAGTTGGAAAATCTCTATATGAAAGAGATTTATTATTTTCATGGAGTTCCATATGATATAGTTTCTTATAGGGATCCTTGGTTAACATCTTATTTTTAGAGAGGCCTTCAGGAGGCATTGAGATCTCAATTCTGTTTGAGCACAACATTCCATCTATAGTTAGATGGACAGATAGAAAGATCTATATAGATTCTTGAAGATATGCTTTGAGATTTTGTTCTCAACCTTGGTGGATCTTGGGATGATCACTTGGGGTTGGTTGAGTTTTCTTATGACAATAGTTTCCTATTTGTGATCATGACAGCTCCATGTGTGGCCTTGTATGGTTGGCCTTGTAAATATCTATCATGTTGGTTGGAGGTTGGAAAAAGTTCCATGGTTGGACCATGTTTGGTAAAGGAGATGAAAAAAATATTCAGTTGATTCATTAGAGAATGTTGATAGCACATAGCCAATATAATTCTTAGGCTGATCATTGTTGTAGACCTTTGTAGATCTCAATTTTTAAATAAGTGTTCTTGAATATTTCAACCTATTTGGGTAATCAATGGCTTGGGAGGCAAGGGAATCTTTATCCTCATTTTGTGGGACCTTTCTAAGTTGTTGATCTTGTGGGAAAGGTTGTATATCGTTTATCACTTCCACTGTAACTGACATCAATACATAACATGTTTCTTGTATCTTAACTATGAAAGTATATGTCTGATACATCTCATATTATGTGCTAGAGAGATCTTGAGGATGAACCTACTTAATCTATGAATAGACACCTAGTCATTATAGTTGATTATGAAACATGACATCATGGTTCTGATTCTCATGATACATGGGAGAGGGAGGCACTGATGAGAGAGTAGTGGCTCGTCTTTTTGGTATGGAAGCATCATCGTAGGATTTCTAGGCACAGAACGTTCCTGTGGTGGGGATATTGTAATATCCTATTTCCATTTTTTTTGTATTCCTAAATCCCTCTTTTGGAACTTTGTTTGGTTGGGTTTTTCTTGGCATTTAATTGGGTGAAATACCAAATTTTTGGAACTTTATGGGCTAGTGCACTGTTGGCAAACCGCTTGCATAGGGTTTTCCAAACCGTGCACCATGCTACAGAAAAATGTAAAAAAATTAGATAGTTGGATTCATATGGCTTGCGTATGGTTTACCAAACCGTGCACCCTCTTTGGATAAACCATGCGACCCCTTTAAAACAGGTGCAATGCTTGCACACAGTTTATCTAAATAGTTCACTTGTGTAAAGACCCGTAAATTTCAAGGGAATTTTTTTCTTAATTTTCTTTGTAATTTTACAAGAACGCGGTTTCTGACGGCACCTGATTCCGAGGCCCGGAGTGCCCGGAATCATTTTCCGAAGTTTGGCTCGGGTACGTTCAGTGAACGGATGAGTGGGTTTATCTAACTTTTGAACCGGTGCCCGGAATCGAATTCTGAGGGCACCGATGAAATCGCAGCGCCGGTATTTTCTTATAAACGCCTCTTCTGGAGTTTCGTTTGCTCGGGTGTGGTTTTTAATTTTTGGGCTTAAAGTTTAGAAATAAAATAATTTGTTCGACAAACTTTATTTTATTTCACTTAAGCCACTTGAAGCCACTTGAAAGCCACTTAAACTAAGTTAAAACGGATAGGGTGCTATCTAGAAATATCCTACCCCCTTGGTAGGATATTTGTGAGGTGGGGCCTGCACGAGCCTCGCCGTTTCTTTCCGCTAAGTAACGCACCCGTGAAAACCCATCATTATAAAAGTCAGCTGACGCGTTTTCTTTTTTTCTTAACAGAACATTTAATTGGGCGGTTTATTTCGTGAATTAAATGGGCGGTTTCTTTCGTTGAATTAATTCAATGAATTGATGGGTCGTTACTTACCTTTTTCATTTGTTGGCGTAATAATAAAATAAGACCAACAAGTCTTTTGGAGGATTACTCATTGAGAGGTTTGTCAGAGCTCTTGAGCCTTCATCCTCCCACACGAAGAATGCGAAGAATGCGAAGAATGCCGACCTCCGACGAAGAACGCTGAACCCGCAGAAGTCGATGACACGACGCCGGATTCCGCGACGCCGACGTTCCCTTCCTACAACGTTCTTCTGCGATGTCTCTTCCTCCGCAACGAAATCCCCGATCAGCTATTTGAGGTAAGAGACTTCGGGATTCTCTTAAATCTCCCTTGTGTTTCTTTTAACAAAACACGTATTTAATTTTATTTAATTAAATTAAATCTGTTGTTTCTTGGTCCGTTGAGTTCGCCGACTCAACGTCGGATTCCAAGACGACGCGACGCCCTTCCGCGATGACGCGACGATCCCCTCCTTCCGCAACGAACAAATCCGCGAAGAACGTGCGTACATCGACGACTACGAGGTAGGGAATTATTTTGGAATTACCCCTTTTTATATTCCCGTAAATGTTTCTTTAAAAATTTAAAGAACCAGATTCGTGAACAATTTTAAATTTATTAAAAATTGTTGTTTCCTGTGTGTAATAAAAATTCTCCCGTTGCATATATCTAACGCGGAGGGTGCGGGCCAAACGAACACGGCCCGACAACCCTCCTCCGTTCTTCGTGATTGTGCGGAATTGACGGGCGACGATGGAACGTGATGCAATAGCAGTTTGATGATCCCGCAGTGATGAACGGATCCCGGGAGGGACAACGGCGCAGACGGGAAGGAAAACGGACCACCGGAGTGACTCCGGTGGCCCGCGGAAGCTGGTGGCGGCGCCCGCTGACCCGCGACCGCGCGGGTCAGACGCACGCGGGACGCGGCTTCAGCCGCGTCCGGTTGTCTAGGCGACACCCCGCGGGTGTCGCGGGGGTGTCACGTGGGGGTGGCGGCTCCCCCCCCCCCCCCCCCCCCCGCGTCGCTCGGCCACTCGGTCGAGCCGGGCCGCGCCCTGGCCGGGTCGGACCGGGTTCGGACCGGGTCGGGTCGACCCGGTTCGGCCGACTCAGGGGGGGGGGGGGGTCGGGCTGGGTCGGCCCGGGCCCGGACCCCCCGTCTTCGGACCGTTTTCGGTCAAATGCCCGTAACATGAGCTACGGGACTCCAAACGACTCGGTGTCAGCGGAAATGCGATCCTTGGATCGAGACGGTCGTTTCGGTATATCACAATCAAGGTTTCAGAATACTTTGAGTTCGGCCGGGTTGGTTCGTACACGAAACCAACCGGGCCCTCAGAGCGGAAACGCTCATATCTTGAGCTACAGACGTCCGATTGACGTGCCGTTGACTTCGTTGAATTTCTCTAAGTGAGACAGATCTTTTGGTATACTCCGCCCGAGGTTTGGACGCAGGTGGAGTACGGTCGGGTTGGTTTTTCCTTAAAAACCAACCGGGGCCCTGGGACGAAAAAGCCAATAACTCTCAGACCGGGCGTCCGATTGACACGCCGTCTGCGACATTGAGTTCCTGTTGACAATATGGAACTTTTGGATACATCAACTTTGGACTTTGTGTCAGTTGATGTATCAGCCTCTCGGCTCGTGGAGCGGACCCTCTGAAACGAGCTTGCTGTGCGCGGGAACCCTAGTGCTGGCTGCGACTGCTTCTTCGACAGCAACGACTGTGCAGAGATCCTCCGTGGACCCCGACGACGACCGTGCAGAGATCCTCAGTGGACTGCGGTGACGACTGTGCAGAGATCCTCAGTGGACTGCGACAACTACTACACTCAGCGATCCTACGTGGATCAGTGCTATAGGTCCTTTGTGGGCCCGGTCCTGTGTGGGCCTGATCCTGTGTGGGTCCGATCCTGTGTGGGTCAGCGCTCAGCGGTTCTGTGTGAGCCAGCGCCTACAGGTCCTGTGTGGGCCCGATCCTGTGTGGGTCATTGCGGGGGTTAGTTACCTATCGATCCTTTGTGGGTCCGACAACTTAGATGGATCAGTGATCATCTTTATCGTCATCCGAAGAAGTATACCTGTGTGAGCTGAATCATGTGTTACTCTCCTTTGTGGATTGTGTTGAGCTATCCTGTGTGGATTTACTGTTTACTCTCCTTTGTTGATTGTGTTGAGCTATCCTGTGTGGATTTACTGTTTACTCTCCTTTGTGGATTGTGTTTTGCTATCCTGTGTGGGATTACGTTTTGTTTTCCGGTGTGGACTGGGTTGTGCTTGGGCTCGGACGTTGGAGCCGAACGGGAATTGATGACTTAGGTATATGTATGGGCATATACCTAAGCCATGTCTGATGTTACTTCGTGATTGTATCTTTCCTTTTTGGATTATCCTTTGTGGATTTCCGGAGACCTAAGGGGGTCTCGGGGTCCCTACTGAGTAGCTTATACTCACCCCTGCACGGGCTTTGCCCGTACTACGTTGTGTTGGTTGCAGACGACGGACAACGCTGATCGTGGTGGAGGCGTGCGGAGCAGGACGGTACCTGGAGGTGGACCACTGGGCGGGACGTACTCGGAGCGGTTAGGTGGACTCGAGGAGTAGTGGAGGCTATCTGTACCCACCCTTCAGGTGGGACTTCCAGAGGATGGCTCGACGCTGCGGCTTTTCTTTTCAGTTGTTGTTTTTCCCTTTCAGTTGTACTTTATAGTTGGGCTTGTATTTCCGGCCCCTTTTTCTTTCAGCACAGCTTGTTACAGTTTTACTTAGTGTTTAATTTTACGCTTGCTTACTCTGTGGTGCTTGTTTACTTTTCAAAGGCAATGCCTTCCCTTTTTGTTGGGATTTACGCCTTGGTGCTAGTCACCAGCCCCTGGCCTATGGAAGGCGGGCTTGGGGTAGTCACGAAACGGGCCCCAAGGACGGGTCGTGACAAATTGGTATCAGAGGATGGTCGGTTCTACCGCAGACTCTGATCTTTCTTCTATGTGAAGCAATAGTGTTTAGTGTATTGAGTGTGGTTATCAGTCTAGGGAGTCCAGTGTTGGTGCGGCGGCCGACGTATCCGTACACCAGGACCCTGACTTCTGATTTATGACTTAATGCACGAAAACATTGATTGCATGTGTGTTACAAGTTTTCATTGCGATTACTTGTGTCAGCTCACCAGGTATACTGTTCTGACCGTGGCGCACTTGTTTCCTGTTCAGGATGGCCCGACGACAGCAGCCAGCCAGGGTTCCGAGAGTAGAGCGCGACGACAGCCCGCCGAGGGACGAGGCCTTGGTACAGGGCCCGTTGACAGCAGAGGCACCGGCGATACCTTTACCCGCCGAGCCCCCGATGCTTCCAGCGCTGACCGCTGACGTTGCACGATGCCTCGGAGCTCTGCATGAGTTTTAGTGCCAGCGATCACCCAGGTTTCGTGGGGAGACGGACCCCCAGGCAGCCGAGGACTGGCTGGAGGCGGTCGTTCGAGTTTTCAGGCTAGTGAGGACACCAGCAGACCTCATGGCGATCCTCGCAGCGAGCCTACCGCACGCAGCAGTAGGACGATGGTGGAGCCTGATGCTCCAGGTGCATGATGAGGCCTCTCTCATTTGGACGGACTTTGAGAACCTCTTCCGCTCAAAGTTCGTCCCTGCCACCCTCCGTCCGGTGCGCATTCAGGAGCTTCTTCAGCTGCGGCAGGGCAGCTTGACGGTCGCCCAGTACGCGACGAGGTTTACCGATCTTTCTTGCTACTCGACCGACATGGTGCGAGACCCCTTCTTCCGGGCCCGGACCTTCGAGCAGGGATTGAGACACGAGATCAGGGCATCGCTGATCTCCCTGAGCATCCCGACCCAGGAAGGAGTGCTGGAGCGAGCCCTTCTGATCGAGAGCTTTCTGGCTGAGTCTACAGCGAGACCTACCGCAGGGCGGCAGGTTACGGAGTCTTCGGCAGCAGGTAGCCGACGGATGACTCAGGGTTCCAGGCAGACCAGACCTTCCGGAAGACGACCTCGGGACACTGGCTCAGCAGTGCGGGGCAGACAGTGCGGAGCCAGTCTTCCGAGAGGAAGGCAGTGCTACGAGTGTGGTGGGCAGGGCCACATGGCTCGTGACTGCCCGACCCGCCGTACCGAGGGGCAGTAGACGGTGGAGGGGCCACCCAGGCAAAGACAGAGGGTCGACTGTTGCGGTCCGTAGGGAGGACGCGGACGAGGCAGAGGAGCTGGACGAGCTGCAGGTGGTGGGCGACGCTTTGAGGCTCTGCCACCACCACCACCAAGAGGCCCGCCCCAACCACAGGGAGCTGGCGGGCAGAGACTGGCACAACTCCAGGCAGGGGAGGCCTACGACCACGGTACTCCAGAGATGATTCGAGGTACGATCTATGTCTATTACACCCTTGCTGCAGTTCTTATAGACACAGGAGCGAGTCACTCTTTCATAGCCGCTGCCCTTGTTCAGAGCTCGGAGATTCCGACAGAGCCGTTGGCTCGATCCTTACGTCTAGAGACTCCTACGGGAGCAGAATCGACGATTACGCACTGTTGCCGGCAGTGTGAGCTTACTCTAAGAGGAGAGAGCTTCGGCTGGGATCTTCTTGTAGCGGCGTCGAGGCCTTACGATGTCATCTTGGGCATGGATTGGTTATCTACGGTCAATGCCCAAATTGACTGTTTTAGGCGCAAGGTGCGATGTGTGCGCACCGACGGGAGAAGGTTCACCTTCACCAGCGAGAAGGGAGCCTTTGCAGCAAAGGATGGACTCCCGCAGAGGAAAGGGCAGGCCATCACTCATCAGTTGGCTAGCCTCATCCTTGGAGCAGCTGACGTGCGGAGTCCTAGTTTTCCTGCTGTGGTGGATCAGTATGTGGATGTCTTTCCTGACGACGTTCCAGGGCTACCTCCTCGCAGAGAGGTAGACTTTTATATTGATCTGTACCCCAGGACATACCCGATATCCACTCCAGCGTATCAGATGGTTCCCGCCGAACTTCGAGAGCTATGGGTACAGTTGGAGGACTTGCAGGGCAAGGGGTTCATCTGACCCAGTGTTTCACCCTGGGCTTCGCCGATTTTGTTCGCCAAGAAGGCGGACGGGAGCTTGCGACTGTGTGTCGACTATCGTCGCCTGAACCAGGTGACAGTGAGGAACAAGTATCCGCTACCAAGGATTGATGACCACTTCGATCATCTCAAGGGAGCGCGGTGGTTCTCGAAGATAGACCTCAGGTCAGGCTATCATCAGCTCAGAGTTCGAGACGAGGACATGCAGAAGATGGCCTTTAGGTGTCCGTATGGCCACTATGAGTTTTTGGGTATGCTTTTTGGTGTAACCAACACTCCAGCAGTGTTCATGAGCCTCATGAAAAGGATCTTCCAGCCGTACCTCGATCGATTTGTCGTGGTCTTCATCGACGACATTTTAGTGTACTCGACTACGAAGGAGGAGCACGCCTACCACTTGCAAGTTGTACTAGACACAATCCGAGAGCAACATCTTTATGGAAAGGTCTCGAAGTGCCAGTTCTGGTTATGTGAGGTCCACCTCTTGGGGCACGTCATTTCTGAGGCGGGAGTTGCTGTGGATCCCGCAAAGATCGAGGCGGTGCTAGCTTGGGAGCTACCCAGGAGCGTGACAGAGGTGCGGAGTTTCTTGGGTCTAGCCGGATACTATCGAAGATTTGTGCCGGACTTCTCTAGAGTTGCGGCGCCACTCTAAGCTTTGATGAAGAAGGGGAAACCCTTTGTGTGGTCAGAGAGATGTCAGTAGAGCTTTCCAGTGCTGAGACAGAGATTGACCAGCGCACCTATCTTGAGGTTTCCTGAGGAGGGATTTAGATATGTAGTCTATTGCGATGCATCAGGGACTGGACTCGAGTGTGTCCTGATGCAGGAGCAGGCCGTGATAGCCTATGGATCACATTATTTGAGGCCGCATGAGCAGAACTACGCCACTCATGACCTGGAGTTAGCAGTAGTGGTCTTCGCCCTGAAGACTTGGCGGCACTATCTGATGGGTGAGCGCTTTATAGTCTTTTCTGACCACCAGAGTCTCAGGTACATCTTCTCTTAGAAAGACCTGAACCTGAGACAACGACGATGGCGCGAGTTCCTCTAGGACTATGACTTTGAGATAGTCTATACTCATGAGAAGGGGAAAGTGGTAGCCGATGCCCTCAGCAGGAGGACGGGCATTCAGCTACTTGAGGAGGTGACAGAGCAGCTAGCCCCTTTGCAGATATCCTTCATGGATATAGATGGAGCAACCTTCCTTCAGTCTCTCACAGTCTCTCCTCCACTTCTGCAGTGGGTCAGAGAGGCACAGTGTGGGGACACTGACTGTGAGACACGGCGTGTACAGATATCATCGGGACAGGCACCTGATGGTTTCTCCCTTGGAGCGGAGCACGACGTCCTTTTCAGAGGATGTACCTTGGTACCAGTCGCTTTGCAAGAGGAGGTGCCGAGAGTGTTTCACACTTCTCCTTTGGCGGTACATCCAGGAGTGGCAAAGATGTACCAGGACCTCAGACTTCAGCACTGGTGGCCGGGCATGAAGAAGGTTGTGGCAGTGTTCGTTTCACGGTGCCTCACCTGCCAGTAGGTGAAGGCAGAGCATCAGGTACCAGCAAGCTTGGTACAGCCCTTGGAGGTCCCAGAGTGGAAGTGGGACGGGATATCTATGGACTTCATGACTGGACTTCCACGCACTTCTAGAGGTCACGACTCCATTTGGGTGATTGTTGACCGACTCACCAAGTCGGCACACTTCTTACCCATCAGAGAGCAGGGCTCAGTGGAGATCTTGGGGAGTCTCTACGTTTAGGAGATTGTACGACTTCATGGTGTGCCATCGACTATCTTCTCCAATCGGGACGCTCGTTTTACTTCCAGGATTTGGAAGGGGTTGTAGGAGGCATTCGGGACGCGACTACGTCTGAGCACCGCCTTTCACCCTCAGACGGATGGTCAGACAGAGAGAACCATTCAGACTCTCGAGGACATGCTCCGTGCATGTGTCCTCAACTTTGGTCGCAGCTGAGAGGACCACCTACCCTTGGTGGAGTTCGCGTACAACAAAAACTACCACTCCACCATTGGGATGGCAACATATGAGGCGTTGTACGACATGCCTTGCAGATCTCCTTTGTGCTGGACAGACCCCGGAGAGTCAGCACTTGTGGGACCAGAGATGGTCCGGGCCATGACAGAGAAGGTCCAGGTCATCCAGGAGCGGATGAGGACAGCTCAGAGCCGGCAGAAGTCATATGCTGACAGGAGGCGGAGGCCACTAGAGTTCGAGGATGGCGACCACGTCTTCTTGCGGGTCTCACCTCGGCATGGTTTACGGAGATTTGGCCGAGGCGGCAAGTTGTCTCCACGCTTTATTGGACCATTCCAGGTCATCAGCAGGATTGGCGAGGTGGCTTATCGCCTGGCTCTACCACCTCAGTTGCACCGGGCACACGACGTCTTCCATGTATCTCAGCTGAGGAGATACGTGCATGACCCGACGCACATCATTGACTATGGGGAGCTAGACGTGGATGATGGGGTGGCTTTTGCGGAGGTCCCAGTGGAGATAGAGGGTCGACAGGAGCAGGTCCTACGTGGGCGATCGATCCCTCTTGTGCGCATCAGATGTCATCATGGGAACCTCCAGGAGAACACTTGGGAGTGGGAGACTTAGATGTGTGCTCACTACCCACATTTGTTTCCCTAGTTTATGATGTATCTTTACGGGGACGTAAAGCCCTGAGGTGGGAGTAATGTAAAGACCCGTAAATTTCAATGAAATTTTTTTCTTAATTTTATTTGGAATTTTACAAGAACGTAGTTTCTAACGGCACCTGATTCCGAGGCCCAGAGTGCCCGGAATCATTTTCCAAAGTTTGGATCGGGTACGTTCAGTGAACGGACGAGCGGGTTTTTCTAACTTTTGAACCAGTGCCTGGAATCGAAATCTGAGGGCACCGATAAAATCGCAGTGCCGGTATTTGCTTAGAAACGCCTCTTCCGGAGTTGCGTTTTCTCGGGCGTGGTTTTTAATTTTTAGGCTTAATGTTTAGAAATAAAATAATTTGTTCGACAATCTTTATTTTATTTCACTTAAGCCACTTGAAGCCACTTGAAAGCCACTTAAACTGAGTTAAAACGGATAGGGTGCTATCTAGAAATATCCTACCCCCTTGGTAGGATATTTGTGAGGTGGGGCCCACACGAGCCCCACCGTTTCTTTCCGCTAAGTAACGCACCCTTGAAAACCCGTCATTATAAAAGTCAACTGACGCGTTTTCTTATTTTCTTAACAGACCATTTAATTGGGCAGTTTATTTCATGAATTAAATGGGCGGTTTCTTTCGTTGAATTAATTCAATGAATTGATGGGTCGTTACTTACCTTTTTCATTTGTTGGCGTAATAATAAAATAAGACCAACAAGTCTTTTGGAGGATTACTCGTTGAGAGGTTTGTCAGAGCTCTTGAGCCTTCATCCTCCCACGAAAAGAACACGAAGAACGCGAAGAACGCCGGCCTCCAACGAAGAACGCCAACCCCATGGAAGTCGACGACGTGACACTGGATTCCGCGATGCCGATGTTCCCTTCCTAGAACATTCTTCTGTGACGTCTCTTCCTCCGCAATGAAATCCTCGATCAGCTGTTTGAGGTAAGAGACTTCGGGATTCTCTTAAATCTCCCTTGTGTTTCTTTTAAAAAAAACACAGATTTAATTTTAATTAATTAAATTAAATCTGTTGTTTCTTGGTCCGTTGAGTTCGCTGACTCAACGCCGGATTCCGCGATGACGCGACGCCCTTCCGCGACGACGCGACGATCCCCTCCTTCCGCGATGAACAAATCCGCGAAGAACGTGCGTACGACGATGACTACGAGGTAGGGAATTATTTTGGAATTACCCCTTTTTATATTCCCATAAATGTTTCTTTAAAATGTAAATGAACCAGATTCGTGAACAATTTTAAATTTATTAAAAATTGTTGTTTCCTGTGTGGAATAAAAATTCTCCCGTTGCTTATATCTAACGCGGAGGGTGCGGGCCAAACGAACACGCCCCGACAACCCTCCGCCGTTCTTCGTGATTGTGCGGAATTGACGGGCGATGACGGAACGTGACGCAAGAGCAGTTTGATGATCCCGCAGTGAAGAACGGATCCCGGGAGGGACAACGGCGCAGACGGGAAGGAAAACGGAACACCAGAGCGACTCCGGTGGCGCCCCCGCGCGCCGCCGGAAGAACCACCGCGGCTGAAGCCGCGGCGGCCGCGCCCTCTGAACCGCGGCCGTGCGGGTCAGACGCGCGCGGGACGCGGCTTCAGCCGCGTCCGGTTGTCTGGGCGACACCTCGCGGGTGCCGCGAGGGTGGCGGGTCCCCCCCGCGTCACTCGGCCGCTCGGCCGAGCCGGGCCGGGCTGACCGAGTCGGGCCGGTCCGACCGACCGGGCCGCACCCTGGCTGGGTCGGACCGGGATCGGACCGGGTCGGGTCGACCCGGTTCGGCCGACTCAGGGGGGGGGGGGGGGGGGGTCGGGCCGGGCCCAGACCCCCCGTCTTCGGACTGTTTTCGGTCAAATGCATGTAACTTGAGCTACGTGCCTCCAAACGACTCGCCATCAGCGGAAATGCGATCCTTGGATCGAGACGGTCGTTTTGGTATATCACAGTCAAGGTTTCAGAATACTTTGAGTTCGGCCGGGTTGGTTCGTACATGAAACCAACCGGGCCCTCGGAGCGGAAATGCTCATATCTTGAGCTACGGACGTCCGATTGACGTGCCGTCGACTTCGTTGAATTCCTCTACGTGAGACGGATCTTTTGGCATAATCCATCTGAGGTTTGGACGTAGGTTGAGTACGTTCAGGTTGGTTTTTCCTTAAAAACCAACTGGGCCCCTGGGACGAAAAAGCCAATAACTCTCAGTCCGTGCGTCCGATTAACGCACCGTCTACGACGTTGAGTTCCTGTTGACAATACAGAACTTTTGGATACATCAACTTCGGACTTTGTGTCAGTTAATGTATCAGCCTCTCGGCTCGTGGAGTGGACCCTCCGAAACGATCTTGCTGTGTGCGAGAACCCTAGTGCTGGCTGCGACTGCTTCTTCGACATCGACGACTGTGCAGAGATCCTCTGTGGACTCTGACGACGACCGTGCAGAGATCCTCAGTGGACTGCGGCGACGACTGTGTAGAGATCCTCAGTGGACTATGATGACTACTGCACTTAGCGATCCTACGTGGATCAGTGCTACAGGTCACGTGTGGGCCCAGTCCTGTGTGGGCCCGATCCTGTGTGGGTCAGCGCTCAGCGGTTCTGTGTGAGCCAGCGCCTACAGGTCCTGTGTGGGCCCGATCCTGTGTGGGTCATTGCGGGGGTTAGTTACCTATCGATCCTTTGTGGGTCCGACGACTTAGATGGATCAGTGATCATCTTTATCGTCATCCGAAAAGTATACCTGTATGAGCTGAATCATGTGTTACTCTCCTTTGTGGATTGTGTTGAGCTATCCTGTGTGGATTTACTATTTACTCTCCTTTGTGGATTGTGTTGAGCTATCCTGTGTGGATTTACTATTTACTCTCCTTTGTGGATTGTGTTGTGCTATCCTGTGTCGGTTTACGTTTTGCTTTCCTGTGTGGACTGGGTTGTGCTTGGGCTCAGACGTTGGAGCCGAACGAGAATTGATGACTTAGGTATATGTATGGGCATATACCTAAGCCATGTCTGATGTTACTTCGTGATTGTATCTTTCCTTTGTGGATTATCCTTTGTGGATTTCGGGAGACCTTCGGGGGTCTCGGGGTCCCTACTGAGTAGCTTATACTCACCCCTGCATGGGCTTTGCCCGCACTACGTTGTGTTGGTTTCAGACGATAGACAACGCTGATCGTGGTGGAGGCGTGCGGAGCAGGACGGTACCTGGAGGTGGACCACTGGGCGGGACGTACTCGGAGCGGTTAGGTGGACCCGAGGAGTAGTGGAGGCTATCTATACCCACCCTTCAGGTGGGACTTCCAGAGGACGGCTCGACGCTGCGGCTTTTCTTTTCAGTTGTTGTTTTTCCCTTTCAGTTGTACTTTATAGTTGGGCATGTATTTCCGGCCCCTTTTTCTTTCAGCACAACTTGTTACAGTTTTACTTAGTGTTTACTTTTCCTCTTGCTTACTCTGTGGTGCTTGTTTACTTTTCAACGACAATGTCTTCCCTTTTGTTGGGATTTACGCCTTGGTGCTAGTCGCCAGCCCCTGGCCTATGGAAGGCGGGCATGGGGTAGTCACGGCACGGGCCCCGAGGACGGGTCCTGACAACTTGTTCTGAGGAAACCATCCAGATGGGGTTTTCCTTATTTTTAATTTTAATTAAAAATTCATGAACCATATTTTGAGGTCCCCAACAGACCAAATTGGTCCCAAATAGTTTCTCCCTTCCTATTAGACTCCAAGAAGGATTCTAGGACCCTAAAACCACTTTTGTAAGTGATCCGAAGCTAGGTGAATGGCGGTCAATCTTATCCGTGTTAGTTTCCTCCTCTTGTTCTTAATCTCTTGTAATATCTCTCCATCTCCTTAGGGTATTTTTGATCTTTTTTTTAAAATTTTGGAAATAATACCCACTATTTTTTGTTTTTAAACCTAGGTTTTATCCTCATTTCCTTGGATTCCATTTTTTTCATTCTTCCTCTGAAGAATCCAGATTCGGGTTTCGCGCTTCTAGATCTAGCGATTCAAAGGTAGGTAGTTCCATTTTTATTCCCAATTCATATTAACCCTAAATTGATATTTTAAATTAAATTGACGATTTAATTATAATTTCATGATTAGTTTTAAATTTAATTCAATGAATTGATTAAAAAACCAATTCCATTGAATGGGGGTTTTCATAAAAATAGGTTTTTAGAATAAAATTGGAAATCCCCCAATTCTGTTGAATTTGGGAGTGTTTATGAAATTTGGGTAATTTAAATTGATTAATTTAAATTATGGGTTTGATGGAAATTTTGTTGATTAAATTATAGAATTTAATTGTGGAAAAATTGATTTGAAGGAATGTTTTTAAAAACCCCAATTCCATTGAATTGGGGGTTTGTTATAAAATTGGTGGAATGTGTTTGAAAAATTAAATTGTTAAATTTAGTTTGTAAAAATGGATTGTGAAATTGTATGATTTCTTTTCAAATACTCATTTTTGAAAAATGTATTTAAATGTTTTGATGTAAACTTAAGGATTTCATCTTTTTGAAAAGGCATCTCTTTGATTAAAAACTCATTAGGGTTTTAAAGGGAAAATTGGCATGTTTGAAATATATAATGGGATTTAATTGTATTTTAAGCGGTCTTAAAATAAATTACACTTAGTTGTTTTGAACATGAAAACATTCATTCCTTAAGTAGTTAGAGGGTTATTTTTGGGAGCACTTTATGAATTATAATGTTCGAAAAAATCCTATCAGCATGTCACATCACTTAGGTGATGGTGGTTCCTCTTCTTTTACCTATGTTTTGAGGGACGTGTGTATACACATATTGTATTTTCACAGTGTCGAGTCCCTATAGACTAGAACTCTCATACCTATTTGGAATATTACCATGTTGGTTTCTAGTTTTTATTTTTAATGTATATATTATATTATTGTAAACTCTTTTACATGAATTGTGAATTTATATAAACTAATTTATATGAAATAGTTTTTAAGAAATTTTTGAAAAGGGCCATTTGTATAAAGAAAAGATTGATTAAAGGTAAATTCCATCATTTGAAATGAATTTCAATCATTTGAAATTTAAAGCATGGTTTTTTTAAAATATGATTTTGAAATTAAAAACTAGTTTTTTAAAATTGAAAGAACATTACTTAGTTAATTTGATATTGGAATCTATTATGGAATCTTTTTGTGTAATCCTACTGGGATTTAGCACACACCATACTTGTGCCTCCCTATGTTTTATATTATCTCCTCCTAGGTTAGATCAATGGAAAGGAAACCCTTGGAGGTGGTTTTAGATATTTACCCATGGACTTGTTGAGTTGTGTCTGAGTTGGGACTTGGGTGGTTTATCTTCTTGTTTTTCTAGTTTTTTTGGTACTTGGTTATTGTACTTTGTCTTTTATTTCCTGTTTCACATCTGGTACATTAATCCAAGTGGAGTTTCTTTTTTTATGAATTAATGACTAGTCTCCTTTACTTCCACAATTGTTAGTTTCAAATTCATTCCCACTTTTATTTTTTATGATGTCATGTGCTAGGTGCCAACATTTGGGGATCATGAACACCCTTTAATCTATGTCAGGACTAGGTCAGTTATCAGGACACCAAGGTACATGAGATGGTTCGGGATAGTTTTGGACTAGGTTCATGAAATTAGCATCAATATTTATTTTCTCCTAATCATCCTTACTTAAAACAAATTAGAGGTTCTATAATTGAGTTTTTATAAAGTCTTGTAATGTTATAATTTCATTACATTAGATTTTTAGTCATGTTTCATAATGATTAAAATGATGATGAACTAGTTTTGGATTGTTTACTAATATCAATGGATTACCTAATAATGACCATTAATTTATCTATTATACCAAAAGTACCATATTAATTTTATATATCACTTATATATATATCATATATTATCAAATGATAAACACTAAAACCATCTATTTTTGGATTTTTAGCAAAATGCATGTTTATTCAAGGAAGTAATAGTCTGTTCAATGTGAGATTTACATTTAATTTTTTAAATAGAAAAGAGGAGGATAGTTAATGATTGTATAATAACTATAATAACATAACAATATAATTATGATACTTATTTTATAATTTTATAATGGTTAAATTGATTTTTTGGAAGAAGAAAATCATATAAATAAATATAAAAATTAGAGAGAACCTAAAAAATTATACCTCACTTCTTGGATTATCACCTTTGTGACTAGGATAAAACCATTAAGGGTTGGTATTTTGAGAAGAAAGTAAACCTCATAAGTATGTATATGAATGTGGAAGAGAGTTTTGGGTAGTGATTTTGAAGAATAGAAGGGATTTTTCTATGTTGGGAAGTAATGATAGGAGTTCCTCTTTTATAACTGAGAAAGAGTGACAGTTGTTGACCGCTTAGTTTTAATGATCACAAAATCACGTTTTTAATCATATTGATGAATTTCATGTTTCCTATAAGTAATAAATATTCAGAGAATAGGTGATAAATCCATCTACGTATGAGACACTAATGATACAAACATTATTTCTCATCACACATCACCAACATAAAACTATATATGTCTGTGATACCTCTAGGATATCACACCATCAGATTGTCAAACTACTGAATTGAATAATTGAAAAAGTTTGAGACACCATTAGTTGAAAAACCACCAAGATATCATCAAACATGAAAATAAATATAAATACGTATGAGATACACCTATACTCATACCACCAACACTGAAAAATTCCTCAAGTTTGAGACACTATCAGATCATACACCCTCATACCAGAGACACTACTAGCATAATAAAAATTTGGATAAGCATGCGATACCATTAGAGTGTCATAATGCTAGAGAAATATACAACCAGAGCTTGAAACATCCAAATCCTAATACATCATCACTATTTTTATTACATTACTTAGTTTTGAAATAAATTACTCTAACAAATATATTCATCAAATTTAAAGCTATTTAATATTTTAATGATTGTATCTTAAATGTTTGACATAAATTATATCATAAAGTATAGTATGAGGAAGTAAATGATTCATATCTTCCTATTATTGCTGATAAAAGTGAAGCACACACCCTCATGGAGACATAGAGAAGAAATTGTATAAAAAATAGAAAAAATGTATAAAGAATAAAAGATAATTGGATAGAAATAACTCATGATTCACTAAATATCTGAGAGTTGAATAGATCAATTGATGTGAACACTCGAACAAGGAATCCAAAGCATCATCACATCAAGTTCTTAACTCCTACAAAAAACAATAGTTTGTGACACACTATTTTTCATGGAGATTTCGAAGGAACCTGGATCAAGTGTCATTTCAGATTCAACTCAAGAGTCACAAGCTGATTTGAAATAGACCAAGCACTTCTAAACTCTACAATCCTATATTTCTCAAATTTTTTAGTTTTATTACATTTTTAATAGTCTATGTGCTTACTCTTCTTTACCACACACACACTGTCTCCAACAGTAAACCAGATAATACTTGATATATTCTCAAACAATTTTCTTATTGGTATCTCCCATGGATAAGAGTAGTAGAGATCCTTGTGTGGCCCGTTTATTTCTATTCCCACAAAAAACTATGGAAGAGGTTGTGTGTGACCTGGATAGTTTTAAAATGTTGTATAAACCCAATCCAGTTGTTGGATAAACTAATTTTTTTTATAAAAAATTGCTTGGTGGTGGGTGATCACAAAGTAGAGAGGACTATATCTTGACTTGGGAATGAAACTATTGTATTCAATTTTTTTACTATTTATTTTAATTTTGTTTTACTTTTTTCAACTTTTAAACTAAAAAACAATTTTTAACTATCAACCAAATTCATACATTGATAGATTACATTAATTTTTATTGATATAGTATTTTAAACAAGTAATTTTATTTCAAAGGATTCAAAGGTATTCTTTATATTATTCATACGAGAACTAATCAATATTTAGAGAAATATTTAGAAATAGAATAATATATATTATAATACTTATTTTAATAAAAATTCATATATTTAAACTTTGGGGGGGATTTTAAAATAATTCAATTTTAACCGAATTTTTTATTGGGTACTCAATTCACCCCCCTCTTGAGGTATTCACTATTCCCAAAAGGGTTTTTTATTTTGTATTCAAGTTTTAAATTTATATTCAATGTGATTTTAGTTATACATTAAAGATATTAAATTTCTATTAGTTATAAATTTATCTCTTTAATATGGATAATCTTCGAGAAAGTTATTCTACCAACAGAACTCCCTTCATTAATTAAAAAAATTAATATAAATGGAAAATAATGATGAAAATTTACATAGAGACCATGAATTTTCATATTTTTTCTACAATAGATAATGAATATTTAATACCTAATACTGATATAAGCACTTGGTATGATGAAAAAAATAATATACAATAGTAATTGTATGGTTATTAATAACCTATACTGTTCCCTTGGCGATTAAGAGTTTAATAGGATTTATTTTGTAAATTTTCTTTTGAAATTTGGGACATATTGTTTATTTCCAATAATGGAACTTGAATTGTTAAATGAATGTGGATTTATACCTATACTATAAAATATGATAATCTTAATGTGAAACCTAGTGAACCCATTTTTGATACGCACCTTAGGTTTAATGAGATTTTCAATATAATTATCTTTCTCAAATTGCCTTTATTTGACAAGGATCAGATAATGAGATTATGGAGATGTCTACCTAAAAGATGGATAGGCACATAAGTGACAATCATAGAATCCTATGATATCAATAAATTACCTTTTAAGGAGATGATAGTTAAAATTATGATGTATGAAGAGGATTTGAAGGTAAAAAGAGAAGAGGATGAGGAGCCTTAGAGGATGTCAGTATCTTTTAAGACTACTTCCCCTAGACAACAGAAGGAAAAAGAAGAAGAGAATATACAAGTTTTAGATTTGAGTGATAGTGAATCTACTTCTTATAGTGATAATGAATTTTATAACCTAGTTAGAAGGTTCAAGAAGTTTTTTAGTAAGAAAAAGTTTTTCAAAAAAGAAAACTATAAAGTAAAATATGTCAATATAGTAAATTAGAATAAAAATGATGATGATCCCAATAATGTTGTCTGCTATGAATGAAAAAGGAATGGTCTCATAAAATCTGACTATCGAAATATTAAGTATAAAAATAAATATGAAGATAAAGAAATAATATACAAAAAATCCATGAAAGCAACATGGAGTTCTTCATAAGATAGTTCAAGTGATTTAGATGCATCACTTGAAAATAAACTAGACAGATAAAAAATGTATGTATTGACTAAGGTTGAGGAGGTACTTGACTTACCTACCATTTCTAGTGTTTTGACTCTACATGAGATTGATAATTATTTTAATGAACATGATACTGGTGACATGTAAAATGAAAAATTGTTTGAATAAATCTACATTGTAGAGAATACCTTTAATGAATTAAGGGATAAGTATAAATGTCTTAAAAGGAAACATGCTTGAACTGTAAATATAAAATCTGAGTTGTCTATAGAAAAGGATAAAAATGTTAAAATTCTCAAAGAAAAAATGAACTTAAAATTTAAAATGATCAATTGAATAATGTCTATGAACAATTTAAAAATGGTATAGAGACTCTTAAAAAAGTTTTGGGAATCCAGGTTGCTCCCAAATATGTCACTAGGATAGGATACAAACCTGGATAGAGGAGAATAACTAAGAATAATTTTTTTCTTAAATCTAGACCAGAAACCTCTATTAAAAAACATTTTTTAAAAGGAAACAATTGTTTTATTTCTAAGAGTCTACAATCCATTTATATAAAATTTGTAAGGTAAATGTGGGTTCCCAAACCATTGATCACTGAAATTTCTAAACTTAATAAGATTTTGGTATAAAAACCATTTCTTGTTTAACACTAGTTTTATTGCAAAATACATGCTAACCTCTAATATAAGTTTATGGTACATGGACAGTTTATGTTCAATACATATGAATGGAGATAACTCTTACTTCAATAGTCTTATCAAGTTTGTTGGTGTCCATGTCTCTTTTTGTGACAATGCAAAAGAAAAAATCATCGGCCAAGGTCATATTGAAATAAAAAATTCTATTCTATTTTTTAAAGACTTATATTTTAATGGTTTTAAGTATAATATTTGTAACACCCCGAGATTTTATGAAAAATATTTTTTTTAATTTCTTGTGTTTTACGCTATGCCAAAAGAATTTTGCACAACATGAATCCTTGACTTGCCTTGCATTACACGCAATCACGACCTTCCTCGATAGCGTGTGTAGTACGCAATACCGAGTTTCACTAAACAAAGATATGCTATTAAAATATTATTAAAACCAGCCGTTATGAATAGTAATAACCACCTTTTAAAATTTTAGAAATTTTACCTCTCAAAATGGACTTCATTTTTGGATTCGGAGTATCGAATTTATCCTAAGGTGAAATTTTGGTACTTTTCGGAGAACTTTCATATTCGGATGAATAGTGAAAATTACTAAATTTTAATTAAAAACAACTTTTTTAATCGAAATAATTAATAGTGATAAGTTATTAATTTGATTGGTTTTAAAGTATAATTAGAATATATTTTTACAATTTAATACAATGTTGGTCATTGGATGCAATTTCACATTTAAACCAGTTTTAAACAAGTGTCAATCTTTTGATAGTTATTATATCTTAAAAACACGCTATTTGTTTTGACGAAATGAATTAATTTTTAAATTAGTTAATGTAACTAATATGTTTTGAATTTGGTAAAATAGACATCATTTTTGAGTTCATAATATCAAATATATCTTAGGCCTAATTTTTGGTATTTTTCTGGAAACTTTCATTTTTTGATGAATAGTGAAACCACTAAGTGGTAGTAAAAAAAATGAATTTTTCATAAAACATAATTTTACCACTTATGTGAGTGGAATTTCAAAAATCCGAGAGACACAGTTGATGTTAATAAGTAAAATGTGGTTCAATGAGATGAAAATAATTTTTGGTGAATAGTAACTTTTTACTTTTTTTACCACGGTTAAAAGTAAATAGGGTAATTAAGGGTAAAATGATATTATTATTACCCTAACACATGTCCTAATTCTATTTAATAAGTGTACTTAGACCAAAAACAACCTTAGGAATAAATATGACCATTTAGGCCCACTTGGATTAGATTAGGACATTTATTATTATTTAATTCAAAGAAGAGTTAAAAGAGTTAAAATCAAAGTTTATTTACTAAAACATTTTTAATATAGGGTTATACATAAGATAAATTCGATTGTAAATATTAATTAGAAATCTAATAAGATTTCCTACATAATGATATTTTATTTATAATTTTTAGACATTAAATAAATTAATTTATTTATGACACAATGATGATGCAGTAATTACCATAATATTGAAAAATTATAATAATTGATATTATAAATACCCAAATAAATATAATTTGAGACGTTTTAAGCATTAAATTAATTTTCTAGATTAATCTGACATGTTAGTATTGATTTAAGTAACTTGGTTAGAACTAGTCAATCTGTTATGATTTTCAAAAAAATCAATTACTAAATAGTGTCAAAATTGACATAAAATAGTTTTTAAAACAAATATTATATTATTAATTGTTATTTTATTACTAAAAATCTAAGGTTAGGCCAAATGACTTAGATAATGTTATATATATTAATAATAAACAACTTGGGGTTCGTTTGGCTTCTTATAGTAAGTTTATTAACCTTATAGTATAAGAACACAAGAAGACACGGTAAAAGTAAAATTCTTTAACTTAACGTTAAATCTAAATGATAATGTTTAAATAGGAACCTAAACTTGTCTAAATTCTATTGGATGAAAGGATTTCAACCCATCCCCACCTTAGCTTCAAAATAAATCAATTTGGAGCTATTTAAAACCGAACTGGACTTTATAATAAAATAATATTTTTAGTTTTTCCAAAGGAGCTCCTCTCCTCCCTTATAAAAGGGAACCTCCTCCCTCTCCTCCTCACACCAATTTGAGCCTTCATGCTCGGCCAACCCCTGCCAATTTCTCCTCTCCACTTCCCTAGAGACATCCTAGAGGTCTTTGTCTTCTTTAAAGACCAATTTCAGTTCCCAAAAAGGAAGTCTCATAGAAGCACTTCAAAGAAGAGGTAATTCGGTTACCGATTCTTTCATCTTTATTTCTTCTTCCACTTCTTCTTCTCTAGATGTTTAATTATGAAGTAATAACATCAGTATCACTCATATAATAATATGTTATTATAAGTATGAAACAACCCTATTTCACCATCTAACCATCCTACGGAAAATGAAATCACCGCGCGTGCGTACGTACGGAATACCGTCTCCACGCCGTGGTGTAATCTATTTTCCACCACCACCTTACTTCGATGGGTATAATGGTGTAAATAATAACTATATATGATTAGTTTAAATTGATATTGATTCTGAAATAGTATACATACACTCCAATACAATCCCACAATAATGAGAACGATATCATCGCTCGTGCGTACGTACGGACTACCGTCTCCACGACGCGATGAGATTCATTCTCCATGTTAACCAATAATGAATGATTATAAAGTATATATAATAAGTAATAATGAAATATAAGACATAATAATGATACTGGATTTATGTGTATATATATGTATGTCATCTAATTAATTCCATTCAACTCAATAAGGAAACGAAAACAACATTCATGCGTACGTACGGCCTAGCGTCTCCATGAACAGTGTATTTATTTCCATTTACTAATTTATTATATATATGTATATTATGAATATATATTATATATAAATCAAGTTTTATATTCTGTAATTAAGTAATCATGATCTAAGTAATCATATAAATAATTACAAATCAAAACACGGCCGACAAATGAAACAATTTTACCCAAAACGCTCTTTAACATGGAATTTACAAAAGAACGGGTAATATAAAGTCATAAGTGAACCATATATGATATCATAACAATGATTATGATTCTGGAATAAGTAAATGACATTATTTAAATCATTATACAGGAGGTTCGAACACTTATGAAGCAAATCAGACCTAAGGTAAGGGAAATATCACAATCTCATTGTTATCCGAGATTGTTTATACTTTGGTCTTTTTATGGGGTGTATTTTATCATCCACATCCATGTTTCCTCAACATGTAATATTATTTCTATCCACATAAAATTGTTTAAATCCAATTTTACCTTTCGGTAAATTTGTAGTAAATGATATGAAAGGAATATTTTGTTGTTTTTCATACGAGGTACTTTTTTGACTTTTCCAACAAAAGTACGAGAAGAATGTTTTTTTAACTTATACGACATGAAAGGATTTTTAAAACATTATTTCCAAGAATCTTACTTTACAAGTTTTCATGGTTATTTTTAATCAACTTCTTTTAGTATAAAATTGTATGACATGTTAAGAAAGGAAAATGTTTTTGAAGTTGAAAGGATATTTTCCTCAAAAATGGAGTTCAAGTGTTTTATCAAAATTATTTTCCATCTAAGATAATATAGGGTTCTGTTTCTATCCCTATTATTACATTGATTTGATTATGTTGTGATGGAATTATTTTTATGAATCCCTTTATCTTATATGAATTGTTTTATGATGTCATGTTGTTTAAGAATCCCATTTTTATTAAATGGGTTATGCAATGATGTATGATTTATGATTTTGTGGCACACATAAGAATGGTATCTTTATGAGATGGGTGGGACCTATATCTCTCTCCAATGCATTGGGTAAAGATTTTATATCTCATGAGATAGACATGGCTAGAACGGCAGGTTATACAGGTTCAGTAAAATAGGACTGAAACGAGGAGTGAACTCGGTTCAGAAATGGACTTTGTCCACTAAGATAGTCTGGGCAATGAGTCTTGACTAATAAGAAATGATTCTCTACGATTATATGTGTATGCCACAAAGTTTCATGTTTTATGTTATGTTTATTGTGATTTAATTTCACTAATATGATTTATCCCATGTTATGAAATTATGCTCTCTTTTGTAGGTTAAGATTTCAAAAATGTTATGTTCTTATGAATATGATGTGATTGATATTTATTTTGTTTACCCTTACTGAGAATTTGAGCTCACCCTTTTATTTTTTCTTTTCCCCAGGATATAAATAAAGGTTTTAGGTAAAAAAAAGGGGAAGATCTTTATGGGATATTTTGATGATCTTTCACCACGATTAGAAGATTATATTCCAAGTTTCCAAAGACACTAAACTATTATGATCCTTGTGAGTCTGTTTTTGTTATGTACTAAGTATTCCGCAAAAGTAATGTAATGTACATGTACGTCAAGCTTTGGGTCTCTACAGTTGGTATCAGAGGAAAAGTTTAGTCAACCTTTGGAAACTAGGATGCGAAAACGTTAGTGAGATCCCTAGAGATATTTCTAAGGTACGTATAGGGATGTCCCTAAGGATAAGTATACGTATAGGATATAGTCCTAGAACTATGGTAAAGATATTAGATTAAACCAAAGATGTTAGATATTGAAGTTACTCCAACTTTATTATGATTTTTTCCTCTCACACTATTCTTTTTGGGTTTTAGGAAATGGATGGAAACAAGATGATTCACGATAATGGAGGATATGATGGACAATGGAATGCTATTCTTCATGAGCAACCAAATGAAATGGGATTTGGAAGTCCAAACATCATTATTATCCCGAATCAACAATCTCATAATATGATCAATAAAGTAAAATTTGGTAAGTTTCCTGACTCGGCTAATAAGATAAAGATGGAGTTTCATGATGATCATATAGGAAAGAAAGTTCAATTTCCCCTATGTAAATCATGTGGGAAGAGGCATCAAGGAGAATGTTTCAAAGGAACTGGAAGATGATTTGGGTGTGGAAAAGGACACAAAGCCATTAAGTGCAATGGAAAAGGTTCAGTTAACACCAGGGATGAGGATAATGGTATTTCTATGACATCAACAATGGTTAAATGTTTTAAATGTGGAATGTACGGGCATTATGCAAACCAATGACCTAAGGGAAATTCTCATGAAGGGAATCAGTATGGTCGTATGGGTAGTATTTATGTTGATGATGATGAAGAGACTACAAATTATATGTGAGATGAAAGAATTGTTGAAGCTCGGTCAATGGTTTAAGAATGTAGTGGAATGATTACATGTTTATCATGGGTAATGTTGTATAAGTAATATCATGGTACCATGGAATAAAGAGACATCTAAGGATTGTTACACTATTGTCTTTCCTTGAGTTTTGAAAGTGTATGATTAATGGTACCAGTATCCATGAAAGGTTATTCAGATATTTTTGGAATGTTGATGATATGCGCATAATGAAGGGATAAGGAGAAAATTAAATGTTTGATAGTATTCATGAGCTCATGACTGATATAAGGAAATAGTTATATCATGGTTTGAGTATATATAATTTTGGGTTTTTGGTATGTGGAATGAGTTAACTTTTGACAGCACTAATGTTTTTACTAAGATTCAATGGGTATTCATTTTTCAAGAGAATACATGATTAAGGCCTTAGAATATTTGGAATGTGACCAACAAGACATATCTTATGATATATGGGGATCAACGATGGTATTAACATGCTTGTTATATTACATCTCTGGTAATTGTTTTCACTCTATTATGAGAGTGGACTGCCGTATTTTGGATAAGCCTAAAGATTGGAATAGATTATGTTGGACATAAGTTAGTATTGTTTAAGGATAGAAGTTTTTTTCGATATTATTTATGGGATGATATAGTAATGTAGTTTTAGAAAAAGGACAACCTTCAGGACGGGCGACAACCCATCGTGTCAGACAAGGCTGAGGGAATCGAACCCACAACCAAAGTGCGACTGGCCTTTATCACCTACCACTGGCCTACAGGAAGTCCCTGTTTAGTAGAAACTAGTTTTATTATATTATGTAGTATGATATATGAAGTATAAGTCCATTTTAGGAACCATATATGATTAATCTCACTATAGATGGACTTATGTATTTTTTTGATAACTTTTCTAACATTTTGTTTGAGACAGATGGAATGACCCATCATTCTATCACATGATCTGCTAACACATCACTAATGACAAATTCAACTTCATTTCTTTAAGAGATGAAGTGAAAATTGTCCAAAGAATGACCAACGGTGAGACTATACCAAAATCACGAAAGTATTTCTTCTAATTCCAATTTCATCAACTTTAGGGAAACGATCTTGGAAACCAAAAATGTAGTCCTTGTGCCCTTATATTTGATGAATCATATGGTACCTTAGATCATCACAAATTTATGGCTTTGTGATTGATGGATTTTCCACAGCCATGTTCTCTACCACTCTCCATCAGAACATGATGGTTATATTTCTCTTCCATATCCATATTTTCACCTATGTGGAAACCCAGTGATTAGTTTATTTGGGTTACCGTTACGTTTCATAATTTTGTTTTTAAAGATTGGTTTTGGTATTCTTTTTTATGATGTGGGTTTCTATTAAAGAAACTTGTGAATTGTAAACCATTTATAACCCCGACGAATTTCGAGGGTGAAATTCATTTTAAGGGGGTAGAATGTAACACCCCGAGATTTTTTGAAAAATATTCTTTTTAATTTCTTGTGTTGTACGCTACACCAAAAGGAGCGTGCACAACACACATCCTTGACTTGCCTTGCATTACACGCAATCGCGACCTTCCTCGATAGCGTGTGTAGTACGCAATACCGAGTTTCACTAAACAACGATATGCTATTAAAATATTATTAAAACTAGCCGTTATGAATAGTAATAACCACCTTTTAAAATTTTAGAAATTTTATCTCTCAAAATGGACTTTATTTTTGGATTTGGAGTATCGAATTTAGCCTGAGGTGAAATTTTGGTACTTTTCGGAGAGCTTTCATATTCTGATGAATACTGAAAATTACTAAATTTTAATTAAAAACAACTTTTTTAATCGAAATAATTAGTAGTGAAAAATTATTAATTTTATTGGTTTTAAAGTATATTTAGAATATATTTTTAAAATTTAATACAATGTTGGTCATTATATATAATTTCACATTTAAACCAGTTATAAACAAGTGTCAATCTTTTGATAGTTATTATATCTTAAAAACACGCTATTTGTTTTGACGGCGGGAATTAATTTTTAAATTAGTTAATGTAACTAATATGTTTTGAATTTGGTAAAATAGACATCATTTTTGAGTTCATAATATCAAATATATCTTAGACCTAATTTTTGGTATTTTTCTGGAAACTTTCATTTTTTGATGAATAGTGAAACCACTAAGTGGTAGTAAAAAAAATGAATTTTTCATAAAACTTGATTTTACCACTTCTGTGAGTGGAATTTCAAAAATCCGAGAGACACGGTTGATTTCAATAAGTAAAATGTGGTTCAATGAGATGAATATAATTTTTGGTGAATAGTAACTTTTTACTTTTTTTTACCACGGTTAAAAGTAAATAGAGTA
Source organism: Viscum album (assembly GCA_963277665.1). Lineage (NCBI taxonomy): Eukaryota > Viridiplantae > Streptophyta > Magnoliopsida > Santalales > Viscaceae > Viscum > Viscum album. The sequence continues at coordinate 789,463,734 of OY728137.1, forward strand.
ATTAAGGGTAAAATGATATTATTATTACCATAACACATGTTATAATTATATTGGATAAGTGTAATTCGACCAAAAACAACCTTAGGAATAAAATATGATCATTTAGGCCCACTTGGATTAGATTAGGACATTTATTATTATTTAATTCAAAGAAGAGTTAAAAGAGTTAAAATCAAAGTTTATTTTCTAAAACATTTTTAATATAAAGTTATACATAAGATAAATTCGATTGTAAATATTCATTAGAAATATAATACGATTTCCTACATAATGATATTTTATTTATAATTTTTAGACATTAAATACATTAATTTATTTATGACACAATGATGATGCGGTAATTACCATAATAGTGATAAACTATAATAATTGATATTATAAACACCCAAATAAATATAATTTGAGACTTTTTATGAATTAAATTAATTTTATAGGTTACTATGACATGTTAGTATTGATTTAAGTAACTTTTTTTGAACTAATCATTCTGTAATGATTTTCACAAAAATCAATTACTAAATAGTGTCAAAATTGACATAAAATAGTTTTTAAAACAAATATTATATTATTAATTGTTATTTAATTCATAAAAATCTAAGTTTAGGCCCAATGACTTAGATAAGGTTATATATATTAATAATAAACAACTTGGGGTTCGTTTGTCTTCTTATAGTAAGTTTATTAACCTTATAGTATAAGAACACAAGAAGACACGGTAAAAGTAAAATTATTTAACTTAGTGTTAAATCTAAATGATAAGGTTAAAATAGGAACCTAAACTTGTCTAAATTATATTGGATGAGAGGGTTTCGACCCATCCCCACCTTAGCTTAGAAATAAATCAATTTGGAGCTATTTAAAACCGAACATGACTTTATAATAAAATAATATTTTGAGTTTTTCCAAAGGAGCCCCTCTCCTCTCTTATAAAAGGGCACCTCCTCCCTCTCCTCCTCACACCAATTTGAGCCTTCATGCTCGGCCAACCCCTGCCAATTTCTCCTATCCACTTCCTTAGAGACATCCTAGAGGTCCTGGTCTTCTTAAAAGACCAATTTTAGTGCCCTAAAAGGAAGTCTCAAAGAAGCACTTCAAAGAAGAGGTAATTCTGTTACTGATTCTTTCATCTTTATTTCTTCTTCCACTTCTTATTCTTTAGATGTTTCCTTATGAAGTAATAACATAAGTATCAATCATATACTGATATTTTATTATAAGTATTAAACAACCCTATTTCAAAATCTAACCATCCTACGGAAAATGAAATCACCGCGCGTGCGTACGTACGGAATACCGTCTCCACGCCGTGGTGTAATCTATTTTCCACCACCACCTTACGTGGATGGGTATAATGGTGTAAATAATAACTATATATGATTATTTTAAAGTGATATTGATTCTGAAATAGTATACATACACTCCAATACATTCCCACGATCATGAGAACGATATCATCACTCGTGCGTACGTACGAACTACCGTCTCCACGACGCGATGAGATTCATTCTCCACGTTAACCAATAATGAATGATTATAATGTCTATATAATAAGTGATCATGAAATATATGACATAATAATGATACTAGATTTATGTGTATATATATGTATGTCACCTACTTAATTCCATTCAACTCAATAAGGAAACGAAAACAGCATTCATGCGTACGTACGACCTACCGTCTCCATGAACGGTGTATTTCTTTCCATTTAATGATTTATTATATATATGTATATTCTGAATATATATTATATATAAATCATGTTTTATATTCTGGAATTAAGTAATCATGAACTAAGTAATCATATAAATAATTACAAGTCCAAACACAGACGACAAATGAAACAATTTTACCTAAAACGCTCTTTAACATTGAATTTACAAAAGAACGGGTAATATAAAGTCATAAGTGAACCATATATGATATCATAACAATGATTATGATTCTATAATAAGTCAATGACTTTATTTAAATAATTATACAGGAGGTTCGGACACTTACGAAGCAAATCAGACCTAAGGTAAGGGAAATATCACAATCTCATTTTTATCTGAGATTGTTTAAAATTTGGTATTTTACTGGGGTGTATTTTATAATCCAAATCCATGTTTCCTAAACATATAATATTATTTCAATCCACCTATAATTATTTAAATCCAATTTTACCCTTCATTAAATTTTTAGTAAATGATATGAAAGGAATCTTTTGTCGTTTTTCGTACGAGGTGCTTTTTTTTGAATTTTCCGACAAAAGTATGAGAAGAATGTTTTTTTAACTTATACGACATGAAAGTATTTTTAAAACATTATTTCCAAGAATCTTACTTTACAAGTTTTCAAGTTTATTTTTAATCAACTTCTTTTAGTTTAAAATTGTATGACATGTTAAGAAAGGAAAATGTTTTTGAAGTTGAAAGGATATTTTCCTCAAGAATGGAGTTCAAGTGTTTTATCAAAATTATTTTCCATATAAGATAATATAGGGTTATGTTTCTATCCCTATTATTACATTGATTTGATTATGTTGTGATGGAATTATTTTTATGAATCCCTTTATCTTATATGAATTGTTTTATGATGTCATGTTGTTTAAGAATCCCATTTTTATTACATGGGTTATGCAATGATGTATGATTTATGATTTTGTGGCACACATAAGAATGGTATCATTATGAGATGGGTGGTACTTATATCTCCCTCCAATGCATTGGGTAAAGCTTTTATATCTCATGAGATAGACATGGCTGGAATGGCAGGTTATACTGGTTCAGTAAAACAGGACTGAAACGAGGAGTGAACTCGGTTAAGAAATGGACTTTGTCCACTAAGATAGTCTTGACAATGAGTCTTGACTAATAAGAAATGATTCTCTATGATTATATGTGTATTCTAAGAAGTTTCATGTTTTATTTTATGATTATTGGGATTTCATTTCACTACTATGATTTATCCCATGTTATGAAATTATTCTCTCCTTTGCAGGTTAAGATTTCCAAAATGTTATGTTCTTATGAATATGATGTGATTGATATTTCTTTTGTTTACCCTTAATGAGCATTTGAGCTCACCGTTTTATGTTTTCTTTTCCCCAGGATATAAATAATGGTTTTAGGTAAAAAATGGGAAGATCTTTATGGGAGATGTTGAAGATCTTTCACCACGATTAGAAGATTATATTCCGAGTTTCCAAAGACACTAAAATATTACGATCCGTGTGTGTCTGTTTTTGTTATGTACTAAGTATTCTGAAAATGTAATGTAATGTCCATTTATGTCAAGCTTCGGGTCTCTACAATATTGTTATAATTTATTTTCTTTATGATAATGGTTTTTATGTTAAGTTTGAGAATGATTCTTTTAATATTTTTTTAAATGATTTAATTTTCACTGCTTAATAAATGACAATGTTTATGCTGTAGATTTAAGTTAGTTAGTTTCTCAGAATGTTTCATTATTAAGTATGTTTCGTAATGGATCTTGGATTTTTCATAAGTGGTAAGTCCATCACAACATTCACAATGTTGGGAAGATGACTAGAAAAGTGTTAGTTAGGTATATACCTAAACTTGAGTTCATGAATGATAATGTCTCTAAAACCTATAAAAAAGAGAGACAACATAAAGTTTCTTTTAAACTAAAGATAGAAGTGTCATCTTCTCAACCACTCGATTTGGTCCACATTGGTTTGTTTGTACCTTAAATAGTTTCATGTCTTAATGTGAACCATAATGTTTTTGTTCTAGTATATGACTATTATTAGTAAACTTGGGTATATTTTATAGCTCACAAATGTGAATCCTTATCTTAATTTACCATTTATTATAAACTTTTAGAAAATCATATTGAGATTAAGATTATTTCCTTAAGGAGTGATCATGGGAGTGAGTTTGAAAATCAAAATTTTGAAGCATTTTTTTTCACAAAAATGGATCTACTAATAACTTCTCTACTCCTAGGACATCCCAACAGAATGGTGTTATTGAAGAAGATATCAAACCTTACAAGTGATAGTATAGGACATGTTAAATAAGTATTCCCTACCTATCTATTTTTTTGAAGAATATATTAACATATACTACGATATTATCAACAGAGTTTTGATTAGACCTATCCTTAAGAAGACCCCTTATAAGTTGTGGAATAATAGGAAACCTAAGGTTAATTACTTTAGAGTATTTGGTTACAAATTATTTATTCATAAAAATAAGGATAAGTTGGAAAAAATTATTCCGAAAGTGATAAATTAATTTTCCATGGGTATTCAATTTCTAGAAAAGCCTATAGAGTTTTAAATAAGAAGTCCAAAACTGTGGAATAATTAGTTCATGTAAAATTTGATGAAATTGATCCACATGATCCTATGGCCTCCTTAAAAAACCATGAGGATGATTTATATTCTCTGAATTTAAATCCCAAAACTTTATATTCTACTGTAAAACAAGCATAAAAATAGTCTAGTTCTAAATAATATCTATAACATCTAAAACCCGAACCTAAAAATAATAAGTGACCAATCTTACTTTGTCTAGAGATATTAGAAATATTAAGTACCATACTTTATATGTTGTTGTAGGTGATCTAAATGGAGAAACTCAATCTATATATTTTGTTATAAAAGAGGTTGAACACCAAGATTTATAGTATCATCTTGGACCCAGGAACTTTAATGAATCTTTTAATGATGTATTATGGGTAATTGAAATGAGAGAATAGATAAATCAGTTTGAGAGGAACAAAGTTTAGGAACATGTACATATATCCAAGTAAACCTTTACTATTGGGGCCAAATGGGTATTTAGGAATAAATTTGTTGATTCAGGAAATATAGTTATAAATAAGGATTAGCATGTTTCACAAGGATATAGTTAGGAAGAAGGGATTCACTATAAGTAATCCTTTACACCTATAACTTGACATGAGTCTATAAGAATCATGCATGCTTATGTAATCCCTATTGATTTAAATATTTATCAAATGGATGTCAAGTGTGTATTCTTAAATGGATTTATAATTGCAGATGTTTTTTTAGAACAACCCCTGGTTTTCAAAATACCTACATTCCAAATCAATTTTTTCAATTATTAACTCTATATATGGTTTAAAACCGGATCCTAGAGCTTGGTATGATAGGCTTAGTAGTTTTTTTATTTCTAAAGGTTTTTGAAAAGGAATATATGATCCTAACCTTTTCATAAAACAAATTTCAAAAGATGTATTAGTAATAAAAATATTTATTGATGATATTATTTTTGGATCTTAAAAAAATTCACCTTTTACTGATTTAACTAAAATAATGAATAAAGTACTTGAAATGAGTTTAATGGATTAACTAATATTCATTCATGGATTTCAGATTTTTTAAAATAAAGGAGTTATTTTAAACAAAATTAAATATAAAATATATCTTTTAAAACATTTTAACTTGGATAGAGTCATAAGTAGTGATACTCCTATGTGTACCACATATAAAATGAATCTTGATGAAGCTAGTAAACTAGTTGATCAAACCAATTACCGAGGTATGGTTTGAAGTATTCTCTACTTGGCTGATAGTTTAACATATATTATATTTAGTGTGGGTATGTGTGCATTTTATAGAAAACCTAAAAGAGCCACACATATTTCTTTGTTAAAATAATTTTTAAATACCTTAAGTATACTACCAATTTCGGATTTTTTCCCTAGAGAAAAATAATTTTATTAGGTAAGTTATTTGGATGCTAATTTTGGTGTATAAAAGCTAGATAGAAAACAACCTCTGAAACATGTCAATTTTTAGGAAATCATCTAGTTTCATGGTGTAGTGAAAAGAAAAATTTTGTGGAAATTTATACTATAGAAGTTTAATACATAGTTTTAGGTAGTTTTTGTGTGCAAATATTGTGGATGAACACACTCTACTTGACTATGGAAATCAATTCTGATATATTCCCATCAACCTTGAAAATACAAGTGAAATAAACATTTCTAATAATCTTGTTTATCATTCTATAAAAAAGAAAATTGATATAATATTTCACTCTTTGATCGATCATATTTAAAAGGTAGATACTACTCTTGAGTTTATTGGAACAAAACATCAGTTAGCTGAAAATTTTACCAAGCCTTTGAATTTTGAGAGAATGAATTATATCAAACATTAATTAAAAATGATAATTTTTTATGCTTAATTATAAATTTCATACAATTGTCTTGTCATATCATTGGGTTACCATAGAGTTATCTTGTTTAACCATTGCATTTTCTAGCCAATAGTTTTTCATGCCACTAGAAATGTCATACCATTAACTATGTCATGTAGTTGAGTTGTCATTTCATTTGCATTCATTCCTTTGAGAAAAATTATTTGTTTCTTGATATTTTAAACTATCGGTCTATTTCATGATTTATTTTATTTTTTGAAACTGAATCCATGTTTTTGTCTCTATCTTAAATTTCATTTCAAGTATAATTTTTATTTTAGAATACCTAATATCCTAAAGGATATTATTTTTTCAAAATGTATATTCACAATATATCTTTAGACCCACATGATACTTGTGTATCTCTTTCTTGAGTCCAGTGCAACCCTTTTGTCTATTGTTATTGAACCCTTCTCCATACCTTCGATATGGCCTAAATAGCCAATCTGAATGCAATGAATGAAGTGAAATTTTGATATTTCTCCTTATATATCTAAATATTATAAGAATCAGAAGAAATTTCTGAGTGTATCTTCTCCAAATGATTTATTTAATCTAGAGCTTGTTAACTGAGTTGTTGTTGCATAAAAGGATGTAACTAGAATTAATTATTTTCAAGTAAGTCTCCAGCACATAAGGTTATCCAAATCCAAGGTTGGTTGTATTGGTTTAGATCTAATAAGTGTTTTTTCTACCCAAAGCTGGTATATGAGTTTTATCATAACATAGAGTTTTTATTTAATAAAGATGGTGCATATTGAATAAAAATTTGTATCAAATGAAAGGTGTCTGGTTATCCATTAAGAAAATAGTTAAAGTGTTTAATTGTACCTCATGATGAAGTCTTTGATGATTACCAATAGAGTATTCTAAAATTCACTAATATATTCATATATGAGGATGCACATGTTTTATTAATAGGAGGTGGAACAACAAGAAAGAATTTTTCCTCAGAGTTGGATGTAGAATTTAGACTGTTGTTTAAGTTATTGCAGTATATGTTATTTCTAAGAAAATGAGATTTTTAAACCCTAAGGTATCAATATGTATATCTCATATTTCTTATGACATGAGTTAATAAGATTAGTCTATGTAGATATCTAGTGGTAAATATGTGTGATATTATCAAGCCATCCTCTATATCAAATTCATTATTCCACCCAATGATGATTTATTCCATGTTAGAGTCCAAGGGCCTAATACATGATGATGAAGAATATTTTATATACTATGTTATTTTCTGCATAACTAGTTCCATATGTTCAATAATATAGATAAGTTAAAACCTAGGGAAGAGACAACAAGTTGGTGATAGTGAGAAATTGTATTATAAATAAGATTTTGTTAATCATCCAACTAGACCTAAGGATAATGTTTATCTAGTATTAGAACCTGATGATGTTGTTGAATAATCAAATGATGAAGAAGATATTAATGAATAAGTTTAAAATAAACTATTTGTCGATGCAGAGAATGATCCCAACCTTTTTCAAAATCCTCTATCATTACCTTGGGAAATCCTAGTCCACCTAGGAGGTTTCCAAAAAGAGTGATTTGGTTAAGAGTGATGAATAAGAGACTGATGTATCTGGAGAGGATTAATATAAAATTTGCAAATCCAATGAAGGATATGACAATGATTAGGAAGGCAAAAAAGAAGAATATGATGATAATGCAAGTGATAGAAAAGATTCTAAACTAGGTGATGTTGGTGTCTGAATCAAGTTGAAGGATACAGAAATGACATCGGAGATTAAGGATTCATTTGTTAAGGGGAATAAATCCCCTTTAGTTTGGGTTTTCATGAAGCTAAAACTATTGATGATGTTGAGGATAGTTCAGTTTCCACATGTCATGATGATTCAGATTCTGTAGTGGCTTTACATATTAGAGTTATAACTGTCATGGAATAACATATTTGTTAATAATAGAAGAAGTATCATATTGAGAAATAATTTTAAAATAAATAGATAGTAGTTATAAATGTTCCTAAGTCTTTTATGGATGAAAATGTAGCAGATGATCTCACTATAATTGATGCTCGAAAAGATGTTGAAATGCAAGATGCACCAATTTTTGGTACACAATTAGAGGTGAAACCTTCTAGTGTTGAACACACAATGGTTTCTCCAAGTTCATAAGATCAGAGAAATATAAAAGTTTTAGTTGTTTCCTGTAATGTGGAACCTATTGTCATAGTATATATTTCATACCATTGGGTGAAACCTATGGAATAAGAGAGGATAATGTTGTCTAATTCTGTAAAAATCTCTCAAAATTGTGATAAACATAAAGTTAGTTTTCAAGGTTATACTAAGGGATCCTTGATTTAACAAGATGATCTTGAATGTATTCTTGAAAAGTTCAGTTCTGTGAGACCGACTATACCTGAAACTACTTTATCTCCTCTATTTTTTCCAATGGATGTGGTCACTCAATATGACCTGATTTTTTTTGGTTTAAAGATGATGACTGGGTTTCAAAAGTGTGTAAGGAATCAATCTCCTCTTTTGAAAAAGATCGGTGAAAATGGTGCAAGGTACATATTTGAGTTGGTTGTTATACATTTACTACCTATGATGATGAATCATGGTTATTAGATATATATTTAGAATAAGTAGATAAATAGTGACCAGGAAACCCTCATGTCCTTGGTAGAGGAAATGAAAAATGAGTTTAAATATTCCCTGGATGGTATCCTTAAAATCCTTGAGGAAACTTATTTAGATACTTATATTGTTTCTAAACCATGTAATCCTCCTCAAGTGATTGATGTCGATCAACTAAGATCATTTTTCAAAGATGAGGTTAGGGATGTATTTACCAGTGCTTCAGGTAGTGTCACTTATCATCCCTAATAAACCTTAAGTAGAATTTAGTATAATTATGACCATGTTCTCAAGTTGGTTTCTAGATATTCCGATGATAAAAAAGATAATAGAGAAACTATAACTATGTACATAAATTTTTATCTCTCTTGAATATATAATAATCATGCAATTTATGCCAATTTTTAATTCCTAGGTGAAAATTTGAGAATTCCTCTACGACTCAATCATTCAAAAGCAAGTCAGACGACTCAAGGAGATGACACCAGTCTTAAAATATTTCATGAAAGAGAAGGAAAATTTAATTAGTGAAATGAAAATGGGTAGAATAATTATCATGGACTCTATCAATTTCATGAATCTATTTATTCATTTTCGTGGCCAAGTAGTGGTTTCTCAATCAAGAATTATGATTACTCCTTAGTTCCCTTTTAGACAAGGAGTTACTGATTATTCCCTAATACCTCTACCCTCTAGTTTTCAAATTTTTCATATGAATATTATGTGAGATATGAAAAAAATAAATATAGTTATTTTTTTGGAAGATTGTACCCTTCAAACTCTCACTGTCCATTCTTCTGGTTCTCCCTCTTCTCTTCCTCAGGTTGATCCTACTGCATCGGCGAAGGAGCAAGAGAAAGCCAAGGATAAATGAAAATAACCGATCAAAACCTCTACCAAACCATAATATTTGTATTTATTTGGATCAGGATGTATTTTATTTTATGGGATATATATTGAAATAACTTTGTGATCACAATCTTGGATGTGTTTCTTACCATTGTCTCCAATTTAAATCTTCTACACGCATTTCTTGAATTTCTTTCAATATTCTTTACCTTTTTTATAGTCCCAAAACGATGAGATTTTGTATGGAATATATATTTCTGATAATTCTTATAGAATATAAAAAAAAATTCTTTGAAGTATTTTATAGAATTATGATTATCTATTTTTTAACTTTATTATATTTGATCTAATATGTTATAAATTTTTTTATCTTTGAAATATGTTCTTACCATTGATACTTAATTTTGATACTAACTATTTTAAAATTATTTTTTTGAAACCATTTATATATATTGTGAATGATAGCACTTGATTTATATTTTCATTTTACCTAGGATATCATGTTAAAAATTTTACAATATCTTCATGACCTATTTTTATATTTATAATATTATTTTGATGATATGATTTGTGATCATCAAAAAGGGGGAAATTGTTGACCTCCTAGTTTTAATGATAAAAAAACCATATTTTTAATAATACTGATGAATTTTATGTTTCCTATAAGTAATCTCTATTTTTAGAACATGTGATAAATTTTTCTACGTATGATACACCATTGAGATAGACATCATTGTTCATGACACACTTCCATTATAAAAATTTCAAAGTCTGAGATACCACCAGGATATCACACCATAATATTTTCATACCAGTAGACTAAATAATTGATAAATTATGAGATAGTATTGGTCGACACACTACTAGGACGTCATGCCACAAAAACATAAATTTTTCTAAGTATGAGATACCTCCATATGTGACACCACTAGACTTATACTGCTAACATTGAAAAATTACCTAAGTCTAGGACACCATCAGAGGATACACTGTCAGACCATAGACACTACTAGCATACTGAAAATTTGGAGAAGAATGAGATATCATCAGAGTGTCATGACTCCAAAGAAAGATACCGCAAGAGCTTGACGCCGTCAGATCCTAATACACCATAACTGTTTTTATTACATTACTTATTTTTAAATTACATTACTCTAACATTTATATTCAAAAAAATTAATTCTATTTACTATTTTAATTATTATATATCAAATATCTTACAGAAATCATGTTAGAACCTATAGTATGAGGAATTAGGGGATTCATATGTTCCTACTACTTCTGATAAAATTGGATCACACTCCCTCATGCACACATAGAAAACAACGTGCATAAAAAATATAAAAGCACTATAGAGAATAAAATATATGTAGATAAAAAGACCTCACAATTAATTGAATATATAAGAGTTTAAGATCTCAACAACTACAAACACTTGACTGAGGAATCCAATGAATAATCACAGGCAATGCTTTCCTCCAGTCAGAAAATAAGAGTCTGTGACACTCACTTTTTCCTAAAGATTTTGATAAAACCAAACTCATACTTCATTGCTAATTCAACTCAAGAGTCACAAGCTACATTGCAATAAAACAAGAACTTATAGACACTACACTCCATGATTGATCAATTCTATTTAGTTTTATTACATTTTTGAGTAGTGTGTTTTCTTATTCTGCTTTACTACAAGAACACAGTCTCCTGAACAAAATCTGAAGATACGTGATATCTTCTCAAACACTTTTCTTATTTGTCCCTCTCATGGATAAGAGTGGTAGAGGTCCTAGTGTGGCATGTTTATTTTTAATCCAATGTATAACTATGGAACATGTCTTCTATGAACTGGAAAATTGTAAAATATTATATAAACATGATCTAAGTTGTGGATATTCTAGTTTGTTTTATATAAACTGCTTGGTGGTGGGTGATCACCAAGTGGAGAGGACTAAGTATCAACTTGTTACTAAACCTCTTTTAGTAATTTTTCTACATTGTGTTTTAATTTTGTTTTACTTAATTTTCTCATTAAAACTAAAAAAAAATTACTATAAACAAACATACTTTATCTTAATTCGTGTTCATATATTATTTTCATCAAGTAAATTGATTTCAAATGATTTAATAATATTATTTATATTATTTATATGATAACTAATCAATCTTTAGTGAAATATTTAGAATGAATATTTTATATATCATACTACTTACTGTGAAAACATTCCATGTATTTAAACTTTTTAGGTATTTTAAAATAATCAAATTTTAACAGAAATGTTTATTGAGTACTCAATTCACCCCCCCTCTTGAGAAACTCACTCTAGTGGACAATTTTTTCATAAATACAAATAAATTTCAATAATTGGAGTAAATATCAAGGAAGGTGGCTCAAAAATTGATAAATAATGTAGTGGGTAAGACATAAGGTCAATCAAAACTTCCACCGCTCAATTGAATATACTTTTAAACATTCTAGTCACTTTACCTCTTAGGTTAATCATTTTTATCATTTTCGTTTTCACCATAGTAACTATTATTTAACTTGGTGATTTCTACATTATGATGAAAAATAAAACACTCCTTATTATATATCATAGAAATAATGATTCCCAATTTGAAATAATTTTTGTGGGTTCAATTTTTAAGAGTGTTCAATTTTAATTTAAAAATACAAAATTTATAATGTTTTTAAAAAATAAAAATGTCACTTAATGTCTAAAATGTCAAATATGTCTTTATAAATTAAAATCACAATTATTAAATTATTAAATTATCTTATAAAATAAATATTTGGTCTCCTAAAAAGGTTACTATGGTAAAACTTCATGCTTATAAACAATTTATTTCATAAAATTTATGATATTTGTAAAAATAATGTTTTCACTATAAGCATAAAAAATATTTTTTTTGAATATTATATATATTAATTTTAATAAAATATAGCCATGATAAATAAAAATTGATGTTAATTTTTTAAAATTATCATGCTAAAATTTATAATTAATATTTTTTAAATAAAAACATAATATATAAATAAAAATTGTTTTTATAAGAATATTCCTCCTGGTATATTATTAATTCTTCTACCTGGATCCATTAAATTATGTATTAATATAGTTTTAAAAATTTATTCATATTAGAAAATATTATTCTTCAAAAGAAATAAATTTTAAAAATGTGATTTCATTAGTTCGTTAGCTGCACTAGTTGAGTCAATATTTAAAGTGAACTTTATTTAGTTTATATATATATTCATAATTATGGTACCATTGTTTATAATTAATAATTATATGGATAACTTACAATAATATATATGTTGTTTGTTTCTTTTTTTTCTATTGAGAAATCAATTAAAAAAATATTTATTTATTTTATAAAAACTTGTGTCCTTACATTCTACCCCCTTAAAAGAATTTCGCTTTCAAAATTGCATTATATAGAAGAAAATAAGAGAGGTTGTTTTTCTCTCATTGCATCCTCAGTTTCCCAAATAGCCTCCTAAAACTTATGATTCACCATTAAAATTTAACTAGATCACTATTCCTATTCCACAACATCATATCTCTTCGATCCAAAATTTATACTGGTTAATCCTCATATAAGTGATTATGTTTCATCTACATGACTTCAGATATTACTGCATCTGATGGTTCTTGTATATACGTTTTCAGAAGTGATACATAGAACATATTATGTAGTTTGTATAAGTGTATATGGAGTGTTAATTTATATTTTATAACCCTAACATGATAAATAACCTCATATAGATAGATGTAACTAGGGCCCAACTTCCCTTTATTCCCAAACCTTATAACCTTCCTCTATAAAGATATTATAAATAACACCTTATCACTAACTTCAAACTCTATATTTATTTGAAAATTATATTTATAACTCTTTTCTAAAAAAATAAACTTCCATATTCCAATGAATAACTTGAACCTTCTTTGAATTCTCTTAGAAAATGTCAGGACCTATCAACTTCCTCTCTCTAACATCATCCAAACATGTTGGAGTCCTACATCTCTTCTCATACATATCCTCATATGGTGACATATGAATACTATAATGGAAAATTATTTTTATATTAGAACTCTACCAATGGAGGTTTTGGTCCCAAGATCCTTGGAAATCCAATGAATAAGATCTCAACATATCCTTCAGAGTATTAATTGTCCGTTAAAGTTGACCATATATCTAAGGATGATATACAATTTTAAAGAAAATATATATATCTATTTATTTTTAAATACTTATCTAGAATACTAGGATCTGGATTAGATACAGTGGGTATTGGTAATCCATACAGCCTCACCACTTCCCTTATGAATATATTAGTAAGTTGGTTAGGGGAAAATAATATTTGTTGGAAATAAAATTTGATAACTTTGTTGAGTGATCAACTACCAAAAAAATATAATTATAGTATTTAGATGTTTTGGGGAGTCCTAAAATGAAATGAAAGGATATTTTTTTAACATTTCTATAATGGTATTGGAAATGGTTTCAAAAAACCCATATTCATTTTCCTTCTACCTTAACTTTTAGGCATACCAAGCATTGAGATATATATTCTGAAATCTCTCTCTTCATATTATCCCACCAGAATTTTAATTTTACATCTATATAATTATTTATAATTTCAATATTTATGTATAAGGATTATCTATGAACATTATAAAAAATTTATCCCTTCAATTCTAACTTTAGTTGGACATGTATTCGAGTTCTAACCCTTATAAATCTATCTTTATCAAATTTGAACTCTGCAATATTTTCTACCATTTTCTATTACTCAACATCATCTTTATGGTATTTTTTTAATTATTATGTAAATGGAAGGATGGGAAGTTTTTTGGAAATATATTATTTATATCCTCCCATTATTATTTCATTATTCATTCTCTAAAAATCCAAGAGTAATGGGTATTTTTCAATCCACATCCTATATATTGTAGCATAGTATTTCCTACTCAAAGCATCATCCACATTATTTACCTCCACAAGGTGATAATTATTCTTTTATTTCAAATCATTTAACAATTAAAACAATATACGTTGGTGCATATTAAACCCATTCTATGGGAATTTATATTTTAATCTCTTGTGATTAGTATATATATCTCACTTTTCATTATAGAGATAATGTTTCCAAATATTCAATGAAAGAAAACCATTATTGAAATATATATATCATTAATTATTTAATTTTTCTTATGAATTTTTTAATGGATTAAAGAATAAATAACTAAATTATCATTTCTTATAAGTCTTCAACCGAAACTATTTTATGAATAATCAATGTATATTACAAACCATTCCCAACTAAAATACAATATAAGTACAAGATGATTAACCAACCTCTTCTATAGTTCCTTGAAACATTGTTCACATTCCACTATCTATAGGAACTTTACTTCCTTATGTGTTAAATTTTATTTTGGATTTGATAAATGTTAGAAATTTATCTCAAATAATAACAAGAATTTATATAACCTACGAAAAGTATAGATCTTTGTTAACGTGGTCAATATGGACCCTTACTCAATAACTTCTATCTTTGATGGATCTAATGATATTCCCTTTATTATGATTTCATGAACCAGTAATGATAATTTTTACATCCATAATTCTCACTTTCTAAATTGAGTATACATTTTACCATTTTCATGGTATTTAACACAATCAAAAAATATTATTCATGTCATTTCATTCTATTTTAATATATGAGAATATCATCAATAAAGAAAACCTCAAATTTATCAATGTAGTCTCTAAAGACTCTATTCATAAGAACCCTGAATATTTAGGGGGGGTTGGAAATTCTAAATAGAATCACTATAAACTCATAGTGTCTATACCTTTTCTTGAATGTTGTCTTTATAATATCATCCCATTTTACACTCAAATAATTATATACATATTGAAATTCAATATTTGAGAAGCTTTTAGCTCCTATGAGTTGATCAAATAGATATTTGATACATGGTAGATCATACTTGTTCTTTTTTTATTATATTAATCTCATGAAAATCAATAAAACGAAACATTAATCAATCCATATTTTTGAAAAATATGATTGGTACACCCCATGTTGAAGCACTATGGAATATAAAATCCTTATCAAAATAGTCTTCTAGTTTCTTATATAAATCCTCTAATTCAATGGGATTATTTTATAAGGACTCTTTATGGTGGGAAATGGATCCATGAATTGGTTTTATTGAAAACTCAACCTCACAGTTTGGGGGTATAATATATAGTTCTTCCAAAAATACATATGTATATTCACCTAAAATTGGTATGTCATAATTTTTTATTTTATCCTTGATCACTTGATTCATGAGTCCCTTGTTGTCGGTTATCATAACCCATATAATAGAGTTTTCTTTCATAGGGATTTAATAAACAACATTTATATATTTCATACAAATATCTAAGTTTCAATATAGGTTATCCATAGTCATATTTCTAACTAAAATAGTTTTATATATTCAAATAATACATAATGGTTTATAATGATAATTTTATTAACCAAATTCTATCCCCCGTCAGTGTCAAACTATGTGTGACATTATAACTTTTTATAGTACACTGGGTCATGGCTGAGTTAAAACCCAAAATGACCTCTTTGGGGTTATTACCATTCAGTGCAATAGTTAAAAATCCTTAATCTACTTTTTGTATCTAGGAAGGCATATTATTTGTAAAAAACCAAAAAATACATAATTTACACACCATATAGATGTTATCATATACAAACACACATCACTTTGTCATTTCCATAGGGATTTTTCTAAATTTAACTAAACCAACCTCTAAAATTAACTTTACCAATCTATGATATCCACTAAAGTGGCCAAGGATAATAATAACTTAAATAAGACATTAATATCATGAATATAATAATACATCCCACAAATAGTTTCAAAACGATAAGACCTAATGTTTTAGTATTCTTGAGATTAGCAAGATAAACAACCTATTTTTAAAACTTAAAATTATTTGAGCATAATCCTACTCTTATATATCCTTTTCTAGAAATATCACATGTTATTGCCATCTACATACCCTAGGGAATGAAATCATAAGAAAGGGGTGAAATTAGTCACTCAATAAAGTGAAGAATATATCATAACATGAAGTATAACATGATAGAGACACAAATAATATAATAAAAATAAAAATACCTTAAATTATAATCGTAAAATATGATAGATCAATATAAGATCATAAAAATAATGTTGAGGAAGAATAAAATATATGAAATGGAGGAAAATACAACTAAATAATCATATAACATGTTGGAATGACATAAAGGTGTGGAATAATTTAAAAATAAGACATAAAAATTATATCCTGTAATTTAATGGAAATTAAATTCCTCTTATAAACTCATCATAAATTGATAAAAACATGGAAAAGTGTCACATCCATGAGAATATAAAAAAAATATGTAAAAAAACATTATCCCACACCTATGTGAAAAAAACTCATTATGTCCATGATAAAAATGTGAGAAAACCCATCATTACCATGCATGTGTGAAAAAAATAATTATGTATATGCTTGACTATATCATGAGATATAAATTTAAACCAATGTATTTGAGGGTGATATAGGATGCCACCCATAATAATATATATATATATATATATATATATATATATCTGTTAAAATTAAAAACAATCATTAGAATATCATAAAGAATAAATAGAATACGAATGGGTTTCTAAAACATATAAATATAAATAATTCAATTTTAATAATGATATTAGGTAAATAAAATATGATTCATAAAACATACAAATGTAATTAAACAACATCATCATCTAATATTTTGATACATAAAACATGATCACAAAAAACAATCACATAAAAAAAGAAAATATATGCAAAAAAATAAAACGTAACTCCATTTAAGATATATCATTTGAAGATATTGAAAACAAAATATTTAAAATGTATCTTTGAAAACATGTTGTCTTGATTGTTGTAAATATCATAGTTACATGTATCTTTTCAAATATACTCCTTTGTTATTTTTTGAATTAACTAAAAATAAAACCTTTAATAAAAATATATTTTGATTAAAAACTAAATTTTCTAACAAATAAGGTTAAAAAAATATTAAAAATTAAATATTAAGTGAATATATAAAAAATTAAATAAAGAATAAATTATGTTACTCAAAGGAAGAAATTTGAGTGAACAAGTCCATTAACATTGCACTTGACTTCCATAGATGTGATTTAACCTCTTATATAATAATTAAAATCATATTAATTACATATTTTAAAAAATTATTCATATTCATTTACATTTATAGTCTATATTAAAAACAATTATCTTCAGATATTATATTTTTATAACCCCATTTTAATATTAGGTGTTAATATTCTTGACCATTTTGAACTAGCTTTATAACAGTAGTGTTTGACCTCCTTTTCCCAAATAGATAATAATTTATAAAACATTAAACAGTTTGGAAATTATTTCTAATAATTTATTATAATTTAATAATTCCATTACATTGTAGTTTTAGTCATGGTTCATAATGATGAAAATGGCGATGAATTAGTTTTGAGGTATTTACCAACATTGATTGATTACCTTATAATGATCATTAATTTTTGTGTTATACAAAAAGAACCATATTTATGATGTATATTACTTAAAGATATATCATATATACTCATAAAATATTAACTAAAAATAACCATGTTTTTTTATAAAAGAAATATACATGTTTATTTGTGGGTGTGGTAGTGTGCACAAAGAACGATTCACACTTTCATTTTTCTTATTGTAAAATGAGAGGGAGTTTAATATTGGTATAATAATTTTAATAACATACCCATATAAAAATTATACTTATTTTATAATTTTATAATAGTGATATAAAATTTCAGTATGAATATAAGTACATAAATAATTAGAAAAAAGAAAGCGAGGTTAGATACTTATACCTCAATTCATGGATTATCTCATTTTCTAAGAGGATTAAACCTTTAAAAGATGGTACCTTGAGATTAATAGAGCTTCCATAATGTGGTTGGGAGTGTTTATGAGAGGTTTATTCCATTTTTGGGACTAATTTAAGGGGGTTTTGTGTGGTGCTGTGAGGAGAGAAGTGTTCATTTAATAAGTGAAAAGAAGAGGAATTTTTGTAAATAGAAAAATATTTTTAGTAATGGGAAGTAAATCTCAAGTAATGTGTCATAGAAATTGAGAAATAATGGAGTAGGGAAGATATTAAGTCCATAAAAACTTCCAAAAATAATTAAATACAATTTTTAAACATTTTCGTCGATTTACCTCTTAGGTTCCTCATTTTTACCATTTTAGTTTTCACCATGGTATGTAGTTTTTACCTAGTTAATTTATCATTTGTTCCCAAATAATAAAATGGTCCTTGTTTTATAATTTTTACATAATGATCCAAAATTTTAAATATGTTTTCATTGATTAAATTTTTGGAAGTGATGTAATTTAATTTTGAGTTACTAAATGTGAAATGTATTTAAAACTTTCTTTGAAAAAATATAACTCAAATTATAGAATGTAAAATATGGGTTTATAAATTAAATTTAATTAAAAAATATTTTAAAATTTATAACATCACTTATAAAATACATATTTGGTATTATAAAAAATATTCATAATGTTCCAATTCATACTGATATACTAATAATTTCATAAAAGTCATGTTATTTGTAGAAATGTTAAATTTCACTATTCACCTAAAACAATATTTTTAGAAAAATTCCAAAAAAAATATTAAGAAAATATGTACATGAATAAATTCAAAAAAGATGTTATCTTCTCAAATTATCATCACTATTTTTTTTATTTAAAAAAAATAACATATTGGAAACTATTTTTATAGGAAAATGACTTTTGGTATATAATCTATTAATTTTCATATTGCATATAAATTGCTAATTAAATGAGTGTTAATCTTTTATTCATATAAAAATATATTTTTCAAGAAAATATTTAAATTTTTAAAAATTTAATTCATTTATTTCTTATTTTAACTTGATCTGTAGATATTTAAAGTGAACATTATTTTGTGTATATGTATATATATATATATATTCATAATTACTTTACCAGTTTTTATACCCTACTTTTATATAGCTACCTTATATAATTCTTTTGATTCATTATTGTGTGTGAAGAAATAGATCCAATACATTATTTATTTAACTTGTAAACACTTAAGTGGTTGCACATCCTCACCCTTCAGAGTGGAATGGATGACAACTATATGTTGTCTAATATGCATAATCAGACAAATCCTACCAAGATGCATCACTCGTGATTGTGGTGAAGTGATATCCATCAAACCCATTTGTTGTAATAGTAGATAAAGAGGGTAATTTCTATTTTAAGACATATTAATCTAGACCTAATCCTATGGAGTGACACAATCATACAGTGAAGGGTATCCCAGTAACCATATTTATGTGTAGTGCACATGTGGTGCATGTGGGGGTGCCACATTGAACCTCCGAATTTGATGAGATAAGAAAGTCCAATTGGGGTTCATCTGGTGTCAACATTGGTCATCAAAAATATTGTGAGACTCTCCCCAACACCATGGGTCTGTTATAACCATTCTTGGGTCAATTTTAGAATGTTTAATAGATTAATTTATTAAATAAGCATTGGATTATTTTGGAAAAATTTTATTCATACATGTA
The DNA here is from genome assembly GCA_963277665.1 of Viscum album. Classification (NCBI taxonomy): domain Eukaryota; kingdom Viridiplantae; phylum Streptophyta; class Magnoliopsida; order Santalales; family Viscaceae; genus Viscum; species Viscum album. Next base: position 789,484,080 of record OY728137.1, read on the forward strand.
ATAATAATTAAAATTAATTTAAAAAAAAATTAGTTCTATGGATTATCACTACTGGTCACCATGGTTTCATTGGGTGAGTAAGGGGACCCAAGGGATAGTAAAATTCTAGACCAAGATGTCGAATTAATTCATGTATATAATGGATTATATATTAATATTGGTTATTAATAATAATATATAACGAGTACTATTAAAATTAAAGGTGGATCTTGGTTGATCAATATAGAGAGATTGTTATCTAATAATATATGAAATTTATCCACGATTTTTCATCCACATGTGGTGAAAACATGTGAATCCTTAATGACAATGAAAGAAAGAATTAACTTTATATTTATTAATGATTTAAGTATGTGTTGATAACATTTTCAATTATTATAAAATTAATTATGAAATAAATAACTTCATTTAAGGGTAAAATATAAATAATTATGTTATAAATTGCAGGTGATAAAGGAAATAATCAAATCGAGTTATAATCAACCAATTATAATGATAAATAAGTATCAAATTTGCAAAATAAATCTCAAATAAATATAAATAATAAAGTTTATTAGAGAATACATTTAGTATTTTCAAGAGTGAACTTAACAAGAGTCTCCTGAATGATATAAATTGGTTTATTTATATCTGGGTATAATATTTATTATAATCTAAAGATGTAGATAAATATATCAAATGGTAATGATAGGATATAATAACTTGTGTTTTAATTAAATAATATATATGAAAAGATGTCATCACACTAATGATGAGATGTTCCCCAAATGATTAAACACCCCCATGATAGTGACTGGATGTCCACAATGAATGTTCTATGATTGATTTGAAATGAATGAGGAATGGTGATATGAAATTTAAATTACAAAGGTGTTTTTATATTTAAGATAAATAAAAAAATGTATTGGCATAGTTTGGGGAACATATTTTAAGTAACATGAATCAATTTTGATAACATAAAAATGGATTATAATAAGGAAATGTGATATATTATATATTATGGTGTGGATAGATGTATAATTCAAAAACAAAAATGTTATTATCAATTGAATTTATATTTTTATTTCTATGATTTTAAATAGTGTAAATCCATTTAGGATGACATATTAGTTGTATTTCTATACAAGAAGTTTTGTGTGACTGATAGGGGTACCTGATTGTTATTGAGATAATTAACATGTGTTCTCAGCTACATAAAGATGTTAAAAAAATTATGATGTATTGTTATTGAAGGAAACTGGATAGTTCAATTGATTACCCTATACCTCTCTATGATCAGAGATAGAGTGAGATGGTGGTGACTTACCTTTCCCACACATGGTTTCGGGTTGAGACTCGTAATGCCTTATATATATCTTACCCTCATCACCCAATTCATTATGTTAAGATAAAACAAATATTTCTAAAATATATGTGGTGAATGATAATTCCACTAGAATATTTGTTATGATAGATAATGAAATAGGTGATACCTATAGGAACCCTAATATAAGAATTTAATAAGTGTTAATTAACTTATGTGGTGAAACTCCTTCTCTACTATAACTACAAGATTGAAGTAGATGATGATTCAGCTAATATTATCCCTTATCCTAACTATAAATATATTATTTAAGGGGACTATATATACAATTATACCCATAAAAATGTTTATTTTCACTAGTTCCCTCATATATAGTTATACCCTTGGATATGTTTATTGTTTTAGTGACTAAATATGTATATAGAAACCGTCATCTGAGTGTATCTCCTGTCATACATCAGAAGTGGGTGGAGTTTTATATTTTCTCTACCAAAATCATCATCCCTGAATCTTGGGTGAATTATTAGGAAATATATCACTAAATTTAATTGGGGAGATAATTCCATTCAATTCTAATGAAAATATTTTTACTTGGAGAGCATGATGAATGTGTGTCATGGATGGATTAGTAATGACTAATTATAAATGTCATTATGACTAATGATGATGTTAGGTTATATTGGAAAGATATCTATTTATACATAGTTAATGCACATAGACCCTATCTTTATAGCGTTAGTTCACTATTTGGATGACTATACTTAGTATTTTTATGCTCACCCCTACATGTGAACATACACATTTTTAACATTATGTCCTTATAGATGTATTGATGAACATGATGGATGATCATAGAGATTTAAAATCAATGTATTATTTGGATAGTTAGTATCGTGGTAATATCATTATGATATGCACCATCATGGAATCAGTATTTGGAATGAAAACTATTTAAAATGTTATGGTTATACAGGGTGATTAATATGTCTCCTATAACATTTTATATGGAGTTTTTTATTAAATGTTATTGCGTTTTACTAGATTTGTTGTATTATTAAATTTATATTTTATTAATGTAATGTTAGAAATTGATGTATGATAACATTTTATAGGTTGTTAGAGGTAATGCATCCCAGATCATGTTGATACCATAACACTCATCTCTAGTACCTAAAAATGGAGGTGATCCTTGGGGGTTCACCTACTAGTAATCCATGAGGTGGTGGATTGGTATCTAAGTGATATAAGGATTTATAGTGTTACGTGCATGAGAGGATTTGTTGGGATTGTTTAACCTGAGTCTTACTATGTCTCTTTATTTTATGTAATCAAAATAGATAAGTTCTCAAAAGTTGTGGTGGTTAATGTTTTCCAAAGAATGTCTCTTATTATTAACATGTGACTGATACCATAGTATATTAACTAGGATTTTAATGGGGATCATTTACCATATAAATCTATTTCATTATTTTTTTATTTCAAGATTAAATTTTTTAGATCCAGGAATATTCTACATGATCCCGACTAGTAGGGTTTTGTTGACACTCTCACAATTTATATGACTTCTAGATTGATATTTTTTCCATGAGATAGTGGGTGGGGATTATTGATATTGGTATGTCTCATTTTTCATCTAGTTATATGATTATTATGTGAGGTAGATACAATATATTTGATATTATATCATAACTCTGTATAAATAAATTTATAGGACCTATGAAAACTCAAATACGCGTTTTATTATATGGTGATATCACTTACTAGAAAGATAATAGATAATTCATTGATGTTTTCTAAATTTCCATCATTTGTGTTGTGACTTGAATGAAAGATTATGATTAAATATTCTATGATATCTAAGAATATATGATTTTTTATTTCAAATTGAAATATTATTCCATCAACACGGCACCAGTTATAGTTCCTCTAGGGAGTGGTTTTAATTTTATGGATTATTTATATCATAGTATCATAATTGAAAACTTTTGGGAGTTAGAAGAATTTCTATAGTGGTGGATTCACATGCAAGGAATTCATTCAGTAATAAGAGTCCTCATGGATAATGGTTAAGAAAATTATTGGAAGGCATGAAAATAGTTTATTGATTCAAAGTTTCTAGGTGAGAGAAATCCACATGGGAATGTACAATAATGATTCTAATTAAAGAATATACTAACTGTTGAATTGATTTTGGTATAAATGCAGATATAACTATTGGAAATTTTTTTGAGGATTGTAAATGGATTGATATCGAGTCTATTCCTTGAACCATTAGGGCCACACTTCTCTAGTCTACAATTATGTGGGATCTTGGACAAGACCATTCATATTCACTGTATGTGGATAATGAAATTCACATAAGGTATATTATCATGGTTATAGATAAATTTTTGAAACTTATCTTCCATGTCTTGGAGATAAATATTAATATACAATTCAATATTACTATAACATACCTCACAAAGTGACAATAAGATAATTAGACCATTATCTAGGTATTAAGAAAACCATGAACAAGCCATTATAATGTATGTGTCTTTTTTCCATAATTTTTTGGAGTTTAGGTATGCTAATCTTATATCCTCTATTTTCTGAGATCTCTGCATTTAGGTCTCTTGGACAAGATATCCCTTTAAGGGTAGTATTCCCTCCAAGCATTCCCCTTCCCAGTGGAACCTTGATCACTTGTCATTATAGTATCCCAATTAGGGCTAGATCCTCTCCCATGGATAATGGATATTGTTGATCATGGGTTTATCCAAGCACTATTTTTTCCTTCTAGATATCATCAATTTATCCTAAATCTAGTGCATTGTATAAAGGTATTTTAGTTCCTTCACCATCCACATTAATGTGGTGAAAGGGATTTTTTCATTCTGGATTAATGTTTTTTGGATAGATGTGGTTGTTCTTGTAGATGTTACTTCATTTTATAGTGATATAACTATGGTTTATTATTTTTTTCACCACTAAAAGTCATTTTGGTGGAGATACATAATAATAAATTAATGGAGGAATCATATGGAGAACAATTTTTATTTTCATTCTCCTTGGAGTCATCCCCTTCAATGTTGTTTCCTTCTCTAATAATTCAATTATTTCTCATAAAGAACATTCATTTGTTTCTTATTTATCTATTTCTCTCAGTGGAGAAGATTTTAGGTGATTTCTCTCTCATGATCCCAAAATCTATTGGTTGAATTCATCACCAAATTTTTCATCATTTACTCCTCCCACTTTAAATATGGAAACCTTTCATTGATTTGAGATTGGTTTTCTGGTCTTCCTCACATGTAATTTGGGGTCTCATGGTCAAGCTCCCCCAAGATAATCTCCAGCTCGAATTGGCTTCAATATTATTCTTTTTGGATATCGTATTGTTTTTAGTAGGAGTTCCCCTTTATTGGTTCTACTGCATCAGCCCGAGTTAACACCATTAGTGACTTCTTGATGGATGTGATTCCCCAATGTAGGATTTCATTTGGACTTTCTTATTTTTATTTGGCCAGGACAACAATATATCAGTCCATATTTTGGAATTGGTTATACATTTCTATTTTTTTATTTTATTCTTTTTTTTCTTGTCATTTTATATTTTAGAATAAATAACTCTAATATGATGATACAAAGATCATATCTAGGTTGGTTTTCATAATTAATGTTTTGGAGTCTCATAATATCAAATTGGTGTTTCCTAATTCTTTTATATAACATCAATTTTTATATAGGTATATAATTTTGGGCCTTATTTTAGATTAACTTGGGACTGTGATGTGTTGAATGGTTCCTAATGACTTAAACCGTGTTTTGGTAATTTTTCAGTACACCCTGGGTAGGACCATGGTGTGGTGGATATTGTGTTGTGTCTAGAATACTTCAATATAGAAAGGGTGATCAAAACACTCATGGACAGGAATGGCCTTAGTAACTTACCATTATTAGTTCTCCATTGATCCATGTCTAGAACGTAATTACCACACTATAGTGGAAGGCATGGTGCGTCCAAAATGTGTAGGTATGTGACACCACATCATAGAGGGTTTCTATGTTGAGTTTCCTAAACTTGTGTGATTGAGGCCACCACGATCATCGTGGGAATCAACACATTGCGGTGAAGGCATTTTAAAAGTTTAAATCATTGATTTGGGAACTAATATCTCATGGGAAGTTATACCTCTAGATTGATACATGTTTTATCCTAAAGATTGGATGTTTAATGATTTATTGTCTATTTTTTACCACTGCTAAATGGTTATCCAACCAATTCTTTCTATTTTCTCTGATCCAATCAATTTTTGGAGGGCGTATAAGTGTTTCTAAAATTCCCATGAGGGGTTAAAATCTAGATAAGTATATGGGGATGTTTTGGGAATCAATCCTTCTCCTCTCTTTGGTATGAAAATTATCGATTGATCCATCAGATTCCATAAGATTATAATTAAATATAGAGGGTTGGAAACCTTACCTTTCCTAACACCCCAAAGATTTATAAATAAATTCATGAAATAGTAACTCTAAAAAAAACCCAAATTTCTTGTAACCTATCTAGTAAAAATAATTTTTTCACTTATGTGATTTGAGTTTCAAAAAACCGAGATACACAGTTGTGTTCAGTAAGTTATTTAGAGTCTGATAATGCAAACTTAATTTTTATTGAATAGTATCATACCCTTATGAATAATAATATGAATAGTAACAAAGCCTTATGAATAGTAATATGAATAGTAATATGACCCTTATTAATAGTAAATGATATTAATATTTTATTATCTTAAGGTTATATGATAATGAGATCCTGATTAATTTTTCAAAGTGATATAAAATGAAATATAGTTTTAAATTTTTTATTTTTAGAATAAATTATGATTTTATTTAAAAATTAAATTAATCATATTTAGAAAATTATTTTCAAAAAATGGAGTTCATTTTTGAATCATAAATTTTAAAAAATTGTTAGGGTGAATTTTTGGGATTTTTCTGAAGTACTCAAATTTTTTATGAATAGTAAAATATAGTAATTTACTACATATACACGATTAGTAAAATTCATTGTTTGAAGCATCATGGATGATGTAAGAACACTTGGTTCAAAATAAAATTCACCGATTACTATTATGTGTTGCATGAATCCGCACCATTGGTTTTCTTGAGGAAAATAATAAATTAAAGAATAAGATATTCAAAAAAATCACTCCTCTCCTCCACTATAAACCCCCCCTCACTCCCTCTTCTCTTCACTCATATAAAGCCTTGTGCCTTGTCTAAATTCCACTAAAATCTCATACCAATCTCCTAACACATGTACATAAACCATTTTTCACATAAAAATACAAAAAACACTTCCCTAAAGAGGCTTTCAAAGAATATTACTTCAAGAGGTAAATTCCCCCTTTCATTTCCTTAATTTCAAGTTCAAATTATTTTCTTTTTCTTTCCTCACATCCTTTCATACAAATGTTGTGATGACTCATGTAACTTACATGTAATATAATTTTGTTATGATAAATGGATAATTCCTAATCATCTCTCCTTCCCCTTCATTTATACTAGAAATGAAAATACCATCGAAGATGTGTTAACTTATCGCATTTCTGGATGACATGTTTTCAATTTCTATTACCATATTCAATTATGATCATGAAACAATTTTTATAGTTGATAAAGAATATAATATATATATTATAAATTCTTCTTATGGTTCTACAATACTTTTTTATAAATGATATTCATTTATAAATCAAAACGAGTTCATTGTGATAAAAAACCACCAATTAACCCAAACAGTTGTCCTTAAAGTTTTATATAATGATTCATCTTAACTCCCAATAACCAAATGAAATTTTATGGAAATTTAATATCATGGTTTTTCAATAATAAAATATAAATTCTATTTTAGCAACCATTCTCATTCTACATGTTTATCCGTACATGAATATAAGTAAACTGATCAAGAAAACCAAGGATGAAAATGCTCCCAAGCAATGAAATTTAATCTCTTAACCCATAAAAAGGTCATAAATGAACCTAATAATGTTGTAATAAATAAATAAAATGTTTTAAAGGTTCGATAATTAATAATTTATTAACCTAAATTTTATTATTCAGGTCATTAAGAAGAAGGGAAGAACACCTTCAGATGTAATGTAATGATTTTGTACCCAAACCTCTGTTTTCATTCAGGTTACTCTTATTCTCCAACAAACTCAATTAAATTATTATTTATTCATATTTAGTCCTCATATACTCTCTAATAATGTTCTATATATTTTTGCTGACCATAATCCTACATTCACTTATGAGTTGTTATTTGTTTTTAAATGATCTTTTAAAAATTATTCCCGCAATACAAGCCCAATTCATGAGAATTTCTCAAATTCTTTCCTATTTTCAAGGGAAATCTATAATATGTTTTTATAACCCATTATCTTTCTAAAATAACTCATTTTATTATGAAAATAATATCTTACTTATTATTTTATAAATTAATTTTCCAAAAATAACTCTACTTTTCAAAATAATAGCGTATTTATCTAAGGAATTACTCAATGATTTTACAAGAGTATATTCATCCATTTCAACACTCTTGTTTATTATTATATATTATTGAGATTAATATTTTACGATACGATCTACCATATTTAATTTAATGTTTTGTGATTAGTTTTACTATGGATGTTCTATCTTAAAACCATTGATTAATTTACTCTGAATGGTTAGCGTTTATGCTTAATGTTAAGGGAAAGTTATTTACATTTCATATTTTAGTTTTAATACTAATGTATAAGTTGTTTAATATTATACTCACTAATATGAGGAATTAATTGGAATTATTAAGTGTCTTGTGGGGCCTGTTATAACCCCTTGGTGCATCAGTAGGTCTCATGGGACCAACTATGGTCTTGGTATGAGGCCTCGACAAAATGGATATTTATGGTCTTGGCATGAGGCCTTGAAAATATGGTTATAAAGTCTCGTATTATGAATTCCCACATTATGAAACTATTATTAATAGTTAATGTGGTTATTCTACTATTATAATACCCTTGATTATGTTTTATTATGTCACTATTTATTCATCTCTTATTCTTTTCATAATGTGTTCATGTTTATTTTTTTAAAGGCATGTGTTTTTAGTTATTTACCATGACTAATGTTTATGTTTATTATATTTTCCTATGTATTTATTACCCATACTAGCATTTGAGATCACCCATTTCTTACATTTTATGTTTCCCCCAGATGTGAAAAATTATTTTATGAATGAACTGCATGGGTAACCTAAGAGATATGGATGTTTTGAAAGGAATTTATATGTTGTATTTCATTACATGTTGTAATTTTGAACTTATGTATGTATCTTTTTTTCAAATCTACTAAACTACTCAGTCCTTTGAGGTACATATTATTTGTCTCTATGCCAATGTAATGAAATAAGGATCCTACTCTAGGAAACTGTTCTCAGTTCCTTATAGTTGGTATCAGAGGAAGTTTTGTTGAAAACATGGAAACAATATTTAGAAAACGTATATTATGGAACAAAATCATAAGATAACCTTTGAGTATAAACATACAATAACATCCTAGAATTTTTTGTAAGGAATATATTATTTGGATCTTTTTAGAAAATAAATATTGGTCGGGATACTACAGGTGGATGTGGATCTGGAATAGATGTACCTAGAAGTAACAACTCTCACAAGGAGTTTTGGGCTGACCTGGGGTATCCTGGTATACAAAAAATGGCCTTACTATGCACCTGTTTTGACACTCTCAGGGGATATTCTTAGGATAATTGACATATTCTTTACAATCCCTTATAAAATATTTAAATGTAAAATTTTCCTCAAGGAAAAAATGTTTATGATTAAGAGATAAGTTATGATTAGAATTTTAATTTTTACAAAGTATTTATCTAAGTTGTGATTATACATTATGATTCATAACCAAATCTACAATATTCCATTATTTAGAAATAGATCCTAGTGTATGGAATAGAAACCACATGAACATGTGTATCACATGTAGGGATTTCCCTTTGGTTCCAGATAATGATGTTGGCTTTGGTGTTGTGACTGGTGTTGCGTGGCTTATAATTATACTGGGTTAGTTAACTCTGATTATGAATAATATCCTTACCTGTATGGAGAATCTGGATCCAAAACGTGGAGGATCTATTTTAGACTGCTTTATAGGAAAAAACATCCATCATTCAATGGGACTACAAACCCATTTGTAGTGGAAAAATGGATAAGTTCCCTAGAGAATATATTTCTTGCATTGGGATGTAACGAAAGAGAGAATATTGTCATTGATGTTTATCTTCTATCGGGAGATGTAGATTATTGGTGGTCATTAATCCAAAATAAAAATGAGGATGAATAAATAGAAGAGATATAATGGAAGGATTTTGAGGAAATTTTCTAGAAAAATACTTCCCTCATGAATAGCAAGAAGATAAGGAAAGGAAGTTTCTGAATCTGATGAAAAAAGAGGATAATAATGTTGCAATGTATGAATCTAACTTTCCAAGGTTAACATGTCATTCCACAGACTACATATGTAATCAAAGGATCAATATAGATCAATTTTTGTATGGTTTAAAACGATTCCTTTGAAGGGAACTAGTCACCCATGATTTCTCATCCTATGAAGATATAGTATCATGTTCAATCAAGATATAAATAAAATTATATGTCTTATAACTTTAAAGGAAAGAAGGAGAAGAAGGGGGTTGCTGATAACTCGAGAAAGGGAAATAAGGGAATGGGTAAAAATGGTATAGCTGACCTTCCAACCGACAATAATTGTGGGATGAAACACCGTAAAACTTTCTTTAAGGGAGTGGGATTCTGTTACAAGTGCAGATAAAAAGGACCCAAATCACGTGATTGAAGGGGGTGGAAAGAAACAACCAATGTTCAATGTTATAGTTGTAAAGATATGGGTAATTATGCACATGAATGTCCTAAGCTTCAGGGAAACATTTCCCAAATTTGGGAAAGGGAGAAATTCCAAGATTATAAAGTCAAAATTGATGAGGTTGAAGTTCCTAATGATGTGGTGGAATGTAATTTAATCATTTCCTCAAACATAGAAAGTGATTTTTATTATTTTTGATCATCACATTCATTTATATCTTCCTTGTTTTCCATGAAAATTAGACATGTCCAATTTTATATAGTAAAGGAGTTGTCAGTCAAAACTCCTAGGGGATGTATCATTGCCAAAAAGTTGTGTCGATTAGTCCCCCTTATGACACATAAATGTGGTTTAGTTTCTAACCTTATCATCATACCCATGATTTACTTTTATATAATCCTTAGTATGAGTTTGATTTCATGTTATGATGTAAAGATATATCGTAAGAAGAGGAATGTTACAATTTTCAAGAATGGTGTTGAATCCCTTATCTTTAGAGTAGAAACCCTGCAATATGATTCTCATCTAGATCCACCCTAGTAAGTCAACTGAATTCAATTATTGGGGAGGAAGAAAATACAATATCTTTGGGTGAGGAAATTAATGTTATAATAGAGTACGTACCTATTGTGCAAGAATATGTTTATGTATTTCTATAGGATTTACCTAAACATCCCCCAAATAGGGAAGTTGAGTTCTTTGTTGATTTAATTCCTAGTTCAATCCCTATATCAAAGATTCATTATATAATGGCCACTGCGGAATTATTAGAACTAGAGAAACAATTAGAGGAATTGAGTGATAAAGTATTTATTCACCCTAGTGTTTCCCCATGGGTATCCCTTATTCTTTTTTGTAAATAATAAAGATTGATCAATGTGGTTGTGCATTGAATACATGGATATCAATGCTATAAAAATAAATAACAAGTATCCACTACCTCGTATTGATGAGTTATTTTATCAAATTCATGGAGCTCAATATTTTTCAAAGATTGAACATCGATGTGGATATTATCAGTTGCTTGTGGGGAAGGAAAGAATTCCAAAAATAGAATTTTGAACCAAGTATGGGAATTACTAGTTTACCATAATGCCTTTTGGACTGACTAATGCACCCTCTATTTTCATGGATCTAATGAATACAGGTTTCAAGGAATATCTTTATACATTGTGGCATAATTTATTAATGATATCTTGGTATACTAAAAAAGCTATAATGATCTTGAGAATCACTTGCACACTATTATGAAGACTTTTAGAATAAATGAATTATATGGGTTGTTTAGAAGTTGTGATTTTTGGCATTAATCAGTTTCCTTTCATGGACACATTCTCTCAAAGGTTGGAATATTTGTTGATCCTGCAAAGAAAAAACTGTGAAAGAATTACCTACTCCAACAAACATAACTGAGTTACGTAGTAATATTTTATTAGTAGGTTATTATGGGTGTTTTGTTCAGAACATTTCCCACATAGTCAACCCAATGAAAAAGATGGCACATAAAGGGGTTATGTTCGTATGGATCAAAGAATGTGAGGAATGTTTTAAGGAATTGAATATGATATTAGTGAATTCTTCGATCCTGACTCTACCATCAAGAATAAGGGTTTTGTGATCTATAATGATGAATCAAAGAAATGACTTGGTTGTGTAATTATGAAGAATGATAAAGTTATTGACTATGAATCAACATAGCTAAAAATTCATGTACAAAACTATCATACTCATGATCATGAGTTACCAGCAATAATCTTTACTCTGAAGATATAGAGAAATTATCTCTATGAAAAAAAATGTGACATACATATGAATCATAAGAGTTTGAAATACATCTTCTCATATAAAGAACTCAACATGAGAAAAAGGTGATCACTCTAACTACTCAAGGATTATTATTATTCCATACACTACCACCTAGTAAAGTCAAATAAGGTAGAAAATTCATTAAGTAAGAAGGGTCATGGATTTTTAATCAAAATGAAGATTTAAAGGGATCCTATATTCATGGATCTACTAAGAATGGACATGGAAGTTATTAAAGAAGGTTAAACATCATTAATTTCTCAATTGGTTACACAAAAAATTTTATTAGAAAGGATTAAAAGCTCTCAGCCTGATGATGAGAACCTTCAAATGAAAATTAATGTTGTGAAATATGGGAAGTTGGTTGACTTCTTCTGTGAAGATTTAATTCAAAAATTTGGGGAGAGGCTATATATTCCCTCTATACCCGAGATGAAAATGGATTTTTTGGATGATTCTCATAGCTATTTTGTAATATCCTGGTAGCACTAAAATGTATAGATATTTGAAGAAACATTTATAGTGAGATAGTATGAAGCAGGAAATTGCTGAATATGTATCAAGATTTTTAGTTTTTCAACAAGTGAAGGTCTAATGAATACATCCTAGATGATTCATGAAACTTATACCTATTTCATGATGGAAATAGTATGACGTCACCATGGATTTTGTCACTAGATTACCCAAAACTCCCAGAAAGAATGATGCAATGGGAGTAATTGTTGATCGAATTACAAAATATGCACATTTCCTCACTATAGGGGAGGATTTTCCACTAGAGAATCTTGCATGACTCTATATAAATGATGTTGTATGACTTTATGGAGAACTTATTTTAATAGTGTCTAATTTCGATCCTCAATTTACATAGAAACTCAATAAAAGTCTTCAGAAATCTTTGAATACTGAGCTTTGTTTGAGTAATGCTTATCATTCTCAAATTGATGGGAAATATGAAAGGATGATTGAAACATTAGAAGAAATGTTAATATCATGCTCGATTGACTTTCATGGTATGCGTGATCAATATTTACCCTTGGTGGAGTTTTCCTACAATAATTTTTTCCTTTCAAGTACTCAAATGGAACTATATGAAGCATTATACAGAAATAGATGTAGTACACCAACATGTTGGGATGAAGTTGGTGAAAGGTAGCTAGTTGGACCAGAACTTGTGGAGGAAAAAAACAGTGATGGTAAAGACTATTCAAGGCCACATCAAATAAGCTCAAATCGAAAAAAATATATGCTAATAATTGAAGGAATGATTTGGAATTTTACATGGGAGATTATGTTTTCCAAAAAGTATCTCCATGAAAGGGTGTTATAATATTTGATAATAAAGGGAAACTGATCCCTAGGTACATTAGTCCTTAAGAAATTCTAGAGAGAATTGGATCTGTTGAATATCATTTGTCTATGTCGCATAGCCTATCAAAAGTACACAATGTGTTCTATGTCTCATTGATGAGAAAGTACATGCCAGACCAAATGCATATCCTCACTTCTGAAGGTATAGAATTAGAACCTGACCTATCTTATTTTGAAGAGCCTAACTAAATTTTAGATACTAGAGAACAAGTCATGAGGAATCAGATGAATCGACTAGTAAAGGTACATTGGAAAAATCATAAAATCTAAGAGGAAACATGGGAACCTATGGATCTTATGATGAAAAACTACCGAAATAGTTTTGTCAGGTAAAATTCTGGTAATTTCGAGGATGGATTTTTTGTAATTAGGGGAGAATGTAACACCCTAAGGATTTATAAATAAATGAATGAAACAATGAGTCTCCAAAAAACACCAATTTTTTGTAACCTAGCAAGTAAACATAATTTTTTCACCTCTGTGATTTGAATTTTGAAAAACTAACATATACTGTTGCGTTCAGTATGATATTTATAGTTTGATAAGACAAACTTATTTTTTGGTGAATAATAACATACCTTTATGAATAGTAATATGAATTGTAACACACCCTTATGAATTGTAATATCCCCGACCCAGAAGCCACTAAAATGGTGCTCCGAGCTAGGTAGTTACATAACCTTAAGCGCGCCTCCCTATACGCCAAAGGCTACCGACTAGCATCGAGGGTCTATGTGGTCAAGTGGGGAGACTATACCCCCCTTATATCAGAGTAAGCCACAACATAAATAAACCAATAACAGAAACAATAATCAATAAACAAGGAACATTTATAACAACCATTTCCAATAATAAAATATGACATGTCATACTACAAGTTCAAAAGTGAACAAAAGCCCAAAATAAAGTCAACGACCATAATCCCCCAAATGGTCCCGACGCCAAGTCTGGTTCCTCCACCAAGTGCTACCCATGTCCACTCAATTATCTATCAAGGACCCTTGCCCTTCTCCTAACCTGCAAACATGAAGTCTGCTCGAGTACCCAATGGCGGCCCGAGCAGGGTGTGAGTACAACTTAGTAGGCCACCACCAATAGTGTATACAAAATATCCAGTATGAAAAAGTAGTGCATGCAAAAGGAATATGAATGACAATTTCCAAGTAATTATTTAAGGTTCCATTAACCAGTTCAAAGCTAAATCCATTTCCACTTCCATTACCATTCATTTCACACCAATTATCATCACTTACCATTTCATCACATTTCCATGGGTTAACCGCATACATTATGTCATATGTGTCTAAGGACAACAATCATGGGCAAGAGGGTAAACACATCGTTATCCTATCTCACTATGAATAACCCGCTCATAATAACCATATTATCACCTCGAAGCCTTAGTCCGGGTGGATGCAACCATATCCTCACCTCGAATCCTTAGTCCGGGTGGATGCAACCGTTAGGAGAATAAATCCTCAGTCCTCATTCCAAACTCGTGCATTTAGGGTGGAGTTCAGAGCATCAGTCTTCGCTCGACCCATGGGCGTAGATCCTCAAGTCATACCCCACTCTACTAATCCGTGTGCACATGCTTATATATATAAGTAACCATCAACCATCCATACCATTTCCCCTTGGACAAACCCTTCACAACAAACCATACATAAATTCACATTATGCCTCAACCCATTAACACCTTACCATTTCACATCATTTAACCATTCTCCCAATTCCCATGTGTTATGCCTATCTCACTAACCATTCAACACTAGACCCATAATCCATCCCATTATGGTCTTTAATCAGTTTACACATTAACCCATTTAACTTGTTCATCATTCCCATGAATCAACCATTCAACCCATTCTAATTAACCCTTAGGTTATTTCCAAGTCTAGGTTCATCACCTCACTTCTATTCCAAGTTCAACCAATCATGTCAACATATTAGTCAAGGGCTCTACCATTTATTACAACAAGGTCACTTGTTTAATAACAATCCCAAAGTCCAGGGAAAGTCGGCACATCCCATGGATGGCCCTAATTTGGTCAAGTAATTCTCACGCATCCCATGGGGATCGTGAGAGATCCCATTTAGCATTTTCAAGCATCATTTATGTCAAAACACATCAAGGTTTATCAAAGCTCACCAATGAAACCATAAGCAAAGCCACACATGCATAAATCCACCATAAAACTATTGGATAAAGTTTTTAGACCACCTACCTCGAAACCATGGTTAAACGCACGCTCAATTGAGTCCTTATACCTCAATCCATCAAACCTTTGGATCTTTTACCTAGAAATCACCGAAAAGATAGGGCTTTAGATCTTCAGAATAAGAGGGAGAGAAGAACAAACCCTAAACCAAAAAAAGAATCAATGATGGGATTAGCCTTACCCAAAGCTTCAATCCGCATCCAACGACACCAAAAATGCCTTAGAAATGTGGGAGATCTACCCCTTGGATCTCTTGGGAGATTTGGTTCGTTCCTAGGTTGAAGAGGGAGGAATAGAAGGGGAATCCTGAGTGTGTTCTTAAAATCATGGAGTGGAAAACTTTTAATTTTTCCCAACATTAAGAGGCTGCACGGTTTGGCCGCACAGTTTTACAAACCGTGCGCAAACTATGTGCATGATACTGTCTGGAGGAATAGGGTTGCACAGTTTACCTAGGCAGGCCGCACGGTTTTCCCGGGTCCTGCATAGGTTGTGTTCCCAGGCTTGTCTTGCCCAGTTTTCCTTTCTTTCATGCCTCGAACACCCAAAACACCCCCAACACCTCTCATACTTTCAGAAGACAACCCTTGAAGGCTGAAACAAGGGATTCAAACAAAACATAACGAAAACATACCTTTCCAAAAATCGGGATCTTATAACCTCCCCACCTTATAACGGCTCATCCTTGAGCTGAGTTTCCATGCCTCATTGATCCACCGAAGGGAAGAGTTCAGGCCACTTAGCCCGTATATCTGATTCACACTCCCAAGTTTCTTCCAGAAATTTCCCATGTTGCAATAGTACTTGCACTAATGGCACAACCTTGCCTCGCAAGTCCTTTTCACTATGATCCTCCACATGAACCGGATGCTCCTCAAAGGACACATCATCCTCAAGCTCCACATCCTCAACATCAACCACGTGAGATGGGTCAGGGTGATACCTTCGAAGCTGCGACACATGAAACACATCATGCATCCCACCATACCACTATAGAAGAGGCAATCGATAAGCCACTAGTCTGATCCTCTCCATAATCTAAAAAGGTCCCACAAACCAGGGCACCAACTTACCCTGCTTTCGAATCCGACGATAACCCAAACTTGGAGACACCATAAGGAACCCATTATCACCCATCACAAACTCAAGAGGTCTACGCCGCCGATATACATACGAATTATGTCTACTCTGATCCATAGCCATCCTCTTCATAATCAAAATAACTCTCTCTGAAGTCTCCTGCATGAGACTTGGCCCCAAAAACTCATATTCACCGGCCTCTAGCCAACACAACGGAGATATACATGGCCTCCCGTAGAGTGCCTCAAACGGTCCCATCTGAATCATAGCCTGAAAACCATTTTTGTAGACAAAATCAAATAACGATAGGTGTCTCTCCCAAGAACCACCAAATTCCAAGACACAAGCTCTTAACATGTCTTCCAACAATTGGATTGTATGCTCCGACTGCCTGTCTGTCTGCTGGTGGAAAGCCGTACTCAAAAACACATGCATACCAAGCGCCTTCTACAACCCTTGCTAGAAACGTGATGTGAAATGCGGATCTCAGTCCAAAACTATAGTCTATGGAACACCATGCAACCACACTATTTCCCAAACATACAATTCACCCAACTGGTTGACTGTAAAGGTCTCCTAAATCAGTAAGAAATGAGCCACTTTCATTAACCAATAAACAACCACTCAGATTTTATCATTCTTCTGCAACGTCCTCAGAATACCCACGACAACATCCATTGTTGAATCATCCCACTTCCATTCCGGAATGGGAAATGGATGCAACAAACCACCTGGGCGTTGATGCTCAGCCATCACCTGTTGACAGGTAAGGCACCGTGCCCCAAAGCCCGCAACATCCATCTTCATTCCAGGCCACCAAAACAATCTATGGAGATCACGGTAAATCTTGGTCAAACCAGAATGCACTGCACACTTTGATGCATTGAACTCACACATCAACTCTTCCTGCACACACTTTGGCACAACCACACGATCAAGAATGCGAACAAAACCTTCCACATCGACGGACCAACCAGAAGGTAGCTCCCCACCTTTAAGCTTCTACTTCATGGTCAAACACTCAAGATCATCAAGCGGACCTTCCTTAGCTCGACTCAAAAGCATTGACTCCATCATTAAGGAAGCAAGAGTGACCTGACCATTCTCCTCCTGCACCTCCATGAGCATCTCTGCAAACAAATTCATCACCTTCCACTCGGTTTTGGACTCCTGAACCACCTGATTCTGAACCTTCCTGCTTAGAGAATCATCAACATTGTTTCCCTTTCCCAGCGTGTAAACCTACTCAAAGTCAAAACACTAGAGATATTCAACCCATCTTCGCTACCGAATATTTAGATCTTTCTTTGAGAATATGTACTTTAAACTCTTATAATCGGTAAACACAGTAAACTATTCTCTCAACAGATAGTGCCTCCAACACTTCAAGGCATACACCACTACAACCATCTCAAGATCATGAGTGGGATAGTTCCTCTCATGGGTTCTCAACTACCTTGACCCATAAACCACAACCCACTCATCCTGCATCAACACAGCCCTAAGTCCAACTCCACATGCATCACAAAACATGACGTACTTCTTACTCGGCTCAGGTAAGATCATGATAGGTGTGGTCATCAACCGCTTATTCAACTCTTGGAAGGCGTTCTCACAAGCCTTCGACCACTTGAACCTGATTCCTTTCATGGTCAATCCTGAGAGTGGTGCTTCCAAGTAAGAGAAATCCCGAATGAACCTTCGGTAATACCCATCCCAACCCAAAAAACTCTGAACATTAGAAACACTCTTGGTCTGCTCCCAAGATACAACTGCCTGCACTTTCTCTGGAACCACTATCACACCTTACTCTGAGATGATGTAACCCGAAAAATGAACCTCACCTATCCAGAATTGACACTTTGATAGCTTGGAGTATAGAAGATGCTCTCTTAGCATACCCAAGACGATGTCAAGATGTTGGGCATGGTCATCATGAGTTTTTGAGTACGCTAAGATGTCGTCAAGAAAGAAAATCACAAACTGATCTCGATAGGGATGAAATATTCGGTTCATCAAAGCCAAAAACACCTCTGGTGCATTTGTCAAGCCGAAAGGCATTACCATAAACTCAAACAACCCGTACAGTCTTCGGAAAGCTGTCTGCGGTACGTCAGAAGGCCTCACCCTAATCTGGTGATACCCAGACCTCAGATCAATCTTAGAAAACACTGATTCACCCCTCAACTGATCAAACGGTTCATCAATTCTAGGAAGAGGGTACCGATTTTTCACCATGATCTGATTCAACTTTCGGTAGTCAACACACAGCCTCAACGACCCATCGGCCTTCTTGGAAAAAAGAATGGGAGATCCCCAAGGAGACGTACTAGGATGGATAAACCTATTACACTTAAAATAATCAAGCTAAACCTTCAGTTCTTAGAGTTCTGCTGATCCCATTCGGTATGGAAGAATAGAAACAGGCTCCACTCCCGGCAGCAACTTGATCGTGAGCTGGACATCCCTCTCGGGTGGTAACCCTAAGAAATCCTCAGGAAACATATCCTGAAACCGATCCAACATAGGAGGAAAATTATATTATTCACCTCCCTTATCATCATCAAGCTTGAGACATGCCACTTGAGCCGTGATTCCACTCATCTATTGAAAAAATGGCCCCACACACCCTGCTCTAATATCCCATTCACCATGTTTGACATAAGCATCACCCTCAAGGGACATGAACAATACTCTGCGACGATAACAGTCTATGTGCGCCTAGTAAAACACCAACCATTCCATTCCCAATATTAGGTCAAACCCTGACATCTTGAGAACAAACAAATCCCATAGAAAATGATACCAACCAACTTCCAAGGCACATCCCTGGCACTACTTGATATCCTCAACCTGCACCCCCATCAGAGTGTTAATTGACATAACTCCACAAACCCCCTCCACAGGTAAACCTAGCAATACCAAAAATTGAGCCAAACAAAAGAGTGTGTGGAACCTGTGTCAAAATACATACTAGAAAATTTAGAATCTACATGGATTGTAACTCGAACAGTTGACGGTCTGGCCTCTCCATCACCAGGTGCAAACTGAACTGCCTGAAGCTGACCTGCCCCTCTACCCTAGGCTCTAGCTTGAACACCCTGCAATGCACTACCATGCTGGCATGAGCAATCTTTTCCTGGAGTTCTACATCTACCGTCCCTACCAGTATGGCCCATGGAGCTCCAAATCCCTACCAGATACGGGGAAACTGATCCCCTTCTCGTACCCGGTACCTGCTTTTCATCATCATGTTCACCCGCCTGCTGAGGGTTCCTACAGAACCTCTGCACATGACCCATTCTACTGCATGAACGACATTCAACTGGTGGTCAAGGACACTGACCACACATATGCCCCGACCTACTACACTGATAACAGAACACCTGGTTCCCACTCTGAGAGGCTGACCCTCTCTTCTGACCACCTTGCTGGAAATGTTCCAAACGGTGCTTCCGACCCTCAGAGGATGCACCACCTATCTGCCCAGCTAGCACAACAAGACCTCCACCCGAATCTCCCTTCAGGTTCCCTTTATAGACGAGTTCCTGATCCATCACCTCTGTAAACCTCTTCAAGCGGAAGATATTTACTTGAGACCTGATCTCATGTCTCAACCCATCCTGGAAACGCCTTTCTATCGTTGCCTCATCCGCTGCTAACACTAGGACAAAGCATCTCAAATCATTGAAGTGACTAGCATAGTCCATCAGCTATAAAGATCCTTGAGTTAGGCTCATAAACTCTGCAACCCGCTCCTGCCTCAAAGTATCTAGGTATAAATGCTCCAGAAACTTGTCCTGGAAAACCTCCCACGACATCCTCTAAGCCTGTTCGATCTGAGCCTGAATGTCCCACCAACGCCTTTCCTGGCCCTGCAACATATAAATGTCCAGATTTACTCGCTTTTCAACAGGGGTCTCCAAATGATCCAGTATCGTCTGGATAGACTCTAACCAAAACTCCGCTGCCTCTGGCCCACCCTCTCCAGTGAAGGTCAGAGGGTGTTGCAGCTGGAACTCCCTAGTCAGCTCAAACATGCTCGGTACAACCCGCCCTAGGTCCCGATCCATTATCTGCATAAGGCGAGAAAAATTCTCCTGGAACTAGTCTTCTCTACCTTCATTGATCACCACATTTTCATGATATTCTACAGGAGGAGTGTTCTCAGCAACATCCTCCCATTTCTCAATTGGAAACCGACGTCGTGGTGGTGTCTCTCTACATTTCCAAGCATGAGATTTAGCACACATACCACAAAACTTTCACGACTTCATCAAAAATCTCTTTACTAGCCACAAAAATCCATTTTCATACACTAATTCAATGACATTAACACCTCAAATTCACCGCCCCGAACATCTCAACTGCAGGCCATGGTCCACATGGGGTAAACAACCATGCACTACCACCAAACTCACACTACATTTTACAAAAACATTTTCGACTTCATTTCAAACCCTAATATTTCATTAAACATCATTTACCCACTTGTTTTATTTGATTCTTCTAATTATTTCTTGGTTTTATGAAATGCATGATGCAACCTTATTTCCTGCATCACACACCCACCCCATGCGTGTTCCTAACACAATGCATGTCACCTATCTCCCTAGGTACCTGCAATGATGCATGAATGAAAATCCTCGTGCCATTAAGGCCAGGATCCAAATATCATAAAACAGTCACATCAAACCACATGTGCATCAAAAAATGGTGAAATATCATCAACTGTAATAACAAACAGCCAAGAAAAACATATCCCACCCATGGTAACTTGGGTTTTCCCTCGTACATGGGTTAGCTAATCCCAAACACAAGCTCATTACCAAGGCCCGACACATCATAACCCTTGGAAACCTATCCTAAATAACAAGACCTCAGAGAAGGAGAAGAAAGACCTCTTCTGATACCACATTGTAACTTCCTCGGCCTGGAATCCACTAAACTGGTGCTCTGATCAGGGTAGTTACATAACCTTAAGCACGCCACCTCATACGCTAAAGGCTTCCGACTAGCAGCGGGGATCTATTTGGTCAAGTGGGGAGACAACACCCCCTTTTTATTAGAGTAAGCCACAACAGAAATAAACCAATAGCAGAAAAAATAATCAATAAACAAGGATCATGTATAACAACCATTTCCAATAATTAAATATTCCATGTCATACTATAAGTGCCAAAGTGAACAAAATCCCAAAATAAAGACAACGACCAAAATCCCCAAAATGGTCCTGACTCCATTTCCATATCCTCCACCAAGTGCTACCCATGTCCACTCAATTATCTAGCAAGGACCCCTGCCCTTCTCCTGACCTGCAAACATGATGTCTGGTTGGGTACCCAATAGCAGCCCGAGCAGGGTGTGAGTACAACTCAGTAGGCCACCACCAACAGTGTCTACAAAATATCCAGTATGAACAAGTAGTGCATGAAAAAGGAATATGAATGATAATTTCCAAGTAATTATTTAAGGGTCCATTAACCAGTTCAAAAACAAAGCCGTTTCCACTTCCATTACCATTCATTTCACACCAATTATCATCACTTACCATTTAATCACATTTCCATGGGTTAACCACAAAGATTATGTCACATGGGTCTAAGGACAACAATCACGGGCAAGAGGGTAAACACATCATTATACTATCTCACTAAAACTAACCACCTTCTAGTAACCATATTCTCACCTCGAAGCCTCATTCTGGGTGGATACAACCATATCCTCACCTCGAAGCCTCAGTCCGGGTGGATGCAACTGTTTGGAGAATAGATCCTTAGTCCTCATTCCTAACCTGTACATTTAGGGTGGAGTTCAGAGCATCAGTCTTCGCTCGACCCTTGGGCATAGATCCTAAAGTCATACCCCACTCTACCAATCCAGTGCACATGCTTATATATATAAGTAACCATCAACCATCCATACCAATTCCCCTTGGACAAACCCTTCACAACAAACCACACAGGAATTTATATTATGCATCAAACCATTAAAACCTTACCATTTCACATCAGTTAACCATTCCCCCATTTCCCATGTGTTATGCCTATCTCACTAAGCATTCAACACTAGAACCGTAATCCATCCTATTATGGGCTTTAATCAGTTTACACATTAACCCATTTAACCCGTTCATCATTCCCATGAATCAACCACTCAACCCATTCCAATTAACCCTTAGGTTATTGCCAAGTCTAGGTGAATCAACTAACTTCTATTCCAAGTTCAACCAATCATGTCAACATATTCTTCCAGGGATCTAGCATTTATTACAAAAATGTTACTTGTTTAATAACAATCCCAAAGTTTGGGGAAAGCCGACACATCCCATGGATGGCCCTAATTAGGTCAAGTCATTCTCACGCATCCCATGGGGATTATGAGAGTTCCCATTTACCATTTTCAAGCATCATTTATACCAAAACACATCAAGGTTGATCAAATCTCAACAATGAAACCATAAGCAATGGCACACATGAATAAATCCACCATAAAACTATGGGATAACGTTTTTATTCCACCTACCTCGAAACCGCATTTGAACTCACGCTCAATCGAGTCGTTAGACCTCAATCCATCCAGCCTTTGGAGCTTCAACCTAGAACTTGCCCAAATGATAGGGTTTTAGAGCTTCAGAACAAGAGGGAGAGAAGATACAAACCCTAAACCAAAAAGAGAAGCAAGTATGAGATTATCCTTACCTAGAGATTCGACCTTCATCCAACGACACCAAAAACACCTTTGAAATGAGGGAGATCGAACCCTTGGAGATCTTGGGCGATTTGGTTCGTTCCTAGGGTGAAGAGGGAGGAATGGAGGGGAAATCCCGAGTGGGTTCTTAAAATACCAGAGTGGGAAACTTGTAATTTTTCCCAACTTTAAGAGGTTGCACGGTTTGGCCACACGATTTGACAAACCGTGCGTAAACCATGCACATGCTACTGTCTGAAGGAAGAGGGTTGCATATTTTACCTGGGTATGCCGCATGGTTTGCCCTGGCCATGCGCAGGCCATGCGCCCAGGCTTGTCTTACCCAATTTTCCTTTCTTTCATGCCCCGAACCCCCGAAACACCCCCAAGACCTCTCATACTTTCAGAATACATCCCTTGAAACCCGAAACAAGGGATCCAACCAAAACATAATGAAATCATACCTTCCCAAAAACCAGGATCTTACATGAATAGTAGTATGAATAGTAATATAACCCTTATGAATAGTAATTCATATTATTATTTTATTGTCCTAAGGTTATATGATAATGATATCTTGATTATTTTTTCAATGTGATATAAAACGAATTACAGTTATAAAATTATTATTTTTCGAATAAATTATGATTTTATTTAAAAATTAAATTATTACTATTTAGAAAATTATTTTTGAAAAATGGATTTCATTTCTAAATTGTAAACATAGAAAAATGGTTAGGGTGAATTTTTGAGATTTTTCTAAAATACTCGAATTTTTTATGAATAGTAAAACACGACAATTTACTGTAAATATAATTTATCAGTTTAATTCACTATTCCTAGAATCATGGATGATTTAATCAAACATTCTTCTAACTCATATTAATTTATTACAATTATGGGTCACATTAATGAACACTATTGTTTTTCTTGAGGGAAATAATAAAATAAAGAATAAGATATTCAAAAAAATCACTCATGTCCTCCACTATACCCCCACTCCCTCTTCTCTTCACTCCTCTCAAGCCTTTTGGATTGTTTAATTCCATGCAAATTTCCAACCAATATCCCCCCCCAGACATCCATAAGTACTTTTTCTTATAAAAATACCAAAACCCTTCTCCTCAAGAGGCTTTCAAAGAAGACTACTTCAATAGGTAAATTCCTCTTTTCATTTCTTTTACTTCAAGTTAAATTATTTTCCTTTTATTTCCTAACACACTTTCATCAAAATTTTGTGATGACTATATTAACTTATATGTACAATAATTATGTTATGATAAAGGAATAATTCATAATCATCTCTCCTTTCCCCTTCTTTTATATTATAAATGAAAACACCATCCAAGATGTGTTAATTTATCACATTCCAGGATTTCTTGTTTTCAATTTCTATTACCATATTCAATTATGATCATGGAACCATTTTTATGGTTGAAAAGGAATAGAATATATATATATTATTACTTCTTTTTAAGGTTCTGGAATCCTTTTTTCACAAATGATATTAATTTAAAAATAAAAATGATTTCATTGTGATCTAAAGCCGCCAATAAACCCAAACAGTTTTCATCAACGCTTTATATAATGATACATATTAACTCCTAATAACCAAAAGGAATTTTATAACCATGTAATATTATGGTTTTTTACTAATAAGATACAAAATATATTCTAGACAACCATTCTAATTCTTCATGTTTATTCGTACATGAATACAAGTAAACTGATCATGAAAACCAAGGAAGAAAATGCTCCCAAACAAAGAAATTGAATTTCTTAACCCATAAAATGGGCATCAATGAACATAATAAGGTTGTAATAAATTAATTATATTTATTTTAGGTTCAGGAATTATTAATTTATGATCCTAAATTTGATTATTCAGGTCATTAAGATCAACTGAGAAACACCTTCGGACTTAAGGTAAGAGTTTTCTACCCGAACCTCCATTTTTATTCGGGTTACTATTTTTCTCTACCAACCTAAATTAAATTGTTATTTATCCATATTTAATCATCATATATTATTTTATATTGTTCTATATATATGTACCAACCAGAATCTGACTTTCATTTATGGGGAGTCATATGTTTTAAAAGGATCTTTCAAAAATTCTTCCTGTAATACAAGTCTGATTCAAGGGAATTTCTCAAATTCTTACCTATTTTAAAGGGAACTATATAATATGTTTTTATCAACCCTTATCTTTTTAAAATAAATCATTTTATTATGAAAATACTATATTACTTCACGTATTGTTTTATACAAATACCTTTTCAAAAGAACTCTTCTTTTCAAAATAAAAGAGTATTTATCTCAAGAATTACTTGATGATTTTATAAGAGTATCTTTATCTATTTCAAAACTCTTATTGATTCCTATATAATATTTGGATTAATTTATTTTGATATCAGATACCATATTTAGTTGAATGTATTATGATTAATTTTACTCTAGATGTGCTATCTTAAAACCATTCACTAATTTACTCTGAATGGTTAGTGTTTATGCTTAATGTTCGGAGAAAGTTATTTACATTTTATATGTTATTTTCAATATTAATGTATATGTTTTTTTTGTTTATACCCATTAATTTTAGGATTTAATTAGACTTAGTAAGTTTTGGTTGGGGCCCGTTATAGTCCCTTGGTGCATGGGTAGGTCTTATAAGGAAAACTATGGTCATAGCACGAGGCCTTGACAAGACAGATATTTATGGTCTTTGCACGAGGCATTGAAAATATGGTTATAAAGTCCCAAATTATTAATTACCTCATTATAAAACTAGTATTTATAGTTCATGTGGTTACTCAACTAGTATAATACCCATGATTATGTTTTATTATGGAATTATTTATTCATCTCTTATTCCTTTCATAATGCATTCAAGTTTATTTTTTTAAAGGCATGTGTTTTTTGTTATTCAACATGACTAATGTTTATGTTTATGATATATTTAATTATATTGGTTACCCTTGTTGAGAATTTGATCTCACCCATTTTTCATGTTTTATTTTTTCCCCAGTATATGAAGAAGTATTTTAATAATGAACTACAAAGGTAACCTATGAGATATAGATTTTGTCAAAATAATTTCAATGTTGTATTTCATTTAAATTTGTAATATTGAACATATGTAAGTTTCTTGTTTCCAAAGTTACTAAACTAATTTATCCTTTGATATCCATATTCCTTGTTTATATGACAATATAATGAAATAATCCACCAGCTCCGAGAAACTGGGGTCGGGTCCTTACCCCTTTTATCAGATATATATTTTCCATTAATTTATATTTTCATTAGGTAAATAAATGGATTATAATCCTATGTCATTATCTCCTTCTTAAATCTTGTTATATAATGCCTTTTTTGATGAATTGGGATTGGTTTTAAGAACCCTTTACAAGAGAGTGTTATCATTTTAGTGTGTTGGAATGATTTGGGTATTAGAACATGACAAATATTTCCCATTTACAACCTCACACATATGGTAGGGCATTCCTTACCATGTAGATCCCCTTTATAATTTTATTCCCTTGATATTGATCGCATGTGTGTGTATCAAATGATTCCCATGATCAAAAATAATCATATGGGTTTTTGAATTTTATGAAACCTACTTGATATTCTATTCTTATTCATATACATGTTATGCTTGTTGTGCATGAATGTATAACATTTAGAGGTTTTACTTATGGTTGAAATTTATAGGAGGACCAACATGTCTTGGCTAGACAATAGTGGGGTAAATTCATTACATATGACATTGACAATGGTGGATCGTGACATAGGGAATGGGTGTGATTTCCATTAGGCATGACCCATGGAAGTTGTAGGATATGACAACCTTGTGCCTTAACCTAAGGTAAATATGGGGTGAAATGGACTCTAGGCACAATCCATGATAGATATGGGGATTAATTTCCTTGTTTATCAACATGATTCATGTTGGATATGTGTTTATTCATGGATATATGTGGTACTGTTGTCGTTGACCCATGATCATGACATCTATTTTCACTTTACATCTAGGATGGATCCAAAGTAGGCACTACCTAGGTTCAGGTTATCCTTGCAAGAACATGAACTATCGACACATAATTAATTTTTTATTGATTTTAAATATCTTTATTATCATTTAATACACCACTTATGCATGTTCACTTATGTTAAAGACGCATTGGTGGTCTCTTATTGGTTTTTTATTCACAAACTTCATGGACATCTCAATTCACCTAAAAACATGACGATCAGGGTTATGGGGAAGGGAAAGGGCCCAGCGATAGGAAGTTGAGGAGAATTGGCTTGGGGTTTTTAATTTATATCAAGGAGGAATAAAAAATTATGTTTTGGTGTCTTTATTTATTTTCTTCTTTCTTTGATTATACCCTGGTTTGACCTACCAAATTATGGTTCCTTGTTTACTTTTATATTTTATAAATTTAGGATACCTAATAGGTCATATATAATAGAAATATATTTATTTAGTTTCAAAGAGACATTTTATGTAATTATTATATTCTTTATAATATTATAATGTTTGGAATTTTAAACTGAAGGTATTATATCCTCATTGGACCATTCAAACACTCACTTCATATTTAAATCCTCTTGTATATGGGTAAGCATTCATGAGGTTATGCAACTCTCTCAAAAAGACCGATTGATTCAGGTTAGAGTGTTTAAAAGTGGAATCAAAGGAGAGTTTAATTTTATTTTCATATTCTTTATGTTTAAGTAATGGTATAAATGAGTTAGTTTGTGTGAAAATTGTGTAGCGGAGTTATTTAAATTCATGGATATCTCTTTTTTGATAGATTTATATGTTTCTAATGATGTTACTACTATTACAGTTGTGTATTAATAGTTTCTAATAGATCCTAAGTGTATTGTGTTGTTATAGATTATCGGATTTGGGTACATTCATGAATTATGATGAGGCACATAGGATCACTTATCATATATATCTATTAATTTCTATATATGGCAGTTCATTTAATTAAATTTATTGATCTGTGCTTATAATTATTTTATATACTATGTTGAGTTTTATATTATTTAAACATGATCACTTCTATTTTTATATAAGATTGTAAATATTTTGTAGATAGGGAAGACAATGTGTAGACCTTGGGTAGTGGTAGAAGGGTTATTTCTTACTATTGTACGTAAAATTATTAGATATTCCTTTTTTAGAAATATCTTGTATGTGAAAATAAACAAATGAGTTCGATATCCTAATTAGGTAATTATAGTAATTATAAAAATCTGTTGTAATCATATAAAATTCTACCTAGAAGGTATCTAAGGAGACTGTCAACAGAAGAAGGCCATAATGATATCGCAATGAAGATTCCCCATGTTCTACCACCATATTTATTGGAGGATATAGATATACATTTCCCATGTACCTACTATAGTGGTTCAGGAAATAGAACCACTACAGACAAAAATTTTCCACGTAGTTCTTATTCAAGGTAGAGGATTTCCTATGAAATTCATCGATTATTCCATGTACTTTGAGATCTAATATCTTATATACTTTTATTTGATTGTCTTACCTTATGATATTGAGGAATAGATTGATGTAATTGAGGTTACGTTTGAACTAGTGGATATATTATAGGTTTGTTGGGTGAAACTGACATCTTTCATGAAATAAGGATCCACTAGGTTGTGGAGGGGAGTTATGAACATAGAAGAAACATATGAGTGTCTTAATTGGGTGACCTTAAAGAATATATTCCTCAATGAGTTATTCCAAGACAAACTAAATCTTGATCATATGCTAGAGTTTATAGATCTTCAGCATGGGAAAATTTTTATTTCCACTTAATCTACTAATTTCATGGAGTTTCTTCTATTTTCTCTACTCTTGGATGATTATGAGGAAGGTAAAGACCCAAAAATTATGATTATACTTCTTCCAGAACTGAGGAATTATGTAAATATCATTGACATTATGACATGTATATAAGAGATTTATAAATCCATAACAATTGAGAAAGGTATGTAGGAGTACATAGCTGAATGTATTCTTCCATATCATAGTGGATAGGCTAGTGTACTTCCATGTTCTATAGTGGCTGTCTCTTCTGGTAGTAAGAATATAAAAACCTAGGAGTTACATTGTAGTTACGGGGTGTGGTTCATGTGTTAGACTTGGTAGTAGGTCTCTTATCTTTTCCTCTTATAGTATACCTATATCAAAATGACTTTAAAGATTATTTCTCAGAACTCCCTCCTGATAGAGGGATTTAATTTCTGATTGAACTAATTCCCGTAGTGAAATCTATCTAGATTCCACCATATCGTATAGCTTTTACCTAGTTGAACAAAATCTATCGGGGAACTCAAGGATTTATGATAGATGGGTTTTATTGAACATAGAAAATCACTTTGGGTAACTCTATTGTTGTCCAAAATGAATATGGACGGTAGTCTAAGGCTATGTGTGTATTATTAGAAGTTGAACCAGGTGACCATGAATAATAGATACCCATTATTAAGGATTGGTTACTTTCTTGATTAGTTGTATAGATCCTGGTGGTTATCCAAAATTGACCTTCAATCAAACAACCACCAACTTTTTTTTAAAGAGGATGATAATCCTAAGATAGTGTTTAAGAGTTGATACAGACTATATGAGTATCATTTCATGTTATTCAGGTTAATAAATTCACCAGTTTTGTTCATGGATCTGTTAACCATGAACATCAATACATAACTTCTCTCTTTTGTTGTGATGTTTGTTGTTTATATCCTCATATTCTCATGAACCTCGGAGATGTGTGCTAGACAACTAGAGATTGTGTTGATTATAATTCAAGAAAATCATCTCTATTCCAATATCTCAAAGTGTCTCTTGTGGATCAAAAAGCAACATTTTCTTGGGAATGTGATCTCTAAATACGGAATTTTTATAGAATCAATGAAATATGTGGATATGATGTCTTGGGACAGACCTATACATGTTTTTTGGGATCATGAGTTTTCTTAGGATGGATGAATACTATCAAAGGTTCATTCATGGCCCTTTCCATTTTGGAACACTAATGACTATGCTTACAAAGTAGGGGTGAAGTTTTAATTGATGGAATAGTGTGAAAATGAAATCTTGGTGATAAATAGAATATTGATGATAGATTGGATCATGATATTCTAAAACCTGTGATTGGATATGTGGTTTACATTGATGTCTCAGGTGTTAATTTAGGAGTTTCGATAATGAATAGGGATATGTTAATAGATTATTCATCTTTCTAGCTATCAACCCATGAGAGGAACTACACTACCCATGACTTGGATTTGGAAAATGTGATCCGTGCCCTGATTTTTTTATTTCATTTTATCTACAATGAGAAAATTTTCAAATATATTGAACAAAAGACCTTTTTTACATCTTCTCCTAGTGGGAATTGAATATAGGATAGATACATTGGCAGAGTATCTGCAAATATTTGATTTTCATATGGATTATGCTCTGGGGAATTGTTATTTTCTAGAAGAATCTCTAAGACCAAAATGAAAAATCATGTAGAGATACATTCATAGAATGAAATGTGGTTGATAGTCATGCTGGAAAAATGGTTTTTGGATACAACTAGATACCTAGGATTTTCATAAATGCATATTACATCTTTTTAGATGAATAATTAATGCATTAAATAGTCACAAACATGAGTACCATTAAATTTTAGTATATTTGGATATTGGGTACACAATCATGTAATTTGGTGAAAGATCGTACAAATATCCCATAAATATCTTCCCATTTAGTATTCTTTACAAGAATACCCTATATAAATCCTTTCTTCATAAACTAGGGAAATGAAACATAAAAAGTGTGATATCATATGATTAGTAAGGGTAATCAAGGAAGATACATAATAATATCATGAACATAAGGGTATGTGAACATGGGAATAACATTTTAAAGAAATTACCTACATATCAAAGAGAATAATCTTGTGACATGGAATAAATATTAGTATCTCATAATACATGAATCATAAGGCAATCAAGAACATGATCCATGAGAGAATAAAAATATATTAATACATTAAATTGTATCATACACATTGTCCTAGAAAATTATTTCCATACGAGTCAAGGTTCACTTCTAAGTCTATCATAATGGAATGGTTTCAATCCATAAACTATTATAGTAGTAAAGGTTCACTCCTAAGACCATCATATATGATAAATAACCTTAATGAACTAGGTTGACACCCATTTAATGTCATGTCTATCCCTTGAGATATGAATCACTACCCACTTCAACGTAGAATGATATTGGTCTCACTAATCACATAATAAAAATCATACATATGTGTTACACAAGATCATAAAACATGAATCATATCATAATATATTAAATGAAAATGGTTTCATGAATATTTCATCATATCATAACCGATGGAAAAGATACAGGTTTAATAATAATTTCATCATTTCATCATAAAATAACCCATGAAAAAATCATTTTGTTTCATTAGAATTTTATCATGCTATAACACATGGAATTGAAATTGGTTTCATAATAATTTTATCATGGTATAACCCATAAAAGAGAAATACGTTTTTTAATAATTTTATCATCGTATAACCTAAAAAAGAGAAACCAGTCTCATGAATACATTTTAATCATAAACCATGCATAAAAAGAATAATTATGGTATCCTTGGTTCATATCCCCCAAAAATCCTAAGTTGTGCCAATGAATGTCCTATAATATAAAGAATTATTTTGAGAGATATGTCAATTTTAATGTCTATTAAGGAAGATAAATTTTCTTTGAAAATGAAATTTTGAAAATAAAAATTCTTAATGTATTTTGGAAATTTTTTTCATTGAAAATAAAATTGAAAATTTTTATAAGAAACTTTTAAAATCAATTAAATAATTTCTTGAGGAATATAACATTTCTTATTTGAAAAGAAATTAAAACATTTCCAAAATCTTGTACTTTGAAATGATTTATTTATAATATAAAAAATTCCAAAATTTTAATGATATCATTTTATTTGAAAATTAGTTTGATAAATTGAAAGGAATTCCTGAAATCTTTGAATTGTTCTTATAGTGGGAAATACTATCCATATTTTTCATGTTAAAAACAAATATTCTTTTCACAATTTTGGTAAAATCCAAATGAGATTTTGAAAAAAAAAATAATGAATATTTATCTAAAAAAATTATAAATAACTAAAATAGTGGTAAATGTTTTTTTAATAAATCATTTTTAGATTTAAAAAAAATGAAACAAAATTATCAAACATGGTTTTGGAAAAAATGGGTTTTCACCGAAGAGAGAAATAAAGATGATTTTTCTTAAATGCACACTTTTAAAATATTGAGTATATAGAGATATTAAAATTAATGGAAAATATTTATTCTAATGACATAAAAAAGGAGAATTAAATTAATTATTTTCTTGAAAGATATATTGTAATGTTTCATCATTGGAAGAATAATCATAAACAATCCAGATAAACAATAAGATTGTAACATTAAACTGTTATCACTATGGTAACTATGAATCATAATCCCTATGAAATAATTAAATTAAATGAAACATATAATTTCATTAAAATAAGTATAATCCTTATTTAATTTTTCAATGGATTGGTATATACACCACAAAGAAGAACATAGGTTCATAACAAATCATATGTCCCAAAGAATAAAAATTGAGACAAAAATACCTTACAATTTTGGTATCATTCAACCAAAAAATACCATGAAATAAATATCCTAAAATGGATATTTAACTCCAAAACATGTAATTATAATAATCATGAAATAAAATATTGTTCGTTATCCACATTGAAGAAATGA
Organism: Viscum album; assembly: GCA_963277665.1. Taxonomy (NCBI): domain Eukaryota; kingdom Viridiplantae; phylum Streptophyta; class Magnoliopsida; order Santalales; family Viscaceae; genus Viscum; species Viscum album. Next base: position 789,517,314 of record OY728137.1, read on the forward strand.
AAAGAGTGGCGAATTTTTATATGACTCCTGGAAATAAAAGAGAGACTATAAATCCATTACCTTAAGAATTTATTTACATTGTACATGTTCAAACCTCCTATAAAATAAATATAGTTTTGTTAAAAATAAGTTAAGTAACCATTATAATATTTCTAATAGCATATATGATCCTTTTATAACATTTTATCATATTTTTGTTAAAAATAGTTCATTGTTTTCATTGTTTTGGGTGTTGATTTCCTTATTTCCTCACATGTGTTAATTCATGATAGTTTTTCTTATTGTGCATAGGATACATATATATATCAAATAAATAATTATAAAAATATTATAATTATCATGTTTACTTAGTATATTAATTTTTGGAAACATTTATTAATGTTGTACATGGAAACTGAATTGCATCGCTTCATAGAGATGGTGGGTCGTACGTACATATGAGAGACAATATCATTTCATCAATGAGTGAGAGGGTATGGAATAGAGTGATATATTAATTTAATATATAAATATAAACACATATTTATTACATATATTCATTAATTTTATACATATTAAATTTTGTGTAAAGTACAACTGAAAAAAGAATCACATCACTTTAAGAGGTGCTCATCTGTCGTACACACAAGCGACATTATCATTTTTGAATTGTAATGGAACATAAAAAGATATATTTGATATTAAAATTAAATAAGTTTAAAAAATAAAAAATATAATAAATGTTTTAAATCCATCATTAAATCCATCCACAAATGGTTTTTATGGAAAATGAACTACAATGGTTCTCAATGTGGTAGTTCACTATAAACACGATCGATGAATTAAGTTCTTATATTATGGAAGTGGATATGGATGAATATTATGAAATTAACATAATAAAATATCATTATATATGATATTATTGTTTTATTATGTTATATGTGTTAATATTTAATTTTATTTGGAGATTTAATAAAGAAAACTAAAAATCTTAGTAATGATAATTACCTTCACTTGGTAGCACCTCCTTTGGATCACATACTTATGACACTAATGTTAGTTTAATCTGAGGAAAAGAAATTATAGAACATGGTTAAAGATTTTAGAGAGATAATTTTTTAGTTTATATAAAATTTATATAGATTTAGAGGTGTGAATAATTGGAGGGTGGAGATGACATTTTATAAGTGGGGTAATGGAACCCATGTGGAAACTACTTGGAAATCTCCCAAAACAATCCAAAATAAAAAAGGAAATTACCATGAAAAAATATTCCAAATGACCATATATTCTAAATCAGGAAGGTTAAGATTTAAAAATTTCCATAAATTGTAATTTTATATGTATTATAGTCTTTTTAACCCTTATCTTCCTAGTTTAACCCCCTGGAAAACCCATTTTTACCTTAACCGGTTTAATTAATTTATATTGTTTTCACTGTTATTTTTGGTCAAAAACTAAGTTGAAATTATTAAATAATATATATTATTATAATTTCAAATATGGAATCCATTTTTAAAAATTAAAATAATATAAGTGTAAAATTTTATTTTATAATTATTCCCGTAAACTCGATGAGAAAATGGGTTTCCAAATAGGAAATGGTCAAAAGTTTACACTGTTTGAATATAAAAATTAAATATTAAATGGATTACCATGAAATAAATTGGGTTAATATTAAAAAAATTAACTAATTTTACTTTATCAAAATTCAAAATATAATTTAACTTTATAAATAATATATAAAAAAATTATATTTCAATTAAAATTTAGTATCTTTCATTAATCATAAAAAATTATTCTTTTAGAAAATTTTCAAAAATCCAACCTAAGTTTATTTTGAAATTATGATTTAAAAAAATAAATTTTTTTTCAAATTTTTTTATAAATGTTTCAAAATTATTTTTAAAATAGGTGTGAAATAATGTGACACAACTATTTCTTAGAAAAATAATTTTTTTAAGTGTGAAATTGGATTTATTGTTAAATCTTGTCCAGAAAACTCATAAGATGACTGTTAAATAGTTTATTGAATATATTATCTATATTTCATTAAAATCATTCAAAAAAATTGTTTTTTAATTTATCTAGGTAAATGTGTTTGTTTAAAAAATATTTTTTTTTGAAAAATATTTACTTTATTTTGAAATAATTTTTATTTTCATTTTTAATTAATTGTTAACTAAAGAATGTATTTTCAATAAAAGTTAGAAAAATAAATTGTAATAATTTATTTAATATTAATCATAAAAAACAATTCCGATTTCTTGGATATAAAAATAATTTTAGATAATAATATTTTAATTATATGTCACGTTTCCTATAAAATTAGTGTTGCGCATAAGATAAGTTAAACTCAATGTTTCATGTAACACAAGATATAATCAATCTTGTGTGTTATGCCGATAAACTTGGGGTTGAGTGTAAGGAACAATATATATAATATTAAATTCATTATATTATATTTTAGAAAAACTCAGGGTGTTATATTATACCTCCCCAAATAAATTTCACCCTCAAAATTGATCTTGGTCATCAAAGGTTTAACATTTTAAGATTCTATCTTTAAAACCCACATCTTAATAAAGTTTAATAAAATATCCTCTTTTAAAAGATATATGGATGTTAAAATTCATCTGTAATAACACATACTAGGTTTCTAAAAAGGATAACATGGGGTGGGAAGTGAAGATACAAATATAAGAGAAAAGTGTAAATAATTATAGAGGGTGATAAAGATCATTAATCACAATAAAGTGGGTGATCAAGAGAAGTTTAATGACTATAAAAACATAAACCAAAGAGGCATGAAAAAGTTCATTGATATCATAAAAAATTATTATAAAAGGGTGGCATTTCATTTCAAAATCTTTTTCCAAATGTTGAGAATTTATTTTTCCATAAAGGCTGAGAACATATGAAAATATACATTGTTAGTTTTTTTCATAGGAATAATTTATTCCTTTGTTTTTGACTTGTTCAATTTCCACTTCATAAGATACTCTAAGAGATGAATTTTTCATGTTTTAAGCACAAAATATGATCCATAAGGGAATGATAAGTCACTCCTTATATCTCTGTTTTAAAAAAGGTTAACATTGGTTATACAATATGGATAAATATTCATATATGATGTATTATGTTAATATATAAAACTTCATCCAAAATTAAACATAAACCATTCTATATGTTCTTAAGATTATGAACCTTCCAAAATTCAAAATTTATAAGTAAGGATTCCAAATTTCAAAAAAATAAACTTGAAATCAATCTTTCAAATATCATTAAGTATACTTAATGGCGTCATTCAAAATTTGTGAATACATTTGGTAATATATTCATTGAATGTATGGTAATAACTATAATAACCATAAAAAATCAATGAAAATATATATACGTCATTAATAATTTAATATAACCATAAATTATTGAACATATCCATATAACCAATAATGTTATAAAGTTGATCAATGATAACATAAACCACCTTTTCAAAAAATCCTTTATCAATTTTAAGGTCATCAATACTATCAAATTTTCTTTAACCATATCAATATTCTCCTAATCCAAAATAAACCCCATTTTCTTAACCAAAAGAACATATTAAGGTTCATCTTCCCTTAATCATCTATTTTCCATAAAATATTACATTTTCATTAAATCAATTTTCAAGGCCATTAATAATATTCACCATATTCTTCCATATCCAAAATGAAAAACTTATACTAAAAAATCCTTATTTATTTCATGATTCATATAAAATAATTTAGGAATTACAATACATATTAACTTCAATCATCACACTTCATTCTCAAAATATTAACTACGGTTCATATTAATATTACATAACACTTCTTTCCTTTCATAAGTTAATTTTAGTATCTTAATCATCAACACTATAACAATTACTAGTACAACCATTCTGGTCTATTATCGTAATACATAAACATTTCTAATTTAATAAATTAAACTATTAATGATACCATAGGAAGTTTGTTATTATTATCAATTTCATTAATCGAACATTTCATTATTCATCGAAAATTAGTTTCTTTATGTCATTATTTTCCATACTCAAAAAATGATCTCATCTCTCTGAGGCATTCCATTTTGTGATTATTCTCACATTATTGACATATAATAAATTTAATATTTTTTTTCATATATGGTATCCACTACCTAAACTCTCAATAAAATATATCATTATTCTATTTGGTGAGTCCGAGAGTTAGTTAAGGTGCACATTTCAAATCATGTTTTGTGATAAGTGATTAGGTATAATAACAATATCCTTCACTCCATTCATCATCCCATTTGGTTAATCATCAACAAATTTTCCATTACATTCAAGGTTAACCTAGTTAATTTAGTTTCTAATCAATAACATAATAAAAAAAGAATACTTAAATAAAAAATAACTATAGTTTGGAACTGAAAAATCATGAAAAATCTATTATAGGATGTGTAAATCAAGATATTTCCATTTTAATCTATGAAAGATTAGTTTTATACTAAGTCATTCATAGTCATCATCTATTTAAATACAAAACTATGGTTTATAATTTGTTTTTTAATTCCAAAATCATAACCCCAGAAGTGTAAAACCAGGTGTATATAAAGGCACATTTTCATACATGAGGTGAAAATATATTCCATCTTATTATTCCCTTTTCAGAGTAATTACCACCAGGTTCTTTTTTTCAGAGCTACATCTACTTATGGTATCTAGATAGGGATATAATTTCTTGGAAACAGCATTCTCTATCCTTTACCAAAATTTTAGGGAATTTTCCTATAAATTGAATCATCCTTATATTTATACATTGACATATCATTAGGGATTTCAGTAAAGTTTGGTCATCCTCATTTCTAAAGGTTAACTAAATCATTCCTATAATACAAAATTAGAACACCCCACTTTTTTATACATATATTTTACATCTTTTAGATGAATATTCATTATATTAAATAAACACATGACTTAAGACCATAATAGTTTAGTTAATTTGGAGACTATGTACGTAATCTTCTAATTTGGTTAAAGGTGTTCATTATCTTCCATAAAGATCCCCCAATTTAGTAATCTTAAAAAACATACCATACTTAAAACCATTCTTCATAACCTGGGGAAAGGAAACATAATAAATGGTGAGATCGAAAACTCATTAAGGGTAAAAAGGAAAATATATACAATAAATTGAATATAAGGATATAAGAAAATTATAATGACATTTTAAAAGCATACCCTATATATCAAATATCCTAATATTAAGGCATGGAATAAAGATAGGAAGATCATATGACACGAATCAAAAGGGAATAAAATAACATGATACATGAGAGAATAACATTTCCATAATTCATAAAATTATGGCATACACATAAGCATATAATATAGTTTACATATTATTTATGGATCACTTACAAGGCTATTATAGTGAAAATAGTTCAATCCCCAAACCATCATAATAGTAAAGTTTCACTCCCAAGAAAATAATAGCGGAAAAATTATATTATTAAATTAGGTGTACTCCATATTCTATTCATGTCAATATCATTATATATAAATCATTACCCAATGAATGGGAGGTATATATAGGTCCCACCCATCACATAAACAAAATCTTACATATTTATTCCACAAGATCATAAAACATTCATCATATCATAACCCATGAAATGAAATGGGTCTCACAAACATTTCATTATATCATAACCTATGAAAAAGTGACAGGTTTCATAATCATTTCATTATTTCATCACTGCATAAATCATTTAAAAATAGGTGAGTTTCATAAGAATTTAATCATGGTATATCTAGTATAAGAGAAATGGGGTTCATAATAATTATGGAATGATATAAACCAAGGAAGATAAATAGTTTTAAAACACATATTTCTATCATAAATCATTCAAATAAAAAATAATAATGGTATATTTGGTTCATATCCACTATAAATAACAAGTTACATCAAAGGACATCATCTTAGGAGAAGAATGGTTTTGAAAGATAAATCACATAGAATGTTTCATGAGGGTGATAACTTTTCTTTTAAAATAAAATTTTAAAACTAAAATATCATAAAATATTTGGGAACTAATTTTATTTTAAAATAAACTTTAATCTTTATAAACTAAACATAAACATAATTTAAAAAACTTCTTGAGGAAAATATCCTTTCTCCTTTAAAAAAACTTATTTAAACTTTTCCAAAATCTATTTTTATATGGAAATAATTTATTTAAAATATAAAAATCTTCAAAATATTATGGAAAAAATTTTATTTTAAAATTACTTTGAAAATTTTAATGTGGAGCTTGAAATATTTTAGTTGTCATGGAAAGGTAAATAATTCCAATCTCATTTATGCAGAAATAAAAAATTCTTCTCACAATTTCAGTAAAATCTAAACGGGAATTGTTTCTTAAAATGAAATGAATATTTATTTAAAAATTATTTATATAAAATTTAAAAAAGGGAAAATTTAATTTAACAAATCATTTTTAAAATATTAGAAACATTTTTGAAAAAATTTCTTGAAAAAATTGTTTTAGAAGAAAAATTATTTTCGAATGAAGAGAGAAGTAAAATATTTATATGTGATATGAAAATTAAAGATGTATGATAATATAATATATATCATATACATGTGGTAAATCAATAATTATATAGATCCTTTAATGGTGGTGATGTAAAATGAATTATATCAGTTCGCAAGGCGGTAGTCCAGCGTACACACGATCGATGCTTTCATTTCCCATTTGATTGAAGTGGATATGGAAAAATATTATAAAATTAAAATAATAAAATATAATAATATTTGAGATAAATTTTTTTGTCATTTTCTAAAATTTAGACATAATTTAAGGTGTATTACAAAGAAATAAAAATAATGGTCATAGTTAAGACAATTACCTTCGCTTGGAAGCACTGCCTTTGGATCTCCTATTAAGGAACCTTGTGTTGGTTTTTTGGGAGGTACAACATCTCTATAACATTTATAATGATTTTGGGAGGTATGTTTTTAGTTTTTTAAAAAAATATATGGATTTTATATGTGTTTATAATTGGAGAGTGGTGATAAATTTTTATAAGTGGGGGAATGGAACACACATAGAAACTACATGAAAATTTTCAAAAAATCCAAAATGAAAAAGGTAATTCCCAAGAAAAATCCAATAAAATAAACATATATTATAAATTGGGAAGTATATGATCGAAATATAGATATAAAATATGAATTTTAAAAATTTTATATTCATTTTAATGCTTATCTTTATAGTTTAACCCTTAGTAAACCCATTTTTACCTTTTCCACATTAATTAATTTTTTTTGTTTTCACAATTTATTTTGGTGAAAATATAATTTGAAGTTATTTTATAATATAATTCGTGATGATTAAAAAAATTTAATTAATTTTTATAAATTAAATGGACAATATTTTCACATTTTTATTTTTATTTTAATCCTACAAACGTGATGGGAAAGAAGGTTTTCAAACGGGAAATGTTCAAATGTTAGAATTTTTTTATATCCAAATTAAGTATGAAATTAATTAAAATGACCTAAATTGGATTAATAAATATATAATTTAACTAACCTTACATTAAATCCAATTTAAAATATAAGTTATCTTTATAAATATTTTAAATGAAAATGTAGTTTTTAATTAAAATTATGTGTTTCTTACTATTCATCAAAAAATTAATATTTTTAAAAAATTATAAAAAAAATAAACCTTTGATAATGATATTTTAATAGTATGTAACATTTTGTTTTAACTCAACCTTGTGTGTAATGAAAGATAAAATCTGTGTTTTAGGTATCTCAAAATACACTCAGTGTTTTTTGTAATGAAATATAAACTTGGTGTTGAGTGGTATGCAAAATATTTACACTACAACAAAAGCCGGTCCTAGCGGCGGTTTTTTTCCTGTTTAGCGGCGGTTTAAACCCCCGCTATATTGTGTGGCGGAAGTTTACAAAAACCGCCACTAAGTTTGGCGTCAACAATCTATTAGCGGCGGTTTTTTCGATTCCGCGGTGGTTTTAGAAATGTGTCGCAGATCCGTCATTTAGCGGCGGTTTCTCTTCATTTAGCGGCGGTTATATGGGTATCAGACATTTTGTTATTCGCGGCGGTTTTAACCGCCGCTAAATTCAGGCGTTTGATGCGCCTATTCTGCGGAGGTGAAAACCGCCACTAAATATCAACATAATATATTTAGCGGCCGTTAAAACCGCCGCGAAATGCTGCCTAGTTCATCATTTAGCGGTGGTTTTAACCACCGCTAAATGCTCACAGGTATGGCATTAGTGGCGGTTAAAACCGCAGATAAATGTTGAACTGGAAAAAAAAATATGTTGGATCTGCTCCACCACTGCCCTAAGTTTTCCAAAACCACAGCCAATGATACTTGAATGATTTAAACACAATAAAGTGACACTGTGGGTGTCACAAAATCTTCACAATCTAACTTTATCCCAATAACATTCACAATAAACATTAATAGGGTTATAAGATAACCAAAACAACCAAAACATAAAGACTTTTGTTGGACACTCAACCTAAACCTCAACAAAAATATCCAACATTGAAAATAAACAAAAACAAAAGAAAACTGTGGTCGGGGTGTGACATTCTCAGATCTAAAAAAAGCTCATATCTTGGAATTAATTTTGATTTTTTTCATAGAGGACACATCCATGATTTGTTAATTTCTTCCTTTAAGTGTGTTAACCTCATAAAGAAATTGACAATTAGTGGTAACATTGTCTCCAAGATTGACATAAAAAAAAATCCTTCGACACTATAGATTAGGGCTTCATGTGTAATGTTCTTTCATGTTTTGGATTCAATGAAAAGTTTATTAGCTAGATCAAAACTCTTCTTGGGTAATACCCTATTTATATCTTAATCAATGAATACCTAGAGGTTTATTTTTGGTTCTCATGAGGGGAAATACAAGGAGAACCCCTCCCAGAAATCATTTTTACCATTATAGAAGACCATCTCAGCCATATTTTATTCCATATGGTTGATAATTGTGACTTGAAAACCATCATGGTATCACGAGGTTCTTCAAAACCATGTCATCTCATTTTTGTTGAAAACATTATAATTTTTTCTTAGGGAGTTATGAGGAATATCAAAAACATCATGAAGGCCCTTCTTCATTAAGATTGTTTCTTAAGACAAAAAATAAGTTGGGGAATTAGTTCATATACATTAACAAGAATATCTCAAATCCTAAAAAAATAATATTGATAGATGATGTGGGTATTAGGGAGGGATATTTACCTTTTACATATCTTGGAGTTTCCATGTTTTGGGGAAGAACACACACCTCCTACTTTATCAATATTCTCAGTCAGATTTAAAGAACTCTGGCCTCTTGGAAGGAAATATCACTCTAAATGGATAGAATATGTTTAATTTTTAAAGCATGTTGAAATATAAAAAATGGTATAATCCTTCATGGTTTACTCATGGACCACCTTGGTCATTAACACCATTAATTCATTGCTAAAAAAATTATTTGGAGTGGGATTATATTAGAGAGAAAGACTATTACAGTTTCATGCAAACAATGTTGTATGACCTATGCTCTCAGGGGCCTTGGGATCACGAATATGACCCTCTTTAATCAGTCTCTTCAAACTAAATTTATTTTTAAATTAATCAAAACCAATTTTGAAGCCTTGGATTTTCTCATATCAAGGATTGTTTAAGAACTAAAAAAAAGTAAAATTATGCTACATGGAATCCTTAATATGGCGTGGTCTTATGGTAATATTTCACAAGATCTTATAGAATTCTCATTAGATGGTCAGTGTTAACTTTTCTTCAAATTCTAGACTGCCAATTGGAATGGAATCCCACTCATGGATAAGAATAATACCATGGCTCAAAATATTTATTATAACATATCCCTTAAAGATCAAATGGATAATCTTAACAATCTTCTACATGATATTTTACATTTTTCTCAAATTGGTATTCCTAAACTAAAAACAAATTGGTATTCCTGGACCCATTGGAGTGGTGTAAAAATTTTAAGGCCATGACAGAGCCTTTTATCATTAACCTTTCATGCCTTAGCCATTTATGGTCATGGGATTGGTCTTTTAGTGTGATACATATTGGATATGGATCCAATAGGGGTATGCATATGGGTTACATATATGGTATTCTCATTGGATGTGGTATCATCACATGAATATTGCATTAAGAATCTTTTTGTCAACACATGAGGAATCCAGAACACAATAAATAAAATGCATAGAAGGAAACATGAGAAATCAAGAAAATGTTAGGACATGGAAATGTTTGGTGGCAACTATGTGCCATAAATGTTACATATACAAACCAAATGTTATCATACTTGTTAAACACATCAACAATACTACTACTCATCATCTGATGCTACATCGTCACCCTCTCCACCTTCATCTCCACCACCTGCTGCCACCTGTAAGAACATTATATTGAAAATTAAATATTGTTGCATATTTATAATAAAAATTAAAACCAATAAAAGTTTTCAAACTAAATTATTTTTATTTTTTTGTGATTTACCTGCTCACCACTACCCGATGCACTACCACTGGGGGCATATCTTCTCATATGTTGACGTATTTCAAGCAACTCTTTCTGCAAATCAGATATCTGATTCCCCTGCTGGTGAACTGTGTTCCGTAGAGAAGACATCTCCCTCTGAGCATCTTCAGGTATGAAATGACTATAACCAGGAGTAGATGAGGCCGAAATCCCTGATGGCATGTGAAAGACCTCAGATGGTATGGGTCCCAAACCCATCCCGTGCACTCTACCAGGATGCTCCTTCCCAGGGACTTGACCAACCGGGTCATCCTGGGAGACTGAGTAGGATTGCCCAGGATTGGCATCCCATATTTCTTTAATTTTTACCTATAAATCAAATATCAATATATATTAACACAGTAAAAACTGATATTAAGTTATTATAATAAATAATTGACTTCATACCCCAACTTCTCTGGCAGGTTCATTAACAAAACTTCCATCTGTTTTTTTATGAACATCCAGCCACAGTTCTGTTCGGGATGCTTCATGCCCTAAACTCTATGAATTCATTAAACAAAGATAAATCATCAATCAAATATGTTAAATAGATAATATTATCTTATAAATATTTAAACTAATTAAAAGATTACCAATGACATTCGGCTTCTTGAAAAGCTTTTTGAACCCGCAGTGTGCGGGATTACCTGCTTCGCCCAGTTTGAAGCATTCTTTCTTGAGAGATCCTGAAATAAATAAAATTCAATTTAACAGTATTGTATTCAATGTCTATCTCCTCTTCATGTACATGTATAAATGTAAAATGAGGATAATATAATAATATATATTTCAATACCATCCGCTTCTCATCACGATGTCTATCGACAAAAACCTTCCACTGTTCTTTCGGTACCCCACTGGGTATCTTCTCATACATCTGCTGCACGGTCAACGAAGAATCGTTGACATCACACCACAACCTCCATTTGAAATATTTCCATTTTTTTCCAAGATTTTTCAATGTCCACTTCCGTGCTATCACATCAGCAACGGTAAAGTGGAAGAACATCTTTATACAGAAATTCATTTTGAATATATTAGTAAATTGACATTCAATTAAACCATAAAGTAATAAAATTACCTTTATCTGAGAATCATAAACTTCATTTTTCCAGTTTGGAGGCATATGCCTCCAATCATCATACGAAATAGGCCAGGAAACGGGCTCCGCTGCCAGCTGACCTATAATCTGACCAAGTAAACCTACGGCGTCATCCGTCGGGACCCCATAAGAATCAAATGGCACCACTATCTTCTTGCCATGCATGTTCCAAACATCAGAACTTTTTATGTCTCTTTCCACGGTTTCATTGTCTTCATCTGCAATGGGCAAACAATTACTATAAACAAAATGCAATAAATTTATTTAATTAAAATTTGTACCTATGACTGTGACCCTCCAGAATGTCCGTGATGAACTGGAGGGGGCGTGTCACTGCCCCACTGCTGAAGCTCCTGTAGGGGGAGGCGATGACTCATCCTCTAATGAGGCATCCACTGATGGTGTCAGAGATGGTGCAGGGGGAGATGATGCCGTGGGGACAGACGGATCGTCATCTGTCGCAGAAGAAGAATGAATAGTGTACAGCTTCTTCCTTGGCATTCCTGTCATTTAATAAAATAAAATTAAGTTCAGAATATATATTTCAAAAAATTTATGCAGTAAAAAAATTAAAAATGATAATAGATGCCCAGTATTAACAAACAAAATATATATAACAATGATAATGAATGACTACAGAAATGAAACAAGTAGTTGCTGAATGAATAAATAATTGTACATACAATCATTTTCCCCTTCAATCATGTCGGTTTCCTGCTCTATTTCTTCATCCACTTCATTCATCCTTGCTAGACCAATATTTTCAATATCATGATGGACAAATAATTCTGCTTCCCGTTGTTGATGAAATTCAATTGCAGAGGTCAAATCTTCCACTTCATCACCCATATCATACAAATCTCTTTGTATTACGTGAGTAACTACACTCCACCATTCATCCACAACATCATTCACAAAATATACCATTTTTGCCTACAATGCTAAGATATATGGATCATGCAGTTCACGATCACCAACATCCATCAAGCGAGAGAAGTTTACAGAAGTAAATTTCAAGGAATCTCTTTTAACACCTCTGATAAAATCGACCCATTTGCATTTGAATAAAACAACAGAAAAATGCCCATGGTAGTTTAATTCAATAATATCATGTAGCTTTCCATAGTATTCCACTTCAGCAAATGTAAAAATACCACTATTCTGTGTTTTCAAACCCACTTCTCGATCGACTGTACGAAATCTAAAACCATTCACATTATAAGCGTTGAACTTTCTAACTTGTTTTATAGGACCTCTAGCAAGAAACTTCAAATTTTCTGAAAAGTCAGCTCGAGTATCAGTATTCATGATCTGAAAAAAAAAATAATTTAATAGATTTGCAAATTGTATGTGTCAAAGTAATATTCGTATTTATTGCAATATTTATAAACTTACGCGTCGTGCAAACCATTCTACCAGCTCTTTATTCACAGCTTTCGTTATATCTTTTTCATTTCATGTTTGGATTCTCATTCGTCTCTTTGTTTGTATCCTCAACTCTTCAATAAATGGATCTGCAATTTCACTATTCAGCAGCACATATCTATGTGCCTGTAATAATTCCAATTCTGTTAGTGTCGCGTATGAGGTCCTCCCAACTGATCGGCCAATAGCAGGAAATATTTTTGATTTCTGATGCATTTGAGATTGAGTTGATGTGTCGTCAACACGTCCAACTCGATTAAATCTTGTCTCAATATCATCCAAATATCTGGAACAAAAGGTGAGACACTCCTTGGCCAAATAGCCTTCAGCAATAGAGCCTTCTGGTTGAGCTTTATTTCTCACGTATGCTTTCAAATGCCCAAGATATCTGTGAAAAAAAATAATAATATTATGAATTTATTTAAATGATAAAAAATGTTTACTTAACTGGAAACATATAAATAAAATACCTCTCAATTGGATACATCCATCGATAATGAACGGGGCCTCCTAATTTAGCTTCGTCAACCAAATGCACAGTTAAATGCATCATGACAGTAAAAAACGATGGAGGGAAGATCATATCCATTGCACAAAGGGTCAATACAAACCTCTCCTGTAGGTTGTCAAGATGAAATGGATGTAGAGATTTCTCACATAACTGTCTGAAAAATGTGCAGAAATGGAGTACAACAGCAGTAACTTTTTCAGGTAATAATGTACGCAATGCCAATGGTAGTAACTGTTGTAACAAAACATGTGAATCGTGACTTTTCAATCCATATAACTTACGATTCTTCAAGTCAACACACCTCGATATGTTACTCGAATACCCATCAGATACCTTCACATTCTTTAAAATTTGAAGGAACGTATCTTTATCCCTATTTTTCAATGAAAAAATGGTCGGAGCATACTTTTCATTCTCATCTGGCCAGAGATCACATTTTATGTTCATTACTTGTAAGTCTTTGCAAGCATTGATATGATCCTTCGACTTTCCATGCTCATTAAGTAATGTGAAAATCAAATTATCACATACCTTCTTCTCAATATGCATCACATCAAGATTGTGGTGCAAAGAATTAAATTCCCAATACAGAAGTTTGAAGAATATACTTTTTTTCTTCCATTGTTGCGTTCTGATTTCACTTGACGATGCACTTCGCACTCGTTTTCCGCTATCATTCAAATGATGAACCTTCCCAAATTCTGTTTTAACATTTTCAAGCTGTGTCAATATTTCAGAACCGGTTAACAACTTTGGAGGTGGTCTACGATCAATGCAACCATTAAATTTTGATTTGTTCAGCCGAAATCTATGAGATGCATCAAGAAATCTTCGATGGCACAAGAAGCACCATTTTCTACTGTGAGGTAGCCATTTGGCCTCGAAATCAAAGTTACAAACGGGACAAGCCAAACCCGTATAAGTGTTCCAACCAGATAAATTCCCAAGCCCAGGGAAGTCACTAATGGTCCACATTAAAGCAGCATGCATTTTAAACATTGTTTTAGAAGAAACATCAAATGTCTCAACACCGTTGCTCCATAACTCCTGCAATTCTTCAATCAAAGGCTGCAGGTATACATCAATATCATTTCCAGGAATTTTTTTTCCAGGAATAATCATCGAAATGATAAAAGATGTTTGTTGCATACACATCCACGGAGGCAGATTTTAAGTGATCAAAACAACTGGCCAAATGTTATAACTCGTACTCAAAGTCCCAAATGGGTTGAATCCATCGGCAGCCAATCCCAATCGAACATTCCTAGGATCAGCTGAGAAATCTGGATGTAATAAATCAAATGTCTTCCACGATTGGGAATCTCGTGGATGTCTCATTAACCCATCATTGTTATTATCTACAGCATGCCACTTCATGTGTTCGGCGGTTTTTGATGACATGAATAATCTTTGCAATCGAGGCTTCAAAGGAAAGTAACGCAAAACTTTTTCAGGTGTGTTCCTTTTCTTCTTCTCCATGAAATTATGTTCAGTCATACTTCCAACATCACCCTTTGACTGCAATCTAGAAGAAGAACATTTCTTACAATTCTGTCAACTTGAATCCTCTCCCCAGTAAAGCATACAATCATTGGGACACGCATGTATTTTTGTATAATTCATACCAAGATTGTTAACAACTTTTTTCATATCATAAAATGATTCTGGGATTTTTGCTTCAGGAAATGCATCACGAATCAATTCCAATAACATGGACATTGCCTTATTTGTAATTCCACATAGACATTTGATATGGTACAACTTCAGTAGAAATGAAAGCTTTGAATATTTCAAACACCCACTATACAACTCTTGATTTCCATCGTCAACTAAATCATGAAATTCATTTTCCTCACTGAAGTTTTCCCTTACATTTGGCTCCACAGAATCAAGAGGATCCAATGATATGTTACAATCTTGATCTTCTTGTGTTACAGTCTCAGAAACATCACTTGTCACATTGCAATTTGTAGCACCCTCTTCTGGTTGTTCTGATATGTTTTGATGCTCATAGTGGTGTCTTGAAGTGCCGAATGCATCATTTATGAGGTTTTGCATTTCATTTTCCATTGTCGAAGAACTTGGGACCTCATTCTGTGGATTAACATCAGTCCGCAATCTTTCTGTATTGTTTGATTCTCCATGCCAAATCCAAGACAAATATTGCTCAGGGAATTGCTTCAGTATTAAATGTTCATAAACTTCATCTCTCTTCAACCATGTTCTAAATTTACATTTAGGACATGGACATCTTATTCTCCCTTCAACGGATCGATTAGAAATTGCAAAATCTAAAAACCCATTCAAACCCTTAACATATTGAGATGTGTTCCTCGGTAATGTGATCCAGATTTTATCCATGTATATCACAATGTGCCTACACAAAATATACGATAGTGTAAGATTACAGAAACATAATATAATAAAGATGAACCATTGACCATAAAGTATGCATAATATAATAAAGATGATTCATTGACCACATTTACCATTTCAGACCAACTGAACAAGTCTGGTCCATAGGAGACAGCGTCAACACCTCATTGAGGAGCAATAAGAATATCGGGATACACACTTATCATAACACCATCGATCACACATTTATGTTTCCTCAAACAACACCCCTTTGATGTGTGATCGAAACTGATCATAATGCATTTTAAATCAAGTTAACTACATTCACTGAAACCATTTTCACAAAGGGTAATGTTTGTTTTATTGTTCTAGGGAAATCTAAATGGCCACATTTAAGTTTTGGGGTTCATCTTGTGATGGAAGCATGAGACATGGTGTTTGAATTTCTTGAATAAATTAGTGATAATGACCCTCCTAAGGTGGATAGAATTATGTTAGTCATGTAAATGTGGAGAAAACTGTAGAGTGGATGTGGAGGAATCATGGTTCCAAATAGAAACCTATAAGGGACATGTTTGGGGTTCTTAGGGAAGGCCAGGTGGATCTTAGATATGGTGTGTGTAGGTGATGGAGGTATACCTTAAGTGAGAAGGATTCGTGTTTGGGTAGAGGGGCGACATGCCAATAGGGGAAGTTGGGAAGCAACAGAGTGAGTTAGCAGGAATGGAAAGATATAGTTGGATAGAAAGGGAATGGATGTGGTGGGATGCGAGGCACCTCAAGTTAATGTTGAAATGATAAGTTTATCCTAGTAATGTGAATGAGTTTTGAAGAAGAACCAAGTAGTCCTTGGTTGAGATATGGATGGTGAATGTGTGACAAATCTGGGTAGTTTTGGCAGAAATAATGAATGCTAGAATTGGGTGGAGTTTTCATGGATGTTGTGAGTTGGAAAACATGTTAGGGAAGTTTTGAAGGTTGAGTTGAGGTTCTGTTGACCTCTTTTATGATGAGTGAAGTTCTCAAAACTAGAAAATTGTGGTGACGAAGTAAGTGATATGGTGTTGAGAACCATGGAAGGAAAGTAATCGATTAATGGTGTGGCTAGAGTTTCAAGTTGGATGGTCTCAGGTAGGAACCATATTAGTGTATTAGTTTTGGTTATGGGTGTTGGATCAGGTTTTGGATGGTTGAATACCTTGAGATGAAGGTTATGCTTGGGTTGTGCTTTGGATGTTTGAAATGGAGTGAGGTTGTTGGGCCTTGAGTTCTGGATTGATGTAGGTCAGAGAATGTGGTTGGAATCTATGTATCCCTTCAGCGACAATGAGTTTGTGTCACCATTATAATTTTGGTAACTAGGTGAGGTGGTGCTAATAATTTTGGGCCATGAGTTGTGGAGAGGATTGGAACAATGGTGTTCCGATTGGCTCTCCACAGGGTAGTGTAGTGCCTCATCGATATCCTCTTGTGCGGTGGTATAGTAACATTGCCTAAACCTTTAATTTTTATTTGATGTTGATAATAAATAGTTGAGAGATGAACTTTAGTCATTTTTATTAAAAATACACACTATAAACCTATCAATTATCCTTGAGAGATGAACTAGGGTATTAACTAGACCATAAACCAACTTTAAAGATATAATCAATTTGACGTGTCATGACAATGTGGTCAGTTCCTATTGGCGAAACCAAGGGGATCGACACTACAATATAGATTAGGAAACCCTAAGAGTGGGAGAATCCACAATGGGAGATTTCGGAACCATCCTCACAATAAAATAAACAAATCAATCACCATTTTCCATGATTAAAATTTCATTTATTCACTTAAAATAGGGAGTTAAATTACCTATATGTTGTTGTCGGTGCTTCCCATCATTAAATATCTTAATCACTATTTGATGATAGAAAGTTGACTCAATTTATTTACTTTATTCTATTTTTAGATTAATTATTTGGGAAATACACCTCACCCTATTCATTTGAATGGTCATGGAATAAAATCCCAACCATGAAAACTATAAAAAATACCCCATTAAATCATCATATAATCATTCTATAATCACTGATTAATCATAACACCACTTGTTCACACCAAGCTTCCCCACACTACTGAAATTATATCACATCAATGTCTGTACTTGTACCCACCAAAATGTAGTGTGAGCTGATCACTAGATGAATTTACCCCCACCCTCTTACATGTTTCTCCATAATTTCTAGATCTCCCACAATATCTCACCCTAGTAGATTTTTATAGACCACTTTACATGGTCAAGATGAAATTTCCCTTGATTTCAACCCCAGATGAACACTCTTACCACATTGATATTTTATTATTATCCCATTATATTATGATATACATATGAATTAAGATCCAAATCAACCAACCTTATCACCTATTTACAAAATCACCACCTTAAATCATTAGTACGAGTGTATCCATTTCCTAGAATTCTTTCCTTACACCCCATCTGTGAATCACCTTGAAAAGGTTTCCTTTTCCCAAAACCCCATTAATATTGAATGTATTTATATTTTTTGCTCATATCTTAGTGTATAATTTAGTTATCAAGACTTCCATGCATTCCAACCATGCTTCTAAAAACTTACAATCATCCTAATTTCCTTATGAGTAAAATAATTATGCTAACATGAAATCCCTATCTCAAATGAATGATAAGTATCTTATCAAAGGTCACTTTTTCCTAGATTAACTAACCTTTATAAGGATTATTATTGATAACTATCCAATTATTATTTCACCTGGATGAATCATTTTTCCAAATTATCCAAATCATCCCAAGACTAGGCTGAATATGATATTACCTTGCAACCCCAAATCAATATCCCTATTTTTCAACATCTGAGAATAAATACATATTGAATCAAACCCAAGTCAAGTACCAAATCCCTTAAAAATCCTGTAAAAATAAAAAACAAAAATCATCCTAGACATAACATAAGTCCTCACCCCTATCATAGAACTAACCTTCAGTGATAATAACACCCTCACCATAGGTTTCACCAGATGGCCGGGTCTATGGGTACGATTCATGGATCATAAAATTGGTCATTATATCTAGTAAAACCTATAATACAACTTGAAATACATTTAACTTTTATATAAAAATCACAATCAGTCACCCCCATCAATATAAAATAATACCACAAGGATAGGCACACTTATATACATCGCATATCTAGTATATTATGAAGTAAAACTCTTAGATCTTGGCCTACTAAGATATCAATGATCAACCTCTTAATTCATTATCAAGTGATCATTGGTGATGTTTAATCCAACTAACATAACCCTAATCTATAATTTACCCTAGTCTATTAATTAACTTTACACCAATTAATCATTTAATTCCAAATTAATTACTAACCAATAACTTTTAATTAATCCAAGACTGTTCTCATTTTCATTTAAAAACACTATCGTATCATCAAAAAAATAATGCATCAACATTGTATCCACATAAATAATTTTCTCATTATGAAATTTTATATGGTTCATGAATAATCACATGAGTATGTTAAGTAGTAGACAAAGAGAAAACTCACTTTGGGGCCGAGGTCGAAGTGAGAAAGGTCATCGGGAGAAGGGGGTCACGGGTTGCCGGTCCCAGGCACCGCCGGACGAGGTCGCAGGGTTGCCAGAGGAGGTCGCGGGGTCGCCGGAGGAGGTCGCGGGATCGCCGGGGGGTCGCGGGGGGCTGCGGGGGAGGGTTGCAGGGAAGGGTCGCGGGGGGCTGCAGGCGAGGGTTGCAGGGAAACGGGGGTCGGGGTAGGGAAGGGTCGGGGTTTTTTAAAAAAAACAAAGGTTTAGCGGCGGTTTATTAAAAACCGCCACGAAACGTATTTCGGAAAACATTTAGCGGCAGTTTTGTGAACCGCCGCCACAAAACCGCCGCTAAACACTGTTTATTTTGTAGTGTTAGATGATAAAATCAAATTTATAAGATTTCTCAAAATCTTGGGGTGTTACACGAGGGGTATTGGAAGGTTCTCCCTAGGGTGTCATATCAACATTGGAATACTGGTTAAACACTATCTAAGAGTTGGAAACATAATTATTAGTAATGAGATAAATGTTTATGGGAACTATCAATTTTCTAATATGGTCGTTTGATAGTGAAGACATGATCTTTATTCATGGGAGAGTTTTAGTATAAACTTCCATGAGGGAAGAGTTAATGAGGAATTCCCATGCCTCTTAATGGGTAGGGAACATAGGTTTGAAGATGTATTTGGATATTAGGATAAAAATACAGTGTCCTTGAATGAAGATGGAAATAACAATATTCATTTATCATTAAGTGATTAAACAAATTATAAAAGTATATAATCAATGACTAAGAGGGTAACTTTGTCCAGTTATTATACTTTTGTGGAAATGAGACACTGTGATGGTATAATCCCTAGAAAGGTTTCCTTGGACCCTAATAATTCAGGGTGTTTTGGGTGAGAATTAGTCTGATGATTAAATTAGAACATTTCTTATTGATCGAAGAGACTCAATTAGTAGAAAAGTTGGGAAACATTTATATATATATATAGGAGATTGTAGGAATTAATGGAGTTCATATTGAAGGCCTTAGAAACTCAGTTACAACTGAGAAAAGTGTATTAACATAATAATAATGGAAAATTAGAGAGGAAAATCAAAATTTTAAAGGATATTCTTTGATCATGTGACCCAGACTTCATCGGAGAGTATGATGATAAAATGGAATTTGTGGAGTTCATGTATAATAATATTTTCAAGGATTTTATTTAGATAGTACCCTTTTAGGATCTTCATGGTTAATCATGTCACACAAAAATTTATTGGCATGAGGTTAGTGGGGAAACTGTTGTTGGGATTAGTATTGCATATGATACATCTTAGAGGGTGTAGTTAATCAAAAATTTCTTGGTTGTTCATCATATTAGACAGTGATCTCATGCTTACTGGAGGAGATAACCTTTGTATTTCATTATTAGTGACCGATTTTTCTTGTGGGTGTCCCATTAGTTGGAGAATTCCCTTTTTTGGAGTTAAGGGATTATTAAATCATGGTTTTTTGGATAGTTTGATATCATTAGATGTATAAAAATATTAGAATACTAATTTGATCATCATTTGTGATATTGATGTATGAATATTGTGTTCCATGTGTCTTAGTGTCCAAAGTACAATCCCAATCATCCACATATGACCAACAATGATGATGTTAAGATAGAACCTGATTTATCATTTATAAAGAAACGTATTCAGATTATAGACTGGAGTAATAATGAAATAAGAGGAATACTATGCCACTTATTTATGATCGGTGTAATCATGGAAATATCCAAGAGGATAATTGGGAGAAAGAATTGAATATTCGACAATAATGGACTAAGTTATTCAAGAAAGATTGCTGGTGACACTTTTTGAGGATGGGAATTCTTTATAGGTTAGATTCTAATGACTAAATTTTTTTAAAGGTATAAAATTTTAGTTTGTGTGATGATTTAAATTGGGTAAATGATGTGTTGTATTCTTTCTAGGGACTTAAACGCAATTTGGTCATTTTTAGGTACACCATGGGTATGACTATATTATGGTAGAGGATTTTTTGTACCCTTAATTTTCCTATGTTAAATAGTTTGATAGAAATGTTTTTGGTTGGACTTGGGCTTAGGAATATAGTAATTTGTGCCCTCCTTTGATACAAGGATAGAACTGTCTCACCACACAAAGGTAGAAGCTATTATGAGTAAAAAAAATAAAGGTTTTGAAATAATTATCTGGAGGGTCATCATGGTGGGGGGTTTTTGGGCATGGTGTGATTTTGTATAACATGGTCATGGTGGGTAATATGATGTCCTAGTAAATATTTTTTATGAATCTTAAATGATTAATTACTTCAATAGTATTCTAGAAGAAGTTATACCTCTTGATAAAGATGTATGTGATCTTAAATAGGGATTGTTAAAAATGTTATTAACCCATTTTTTTCTCTATTAAATGGTCCTTCCACCCCCTATTTCTTGTCTTCTTCGATCCAGTAAAATTTGAGAAGTGTTTTGGGTATTCTTTCACTTCTAATGAGGGTCGAAAAAACGGGATGATATGTGATGTTCTCCTTCTCCTATCTTCAAAACATTAAGTCTTTATTTATATATCATCTTCCATGAGATTGGCATGAGATCTAAAGAATTGGAATCCATTTCTTAATTCACATCTTCATCTTCCATTGACTATATTTTTCATTAGGTAAGTTTAATTTATTCCTAGGATATTTCAACATATTACTCTTGAATCTTATTCAAGAACCCATTTTGTGAAGATTTGGGATCGGTTCTAGGGACACTTGGCATGTAGTTTTTATCTGATAGCTGTGTGGTTGTGATTCCAGTTGAATTAAATTATAAATATTGATCATTCGGATCAATACGCTTGAGGTATGATGTTAATTACCATATATAGACCTTGTATAAAGTTGGTTCTGTGATATTTGTCACATGTGTGTGTGTGCATAGCATGTGAGACCCATTTTTGATATTGATCACATTTTTGTGCATGTGCACCTCATGAGAATAATTCTTGATAATGATCATATGTCTGTGTGTGGTGTATGAGACTCAATATTGATATGATATGTTTGGTAATATGAATGTTATTTATGTTTTTTTAATGTATATATTTGGAGTTATTTATTCTAGATTCAAATGAAAACATGATCATCATGGCATGGTTAAACCATAGAGGGGGAGCATGTGTAACATTAGACGATGAGGATGATAGATCAAAACACAAGGCAAGGGTGAGAAAACCCGGAGGCCTAACCCATGTAAGTGGCATGACATGATGACCTTGTGGCTTGACTTCATATAAATATGGGGACTGATAGACTTAAGGCCTAACCTGTGAGAGATAGAGGTCCTGGTCGCCTTATGGACCAACACGATACTTGATGGCCATGAATATACTTATAGATATATGTGGTGGAATTGTGTATTTTCCATGATAATAAATTCCATTATAGCATTCCATCCATCTTGGATCCGAATCAGGTATAGTTGGGGTTCATAGTTTCTTAGTTAGAACAGGATTTCCCGACACATGATTTATTGTTCCTTTATTTAATATTACTTTATTATAATTGAATATACCTATTTCTATTTTTATCTTATATTAATGAATAATTGGTGGTGTCCTATTGGTTTTATACTCACACTCTCCAAAGGTATATCAGTGCATGTATAAACCTCATGACTAGGTATATAGGAAGGGGAAAGGGCCTCATGATAGGGAGATGAGGAGATGAATATCCATGCATGTTGGTATTTTTGGGATGGAATATATAGTTATTTCATTGTGTTTTTATTTATTTTCTTGTACTCTAGTTTTACCTGCCACATTAGGGATCCTTGGTTATTTTTAAAATATATAACTCTAGGAGAACTGACATGTCATCTATTATATCATTGACCTTATTTATTTTTGTTGTTCTCATTTATATAATTATTCTTATCTTGATATTATTATGATGTTTATCTTTTGATACTATGGGTATAGTCTCCTTATAACACTGTTCATACAATTGGTTATAGTCATCAATATCTTGCATAAGGGGAGGTGTACAGGAGGTCTTGCGACTCTATAACCTATATTAGGTGACTCAGGTTGAGGTGTTAAATCTTTCATAGTTTATTATGTTTATTTAGGTTCCCCACTACCTTTTATGTATCCATTTTAAAATGAAAAAATGTGTTAATATGTAGAAAAATGAGGTTGTAGGAAGATATTGGTCATCGAGTGTTATTGTGATGATAGTGAAGCACAAAAATATTAATTGTTTTCTCATAAATGTAAATTTAATGATTTTTTATGATCATATTTTCAGGTGAACATATGGCTATGATATTCTAAATAGGATGATCCTCTTGAGCTAAGTGATGCATGCATAATATGGCCTCAAGTGGTTAAGTAAATGGTAGTAATTTCCTAAGATATTAAACAAACCTACTATAATGAGATTCCCTAGTATTGTTATGTTATTTATCATTAATATTATGGATAACTGAGTATATGTTTAATTATCAAGAATTATAATCCACTTTATAAGTATTTTATTTATTTAAGTAAAGTGTCATTGATGAAAAAGATAAATGGATAACTATGATTAAAATTTTAATTATCTTTTTCTGGATTTAGATTATTTTGTAGTTTAATTTGACCTTTGATCTTTAGCTTCATTAAAATGTATAAATATCATTGTTTATATCCTATATCAATCCTTAGAGTACCCTTGGGGTAATCCATGGATACTTTTGGATTATGACCTAAATGAAAATGAAATTTTAAAGTGATTCTTTAAAGGTTTGTGAGATAATGTCAAACTATTGTTATAATAGTGTACAATTTAAACAAATAGTCTATTCAAACATAATAGGATGAATTATACTATGGAATAACTGGGTTATAAAATTAATTTCAATATATTTGAGATTATTTTTTAACTTTGATTCATTCCTCATTTATTGATAATGATCTTTGATTTCTATTATTGTGAGATAGAAATTGATTAATGAATATATATGGTCATGATCAGATATATGTTAATAGAACCTTGAGAATCCCATTAATGGTGGGTAGCTTAATGCTCTCTTATGGGTTGATAATTAAGTGTTTTGGATATTTTTAAGAATGTGTTTATAAATATTGTCACTTTCAAGTGATGTAAACTATGTATATTTATTTTGATAGTGGATTAATTGTGTTAGTTGCTTCTTTATTTAGTTGTTGAGGATACTGATGTGGTTGAGGTTTGTACTGGACATGACCTATTGTGGATCATTTTTTGTAAATGTGATTCTCATTTCTAGGTCATATAGAAAAATAAAATTTTATTTATGTGAATTATTGGGTGGTACAACTTAGTGCCGAGAGAATCATTTTAGATATGTTATCCCAGTATTTTTGGTGAGTTTGAGTTAGTTTTGGTTGACTACTAGGATTATAATTATTCTTATATTTTAATCAGTGATTAATTTCTTTTATCCTTAGAGGATAAAATATAGGTGGTTGTAAGGGTTAATCAATATATTTTCAGTTTCATTATTTTCAAGGTAGAATATTTCTAAGGTGAGGAGGATGTGGTATTATAGGATCTCACCTAAGGGTAACTTTCACTATAACTTGAATTCAACAATTTATTGAGTTTCATTGAATTTATTATGACTCTATTAAATTTATTAAAATTATTTCATGTGTTAGACTTATCTCCATGAATATTTTAAAAATAATAATAATATTAGAATAAAAAGGAAAAATAGTAAATTCCTTTTTAATGGAGTGTTAGATTTCCAAAAAACATTACTATTGATCCTTTAATGAAGTGTTTACCCAAGTGTAATATTTTTATAATTTTCATGCAATGTATGTTTATAGTTTAATAGTGTAAAATAATTTTAAAGTAATTTTGAAAATATAAATAAATATCATTTTAAAAGTTCACCTAGTGATGAATCCAAAATCATTCAAAAAATCTTATTTAGGATTTTATATATTTTTCAGATTTGTTTTCAATTATTTTATAATAAATCGCTTAAATATTTTGTGATATTTTAATAGGAAATAAAATTAGTTTTAGGACTAAAATTCATGTATTTAACTAATTTTATCATCTTGATATTAATTTGAACATGGTATTCACTGATTTTTTTGTTTACTAATTTTCAACAATATCTATATTAAAAAAGGTTAGGTTTTTGGAAGTTTAAATGTTAAGAATAATGAAATTTTGGAACTTGGAAGACTAGAAATTGGCAGTTGGAGTGATACGTAACCTACTAGAGTTTGTTAAATTTTGAATTCATCTTATTACGTATGAGGATTATTCATAATAAAATGATGATACATAAGATGTTTTTAGAGTAACCTAGGGACACATGACATGGTTTCCTTTGAAAAAAAATATTTTATTGAATTCATAAGATAATTTATCTTAAGGATATGAATATGTGTTACATGTTATACATTTCAATATTTAAATACCTCCATACATACGTTGTTATTTATCACTAAATATGATACGTAAGAAGCTAAATTCTGTAGAAATATTATGGAATGATACATAAGATAATTGCAACTAGAGGAAGATAATATGTAAAATGAAAGAGTATTGGAATGTTTCAAAATATAAAATGTAATATGTTCTATTTTATTACAATGGAATACATAACATGTCATAATTTGTATGTGAAATAATTTATAAAATTTTAAAAAATTGGGAATTATTATAAATAAACCCTCATTCATGAGATCTACCCAAATTGGGAAAATACGCCCAAAATTGTATGAAGTGCCCATAAAATTAATGTTAATGGTATAAATAATGGGATTAAGTCCCATCTAAAAGGATTCATGAGTAGAGTTTATTGATGAAAAATCAACCCACAAGTCATGCACTTGGAAACCATTGAAGAAGGACAAGAACATGACACTAAATCATAAAAATATTTTTAACTCTTAAAGGGAATTCATCACTCTATCAAGGAAAATAATAATGTTTTTATGACCAAAGTGGGTGATTGATATTACCAGAGCACATAAGGATCATCCCAATTAGGGTAGATCTATTCTTGTAAATGGATATAAGTCCCCCTATGAAGATATAAGGATGGATTAAGATGTGATAACTATTGTTACTAGAGAATTTTATTTTCTTATTTCATTTATATAATTGTTATCTAGTGATAGAATACTATAAACATAGTTTTTAAGAAAATGATAATTCCCCACCCTTGTTAATTAATTATGTTCTTCATTTATTAGTTATATTATACATGTTAATTCTTGAAGAATTTGATTTATTATATTATTGGATGTTTCTATTACTCATTGAACAAAAATTAATCTTATTTCTTTCTAGTTTATATACAATGGCCCCTAGACCTCCATCATTTACTATAAAGTTGCGGTATGTGTGGATCTATTCAATAATGATTTATGGAATTGAATCACTTAGTTAGGAAATAATATGGAATATTGAAATTATTACATTTCTATAGTTAAGATGAAATTTATAGTTGAGTTTGATTTGTTAAAATCATATGTGATTTGAGAGAAATAAAAAGATTTAATTTCAATGAAAAATGATTTAAGAAGAAATTGAGGGTATCTCTAAGATTATACCGGTATTTCTAATATTTAATTTACATATCATTTTAATTTCAATTCATATACATACACACTAAATGCATCCAGAAAATAAGGTAAACACATTAAATACTACCTTATCTCTATAGGAAACCCAAGTCCCACAATTATCTACATTTTACTTAGGTTCGATTTTTTTTATTATAAGGATAGTGAACACATCAACATCATCATAGTTCCATTTCTGAGGAGGCATTCTAGTGTTTTGTTTCTATTATATTATCATTTTTACTTTGTTGGGAATGTTTTTATTACATAACCAGATCTATTTTAGTTAGCCTCTTTGGATTTGTTACATAGGTTTATTGAACTATACTATAAAGAGTCATAATTTTAAGGATCAATAAAAATATACAAATTATGTTTTTTACTTTCACATTTGTCAACCCATTATCCTATTTATAATATTTAACTTTATATATAGATAATTTTGGATGATAAATTAAGGAAGATGATATTTCCCAATTAAAGAGAACATTCATAGAATTTTACAAACCAAATTTCAATACTAATAATCAGATGGCATAGTAGAATAATAATTATGATTTTGAACTCAAAACTAGACTAATCCAACTAATACCCAAGTTTCATGTATTGGTATGAGTGAATTCCAAATGATATTTGATGTATGTTGGGAATGGGTGTAACAACTTCAAACTAAAAGGATTTACAAAATATTTGATTAGTTTGACCTTTTCCCCTTCTCATTTGAAATAGATTACAAGGAGTATAAATATAATTTGAATCTGGGAGAAGCCACCACCTAGGTTGAACTCTAGAGGGATTTCCTCTAAAAATTATTTCCTTATTTAATATTTACCTAACTATGAAAATTGATCTATAGAATAAAAATGAATGTGGGGAGATTCTCTGATATTTTTTGGAAAGATTCATGAGTCTTATTGTATACTACCCACATTAACCATTTTAACACCATTATTTACTAGTTTTATTTTACCATGGATTACTAGAAAATTATATGAAACTTTTGAATTCTTATATCGGAGTATCATTAATCCAAAAATCTCCAACTAAATACAATGAACAGATATAGAATATCTCATACCACTCCAAACAATTAAGTACAAGGATAAAGTTCATAAAGAACCACCATATGCACCTCCCACATTTTCCAAGCTATTCCACTATTTGAATTGTTTTACTGATGGTTTTCCTAAAGTCTAATAGAATAAAAACTGTAAAGCCATGTACCAGATTCATTTCCAAAAAACACTAAGTAATCAAGGTTTTAAATAATATTCAAAAATTCAGTATGGGGATGGAAATCATAATCCATTAAGTCCATTCTTCCATCATACATTTAAACATTCATTACAACCACAACCACTCTATATAAACATTTTTTATCCCTTATTAATATACTAAAACTCATGTACATAGTCAAAAAACTCTCTAGAAGACATGATGAGACAACTAGTGCAGTCCCAATGTAACAAAAAATCTATTATTAAAACTCATTGATCAAAACTGAGGGAGTTGATAGGTTATTATAGAAAAATGAATTCTACTTTGAATAACCTTTTTAATCAAAGATTAGGTAATATTCCTACCTAAAATATTTATAATCATAAGGAATATGTATGTTATATGTCTTCAAGAAGTGGTAGAGAATTGGAGAGTAGTGAAGAATTAACACTAAAATTGAATCTATTAGTGAAAATCCTAAGGAAAAAGAATAATTACACCATATGAAGAAAGTATAAAAGTTTCCTTTAAAGATAAAATAAATGAAGAAGGATAATAGAAAGGATATGATGAAGGATCTCCTAAAATTATCCTTCAACCTTTCATGGATTTAGAAAGGAATTTTTCTTTAATTTATGTTACTTATTTTAAAATAATATTTGTAAATATTTATTTTTATTTGTGCTTTATTATTCTTATATCCCCATTTATTTATGATTCCCAAAATATGTGTAGTACCAGCAATCCCATACTCCATGATGTTGGAGAACTAACCCATTTTTGGTTGTTTGAGGGGAATAAAAGTTG
Organism: Viscum album; assembly: GCA_963277665.1. NCBI lineage: Eukaryota > Viridiplantae > Streptophyta > Magnoliopsida > Santalales > Viscaceae > Viscum > Viscum album. The sequence goes on from OY728137.1 coordinate 789,546,509, forward strand.
AATTTTTGAATTTTTTATGAATAATTATGAAAATTATTAAACTTATTATGTTCTGATAGTGGAGGTGTGGAATGGATAAGGTGATCGAAACTCCATATTCTATCAAAACTGATACATTCATCTTATATTTTACCTTAAAATTCTCAATAAAACTACTTCATACATCATACAGTTATATTTATATTCTTTGAAATGATAAATTATTTATAGTTATGAAATGTCCTTTAAACTGGTATATTATCTAAATTAATGAGTGTTAACTCCCACTCACCAATGAGAACAAATGATTTTTCAATCTCTTTGAGGTCCCACATGTAGTATTTTATTCTCATACATGAGAAAACTATGTGGGATTATTAGATGGATGGTATTGAGTTTGATTATTAAATTATATTATTTTGAACTAATATAAATGATGATACAATCTATTATCATTAAACTTAGGCCCATTTACTCATCTTCATAAATTTTTTTGTTCATTTCTTTTATTTTATTTTCATTCCAGAAAATCGAAATACAAATATATCTCTATAGTGTTATACTTTAAAAAACATAGAAACCCATAAGGGAAAATTATATATACATGAATAGTGACTACTCCTGACCTAGATCCTTAAGAGACAAACATGTGTTAAGGTTTCTACATTATATAAAGGATTTGTAATTATTCTTTTGAAAACCCAAAATGATAGAAACTATTCCAACATTAAAAAATGGGGTCATGTCTAAATGATAAGAAGTTCCACATGGACCAATTATTTCTTAAAAATATTTTTTTATATGGTGTATTGACTTAATGGGTCCATTTCATATTTATTTTAGATATAAATATATTATTTAGTAGTGTATTATGATTCTAAATGGAATAATTCCTTAGAAAATAGAATTGATCAATATATAGCTTTTATTGAATTTTGAAGATAACATGTATTTTTTAGGTTACTAATACCTTAATAAATCCTCATTGATCTGTGAACATATTTTTTGAAAACAATGAACTATAGAACTCAAAAAGAGATTTGTACTATAACACATGACATTTAATTTCAATAAAACATCAAAAAAAATTTTGTCCAATATATACAATAGGGAAATAAAAAATTATTATATAAAGGATAGTTAATCACAATATGGTGAACTATAATAAAAATCTATAGGATGAATTGTGAGTATACAGAACTTCCTATAAGACCCCTTATGCGTGTCCTCCCAACTGAATAGTTTATAAAAAATATCATCACTTTCCATTTAAATTGATGTATAATGGATATTGTGCTGTAAATAGAATAAATAATCAATTTAGAAAATCTAGTGAGAGAAGAAAGTTCCAAATATAGTAATTTAACGATTTGTGGAGGGAATCATATGATAAATCCCTACTCTATGAGGAAATGACAATTTCTATCAACCATAGACTCTTTTAAAGAAAATTTTCCATATTGGTGAAATTTTTGTTTGTTCTCCTCTAGAATAAAACTCATTCTTGGTAATCATCATTCCAAATAGATTATATTATTTATAGTGAAAAATAAAGTCTTATTTTTAGTAGTTGAAATTATAGGAGAAGAATCACTAAAACCCTTTAAATGAAATGGGCAGCAACCAAAGTAATTCAATAATTATTTTTTTAAGGAACTACTACAAGAGTCTACCATCCTATCTATTGAATATGACAAATATAATCTACTTGCCTCTTCCCTATACACCATTTAATACACTAAAATGTTATTATCTTTCATTCATAGATAATTTCATGTTGAAATTAATAAGAAATAATGTCTAAATAAGTATAGGAGAGAGGAAAAAGTATCCATGTATGTAAACATTTTTTCCCTATTTTCATTTAGTTTCTAAGTTTTTGTTTCCAGAAAATAAAATAAAAAATATTTTTTTTAAATCCCATTCCCTCCTAAAAAGGAATAACTAACGGTATTTTGATTGGAATTATAGAAAAACATTTTCTTTATAATTAGGGAATGTTTTTTAATATAAAACAGCTAAGTAGAATCAAAATTTTAACAAGAGGAATGTGAATTATGAATACGAACACAGGTGGCCTAAAAATTGTGATTTATTAGATACATAGTTAGTCTCCTAAATTATATTTAGATATCTTAAATGAATTAGGATAAAACAAGCATATAGAAACTTATTGATTTGTCTTATAAAGTCAAAAAAGCAAATGTTTGTGTGAGTTATCCATTAAACAATCCTTATCTTGACCTTAGAGATGGTTTCTCATGAATTTATTTTATTCCTTTACTATTGAATTATTTATCTAGTGACACCTAAAATCTTGTTTGGGTTTAGTTCTGGGACTATCCTCACTCATCTAATAATTTCTTTTCATAGACATGGCTCGGAAAGATTCAATTTGTGAAAATAGAAAAAGGGGATATAATTATTAGGGGAATATAGAGATTTAATAAAGAAGGGGTAGTAGATATACTTGAATATTATACAATAAGTATCAAGGTAGTTTTAAAATGGGATTTGGAATAGAGAGATTATGAGAGATGGGTTTATGAAAGCTCTACATATTAAAATATTATTTCCAATAAATTTAATTATGTTTACAATATTAGAAATAGAATTTTTTCTTATGTTTAAATGGAACCCATTTAATAATGAGAAAATGTTATTATTTATGTGAAACAGATTAATAAAAGAAAAATATTTTCAATTTTGTTTTAATATTTTATTAATTTTCCACCTCTTTGATTTTTCTCAAAATAAATAGCTTAAATCATTAACAATATTTGAATATGGAATTAAATTGTTAACATAACATAAATTATTTTTTAACTAATTTTATAATTTTGATAAGAATTCTAAAATATACTATAAATATTTCAATTGTTCTATAATCTTCATAAGAAACTATTTGGAAGTGGTTGGGTTTTTGATATATAACCAACACAAAATACTTAAAATCAAGAAATGAGAGGACATGAAATTTTACGTATGAGTGATATGTTTGATATTGTAATTTATGAAAATTAAAATTCATTTTATTACATAAGATAACTTTTCCAAAGAAAATAAGGATACATATGATGTTTTTTGGGGAACCAATAGATAATTATCATGTTTTCCTTTTTAAAAATCCAATGGAGTGTATACATATGATTATTTCTCCTATGGATGTTGTTATGAAAAATATGTTATAATTTTAAAAATATAAATATATATATATATGATGTTATTTCCTAGTGATATTGGTATGTAAAAATTAGGACTTTGTGAAAATCCTTAGGAATGGAACATAATATGATAAGAAACTGGGGAAAATTATATGTAAGCTGATGGAGTTTGCAATTTTTTTGAATTTGATAAGTAAGATGTTCCATACCATTGAGAAGGCAAGAATAACATGTTGGACTATGTGAGGGAAATAGTGATTCAAATTCCCACAAATAAATATGGGATGATTAAATGTAAAATCTTATTTATTAATTTTATCAAAATCTTTAAAACACCTCTTAGTCTCTACATGGTTCCCATTAAACAACTAATCAAGTTATCGATCATGGGATGAAGTAACAACTAAAAAGATTCATGGAGATATCTACTTGAAGAAATAAAAACACTCAAGTTATGAAAGTGTAAACCATTTGAGAGGGAGAAAAAATTTACACTGTCTCACATGAAGGTTTGGATGGCATCGAGGGAACACTACACTAAATCATGGAAGGGAAGTAAGTTTGTGCCAACCACATGGGTGATTAATATTTCAATAGCATAAAAGGATCATACCAATTAGGGGATTTAGACATATAAAAGGACATGAGTCTCACTATTAAGAGAGTAAAATAGATTGATCTATGAGAAATAATTTTTCTAGAGAATTTCATTTTATTCTCTCATTTTTTAATCCATCTCTAGTTATAGTACACGAGACCTATTGTTTTCAAGGTAATGATATTCCCCTAAACCCTGTTAATGAATTATATTCTTAATTAATTAATTATAATCATAAAGATAATTTTAGAAGTTTTTTCTGAATTAGAAAATTTTATATTTACATTACTCTTTGAAAATAAATTCTTCTTTCTTCATTTTAGTTTTCATGCACATACCCACTAGATCTATATTATTCCATTAACAATTGAGGGAATTAGTGATTGATTCAGAAGTTATTAGATATATTTGATCACTTGGATATGAAATTAAAGGGAATTTAATTATTATTATATTTCTTTATCTAATCATTAATTAACAGTTTAGCGTGATTATTTTATTTTCCAGCTGATTATAGGGAGAAATCGAGAGTTTGAATTTGAATAAATTGTGATTTAATAGGCAAGCATGGGAATATATAAGGATAGAAAACTAATTATAAACATAATTAAAGTTCCTATATAATTTTAATTCTCAACTATACATAGTTAACTCAACAAAAAAATATGGGAAACGCATTTAAAAATACATATTCTCCGAAGAAAACCATGTACCACTATTCACTATGTTTTACCAGTGTTAAAATCATCTTTTTGTAAGGCCTATGATAGGAACCAAATTTTTTATAACAGAAAATTTAAATTCATAAATTATATTTTAGAACATGGGGATGAGGATTATATTAATATGGATCCACCATAGCTAACCTGACCTGTCACGACCCGTCCTCGGGGCCCGTGCCGTGACTACCCCAAGCCCGCCTTCCATAGGCCAGGGGCTGGCGACTAGCACCAAGGCGTAAATCCCGATAAAAAGGGAAGGCATTGCCTTTGTAAAGTAAACAATCACACAGAGTACAAGCGGAAGAAGTAAACACTAAGTAAAAACTGAGTACAACAGTAAGTGCGGAAAGTAAAAAGGGGCCAGAAATACAAGCCCAACTGTAAAGTAAAACTCGAAGGGAAAACAGCAACTGAAAAGTAAAGCTGCTACGCCGAGCTGTCCACTAGAAATCTCACCTGAAGGGTGGGTACAGATAGCTCCTCTGCTCCTCGGGTCCCGTCGTCCGCTCCGAGTATGTCCGCCCAGTGGTCCACCTTCGGGTACCGCCTCGTCATCACGTCCACCTCTGGGTACCATCTCGTCGTGAGGTCCTCCTCCAGGTACCATCTCGTCGTATAGTCCACCTCCAGGTACCGTCCAGTCCTCGAACACTCGGCCTCTGTCAGCACTGCCTGTCGTCTGCAACCAACACAACGAGGTGCGGGTATAGCCCGTGCAGGGGTGAGTATAACGATACTCAGTAGGGACCGCGAGACCTTCAAGGTCTCAATAAACCAACAAGGATAACCACAAATAAGATCTCAACAGATAACCTCTACTTAGGTATATGCCCATACATATACCTAAGTTATCAAGTAACCCATCTCAATCATGAGGAAACACAAGGATTGTGAAATCAATGGATAACCACTAACCGGGTATATGCCCATACATATACCTAAGTTAGCAAGTGACCTATCTCAATCATGAGATAAACACAAGGTCAAAAGTCTCAGCTCAACCAGGATTTTCATTATCGAAACTGTAACTACTAAAGAGCTCCGTCTCTGGAGTGTACAGTGGTCCTGTCACGACTCCAAGGTACTGCTCAATAACCTAAGACTGCTGAAGAACTCCACCGATCGAGTACTGCGGGCCAGCTGCTACAACCAAGCGCTCCCATGTGCCGCTACAACCAAGCGCACCTCTGTCGTGGGTCTGCCGCTACAACCAAGCGCTCCCATGTGCCGCTACAACCAAGCGCACCTCTGTCGTGGGTCTGCCGCTACAACCAAGCGCTCCCATGTGCCGCTACAACCAAACGCACCTCTGTCGTGGGTCTTCCGCTACAACCAAGCGCTCCCATATGCCGCTACAACCAGGCGCACCTCTGTAACACACCGAGTCGTTCGATCAGCAGTCGTCAGGTCTCAGCCAGCTACACGGTCTCCGTACTCCGCACGCTCGTCATTGGGAGGGTCCGCTCCACGAGCTACAGGTCGATACTCCAAGTATCTCAAAGTCCCACGAAGAAGTATCTCAAAGGAACGCCATGTCATAGGGGTCTCAACGCAACAGACGGCGCGTCAATCGGACGCCCGGTCTGTGAGTTATTAGCCTTTTCGTCCCAGGGGCCCGGTTGGTTTCGTGAGCGAACCAAACCCGGCCGTATCTCAACTGTACCACGAACTCTCATAGGGTAAACTCATAGGGACCGTTTCTCAACGTGATCACCAACGCCGCTGACGGTTCGTCAAACGGACGTTCTGTCAGAATGATATTAGCTTTTCTGTTCGAGGGGCCCGGTTGGATTTCGGTGCAATCCAACCCGGCCACTATCCATCTGCATCCAAAACTCGGGAGAAGGATACAAAAAGTTCCGTATCGTCAATAGGAACACAACGCAACAGACGGCGCGTCAATCGGACGCCTGGTCTGGAAGTTATTGGCTTTTCCGTCTCACACCCACCCTGGGAAACTTCCCAGGAGGTCACCCATCCTGATCACTACTCTAGGCCAAGCACGCTTAACTATGGAGTTTTAACCACGTAGCCTCCCGAAAAGGAAGATGTACCTTGAGTATAGTATGCCGAAATGACCGTCTCGATCCAAGGATCGCGTTGCCGCTGACGGCGAGTCGTTTGGAGGCCCGTAGCCCAAGATACGGGCATTTGACCAAAAGTGGTCCGAAACTGGGGGTCTGGGCCCGGGCCGACCCGACCCGACCCTCCTGGTCCGACCCGAACCGGGTCGGCCCGAACCGGGTCGACCCGACCCGGTCTGGCTGGACCCGGCCCGGCCGGCGGCGCGACCCGGCCGGCGGTGCGGCCAGCACGTCGTTCGGGTGCCGCACGCGGGGGGCAAAGCCCCCCCCCCCCTTTGTGAAACCGCGGCCCCTTAATTGGGGCCACTTGAAGACCCGGCCATGGGAATTAATTCCCCCGGTCTCCAATGCCCGGCCGGCCCGCACTGGCCGGCCGGTTTCGCCACCAAGGACCGGCGACGGCCGGTCCTTCCTTCGCCGACACCGGCGGCCTGGTGCCGGCCGCCGGTCATCTTGCTCTGCCGCGGCCCGGAACCGGCCGCGGCCTATGCCGTTCGGCGCGATGCGACAGCATCACTTCCCTCCGCTGCGGCCCTGCTCTGGCCGCGACGCCTTTGACTTTCTTCGACGTGACGCGACGACATCGCGTTCTTGGATTTCCTTCCACGGCGTGGCGCGACGGCGCCATGCGTATCTTCCGCAATAAATCTTGTGGTGCGATGGCACCACGTTTTCTCGTATCATCCTCAAGATACCATCACGAAAAACAAAGGAGGAGGGTTGACCGTGTTTGTGGGGTCCGACCCCCTCGCGTTATTCAATATCAAAAACGGTTTTAATCCACGATTACAACCAAGTTTGTATTCACGAACAATTAAATAAATAAACCCCTACCTCGATTCAGATACGGTGCACGTCAACAACCCGCGGAAGACGAGCGTCGCGGAGTTCGGGCATCGCGTGGAAAGAACGTCGACTCTGTTGTCGTCGAGGTGCGTTCGAAGGGGAAACGTCGTTGGAAGAAGACGTCGCGCTCTTCGGTGGAGATGTTCTTCGTTGGAGGTGTTCTTCGCGTTCTTCGTTGATGTTGAAGAAGAAGAAGACATAGTCTTTTCTCTCCCAAGTCTCCACCACAAGAACAACTAACCCCAAAATAAAATAATCCTCCCACTTATTTTATTAACCCAATATAGGTTTTGAATTTCAAGAGTTTGAAAATTCAAAACCCATATTTAACTCACTTAAGTTATTAACATTAGATGTTATAAAATTAAGGAGGTGTTAAGTTATCAAAACTTAAATGGGGGGTTTAGAGGGGTTAGGAAAGTTAAGGAATTTGAAGAGGTGGGGAGGGGTTTTTGTGGGCCCCACCCTTTCAAATATCCACACATGGGAAGTTGGATGGATGTGGTCCCACCACCAACTTCCCATGGGAGAAGTTAACAACTTAACATGAAATAAAATTGATTTAACAATATTATTCACTTTTTTAATAAAACCCCAAAAAATTAACTTCTTCTCCCGCACAAACGCAACTACGGTAAAGGTTCCCTTAAGCGATTACCGGCGTTGTGAGTTCATCGGTGCAATCGGATTTCAATTCCGAGCACCGGTTCAAAAGATAGAAATTCCCGCTCGCTCGTTCACTGAACGTACCCAAGCCAAACATCGGAAATTAATTTCGGGCACACCGGGCCTCGGAATCAGGCGCCGTCAGAAACTGCGTTCTTGTAAAATTCCAAAGAAAATTAAGAAAAAAATTTCCTTGAAATTTCCGGGTCTTTACATTACTCCCACCTCAGGGCTTTACGTCCCTGTAAAGCTTCAATACAAACTAGGGTCACAAAAGCGGTACAGAGCACGCATCTGAACCTTCCGCTCCCATGTGCTTACCTGGAGGTTCCGTACTGCCAAAAAAAGTGCACCCGAGGAATCGATCGTCCTCGTAGGATCTGATCCTGTCGATCCTCGATCCCCACTGGAACCTCCGTGAAAGACACCCCATCGCCATCGTCCAGCTCCTCATGGTCGATGATATGCGCAGGGTCGAGCACGTATCTCCTCAGTTGAGATACGTGGAAGTCATCGTGCACCTGGTGCAACTGCGGTGAATGGGTCAAGAAGTAAACCACCCCGCCTACCCATATGGGGACCTAAGAAGGTCCGCTGAACCCTGGAGATAACTTGCCACCTTGGCCACATCTCCGTGAACCTTGTCGAGGTGAGACCCGTATAAGAACATGGTCGCCATCCTCAAACTCCAGATGTTTCCAATTCCTGTTAGAACTGGAACTCAAACGACTGCTGCCACGGGGGTAAGGTTGGCCAATTCAAGAGTGATGGGTCGCACCCTCCCGTGAAATAGTTTATCCCGTGCTGCCTGGGGTTTCCTTTTCACCGACCAAGGAAAACCCATCCCGAAGTTTGCCTAAAACCGCCAATTTGGGTATGAACAGTTATTTCCCATTCCATACTCAAACTAACGTCGTAAGGCCTCGACGCTGTCACCAAGAGATTCTAACCGAAAATCTCACCTCGAGGGTCTGACCACACCGTCGGCGTAAGTGTGATAATCAAGTCTCCTCCCAAGGTATCTCCAGACGTGAGGGTCAAGTCCACGGCATACCAGAAACTCTAGGTCTGGAACAAGATTTGTGAAAGAAAGAAATGATTCACATCGACGTCTGTTACTACAACATCTAGTAGTGGACACAGACTGTCCCTTGAATCATTTCTAGAGCCATTGGGTCACACTCCTTGACTGCATGCAGGCGCACTCTTCCTCTGCCCTCCAGCTCCTTGAGCCTGGCAGGAATAACTAAGTCGGGTGGTTGTACCATGTTAGGATGTACACCACCTCATGCTGCACTCCTAGCTCTGCCTCCACGTCTACTTCTTCGTAGACTCATCTCTCCTTTAAGCTTCCTCTTCTTAACACGCCCGAGTCTCTATGACTGGCACCAGTTTCCTGTTTCTTACTGCACTGAGCAGTCTTCATCCTCTCTTGGATGTCCTGGACCTCCTTTAGTCTCACAAGAGCTGCTATGATTTCTTCTTTTCCGATAAGAGAAACCCGATCTCATCCCTTGGATGAACCACATTCGTTGCCTAATACAGTCAATCCTGACATGAATGATGCATTCATGCCATGGATGACGTCGTAAGGCCTCGACGTATCTACTAAGAGATCCAACTGTCACTCTCGCCTCCAAGGGTCGAGTCACACTTTCGGCATCAGTGTGAGGTCACTGGGTCCCCTCCAGTAGAAATCTCGAAAGTGAGGGTCAAGTCAACAGTTTAACCGGGACCACTCAGTATCAACCAAACAAAAGGACAGGAAAGCAACAAAGATAAGTGTCTTTTTATTATTGCATCTCATAGTACAAAGACACGAATACAAAGAAACATGGAACTAGAAGTACAAAGGACGTATCCACTAGTTCCTCTCCTGCCCACCTGCTCTCAGAGCTCTACTGCCTTGTCCACTGCTCGGCTGTTACTCAAGCACTCACCGCTGCTTCTGTCTCGGTGGCTCCTCCAACACCCGCTGATCAATCGTACGAGGAGTCGGACAGTCACGTGCCAGGTGACACTTTCCGCCGCAGGAGTAACATTGTCCGTTTCTGAAACACCTGGCTCTGACCCCACCTCGGGTGCCCCGCACCACCGGTCCTAAAACCAGAGATCGTCCAACTGCTAGTCCGGTCCTCCTGGACCTCTGCATCATCTGTCTACTGCCCGCAGATGACTCAGATACTGATCGAAAAACACGCGGCAAAGGCAGAATCTCCTGTACACGCTCGGGGTGTAGAGATACTGGCACAAACTCCACCCTGAAGAAGGCCTCGAAGTCTTCCCATGCGAAGTTCATCTCATCTCAAAACTGGAACAAGTGGCTCCACCACCTGCCTGCTGCTGCCTGAAGGAGGCTGGTAGCAAAGATCACCATGAAGTCTGCCAGCGTCCCCATTAGCCTGAAGACTCTCACCACAACCTCCAGCCAAACCTCAGCCGCCTGCGGGTCCGTCTCTCCCCGGAACCTGGGTGGCCTCTGGCACTGGAACTCGTTCAGCGCGCTCAAGCGTCGTGCATCGCCTATTGCTGGGGCTGGTGGCATCGGTGGCCCAACGGGTAGCAGTACTGCTGGTGCCTCCGCTGGTGCCTCAACTGGGATAGGGCCCTGTACTGAGGCCTCGTCGCTCGGCGGGCTGTCAGTACGTACCACTCTCGGGGCTCTATCTGGTAGTCCGTGAAAAGGCATTCTGAAAGAAACATCGTGACACGGTCAAACGTTTATACCTGGTGATCTGACCTGGTTTGAGCTGTTTTAAGGGAAAACCTTTGAAAACACACACGCAATTAGTGTTTTCGTGCACAATGTCAGAAATCAGTTGTCAGGGTCCTGGTGTATGGATACGTCGGCCGCCCGCACCCACACTGGACTCCCTGAACTGAAAACCACACTCAGTACTCTCAACACTATTGCTTCACAGAAAGAAACATCAGAGTTATAAGTTCTACGGTAGAACTGAACTCCTCTGATACCAATTTGTCACGACCCGTCCTCGGGGCCCGTGCCGTGACTAACCCAAGCCCGCCTTCCATAGGCCAGGGGCTGGAGACTAGCACCAAGGCGTAAATCCCGGTAAAAAGGGAAGGCATTGCCTTTGTAAAGTAAACAATCACACAGAGTACAAGCAGAAGAAGTAAACACTAAGTAAAAACTGAGTACAACAGTAAGTGCGGAAAGTTAAAAGGGGCCGGAAATACAAGCCCAACTGTAAAGTACAACTCGAAGGGAAAACAGCAACTGAAAAGTAAAGTTGCTACGCCGAGCTGTCCACTGGAAATACCACCTGAAGGGTGGGTACAGATAGCTCCTCTGCTCCTCGGGTCCCGCCGTCCGCTCCGAGTATGTCCGCCCAGTGGTCCACCTTCGGGTACCGCCTCATCGTCACGTCCACCTTTGGGTACCGTCTCGTCGTGAGGTCCTCCTCCAGGTACCATCTCGTCGTATAGTCCACCTCCAGGTACCGTCCAGTCCTCGAACACTCGGCCTCTGTCAGCACTGCCCGTCGTCTGCAACCAACACAACGAGGTGCGGGCATAGACCGTGCAGGGGTGAGTATAACGATACTCAGTAGGGACCCCGAGACCTTCAAGGTCTCACTAAACCAACAAGGATAACCACAAAGAAGATCTCAACAGATAACCTCTACTTAGGTATATACCCATACATATACCTAAGTTATCAAGTAACCCATCTCAATCATGAGGAAACAAAAGGATTGTGAAATCAATGGATAAACACTACCCGGGTATATGCCCATACATATACCTAAGTTTGCAAGTGACCCATATCAATTATGAGGTAAACACAAGGTCAAAAGTCTCAGCTCAACCAGGATTTTCATTATCGAAACTGTAACTGCTGAAGAGCTCCGTCTTTGGAGTGTACAGTGGTCCTGTCACGACTCCGAGGTACTGCTCACTAACCTAAGACTGCTGAAGAACTCCACCCATCGAGTACTGCGGGCCAGCTGCTACAACCAAGCGCTCCCATGTGGCGCTACAACCAAGCGCACCTCTGTCGTGGGTCTGCCGCTACAACCAAGCACTCCCATGTGCCGCTACAACCAAGCGCACCTCTGTCGTGGGTCTGCCGCTACAACTAAGCGCTCCCATGTGCCGCTACAACCAAGCGCACCTCTGTCGTGGCTCTGCCGCTACAACCAAGCGCTCCCATGTGCCGCTACAACCAAGCGCACCTCTGTAACACACCGTGTCGTTCGATCAACAGTCGTCGGGTCTCATCCAGCTACACGGTCTCCGTACTCCGCACGCTCATCACTGGGAGGGTCCGCTCCACGAGCTATAGGTCGATACTCCAAGTATCTCAAAGTCCCACGAAAAAGTATCTCAAAGGACCTCCACGTCATAGGGGTCTCAACGCAACAGACGGCGCGTCAATCGGACGCCCGGTCTGTGAGTTATTAGCCTTTTCGTCCCAGGGGCCCGGTTGGTTTCGTGAGCGAACCAAACCCGGCCGTATCTCAACTGTACCCCGAACTCTCATAGGGTAAACTCATAGGGACCGTTTCTCAACGCGATCACCAACGCCGCTGACGGTTCGTCAAACGGACGTTCTGTAAGAATGATATCAGCTTTTCTGTTCCAGGGGCCCGGTTGGATTTCGGTGCGATCCAACCCGGCCACTATCCATCTGCGTCCAAAACTCGGGGCGGAGGATGCCAAAAGTTCTGTATCGTCAATAGGAACGCAACGCAATAGACGGCGCGTCAATCGGACGCTTGGTCTGGAAGTTATTGGCTTTTTCGTCTCACACCCACCCTCGGAAACTTCCCAGGAGGTCACCCATCCCGATCACTACTCTAGGCCAAGCATGCTTAACTATTGAGTTTTAACCACGTAGCCTCCCGAAAAGGAAGATGAACCTTGAGTATAGTATACCGAAACGACCGTCTCGATCCAAGGATCGCGTTGCCGCTGACTGCGAGTCGTTTGGAGGCCCGTAGCCCAAGATACGGGCATTTGACCAAAAGTGGTCCGAAACTGGGGGTCTGGGCCCGGGCCGACCCGGCCCGACCCCCCCTGGTCCAACCCGAACCGGGTCGACCCGACCCGGTCCGGCTGGACCCGGCCCGGCCGGCGGCGTGACCCGGCCGTCGGTGCGGCCAACGCGTTGTTCGGGGGCCGCGCGCGGGGGGCAAAGCCCCCCCCCCCTTGTGAAACCGCGACCCCTTAATTGGGGCCGCTTGAAGACCCGGCTGTGGGAATTAATTCCCCCGGTCTCCACTGCCCGGCCGGCCCGCACTGGCCGGCCGATTTCGCCACCAAGGACCGGCGACGGCCGGTCCTTCCTTCGCCGACCCCGGCGGCCTGGTGCCGGCCGCCGGTCATCTTGCTCCGCCGCGGCCCGGAACCGGCCGTGGCCTATGCCGTTCGGTGCGATGCGACGACATCGCTTCCCTCCGCCGCGGCCCCGCTCCGGCCGCGACGCCTTTGACTTTCTTCGACGCGACGCGACGACATCGCGTTCTTGGATTTCTTTCCACGGCGTGGCGCGACGGCACCGCGCGTATCTTCCGCAATAAATCTTTTGGTGCGACGGCACCACGTTTTCTCGTATCATCCTCAAGATACCATCACGAAAAACAAAGGAGGAGGGTTGGCCGTGTTTGTGCGGTCCGACCCCCTCGCGTTATTCAATAACAAAAACGGTTTTAATCCACGATTATAACGAAGTTTGTGTTCACGAACAATTAAATAAATAAACCCCTACCTCGATTCAGATACGGTGCACGTCAACAACCCGCGGAAGACGAGCGTCGCGGAGGTCGGGCGTCGCGGGGAAAGAACGTCGACTCCGTTGTCGTCGAGGTGCGTTCGAAGGGGAAAAGTCGTTGGAAGAAGACGTCGCGTTCTTCAGTGGAGATGTTCTTCGTTGGAGGTGTTCTTCGCGTTCTTCGTCGATGTTGAAGAAGAAGAAGACTTAGCCTTTTCTCTGCCAAGTCTCCACCACAAGAACAACTAACCCCAAAATAAAATAATCCTCCCACTTATTTTATTAACCCAATATAGGTTTTGAATTTCAAGAGTTTGAAAATTCAAAACCCATATTTAACTCAATTAAGTTATTAACATTAGATGTTATAAAATTAAGGAGGTGTTAAGTTATCAAAACTTAAATGGGGGGTTTAGAGGGGTTAGGAAAGTTAAAGAATTTGAAGAGGTGGGGAGGGGTTTGTGTGGGCCCCACCCTTTCAAATATCCACACATGGGAAGTTGGATGGATGTGGTCCCACCACCAACTTCCCATGGGAGAAGTTAACAACTTAACATGAAATAAAATTGATTTAACAATATTATTCACTTTTTTAATAAAACCCCAAAAAATTAACTTCTTCTCCCGCACAAACGAAACTACGGTAAAAGTTCCCTTAAGCAATTACCAGTGTTGTGAGTTCATCAGTGCAATCGGATTTCAATTCCGAGCACCGGTTCAAAAGATAGAAATTCCCGCTCGCTCGTTCACTGAACGTACCCGAGCCAAACTTCGGAAATTAATTCTGGGCACACCGGGTCTCGGAATCAGGCGCCGTCAGAAACTGCGTTCTTGTAAAATTCCAAAGAAAATTAAGAAAAAAATTTCCTTGAAATTTCCAGGTCTTTACATGACCATAACGAGGAATTTTAATAAGGAATTAACGAAATGTAGAAAATTAGGTATTGCTCTTGGAATTTTGTGCATTGTTTTTATGTTAAACATTTCACTTTGTGTTTATCAGATTAAAAAATGAATTTTCAATAAAATTATTGTATGTTAATCTTATTGATTTAACAAACCTAATTCCATTGTAAATTTTTAAAAATGATGTACATGCTGAGGGAAATTTCAAAGAGATTTTTTAAGGCAAAATTTTCCCCCTTTTGATTTGGAGGCAATTTTTTTTTGGAATTTGATTAAACCCTATTATCCATGTTATACTATATTGAAAATAAAATTACTCTAAATTCATAAAAATCTAATTCACGGATTTTAAGGAATTCTAAAGAAATGTTTTAGGGATGATATTTATAATATACAGATACTTTAGTCAAAATTTTGATTCAATAATGTTCATAAGAGGATAAATATATCCCTATTATTCCCAAATAAGATGTACAAAATGTATTTTTTATTATAACTATTCTAATTATAGATTACATGGTACTAAAATGATAATTATCGTTATTTTTATCCATTCTCTCAAGATTTTAAAGACATTAAAGGTTTACTCATGGATTAAAATTTACATTTATTTGGACCTTATGATGAGATATAGATTCTTATGAAAAATTTGAAATGTCTAGATACTTTATATTCAAAGGATTCTACCATGTGAAATGGAACAAACAAAAGGGAGTTGCAGATATGTTAGACCATTGGATTTGAAGATTAGATGGTAGATGTGTAACACCCCTCAAATTTCAATATGTGTTTAATTTAAATTAAGTTAATTATCATATATTTTGATTTTTTTTTAGTTTTTGGGGTACCAAAGGTGGCTCAAGGTTAATAATTGGGGGGTATATAAGAGTATTATGGCATGATGATTTGAATCTTAGAAGGCTCAAAATGAAACCATGGGGTATTGTACCATGAAGCAACCATGGTGTGTATATTGTGGTGGAAGTTTAATGTCACATCATAATGGAGTGGCACATGTTTCTAAGCCCCCATATAGGGTTTGTTACATCATGATTCATAGGTTCATGCCACAACATAGCCCTGGTGTGGATGTGTTCCACTGTGACCATAATAGTCACTCCATAACCTGTCTTGAAAGAATTTTTTTAGAATTTTAGTTTATTTTATTTATGATTTAATTTATAAAATTACATTATTCTTCCACTCCCCAAACCCATAATAAATTTTAACCCCTTTGAGAAACCCTCCTTGGATTATCCAGCTCCTCCCACCTCATTTCATCCATGTTTAAAGTTTTGTTAGTAGAGAAGGTCCTCTATTGGTATGTATAACATCATGTACACCAAGATGACTCTAATATCACTATATCTTATTATTGAATAGAATATTGATATTTAAAATTGTTTTTGTTGGAATTTACGATGTGGTTCTTTAGGTTTGAATAATTTGGTTCATTTGGAATTTAAGATCAATTAATCACGAGGTCGTATGTCCTTACTATGTTACAAGAGTTATATGTCATTGTATGGGTTTTCATGCATGTGGGTGCATGCATTTTCTTAACCAAGTTCTGTTTTTGTAATCAAAGTTGCTGAGTAATGCCAAATTGATGTAGGAGACCCCATACAAGGAAAAAATTATTGAATTATTTTGTGTATGGGGAAACCTATCCTCGTTCCATGGTTTTTGGAAGGGTTATCCACTTTTATATTTAGAATTAGAGTGATTCATTAAACCTTATTTTAGGCTAAGGTGAGCTTGAGGTTTGGTATAAATGCATAGTTTATGAAATCCTTTCACAGTTAAGGTGTTGGGTGAGTAAAAAGTATAATATGGGTGACCAAGATGGTTTTATTTGGGAGTAATTTAGTGGATATACCTATTTAATATTTGTTTATGGGAGTACTAGTTGGGACTAATAGTTTACCATAATTGATTTTATAGTTTTTTGATATTTCTATGGGTTTTTTTATAATTTTTTGATATAAAAGAGGTTGCAGCCAAAACCAGAGTAATAGATAGTGTCTTTTGATGATCTTATGACCATATCTTGAGTGATAGGAGGGTTTCCTATTATGATACTGTGTTACCAAATCCTGAGTAAGAGGATGGTGGATTTTTATGTTAGAAAGGGATTTTGTGTATCTAGGAAACCCTAGCTGAGAAGTTTGAGCACCGTGATGACAATGAGTAAAATCTGAAGCATAAGAGGGTGTGATGTATAACCTAATGTGGGAACCAATAATATACCATGCCTTGAGTGATATTTCATCATCTATTTTATGACTTTTACTTACAACATGAGAGGATTTGTCCTCTAGCAAGGAGCTAAAGAAGGTATTATTATGGGTTTTAGCTGCCTGGCTAGTGTATAATGACATGAAGTGGATTTATTATTTTATGATAATTTACATTTTTAAAATTATTACTCTATAATATATCTATTTCACTTATATAAAGTATATATTCATAATATATTACTTGATTTGTTACCCACATATTTGATGATAATCTTGGTGTTAATATGAGTTTTTTTATCAGGGATCCAACAAAGGGTAAAGGCTCTCAGTATGACAACAGTGCAGATAGAGCTAGTTTGTGATAGTGGTAACTCCATGACTGAGTGGAATAATTTTTTAAGTTTTACTATTTACTATTTTTTTCATTTTAATATAATATTTATTCATCCACTATACATGGTGGGTCCTTATGAAAGCTGATATATGACTATAATGTATCTCATTTTGAAATAGCTTGTGATATTTTTATATAGTTGTCTTCTCTTGTGTCATTTTTTGTTTAAATTATTGTTATTTATTACAATATTAGTCTTTATAATGGTTTTTAACATATATTCATACTTTTAGTATATTATCTTGGTCTGTATGAATTGGTCTTTGGTGTTACAAGAAGGGGCCATATTACCCCGGGGGTCGGTTAATGAAAGATATAAATGTGATTTAAAATCAAATCATAATTTCCATGAGTAAACATAAATATATAATCATAAAAATACTTCCATTTCTCATGTCTCATGGTTTTATAGAAGTGGAAACTTTATGATCCAACGGATCAAACAGTATAGGAAGAGGGGCATAGTTGAGAACCATGAACTAGACTACATGATCATATAAGGTAGTGGGATCAGATGGTTGAGACTATTCAGTTAACTACATCCCCAAGAGGCACATGAGTAGTTCCTTTTTGGATTCTTCATGGAATACCTAGATAATATAATAAATATCTATAATGCTTTGGCACAGGAAACATACATTTTTGGAATAAAAATATTGCAGGACTCATCATAACACCCTAGATATAATAGAAACAATTTTGGGTAGATTTAAAATAATAGAATATGAATTAGGAAAATAAGTTTTTTAAAAAATAAAATATATTAGTTTCCTTTAAATTATTAATATGTTTGATACTAGTACAACATGTAACGTCAAGCTTGAGTGGGCTGCAAATTTATATTTTTTAAAAATGACTATTATAACCATGTCATTGGGTTAGGAGGTATGAATAAGAATAAGAGAATTATGAAATATATATAGAAATTATTTCATAATACAATTAAAAATTTTAGTCAAAAAAATATTACATTCATATAATTTTTCTCACTGGTTAAAGTATAAGAATAAATTAATTTTATTCCAAAAGAATACTTTTTTCATTAAAAGGGTTTTAGGTGTTTTACGTGTAAATAAATAGAATTATTTATTTATTTTTTTTAAATTTTATTGAACTTAATTTTATAAATTATCATGTAAAAATTATATTTGGGTGTATTTGTGATATTTTATCAAAAATTGCTTTGTAAAACCATTTTTATGTCTAAAAAATGTTTTTATGAAAATTGTTTTCATTTTCTTTTATGAACATATAATGAAACTAATTACTGCCACTTCTATAAATTTAATTTCATAAAATTTAATGTATATTTTTAATCAAAATAATTAATAATTGGTAATAGTTTAAACTTATCTTTTTTAAAAATGCATCATGAAAAGAGAAAAAAATTCTTTCCACAGTTAGGGATAAAACGGGTTTACCAGGCGTGAAACTAATAGATAAGGGTAAAATTCCACTAAAACATTAATAAATTTTATTTATTGAATATTTTTTGACCTTATTTTATCTCACTATATAATTATTTTCTATTTTTATTACCTTTTAATAGACAATTACACAATATTATTTAAATCATGTAAGTACTTCCATGTGTGTCGCTCCCCTCACTTATAAAAAGACACCTCTCCTCTTCGCTTATTCACAAAAATCGAGCACTATATATCAGAAAATTCATACCAAAAAACTCATTATATTCTATGACTTCTTTTTTGATATTATATTATTCTCATAATAACATCCTAATTATGATTAATGTGCAATACAAAAGAGGTCTCTCAAATGAGAGGTAATCACTTTTAATGACTCTTTAAAATTTTATTTCATCTTCTACATGTTTTAAATATCTTGATTCCATACTAAAATATTTACTCTAGTATCGTCAATATACTGATATGTTATGAAGATTATTGGAAAACCATTTTTCACATCATTTACATCAAATTAAAATCAACAGTATCACTCAAGCGTATGTACAGACTACTATATATGCGAGCGATATATTTTATTTTCTGTGTCTTCCTTTTATAGAATCTTATAAAATTATAAATATTGAATATTTATAATATAATTATGAAATTAATAACATTATTTATATATATTTTATTAATATTATACCTTTTCATGTTCATACTCATTCTTTCTTTATGACATGCTCTCATTTAGGTGAGTTTTACCACCTATATGAGTAATTTTATAATGATTTGGGCATGAATGGTTGAGGAATGATATTGGTAAAATTATTGAATGATATTGGTGAAATTATGTAATAAAAATATTTAAATTAACTAATTAAAAATCTATAGATGATGGGACAATGATCAAAGTGCAAGTTTTGGAACTACTGAACCCAAAAAAGCATGAAAAACAAAACTTTTATCACCTAGAACAGTGATTAAATAAATATTTATTAATAAATGAGCGATGAGATGTTACAATTGAATAATATATGATATTAAAAGTGTTAATATGGTTTTAAAATATAATTATAATAAATTTAATTTTTTTCTAAATTATTCTAAAATAACTTATGATTCAAGTAGACCATGGGTTAAGGGTCCCTCATCCCACTTTTGTTTTTGTGATACATATGTCATATACACAACTAATTTATTTCATGCACTGTATATAAGATAGTACCATATTGTAAAATTTTATTATAATATAAAACAAATTTTTTATGTAGTTTAATTCATTAATTCTACCTATATTTACCTTTTTTTATTTTATGGAAAGATACATGAAATGTCTAGAAACTAATGAAAATTTAATAATTCAAGATGAAATCAGCATCCTATGACTTCTCATAAGAAAAGGGAAAAATATATAGAATCAATCAATGGAATTTGATGAAAAAATAGAAAAACTACCTAAAACATAGTTTTACATCATAAATATGAATTTACGACATAAATCAAGAAAAATTAAGGGAATAAAACAAGTTGTAAGGGAAAAAGTAAATCTATATAATGAACATAATTTGTTACACCCTGACACTCCTTCAAAAGTGTAAGAAAGAAAATATATTATAGAAACATTCTTCAGGTACTTACTCCATTATTTTACATCATGAAACCACTTTTATGAATTAAAACATTCATATGGAACCAGTAAATAGATATTTTGATGCAATTTAATAGAATAACCATTTTTATCCTATTATGAATCAAGTTTATAATAAAACATTTATTAATGAAATTATTGAAACATGGAGAATGATTGAATCCCTATAAAAAGAAGTGTAGGTTTACTGGAAAAGGGATTTTTCCATTTAGGGTTCTACTGTTTTGCTGAGATTTTGATTTTATTAGGGTTTTTATTTATTTTTGTTTTAATTTCATTTTTTATTTTAATAGAATAACCAAATTTTTAATTTTGGGTTTTATCCTTTGTCCTTCCATTTTAATCTCTATTTATTCTTCCAATTTCATTCTTTACCTATTCACTCTTTCCACCATGATCACTTATACGATTCTATGGGTCATGTCTAGCCTGAGTATTGGATGTTGGGGAGGATCCATGATGTAACGAAATTAATTCACATTAAACTCTTAAATGATTTAATTATGTTTGTGTTGGATGAGAGGGAAGTGCATGGGTGCATATATTTCCTTCCATGAATTGAATCTCACATTCATTTCTATTTTCTATTAATATGGGATGAAATTTTGTTTTCCAAAGAAGTTTCCCCGACATGATATTTTAATACTCTAGGTAAATAATAACAAGCCATATATGGTGAGATGGATTACCTAATTAAATTTATTCAATAATTATTAAAAATGAAAGAACCTGTATACCCATACCATAAAAACTAATCCCTTTATTTTATGACTTTATTTACTTAATCTGTTTATTTTATTTTCAGTTTTTTATTGAATTATTTAAAATCCACAAAACATCATTTTCATATATTAGAAAAATAGAAAAATAAATAAATTATTTGAAGTAGTAATTGTGAACAAAACACTATAAATATCTTCAAGTGAGGAAAAGTTGGTCAACCACTATGATACACTGAGAAAATAGATTTCATTTGTATCGACTTGTGATAGGTGCATATAGGCTTTTGATATTGACATGGAACTAAAAAATTTTATTTCACCAATTTATTTTTTGCACATTGTAAATAATTCTTGTTATTTTATTTTCTAGAAAAATGAAAATCTTTATATATTTCATTATGTATCTGAACATTCATTATTATACATGGATTTAGATCCCATTAATTTAATCCCAAGAATAATAGGTTAATTATATTGAGGATTACCTCCAACAAATGGAAAAAATTTCGCTTAATTTTTTAATCAGCTATTGAACGAACAAGAGATAGGTATCACATCTCATGAACTAGTTAACATGGTTAATGAAGTAAAATATAATTATAAAAAACCTAAGGATAATGATAAATTGTAATTGTTCATGCCTAAATTTTTATATAAAATCCATGAAGTTGATTCTATACACAAAGACCATAAATTAACAAACCATCTGAAAATACAGATCCAAACCTGCAACGAAGAACTGTAGAGTGAATATGAACATTCACCTACTGATGTTCACATGGGAAAATATTGAAAATAATTTTTAGATTTAATGGGAACATCAAGAAATAAAAATTATATCCTTTTCCAAAATTTAAAAGATTCATCACATTTATAACTGACTATGTCCATGGAAGAAGATGAAACTGACCATGTGGTAGAATTTGAAGAATGGAAGGAGGTGCCCAACTACCTGCCTCCATTTTACAATACAAATCATATCCAAGAGGCAATGTCCATCAAATAATAAATATAATTCAAACCAAATCATAGAGATGATAATTTATTAAATTAAATTTTCTTTAATTATTTTGAAGATGAATTTTTTATAACTCCCCACTTTTTAAATTTTGTAGTTCAGACTAAATATTATTTTTCATTTGAGGAAGACAATGAAAAAATGCACCTATTTATGAAATTTTGGAACTTTACAAACACATTGGAAATTTATATGGATTGGTTTATTTTTTTTGTGCATTGACATGTATAATTTTCCCAAACAATATGTTCTCATTCGTGAGAAAATTTTCGAAACAATATTACCTATTTCTTTCAATAGTTTATTTCTTGAGATACTTTGGCGTGTTTACATCTATAAATTCCATGGAATCTTATCAAAACTATAACTAAATAGATTATTTTTTAATATAATTTAATAACTTTTATTGTTTATCCCCTTATCATTGAACCCACTATGAAATCAATCATAATTTTTCTCATATAATCGATGAATTGACTTGAAGAAAATGATCCATGTCACCAGACTATAATATAAAATTTCTACCTTAATCAAAGTACATTTCATTGTATTTAAAAGATTAAGTGTGGGAGATAGTGTTACAACCTGACCCAATGGGGATTCATCCACAACTACTCCAAGACTACTTCAATATGCATGGGGATAGCAACAAGAACTGAATGGGGTAACTAATATTGGATTCATTTGAATAATGTACTTGAATTCACACACCTAAAATTATCCGTGCATATGTGTAGAAGAAAAATAATAAAATTTAAAACATACATAGATTAAATCATGCATATAAAACCACTATGGATGAAAAGAGTATGAAAGTATATACTAAAAATTAAAATTAGAAAAATACATGCCCATCAATAAAGATGTACCAACTATAAAAAATTAGAAAGGTGATGTTATGAGAGAACACAACTCCATATCTCTTATCCTTGTCCACCATAAGTAGTATACTGCACCAGTGTTTCCCTATGATCCTCTTTGATTGTTTTCCAGATATGAAACATGTAGAAAAATCAAATTAAGGGGTGAGTATATACACACCCATTATGACACCATAAAAGATGAAGGGGGTGAAATAAAATACATGGTAGTTATAGAAATCCCAACCCATAGAAAGTTAGTAACAAAATAAAACAACAAGGATACAGAGATATATAAACATATTCTAAAAAAAATAAGCTCAAATGAGAGAGAAAGGGGATATCCATCTCATAGACCAACCCAAAAAATGATTTCTAGAATATTTAAGGGTCAATCAATGATTCTTAGCATCTATTTCATATTTACAATGGATTATCCATAAAAAGACACACCTTAACAATATTCTAAAAAGATGAGGGGCCATAATATATAGGTATAGGACTAATTCCTTGGAACAATAATATGTTTCCACTTAGTGGATAGGTAAAGAATCCATGCCTCTTTCCAATAAGAGGGTTCCACTCTATAGGTAGATAGAGGACTCAAACCCTATTCCAATAGGATGGTTCCACTATATAGGTAAATAGATGACCCATGCCCTATGATAAAAGGAGGGTTCCACTCTAGTGGTAGTGGAACCATTACCTGACACCACATAATGGTAACACTCTATGGGTAGAGGACTCATGCCCTAACACCATGGGAGGTTTCCACTCTATGGATAAAGGTCCCATGCCCTAACATTATCTAAGGGTTCCATGATATTGGTGAGGAACCATGACATAATACAACATGAGAGTTTTCCTCTAGTGGTATAGGACCCATGTCGTGACAATATCAGTGGGTTCCACTCTATGGGTAGATGACCCATGCCCTGATTCCGCATAAGGGTTACACATTATGGGAAGATAGATTGATATAGGACCCATTTCCTAACCCTATAAAAGGGTTCCAATCTATAGGTAAAGGACTCATTCCATGTCCCAGTAGGATAGTTCCACTATGATGATCTTATATGATCACTACTATCATCAAGTACTTCCTAAAGAAGCGCCACATTTAGAACATATTGAATCATATCTCAAAATCCACTATCAATTCCACCATTACATTCTAAACTGAAAAATACTCAAGATAGGTAACTCACAATCCAAAATCCAAGTCCAAGTGATGGATATAATAGAGGTATAGGTTTCATAAAAATAGGTACATGGTGTTTAAGAGGACACACACAACATGTGGTACCACTCTACTTCCTAGTCATGTACTCTTCCAGTACATGGATCATGTCCCATGTAGTCCTACACAACATGCAAGGATACTACACATCATGCCTCAGCCACCCAAGGTTATACCTGTGATCCAAGTCATATTTGTATTCATGTGTCCTCATGCACATCATGTCCTCTCACACGGGGTCCTACCCCTACACTTCTATCGAAAATCCTATCTACCAAGGGAGGGACACACGAAATGTAACATAGTTACACAATTTGTTGTCTTTAACTTTTCCCAAACCCTAGAATCACATCCAATGGGGTGATATGTGGCATGTGATAATCTTAGTACATGTTGTATAGTGCATATTTTCACAGAATCTCATATTTTTTTCCCTGTGTTCCAGATTCTATCGCATCACCATGATTTTAACCCTTTGAACAACATTAAATAGTGAAATACATCTCCATTCAGCATTTATTATCATTCAATGGCTGAAAAACAAATCCAAAGGCTCCCATAAGAAACATGTGTCCCACTTTCACTCCTCCTTTGTCATTCAAATCATTACCACATATTATATACATGGAAATTATCACCCTTATCCCATAAACCTTCCTAGTATATCCTATAATCATGGATATATAAACTGTATGAAAATATTCCTTGAATATGGGGGGTCCCATTCCACCCGATCCTACCAGGCAATGTTGAACCTATTTTCCATAGTCTAATCAATGATGAACACAAAGAAATATGGGGGGAAGGTGTAACGCCCTGACCCCAGAAGCCCAGAGTTGATGCATTATTACGTATCATTGGCATGATAAAAATATCAAGTCTCGAAAGACTGATTAGTTTAGTATCCTAGGAAGTACTAGATATATTCATAAGTTTTACATTACATCATAAAATGGAAAACTACAACAACATTGTTTCCATAGACAACACTGAGATCCCATAGAATATCCCTGTAGGTTAGTAATAATATACTTCTTCGCATCCTAGAAAAAATAAAACATAGAAAGGGGTGAGGTTAGATGCTCAGTAAGAATAACAATATAGTGGAAATGTTCATAAATAACCATAAACATTGAAGGCAATGTATAAGACTAAAAAAATCCTTATAAACTTGAACTTCAACATAATATGGAAAAGATAAAATCAAAAAATTCCATTTACTTATTCACATAGATATTCTACTAGTCGAATAATCACATCCAATATCAATAGCCACTTTCATAATGATGGAATGCATAATTCCAGACTTTCATAAGCAGATTGTCAAGGCCTTGTGCCAAGACTACAAATAATATTTTGTCAAGGCTATGTGCCAAGACACTAGTTTGTCTCCTGAGGCTTACCGATGAATCGAGGAGCTATATCGGGCTCCACCTGTCACTTACTACGTCCAACGCATTCCTAATATAAAAATATTGAAACGTAACATAAACATTCGTATTACAACTAGCATACGGAATGTCAAGACTTTATCCACAAACCATGAATGGTATAAAAATAGCACATCCACAGTCAAACATAACTCATTCAATACAATATGGAAGATTGTATTTTAACGGATCAACCTCAATCATGAATAATTAAGAACATTGACATATATGAAAATAATCATCAAATCCATTTGAGAGAAATACCCCCTTTCACTACTGGAAATGCAGGATTTCCCAACGTTTCTGAACCGTTGGGAAAGGTTGTAGAACTGTTGGTATATATTATACCAACGGTTCTACAAACCGTAGGGATGTAAGCCATTGGGAAAGCTTTTCCCAATGGTTTAGAGTGAACCATTGGGATAGTTTAGAAAAAAAATGAAACTATTCCAATGGTTGTGCCAAACCATTGGGATAGTTTTTCCCAACGGTTTGGCTTGAACTGTTGGTAAAACCAAGAAGACGACTTCTTTCCCAAAAGTTTCTAAACCGTTGGGAAAGGATTTTTACCAATTGTTCACAGAACCGTCGGTAAAAAAAATACCTAGAGATTATATTCCAACGGTTTCAAACCGTTGGCATAGCCTATACTATGAAAATTTCACAGCAGCCTGTAATTTGCACAACAACCACCCTCTCATTTTTGTGAAATTTGCACAGCAGCCAGTCCATTCCCTCTCATTTTCAATCATTTCCAATTATTGTACCTGCAATAAAATAACACATAGATATAAAATTATTGTACCTGAAATAATCAACTAACACATATATATAGAGAACAAATTCATACACATTTAACATATAATGCATCCCAAAACTATACACATCCAGAATTAAATAAGAATTTATAACGTAATTATAAACATACATAATTCATTCATAATTCAATTTAAAATTTAAATGACAATTATATGTGGAATCCGGAATTCAAATCATAATTTGATCGGTTTTTCATATACTATATGTTTTTACTAGAAATGATATCCTTTTTAAACAAAATACATACAACTGGAGTGATACTGGCCACATCATGCCTCATATTGAAGCACGGTTAACTCATACACGTCACAAATGACCCATGGATCATTGTCCTAAAGTATCAACATATTCCGAAAGCATTTGGTTAGTTTTCCATATGTTAGTTGTTGTTTTCACTTAAAATGAAGTGCTTTTTAAATAAAAGTGAGACACTTTGAGTGGTTCTGGCCACACCGCACCTCAGATTGAGGCGGGGTTGACTCGTACACATCACAAATGACCCATGGATCGTTGTTCTAAAATATCAACACATCTAGAATCCGTTTGGTCAGTTTTCCGTATATACTTAAAATGTTGTCCATTTTAAACATAAGAGAGACACTTTGGGTGGTTCCGGCCACACTGCAACTTGGATTGAGGTGCGGTTGACTTGTACACGTCACATATGATCCATGGATCATTGTCTTAAAGTTTCAACAGATTCTGAAGGCGTTTGTTCAGTTTTTTGTATGCCAATTATTCTTTTCACTTATAATCATGTCCATTTTAAACAAAAGAGACACAGTTAGAGTGGTACCGGCTACACCGCGTCTCAGATTTATATGGGGTTTACTCGTACACATCTTAAATTACCAATGGATAATTTTCCTAAAGTATCAACACATTCAGAATGCATTTGGTCGGTTTTCCGTATGTCGGTTGATGTTTTCACTTAAAATGATGTACTTTTGAAACAAAAGACAGACAATTTGAGTGGTGATGGCCACACCGTGCCTCATATTGAGATGGGGTTGATTATTAAACATCTCATATGACCCATGGATCATTGTGCTAAAGTATCAACACAATCAGAATCCGTTTCGTCAATTTTCTATATGTACATAAAATGTTGTCCATTTTAATCAAAAGAGTGACACTTAGAGTGGTCCCGACCACACCGTTCCTCGGATTGAGGTTGGGTTGACTCATACACGTCTCATATTACCCATGGATCATTGTCCAAAAGCATAAACCCATTTCAAATGAGTTTGGTCAGTTTTGTGTATGTCAGTAGCTATTTTCACTTAAAATGATGTCCATTTTAAACAGAAGAGAGACACTATGAATGGTGTTAGCCACACCACGGCTCAGATTGAGGAGAGGTTGACTTTAAGACATCACATATGACCCATGGATTGTTGTGCTAGAGTATCAACACAATCAGAATCCGTTTGGTAGATTTTCCATATGCTAGTTGTTGTTTTCACTTAAAATGAAGTCCATTTTAAACAATATAGAGACACTTTGAGTGGTGTCAGACACACCACGCCTTGGATTGAGGCAAGGATGACTCATACACGTCACATATGACTGATGGATCGTTCTCCTAATGTTTCAATGGAAACTGAATGTGTTTGGTCGGTTTTCCGTATGTACTTAAAGTGTTGTCCATTTTAAACAAAAGAGAGACACTTAGAGTGATCCCGGCCACACCGCAACTCAGATTGAGCGCGGGTTGGCTCGTACACATCAAATATGACCCATGGATCGTTGTGAAAAATTATCAATTGAATCATAATGCGTTTTGTCGGTTTTCCGTATGCCAGTTATTATTTTCACTTATAATCCTGTCCATTTTAAACAAAAGAGACATAGTTAGAGTGGTACTGTCCACACCGTGCCTTTTATTTATATGAGGTTGACTCGTCCACTTCTCAAATGACCCATGGATCATTTTCCTAAAGTATCAACGCAATCCGAATGCGTTTGGTCGGTTTTTCATATTCTAGTTGATGTTTTCACTTAAAATGATATCCTTTTGAAACAAAAGAGAGACACTTAGAGTGGTTCCAGCCACATCGCTCCTCATATTGAGGTGGGGTTGACTTGTACATGTCACATATGACCCATGGATCGTTTTCCTAAAGCATCAACACATTTTGAATGCTTTTGGTCAGTTTACCGTATGTCAGTTGTTGTTTTAACTTTAAATGATGTCCATTTTAAACAAAAGAGAGACAATATGAATGGTGCTGGCCACACCACGCCTCGGATTGAGGCGGGGTTGACTCATACATGTCATATATGACCCATGTATTGTTGTGCTAAAGTATCGACACAATCAGAATCCCTTTGGTCAGTTTTCCGTATGCTAGTTGTTGTTTTCACTTAAAATGAAGTCCATTTTAAACAAAAGAGAGACACTTTGAGTTGTTTCGGCCACACCGTGCCTCATATTAAGGAGAGGTTTACTCATACACGTGGAATATGACCAATGGATCATTCTACTAAAGATTCAATGGAAACCTAATGCGTTTTGTCGGTTTTCCGTATGTACTTAAAATGTTGTCCATTTTAAACAAAAGAGAGACAGTTAGAGTGATCTCGGCCACACTGAGACTCAGATTGAGACCAAGTTGGCTCTTACATGTCTCATATGACCCATGGATCATTTTGATAAATTATCAATAGAATCTGAATGCGTCTGGTCAGTTTTCCGTATGCCAGTTGTTCTTTTCACTTATAATCCTATCCATTTAAAAAAAAGAGACATAGTTCGAGTGGTACCGGCCACACCATGCCTCAGATTTAGACGGGGTTGACTCATACACGTCTCAAATGACCCATGTATCATTTTCCTAAAGTATCAACACAATCCGAATGTGTTTGGTCAGTTTTCCGTATGCCAGTGGATGTTTTCACTTAAAATGATATCCTTTTGAAACAAAAGATAGACACTTAGAGTGGAGCCGGTGACACCGCACCTCAGATTGAGGCGGGGTTGACTTGTACACATCACATATGACTCATGTATCGTTTTCATAAATAATAAACACATTTCAAATGCGTTTTGTCAGTTTTTCGTATGTCACTTGTTGTTTTTACTTAAAATGATGTCCATTTTAAACAAAAGAGAGACACTATGAATGGTGTCGGCCACACTGTGCCTCGTATGGAGGAAGGGTTGACTCGTACATGTCACATATGACCCGTGGATCATTGTTATAAAGTATGTACCCAATCAGAATCCGTTTGGTAGGTTTTCCGTATGCTAGTTGTTGTTTTCAATTAAAATGAAGTCAATTTTTAACAAAAGAGAGACACTTTGAGTGGTGTTGGCCACACCGCTCCTCGGATTGAGGCGAGGTTGACTCGTACACATCACATATGACCCGTGGATCATTCTCCTAAAGTTTAAATGAAAACCGAATGCGTTTGGTCAGTTTTCTGTATGTACTTAAAATGTTGTCAATTTTAAACAAAAGAAAGACACTTAGAGTGATCCCAACCACCCCGCGACTCGGATTGATCCCGGGTTGGCTCGTACACATCACATATGACCCATGGATTGTTGTGATAAATTATCAGCAGAATCCAAATGCGTTTGATCAGTTTTCCGTATGCTAGTTGTTCTTTTCACTTATAATCCTGTCCATTTTAAACAAAAGAGACATAGTTAGAGTGGTACCGGCCACACCGCGCCTCAGATTTAGACGGGGTTGACTCTTACACATCTCAAATGACCATTGGATCATTTTACTAAAGTATCAACACAATCCGAATGCTTTTGGTTGGTTTTCTGTATGTTAGTTGATGTTTTCACTTAAAATGATATCCTTTTGAAACAAAAGAGAGACACTTAGAGTGGTATCGGCCACACCGCACCTCGTATTGAGGCGGGGTTGACTCGTACACGTCACATATTACCCATGTATCATTTTACTAAAGCATCAACACATTTCGAATGCGTTTGGTTAGTTTTTCATATGTCACTTGTTGTTTTCACTTAAAATGGTGTCCATTTTAAACAAAAGAGAGACACTATGAATGGTGTCGGCCACACCACGCCTCATATTGAGGCAAGGTTGACTCTTACACGTCACATATGACCCATGGATCATTGTGATAACGTATTGACACAATCGGAATCCGTTTGGTTGGTTTTCCATATGTACTTAAAATGTTGTCCATTTTAAACAAAAGAGAGACACTTAGAGTGATCCTGGCCACACGACGACTCAGATTAAGGCGCGGTTGACTCTTACACATCACATATGACCCATGAATTATTGTCCTAAAGTTTCAACAGAATTTGAATGTGTTTGGTTAGTTTACCGTATGTCAGTTTTTGTTTTCAATTAAAATGAAGTCTATTTCAAACAAGGCATAATTCACATAACATGGAGAATGTACAACAATACTTTGAATTCAAATTAAAGTATATCATCACATGAATTTGATGAGCATGAGATAATAAGCTTACCCAGACATTCATATAATTCAAGACATACAAAAATGGAATAATCCTAAAAAACATTGCATGATCAAAGAAATAAAAAAAGCATGTGAAATCAAGGAGGGTGGGGGGCTGTCTGGGGGTCCAGGGAGGAGGGTGGGGGGCTGTCCAGGGGGCTGTCTGGGGGGATGTCTGGGGACCAAGAAGGAGGGTGGGGGGCTGTGCGGGGGGCTATCCGAGGGGTGTTTAGGGGGCTGTCCGGGGTCCAAGGAGGAGTGTGGGGGCTGTCTGAGGGGCTGCCCAGGGTCCAGGGAGGAGGGTGGGGGGGGGGGGGGGCTGTCCGGGGGGCTGCCCAGGGTCCAAGGAGGATGGTGGGGGTTGTCCAGGGTCCAGGAAGGAGGGGGATGTCCAGGTAATTCCCAAACACACAAAACTTTACAAACATGCTCAAGATACACTGCAACCGCTAAAAGACAACAACATTCATGAAAATAGACAATATATAAAAATAACTCAACTCTAATACTATACTACGGGTCTAGATAAAACCAACAACTAGAATATATTAAACATCAAATATCAGTAATATTAAAAAAAATGTTACGAATTAATTTGTCCCACATCAGGATCACCATCATCACCCTCTTCCTCATCCCCATCATCATCCTCGTGCTCCTCAATGCCCTCCTCATCTCCCTCACCCTCCTCCTCACCCTCGCTATCCGCCTCACCCTCCCCTCTCCCTCCTCTTTTGCATCAGACTCCTCACCATCATCATTTTTAGTCTGGACATCATCTTGAACACCACTAGAAATGCCACCTGGTGCACCATATATTGAACGTATCGATGATATATATTCATCAAAAGTTGGTCTGGCCTCTGGTGGAAGTGTTGGACGTGGAACTTCAATAAATTTCATAAATGCATTGTTTTCCCTAGCGGACTATTCTACCATCTCGGTGGCCCTGTTCTCATCCTGTTGTGCCTATGCTCTAACTTTCTATAGCTCGGTGTCACTACAACTCATACCTGAGGAGGGCCAATACCTCATCGGGGCTATCCTAGGTCAGCAACATACTCTACCAGGATGTTCATCTCCCAACACCTGATGTAAGTGATTAGTTGGCCCAAAATTGTCTGGTTCTTGGGCATCAAAGGCCTCTAATGTAGCCTGTTACAGATATAAATATATAATTAAGTTAAAAAACAGATATTAAAATATAAAATAAACAGATTAAAACTTATAATCTTCTACTGAGTCTCTTCGTTGATGGCACTTCCATCATTTTTACGTCTACTCGAGCAAAATAGTTTTGCTTGAGGCACACGTCCTTCAATATTTTGTATTTTCCTCTACAATGACATTGAAAAATAAATTTATATGAAAACATTATCAAACAATTAAATAATTAAAGAAACAAAAGAAAGTGTAAGTCGTAAAGAAAACTTATAAGCAATTGTCATACCTACTTCCTCACATGATCTGGCATCATATTACGTCCTAGTGTGTGGAGGTATTTTTTTGCATCATTTTTTTTTATTTTTTCCAAATGATTCCTAAATAAATTTTGATAATTAAAAGGAGAATATTAATAAAAAACATTAAAGTTATAATTTAAATACATCAAATGTAATTAATACCTTAAACCGGGTAGTCATCCAATGAGTAATCATCTGACGATACTGCTCTATAAGACAATCATGCACGACTGGTACAACCTCTAACTCAGTTTCAACTCTAGCATGCCAGCCAATATACAAATCATGCTTTTAGTCTCTCTAAAGCTCTCCTAAATCCTTTAGATGTTCCGGTCGTGCACCCTCACCATCGGGAAAATTAAATCAAAGTTGACGTCAAAATATTAATTCATATAAATACAAAAATAATTAATGGCATTAAATAAAACAGATTTTTTACCCATATCTCTGCCCAAGCTCTATCCTTGACCTCACGTAGAAAATTTTCACACAATAGCGGGCTGACAGGAATGATGTCAGAGAATTTGGAAAGCATGGAAAAAAAACTCCGACATTGCTGCCCTATTTTCTCAACCATTTGGTTGTCTTCATTGTAATCCATCATAACCTATGTGTGGCGGTTCCACACCGAACGCATGCGTGTACTCCCCTGCACCCACCTCTTTTCAGTATATGTATCTGTCATGATAGAAAAACAAATATTTTATCAAAACATGTTATAATGAAAATAAATATTGCTATAAAAATTTGTTAGGGTTCTATAAATATACTTGCGCCAGACTAATCACTGAGCACCACTGGATCCACAGAAACTGATGGAACACCCTATGGTGGAATAGGAGTCGAAGACAATGGAATATAGAAGCTCGTAGACACAGAAGTAGAAGGAAAAGAAGATGAGATAGTTGTATGACCAGATTCTAACTAGGGAGTGGGAATCATCATGGGATATGAAAATGATGGGACAGAAGATGCAAAAGGTGGTGAAAACATGTGAGGCCTAACTATCCCGTGTGTCCCTAATGACACACTGAGATTAGAATGTGGGAAGGATGACATGTCAGTGGGAGGGGAAGGGTCTAGTCGGGTACGCGTAGCTGCTTGTCCACCTCTGGTACAAACCCTCCTCATACCACCGGCCTGAGTACTAGGAGCAGTACTAGGCTCCTCGTTGAATAACTGTCGACGTATAAGTGGATCCTACATAAATGTTTACAAAAATATTAATCACATGAAATTATATATTCTTTAAATATATATATTTGAAATAAATTACTCACTGTAGGCACTAATGGAGGAACTCCCATCTCCTCCATTCGAGGATTGTTCTCCATCATTTTTTCCTTCGTCTCTCTTCAATTGGCTGCATTTCTTGCTTTTGAAAACAAATATGTAATTAATTAGAAAAAGGAAACTAATGTGTAACCCAAAAAACTAAATATATGATGGAATAGGGGGATTCATTGGTAATTTAGCTATCAATTGTTTTAGAAGAGCTTGAATGGATTTAATCAATCATACAAGTTGTAATGTTCACCAAGTTAGAAGTATTGTTTGACTAGGTTTGAATATAGTTCAATTCCAAATTAGAAAATGTAATTCAAATAAAACTGTAACCAATAAACATTGAAAATTAACATAACGGTCAAGTAAGCTAAAACATATTTGTGATCAATACTAAATCAATTTGAATATTACCAACCTTAACAACCCAACTCGAGGTAAACCAAAAGGATTGAGAACATGGATGAATGATTCTATATATTTTCAACCACAACTTCAGGTTCACAATATACTCTGACAATTGAGCTATTGGAGTAATCAAAAGAAATAAATTTATTGGTTCCAATGGCACTAGGGACAATGTTAATTCCATCATCACCATCATAAAAAATCTGACTTGGAATTACTTCATGTATGATACCAAATTCAGGTCGAAGTTGGTCTTTGACATAAGATACTTGTTTAGCCATTGATCCCAACACATATGGTTCTTTGGTAGCAAGAGTGTGAGTCATATTATTTACTCGAAATCCACAATCATCAATAATTGTGCCCTTTCTCGTCATCGAATCAAACCAGTGGTAATTCATCATTGTGACTCGTCCATGAGAGTAATAATCCAATATTATTATTTTCTCAACAACTCCATAATAACCCACATTTTCAAATCGTGGTCTACTCTCTGATACACTGGCATAACAATATATTGTGGTAGTAACCATAACACCATCATGTTTTGTTCTCATGTTCTTTTCTCGTTTAGTGATAATAAATTTTTACCCATTGATAATAATTGATATATAGTCACGAACCACGGTATTAGGACCCAAAGCCAAAGAACTTATTTCCTCAAAGACAGAGTCAGCAAAAAAACTCAATAACTGCAATATCAATGACTATTAACCTTAATTAAATATTTATATAATTATTTTAAATAGTAATATTTTTACCTTCAATTTTAACCAAGTAGAAAACTCTTTGCTATGAAAAGTCTCTCTCCTTCTCAAAGAAAAAGAATGATGCATCCTATTTATCATTGTTTTATGTTTCCTATAGATAAAAAATATAAATAGTTTAATAGATATATATGTAAGATATACGTATTCAATTTAGTTACCTGATATAGTCATTGAACAAATCATAGTTGAACAAAGCTGTGTGATGTGCCATCTCCCACTCTTCATGGCTTAATGTCTTCAATGTATATGATCCAGGAATTACTCCTATTTGAGGAAGTTATGGAAAACTGGGTTCAATTTTCTCATACTATTCTTCTTCATTTCTTATTGGTATGTTCATTGTTGTAGTAAGATCAGACGAATACATTGAGCAGAAATCCATACATTCTTGAGCCAAGTAATCGTTCACGATAGAACCTTCGAAATGATTCTTGTTTCAGACATAAGACATTAATGTGTACATATTTCTTTCAGTTGGATATATCCAACAAAAATAAATAGGTCCTACAATAAGTATTTCAGTGGGAATATGGACAGTTAGATGCATCATGCATCTGAAAAATTATGGAGGAAATATTTTCTCCAACTCACACAAAATTAATGCGGCATCTGTCAACATTTTTTGCAAGAAAGACTTGGACAAATTCTTAGCACAAATATCTCTAAACAAATGGCACAAATGAATAAAAATAACACTTACATTATTAGAGAAAATATGACGGATTGCTATTGGAAGCAACTCATGCAGTAGAACGTGATAATCATGAGTCTTCAAAGATTTTAGCTTCAGCTCTCTTCTGTTGACCCATTTAGATATGTTTCTTGAATAGCCATTAGGAACTCTAATAGCCTCTAATACTTCTAGAAATTGTTTTTCTCCGTAGGTGTCATCACATAAGAAGCACATGGAAGTTTCCATTTATTTTTACTCATACACATAGGATGCAATTCTGGTCTTATGCCCCAATCCACCAAGTCACACTGAGATCGTAAATCAATTTTTATCTTCCCCTTGACATTTAGAAGAACCGAAAGCAACATTTTTCATATATTTCTTTCAATATGAATTATGTCTAAGTAATGATGTAACAAATTGGTTGACCAATAAGGAAAATCAAAAAAGCTACTCCTATTTATCCAATTGTAGCAGGTTTCAGTGGAAACATTCTTTCTCTTTCTAGATTTCATTTGACCGTTCCTGAATGAAAAATGAAATCATTCAATTCATTAAGCACATCAGTTCCTGACATACGCTGAGGTGGATCATCGGCCTCTATGGTATTATCAAATCTTTGAAGATTCATTCTATATGGATGATCATTTGGTAAGAATCATCTATGTACCATAAAACTAAAACTACAATGATGTTTCAGTCTTCTGGATCGTGTATTCTTCATACAAATAGGGCATGATAGTTTTCCCTTCATGTTCCATCCAGATATCATTGCATAAGATGGAAAATCATTGATTATCCACATAAGCGCAACATGCATCTGAAATATGTCTTTCAAACATTCATCTTATGTGCGCACACCCACATCGCAAAGAAGTTTTAACTCTTTTATTAAAGGTTTCATGTATACATCAATATCAATACTGGGATCAGAAGGACCCGATATGAGTATACTCATGAAAGTGAAAGGTTTTTTCATACACAACCATAGGGGAAGATTTTAAATCTATATAAAAACTGGTCATGTGCTGTGCGAAGTAAGCATCTTCCCAAACAGATTAAAACCATCACATGAAAGACCCAGCCTCACATTACGCACGTCAGCTGCAAAATCAGGATGCCGAGCATCAAATATCTGCCATGCAAATCCATCTACAGGATGAACCAACTCATCATTAGTCTTCTTTCTCTCGGTATCATTCCATCTCATTTTTATTGATATGTCATCAGACATAAAAAGATTCTGGAGTCTGGGTATCAATGGAAAGTGCCACATTACTTTCTATGGAATGTGGGACGGTGTTCCATCAGATTTTGACTTCGAGCGGGATGTGCCACATTTTATACAATCATTTCATTCAACGGTTTCCTCCTATAATAAACTGAAATCTTTCAGGCAAGCATGAATTTTTTTTCTTGAAAATACAAGTTCCTCAACTAACTTCCAGGCCATATAGTGGTTTGAGGGAATATCTGCATCATCTGGAATTAAATCCTTTAAGAGGGTAAGAATGTAATCTCTTGTTGTATTAGAAATCCCATATATAGTTTTCCCATGAAACAATCTGATTAAATATTCTAGCCTTTTCGTTTTATCGCATTGCCGATATACTGGAGTTGTGGCAGAATCATTCAATTTTTTCAACCTATCAATATCATCACTTTGACTAGATGCATCCGCTGTCCTCATATAGATGTCTTCTTGAGTCAAAATCCCTTTTTTTCATTATGAAGAATAAACGGAAACCGATCATCTAACAAATTCTCCATTCCAGTCCTTTCATTTCTATCATCACCAGTTTGAGATTTCATTTTCTCCCCATTGTGATTCCACACAAAGCAGTTTGCTTGAAAACAATTTTTGGTTATGTGGTAGATGACTTATTCATGGCTCAACCATGGTCTACCAACAGAATTTGAACATGGGCAGTGTATGATACCACTATCTGAAGCATTGTGAAATGAAAAATATATAATGCTATCCAAATTGTTTTGAAAATCACTTGAGATCCAATCAGTTTCATACATCCAAATTCTATCCATTCTGTAAAATGAATTTATATAAGTCATTTTGTCACAAAAAATTCAATAGGATTGAACTTTAATAGAAAATACATTTAAGTAAATGATAAATGAATAAGTTTCTAGTCGATGTAGTGAACTTTTAAAATAATGTAAAGAAAAATTACTCATAAATTAAATTAAAATTTATTTATATTCATTTTCATTAGGTCTATAAGAGGCACGTGCCTCAGGTCCCATTATGTGTTATAGGCATCCGAAATCATTCAGTCATGTTTAATAACTCATTATTTGAACCTCTATGGTCATACCTTTCATTACCCAATTAATTCCCCAAGTCAAGCGCACCCCATGGGTGAATAAATTTTAGGCTTCTACACTAATAGTTTGTTCATGGATTGTAAAAATATTTAATTTAATTAAGTGTAGACAAAAACATTTATTTTTAAATTTGAGATTAATAATAATGTATGTTAATGATAACAACATTATTGAATTAAACTTGTGACTTATCTAACATTTTTATGGATGTCTACACATGCCAACATGGCTAGTGAAAAGCACCCCAC
Source organism: Viscum album (assembly GCA_963277665.1). Taxonomy (NCBI): domain Eukaryota; kingdom Viridiplantae; phylum Streptophyta; class Magnoliopsida; order Santalales; family Viscaceae; genus Viscum; species Viscum album. The sequence continues at coordinate 789,584,632 of OY728137.1, forward strand.
CCTCATAAAAGTGAGTATTGGCCAAGAAGGACACATAATATACAACGTAAAATGAGAACCATATTTAATTGACCCTAATGTTATATTAGTATAGTCATCTTGGAGGGAAATGGAATATATGATCCTGGTAAACTGATGAATTCAAAAGCTCGTATTCCATATGTTAGACACTATCTAAGGTATGAAATCATGTGTGGATGGGTTTACATCATTCAATTTCTTATATGCTAGTGAGAATGAAGGCTTGAATTAATGACTTGAGTTCACTGATTAAATGAGGGTACAAGTTGCATAGGCAGTGTTAACAGAATGATTAAATAAGGGTAGAGGTTTCAAACACTGTGCATGGTGGGGGAGTATCAACCGATTGAGAAACTAAAATAAATCCCCATCATAGGTATCAATTAGAAACATCAGCATCAAAAGAAACTCCAAATAAAAAAGGGCTAAAACATCAAACATTTAATGAATTATTTCTGTATGCATGGTTTATCCACATGTTTATTAGTAATTATATGTCTTAATCATGAACCACCTCTACAGCTCCTAGTTTTCACCAATAAACATAAGGTAAATATCTCAAAATATCTTTAAAAAAACTCATTAGTAGTCTCAAAATGTAAATATAATCTTGAACCAACCATGAAATCTCTTTCACAACATATTCTCACACACCAGTTATCTCATGTGTTACTAAATACCAAACATAGTCCCATAGTGTACTATAACAAATTACATTACACAAGCCTTATTAAAAAAATCAGTTTAATAAAACACTTTCCTTAAAGAATTTTAAGGAAAACATTCATAAAAACATTGCTAAAAATTAATAAACACATATAAATAAATTTCCAAGTAACAATAAATTACAAAAACGAAGAAAAATCATAAAAACACATACTTAGAAAATCTGGAATCCAACCAAAATGAATTTGAGATGTTTCTTCTTTGATGGAGGGTTAAAGATTTAATTAATTAAATAAATTAGAATGGAGAAAGTCTAGATTAAATCAAAACACAAAAAAATGATATACACATCAAAATAAAAACTTAAAACTAAAATATTAGATGAATAACAATAAAAAAAGGTATCAACTAACTATTTTATGTCTATAAAGAAGAAAATACCTGATTTGAGATGATTCTGATGGAGTTTCACCGGTTCAGATGGGGGAAGTTGCGAGAGGAGTCGAGGCCTTGAGAGATTTAGGGTTCTGTCATGAATGGGGGAGAGGAGCGGTGCCCGACTATATTTGGGGTAAACATTTACCAACAATTTTTCAAAAACGCTGGTAAAGGGGTGTCCAAGGCACCCGTTCTCAACGGTTCAGTAGAACTGTTGGTAAAGGGGCACCCTTCCCCAACGATTTACTAGAATTATTGGGAAAGGGTGCCTTAGACACCCCTTTACCGATGGTTTTAGGAAAACGTTGGGAAAGGGTGTCATGTCCCTTCTTTACCAACAGTTTAAGCAAACCGTTGGTAAAGAAGCGTTGGGAAAGCCTCCATTCGTAGTAGTGTTTTTCCTGAAAACATTTAAAAGTCACACTATTTGTCAAGAAGCCATTTAAAAATAGATTTTTGAATCAAAGTGTCCCATACCAATTTGAAACTTTTAAAATGAATTATAATTTTAAAACATTAATGTCCATATAAATAAAACCTTAAAACCATTTTTAAAACAAGGACATTAAAGAGAAATATTTAGAAGAATAAATTTTTAAAACAATTAAAATGGTATTTTAGTTAGAGTTACTATCCAAATGAGAGATGATTGAATTAAAATAATTGAGGTAATAAAAACTTTATAATATCATGAGAATAAATGGATCCATGATATACTATGTCAAAGTACAGTATATACACCAAACAAAAGTGAGTTAGCGCATAACAACAAGGAAGACTCAATGGAATGTAAGTTGAGATGAAATCCCTTATAAAGACCGTATCCTTAGGTTATGGACAAACCAATGACATAATTATGTGTGAAAAATATAAATACTCTCAATATGATTTGATATTCAGTGTAAATAAATCAGAGAACATTCACATATATTCTTGTAAAGACAACACCAATGAATTGGATGTTTAACTCAATGAATATGGATTGAGTTAAAATTACTCCTATCAAGTTCATATTGATGACTTGGGGATTTATCAATGGAGTGATTATGTGTCTCAAAAGAATATGCATAGAAAGGGGAGTGGAAATTACTACATAAGTAAATAAATAGTGATTTTACACATAATCTTGGAGTAAAGTAATTAATGAAGTTTGTGTAAAACCGAATGAGAGGAAATTGAAATTTGAAATTCCCTTACCAATTTAGTAACATTCAAAACATACAACCTGTAAAAGAAGTATCATACAATGAAGATTTAAATACTCATACATTAAAGTATATTACAAAAGGAATATAATCATGGGTAGTACATACTCCTCTCAAAAGGAAATAGTGGCCAATATAGCATGAATCTCATGGGAATAAAAGTGAGATGAAAACCCTTACTTCGTTGTAATCAATCGATTCATATGAAACAAAGTTAATAAACACAAAATTAATCTAATAATACCATGAATATAAAGATAATCATGATAATATATATTAATTGTAAGTACACAATACACCACATGCAATAAATAAGTGGCGATAAATGGAAATCTAATGGAATTAATAGTGAGATAAGAAACCCCTTACTTTGTATATTTATTTGGTCAAGGGCAGTTCAACCTCCTGTATAATGGTGAAATAATTGTTATTAAATTATACAAGAATCATATACATTAATATGATATCATATATTATCTTTTAACATTGTTTTGTTAATAATATCTTAGTATTATCTTCGTTTTGAGTGTTAACGGATTTGTTTTCCTTTATATTCGTTGTTATGCGGGCCATATTAGTTATGGATGAGATGTATCTTATTAATATCTAGAATTATATTAATTCTGTAAATATTATTTTTATCATCAAATGAAAATTATACTTGAATGGATACGATGGGGAATGAATCTCATCGCGTTCATGGAGACGGTAATCTGTACGTATGCATGAGTGACAATATCATTCTTTTGATATTAAAATCATATATAATTTGATGGTATATCATATATAAAGAATCATTATCATGTTATATTTATTATTTAAACCAATTAAACTTCATTATTATACGCATCCAAATAATAATGAATTGAATAACAACTACACCACGACGTGGAGACGGTAAGCCGTACGTACGCACATGAGGTGACATGTCATTCAAAGGATGGATAGAATAACGAATATGATTGTACCATATTTATAATAATAAAACATTATATATAAGATACTAGATTTAATATTTTAGAATGGAAACAACAAAGAAATAGGAAGTGGAAGAAGAAAGGAACTTGAAAGAGGTGATGAAATATTTACCTCTTCTTAGAGTTCTTCTTTTTGATTTGACCAAAATGGATCTTTAGGTTGAATTTATGACTAAATTAAGGACTCTAAAATGAAGGTAGGAGAGTTGGGAGGACATTTGGGCAGGTTTTGGTCGAGACTAATGGCTTTTAATGTGTGAAATAGAGATAAGAGGAGTGCCCTTTTATAAGAGGGGTGAGGGGCACCTTAGGAAAAGCTTGCAATATTATTTTATAATAAAATACATTTCAGTTTCTAATGGCTCCCAAATTAATTATTTAAAGGATAATGTGGGGATTGGTCGAAAAACACTCAACCAATAGGTTTTATAGAGGTTTGGGTCACTATATTAACCTTATCATTTAGATTTAACTCTTAGTTAAATAGTTTGACATTTCCCATGTATCTTTGTATTTTTATATTATAATGTTAATAAACTTACTATATACTTCCTTGAGAACTACAAGTGGTTAATTAATGATACAAATATCATTATATAAGTCTTTTGGCCGATCTTTAGATTTTTAGGAATAGAATATCAATTAATAATATAATATTTGTTTTAAAAACTCTTTTATGTCAATTTTTACACTATCTAGTATTTTTTTTCTAAATTTATAACAACATTATTACTTCGAAAAAAATTAATCTAACCATCCCTAACATGTCATATTAACCTTGAAAATTATTGGAATTCATAAAAAGACTCAAATTACATATATTTGGATATTTATAATATCAGTTATTTTAATATTTCATTAATTAGGTAATTACTAAATCATCATAGTTTCATAAATAAATTATATTATATAATGTCTAAAAAATATAAATAAAATACCATTATTTATGAAATCAGTTTATCTTTCTAATGAATATTTATAGTCGAATTTATCTTATGTGTTACCCTATATTTAAAATGGTTTAGTTATTAAACTTTGAATTTAACACTTTAAACTCTTCTTTGAATTAAATAATAATAAATGTCCAAATCTAATACAAGTGGACCTAAAGGATCATATTTTATTCCTAAGATTATTTTTGGTCGAATTAAACTTATCTAATAGAATTAAAACATTTTTTAGGGTAATAATAATATCATTTTTACCCTTAGATACCCTATTTACTTTTAACCGTGGTAAATAAAAGTAAAAAATTACTATTCATCAAAAATTATTTTTATCTTATTGAACCACATTTTACTTACTGATATCAACCGTGTATCTCAGATTTTTGAAATTCAATTCACAGAAGTGGTAAAATTCAGTTTTATTTAAATTTTCGAATGCTCTTAGGAGGTGGGTAAAAAACGGTTAAAAAGTTCAATATATTTTTTATATATCTAAAATTATTATAAACTGACTCCAATGAATTACATTGAACTTATATAGGTATTATGTATCTATTTTGACCAAAAATAAATTTAAATAAAATAAATAATTATTTAAATAGAAATTCGGTTTTTAACTATAACTAAGTGTTTTTCACTATTCATCAAAAATTGAATGTTTTCAGAAAAATACCAAAAATTCACCATAATCTAATTTCGATATTCCGAATCCAAAAATGATATCCATTTTAAAACGTTAAAATTTATAAAATTTTAAAAAGTGGGTATTACTATTCATAACGGCGAGTTTGATTGGTTGCGGTGTGTTAGAATCTCGAAGTTGCGTACAATGAAAGCTATTACATTATTCAAAGGGAAACATACCATAGAAGCTTTGGGTGTTACAATCTTCCCCCCTTTTGGAAATTTATTCCTCAAAATTTTTAAAATTCAGTTTGGGAACATAATTGAAAGTCCCACATCGGAAAAAGAGTCAATAAAATGAACACTTTAAAAGAAAGAAAGAGAAGTACAAAGTTCACCTAAGATAACCCATACTTGGATTTCATATAGGAAAACATGAATATATAAGATAAAATAAGTTCCATGTTCTAGTGGAGTGTGATAGAAAACATGATTTGGAGAAATTTAACAAAAAGAAAACCGCTAACTTGTGATGAGATAAATGTTCATTAGTTTCCTAGTATCAAAAGTAAATGGATAATGTTTTTGTTTTAAGTTCCATTTTGTAACGTCCCGGCCTGGCTCACCATCGACCCGGTGGCTGGACCACTGGGTCACATGGCCTCAAGCGCGTCTCCCCGTATGCTAGAGGATACCGACTAACAGCGAGGGTCTCAGGAGGTGATAGTGGGGAGACTATACCCTTCTATCTGAGTTGCACAACGGTATCTCAGAATAGATAACATTCAATAGCGGAAGCATTAATATATAAACAATGAACGATAGTAGCGGAAGACAAATAGTGATCATTTTAATAAAGGGTGGCCAAAGCCAGTTTTCACAATACAAGGATGATGATACAGATATGGAAAGCAGTAAACAATACAACATGATTTTAATACAATAAAAATGAAATAAGAAAAGATAGCAATGCCCAAAGAGCAATCTCCTGATCATCCCAAGCTCCCTCTTGGTCCTCTGCTCCTAACTCCTCAGGTACAAAAACATAGCATACAACCTAGGTCCTGCAATTAAGAAGGTCTACTCAGGTACCACAGTGCAATAGCAGCCCAAGTAGGGTGTGAGATAATAAATCTCAGTAGGCCGGCACCACCGGTGTCTAACCCAATCCAGACAGTGTGTATTTAATTGAACAGCAACAAGTAAAGTAGTAAACAAGTAAAGTCGTAACAATGAAACTAGAAAGACCGACCCACACATTTTTCTGTGGCTTGACATCACTTTAAGTACCCATTCCATTCATTAATCATTTTTATTCAGGTGTTCAAACCATTCCCTGAACCCATTCCTGGAATACTCAAATCAGAGACCAGGCATCGTTCAGGGAGAAAATCCACCAACACCCTACAAGCCCATTCCGGTGAACCTCTAGGAACCTGAAATCACTCTACAAGCCCGTTCCAGTGAACCTCCGAGGTACGCGACCTACCTCTAGGTGCGGTATAGTCCGTCAACTGAGCTCGTCCCTAGAATCCTATAAATAAGATCTGGGTATCACCCATGACATATCATGCCCTGTTGAGTCCGTCCATGGAATCTCATACTGGATCCATGGTTCACTCGACATTTCAGGTAAAGTCTCGTATGAGTCCGTCCATGGCAACTCACTTTGGTTCCATGGTTCATCCATGACTTTGTTTCACATTTAAAGCAGCTCAAAAGCATTTAACTCGCATGAGCTAGCAATTCTGGAATTAGAATACAAGGGTCAAGGGGAAAAACTCCATCCCATACCTGAAACCAATTCAAATACCATTCATATTCAATTTCCATTCACAATCATTATCATGATTTCGTTTGAATTCATAAGGCAGTACCTCTTATGCATTTCAAGTAGTCATTCCACATTTACAAACATGTTTATAATACACTACTTATGGCATTACCTCATAAGCATTCAAAGAATCATACCCCATACATATAAGCGAACACATTCACATTCATACTTAAGGTAACCCATCTTAAGTCTCATTATCACATCATTTATCATATTCATCCAATTTATGTAAGGTTCATGAGGCAACCCGCTAATGTACGGTATTGGTTAACCCATATTAATTCTTCATTCCTTCTATGTCATTTCAAAGGCATATAAGGATTTACAAAGCATTAAGAGGTGTTGTGGACTACCCCTTCTAGGTAAGTCCCATTCAGTAGATTCATGCCACTACCCTAGGCCAGGCTTATTTCATCATTCTAAGGCGTTGTCTTACCACCCCGATCCATTTCCTTATCAGATTAACCATTTCATCTGATTGGGTGCAATTATCATACTCTAATCATTTGGTAAAAATAAAAGGAAAACATGTCATCAACAATGATCACCCAAGCATCATAGAGATCACATAGGCAAGCATAAGAATCTACTTCCTATTTTCATCTTGAAGACATCACACCTCTGATTGAGGGATTTTATAGTTAAATCGCGTGTTTAGTGACCAAGAAACCATTTTAATCTTGTCTATGCAATTCACACTCTTTGAACAGAAGCATTTTATTGGAACTAAACTTGAATAATTAAAACAATGTAGTATTAAACTCTTTAAAGGCTTCAGTTTAATTTAAGAGGGCAAGGAGAGGGACCCTACCTCAAGGTGGATCCATCAGTCCACTCCGGATCTTGGCGCTTTATAACTAAGAGCTGCCTAAGCTCCGGCAAACCAAAACCATTCCAAAATCCTAATGCACAAGGGAAAACATACCAGGAACTCTTTAACAACCTAAGATATCAATTTAAACTATTCACAAACATTAAACGGGAAAAACCATTACCTCATAATCAACTCAGCAGACTGAAACTATCGCAAACCACCTCGCCTTTGGCGGAAGACACCGAATCTCACCCAAAGGAGTCCCAATGGACCCTTTGCGTCAACATAAAACAAGAGAAACAAAGAATAATGCGAAATAAAAACCCCGTACTAACCCTAGGGTTTGGCCGAACAAAAAATAGGGCAAGGGGAAGCCCCAAAATCTGCCAAGTAGGGAGGAGGGAGGAGGGAGGAGCTTACCATGGAGATTCGAAGGAGGAATCGCCAAGAACGGAGGAGAAGATCAAAGGAGGAGGGAGCCGAGGGGAGATCCGTGCGTCGTGGCTCCAAGGTAGGGGGATCGAGCGGGTTCTAAATGAGATGAGTGAGGGAGAGTCTTTTAGTTTAGGTTTTTATTTTAATTTAATTTATAATATTCTAAAAACCCAAAAGGAGGTACGCACATGATTTGACCCTCACGGTTTTCCAAACTGTGCGCAAACCTTGCGGCACCCCACTGGACACCCAGGACACCTCGCACGGGCTAGCTGCATGGTTTGGGGAAACCGTGCGTAGGCTGTGCAAACTCCCCTGTCTCCCTGATTTAAGCCGCACGGTTTGGGCTGCACAATTTGGGAAACTGTGCGCCAACTGTGCGACATCTGCTGCTCTCTAAAAACCAGCCTCCTTCGAGTACGACGCACCTGAAACACCTTGAGACCCTCGGGACACTAAATGGGAATTCACCCATGTCCAAAAAACATTAAAAAGAAGGATCCAAACCTTCGAAATCTCATCCCAAAGCCCAATTCTAAAAACAACTGGTTCAGTAATTGAAAATGCTCAATTTCCCCCACTTTTAACCCTGTTCAAAAAGAGGGTCCTTACTACCTCCCCACCTTAGAACTTCTCATCCCCAAGAATCCCTCGGGAACAACGCACACTTCATTCGACCTACAAGGGTCGTGAAGCTTTGTTCAATGATCGCGTTATGTTTCCAAACATTCAATGCTCCACAATCATCCCCTTAAGCACACGACACTTAAGTCGTCAACACCCAAGCCAATGCTCGTTTTCCCACCAAACCAACACGAAAGCTCTTACCCGATCCCATTACACAAGAGACATGATCACATCTTCATCTCATCATGAAACCAACACAAGGTACTTCCCACCTTAGATTTTTAACTTTATGTGACCAAGACTCAAACCACAGCTCCACCACCTTTTGAGTTGTGTTTCAAAATCATGCCCCAAGTGTTCCAACGACACACCTAGCGCGATTTTGAAATGATCAAACAGTCGATTCCCATCGACTTCAAAACCCAAGTGAAAAGAGTCGAGCCACACTGACTGACTATCCAAGAAGATGCCCGATATAGACGAATGACACTTCTTAAACTAGACAATGTTGCCTTATCCCAAGGCACCCCACACTTACCACGAGAACGTTCACCGAAGCTCATACCCGAATCCCGATGATGTCTCAATGATCAAACCATGAGAGAAACCACACATCCCGCATGCATCACTGAAAGAGAACAACCAAACAAGATCAACATCTTTAAAGCTTTAGCACGGCGTAAGACCGACGCTCTCTTAGCACCTCTAGGGCGAAATAAAGATAGGGGACAAGCTCGTCAAGTAGTAGAGTACACTAAGAGGATTAAAACGGATTCCAGTTATTGATACCCAAAAACTAGAAATGAGATCATTTGAACCACCCCTGGTCGACTCTAAAGAATAAAATAGGCTCCACCTGCCGACAAAACAAGATTTCAACCGATTACGATGCCTCTTCCCACACGAGTCATTCGTCAATCAACCTTACCACCAATACCCAAAAGCAATCGAGGAAAACCCGACCATTTTCAAGATGGTCCTTCTTGGCATGTTCCTTCTACCTGGAAGGACATGCTTTACTCAACTAGCATGAAGCCTCCCACCTTAGAAGGGTCGACATCATCGAAAGGAGAAAGGCAAGCTGCTCATAAGTAGACTTGTTCATAATTAACTGAATGAAAGTGCGTCGCTCCTCCAAGCCACGATCACTACATCAAACATACAAGGAATCCAAAGCAACAAGACAGGTGTGTCAACCACCCGAGTCTCCCAAAAATCATCCCGACCATTGGGACAACTTGATTTTCAAACACTCAGGTCACTCTACCACGGAGATGGACCAAGACTATACAAAAAAACATAAGAGATTTAGCTGAACGTCGTATTTCCCCATACGACCATTTGCTTTGCCGATGACATATCAAGTTATCCATTACTGCTAAAAAAGAAAGGGTCAAACGACATAGAAGGCAACCGACCATGCCCGAGGCATGTCTAACCAACTGATACAGAGCATTACCCGATGCTCAAGTCCACGACGAGGTCAAAATAAACATGACCACTCATCCGAACAAGGGTGTCATTAGAACTGGAAGTCCTAAATGGGACAGCGGTACTCAAATAGTACCCAATGTCCGGAAACTCACCACACAAGCATGGTATAAAAGCTCTAAGGGCGCTACCTACCACGGGCTAGCCCCTCATGAAGAACGAGCGTCAACGCAAACATTTGGTCATGCCAAACAAAAGGCATTCATCTCAAAAGCCTAACATTTAAGCCATTACAAAATAAAAATGACCATGGGAAACACTCGATCTACCGTTCCCAAGCCACACAAGAGAAACTCATGCTTCCCTCACACGAGGGTTTCAAACAGAGGCCACCACTAAAGGTTACTTATCCAAGACCTTGATATCTAATCACATTTATTCTTTTAATCACTTTAGAAGATTCAAATCAAAACATTAACTACCCTTTCAAAACCAAAATCGCTGGGCACTTGATTTTTTTACAAAAAACAAAAACAAAGCAGGAAAGTTTCAACAAACTTCTTTTTAACCACTAAATATTTATCAGACATCCCATCTAGTTTTAGGAAATTTATCAAAATAAATTCCTTTTTTTAAACAAAATAAGTGACCTACGAGGCTCCCAACAATCCAAAACACACTAGTTCAAAATCAAGAAACTTTTGAATATATAATCATTTCACAGAATATCATTCCATCACACCCATTATGGGTTTCCATTTCACAACTCGTGAAGTGCCCATACACTCTATAGGTTGAAAATTGGCTCCCATTAAACAAAAAAAATCACATATCATAAGTTAACATGCTCAAAAAAATCATCCAGGCATAAGGGAGGCCACCTACCAATCTGTAAAGTGCTCATACACTTTACAATTTGGCATTTGTCTCCCTTCATTCAAAACCAATTTCAATTCATTTTACTATTTAATCTTTATCCACACTTTTTATAGTGATTCAATTACACAGGAAACCCTTTCCCATCCATAAGGCACCCATACACCTTATAACTGAAAATTGGCTCCAATATTAATCGTAATATCTTAATCTAGTAAAAGAAACCAATTTAATTTTAATCAAAACAACATGTTATCGTAAGCAGTAACACATAACATGCTATATCACAAAATCATGGTACACAATAGAGCGGGCATGCTAAAGTAACATGTAGCATAAAATATCTATCACAGAACCTATCACAATAGCAGGCTTCAACTAATGCATCATGGATGGCATGTAATAATGAATGGCAAGTGATTTCTAACAAGGTGCCTATATAATGCATGAAATGGCATACCCTCGTATCTTTGGGTTGCAACAGAAATGGAACCCACAATTTTCATCAACTGTATCAGCGAAAGCCATGTGTGTCACCCAATGGTGAAGTCATATCAACTGTAATCATCAAAATCATTTAATTAACAATTTCATTCAAGGCAATTTGGATTTTCCCTGTACACAGGTTAGCTACTCCCGAGCACAACTTGTTACAAAATTACATCTCCTTCATATACCTTTCTAATGTCTCAAAATAGTAAAACAAACTAGAAAAGAAAGAAACTACTTTGATACCACTTTGTAACATCTTGGCCCAGCTCACCAATGACCTGTTGGCCAGACCGGTGGGTCACATGGCCTCAAGCGCATCTCCCCGTATGCCAGAGGCTGCCGACTTAAAGTGAGGGTCTCGGGAGGTGATTGTGGGGAGACAATACCCTCTTATCAGAGTTTCATAGTAGTATCTCAGAATATATAACATTCAATAGAGGAAGCAGTAATTAATAAACAATGAACGAAAGCAGCGGAAGACAAATAGTGATCATTTTAATAAAAGGTGGCCAAACCTAGTAGTCAAAATACAAGGATGAAGATATAGATATGGAAAGTAGTAAATAATAAAAAATGCTTTCAATATAGTACAAATGAAATAAGAAAAGACAGAAAATCCCAATGGGTGATCTCTTGAGCATCCCAAGCTCTCGCTTGGTCCTCTGCTCCTAACTCCTCAGGTACAACAACATAGCATACAACCTAGGTCCTGTAAGCAAGAAGGTCTACTCAGGTACCCCAGTGCAATGGCGGCCCGAGTAGGGTGTGAGATAATAAATCTCAGTAGGCTGGCACCACCGGTGTCTAACCCAATCTAGACAGTGTGTATTTAATTGAACATCAACAAGTAAAGTAGTAAACAATTAGATCTATAACAAGGAAACTAGCAAGACTGACCCAAGCGTTGTTCATTGGCTTAGCATCGCTTTAAGTACCCATTCCATTAATTAATCATTTTTAATTAGGTGTTCAAACCATTCCCTAAACGCATTCATGGAATACTCAAATTGGAGACCAGGCATCATTCAAGGAGAAAATATACCAACACCATACAAGCCCATTCCGGTGAACCTCTAGGAACCTGACATCGCTCTACAAGCCCGTTTTGGAGAACCTCCTAGGTACCCGGACTCACTCTAGGAGCGGTATAGTCCGTCAAATGTGCTCGTCCCCGAAATCCTATAAATAATATCCAAGTATCTCCCATGACATATCATGCCTTATTGAGTCTATCCATGGCATCTCATACTGGATCCATGGTTCACATAACATTTTAGGTAAAAGTATCGTATGAGTCCATCCATGGAAACTCACATTGGTTCCATGGTTCACCGATGACTTTGTTTCACATTTAATGCAGCTCAAAAGCATTTAACTCACGTGGGATAGCAATTCAAGAATTAGCATACAAGGGTCAAGGGGAAAACTCCATCCCATACCTGAAACCAATTCAAATACCATTCATATTCAATTTCCATTCATAATCATTATCATGATTTCATTTGAATGCATAAGGAAGTACGTCTTATGCATTTCAAGTATTCATTACACATTTACAAACATGTTTATAATACACTACTTATGGAATTACCTCATAAGAATTCAAATAATCATATCCCATACATATAAGCGAACACATTCACATTCATACTTAAGGTAACCCATCTTAAGTCTCATTATCACATCATTTATTGTATTCATCCCATTTATATAAGGTACATGAGGCAACCCACTCATGTACGGTATTGGCTAACCCCAATTCATTCTTCATTCCTTCTATGTCATTTCAAAGGCATATAGGGATTTACAAAGAATTAATAGGTGTTGTGGACTACCCCTCATAGGTAAGTCCCATTCACTAGATTCATGCCACTACCCTGGGCCAGGCTTATTTCATTATTCTAAGGCGTGGTCTTACCACCCTAATCCATTTCCTTATCAGATTAACCATTTCATCTGATTGGGTGAAATTATCGTACTCTAATCATTTGGTAAAAATCAAAGGAAAACATTTCATCAAAAATTATCACCCAAGAATCACAGAGATCAGGCAGACAAGCATAAGAATCTACTTCCTACTTTCATCTTGAAGACAGTGCACCTCTGATCGAGGGGTTTTTTTATTAAATAGTGATTTTAGTGACCAAGCAACCATTTTAATCTTGTCCCTACAATTTTCACTTTCTGCACAGAAGCATTTGATTGGAACTAAAATTTCATAATTAAAGCAATGTAGTATTAAACACTTTAAAAGATTCACTTTAATTTAAAAGGGAAAAGAGAGGGACCCTACCTCAAGGTGGATCCATCTGTCTACTCTGGCTCTTGGCACTTTCTAAGTAAGAGACACCTAAGCTCCGACAAACCAAAAATAGTCCAAAATCCTAACGCACAAGAAAAAACATACCAAGAACTCTTTAACAACCTAAGACATCAATTTAGTGGATGTATAAACATTAAACGGGCAAAACCATTACCTCGGAATCAACCCGGCAGATTGAAACTATCACAAACCGCATCACCTTTGGTGGTGTACACCGAATATCACCCAAAGTAGTCCCAAAGGGCCCTTTGTGTCAACATAAAACAAGAGAAACAAAGAAGAATGCGAAATAAAAACCTCTTCCTAACCCTAGGGTTCGGCTGAACGAAAAATAGGGCAAGGGGAAGCCCCAAAATTGGCCAAGTAGGGAGGAGGAAGGAGGGAGGATCTTCCCCTGGAGATTCAAAGGATGAATCACTAAGAACGGAGGAAAAGATCGAAGGAGGAGGGAGCCAAGGGGAGATCCGTGTGTCGCAGCTCTAAGGGAGGGGGCTCGAGCGGGTTCTGTCCGAGAGGATTGAGGTAGAGTCATTTAGTTTAGGTTTTTATTTTAATTTAATTTAAAATATTTTAAAACCCAAAGGGAGTAATGCACATGGTTTGACCTGCACGGCTTCCCAAACCGTGTGCAAACCATGAGACACCCCACTGGACACCCAGGGCACCTTGCACGGGCTTGCCGCACGGTTTGGTGAAACCGTGCACCGACCGTGAAGAGTTCCTTGTCTCCCTGATTCAAGCCGAACGGTTTGGGCCGCATGGTTTGGGAAACCATGTGCCAACTGTGTGCCTTCTTCTGCTCTCTAAAAATAGGCCTTCTTTAGGTATGATGCACTAGAATAACCACATGCCACTCGGGACACTTAACGGGCATTCTCCCATGTCCAAAAAACATTAAAAATAAGGATCCAAACCTTTGAAATCTCATCCCAAAGCTCGATTCTAAAAACGACCGGTTCTATAATTGAAAATGTTCAATTTCCCCCACTCTTACCTGGGTTCAAAAAGCGATTCCTTACACATTTAAAAAAGGTTAGGAATTTATTTATGAGATTGACTAAGAATATAAAGAGATATACTTACTTTTTAATTAGAGTTTCTTCTTTTAATAAATTTCTTCCACTAACCCATATTTGTTTAAACGATGAGTATTCAAGATGACTTAGTCACACCTGAAGTGCTAGAATTAACTTCTAGAGAATCACATAATCCACAAAGGATAAACTATATATATTTACCTTGTCTTTAGGTATTAACAAAAACCAAAATGGTTAGTACAAGATCAGATGATCCCAAAAAAGGATAATCCTTTAGAGAAAGAAATACTTTTCTTAATTTCTAAAATTAAACCAACAATACCCAAAGTTCAATAAATAACATTAAATAAGTAATTGTCTATAAAATCCTTCAATATAATCCAAACTATAATTAAAGCCCAAAACTCAGAAGAATTTTCTTACTTAGTCATCCACGTTAAATTGTATCTCCAAATAACATTGACTACCCTTAAAGTCACATGCATAAAAGTAATTAACCTAATCACATATTCTCTACAATAGGTTAATAATTTCCATAAATAACCCAAATCAATATAAATACACAATAAAAACATAGATAAAAACCCATCATTACTCCTCAAATGAAATCCCATAGTATTCTATTTTCCTTAGGCATATAGTGTTACCAAAAGAGAGAATATATTACAAATAAAATTTATCGCTTAACCACCAAATAATTTTCCTATACTAAGGATAAATAATAAGTTCCCAAATTAAACATATTCATGATCCATAAAATCATTTAACTAAAAAATAATTAGTCATACTAACCAGGGACTTCACGTAGTCCAGTGGTAGGTGATAAATCTCAGTCCCACTTTGGTTGTGGGTTCTATTCCAGTATCTTTGTCCGACGCGACAGGTTGTTACTCATTCAGCGTGTTTTCCTTTTTAAATTTTTTTATGACATTCCCTAAATGAGATAGATTCCTCAAAATAATCATAACACAATTTTACCACCAATGTCATCTCATACCTCACATTTTCATCCCAAAAATTAATAACCTATAATTACATCAAATTCAAGAGTCATATAAACCCAAATGGTTATTTATAACTATATCCACAAAAGAAAATATAATTATTCCTAGAATAGAATTTTCACATAACAAAATATAGGGTTACACATATAAGAGAAAAGTATTTCAAAGTAATCTCATCAAAAAAGACCACTAATATCATTAAAAAAATTCCACCCATTTATTTCCACATAGGTTCTTCCATAACCAATAGGTTATCCTATAGAATAGGGCATTGAATTGGGTGATTCCAAGGTCCCTTACATTTACGAAAAATGACCGTATTGGATTCTTATGATAATTTTTATTTTCTTCCATAGTACTCTTCATTTTTCCTCGGCAATTATTTACTTTATGCCATTCTTTCCCACACGTAAATCATTTCTTTGTTCTATTGAGACACTTTCATGGGATTCTCTTTCCACATTTCTGGCATGATGGAAATTGAGCTTTCTTCTCTCCATGGTCTCCATTGATGGAGCTCTTATCATGCACCACCTTTCTCTTCTTTGTTGAGTCCAAGTGTTAGTTAATATATATATGTTGTTGATCATATTTTTGGAAAACTGATTTGGCATGAAGACAATATATTTTATTCCTATCAACATTTCACTTAGATTATCATTTCCACCACTCTTACCACCATGTACATCATGTTCAATGTTAATATGACTTCCATGGAATCCATCCATTGAATAAAACCAGAAAGCATTGTGTGAGTAAGAATAGTCATAAAATTATTCAGAAAATATCATCACAACTTATTTTCAATCTAAAACACCCTAGGATTAACCGAGGTTATTTATTCTCATTTTATTTTAAAATCCTTCAAATCATTTTGTAATGAAAATGTGAATTATCCTAAGCATATCCCTCGAGAGTATCATAACCAAGAGTGCAGCAAGGCCCATTGTCATGCACCAGTTCTCATTCAAGTCTAGCTTAAAGCCGTGTTTTTGGATTTTACCCCAAGTTACATCTTTGCTAGAGCCACCCCTACCTGCTCGTATCCAGACATGGATGTATTGCTTGGAAAACCCACAAAAAATTTACATTACCAAAATTTTTGGATGTTCCTTTATACTAATCCTCATAGTCTATCTTAGGGTAATGTTCTTTAATCAGAGTTTTTCTAAATCTAGTTTCCAAGGTTTGTACTAAACTTCCTCTGATACCAACTGTAACATCCCAACCCAAGAAGCATAGAGTTGGTTAATTATTACGTATCATTGGCATGATCACAAATGATCAAGTCTCAAAAGACCGATTAGTTTATTAGCCTTAGAAGTACTATATACATTCATATGTTTTACATTAGATCATAAAATGGAAAACTACAACAACATTGTTTCCATAGACAACACTAAGATCCCATAGAATATCCACGAGGTCAGTCATAATATAATTTTTTCATCCTAGTAAAAATAAAACATAGAAAGGGGTGAGCTCAGATGATTAGTAAGGATAACAATATATTGGAAACTTCTAAAAATAATCAGAAACATTAAAGTAAATGTAAAAGAATAAAAGAAAAGCCTTTTAAAATTGAACTTCATCATAATATAGAAAAGATAAAATAAAATAATTCAATTTACTTATTCATATGGATATTATACTAGTCAAATAATCACATTCAATATCAATGGCCACTTTCATAACGATGGAATTAACAATGCCAGACTTTCATAACCACATAGTCAAGGCCTTGTGCCAAGACTACAAATAAGATTTTGTCAAGGCCTTGTGCCAAGACAGTAGTTTGTCTCATGAGACCTACCGATGCATCAAGGAGCTATAGTGGGATCCACTCATAACATACTAAGTCTAATTCATTCTTCATATGAAAATTTTGAAACATAACATAAACATTCGTATTAACACTATCATATGAAATGTCAATACTTTATCCACAAACCATGAATGGTATAAAAATAGCACATCCACAGTCAAACATAACTCATTCAATACAATATAAAATATTGTATTGTAATAGATTAACCTCAATAAATAATAATTGAGGAAATTGACATAGATGAAAATCTTCATCAAATCTATTTGAGAGAAATATCCCCCTTTTTCTGAAAACATTTAAAAGTCACACTATTTGCCAAGAAGCCATTTAAAAATAGATTTTTGAATCGAAGTGTCCCATACCACTTTGAGACTTTTAAAATAAATTTTAATTTTAATACATTAATTTTTATATAAGTAAAACCTTAAAACCATTTTTAAATCATGGACATTAATGTGAAAGATTTAGAAGAATAAAATTTTAAAAAGTTTAAAATGGTATTTTAGTTAGAGTTGATATCCAAATGAGAGATGCTTGAATAAAAATAATTGAGGTAATAAAAACATTATAATATCATGAGAATAAAGGGATTCATGATATACTATGTCAAAGTATAGTATATACACCAAAAAATGGTGAGTTGGCACATAACAACAAATAAGACTCAATGGAATGTAAGTTGAGATGAAATCCCTTATAGTGGCCAATATAGCATGAATCTCACGGGAATAAAAGTGAGATGAAAAACCCTTAATTCATTGTAATCAATCGAGTTATATGAAGAAAAGTTAATAACCACCAAATGAATCTCATAATACCATTAATATAAAAAGGAATCATGATAATATATATCAATTGTAAGTACACAAAACAGCACATGCAATAAATAAGTGGTGAACAATGGAAATCTCAAGGAATTAAAAGTGAGATAGGAAACCCCTTACTTTGTACTTTTATTTGGTAGATTATAGGTTAAACTCGAGTATAATGGTTAAATAATTGTTCTTAAATTATAAAAGAACCATATACATTAATATGATATCATATATGATCTTTTAACATTGCTTTGTTAATAATATCTTAGTATTATCGTCGTTTTGGGTGTTAACGAATTCATTTTCCTTTATAATCTTTGTTATGTGAGCCATATTTGTTATGGATTGGATGTATCATATTCATATATAGAATGATATTAAGTCTTTAAGAATTATTTTTAATCGTCAAAAGAAAATTATTCTTGAATGGATAGGATGGGGAATGAATCTCATCGCGTTTGTGGAGAGGGTAATCTGTGCGTATGCATGAGCGACAATATGATTCTTTTGATATTAAAATAATAAATAATTGGATAGTATATCATATATAAAAAATAATTATCATGTTATATTTATTATTTACACCAGTTATACATCATTATTATACACATCCAAATAATAATGTATTGAATAACAACTACACCATGGCGTGGAGACAGTAAGTCTTACGTACGCACGTATGGTGACATGTCATTCAAAGGATAGATAAAATAATGAATATAGTTTTACCATATTTATAATAATATCACAATATATAGAAGATACTGGAATTATTATTTTATAATGTAAACAACCAAGAAAGAGTATGTGGAAGAAGAAAAGAACTTGAAAGAGGTGATGAAATATTTACCTCTTCTTCGGGTTCTTCCTTTTGATTTGATCAAAAGGGCTCCTTAGGTTGGCTTTATGACTAAATTAAGGCCACTAGTATTAAGTGAGTAGAGTTGGGAGGATATTTTTTCATGGGTTGGCCGATCCTAATGGATTTGAAGGTGTGAAATAGAGATAAGGGGGAGTTCCCTTTTATAAGGGGGTGAGGGGAACCTTAGGAAAAGCTAGAAATATTATTTTATAATAAAATCATTTTCGATTTATAATGGCAAAAAAATGAATTATTTAATGTATAAGATGAGGATGAGTCGAAAACCACTCAACCAATAGGTTTTAGATAGGTTTGGTTTAGTATATTAACCTTATCATTTAGATTTAACACTTAGTTAAATAGTTTGACATTTACCACGTCTCTTTGTATTTTTGAATTACACAGCTAATAAACTGAGTATATACATCCACGAGAACCCCAAGTGGGTAATTGATGATACAAATATCATTATATAAGTCTTTTGGCCGAACTTTATATTTTTAGGAATAGAATATCAATTAATAAAATAATATTTGTTTTAAAAACTATTTTATGTCAATTTTGACACTATTTGGTATTTTGTTTTTCATAAATTTATAAAAGCATTATTACTTCAAATAAAATTCATCTAAACAACCCTAACAAGTCATATTAACCTAATGAATTAGTGTAATTCATATAAATACTCAAATTACATTTATTTGTATATTTATAATATCAATTATTTTAATATTTCATTAATTAGGTGATTACTACATCATCATTGTGTCATAAATAAATTAAATTTTTTAATATCTAAAAAATATAAATAAAATTCCATTGTGTAGGAAATATTTTTATCTTTATAATGAATATTCATAGTCAAATTTATCTTATGTGTAACCCTATATTAAAAATGGTTTAGTTATTAAACTTTGAATTTAACACTTTTAACTCTTATTTGAATTAAATAATAATAAACGTCCGAATCTAGTCCAAGTGGACCTAAAGGATCATATTTTATTCCTAAGGTTGTTTCTGGTCGAATTACAATTATAAAATATAATTAGGACATGTTTTAGGGTAAATATAATATCATTTTTACCCTTAATTACCCTATATACTTTTTACTGTGGTAAAAAAGTCAAAAGTCACTATTCACCAAAAAATATTTTCATCTTATTGAACCACATTATACTTACTAATATCAACCGTGTCTCTTAGATTTTTGAAATTCAATTCACAGAAGCGGTAAAATTTTGTTTTATTCAAATTTGTGAATGCTCCTAGGAGGTGGGTAAAAGACGGTTAAAAGTTCATTAAATTTTTTATATATCTAAAATTATTATAAACTGACTCCAATGAATTAAATTGAACTTATATAGGTATTACATATCTATTTTGACCTAAAATAAATCTAAATAAAATAAACAATTATTTAAATAAAAATTCGGGTTTAAACTATAACTCAGTGTTTTTCAGTATTCATCAAAAATTGAAGGTTTTCAGAAAAATACCAAAAATTCACCCTAAGATAATTTTGATATTAAAAATCCAAAAACGAATTCCATTTTGAAATATAAAACTTATAAAATTTCAAAAAGTGGGTATTACTATTCATAACGGCTAGTTTAATTGGTCGCGGTGTGTTAGAATCTTGAAGTTGCATACAACGAAAACTATTACATTATTCTAAGGGAAATGTACCATGGAGGCTTGGGGTGTTATAAAAGGCACAAAATAAGGGGTACAACTATCATTTTCCAAGAATTTTTATCCCAATAGTAAAAATTGGGGAATATTGGGTGAGAAATATTTCTTAACATGGATAAAAAAATAAAAATAAAAACTATTTAATTTGACAAGGGCTCATGCAAAGGTTAAAAATTGATGCAGATCATAGAATAAGAATTGCTCATGATCAACCATTTTATCATATGGGTCAAAAACTACAAATGATGAGTCATACCTCAATATTGGATCATTTGATGATGAAAAATGTTCTTTCTAATGAAAGATTAAGATCTGTTATGTTAACCTCCCTTTGATTTTCCTTGATCCAATTTCACATAGTCATCTGATCATGATTCGCTAATGACATGTGGTGGAACTATCATCTCAAAGATCCAAAGGTTATGTAGAAAACTCTAAAAGACCCAGATAACAACATTTTATAGATTTCTTATAAAATGATCATTTAAATTAAATAATTAATTTTATCAATAAATTTAATTTTAACACACCCTCTAACAATCTCTATATCTGAACACCTCAGACTGACCGACGTTAGGTCACTCCCAAGGTAAACCTCATGTTAAAGATTCAACATCTGTCTTGGAATTTTGATATGAGAGGTCATTTAATATTTATCAAATTTTCCTCTAAGATAATGAATGCGTATAATAAAATATATATAATACTATTATAAAATTAATTATGGGAACACCGAGCCTTGAAATCATGCATCGTCTAAGCACCTAGCCTTGAAAATATTCTTTGACATATTTCAAAGTCTTAAGAGGGAAAAATATAATTTCTACATTATTACCACATTCAATATTTTTTCATTGATAAGAAAAAACTAATCAAAAAGGTTGGGATACTAAGCCCACATCTGGTTCACCCACTCTCAAGGGCACTCCTACATACTCATATGCTGTCCTAGCACATGAACAAAGGGAATTTTCTATCCATGTAGAATCCTCTCCCACAGATCCTCAATCACCAATGGGTCTTCCAATAAAGTGCATTCATCCTCGATTTCTAGCTCTCACCATTCAATGATGTGTGTGTGGTGATTCACACATCTCTTCAACTACGACATATGGAATATGTCATGCATACACTCTAACTATGTGGGTAGGGAGTGGCGGTAATAAACCTCACCAGCCCTCTACTACATCTTGAATGGATATATGATGCTCTAGGATAGAGTTAATCCAAAGAAAAGTCTCTGTAATCCTCATTATGGAGAGACTCTCAGGAAAACATTACCTCCATGATTAAAATCAAAGGGATAATGACGTCATTATCCATAGAATTTCTACATACTCTAAGCTATCCTCATATGCTCTTGGATGGGAGAAAATTTCTCTTTCATCACCTACTCTAACTCTTTCCAATTAAGATATGTCTCACTGATCTCATTACATCATAAGGGTGACCTTTAGTGTCTCCCATACAGGACCTCAAAAGGTTGATATTTATAGTAATGTGGTAAATATTTTTTTAAAAAAACATTACCAATAGAAAGTTATCCTCATATATTTGGAGAAAATCCAACATGTAAGACATCATTATATCCTCCAACACCTAGATAGTGTGATCATAATTCCCATCTATTTGTGGGTGGAAGCCTATACACATCCTCATATATGTCCCAAATTCCACTTTTAGTCCTCTCCAAATGAATGACATGAACTATGCATCAAAGTTAGAGACAATCATCAAGGGAACCCCCCGAAGGTGAATGTTCTCCCATACATACAACTAGCCAAAACTCTCCATCGAACTATTCTCCCTCATAGAAAGAAATTATGCATACTTCTTAAGTTATTCAATTATCAACCATATTATGTCATTTCCACAAATTTTCTATAAAATACATTTCATTGAGTCTATGGATATTCCATACCATTTACACATAGGGATCTCATGAGGACGAATCAAAACTTTAGGAACCTGGTGCTCATCCTTCACCTAATGACAGGTGAAACAATGAGAGACAAACTCAACCGTGTTATGTCTCATGCCAGCCCTCCAAAATATTCATTGAAGGACTTTGTAAATATACCCCACACCAGGATGTACATCTAAATGAGATGTGTGAAACTCCATCATCACCTCATCCAACATCATGATTAGGACCACTATCCATCCTATGAAAAGGATGACATGATTATCTTCTTGAAATAATGCATCTAGTTAATCTCATGAGGATATCTAGTCATGTAATACCACAAATTCAATTTCTTCCAAATAGGAATATCTAATGAGATAGATAATTGGAGGAGTCACCACCATCAATTTATGAAAAAATAAACCCTCATGGTCAACTATGGTTAGCTTAAAGGCATCCAACTACATAGATGCCGCATCCACAAAGAAATCCTAGTACTTCTTACTAAGTGAATCTACCACTATATTTCCCTTCCCAAAGTATATACTATCCTAATTTTATAGTCCTTCAGGAACATCAATCAGAGTCTCTGCCTCAATTTTAGGTATCTCTATATGAAGACATACCTGAGACTTGAATGGTATGAGTAAATAATAAACTGTTCTCACAGTAGATAGTGCTCCGCATCCTCAAAGTGTAGACTTCTTATACCAACCCCAGGTCATGAACTGTGTAGTTCTACTCATGGGGCACAACTATATAGACCCATATAATAAAACATCTCACATATTCATAAACAAATAGTCATTTCCATCTCCCAATGCATGTCAATATACCATTTAATCTATGCCCTCCTATTCTAGTTTTAAATATGATCACTCATCAACCTCATGACTAAATCTATGAATTCTCACTATAATGTCTCATTCTAGGAAAAAGTCTTCCATTTCCACATCAAGGTAGCCAAAGGGGCTGAAATACAAGAGTATTATACCAAAATACTCTATTTGTACCCTACCTAGCAAAGAAAACTTTTCACCTTCAACATTATATTAGGTGGATCCAAAGTAAGAACTATATCGATCTTTATCAGGCCACCGCAAATCCCTATTCAAAAATGGAACTACATAATAATGGAACATCTTGGATCTAGAACAAACACTTCAAGAGAATACCATAAATTTGGATCCCCAGAAAAGAAAATCTGGTACCATCCTCAAGTGAACTACATGATTGTAGAGACCCTTCATTGACGTACATGGAAATTAAATTATTTTTTCAGAAAACATAATACGTGACACAAACATACTCCCATTGACCGTATTAGTTTAGTGTATTTGGAAAATCAGAACATAATCTTCTAATTATGTTGAATGATCTTAAACATCTTCCATAAAGATCTTCCCCTTTTTTCCTATCTAAAACATTTATTTATATCCTGGGGAAAATAAAACATAGAAAGGGTGATCTCAAATGATCATCAAGGGTAAAAATGTATAACATAAAACAAACCATAAACATTTGTACGTAAAAACGTGAATATAAAGTTCAAACATAAAAGTATTGAGCAATAACATGAATCTTGGAAATACCTAAGGAATAGATCATAAAGGACCATTCACCATGATAGAATATCATTGGTATAAAACATTTTATCATGGAAAACTAATAATCACATATTATTATTTCCATATTAGCTAAGGCATTGCTTCCACTACCATCATAGTGGACGAAGTCCATTACTGAACTAGGTTTACTTGCTGTTCCGACCCTATATTACTGAACAAGACTTAATTTCCATTTCAGCCATGTCTATATCATGAGATATAAATCATTTACCAATGCATTGGAGGGATATATAGGTCCTACCCATCTCATAATGAAACTATTCTTATATGTTTCACAAAAACATAAATCATATATCATAGAACAACCCATGTAACAAAATGGGATTCTTAAACATCATGCCATCATAATATAATCCATATAAGATGAATGGAATTCATATAAGTAATTCCATAATAACATAATCAAATCAAATTAATAATGGGGTTATAAACATATCCCCATATCATATTAGATGGAAAATAATTTTGATAAAACACTTGAACTTAGTTCTTGAGGAAAATATCATTTCTTCTTTGAAAACATTTTCTTTTCTCAATATGTAATGCTATTTTATAATATGTTAATTGAAAATAAACCTAAAATCTTGTAATGTAGGCTTCATGGAAATAATTCTTTATAAAATCCTAAAAATCCATTCATTCTGTATAAGTTAAAAAAAATTCTCCTCGTACTTTTATCAGAAAAGTCAAAAACTACCTCGTATAGTAATCAAAAGAAATATTCCTTCCATAACAAGTAGTAAATGTAAAAAATGGATAAAAATGAAGTTAAAAATACATAGAAGAATAGTAAACATTTTATGAAAACAATTTTATAAAACATGGACATGGGTGATAAATATATCCTGAGAAAACACTTACGTATAAAAAATATTAGATAATAATATGAAATTGAAAAGTTATCCCTTACCTTAGGTCTGATATGCTTTGTACATATCCAAAACTATTGTATAATGATTTAAATAATGTCATTTACTTACTCCAGAATCATAGTAAGTTTTATCATATCTTATATGGGCATATTCATATCTTTTTATTAGTAAAAAATTTTTGTTACTCATTATTTGGGTGTTAACTACTTTATGTTCTTATGCATGGTTTGTCAAATAAATTCTTATTAAAATTCTTAGGATATAGTTATATCATTTAAAAAATGGTATTAGTATAATATATATCATATTTTTTCATTAAATTCATTTATATAATCATTATTCAATGAATATCATATAGAACGAATCACATCACATCGTGGAGATGGTAGACCGTACATATGCACGAGTGACAATATCATTCCCCTGATTATGGAATTGTATTTGAAGTGTATGGTGTATAATATTTCAGAATAAATATAATTTTAAAATAATCATATATAGATATTTCTTCCATCATTATACACATCAAAGTATGTTGGTGATGAATAACAGATTACACCACAGTGTGGAGACGGTACATCGTACGTATGCATGCGTGAGGATTTCATTTTTCATAGGATGGATAGAAGATGGAATATGGTTGTTTCATAATCATAATAAAATATCAGTATACAATTGATACTGGAGTTATTACTTAATAATGAACCAACTCATATAGAGGAAGAAGAAGAAGAAAGAAGTTTGAAAGAATTGGTAAAGGATATTACATCTTCTTCGACATGCCTCTTCTAAACCTCCTATTAAGGTACTAAAGTTGGTATTTGAAGATAAAAAAGACCTATAGTATGTTTATAGGGATGTTTATAGGGTTTGGACAAGTTTTAAGACTCAAAATGGAGTGAAGAAGAGAGGGAGGAGGTGCCCTTTTATAAGGGAGGAGAGGGAAACTTTTGGAATCCTCAAAAATATTAATTTATAATAAACTCAAACCCCACATGAACCTTAAAAATGACTCAATATCAAAGATGAAATGATATAGGGCTGTGATATCATCCAAAAATAAAATTTATACATGTTTGTAATTTTTTTTAAACCTTATCATTTTGATTTATCCTTATTTAATCTATTTAATTTTATTTGTGGTAATAATATTCTAATTTTTAAATGGTTATAAATACTTATTTATGTGTTGTGAATTGTCCATAATTGGATAATTTATGACATTTTCGACCATATAATTTTCTATTTGTAATTTTTAAATATTTTAGTGATTTTTAATCAATTTAATAGTATGTTATTTTTATAAAAATACAAATAGTGTCAATTTTGACACTATTCATTTATTTGAATTTAAATAAAATCTAAACAGATGATTGATTCGATAAAATATATTTAATAGATTACTAACATCTCATATTAATCTATAAAATTCGTGTAGAACATTAATTAGTTCATATATTATTTATTTTAATATTTTTAAAACCATTTATTTGATATTTATCTTAATAAAATAATTACGACAACATTTTTGTATAATTATTTAATATACTTATTTGTTGCATAAAAATTGAAAATAAAATACTTTGATGAAGATAAATATAATAGACTTTATAAGAATACTTTTATTCTAATTTATCTTCTAAAAAACCAACATTTTAAATGTTATATTTATTAAATTATGAAGGGACAACTTTGAAATCATTTAAAATAAAATAATATAAGTGTCATAATTTTTTTTATAGGGCTAAAAAAGGTCAATTAGTAAACCCTTGGATTATTATGGTTTAGATATACTCTACCAATAATTTTTGTTCACGTTTTTTATCCTTTTAATATATATTATTCTTTTAATAAAAACTATATTATTGATTTTTCACTAAATAAATAATTTCTGCATCATTAACGTATAAACTATTAAGGTAATTATATATTTCTTAAAAATTACAAATAAATTACCATGATAAATAAAAACATTTTATATTTCAAATTTTTATTTATAATATAATTTATATTCTATATAAACATATATTAAAAATAATTTAATAAATAATGTTTGAGTGAGACATATTTCACTTTTCTTTAAATAAATTAAATTAAATGTCTACATATAATCCAAGTGGGTTCAAATAAATACCATTTCGACCCAATTATGTTTTAGTTCAAAATATAATCATCCAATTATATTAATAAAAGTGTTATAGAAATTTTATCATATTATTATTACCCTTAATTACCTGATTTACCTTTAACTGTGGTAAAAAAAATTTACCATAGTTACTATTCATAATGACTTAAAAATAGAAATATCCTATTATAATAATTTGGACATACTTATTCGAAATATGGAATCCATTTTTAAAAATCTAAGACACATAAGTTTTAGTAATTAATTTAAAATTAATCCTGTTGGTGAAATGAGAAAACGAGTTTTACAAGTTAAAACATTGTAAAAGATTGAAATGTTTTTACCTATGAATTCAATGTAAAATTAATGCTAATGACTTAAATTATATTAAATGTTAAAACAATATTATATTTATACTTTAAAACCATTCAATTATATAATTTATCCATATAAATTATCTCGATGAAAATGATGTTTTTAAGTAAAATTTAGCGTATTTTTACTATTCATCAAAATATGAAAGTTATCCGAAATAAATCAAAACATTATCCAACGTACATTTTTATATCCAAATTCAAAATAATAATTTTATTTTTTCTAATTTAACTTATAAACATGTCAAAAATTATATTTAAAATGGGTTCTCAATCAAAAGGTGGAAAATTGCATTTTTTGAAAAATACTTGTTTTATCTGAAAATTTGATTTTGTTCTGATACGATGCTCTAGAAAATGTTTATGATAAATTATAATGTTACAAAATTTAAAATTCTATTAATACTATTCATAATGTCTTGTTCATAATAATATTATAATAATATATCATTGTTTAGGGAAACTCGGTATTGCGTACAACACAACCTAATGAGGAAGGTCTATCTTGCATGTAACACAAGCCAAGTCAGTGTTGCGTGTAGTGAAAGATTTATTTTGTGTTGTGTAAAAAATAATCCAAACATAGTTTATTTATATATATTGAACAAAGTCTATACTCAATGTTACGTGAGATGAATTCTATCAAAAGAACTTCGAATTGTGTCCAACATAAGCCAAGAATAGTGTTGCATATATTGCAAGATAATGAGGTCTTGTATATAATGCAAGATAATCTTGGTTTAGTGTACAACATATAACATCAATGAAATTAAAATGAATTAATCTCAATAAAATCTCGGGTTGTTACATTCAACCCCCCTTAAAATGAAATTCTCTCTTGAAATTCTTAGGGGTTGTAAATGCTTTTGTACGTGAAATTTTCTTTCATAGAAACCCACATCGTAAAAAGGAATAATAAAACTTAATTCTAAAAACCAAAGTAAAAAATATAACAGTTACCCAAATTAAATCATCACTAGGTTTTCACATAGGATAACATAGTTGAAAACATTGATATGGAAGAGAAATCTAACCTTCAAATTCTGATGAAGAGTTGTTGTGAATATGGCTATGAAAAAGCCAAAAATCACAAAGCCATAAATTTGTGATGATCTAAGGTTACATATGATTCATTATATACGAGGGTACTATGACAACATTTTTGGATTTCAAGATCATTTCCCTAAATTTGATGATTTTTTGCATAAGGAGAAATAATTACTTGATTTCAGAGTAATATCATCACTGGTAATTCCATGAAAAAAATCCACTTTATCTCTTATTTAAAGAAATAAAGTTGAATTTTTCATTCTTGATGTGTTAGAAGATCATGCTATAGAATGATAGGTCATTCCATATGCCTCTATCACAAAAAGGTTTTCCCGTGTTATTAAATACACATAAGTCCACCTATGGTGAGATTAACCAAATACGGTTCCAAAAATGTACTTATACTTCATTTATCATACCACTTAATAAAATAAAACTATTTTCTACAAACCAGGGACTTCCTGTAGGCTAGTGGTAGGTGATAAAGTCTTGTCGCACTACAGTTTTGGGTTCGATTCCTGCAACCTTTTTCGACGTGACGGCTTGTCGCCCATCCAGTGGGTTGTCCTTTTTCTAAAACTATAGTATTATAACATTTTGAAAAAACTATTATGCCCTTAAAAAATACTTATTTTATGTGGAAAATAATCCATTCTAACCTTTAGGCTTATCCAAAATACAACTATCCATTCTAAAAGTAAAAATAAAACAATTAGAATAAAGTCCACATAACAAGTATGCGAATACCACTATATATCATAAGACATATCTTGTTGGTTACATTCCAAACATGTGAATACATTAATCATGTATTCTTTTGAAACATGAATTACCATAAAAACATAGTGAAAACATGAATTCCATAAAAAGTTAACTCTTTCCACATACCAAAATACCAAAAATTCAATATACTGAAACCATGTTATCACGTTGTCCTTATACCATTCATGAGCTCATTAATACTATCAAACATATCATTATCTCCTTATCCCTTCACTATGCGCATATCATGTTCTTTCTAAAAATATCTGAATAACATTTCATGGTTACCGATACCATTCAACATATACTTTAAAATACTTAAGGAAAAACAATAGCCTTACAATCCTTATATTTTTCTTTATTCCATAGTACCATACATTATTCTTGATAAAATTCAATCATTCCACTATCTTCTTAAACCATTTAATGAGCTTTATCATTTTATTCCTCAACACTTCTTTCATATCATATATCATTTTTAGTCTCTTCATCATTATCAATATAAATACTACCCATAAGACCATGTATATCCTCTTCATAACATTTTCTTTTAGGTAATTGGTATTCATAATGCATGTACATTAAACATTTAAAACATTTAACCATTTTTGATGTCTTAGAAACACTATTATCATTGTCCTTTGTGTTAACTGAACCTTTTCCATTGCAATTACTAGCTATGTGTCCTTATTTTCTACACCCAAATCATCTTCCAGTTCCTTTGAAACATTATCCTTGATGCCTCTTCCCACATGATTTACATGAGAGAAATTGAACTTTTTTTCCTCTATGATGATCAGGAATCTCCATCTTTCTCTTACTAACTGATACATGAAACATACCAAAGTTGAGATTATTGATCATATTATGAGATTTCTAATTAGTCATAACAATGATGTTTTTCCTCCCAAATCTAGTTTGATTTGGTTTCACATAAAGAATATCATTCTATTGTTCATCATATTCTCCATTAACATAAATATTCCGGTTTCTATCCATTTTCTAAAACCCAAAAAGAATAATGTGTGAGGAAAAAATCATACTAAGAAAAACAGCATAATCAAGGGGGATTACTTTCAATCTATAAAATATAAGGTTTAATCCATTGTTATTCAAAATAGTTATCATAATTCTAGTACAGTAACCTATACTTATACTTAACCTTAGGGACATCCCTAAACATACCTTATAAATATATCTAAGGATCTCACTAAAGTTTTTACATCCTAGTTTCCAAAGGTTGTCTAACCCTTATTTCTAATACCAACTATAGAGACCCTTTATTGAGGTACATATAAATTGCATTACTTTTTTGGAAAACATAATACATGACACAAACAGACGCCCAATGACCATATTAGTTTAGTGTCTTTGGAAACTCATAACATAATCTTCTAGTCAGGGTAAAATATATTCAACATCTCCCATAAAGATCTTCCTAGTTTTTCCTATTTTAAACCTTTCTTTATATTCTGGGGAAAAGAAAACATAGAAAGGGTGAGCTCAAATGCTCAGTAAGGGTAAACATGGTGAACATAAAACAAACCATAAATATTTTTATGTAAAAACATGAACATAATGTTTAAACACCAAAATATTGAGCAATGACTTGAATCTTGGTAGTACGTAAAGAATAGATCATAAAGTAACATTCACCGTGATAGAATATCATTGGCATAAAATAAATAATTGTGGAAAACTAATAAGCACATATTATGATTTCTATATTAGCCAAGGAAATACTGTCAAGACCATCATAGTGGATGAAGTCCATTACTAAACTAGGTTTACCAATAATCTCATAATGAAACCATTTTTATGTGTTCCACAAACACATAAATCATACATCATAGCATAACCCATGTAACAAAATGAGATTCTTAAACATCATGCCATCATAACATAATCTATATAAGATAAATGGACTTCATAGAATTAATTGATTCATCAATTAATCAAATAAATGTAATAATAAGGATAGAAACATAGCCATATATCATATTATATAGAAAATAGTTTTGATAAAACACTTGAACTTGTTTATTGAGGAAAATGTCCTTTCTTCTTCAAAAACAATTTTATTTTCTCAATATGTCATGAAATTTTAAATGAATTTAATTGAAAACAAACCTGAAATATTTTAAAGTAAGATTCAGGGAAATAATGCTTTATAAATGTGTAGAAATCAGTTTATTACATATAAGTTAAAAAAACATTCTCCTCGTACTTTTTTGGAAAAGTTCAAAAAGTACCTCGTATGGTAAACAAAACAAATTTTCCTTCCATACCATGTAGTAAAAGTTAAAAATGTTTAAAAATGATTTTAAACATAAATATAATAATAGTAAACATTTTATGAAAACAATTTTATAAAACATAGACATGGATAATAAATATATCCCCAGAAAACACATACATATAAAGAATCTTAGATAAAACAATGAGATTGAAAAAATTATCCCTTACCTCAGGTCCAATATGCTTTGTACAAATCCAAAACTCATGTATGATAACTTAAATAATGTCATTGACTTATTCCATAATCATAGTCATTTTTTAATATCATATATGGTCGTATTAATATCTATTTATTAGTAACATTTCATTGTTTCTTGTTATTCGGGCGTTAACTGGTTTATGTTCTTATGCATGTTTTGTCAAATAAATCATTTTTATACTTTTATGTTTATAGTTATATCATTTAAAGAATGGTTTTAGTATAAAATATACCATTATTATTAATTATATTCATTTATATAATCATTCTTGAATGAAGATCATGTAGAATGAAACACATCACATCTTAGAGATGGTAGCCCTTACGTACGCACGGGCGATGATATCATTCCCAGGAATGTGAAATTATATTTGAAGTGTATAGGGTATAATATTTTAGAATCAATATAATTTTACAATAATCATATATAGATATTTATTCCATCATTATACACATCTAAGTATGTTGGGGATGAAAAACAGATTACACCACGACTTGGAGACGGTAGGCCATACGTACGCATGCTTGGTGATTTCATTTTTCATCGGATGGATAGAATATTTAATATGGTTGTTTCATATTCATAATAACATTTCAGTATAAAAGTGATACTGATGTTGTTACTTAATAATAAAACAACTCTTATAGAGGAAGTAGAAGAAGAAAGAAGTTTGAAAGAATCAGTAAAGGATATTACCTCTTCTTCGACGTGCCTCTACTAAACCTCCAATTAGGGCACTAATGTTTGTCTTTGAAGAATACCAAGACCTCTAGTATGTTTCTAGGGAAGTGGAGAAAGGAAATTGATAGGTTTTTCCAAGTTTTATGGATCAAAATGGAGTGAAGAGGAGAGGGAGGAGGTGTCGTTTTATAAGAGATGAGAGGGGCACTTTTGGAATCCTCAAATATATTAATTTATAATAAACATAAAACCCACAGAAAAAACTCAAAAATGACTCAACTTAAATGATGAGATGATATAGGGTTGTAATTGCATCAAACAATAAAATTTAGACATGTTTGTAATTTATTTTAAACCTTATTATTTTGATTTATCCTTATTTAATCTATTTAATTTTATTTGTGGTAATAATATTCTAAATTTTAAATGGTTATAAATACTTACATATGTGTTTTTAATTGTCTTTAATTGGATAATTTATGATATTTTCTACCTTTAAATTTTAATTTTTTAATTTTAAATATTTTTATGATTTTTAAAGAATTTAATAGTATATTATTTTTATAAAATACCAATAGTGTCAATTTTTACACTATTCCTTTATTTGAATTTAAATAAAATATACATTGAATATAGATTGGGAAAAAATATTTAGTAGGTTCACAACATTTCATATTCATTTATAACATTATTTGAGCACATTAATTATTTCATATAATGTTTACTTTAATATTTTCAAAACAATTTATTTGATATATCTCTTAATAAAATAATTACTACAACATTTTATTATTATTATTTAATGTACTTATATCTAGTATAAAAAGTAAAAATAAAATAATTTGATGAAGATAAATCTAATATATTTCATAATAATACTTTTAGTCTCATTTATCTTCTAAAAACCCCAGTATTTTAAATGTTATATTTATTAAATTATGAAGGTGACAACTTTGACATCATTTCCAATTAAATAATATAAGTGTCATAATCTCTTTTATAAAGATAAAAATGGTCCATAAGTCGACCCGTGGATGATTATGGTTTATATACACTATTAAAATAATGTTTTGTCAAGTTTTTGGTCTTGTTTATGGGTATTATTAATTTATTAAAAATTATATTATTTATTTTTCACTAAATAAATAATTTAAGCATAATTAATGTATAAGCTATTGAGGTAATTATATATTTCCTCAAAATTAAAAAAAAAATACCATGATAAAAAAATAATTTTAGATTTATAATTAGTGTTTATAATATATTTTATATTATATATAACCATATATTAAAAATAATTTAATTATTAATGTTTGAGTGAGACATATTTCTCTTTTCTTTAAATAAAATAAATTAAATGTCTTAATCTCATCCAAGTGGGTGACAATAGATACCATTTAGACCCAATTATATTTTATGGAGAAATATAATCAACCAATTATATTAATAAATGTTTTAGGGTAATTTTATCATTTTATTTTTCCCTTAATTACCTGATTTACCTTTAACTATGGTAAATAAAATTTACCGTAGTTACTTTTCATAATGCCCAAAAATAGAAGTAGCTTATTAACACAATTTGGACCTATTGATTTCAAATATGGAATCCATTTTTCTAAATTAAAGACAATTAATATGCAATAATTAATTTAAAATTAATCCCATTGTTGAAATGAGAAAACTTGATTTATAAGTTAAAACAATGCAAAAGATTGAAATGTTTTTACCTATGAATTCAATGTAAAATTAATGCTAATGAATTTAAAAATATTAAATGGTAAAAATATATTATATTTATACTTTAAAACCATTAGATATTATAATTTAACCATATAAATTGTCTTTATAAAAAAAGTCATTTTTAAGTAAAATTTAGCATATTTTTAAAATTCATTAAAATATGAAAGTTTTTAGAAAAATATAAAAAATTTATCCAACATAAATTTCTTCATCCTGATTCAAAAGAATAAGTTTATTTTGTTAAATTGAACTTATAAAAATTTCAAAAAGTGTATTTAAAATGGGTTCTCCATCAAAAGGTGGAAAACTACATTTTTTGAAAAATACTTCTTTCATCTGAAATATTGATTATGTTCTCATACCAAGTTCTAGAAAATGTGTAAGATGGATTATAATGTTATAAAATTAAAAATTTTGTTAATACTATTCATAACAGCTAGTTCATAATAATATTATAATAATATATCATTGTTTAGTGAAACTCGGTATTACGTACAATGCAAGCTATTGATGAAGGTCACTCTTGCGTATAACGTAGACAAAGTCAGTGTTGCGTGTAATGAAAGATTCTTTTAGTTTTGTTTATAACAAAATCAAAACTCAGTTTATTTATATATATTCAACAAAGTCTATACTTGGTGTTAAATGACTTGAATTCTATCAAAAGAACTTGGATTTGTGTGCCACACAATCTAAGAATAGTATTGCATATATTGAAAGCTAATACGATATTTCATATAGACCAAGCTAATCTTGGTGTAATGTACATCACAAGACATCAATGAAATTAAAAATAATATATCTCATAAAATCTCGGGGTGTTACAATGATCCTCCTCTGACACAAAGTATATGAGTATTTCATTGATGAAGACAACAACTAATTAGTTTAGGTATGGCTGGATGAACCAGTTAATCAAACCCATAACCAC
Source organism: Viscum album (assembly GCA_963277665.1). Taxonomy (NCBI): domain Eukaryota; kingdom Viridiplantae; phylum Streptophyta; class Magnoliopsida; order Santalales; family Viscaceae; genus Viscum; species Viscum album. The sequence continues at coordinate 789,620,150 of OY728137.1, forward strand.
CATAAAGGAATTCATCATAGTGAAAGGCATCGCCATGAAATCTTAGTGTATATGGGGACATCAGAATTATAACTTTGAAATATTATCCTCACAAACTCTCAAATTATGGTAGTTAGACCTCATATTGATATTAGTTAACTATTTTTCACCTCACAACTAATAAAAGAGGTCAAAAAAACTTGGAAAGGGGTAATTTTTCTTTACCATGGACTAGTTTAGGAAATTATAATCCATAAAAATCAACAAACTCTTGTTTACTTTTTCAAAAACAACACTAGATCTATCCCACATGACCTACTAGGTCTCAAAAACCCTTTTTTCAAAGGTCCTCCAACTTCAACCACATCTACTAGATCTCGTTCAGGGGTATTAAATATGTTTTACATGATATCAGAGTGGTCCCATGGTGCACGTTAATGAAAAAATTTATCTACCTCCTCATAGGAAGACCCATAACATCCTCAAGGAAGATTTCTGTAAAATTTTCTATGAGTAAAATAATCTAGATTCCTCAATATCCCATTACTCCAAGTGATACAATTGATAACTAACGAGTAATGGGTTGTATCATATTTCTAAAACACCACTCATCCCACTATGACACCTCTCTCTCCCATAAAGGATAATCTCATCCCATTAGCGAAAAGGCATCTAGCTCCCTTAGATGATGATAATTCAGAGATTGGATAGTGGAAAACGAATCCTTACCCAAGATTACATCACAAGGTTTCATTATGTTGTATATAAGGTCCCACAAGATACTATCTATACCAAGTGATAGCTCTCACTATCATTAGATAAAATATATAGAAGAACGTTCACTGTAGGAACCTCAAGACAAAGCTCCTGGGATAAAGCCTCAATGAGTAGGTCAATATCTCACATTAGGTGAAAAGAGATGAAGGAATGAATCAAACATATGTATAATAATACTAATTAAAGAGTATAATAAACAAAAATCAAACCTATAATCATCTCTTTTGATCTTGGATTATAGGTATCCGTAGCCTACAACATTCTAGGGCTCAGACCACTAACTCCTTGAGCCTGAAGTGGGCCACCTAGTGGTCATGGTGTAAGGATCTCAAAAAGTAATCCACCACCCATAGATCCTCCCCTAATATCCCCACCATCTCTACTTCTAGTTCCATCTCTCCTAGGGCCACCATGCCCTCACATGCGTGATCTAATATCACATTAATTCCTTTTCCATTTTGGTTTATCCTCAATCAGCCTTCCCTCCTTAGTAAATCGGGTTGGGAATCACACTCCATGTGACCTCACTGAAAACATGCATATCAATTCCCATCTCTGGGCTACCCAGGTCCTTTGTGTGGTCTTTTCACCACATGACCACATTTCTGAGTCTGATCATTCATAGATATCTTACACTGAGATCCTACCAAGATTCACCTTCTAGAAACTATGGGTGACTTTTCCCTATGAAACACACTCTGAGATCAAGCTACACAGAATCCCTCTAACACGAATATCTCCATCACTGAATCTCGCTCCAATACCCCAGCGTAAGTGGGAATGAAATGGGGTGAAAAATTATACATGATGTCTCTATATAGAAATTTCTCAAACTTTCATGACCAAATGTATCCATATCAAATAATATTTATGGAGTGTCATGTAAGGTTGGTGAATCTCCCAACATACTAAAAAATGACATCCCTCTTTGTTGCAGCTCCATAAAATCCTAAATAAAAAATGTTCATAGGCAAGAGGGGAAGTACTCCTCATGAAATAAATTTTGTAAATTAATCCATGAGATGTCCTACTCCTCATTCATCTATGTAACTAGGATCCACCAGTTCCAATACACTTTGTGGAAAAGGCTGGATACCAGCACAAAATATTGATCAGTTAGTGTCTATATAAACTTAAAACTCATATCACTGACTCTAGCCAATAATCTACTATAAAGTGATCTATCTCACCATGGAACATAAATGGCCTCTGGCACCATAACTCATGGAGTAGGATACGCCTGCATACATCATCATCCTACTCTGTTGGCATAGTATACTTCCCAATAGGTGGGGTTGATGCTACCTATCCACCTAGAAGATGAATATCACATGATTGTCCCTAAACTAGGACCTCATCACTCATCGGATCATTATCATAATCCAAGATTAGTGACCTGTATGGTTGTATTCATATATTAATATAGAATATTTAATCAATATGTATCATGGTTAGATGAGCACATATGTATAAAGGGAACTAACTCAAGAAGGGTAGTCAAAAGTCTCAATCATATATGATGCATGTACCATTTATACCTAAAACCAATTTCTTGGTATTCCAAGTAGACAATAAGGTAGTTAGAGTCCTTTTAAATTGATAAATTATCTACAATAATAATATTGGGTTCCCTATCCTGAGAGTCACACTCTAGAAAATTCAACAATGATTCCCAAAATCCTAACCAAATCCTCATAAGGGGACAACACCAAACACTGTCCCAAGGAATAAACTACTAAAATTTCAATATATGATGACCAAACCAAATGAGGATCGAGCTGCAAATAACCCAATCCTACCTCTATAGTCCATGAGATAGTGACAAGAACCAAAATGAATAACTAATATGGGAGGCCTTTTCCTAATCTTCATGTATGCAGCCACCCAACCATCTCCATGCAGAAGTGTAGTGAAATAATAATAAAAGATGAAACATCTAGAGAATAAAACATGCATGTAAAACCTCTAGGCAGTACAAGAGTACAACAACATAAACTGAAAAGTAAAAGGGTCAAAATACACATCCAACTAGAATGATTTACAAATCTAAAGTAACTAGAAAGGTAAAGGGCTGAGAGAGCCAATATCCAGATATCTAATCACTGACCACCATATTCGGTCTAGTGAAACATGGTATCCATATGATCCTATATAATCATTTCCAACATGCACTTCATATACATAATTCACAACACATGTGGGAAAATACCATGCCGTAGTGAGTATATACATACCGAGTATGATACCCTAAAAGATGAAGGGTAATTAAGAAACACGATAAGAATATACAACTCAATCCATAACAAGAGAGTAAAAAAATCCAATAACATGGATATATATATATATATATATATTCTCAACAAAATAAACCCAAACAAGAGAAAAAGGGATTTCCATCTCATAGCCCTACCTAGAAAAATATTTCCAATAGAGACAATGGTCCATTAACAATGCCTAGCATCTCATAGGAAAGTACAAAGAAGCATCCATAAGGGGACACACCTCGACACTATTCAACACAGTCAAGGGGACAAAATGTCTAGTTATAGGACCCATTCCTGAATAAAATATGTGGTATTCGAGAAACCCATGATTATCATACATGGATATCACATAATTTTAGATGAATATTTTGTACATTACAAAAATATATGCCCGAGGACTATAATAGTTTAGGGTATTCAGAAAATTGAAAACAAAATATTCTATTCTAGTGAATTACCTTAAACATCTCCCATAATGATCTACACCTTTAGTACTTCTACATAAAACCATTATTTATAACCCAGAGAAAGGAATCATGAGAATGGGGAGAGCTTATATGCTCAGTAAGAGTAAATAAAGAAAATGCATATTTATAACATGAACAAAAGGGTATGGAACTTGAGCATAACATTTGAGGATCATACCCTGCATATAAGAGTTCATAATAAATATTTTCACTTCATAATACATGAATAATAAGGAAATATTAAATATAAGACACCAAAGAAAATAGATATTTAAAACATAGAATTATGGAAAACACATATAAAAACCCTATGTCAAGGTAGCCTACCAAGTCCTTTTTGTCATGTTAGTCTTGGGTTAATAACTTGTGTAGCTTCTTTGTCCTTGGGATGCCCTCCCATGTACCATTCTATTTCAGGCTTGGGATATCCACATATTTAACCTCTTATTTTTGGCTTAGGATGTTCTCCTATTTACCCTATCGTTTCAGGCTTGGGATTTCTTCTTGTTTACCCTATTGTCCCAAGCATGGGATATCTTCATGTTTACCCTTTGGTTTTTTTCATGGGATTTCCTCATGTTTAACTTCTTATTTTGGGATAGTTATTCCCTCCCATGCACCCTTTGAGCTCATAAAACATTTATTATTACCACAATCATTGGAAGAAGATATAAGTCCCACCAAACACATAATGAAATCATACACACATGTGCCACAAAACATTCATTATATCATGACCCATAGAAAAATATGGGTACAATAAGAAAAAAATAATAACACAAAAAATGGAATGGTAAACATTTACATTTTATCACATCATAACCTATAGAAAATAGATATGATTCATAATCATTTCATTAATGAATAACTCATTAGAATAAATAGGTTCCAAAAGCATATAACACATGGAAAAGAAACGGATTTTCATAGACATATAACCCGTTGATGTGAAATGTGTTTCATAAATACCATGACATTAAGCATAACCCATTCATAGAAATGATAGTAATATAACCTTTATATTATTTCCTAGAAGGGAATGAGTAACTTAAATAGATGTTTTCTTAGATGGAAAATAATTCTAAAACATCTTTCAATGGAAATTCTTGAGGAAAATATCCTTTATTCTTCAAAAAATTATTATTAATACATAAACCATTTAAAAATAATTTTCTTATAAAATGTCTTGAAAACTTATAAAGAAAACGTGAAATCTTTTTTGAAACATTTTCCTTAAAAATTATAAAATAAAAATTAAAACATTTAAAAAAAATTATTTTAAAAAAACACTGAAAATATAAAATGAAAGCTTAAATATGTTTTGAAAAACTTTTTACTTGAAAATTTATTAAATAATGTTGATTTTGTTTAAATCAAATTTCTTTGAAAATACTTTGAAATCTTATAAATAAGTCTTGAAAACATTTTGAAGAAATTTTATTTGTAAATAACATTGAAAGCCTATAAAAAAAGCTTTTATTAAATAAAAAATAAAAAATTCTTTTTCAATGTTAACTATCTTCAAATACCATTTGACAACGTATTTGAAAACTTTTTTGAAGACATGGTTTTTAAATAAAATAATTTTTTTTTCAAAGAGAGCGATACGATCAGATTTTTCTTTAAAAATAATAATTATCTTAAGTAAAAAAGTGTGAAAATTGTACTAATAAATGAATATATCATGAATAAATACAGTATAAGTAATATAATTGTTTTTATTGATATATGGATCATAATATTTCATCAAAAAATCATAATCTTTAACAATCTAAAAAAGTGTTGTGATTGATTCAAAAAACTCTTACCACTTTGTTAATTGGGAACATACTATTCAGGTAAGAAAATAAAATTACATGAAGCATAAAATATCATTAAAATAAGTATATTAAGTATGTAACATTTCAATTGAAATAAATACCCCACGTTCAAGAACAGAGGTTCATAACAAAACATATGTCGCAATGAAGGAAATTTGAGACAAAACCACTTTTCCGATTTAGTATCTTTAGAAACATTAACCTAATAAAATACAGATAAGAGAATTGATATTTAAATAACAATTAATTAAATTATAAGAATAATATATTAAATACATATTTAGTATATACACTTCAGAAAAGAAATGGGTTGTGAATAAAACATGTATCTTATGGAAATAAAAAGTGAGAAGAAATTCCCTTACCTTGTGTCTTGGCTCTTTCAGTACTCATTAAAACCACTTGTATAATAAATATGAATTTATTATACATATTTTAAAGAACCATATTATTATATATAATACTATTTATGTTTTTTTTATGACCTTATATGACCCACTTTTAAAAATCCTTTGTTACGGTTTTACTTTGAGTAATACTTGCTTTATTCTTCGAACATGTCTTAACTTGTTATATCTTTGGTCCTTATAATTATATAATGATTATAGAATGTAAAACATGATATAAATATCATATATATCCATTATATATTTATTATAATAATCTTTAGAATTTATATAAGTATGAAATAGAATAAACTGTTCATGGAGATGATAACTCATACGTACGCACAGACACTGTCTCCGTTTTTATTATTGTATTAAAAAAATATTTAAATGAAATATATTTATATATGTATATATATAATTATTAAAATATAATTATTATATAATATATATCATATAAGTTCACTATACACATCCTTAATACATTCCATGTAGTGTGTAAATTAATCACATCACTTTGAGGGCATAGTAGTCCACACTTACTCAATCAAAATTATCATATTAAAACAAAATGGAAATTAAAAGGACATGTGTAGTAAAAAGTATTAAAGAAGATTAAATACATAATAAATATAATATTTAAAATATATAAAAATAATTTCCATCATAATTTTCACTATGATTGGTGGTAAAGGAAAAAGTGAACAATCATCATTTTGTGGGGTAGTAGTTCGCCGTACATAGAAATAATATGTTTCTTACCCATTAGATAGGGGTATGTGTAAGTTTAGGTATAAATATTTAAATAAAAACATCCTATTATATTCATGGTACTTTTTTTTATTATATAATAGTGTAAGAAATATTTTTGGGGGTGGATAATGGAAATGAAACTAGAGATATTGAGATAAGACGCTACCACTTAATCGTGTAACTCCTTTTGGTTTTTTCAAAAGTATTGCTTAGAAAAATTTATTTCCAAAGTTATGATTCAAGGATGAAGGTAAGGAATTTTGGAGATTATTTTAGTGGATTATGTTGTAGACAAGTGGCTTGAGAGGTGTGAGGAAGAGGGAGTGTTGGTGGCCTTTTATAGGGAAGAAAAAGGACTCAGTTGGAATGTATGAAAATAAGTTAGGTGTAAACATGTTATTACGTTAATAAAGTCATAAAAAACCCCAAAACATCATGAATATATGTTTTATGTCCGAAATATGTCAGTCCAATGGGTTTTGAACAATTTTATTGGTCATTGGGACCCTAATAGTAAGGTTTAGTCCCCAAATAAACTTAATTTGACCTTAATCTTTGTGACTAATTTTAATAACTTTTACTAATTATTTTGGTCAAAAATAAAATTGATCTTATTAGACTCAAAAAATTAAATTGATTATAATGGTTTATATCTGTTTTTCAAAATTTAACTCACAGAACTGGAAATTTTAAGATTAATCTTAATTCCATAGACAAGATGAAATTACGAGTTTTTAAAGTAGAAATAATTTCAAAAGTTTATTAAGTTTTTATATTAAAATACAAAGTGAAATTACTTATAATGAACTAAATATTATTAATATACATATGATTTTTTTAATGTTACCTTAATAAAAGTTAATGTATAGCTTAACATTAAAAATTATTTAAACGAAAAGGCAGTTATTAACTAAAATGTAGTATTTTCACTTTTCATCAAAAAATGAACTTTCTCAGAAAAAGACCAAAAATTCACCCTAATGTAACTTTTATATTATAAATTAAAAAATTAATTTATTTTATAAAATTTAACTTCTATATGTGAATATAATTATTTTAATTATTAAATGTAGTTTATTTGAGAAAACAATATTTTTAAACAAAACAGACTTTACTAAAAATCATATCATTCATTATAAATATGTTTTATATATATAAAAAAATTATAAATAATATTTGAGAATTAGATATTACTATTTATATTTATATGTTTAATTTATAGGTTATAAATTTCAAAATTAAATAATTTTAACAATAAGTTTATGTTTCATAGAAATCATTGGTGTTGCGTGTAACATACAGAAATTCAGTGTTGTGGGTATAAAAATTGAGGTTGGTATTCTGTTTAACAGAATTAAGTATTGTTTCTACTGCAATATTGGTCGGTATTGTTTGTAGGGAAGTCCAAGTAATTATTTCATGTAGTGCAAGCTAAGTCGGTATTGCGTGTAGCACAAAACAAGTAGGTATTGCATGGGGAAGGAATGTTTCACTTAGTGTTTTTAATATATATATATATATAATAACTATTTATGGTGTCACATGAAATTAAAAATATCAAAAATATGAATTAATTATAAAAAAATATTTCACTAAATCTCAGGGTGTTACAATCTACCCCCCTTAAAATGAATTTTTCCCTCGGAATTCGTCTGGGTTATTAAAGGTTTAATAGTTGAAATTTTCATTCATATAAACCCACATACTAAAAATGAATAATAAAACTTCCTTTGAAAAGGGAATGTTGGAACCATAACCTTTACCCAAAGTATCTTATAACTCAGTTTCCACATAGTAAAACATTGGTTTGGTGTAAAGATTGCACATAGAGAGAAAATGTAAATATTTATAGGGGGTGATTGAGGTCATCAATCACAAATAAGTGAATGCTCAAATAAATGTTAATGGACTCAACATTATAAATCTGTGATTATTTAAAATTCCATTGGTTTAACAAAAATTAAGGTACTAGGACAATAATTTTTTTCATTATCCTATCATTGAGTAATTATTTTTTATTGACCATGAATATAAGGAAATATACTTACTTGGTGTTAATCCATTATTATACACAATTCTAGCCTTTGGTTATTACTTGATAGATTTACACTTCATCTCTTACCCAAATAAATGAATGAGAATTCTTTTTTTAATTCCTGAAGTAATAATAGATCTTGATATCTATGATAAGTCAACCCATTTATATTTAGTTACCATTAACACAATTTAGTTGGATTATGCTATCCAATATGCACAAATCATCATATGGAGAGAAAAAAAATTAATCTTACAGTCGTCATATGATGTTTAAATTAAACATTCCATAAATGTTTAACCTTATAATCCTTAAAAAAGATTAAAATTCAATGATTTGGATATAGTTTGGTGAAATTAGCTTAATATTGATCCCACATATATCAGAAAGTACCACTTGGTTGTCACATTCCAAACATGTGATTACCCTTATCATATATTCCCCTGAAACATGGTAACAACCTTTATTCCCATAAATCCTTTTGAAAAATATTCAGGCTTCCTTATTCCAAAGGTTACTGGATATATTCCTTAAATACAAGAATTTGTTAAATTCATCTATAATGAAGTAGACCAATTTTTTATCCAATTGATAATCAGATCCAGGTTAATCGGTGTTATCCAATTTACTATATCCAAGTCAATCATCTCTTTATCCAAGTAAAATATAGTTTTATCAGCATCTTGATCACATTAAGGGTTACCTTAACTTAATAAAAATATCACTTTTATAAATATACATCACTATTAAACATAATATTTCCAATCATTAATGAAAACTTATATAGAAAATGCTTATATATTACATTATTTATACAAAATAGTCTATAAATTACAAAACATAAGTATGTCATTCATCAAAATTTTATTATTAATACATTACACATTCTTCACCAAATTATTCCTTCATACTACTTTCCTAGAATATGAAATATCGATTATGTCTTAAGTTTTATCAACCTCAGTCTAATCATTCTTATTATGATTATTTTAAACAACACTTGTAAGAACATGAAATACCTTTCACATGTCATTTGTGGTCTCTTGATCTTCAAAAAAACCAATAATCACACCACCTTAATGATTCTCTTTCTGATATTTCCTATTGGAAAATCTATTTCCATAACGCCCATAATTTCCACATCTAAAACATTATATATAGAATATGTTCCTTACAGTTCTATATGTTGACTAAAACTATAAATAATGGGGTGAGAAACATATATCATTGAAGAAAAAAACATAATCATGAAAAATTACTTATAAGATTTCTAAATCATGAATCCCACCTTTAATTGGTGACACCTTTGTTTTATCCTAAGTTATTCATAACCAATATCTATTTAAATCCTTCATGATGGTTCATGAAGATTTTTTCAATTCCTAAAGCATATCCCCGAGGAGTATCGAACCAGGTGTGTAGAGAGGCCCATTTTCATGTACCAGATTACCCTAAGTCAAGCCTGGAAGATCTTATCATAGTTGTAATCCCTAGATATATCTATTCTAGATCCATATCCATTTGTAGTATCCTGATAGGGATGTTTTTTTAAGAAACCACTCACTCTATCCATTACCAAAATTATAGGACATTTCCCTAAACATTAACTCATCCTTATACTTATCCATAGAGGCTACCCCAGCCATATCCTTATAAATATACCTAGGTATCTTGCTAATGTTTTATCATCCTAGTTTCTAAAGTTTGATCAAACCATTTATTTGATACCAACTATTGAGAAATAGGATTAAAATATTTAAATATTACATCATTTTAGAGGAATATTTAGTACATTAAAAAAATATTCCTGAGGACTATAATATTTTAGTGTCTTTTGGAAACATGGAAAACAAAATTCTATCCTGATGAAAAATATTCAACATATCCCATAAATATCTACACCTTTATTATTTCTACCAAAAATAATTATTTATAACCTGGAGAAAGGAAGAATAAGAATGGGGTGAGCTTATATTCTCATTAAGGGTAAATAAAGAAAATGCATAAGCATAACATGAACAAAAGGGTATCGAACATGAGAATAACATTTTAATATCATACCCTACATATTAGATATCAAAATAAATATTTGAAGTTCATAAGACATGAATCATAATGAAATATGAAACATAAGTAATGAAAGCATAACATATGAATAAAACATTGAATTGTGGAAAATACATATAAAAACTCTATGTAAAGGTGGACTACCATGGCCTTTATAACATATTAGGCTTGGGTTAACCACCCATGTACCTACTTCAGTCATTGGATTGCCACTAATGTACACTCTTGTTTTGGTCTTGGGATGTTCTTCGGGGTACCCTCTTACTTTGTTCTAGGAAAATTTCCCCATTTACCCTTTTTTCAAGATTAAGATGTCCTCTAGTTTACCCTATTGTCTCGGGATTGGGATTTCCTTCATTTTACCCTCTTGTTTTGGGAAAAGGATTTCCTCCCATTTATCCTCTTGTTTCAGTCTTGGGATGCCTTCTTGTGTACCCTTTGAGTTCATAAAACATTTCTCATTACCCAATTCATTGAAGGGATATATAGGTCCTACCCATCACATAATGAAATAATACATACCTACGACACAAAGAATTCATCATTTCATGACCCATGGAAAAATATGGGTTCTATAAACATCAAATCATAACCCACAAAAAAATGGATAACATTATCATTTCATCACATCATAACCTATAGAAAAAATATTGGTTTCATAATCATTTCATCAAATCATAACTTGTGAAAAAAAGAATGTTTCAAAATCATATAAACCATGGAAAAAACGGATTTTCATAAAAATATAATCCATGGTAGAGAAATTGGTTTTATCAAGACCGTGACATTAATCATAACACATTCATAGAAAGGATATGAATGGAACATTTAGATCATTTACTAGATGGGAATGAGTGACATCAACAAATATCATATTAGATGGAAAATAATTTTGAAATAAATTTCAAAAATATTTCTGGAGGAAAATTTCCTTTCTTCTTCGAAAAAAGATTTTTAATACATAAAATAATTTAAAAATAATTTTCTTAGAAAATAATTTGAAAACTTATAAAGAAGACTTTAAATCATTTTGGAAAACTATTTCCTTGAAAAAATATAAAATAATCTTAAAAAAAAATTTAAAAAATTTTTCTTTGAAAACACATTGAAAACATATAATGAACAATTGAAAATGTTTTCACAAGCTTTTTTTCTTGAAAACGTATGAATGAAGCTTGATATTTTTTTAAAAAACATTTCTTTTAAAATACTTTGAAAACATGTTAATAAGGATTGACAATTTTATGAAAAATATTTCTTTGAAAATAACTTAAAAACTAGAAAAGAATGATTTTTAAGCATAAAAAAATTAAAAATAATTTTTATAGGAAAATTAACTCAAAATATCATTTGAAAACTTTTTTGAAGATATTTTTTAAGGAAAAGGTTTTGAAATAAAATATATTTCCATTCGAATAGATAGATACAATAATATTTTTCGTCAAAACATTATCTTAATTATTTTACATTCTAAAGAGTGGAAATGGTACTAATTCATGGAAATATCTTGAATAAATAGAGGATAAATAATCTAATTAGAGTTATTGAGATATGGATAATAATATTCCATCAAAATAATCATAATGATTAACAATCTCGAAAAGGGATGATATTGTTTCAATAAACACTTACCACTTTGTAAATTATGATCATAATTTTCATGTAACAAAATGAAACTATGTGAAGCATAATATATCAAAAAAATATGTAGATTCATTATATTACATGTCAATTGGAATCATATAAAACTAATTAAATAACATAGGTGCAGAACAAAACATGTGTCCCAAAGAAGTCAATTTGAGGCAAAACTACTTTACCAATTTGGTAACTCCTGAAACATTAAACGCATAAAATAAATATCATGTAATGGATATGTAATTACACATAAATTTAATTATATTAATCATATATTACATCCATTTGTGGTATACAGACCACACCAAAAAATGGGTGGTGAATAAAACATATATCTCACGGAAATAAAAAGTTAGATAAAATCCCCTTACCTTATGTCCTGACTCTTTCCAGACTCATTCAAAACAAATTTATAATAAATTTAAATTCATTATAAATAATTTAAAAAACCATATTATTAGATATAATACTATATGTGGTTTTATTATGACTTTATATTACCCACTTGTTAACAATCCTTTGTTAATGTTTTTACTTTGGGTGATATCCTCTTTGTTCTTCTCACATGTCTTGACTTGTTGTTTGTTTGGTAAATATACTTATATAATAATTGAATAAAGTGAACCATGATATAAATATCATATATATACAGAATAGTTTATTACACTAATCTATTTAATATATAGAATTTTGAAATGGAATGCACCGTTCATGGAGATGGTAAGCCGTACGTACACATGAATAATGGTTCTGTTTTTTTATTTTATTGAAAGAAAATGACATATTAATATATATATATATATAATGATTATAATACCATTATTAAATCATATATATCATATTATTTCACTAAACCCATCTTTAATACATTCCATGTAGTGTGTGAATTAATCACATTGCTATGAGGGGGCGGTAGTCCACACTTCCTCAAAAAAAATTATCATATTAACACAAAATGGAAAGTAAAAATACATGTGTTTTAAATAGTATTATAGAAGCTTAAAACATAATAAAAATAATATATATCATATATAAACATATTTTACATCATAATTTCCATCATGATAGGTGGTAAAGAAAAAATGAACAATCACTGTTTTATGAGGCAGTAGTTCGCTGAACACAGAAACAATATGTTCATTCCCTATTAGATGGAGGAGTATTTTATTGTTGGAATAAATATTTACATAAAACTTCGTGGTTTTATTTATGATATAGTTGATGTTATATAATTATGTAAAATATAATATTTTAGTGGGTGTAGAAAGTAAATGAAACTAGAGATCGTTAAAGAAGACCTTACCTCTTAATTGGGCAACTCATTTTGGTTTGTGCTGAAAGGAATCCTTGGAATACATTATGCCAAATAGAGGCCTCAAGGAGGAAGGGAGGTATTTTTGGAGCCTATTTGATTATTTTTTGTGAATTATAATAAACTGGAGTAGTGTGAGGAAGAGTAAGTGGTCGTGGCCTTTTTTAGGGAAGTAAAAGGATACACTTCGAATTTTTGAAAACTAGTATGGTGTACACATGTTCTTACCTAAAAAACCCATAACAAACCCAAAAAAACATGAATGGAAGTATTATGGACGAAATATTTCTAGAAAATGGGGGTTTTAAAAGTGTATAGTTCATTTAATATCCTAACATTAAACTTTAGTCCCTAATTAAGCTTAATTTCACCTTATTTACTGTGATTAATTTTAAACACTTTTAATAATCATTTTGGTAAAAAAATAAGTTTTATATGATTAGACTGTAAATATTATAATTATTAAAATGGTTTAGTTTGGTTTTTGAAAATTCAAATCATTGAAGCTGAAAAATCAATAATAATGTTAATCCCAAAGACAGGATGAAATTACATGTTTTTAAAGTAGAAAAAGTTTAAAGGTTTATTAATTTTTTATATTCAATTTCAATGTGATATTGTTTATAATTACCTAAAATTTTATAATATATGTATAATTGATATAATTTTACCTTAAATTTTTTAAATTATAACTTAAAATTAATAATTATTTAAACAAAATGGGAGTTATTAACAAAAATGTATTATTTTTCACTATTCATCAAAAAATGGTGTTTCTCAGAAAAATCCCAAAAATTCACCCTAAGATAAGTTCAGTGTTAAAAAATAAATATTTTATTTTATTTTATCAAATTAAATTTATAGATGTTTGTAAAATTAATTTTATTATTAAAAGTGGTTCATTTTAGAAAAAAATATTTTTAAACCTAAAAGACATTCCAAAAATCATATCTTTCATTATAAATATGTTTCACCTATATAAAAAATTATAAATAATATTTGAAAATTAGTTATTACTATTCATATAACTTTTTTTAATGTATAGGTTATAATTATATCGATTAAACAATTTTAAAAACAAGATTATGTTTAGTAGAAAACATTAGTGTTGCGTGTAATGTACACCAATGGTGATGAGGGCAGTGAAAGATAGGTCGGTATTGCATCTGACATAAGTCAGTATTTCCTGTAGTACTTGATAAATTAGTATTGGATGTAGAAGAAACCATGTTTTTAATACGTTTAGTAAAATCCAAGTCGGTATTGCGCATAGCGCAAGCTAAGTCGGTATTGTGTGCAGCGCAAGCCAAGTCGGTATTTCATGTGAAATAAATGTTTAACTTTGTGTTTTTAATATATATATATATATATATAAATGAAATATTTATAGTTTCACTTGAAATTAAAAATATAAAAAATATTTCAAAAAATCTTGAGGTGTTACAGGATTCCACTCCGGGGATGGATAAAGGACCATACCACATGCCAATAGGAGAGTTCTACTATATATATATATATATATAAGACCAATTCCATGTTCCAACCAAAGGGTTACACTCCATAGGTAAATAGAGGACCCATGAATTGTTCTAACAAAAGGGTTCCAATCTAGTGGTAGAGGAACCATGTCCCGACACCGTAGGAGGGTTCCACTCTATGGGTATATTACCCATGACCCAACACTATAAGAGGGTTCCACTCTATGGGTAGCCTAAAACCATAAAAGGGTTAACTCTAGTGGAAGAGGACCCGTGGCCTAGCACTACATGAGTGTTTAATCTATGGGTAGAGATACCATGCTTTGACACCACATAAGGGTTCCACTATATGAGTAGATAAATCAATAGAGGAATAATTCCCTAACTCTATTAGAGGGTTCCAATATATAGGTAGAGGACCCATTCCCTATCCCATCAAGAGATTTCCACTATGGTGATCATTTATAATTATTTTCATTATAGAGTGCCTCCAAAATAATCACCACACATAAAATAACTAGGTTCATATCTTTAAATCCACAACGAAGTCTATGATCACATTCTACACCGAAACAACACTCCAGACCGGAAACTCACAAGTAAAAATCCAAGTCCACATAAAGGATATATAAGTCATAGAAGTTTCCTAAAAATAAGGGTACATGTAATGTAAGGGTACCAACATTTTGTGTGGTCCCACTCCACTTCCTGGTTGTATCCTCAACCAATACTTGACTCATTGTCTATGTAACCCCACACAGTGTGCCTCAGCCACCTGGGGTCCTTACCATGCTCATGGTTTTGTCTGGGTTACGTGGAATTGTCTGTATATTCTAATACATTGAATATACTCCCATATGGGGTTCAACCCATGTGATTCTATTACACATCCTATCTACCATGGTAGGGTATCATGGTGTGTTTCCTAGACACACAATGTGTGTTAATTAACTTTTCCAAAACCCTAGTGCCATAGCGAGATGGGTACTACATGGAATGTCTTCATCCTAGTACACGTCTTATAGATAGATTCTCATATAATCGAAATTATGTTTCCCCAAATTCCATATTGACATTTTTCTTCAATATTTTCCATATTTGACTACACATAAATTGTGGAATCGATCTCCATCCATCATCTCTGGCTATCTATTTGGTAGAAAACAAATCTCGATCCTCTCACACAAAACTAGTGTGCCACCGTCACTCATCCTATGTCATGATGATCATTCCAATATCCTGAATCCAGGGGACTCATCACCCATATCCTATAAATATTCCCAATTTTCACTATAATTGTCTATATTTACATTTCTCTCAAATATTCCATGAATCTTAGGGTCAGATTGCACCCGATCTTGCCCAAGAATGTCGAAACAAGACCCCAAAGCTAATTTATGAAAAAAATGGATGGGGAAAATTATATGAAACAGGGGTGAAATTATCATTTTCTAAGAGTTCTTGGACAATTAAAATAAATTGGGTAATATTGGGTCAGAAACACGTCTTTACTAGGATAACAAATTAAACATCCAATTTAATTTGACAAGGGTGCATGCAGGGGATACAAATTGATGAAAATCAAAGAATAAGAATTTATAATGATAAAAATTTTAATCATATGAGGGTAAAACCACAAATAATCAGTCATAATTCTATATTTTATTGTTTGATGACGAAAAACATGCTCTCCAATGATGGAGGAATATTTTTTGTGTTTGTTGTGCTTCTATTTTTCCTTGATCCAATTACTCATTATTGTGAAATCTTAATTATCCAATAAAAGTTGGTATAAATCTCTTCTAAATGATCCCTGGGTTATATGAACAACCCTATAAATCCACCATAATATCCTATTTATAGTTGTTTTATAATTAAGTCATTTAAATTAAATAAATAAATTAATAAAAAAATTTAATTTAAATGTTCCTGCTAATAGTCTCTATATCCAATTGCTCCTCACCAACCGACATTAGGTCACCCCCATGGTAAAACTCATGTTCTAGATTAAAAAATGCTCTATATTGTTTTATCCAAGATTCCAATTATGATTAATCATATTTTACTTGAATATTGTGCACACTTAATATAAATTTTATTTCATATTTTTATAAAATTAACTTCAGAAACTCTGAGACTCAGAATCGCATGGTGTCTCACATACTAAATCTGAAAATATTACATGATATATTTCAAATATTTACATATAAAAAACAGGGCCTCTATAGATAGATTTCCTGTAGTATAAGGGAGTTTATTCATTTTGGTGATCTTATTTGGAGTTTTTATTTGATTTTGGGAGAGTTCATGTTATCATTCATTTTAATTTACTATAAACCTCTCTTGATAAGTAAAGTATATTAAAAATAATAAAAAATGGGTTGTGTCTTTAGAGGATAAAAACAGCATTCATAGATTGATTCCTTTTTTATATGGGGTTAGGCGGTGGATGTGATATGTTTATTAAGTGAAACACTCAAAAAAGTGAAAAAAAGAAATAAAAAAGGCCAAAAATAAAGGTAGGGTGATTTATTCATTATGTTTAGTTTTATTTGGTGCATTCTTTGAGATTTGGGGGTAGATAGATAAAATCATTTCAAGATTATGTTATTTGATATTAACTTTTGAAATCATTCATTATACTAAAGAGTTAAATCTCTTATTTGAGATTTATTTTAGTCATTAACCACCTACCTTAATCCTTGAAGAAATTTTAACCTTAATGAAAAGACCTTGTGATTAATTTTGATTTCTTTATTTTTACGATTGAGTTGTTAGATGCCTTTCAAGACTATAGTAAGTGATATTACTTAAGGTATAAGAAAAATTGCAGGTAAACTTATTACCTTCATATATGAGTAAACAAAACTCAATGTGAGGTAAATTTCAAATGGTGTGCACATTAATAATGAGTTGATAAATAAAAAAATTAAGGATGGAAGATATTTTTTATTTTGAAAGATAGAAAAAATGTGTGATTGTATTTATTTCTTTGAAAAGTTAGAAGTCAAGGGAAGTATATTTATTTTGGAATTTTAATTTTTATTTTCCATTGAAAAATATATGATTTTTTTCTTCTAAAATCTAAATATTTTTTGAATAAAAATAGTTTATATTTTATAAGTTATTATACTTGTGGAAAATCGAGTTCTATGTTTAGTATAATTGACGAACACATATTTTTCATTTTGATTTTAATATAAAAAAATTTATGTAGGTTAATTTATTAAATACTCGAATATTTTATTTTTTTGTTTTATAGAAAGATATATGAAATTTATAGAAGTGAGAAAAATTTGAAGAATTCATGATCTATACAATGTCATATGATGTATCATATGAGAAAAACCTACTAAAAGTATTCAAAATGAGTAATCAGATAGACACATAGAAAAAGTACTAGAAAAACATAGTTGTACTACATAAATATGAAATTATTGTGTTAATAATTAATAATTATGGGTGAAAGATGATACTTATAAGAAAAAGAAAATCTAGGAGCTGAAAAACATGTGTCAAGGAATGATAGATGTGTGTCATGCTGTGACACTCCTTAAAAATTTTCAGAACATAAAAACAACATGTATAAACATTTATCGGGTGCTTCCTCAATGATTTTACAACATTAAACCACTATTTACTATGTAAAAAAGTCCGATGAGACAAAAAACATGCACTTTGATGTAATTTATTCACAACACCCCTTTTATATCCCATTATGACCCAGGTCCATAAAGACCTATTTATTGATACAATTAATGATGTTTTTAGCTAGATTGAATCCATATAAATTGGTGTTAAGGTGGATTGGAAAAGGGAGTTAGTTAAAAATAGATCAACTACTACATTAGGATTCGGTTATTATTATTTTTATTTATTTTCATTTAAAATTCCATATTAATTATAATAGAATATGTATATTTTAAATTAAAGTGTTTTTCCTTTATTCTTTCATTTCAATATCTCTTTATTCTACAATTTATTACTTTCTCTCTTCCCAATTTCCAAGGTGATATATTACACATTGCGATGGAAAGTGACTAGACTAAGGCTTGGCCACGTAGGTGGTTTCATGATGTTCCAAAATTATTTTTCTTTAAATTCATAATTGATTTAATTCTATTTATAGTGCATGAGAGAGAAGTGCATTGGTGCGGTGATCACCCATCATAAAATAAATCTCAAATTAATTCCTATTTTCTACCAACACTAATTGAATTTTTTTGTATATAATATTTTTCTTGGTCATGAAAAAAATCATCCTCAAGGTAGTGATTAACAATCCATGTATAGTGGTTGGATTTTTAAATCAAATTTAATCAATAATAATGAATAATGAAGAAACCTGCGTTACCAAATTAGATTTTGTACCACCCTAAAATAGACACAATAAACTATTGTCATTTGGATATTTTATATTTTCACAATTGTTTTACTTTCTATAAAATATTTCAAAAGTGATCATCTTAGAATTTTCTAAATGAGTTGCTTTTTACCAAAGGTGAAAAGAAATATTCGTTTTGATTTTTACCTCATCAACAACTTTTACCATCATCATGACTATTCTAGGATTTTAAGATTAATTTACAAGTTTCAATGGTTCTTTTCAAAGAAAATGGTTTTTTCTAAAATTTTGGAATTTTTTTGATTTTCTATATGTTATTTAAAAATAAAAAGTTTATTTTCCATAAGAAATGTTGCAATAATCTTTTGAAATTATTTTCATATATGTTAAAATCCTTTCATAAATCATATTATTTGTTGGGGATATACTCTAATTATATCATTCACATTATTTCTTTGGATGTCTTATGATCATGTTGTTCTATATATTGACTAGGAAAATTATTAAAATTTAATATGCAGGTTTTTCAATAAAAATTTTAATGTTCCTTATGTATTTAATTTATATTCATTTATTTCATATAATCAATGAATTAGAGTGTTTATGTGTTTTTAGGGCCCCTTTTTATCCCCTTGATGAATTGGTAAGACCCATGAGACAAAATAGTTTTGGACTTTGGCATATTCCTTACATATTTATGTGTGATTTCTTGGAATAATGCCATGATAGCAAGATTATGACGTCAAACATGAATAATTATATCATTATAAAACAAGTTGTTGATATCCATGTGATTATCTATATTTCTATGTAATCCAAGTATATATTATCCTTTTATAATATTATTCATATATCATATTTTATTGTGGTTTATCATTTCCATATTATTCATTCTTTATTTATTCAATGATATATTTTATTGCATTACTTCCCATACTGATCATATAAGATCACCCTTGGTTATTTTTTACTTTCCTCGAGATACCATGAAGGTATATTAGAATGATTCAAGTGATATACTAGATCAAATAGAAAATTTCTCACTATAATTTTATGTTATATTTCATTTTTTAAAATTTAATTAATTTATCTTGTTTGTATCTATTATCCTAATATTTATAAACTATTCAATTTTTTTAGTTGTTATCTATTGTATCATATAACAATGTTGTAAAATAACCACTAGATTCAAGTTGGTGTATGATGATATTTATACTAGGTATCATAGAAATTTTAGAATAAAACATTGGATCTAAATTTAGGAAAACATAGATTAGAGAACCCAACCCATTGAAAAACCTAGGTAGATTTCTTAAAATAAGATAATATAATTAAGTTTTGGTATTGTGAGAAATGGGTTTTTTCCTAAAAATACCATCCTAGTATAGATACTATAAATTTATTAAAGATGTTGATAAAATTCACCTCAGTGTAAACACCCCGAAAAAGGCTGGTTGAGTATAAACTCAGTCTTTAATCAATGTACGATGAGTGGACCTAAATCTGGACACCATTCTAGACACTCATGAGGGATATGATTTGGTTGATTCACATTAAATTTATAAACCATTATGAAAATTTTCAAAATATTATTATGATATAAAGATATTACCATTGTTACTAAGTTTATTATTATGAGATTATCTTTGAATAAATTTTGAATTTATGTTTAGTGTTAAACAAGTTTTTGAATTATACACTATGTTTTTAAATTCACAATACTAGGAGATAATACATCTTTTGAAATTTTATAGAAATTTTATTTAATAGAGGGAATAGAAAAATTTTCAACTCCCATAATTAACATAGGTATTTACCTCTTTAGAAAGGAAACACTGCTAGTGTGGTAGCTGAAAAAATCATTACTATATAAGGGAATTTGACTCAAGTTATAACTATTAACCCTTCCCATATGGAGCAAACTATTGTTTCACAACATGATTCATTGATATTTCACCCCTTCATGTTTAAGAAACCTTCATTATGTAATATAACTATTAATCCATTTATAGTTGGATGGTGGATCAAGCCCCTTGGAAAGTTTTTTTTATCTTTTTCATAAGTATTAAAAAGAAGATGTTTATTCCAACATTGTATTTTATAAAGGAATATTTTGATAAATGGTGGTCATTGATTCAAAATACAAAGGAAGAAGAAAGATTGAGAAAATATAATGGAAGAATTCTAATGAGGTATTATTTAAAAAATACTCTTCTCATGAGAAATGATATGATGTGGAAAGTAAATTCATCAATCTAAGATTGAAGGAAAGGGATATTGTTACTTATTTTGAGTAAAATATTAAAATATTAACAACGTATTATATTGACTATGTTCATAATTAGGAAATTAAGAATGATTATTTTAATAATCATATTTAACCAAGACTCAAAAGGGTAGTAGTCTCTCAAAAAAATTATCATACAATGACACAATATCAAGGTACATCATGATAGAGAATGGATTATCTACATTATATATTTTCAAATAAAATCAACGAGAGAATATGATGACTAATAACTAATAAAAAAAGAAATGGGTTGAATGAGAAGAAGGTCAAGATTGAACTTCCCACATTTGATAATTGTAGAAACAAATACCACTGTACTTTCATGAATTCAATGAGTGTTTTCTTCAATTTTAAAGAGAGATAAAATTAGGGGTTTTAATAAAAAGGATTGAAATAAGTTAAAAATATCTATTATTTCAACTATAATGAGATGGGGAACTATTGAAATTAATTCCCAATGTAACGAGGGAATTTACCTCAGAAAAGGATAACATGAAAGAAAATCATACACAATCACTATAATGGAAGTTAAAATCCCTCAATTTGTGATAGAAGATACTTTGATCATTAAATCTTTCATTATTTAATTCTATATCTAAAAAACAATTTACAGTTTTTAGGGATACAAATTTATCCCTTAACACTATTAGAAAGAAATCATCAATCAAGACACATAATGGTACAGATTATAATGAGAATATATTGATATTCTTTTTGTGATAGTGAATAGTTATTAACTAGTTAAAAATATGTTTGTTATACATATGTTTTTATATCAAATAATGGTAAAGGAATGTAATTTTCCTACATAAAGTTTATGTATTTTGACATGAACATTCAAAACATTACACAAATACACACCCGATGTCGATAAAGGTTTACTGTCTTCAGCAACTAGATACATAATATTATTATTTCATAAAAGATATTTAACATCTCCCATAAATATATTTTCATTTAGTAGTCATCATGGACACACCAAACATAATACATTCTTTATAACCTGGGTAAATGAAACTTAAGAAGGGGTGAGATAAAATTCACAATATGGGTAAAAATAGGAGTTATAGATCGATGATGTAATGAAATAATAAGATAATAATATGGGTATGAGATAATAACTAGGAAATACAAAGTTTATACAAAATATTTAAATATCATAAACATAATTCATGGAAAAATCATTATCATTTCAAAATACATGAATCATAAGAGTGGGAGTTCTTCATAAATCAATCATGAACCATAAGTTCATGTTATAAAAGTGTGGAAGAATTATAGGTATAGAAACCATTACATATTTAAAGGTTAACTGCCAAGACCATAAAATCATAACAGATAAATCTTTAACACATGTTTCCCATAGTGGATCAATCATATTGACTTATTTCTTGATCAATCACATTGATTTGTTTTATATATTTGATCAATCATGTTGGCTTGTTTCCCACAATTATATCATGTGATATAATACATTACCCAATGTAGTGCAGGGGTACATAATTGTGGTCTTTCCCATCATATAATGAAAACCATTCATTTTTTCTAGAATATCATAAAACATTCATCATGTCATCTTATCATAACCTATAGAGAGAAAATGGGTTTCATAAACATTTCATAATCTCATCATATCATAACCCATGGAGAATTTTTTTTTCTATAAACAAATCATCCTGATAATAACAAAACATCATTATAAAAAAATATTTTTGGTACCGTTTTTTCTTACCCATAATAAAATATAAGAAAAAACAAAGGATGTTGTTAATGATGAATAGACATACCATTATAACATTATTGGGGAAAATATTCATTCCATTTTGAAATCCACACATTAAAATATAAAAAATTATTAAATATTATGGGAAAATTGTATATAGAAATAAATATGGAAAAATATAAATGAATCTTCAAAACATTGAGTTTTCATGATTAGGGGTGATTCTGTTCATGTTTTGTATGTTAAAAGTAAACATTTATTTCACACTTCTGTAGAAAAGGTCAAAAAAAACTTCATTAATAAAGTGAAAACTATATTAATTTTAAAAGAATAATAAAAAATTATATATTTGTAAAAATGAATTCAAAATATCATAGGATAAAATTAAAAAAATTCTTGAAAATATTTTTAGAACATACAAAGTGTTAATTTAAGTGATTTTTGACCTAAGATAAAAATAAAGTCGGTTTTCCATTAAAAAAACTTTTGTTATCTTAAACACACAAAGCAAGGAAAATTAAATGAAAAAAATATTAATATTTAATAATCATAGGAGAAGAATATAAAATTGATTCATCAAATAAGGGGTATATAATTCTATCAATGAAAATTCAAGCATAAATAATCCCGATGAAAATATAATTGAAATATAAATCAATTACCTCAAGTATCATCTTTTATCATTCACAATAAAACATCCAATATGATAAATTTAGATTTGTTTTAAATATAATATATAATATTATATAATAATCATAATAATCATATATATCATATAATGTATGATTTACTTATGACATATTATCACCCATTTATTCACACTTTTTTATTTAAATCACTGTTTGGGGTGATAACTGCTTCATTTTTCAGGCATGTTTCCGTTTGGATGTCTTGGTATTTGTATATTTTTCATGGTTACATCATTTAAATAATTTTAATTATGATATAAATATCATTTTTATTTGAAAACAAAAATAACATATTTTTATTAATTAAAGGCAGAATGTTGATAAGAAAAACAAGAGCATTACCAGATAAAGAAACAAAAATGCAAGGAAGATATGCCTGGAACAAGGGGAGCTAAAGAAATAAATTACAAGGTAATAAACTTGGACAATTATAGTGAACTCTAGAGAAAAGTATCCCAATATAGATAAGGAATCATTAACATCATCGTGAGTAAATCGGGATGTAAGGAAGTCTGTCACCTTGTTTCCCTCTCACCATGTATGAAATAATTTAGTGTCGATGTCAATGAGTTTCCAAAATCGCTGAATATGGTATAAAATAGTCCATAGAGTATAACTGTGATTTGTTAGAGCTGTATAGAAAATTTTAGAGTCATTTTTAACTTCATATAGAGAATGATGATTGGATAAATAGAACTGGAACCCTTTGAGAAGTGTTAAGGCCTCCGTCTGCAGGGAGTCTCCTCTGCCAAACCATACACTATAAGCAGTGAACACACTCCCCCTTGGGTTTATAATAACCCCTATCCCCCTTATAATACTCATATAAAAAACCATTATAATTTATTTTCAGTTCTTTAGAAGTGGGTCTCCAATAGATCTAATGGCCCATTGACACTATGTTTTTACCTGCATGAGAGGTATACCAGTGACAAAGAACCTACCTCATTGAAGGATAGTCATCTCATTTTATCAGAAGCACACTCATATCTTCCATCATCCATATAGTTCTAGTAACCAAACACATCCTTGTTCATGCAACACCTTCAATGAATGATCTTTTCCTCGCCTCCCATATAAACCAACAACCGGCTGAAAATACGATCACCCTAGCCTTCTTCTACATTTGATTATTTCCCAAAATATAGAACAAACTCTCTAGAAACGAGTTTCTAGAATAGTCAAAAGATGACATACCATTGAGTACATCACTTAGTAGAGGTGGTAGTACACACGTTCGCACGAGCGATGTTTTCATTTTCCAACAGGTTGGCTGATAAAAATTTAGATATGATATTTTCATTAGATAAGAATAATTCTCCCATAAAAATCATTTATAAACATTAAAACAATAATAATTCTCACCTATAAATATATTGATGAATAATGAATTGTATCTCTATGTTGAGACAGAAGGTCGTATGTACCACACGAGATACTTTCACTTCCAATTTGATGAGAAAGATGGTGGAAAAAGGTGGACTAATAATCATGATAACATTTCATTAAATTGAGGAAACGTAATTTATTATTTAATGAATAACATAAAAAATTTATACAAGTTAAAATAATAATTAAAAATAAAGTGATAGGTTAAGATTACTACATATTATTTGAAACAACTCATTTAGATCTCATTTTAAAGACCTTGAGGATGGTATTTTGGGAATAACAAAACCTCTATAATGTGTATATGTGAGTTTAAAATATAATTTTATGGGGTTTTTCGATCTAGAAAACTCAATGTGGTTTGAATAATAGAAAAGAGAGATACCCTTTTATAAGTGAGGGGATGATCACTCTTTGAATTTATTAAAATATTAATATATAATAAATTAATTTTTTAACCGAAATACTCAATAATTGTAGTGATTTGAATATAAGATAAGATAAAGTTTAAATAATATCAAAAATAAAATGTGTAAATGTTTACGTTATATATTAAACCTTATCATTTAGTTTAGCCCATTACTTGACCTATTTTAACATCAACTATCGTACTGTCTTTTTCACTCTTTAAGAGTTATAATTTTACTTATGCTAATAAAATTGGATGATAAATGGAGAAGGGGTGAAATATTAGATCATATAATATTAAAATTTCCCTATTTGATTATTTTTAGTATTCTTAAGAAATTAAAGAAAATATTATTTTGGTAAAAAAAAATTAATGTCAATTTTGACACTATTCAATTAATTTGACATAAAATACATAAATACATGGTTTTAATTAGAATCAAATCATTTTAAACTAAAATAATATGTCATATTAATCTATAAAATTCATGAAAACCCATGAATAATTTCAATTATTTTATTATTAATATTTATAAAATCATTAAGTTTATTTTTCTATTAATTGAACAATTACTACGTCATTGTTGTATAGGAATTTAATATAATTATATAATTTGTAAACATTATAAAGAAAATTAAAAAATTAAAATAATTTCATTAATATTGAAATAGATATTTATATTTGTTCATAACATTTATTTTTCTTTATAGGGATATATAATAGATATTTAAAACTAAGAGAGTGACATTTTGTAACTCTCATTGATTTAAATATTCCATTGGTCATTTTTAGGAAAAATATCCCTTAAATGTTTAAATGTTGATCCTAAGGTGATAAGGGTTGAATTTAATTCAACCAATAAGAGTTATTATGAATAATTTTGTCCTTATTACTTAGTTTTAAAGAATAATTATTCAATTTAAGTTTATTAATTTAATTTATAATGATAAGAATACATTTCTTAAATAAAAACAGTTTTTCATAAAAAATATTTCTTTTTCTTTAAAATGATTTGTATTTTCATATATAATAAATTGATAACCAGTTAAATTATGTTATAAATGTGTAAAACATATGTTTTTTCCTAATTTATTTTCTCTTATTCATACCCACCAATCCAATGTTTAGCTGATTACTCTCACATTAAATAATAATTTTTTAATTGTATATCATGGTTGATTTAAACTCGGTGTTGCGTGTGACACAAGCTATAGAATAATATAAATTTACTCAAAGAGAATATTTTTAAAAATATTGCGGTGTTACATTATACCTCCATTAAATTGAATTCCAACCACAAAATTAATCACTCTGATGCAAACAAATGAGGATATCTCTATTTTAACCCATCCTCAGGTTCCCATAAAAATTCTTCAAATTTTTGATTTCTCTAGAGAATATTCACCATGTGAGTATTCTTGTTTCATAGAACATTATCACTCAGACCTAATAAGTCAATTATTGTTCCTTATAATAAGGATCATGCTCTAGTGGTATAAACTCTAACTTTAGTACATTTAATGGATCAATTATTTACTTCCTAAGGAAAGATACATAGAACACATTATGAACTATAGAGAGGTTTAGTGGATGTGGAAAGTGGAAAGCTACCATCCCAACTAAATAAAGTATCTAGAAAGGGGAAATATACCTAGAGATCAGATTTACCTTCAATATGAATCTTATAACTTTCTTCCTGGGATATGTTCACAGAAAAACCTTCTCACCAAATTCAAATTCTAGATCACACTGATGATTGTAAGTGCAACTTCTCTGTCGACTCTAAGTATCCTTGATCTATTATAGAATGGATCTAAATTTCATTACCATTTTCTTAGATATCTCAAGTCACAATATATTTTTTCTCTCTAACTTCATCCCAATATATTGGATTTTTATACTTATATCTATAGATGGATTTATATGGTTCTATCTAAATGCTCGAGTGAAAGATATTGTTTTCTTTATACCTGACTAGAGGAAGTTCTTGATCCCAACATCCTTTGAAATCCAAAGAACAAGATCTCAATATTTCCTCTAGTTTTTGAATGTTTATATCATACTTACCATATCTTTGTGAATGTTATGATGTCTAGAAACTCATCTATATACATGTATCCTAGTTAAGAATTCAGCAAAACAATAAGAAAAACCTTGGATCATGATCAGATATTGTCGAATGTGTTACTCAATAAAACATTTCCACTTCCTTATTATATATCCTAGAAAAAAATTTAGAGATAAATATTCTATAATATTAATGAAATGTTATTGATTTTTAAGGTAATTAACTATAATCCAAATAGAATTATTTACTTTAGATGTATTGAGGAGTTTGATAGAAAAATATATGGTAATGTTTCCCATTTCCATTCTTGTATTTGTAATGGTTTTAACATCCCCTTTGGATTTTGTCTCTCACCCTTAATGCTCTGGCATACTAGTGACTGAGATACATAGTAATCAAAATATCTCCTTATATCACCCCACTGGAAAAACTCTTTTAGATCTCTATACATCTTCAAACTTCTAATATTAATAGATAATGACAAACAATGAGAATCATACAACAACTTCTTCTTCAAATCTGGTATGGTTGGAAAACAAACACGATTATTGAACCTTTTAATTCCCTAATAGTCAAGGTTAAAATTAGAAACATTTCTCACATTTTTTGTACATATAAATATTATTTTTCCATATCTTTGATCTTAATTAGGATACATGTTTGAACATTCACTCGATAAAGATAAAATCTATCCCCTTTCTTCATGATATTTATATCCTTCCTTTAAAAATGAAAACATGTTGAACTCATATTATCTTCCATCATGTTCTCTTTCATAGGGTGGTAATGTGCTGAGTAGAGAAAACCTTTATTCAACTCCAACCACCTCTTATAGTACATATTAAACTCTTTATTTATGAAAATATATGTTAAAATTTTATGAATAATAAATACATCACACCCTTACCCATAAAGATAATTTATTTATATATATTATAAAAAATTAACAAAACCAAATCAAATCATGATTTGCGTAATTTTCATATGAACCTTCAATTTGAGTGAGGCATAATATATAACCATATTGTTATGTATCAGAACACAACCTAATCATTTTTTTATTTATAAATATATATTAAAACCCCTTCTCTATTATAGGGTAGTGTAAGAACATGTGGGATGATTATACATTTCTTTATCTTCGAAAAACATTCCTCACATTCATCTATCTAAAGAAACATAGATCCCTTCCAAGTTAACTTGTTGAGTAGAATAGACATCCAAGAGAAATCTACACAAAGTAAAGATAATATCCATCCAAAGAAGAAAACTATAGATGACAGTAACCTTTATTAGTATAGTTCATTTCTCAGTAAAATTATTCTTTGATAGATCCACTAAAATATCCTCACATGAGATAGTATTACCCTATAATGAAACTTTATGAATCCAAATTTCACACATGGTAAATTTTTCATATAACTTATCCTTCCTTAGGGTCCTCGGTATAATTATCCATTGATCTTAATTATCTTCCTTTATATCTGAATATATAAGAATAACATATGTAAATACTACCACAAAATTATCAAGTTAATATCTAAATACTCTATTCATTAAATCCATGAAGATAGTGGGGGAATTTGTAACACAAAATAGCACCACTAGAAATTAATTGTTTCCATAAAGTATATGAAATTTATTTTTGGGTATATCTTATATTATGAACCTTAGTAAATGACATCCAAAATAAAGGTTAATCTTTCAAAGGTGTTGATTTCCATGCAGTTTATCACAAAATTCATCAATATGGTTCATAGGATAATTGTTCATGATAATGATCCGGTTAAGTTGTATATCTTTAATATTGAGTCACACTAATCCATATTTATTCTTTAAAAAGAATATATGCACCCAAAGTTGATGTACATGTCTTAATGAATCAGTTTTCAAGATTCTCATAGAGTTTCTCATTCAATTCCCACAACTCAATTGAGTCCATTCTATATGGAATCTTTGAAATAGTTGTATAAAATAGTATGAAAACTATTAAGAACACAACTTCATGATTATATAGAATGCCAGGAAATTATTGGGGAAATAAATCAACAAAATCCTATAAAATTGGAATATCTTCGATGTAGAGTTTTTTCCCAACCATATGACATAAACATCTATCTGGAATAGGAATCAATACCCACATAATGGTTATAATTTCCATCAGAAGTTCATATTTATTATTACACTGATATATGGTTCTACATTGATCCATAATATCCAATGTGACTTCCCTTCCATGAAAATTGATGTGGGATTTATGTAAATTAGTCTAGTCAATTCCCAAAATAATAGAAAATTTTACTAGAGGGATAATAACAAGATTTTCATGAATTACATTCCCATAAACATCAATTAGAGAATAATTATTGACCTGATATGTGATCATCGTAACCTTAGGGGGTTTCACTAATAATTTAACATATAATCATTGGGGTAAAATTTTGAAAACCTTGTATATTTATTTAAATATAAAAGAGTGGGTAGAACTGGAGTCAAATAAGATAATAGTAGTTCTATAAAGGATGGTAAGTGTACCATATAAAATTTCCTTCTTGTAACCCACTTAGATAGTCATGATCACATAATATTTTAATTTTTATTTGGAATTAAGTTGTTTTTAATACCAAAAATCATAAAAAACCATTAAATTTGTGCATTGTTTGACATAATTTCCATAATCTTTGCATTTGAATCATTAAAGAATGTGTGGTGCATTAGTTGTTGTCTTCTTATCCTCTACTACATTTTCTAGAATATGTACACATTTTTAAATTCATAAGATTTGTGACCCTCTACCCCCTTATACATTTAAATCATTCCTAGTTCTATAAACGAAATTCCCCCGATGTATCTTAACAAAATTGTGGTATGTAAATGGCTATAATTTCATTCCACCATGTAATTTATTCAATTTTTCATGAGACTTGATTTTACTTTTCTTGTCAAAAGTATGGGAATGGTGTGAATCTTGAATTTACATTTATACATTGATTATAAAAAAAGGATTATTTCAAAGCTACAAAAGTATTTTACATATAACGACTTTCAAACACATGGTTTTAAGCCACCAAAGAATTGATCAATTTGTATTTTAGGGAAAATATTTATCCATAGGAATACCTCAAATGTCTTGTAAAATTTTCCTTATATATAATAATGGATTCATCATGTAACATCCCATTACCTTATGTCAAGTATTTCTCATCACTCTTTTTGTTTCCTTCTTTTATTGGTGCAATTTGGGACTCCGAAGGGTGAAAGACAACTGAGATGGTAATAGATTTCATGCAGAATATGGGCTATTTTCTATCTTATAGGAATTTTCCCATCAATAAATTATAGAAAATAAAGTATTAGTTACCAGGAATATGTTGTGAGTTTGGTTTTGAGCATGAAAATATTATAAACCATGAAATATATACACATCATGAAATGATCAGGATCAATATTTTAATATGAAGAAATGCATTTTTTAGTGGGGATTTTTAATTGTGAATTTACATGATGTGAAGGGTTTACACATCATGTATTGATCCTGGAATGTGTGTTTTAAAGTGCGTGAAGGATGATTTTATCTCCTATGTGGCATTAGCCTCTTCTCTCTCAACCTATGAGATATCTTATGAGATTTTGGGGACATATTATCCTTCTAAATCACTTTGTTCATCAATTTATCATCAGGGGTTTTTGCATCTCTCTAAATTTTCTATGTAACATTCTTCTGGGTGATAATCCATTGTCAGTTATGGTGTAGTGGGTGTGTATTCATTGAGGATATTTGTGGTTGACCTTATGTTCCTTTCTGGTTGGTAGATCTTGTTACAAGCGTGTGTGACCTGAGTTTGAGGTTGGTGGGTCCATATCTAGCCTATATTGGATAAAGTGTATTGATTTGATTTTATAAATTGTTTTATAAATGATTTGGATTGATTGAATTGTCTATATGGAAATGGTTTTCTGATAAAAGATATATTTTCCCTTATTTTGGTAAAAGAATAATTATTTTATAATAATTATGAAATTGATTTTTGAAATTGTATTAAAAGAATTTTTTTAATGATTTTTTTGAAAATAGAGCTCATTTGATGACTTGGTAATTTATGTGGAAGGTCTAGAAATGGGCCTTTCCTATTGATACTATAACAGGTTCACTAATGGGGTGTTACTCTACTCCATAGGCCTATTGTTATATGGATTTATTAAAAAAAAATTGGGTTTCACTTGCTGGTGTATTCTTATACTCTCTAGATTCAATACTTATATCTTTAGAATTGATTAATGTGGTTTTCTATATCATAGATATGGGTATCCTAACTAGCCTAAACTACAGTAATACTTGGTGTGATGTTACCTATGATTTGTTTTCTTGTAATTGTTTATCTTATACAACCCTGAATTTGATAAGATATGTGATACATTATTTTCTTTGATTTGGATTCTTGATGTATATGAAATGCTTTGAAATTTTTTTACCATAAGTTTTTTGGAACTATGGAGAAAAAGAAAAAAAATTACCATGATTTTGATATAAAAGTTGATTAACTGTTATCATGACTTGTTTTATTTAAATTTAATCATGTTTTTATTATTTTAATAAGACTTTATATGGAACAAATGGTTGGAATCCTACTGATCCTATTTATCTCGCACCATATGCGCCCATTTAGTGGTGCAATGACCTTGTTATGCCCTTCCATGATGGTAAAGAAAATGCACCATAGTGAGGCATTGAGGATTTTTTCAACTATTTCTAGGTAGTTGGTGGTGACATGGTGGGAGTTTTCTCATGCTATCACAAGGAGTAGCTGTTTTATTTCTAGTTTTCCTTTGCTATTGTACTTGTATCTTAGAGAATTTTTTGATTCCATTGAGTTTTTTGGCATCTGTTTTTTATTTTATCTATGAAATATATTCTTGTTTATTCTTACACTATTTCTTCTCATCATGTATATATATATATATTTCATTATTTCTACTTTAATATGGGTAAAA
This sequence comes from Viscum album, assembly GCA_963277665.1. NCBI lineage: Eukaryota > Viridiplantae > Streptophyta > Magnoliopsida > Santalales > Viscaceae > Viscum > Viscum album. The sequence goes on from OY728137.1 coordinate 789,653,031, forward strand.
TCAGTCCCTCTAGAAGTTTTTGATGCCTATGTGCTAGTCTTTATCCCATGGGGATCGATAATTACCTTCAGTTATGTGATGGTTCTGGTCAAGTACCAGTTTGAGAGGGTATTTGTGTCAGGTTCATTTCCATTTTGAATTTGAGTCGGTATGACTTCAACAGTCCTAGTATTGGGATATCTTATAGACAGAAGATAGTATTTTGGGGACTTTAGATATAGGTTTTGATGAGTTCATATCCAACCCTTTCTATGATGAGACTCGAGTAATCATGGTTTATTGGGATGTGTGTCTTTAATTTTGAGTTCTTGATCTTAATCTTAGTTTTTTCTTATGGTTTTCTAGTTTTTACTAATATTGTCCTGTTCTCTAATAATTTCTTCTATTTCATTATATAGTGGAATTACTCTGAGACATATTCCACGTGTTCCTTAGGAGGGTGAAGTAGATTCTTCACAAGGGAATATGCCTCAAGATTATAATATTATCTAGGCTATCATTTGAGTAGTTTGAGTTTTTGACCAAAATGTACCATAGGTCCAGAACACAACTATTGAGTTACAAAAAGAAGTTGTGGGAGAAAAGGATCAATCAAGGGCGTTCTTACGTCAGAATCCAACTTCCTTTAAGGGTATAAATGAACCTCAAGTGGTGAAGGACTAGATGGACAAGATTGATCAGATCATTGACTTCTTGTATAAACCAGGAAATATCAAGATGAATTGTGAGACATTCATACTTGAGGTCCCCATTAAATGATGGTGGGATTCCATGGTATAGGTGGATAGTCATGTGGTATTAGATTGGAAGGGTTTCAAGAATCTTCTCTTCAATAATTTTTTTCTATAGTCACTAATGATAGAAAAATATCTAGAGTTACTCTCTTTGAAACATGGGGATATTTTGGTGTTGATGTACACCAATTAGTTTGGGAAATTGGTTAATTTTTTGATAGAGGACGTAAATAAATACCAACTGAAGGCTTGATGATCATAAGAGTGGGGGGGGGGGGTTCTTTCTCAACATTCATCCTCCTTTGCACCATCAATTACAGAAAATGTACCCATGATTTTCTATCAGCGTGAAAAGGCTGAATACACTCGGAATTCTCTTCCTGCACATATGATGATATGAAAAATTTTTGACGTTATTTTCATCTGTATAATTCATTTCAGGCTATTTCTACTCCCCATTATGTCAAGGATCATCAGTTCCCAAGGCTTCTATAACACATTTGGATTATTCACAGACTAAATGTCTATATCTATATGCCTCAAGATTGAATCACCATAATGTATTAGATGAGTTTCTATTGGAATTAAATAATGGACCAGTGAAAATGATAGGTTCTATCTTAATTTTATCTTTAGTAGCGATTCATTTACATTATATAGGCTCTCCGTACTCATTTTTTCTTAATTTTTATTGATATAGTTGAAATTCTAAGGGAGATCAAGTCCATTATTATGGATCTACCAACACCTCATGGGAAGAGCAAAGACAAGGGATTTCATTGTACTTGTTCACTATCGAAACCTGATACTGATTAGATCTCATAATTATTCCAAGGAGAGTCTGATATGAGTTCTAGTCATGCCAAACCATTCCACATAGAGCATAGGCGTTTCTTGTCTTTTGTAGTAGTTGATCCGTAAAAAATTTATTATGTTTTTAATCTTCCCGCTATTGGTCGATACTTTCCTGATGTTTCTCTGTATGATTTATGTAGGATTTATCTAGAGATTGAGGTAGAATTTATAATTAAAATAGTTCAAAGTCTACATCTAATCTCAATACCTTCTTATCATATGGAACCAGTGGAGCTGAAGGAGCATAAGATTCAGTTGGATGATCAGATAAAGAAATGATTTTCTTTCCTAGTGTTTTTCCTTTGGTATTACCTATTCTCATCATGAAAAGAAAATATGGTTCAATCTGATTGTGTGTATACTATTAGAAGTTGAATCAGGTAATAGTATAGAAAAAAATATCATTTTCCCCATGTGGATGATTTCTATGACCTGTTATTGGGGTAAAATTGGATTTCAAATATAGATCTTTAATCAAGTTATCATCAACTTAGATTTAAATAGTTGGATATGTTGAAGATGTATTTTTGGAAAATATATTCCAATTATGAATATATTGTGAATCTTTTTGGTCTAACTAACACTCCTTAAATTTTTGTGGAATTGATAAATTAGATATTCCATGAGTATCTCAACAATTTTTTGATAGTTTTCAGGGATGATATTATGGATTATTCAAGAACCTGGGCGTGAGAATGAGAACTAATTGAGTTTAATTCTGGAAACCCTCAAGAGTTTCTATTTGAATGAAAATAATTCAAAATTAAATTCCTTAATATAAAAATAAAGTTCTTGGGACATGTGATTTCTAGAAAGGCTTATTAGTTGACCCTAAGAAGGTGAAGGCTATCTTGTTATAGAAATAGCCATGGAATGTCTTTGAGATTCATTGTATCCATGGTATCATTGGATAATACTAATGGTTCATCAAGTATTTATCAAATTTTGTGTCACCTCTGACTGCTCTTACTAGGAAAGTGGTAAAATTCAAATGCTATTCTATGTATATGTATTCATTTGATGATCTAAAAAAACTTTTAATACCATATTTTATTCGGATCTTACTTGATCCCAGTAAAGGGGATGTGGGTTTTTGTGATACTTATAGTATTGGTTTGGTTTTTCTAATTAGTTTTTAGAAATAATCATCTCCCCATGGGTCCATTATATAGGGTAAATTGTGCGATGATGGGTTCAAGGGAATTTCAGAAACCCTATATGGTGGAGATTATGTTTTGGGTTTGTCACTCTCTATATATGGGATTTTCTATATTGGGGATCATTTTTTTATCCCAACATCTTTGAGAATATTATTTATTTTACTATTTTATCTCTTCGTTGTTTTTTTCATAGAACTATTAATATGTATTATGAAATGAGACGGTGATTCTGGTGGTTGTGTAGGACGCGTAACATTATATATTATGTTTTCTCCTATTACACCATATAGTAGATAAAGGTAGATCACCTGAAACCTTATAGGTTTCAATATCCACTTCTAATTATTTTTAGGAAATCATATGAAGCATCCATGTACTTTGATGTTGGATTACCAAGGACTCTATATGGGAGGAATTCTATGTGTCGCAATTGATCAGTAGAAAAGGTCGGTTCACTTAATTATGAATAGGGAAACCACTAAATTTGAATACCAGGGTATGTTATATGTGAAATATATTGTGAGGCTACATAGAGTTCCATCTGCCATTTTTTTGGAAAGGGATCCTAGGTTTACCTCACAGTTATAGAATACTCTCCAAGAGGTTATGGGGAATCAAGTCAAGTGGACTACATCCTTCATCCATAGACAAAGGGTCAAACATAAAAAAATATTTAAGTTATAGAAGATATTATATATGAATCTATGTTATATTTACTTAGATCTAGGGATAGACACTTGGGAGTGGTTTAGTTTTCTTATAATAATAGTTATAAGTCATTGATCAAAATGGATCTCTCCTTGGATTTGTATGGTCGCTCTATCATGACACCTACTTATTGGTAAGGGGTAGGTAAACCTCCCTTATAGGACCAAGTATTGTTTATGAGACATTATTTAGGATTTGGGATATATGTCAACATTTGGTTATAACATAGAGTTGGTATAAATTTTATGCAGATTTGTGGTGTCGTCCTTTGGAGTTTTCCATAGGTGATCAGGTTTTCATGAAATTTTCTACAATATTTCATCACCATAATATTGTATAACATTGAAATTCATTTTCAAGACATAGTAAACCACTTTAGGTCTTTGAGTGTCTTGGTAATGTTTCTTATCGATTGTAATTTTCAGTCCTTTTTATGGGTATTCATGATTTTTTGTCACATATAACTACACAAGAAATACTATCCTGATCCGTCTATCATTTTGAGTTGGATTGATATTGAGTTAGAGCTAGTTGTTTCAACTATGGAGTAGTATGTATATATCATTATCTTTTAGGTTAGATTCCTTCATGTGAAGTCTATTACCTTGGTTAATGAATTGTGGAAACACAGGTCATATTCTGATGAGACATTGGAGCACACGTCATTGATGATGGAGAAGTTTCCTTACCTATTTCCATATATAATTTTTCCACATGAATTACCTAAAAATAAGAGCATTATGGTGTGGAATTTGTAACATATAATTACCTTATTTAATTTATTACTCATCTCTTGATTCGTTTCCCACTTTTTGGGTGTTCATTGAGACTCTAAAGGGAGGAAAACACTAGAGATGGTATGGAATTTTGTGCAAAATATGGATTGATTTATTTCTCTTATGAATTTTCATATAATGAAAGATTTAAACATCCTGTATTTTTTTTTAATTTCATGGGTTTGGTTTATAGAATGTAAATCTTAAATTCCATGAAAGGTGTACATGTAGTGAAATTTTCTTGATTAGTATATTAATCTGAGACAACAAGTTTTTCAACAAGACATTTTAATCGGGAATTTACACAACATGAAGGATTTACGCACTATGTATTGATCGCGGTAGGTGAGTTTAAATTAATTCATGGATTATTTTATTTTTTCCTCATTTTTAGCCTCTTATATCTTAACCTAAGGGCTCTTCCGGATGATTTTTAGACCTCTTCTCATTCCATATTTCTTTTTTTGGGGATTTACCATCAGGTTTTTTTCAATACATCTCTATCGATCTACTGTGTGATCCTCTTCTAAGAGGTGGTACTTTATTAGTTATGTTTTAGAGGGTGTGTTTTTAGTTCCTCTTTTCTTGCCATTTTGTTCATTTCTAGTTGGTTGATATCAGTACAATCATGTTTGACTGAAGTTTCAGGTAGTTTGTTCCATCTCTTACCTATATTATATGAATTATATTTCCCTAGTTTTATAAATTGTTTTATAAATAATTTAGAATAAATTAATTCTCTGTGTGGAAATGGGTTTTTGAGAAAACATAGGTTTTCACTTGTTTTTGTATAAGGAAATGAATTTCAAAATTGATGTGAAATTTATTAGTGTAATTTTTTTCAAAACATTTTTTTAATGAAATTGTTTTCAAAATGGAGCACATGGTAATTATTGGCTTCTTAGGTGGAAGGTGTGGTAAGATACCTTGTTTATTGATACAATCAAGGGGTTAAATCATGGGGTTTTCCTCTTATACATAAGAATATTGTTCTAGGGACTTGTTAGAAATTGTTTAGCGGTTCAATTATGGGGGTTTTCTTATTCTCTCTTTATTTGATGAATATATTTAGATACTTGAAATATAGGATTGTTGATTTCTTCAGTATGGGTGTCCTAGATTTCCTAACATGTTGTGATCCTTTTTGTGATGTTACATGTGCTTTTGGATTGTTTTTTTAACTTGTACATCCATGTATTTAATATGATATGTGATATATTCTTTTCTTGGATTTGAAAACTTAATATATATGAAATTATATCACTTTTATTATCTGGAATTGTGGAAAAAGCGGGGGATGTTTTAGCATGATATTAATATAAATCCCATTTAACTATTTACCATTGATTATTTTCCTTAATGATGAGAAGGTTCAAATTATTATAAAGATATCTTAAATGAAACACTTTTGTGGGATCCTATTGAGCATGTTTAGCTCGCACCTTTCACACCCCTTCGATGATGCATAGATAATGTTATGTCTTCCAATGTAGGGAAAGGTAGGGCATCATATTGAGATATTTAGGGTTCTATATTAAAGTTTTGGGTAGTTTATGTTGATATGATTGGATATCTCCAACGATATCAAAAAGAGTATCAATTTAGGTTCTAGTGTCCTTTTTTATAGGCTTTTATCATGGAAATTGTTTAGATAAATTTGAGTTTTTCGCTTCTGTTACACTATTTTTTTAAAATATATTTTTGTTTATTATTAAATAATTTCTTCCCATTGTGTGTTTACATATATGTTTTCTTCATTAGTATTGGATTCATTTTTCTCTCTAGTTTTTTTAGTTTTCGGCTCCTAGTCACAAGCCCATGTGGATCAGGAATACCCTTCTAGTATGTCATGGTTCGTGTCGGGTACCAGTTTAAGAGGGTATCTGGGTCGGGTTCATCACAAGTCATCCTTTTTGTTTAGATTAAGAAATAAATTGTATATATTTGTACATAGAATATGGGGTATTTTCTTAATAAAAAATATATTCTTATACTCATCCCATATTATATATTAAATGTATTCCTATTGACTCATGTTCTAAATAAGATTCTACCATTGATCAACTTCTACTTCCAAATGATAAATGGATAGGATAACCTTTTCATTTTATAATTATTGGAGAATATAAAATATTATATTGATGGTGTTTATCCACGTCTCATCTATTAGTGGACCAGAATACCCACTAATATAAGGTGGATGTTTTCTCATAAAAGGTTCAACAATAATTTTTTCATTCCTTTGTCCATTTGGAATCTCAACAAGATTCAAGTATTCAGAAATTTTCATGACCATAGCAACAAGATTTTTCATTCCAGAAGCCACATCATTTATTTTTTTCAGGTGAATATCATTGTATTTTCCATCATATTCATTATCAGTATGATGTATTTTGGTTCCAACCATTAACTAAAACCAAAAATTTAAATTTTGAGAAAAAATAATTATATCAAAAAACCTTAAAATTAGGAAAAAAACATTTATAAGACATATAAATCATTAGACCTTCTTCTAAATCTAATAATAATTATGTTTAAATTAGGTGATCCCTATTTATTAAACAAACTTTATTATGTAATCCTATACATAGAATTATCCCCATGGTTCTCACTAAAGCTATCTCATCCTAATTTCCAATGGATAAAAACCTGTGATATTATACCAATTATAAAGTACCAATCTTTTCATACATATATATTACAACCTCTTATGTGAATATTCAACACATTCCACAAATAAATTCACAAGGACCGTAATTTTTTATTGTCTTCAGGGAATAGAAACACAATCTTATTATTTATTGGAATAACTTCAATATCTCCCATAAAGATATTTCCATTTAGTAATATTTGCAGAAATACCCTACTTAGTCCTTTCATTATAACATGGGTAAAAGAAACATAAGAATGTTTGAGCTCAGATCCCCAATAAAGGTAAACATGAGATATTTCTATCAATGAATATATGAAATAATTGGACAATCATATGGGTATGAGATCATAACCATAACATAAAATTTTATACCTAATATATCCAAAATCAGAAACACGAGTCATGGAATAAATCATCATTATTTCAAAATCCATTAATCATTAGAGTGGTAAGTCTTAATAAATTAATCCTGAACCATATATTCATGTCATAAAAGTGCAGTAACAATATTGGTATATAAACAATTTCATATGTCAAGGTTAACAACCAATACCATCAAATCATAATGAATCATCCCTCAAAACATGTTTTTACTAGTGGATCAAGAACATTGACTTCTTCTTTTAATCGATCAAGAACATTTACTTTTCTCTCGTAATGGATGAAGCACAAATTTTTTTTACATTAATGGATCTAGCACATATTCTTGTTTACCATAATTATCTCATGATATTTATACTTTAAAAAATAAATTGGAGGGATATATAATCATCAAAACACCCACAAAATATTAAACCTCATATATATATATTCCATAAGACCATAAAATATTAATAATATCATCAAATGATAAATCATGAAATTAAAATAGGTGTCATAAAAACTTCATAATCTCATCATAGAGAAACCCATGGAAAATAATGGTTCTCATAAACATCTTGTCATCAAAATCATAAACAATACATAGAAATAATAAGTATTGAACCATAGGATCATATCCCTAGTAAAATATAAGAATCATCAAAGTTTGTTGTTGATGATGAATAGAAATACCATTAAAAAATTCTTGAGGAAAATATCCTTTCTATTTTGAAATTTATTATTTAAAATCTAAAATAATAAAAAATATTTTGGAAAACATTTTATTTTATCATATAAGTCATATATATTCATAAAGATGGTAGGTTGTACGTACACATGAACGATGCTTTCACTTTTTGATGGATTCAAATATTTAAGGTTAAATAATTTTTAAAAATTAAAGTATAATTATTATATCATATATGTCATATAAATTAATAAAATTCATCCTTATTTCTATCCATGTAAAGGTGAGATAAAAAATGAATGGAATCTCATTGTGGAGGTGGTAGTCCATACTTACGTATGAATGGCGTTATCATTTTCCAATATTTTGGAAGGTAAGAAGTTAGATATTATATTATAATTAAAAATGAATTATTATTTCATAAATATTATATATATACTTTTACCCCAATATAACACTCATCCAAGCAAAATGGTGATGAAAAATTATTTGTATCTCTAAGTGAAGATTTTAAGTCATACGTATACAGAATAAAAATATTCACTTACCATTTGATGAAAAATAGGGTTGATAATTATGGTTTTATAATCATAATTACATTTAAATAAATTTATTATAAAAAATTCATTATTTAAATAATAATATAATATATTTATTTGGGCTAGAATAATAATTTAAAATAAAGTTATCGGCTATGACTGTTACCTCTTCTTTAAAAAAACTCATTTCAATATACTTTTAAGGGCCATAGGGATGGTACTTTTGAAAGAAAATACCCACTATAATGTGTATAATGGAGTGAAGAAGATAATTTTTTGTGGTTTGGTGAGACAGAAGACTCAACGTTGTATGGAGAAAAGAAATGACATGTTCCCTTTTATAAATGAGGGGAGGGGCACTCTTGTAATTTCATAAAAGAATAAAATATAATAAAGTAATTATCTAGCACAAATGTCTCAAAAGGAAAAGTATTCAAATATAATATAATATATTTATGCAATACTATCCACCAATAAAAATTTTATTGTTTTAAGGGTGTTTTTAAAATGTATCTTATGGTTTAACCCTTTAGTTAACTTATTTTAACCTTAATTGTGGTAACATCTTTTTCACTGTTAAGAGGTTATAATTATACTCAAAAGGTAAAAATTGGCCCATAAATGTCAAATTGGTGACATCTAAGATCATATATTTTCCATCTAGTCCTCTTTCATGATTCTTTATTATTTTAAATTAATATAATAAAATATTATTTTGATAAAATGTTATTATTGTCAATTTTGAAAATATTCATTAAATTTGACTTAAAATACATAAATAAAAATTTGGAATTCAAATATAATATTTTTACTCAATAATAATTTGTAAAATCCATCAATAAATGTTTTGGGTCACTATAAATCATTCAAATTTTATTATTTTGAATATTTCTAAAAAAATTATTTTATTTATCTATTAATTGAAGAATTATTGTGTCGGCGTTCTATAAGAATTTAAGATTACTATATAATTAATAACATATATAAATAAATTTAAAACATGAAAATAATTTCATTAATATCATTATTAACATTTTTAATCATTCATAACATTATTTTTTCAAATTTGGACAAATAATGGAAATTTTAAACTATGTTAGTGACTTTTTGTAACTTTCTGTTATTTATCTATTATATACATCATTTTCAAGGAAATGTGTCCCTTAAATAATTAAATTTAGGTCATAAGGTCATAAGTTTAGAATTAAATTCATTCGATAACAATTATAATAAATAATTATGACTTTGTCACTAGTTAAAACCTAAATTAATATGAATTTCTCTTTACTAAGGTGATAACCATTAACAAAGTTACTCTTCATAATGCCTAAAAATAAAAGGGATCTATTTAAAAAATTTGAACCTCATAATTCTAAATATATAATTCATTTTATTAAATTCAATTTCTATAAGTTCTAGAAAATAATTTTAAAATAAGCACGCAAAACACAATGAAAACTCATTTTTAGAAAAAAATATATCTTTAAACCTAAAACTGGATTTTTTCATATCCCATGTCAAAAAAGATATTGTATAAATGCTAAAATATTTATTGAATATAGAATACATATATTTTATTAAAATAATTCACTAATAGTAATTAATTTAAATTATTAAAATCTTAATACATTACATGAGTAAAAATAGTTTTTCAAAAAAACAATTCTTATCCTTTCAAATGATTAATGTTTTCATTTCTAATAAATTTATTACAAATAAATTTATTTTATAGTCATGTAAGTTGTATGTTATTCATAATTTTTTATTAATATTCATAATTTCCAATCTAACAAAAAAGAGATAAATATTACATTAAATATTTTAATTTTAAGAGTATATCATAGTTTATTTAAACTCAGAGTTGTTTGTAATGAAAGCTATCAATGAAAATAAATTTATTTGAAAAAAATATTTTAAAAAATATTAATATTTTACAATAATAATTATTTTCAGAGATTAATTAGTTTCAATGATTTAAGAATTAGTATATAAATAATTAAATAATATATGTTGAATTAGGGGTTTTATAATTTCAATGTTAAAGTACTATAGTATTTATATGGGTGTTATTATTTATTTTCTATAAATTAATGTATTACATATTCACAAGAAGGTTTATTCATATTGAGTATTATCTTAACTTTTTAGAATTATTTTTTTAGATGGGTGAAATAACATTTCATTATTTTAGGGATCTTATCATCCATTAATGGTTTCTTTCCATTCTTCATAAACGAATAAAGTCTTTTAATTTATTCTTCCTTAGAGAAGAAGATGAAGGTGATTAAAATGCCCAATCAAAATAAAAAACTCACTTAAAAAGTTAAAATGAATCAATTAAATAAATTTTATTATAATTCCACATACCCAAGTAAAGGTAGATAAATATTTCATATTTTGTGTGGGATGTATCAATTAATTTTTAAGGTAATCTTCTGGAAATGAATTTATAAATGTATGTCTTATAATAGTAGACATATTATTTATTTATTAAATGATAACCTCCTTATAATTAACCTAAAAATTAAAATTCCGGATAATATCTATTTAAATGTTATGATATAATGAATATTGATTAAATTTGACAGGATTAAATATTTATAATGAGGTGGGAATATAACAGAAAACTATTTTATTTTTCTTTAAGTAAATTCTACGTTTGATAGAGAGCACCACATGCAACCCTGATCTTAAAGGAACCATAAAATAATATTATTTAACTGTAAATATTATAACCTAGTCATTGACTTGGAATATATGAATAAGAGTAAGTGAATTATCAAATTTATTTAAAATTATTTCTTTATTAAAAATAATGAACTAAATAAAAGAAATATAATAATATAGTTTTTGTTTCTAGGAAATGTATAAGAATAAATTAATTTTATTCCACAATAAAACTTTATTCATTACAATGGTTTTTATTTGTTTTATATGGGAATAATTAGAATAAATTTTAAACATTTTTTGAGAATTTATTTGAAAAAAGGAACTTTAGTTTTTAAATAATCATGAAAAAATTATCTTCAGGTGATGTTTTTAGATTTTTCAGAAATAGTTGATTTTTTGTAGATTAATAAAAAATTCTAATTAAAAAAAACTATAATTTGTATGATATTATAATTATATAATAATAACATAAAAAACTAAAAAAATTAAATAAAAATATACATTTAATAATTATTATAGTGAATATAAAACATATAATTTTGAACTTATAAATATATTTTTAACATTTTAAAATCTAAGTAAGGTTTTTGTTCAAATAAATACTATTGTAAGTGTTTATATCATAATAATGATTTTACATGGTTTCATTAAGTTTTTTTAGTTTTAAATACATATATGTTTCCTTTTATTTAACATAATACATTTAATTCCATTAAAATTGACATTATACTTTTTTCTTATGTAAAATAATGTACATATTTAAAACAATTATTTTTCTAAAAATGGATCTCAGGGTTTTATAAACTTATATTAAAATTAATTTCTTCCAACTGAATAAATATAAATTTTTTAAAAGGATTTCAATTTTTCAACCATTATAATTAATATTAGGTAACAATTTTAGCTTAATTTTGTTTTATAATTAATGGTAAAAGGATTAAAAAATTATTATCATGGTCAAGGTTAAAACGAATTTACCTGGGTTTAAACAAAGAGATAATGGTAAAATTAAACTTGTAAATATCAAAACCATATTTATTGAATATATTCATACCTTATATTATATTACCTTCAAATACTTCTCTACTTTTTATAAAATTCATGAAAAAATGGCGTTGTATTATTAAAATATTTTAACTTATTCCATGTGTATCCCTCCCCTCACTTATAAATTGGCACCTCATATTCTCCCTTATTCAAAAACTATGAGAAATATATATTTTAAAATACCTTCTCCAAAACCATCCTAGATTCATTACCATATTTCTTGAGTATTTGATATTCTACTATGACCATCATAGGAAGGCTTAAGGTGAAAACCATAGAGGTATCTGAAAGAATAGGTAATCATTTTTACCAAATCATTCAAATTTTATTTCTTATTTTAAATATTGTAAATATATTATATACATAATATAATATTTAATCTAGTATAATTAATATAAAAATATTGTTTAATGATTATGAGAAATCCATTTTCCCCAATATATTCTTCATATGAGAACTTAATGTATCACTCTTGCGTACGTACGTATATATGACTATCTCAATGAAAGATATGTTTCATTTTTAGTATACTATTATAAAAGGTTCTAAAATTGTATATAATAAATACATATAATACTTATGATATTAATAATAACTTTTATATGTTATATTAAGATTATACCTTATCTTGTTCTTACTCATTCTGTCTTTATAATACGCTCTTATTTATGTTATTTTTACCACCCAGAGAAGTGATGTAATAAGGGTTATGAAATGAATAAATTTGGATTTTAGAATACTAGTTATGTTTTATAATCATAATATGTACAGTACATTATTAACATTGTAGATATTATGGAACCATGATCAAAGTTTAAGGACCAAAGCTATTGAACCAAAACTTGCATGTAAAATGGAAGAGTTATCACCTGGAACCGTGATTTTATAACAAATTATTAATAAATAAGTGATAATATGTTATATATGGATTATATGTGATATTAAAATTATGAATATTTATCTAAAATAGAAATATAATAAATTTAAATTTATTATACCTAAGGTTAAGAGAACATAATACACAATTCGAACTTGAGGTAGGAGTTTCTCATCTCACTTTTGTTTCTGTGAGATATATGACATATTCACAACTTGTATATTTCATATAGTGCATATACATATACATTGATATTTTATATCAGAAATATATTCATATTATTGGTAATTAATTTATCATTTCAATTTATTTATTTCATTGTGGTTATGATACCTAAATTACTATGGTGGTCATGGTTTTGTGATATGATCTCACTTTTTATCAGGATTATTTATGATTAAATTTACAATGATAAAATTATATGATATATATTTCAAAAATATTATTTATTTTAGAATAATATGTTTATTTATATAAATTAACATTTTTCTTTTCATTCTCCTCTCTCTAAGTACATAAAAGTATGAAATAATATTTTTAAAGAAAATTAACTTTGTTTTTCTATTCTGTGTTGAATATTTTTCTTTTATATACATATTTTCTTCAAATTGTTTTTATGAATATTTTCACTACTCTAAATTTATTCCTAAATTCATTCTTATGAATTTTTTAATTTCTATAATAAAATTAAATGTAATATTCTAGTCATTTTATAAATGAGGTACTTTTTTCCAAAGGTGTGAACATAATATTCATTTTAACATTTACCGCACAAACAATTTTTCCTACCATCATGAATTTTTTTTACTTTGAATCTTACTTTACGAGTTTCAAAGTTTGTTTTGAAATTAAATTATTTACCTAATATTCTATATATTTTATAACTTTAAATAAGGGATTTAAAAATAGAAATGTAATTTTCCAAATAAATGTTTTATTTTTATTTTAAGGTTATTTTCACATATATCAACATACTTTGATGAATATTATGATTTATTGGTGATATAATATAATGATACTATCCACCATATTTCTATAGATGACATATGATTGTGTTTTTCTGTTTATTTACCCAGGAAAATATTAATATTCAATAATATATTATTTCAACATGAATCTATATATTTACTTTGTATTGAAATTTTATTAATTTATTTTATATCATGAATGAATTAGACTTATAAACTGAAATTTGGGGCTCTTTATATCACCTCAATGCATCCACCAGTATCATGTAACAAAATATTTTTTGAATTTGATGTATTATTTACCTATATATGTGTGATGTCCTGGAACAATGCCACAGTGGTAAGATTATGATTTTCGGCATGATGAATTATATGAATACGAAACTAGTTATTATTATCCTACTTATTTTTTTTATTTTCATGAAATTTAGGGATATTTACCACTTTAATGATAATAGTTATATATAATATTTGATTATTTCATATTTATATCTTATTATTCAAACTTTATTTATTTAGTGAAAGATTTTGTTGTACGTTTTCCTTTACTAATCATACGATCACACAATTTATTATGTTTTGCATGACCCATCATACCAATTAGGTATATGTGACTAATTATAGGGATATTCTAGAAGAAAAAATAAATTTCTCACACAAATTCGTTGTTTTATTTCATGCTATAAAATTTAATGTGAGAATCAGGCATGTGTGTAGTCTCTCATGACTACTAAACTATTTGAATTTTAAGGATTTAACCTCTTGTGTCTAATTTCAATATAGTAATATATCATATTATTCTATATTACTAAAGATGGGGTGTTACAATATTGAATTAATGTGGAAACCTTATTTTTATAAATTTAATAATAATTTAACATTTTTAAGAAATTGGTTCAATGGTTAATAATTAGTGGTCACTGAGGGATAATTGGGTGAGTAATAGGAACCCAAGGGAATGGAATTAATATATTTGGATTTCAAATTACATTGAGTTTAATCAAGGAATATATATTATTATTACATTTTAATGATATTATATAATGAGTCATATTGAACTTAAAGGATGATCTTTGTCAATCAATGTGGGGAGATTCTTTGTCAAGAATATCTGAAAATAATTAAAGATTTGCAATACATGTTTCATGAAAGGGTTGATTACCTTAATGACAGTAATGGAAATAATTCAATTTACATTTATTAATGATTTAACTCAATGATGTGTTTACAAAATTGAAAGTGAAAATAAAATGTATTATTGAATAATTAATTACATACAATGGTTAAATAAAAATAATAGTTTTGTTAAATAGAATAGATAAAGTAATTGAAAGTGAGTTATTATATACCCATGATAATGATAAATGAATTATGAAATTTATAATAAACTACACAAATGAAAACTGACGCTAAAGATCACTGGTGGATTCCTTAAGGGGTGTTATCAAGAATCAAATAAATAAGAGTCACCTAAATGATATAAATGGGTTCATTTATATCTATACACAACATTTTTTTATAATAAATATGTCTAATAAATATGAAGAATCATAATTTTGGTGTATAATGACTTTTTTAGGCCATTAAGAGATATGAAATGATGGAACATCGCTGAGGAAGGGTTGTTTCACTAGCGATGAAAAACCGTAATGAAAGAAAATAGAAGTTTCCTATGATAATTCTATGAGTTTTGGAAGTAGAGTTATGATTTTTTTGTGTAATTTTTTTAAATGTTTTAATATTTATGATAATGATTCAGATGGATTTTAATTGTCTGGGGAATATATATAGGATATATCCTGAGTTACTTCTGATAACATGAACATGAATCTCAATATGGAAAAGTGATATCTTCTATTTTGGGATATTTATAACAGGATAATTTAATAAAAACATTTATCTATTCTTGAATTATAACTTACTCTCAATGGGTTTAAAAAGTGGGAATCCATTACGGATGACATAGTATATGTATTTCAAAATGGTAAGTCTTTTGTAACTAATTAAGGGATCCCTTGTCGTGATTGAGTTGATTTTTGTGAGTACTCATCTACCTTGAGATGTTATACAACATGTGATAAGCGAATAATGATGGGGTCATAACACTTTAGTGTATTCCCTTTCACTCACCCTCTTAATAGGTATAGATTTAGATGTTAGGGACTTTCCATTCTCACACACTAATCTAGGTAGATACTTATAATTCCTTATACATATATCTTGTAACATCTTAGATTTCTGGTGAATGTTTTTTATGAATTTTATTTCATAAATAAAATATATAAAATTTAATTTAATTTCAATTTTTTGTTACTATTGATATTAACCAAGATTTTATATACGTATTTATCATCTAAGTTGTTTCCTTTACAAGTTTTTATTAAAAATATAAATTTAAATATAATGTAATTTTACTTATTAAAATAGTTTTAAAAAATATCATTTACTTTTTTACATATAGTTTTATTTGATAAGTGCATTAATTTGTTAATATATTTAATTTCAAATCATCGTGGTAATTATGTCATTATCATCTAGTATTAAAAAATTATAATACATGTTTTCATAGTCACCAAAATTTAATATATAATCATTGAAAGTGATGATTTATGAAATTTCATCTAAAACTATTACTATATGGTTAAATATAATTTTTACACTAAAATAATACATTTTAATGCATTTTTAATTTACATTATAGTTCATTTAATATCTAAATGTGTGTCATCATATTTTGTGTACATGTTTTATTATTCTATGAATTTCATTTTAAAACATTAAGTAACATGTTTTAAAATGGAATAAAATTATGAGATATTTACTCTTTTTATTTGATAATGTAATTGCAGAGATATATGGTAGCCTATTATAAAAAATTATAAATTTTTATTGATAATTTAATTTTTAGAAAGGTAAAATTGGCATTAAAATACCATTGTAACCATATTTTATAAGGTTTATAGCACTTGAACCACATTCTCAATTGGGTATTTAGAAAATAAATTAAACTTAATTAGGATAATAATATAATAAAATGTATATTTTTTACATGTATAAACAATAATTTTCAGTCATATAATAATTAATAGATAACACCAAAAATACATGGAATAACTCATTAAAAATAAAAATAATATTATTTTTAAATAAATAGTTCCCCATGTATTGTATGATTTTATTTAGAAGTTATATTTATAAATAATATAATTTTAATTTCTTAATATTTATTTAATTTTGGAATTAAATATATAAAAATTAAATTATTTTTAATATTTGTTATTTTACTGATTATGTTTATTATTCCACGAAATAAAAAAATAGTTTTTATAAATCCCATAAAATTTATGACATCATCATTATATAAATATGAATCAGAAACCTATAGAACCTTTCTAATAAGTAAATTTTTTTTAAGGATTTAAATTATAAATTTTAAAATAATAATTTTAATTTATAAACATATATATGAAATTTTTGTCCTAAAGTCTTATTTTATTCTAATAAAATTCAATTTATTCTTCATTACCTTTAAGTAAGTGTTTCTAATATTCCATTACTTTTATTAATTGATATAAAAGTAAAATAACCCTCACTTATTAATTATATAATTTTTAATTTCACCTGAATCAATAATAGTCATATTCTTTGGACTATATGATTAAATAATCAATACATTATTCTAAAACACCCCTTTCCTATGGATATATAAACTCCCCTCCTCTACCCATTTATCATCACACCAAAAAATCTTTCCTTTTCAAATTATTATCACATATTCATCTCAATAATTTCCTTTATGCATCCTTAATCCACTCATGTGACCAAACTCCCCTCTGCTGAAGTATTTAAACTCATTCTAAATCACGTAACTCAAAGATCAAGGTAAAGGTCTCTAATCCACTTTATCATTTCTTATATATGATTCTTTTCCATAAAAATATTTTGAACATAAAATTATTTTTATAACATGATTCCATTATATGAGTATTGGAATATTTTTTATCCATTAGTTTTGATACATCATCCATTACCTCTCACTAAACTCTTTTATTAACCATTTCTATATCAAATACAAATTTTTCAAGAATTATGTCTCTTAATTTTGATAAATATATCACTATTTTTAATAATATAAGTAATCTATATTAGTGACCCAAAATAATATATTAATTAAAATATAATATTTTATAATACCCAAATATTTATTGGGTTTCACCTTGGTATAAACTCGTTTGAAATAATTTCTCTCGGAGATTGTTTTTTCACTAACTAAGTGAAATATGTAGTTTTTAGGAACGTATAACTTATATATATATATATATATATATTCATAAAAATCTATTTCTTGATTGAATAAAAATTAATAATCAATAAATTTAATAAATATGGTTCTAGAATAGAAATGTACATTAGTATATTCATTAATAAAATCAATTAAATTTATTAATTGTAATTTCAAAATTGGGAGATTTTAACCACTCTTTAAAAAACATCAACATAACTTCCATTAAATGATGATTATACATCATAACCATATAAGAAATGTACATATCCTCCTTGGACATTCAAGAGTTAATGAACATATAATTATGTATTGAGGACCGAAATCACCATACCAAAGCAAGAAGGGGTACTAGTAATGACTCTTAATATCTTATGTTATGGGTCACAGGTAGTGATGCCTAATACAATATTCTATGATGGAATTGGTGGTTAAAAATGAAATATGTCAATATTTTATATGTTTATGTTTATTCCGAACACATATGACAAGTGAAAAGGTATTATTTAGCATTAGTTTCTTTTCAATTTAGACGTTGGTTTTTAACCAACTTCTTTACAGGTGACGTAAAAAATAATGTATTCAGCATCAGTTTTTTAAAACCCAGTGAAAACAATGATAGTGTGCATAGTTTTTGACATCAGTTATTAAATTAAACTAACGCCAAAAAGTGTTTTGGGTTTGTTTTTTGGTGTCAGTTTCCTCTAAAAACTATCATAAAATAGTTTATTTTAATGATTCTTCGTATATTTCTATAAAAACTGATGAAAAAATTTGAAAAAATTAGAAAATTTTGAATATTACATCCCCATAATAATCAAAATCCTTATCATTAAAATGTAGTAGGAAAAAATCAAACATCATGAAACACTGACTAAAAAACATCAAAAAAATACAAACTTTTATCTTCTTAATCAAAAAATTATTTGCACATTTGTATTATATAGTATAATTAAAAAATACAAACCTGAAATATATAAAATTATTATAGTTAGTTGTTTTTGAAGCATTCGTTCAATATAATTATGTTCAAAAACCAATTATAACAAAATAATTAAAAGATTTTTGAACATATTTTACTATGAAAATGTAATACTAATAAGAAACATAAGCATATACATATTTTAAATCCTAATCATACTAAAAAAGTAGTTCACAAAACAAGATCAAAGATGGTTAAGATCTTCTAGTTTATATGAATCGACATCATTGAACATCTAAAATAACTTTTAATTATATAAGATTAAAAATAGAACACTATGAAAAAATATAAAATAATTAATATGACTGACCTCACCACAATCAGTTGTTACCCCTATTGTTATTATCTCATAAATGAATTATATAACATAATAACCACATTTGAAATATCCTTGTTGATGATGGCACTACAGTTAATAAAATATATAACTTGATAATAAAAACCAATATATAAATATATATATATCCAAAGATAAAAATAATATCTAATATAAAAAATAATTACCTTTACTTTCACATATTCGATTTCATTTGGATTCTATTTTGAGAAGTGATCCTGGCTAAATTTTTTCCATGACCTACATTTTCATACATACAAACTAATAATATATGTATAAATAATGATAATTAAACAAAATGAGCATATAAAAAACAAAAAACTTTCTTGTTTAACAAGGTAGAAATATTTCTATGAACACCACATAAAAAAGAGCAAAACCAATATAATTTGTTTTCACATGGGAAGAATATGCCTTACATCCAATTCACTTATAAAACAATAAAGTTCACATTTAATAAAATTATAATAAAGATTAGTTCATAATTATGTTTCTATTATTACCCATAAAAAATGGCATAAACCAACAACCAATATTCATCATTTATAACATATCACATATATATGCCACTCTATTTTTAGTTGACACATATTCCATATCCGTTGAAATATATGTTGGATCTATGAAACCATAAACACTTGGGTTGTTATTTTAAATAAGTATCATTGTTAAATAATTAATTTAAAAAGTAATATAGTCAGTCAATTTAAATCATCTGTAATTAAAAAATAAAAACTGAATGGCATATTTACTTAAATAAAAAAAATTGAAACGCAATCATGCTGATATCTTTAAACTAAAATAGATCCATAATATCTCTTTAGAATATTCTAAATGGATATTCTCTTTCACATATATCATATAAAATCTGAATCTCATATATATTATCCAAGGAGAAAGAAATATGAGATAATCTTTCTATCCCATTAATAAATATCTAAAACAGCTACATGTTTTTGTTCCTTAACCTTTTAATTCCTTTGTGCCATTTCATTGGATTCTAGATACTCATATATAAGGTAAATCTCAGAAAACATTTTAAGTAATTTTCAATCAGATTTAATTTATATTTAAGAAAACACATACTATATTTGAAAGATGATAAAGAAGGCTAGATGGAAAAAGTTAATAATGACCCATACAATCCCTAACTTTGGTAATCTCTAAGGTAAGGATTGTTAGTAGAGTAGTATGATCAATAATATCATGTATCAATACCCTAATTTGACCCATCAAAAGAGTCAGGTGATGTACAAAATGCACTAAAAAATGAACAACTCCAAATGCTACAATATGTACATTAGGATCTATGACATACAACTCATAGTATAAGGTTATGTCCATGCGGGGAGGTGTAGGATTAGAGTAGGTAGGTTGGGAAGGTTGGGTGGGATGGGAAGGTTGTGAAAACTATGATTGTCTTATCATTTTTTTTTAACATAGCCTATTGCACAACTGCTGGAATTTGATCACATATGGACTCTTTTATATATTTTAACTAATCTTTTATGGATTAAATTTCTATGTTTCTTGATTTTTTTTACTTTGATGGCAAAGTTTTTTTTGAATACTAACACCTACCTCATATCCTCTTATTTTTCTAGGGTGTTCTGGGTTTCCCAATGTAGTGGCTAGGATGTCAATCCTGCATTCTAGGATAAAAGTGCCATATGTCGGTTACTCCTAAAGTTCATCCTAAAAATAAAAATGAAAATGGCATTTCATTATTGTTAATTTATAAATTAAAAAAAATCATGAAAAAAAATAATAATTTACTTGAAATTATTTCATCTAATTCCTTAGTTTTCTCTATAAGAAACTTTTCATTTTTTCTTCTTCTCACTCTTTCCCATTTTTCATGGAGGGTGGGTGGATATAGAGGAATGAATTGGACCTCATCAAAACCACTAGTTGAGTGAGCTCGTAGTGATTCAGAATTTTCCACAATTATTTTTTGAACTAATAAATGATACCCTCCATGTGATAAAGTGTGAGGGTAAACATTCAACAACTCAATGTATTGATGTGATTTCCTAGAAGTCTATTATATAAAATGTAAATTAATAATTAATTAGGTACATATATAGGAAATTTTAAAATACAATATAATATAATTATCATACCTAAAATGTTTCATCATGTCAGGTGGAAACACATTTTTTCCATGCATCTTCATCTAAAAAGGATAATTGAGGAATGGGCTTTCATGTTGTCTCTTTCGAAATACATAATTTTTTTCAACTTCATTTTTAAATCCCTCCATCGAATCAGTGCTAATATAAGGCATATTTTCTTAATTTCTTTTGTTTATTCAGAATTTAATGTCATCTATAGTTTCATGACATAAATATTAGTGATTTAAAGTTTATAATATTTGGAATATGTGATAAATTAAATCAATTGAGATATTTTACCTCCATAGCCTCCCAAATCTGATCAATCGCCATCTTGTCAATAGACTTCTAATCAAGATATAAAATTCTTATCCAGAAACGGATCTACATGCCAATATATCTAATAAATTGCATTGATTTTGGGCTAGTTGTATTATTATTATCATTAAAAAGAATATGGAATCTCTTATCTTCATGATAAAGTGATTGTTTTGGTAAATGTGTAATGTCTTATTTACCAACTTGTGAATTTAATTTCCAAATACTATATAAAGAAGACCCCCAAGCTAATGTCTCGTTAGTAGGCCTCCAATTATTATTTTTTTAAATTAAAATTTATCTTTCATTAGTTAATTATATTTCTAGATATTTAATAATATGAAAAAAAGACAAATACCTCGATAGATTTTCATCTGCCTCTATATCTCTATCAGTCATTGTAACAAAAAAATGTAGTGAAATTATTGGGTATGTGTATATTATTAGATAAGTTAGTAACTAGAAAACATGAAAAAATAAACATATAAGTAAAAAAGTGGAATTAATGTGTAAGTTTTAAGAAAAATAATGTTCTGATTATTGAACAAAAAAATATGCAAGGAGAACTATTAAATATAAACATTATTTCTAAAAAGTTATAATCATTTAAAAATTTAAATATAAATATTTGAAAAAGTTTTATCATATGTGTAAACTAAAACAAAATATAATAATGTATGTTAGGTGTTTTAATGAAAAAAATTACCCATAACCGTGGAATATCAAAATTAACATAAAAAATCAAAAAATAATCAAATAAATATAATTAAATATCCAATAGTTATTAAATAATTTTGTTTTTACACATGGAAATTTCAAAAAATAAATAAAGTAAATAATTACCAGATTAATTGGGAGAGTATTTTAGTATTTTCCCATATCACTTCATCATGATAATTTAATATTGCATGTACTATGTATGTTTTATAGTCATTGTTATCCAAAAATTGTGTAATAGACCAAGAAGCCAGATATAAATTAATAACATCATCATCATCCTCATAAACCGAATGGATTATTTTCCCTTGAAAAACATTTGACCACATGTGATTTGATAGATCGATGACATAAAATGTTTTCTTTGCATGTGTGGCCATGATAAATAGTTCCCTATTGTAATTAAATCATTTCAAATCAACCAGTTTAAACCCATATTCATCATTTTTAACACCACTATTACTTAAAAACAAATTATACAAAAACACCCTAACTCAGAATTAAATATAATAAATTTTACATATGTCTTTAAGAAATCAAAAATATCGCGTTTATGAAGAAATTGAGTTTTTATCTTTTCACACAAAAAATTAAATTCTTTAGTGATGACCATCACACCACTATTTTAGATGGTACTCTTGTCATCCAGATTCTTTGTGTAAAATTTGTACACATTAATATCAAAACTAGAAAGTGTGATCATATTATGAGATAGACCCCTACCAACCATTTCAATGTTTCTAATATCGATTTTTCTATATTGAAGTTCTTTTTAAACCATGAATCAAGTGTCTTCTTATAATCAATTTTCAACCACTTTTCATTTATTTTAAGATATCATAACATTAATTCTATAATATGTGATTATATATATGATTGAACATAATATGTGTTTTTAAAAATGTTTAAATGTGATTACATCACTTCATCACGTGGAATGATATTTACCTTTAAGCATTGAATCCCCCTATCATCACTATCAATTATCATATGTAGAGATATAGGGAGACCAATATGTTCCACATCATAAAAATAATCAGTGAAAAACTCAATCACCTCTTTTGATACATATTTATGAACAATAGAGGCCTCTAGTTGATAAGGATTTTTAACATACCCCTTCAAAATTTTCATATATCTTTCAAAAAGATACATCCATGGTAAATAAAAATTCCACCATATTCTTATCTCACACACCAAATGAATCCCCGGATGAACTGTTATTTAAAAAAATAGGTGGGAAATACATTTCTTGGTGACAATGAATCAGATCTTATTCATTGTCCAAAACATATAACAAATTTGGATCAAGGAATTTTCTAAAAATGGATTATAAAAAATTACATAACCAGATGATAGTATTTCTAAAACTTGTTGGCAATATACCACACAATACGACATGTAGAAGTTGTTTCATCAAAAGATGAAAATCATGAGATTTCATACCTATTAATTTTCAATTCGTCAATGAAAAAAAAATTATCTACATTTGAATAATAAACACTAGGTACATTAATATGATGAACACATTGACAAAAATTTATCTTCTCAATCTTTCTTAATTTGTGGCTAGCCAAAGGTAAATATGTTCTATTTCCTTTCATATTGGGAGAAAACTCTAAATTTATTCCTATTGATATCAATTCCAATATATCATGAAATATATATTTTTTTCATTCCTTGTATGTCTAAAAAAGTTCCAATCAAAATATAACATATGTTTTTCTAAACATGCATAACATCAATGTTATGTTTTACCACTAAATATATCCAATAATGTAGTTCAAAAAAGATAGAATGTTTCTTCTAGATATTTTTTTGAAGACTAGAACTTCTTTTCTTTCTGAATTTCAAGTAAACATTTTTCACCCTATCGTAACATTATTCAACTGAAAATGGTCACAGGGAAGGTTTTATTCCTATAAACCATTGAATTAGGTTTCCAATCTATGATAAGGATGATCAATTGGAAAAAATCATTGATGCCCCATATACAATGTCTTTCTTCCATTCTGTAATTGATAATATGAAGTCTCTTCTTCACAAGTTTGATATTCTTTATTTCCCTTAACACGGTATCTAGATAAGTTTACATGTGATGGAATGTCATTTATAGTGAACATTATCATAGCACACAAAACAAAATAATATTTTTTGTATCAATCAAAACCATTAACATATGTCTCTCATAGCAGTTTGAAATCATCAATAAATGGTTAAAGATACACATTAATATAATTTCATGGATTTTTTTCCAAAAATTATCAATTTAATCATAACATATTTTTTCTTCATATATTTATATTGGGACTAGTTTTAAACTACCAACAAAACAGGCCATGAAAAATATTGTCTACTGAGACTTCGATATGGATTCATTACATAAATACACAATCCCATTATGTAATTTCTAACGTCTCTTTCAAAATAAAGAAATTATATATCAAATATCTTCCATTGTGGTGAATCAGTAGGGTGACATAAGTTACCATCAGAGATGTGTTCATCTAAATTACATCTTAACCTTTTTTCATCAATTGGACTTGAAAAAAGATGATTTAAATGAATAATTATAGGAAGGTACCAAATTGATTTAGTAGGAGTTGTGATTCTGTTACCTAAGAATGAATCATAGTTGAATTATCATAATTGTATGAAAGGATTACTTGATGATATCATTAGAAAGTAAAAAAATGGATTTTTTATGAGGTTAGATGTCAGTACCTAAGGAAGAATCTTAGTTTACATTTTCATCCATCTTATAGTGTGATGTCCCACATGTAGGGTAACTTGAAAAATATTAATATTATTTCCTATAAAAACACAATCATTGGGGAAAGAATGTATCTTTTTATACCTCAATCCCATTGGGCATAATATTTTCTTCTCTACATAATTATAATATGGAATACCATTGCATTCTAGAAGAAGCTCTTTTAAAAGATCAGGTAAGTTGGAGAAAATTTTATCACTCCGCCCATTTCTTACGTTCAAGATAACTAATCTAAAAAATATATACAACACTATATATTTACTACAACCTGGGAATAATGTTTTTTCAGAATCTCCATACAATCATTCAACAATTTCTTTTTGTTCAATGGTTTCAACAACTAAATCATTAATTGATTCTTAAATAAGATCTTCTACATCATTATGAATATTTTCATGAACATTGGATGTTGAACTTTCAGTTCTTTTACCATGCCAATTCCAAAATGTATAATTAAGGATAAAGCCATAAAAAATAAGATAATCTTTGATATCTATGGAGTTTAACTTTCTTAAATTCAAACACTTCACACTTGAAAAAAAATCAAATCAATGTTTTGGTGAATTCATTTAGAAAATTCCTAGAATTAATTAACTCTTTTTTCATAGTCTCTAGTGGTTCTTAATAAACATATCCAATTATAATCCCTTCAATACATAATATCGCAATATTATTGGTATATATATATATATATAAATAAATAACTAAATAAATATAAATATATATATTGTAAATAGAAACACATTTTATAAAAACTTTTAATAATCAGATAGGAAAAATTAGAAATGAAACACATTAATAAATAGTAAGAATTTTATTTTAATATTATATACATGTGTTTTATTGATATTATAATTTAATTATTAACATTTATTAGTTCATTTTACATAGTTTTTACATTAGTTCAGTGTTATATGTATCAAAATCATTGAAGATTACATTAATTTAGTGGGTGGAAAATATTGAGTCATTACATGTGATTCCCATTTTACTAATTAATTATGACACCATATATCATTTTTTATTGCATAATATAATGATCATTTTATAATATCAACAAATAATTTTTTTAAAATAAATAAAATTTAAAACAATATTAATAAATCATAATAAAATATAAACTAATAACTTAAAAAACTAAAAAATATAATTAAATCATTAATAATTTATCTTCAAAATTAAAAAAAATACCAAAATAAGAGTTCAAAAAGAAAAATGGATCCTAAATATGAACCTCTCTTCCTTGAATTGGTTGGAATAATAAAAACTGCAATATTTATACAAAAATGATTATAAAAATGAAAAATAAATAAAAACAAAAATATAAACTTGAACCACATTTGAATTTCATCTAGAAATAGGTTTATGAGGAAACAATAATTCAGTGGATGATGAAACAATGTAGATGATGAAGAATGGAGACCACAGATAGTGAAAATTGAAGAAAACCAACAACAATTGATGTTGGGGATCACTGTTCTGCCTTCGAAGTCATCGCGAATCGGGACAAAGCTATTGTGAGTCGGGAGAGAGAGGTTTTCTAGATCACCAAAGATGAGTATTTCCCGATCCTGAATAATTTTAAATGGTTTTTTGGCATAAGTTATTAAAAAATAGACAATGAATATTTGTGAAAGAAACATTTTGGTGCCAGTTTTTGTGAAAACTGATGCAAATTTTAATATATATATTTATATATGGTGTAGGTTTTTTTAAAACCTAACACTACAAAGTTCTTCATCACTTGTTTTTGGTGTCATGTTTTAGTAAAATTGATGCCAACAACCTTATATAAAAACTTCTCTACATCGATATTTAGTAAATTCAACACCAAAAACCTCTCGCACACACTTTTTCCATCATTTTATAAAAAATCAACATCTTTTTTTCAACATTAATATAAAATCCCACCTTTTTATCACATAAAATTTCATTACATTATACAAAACCAGGGATCTTCAAGGTTTAGTGTCTTGGAAACCAGGAACTTAATACATGAAAACATATAAAAAAATCTTCTTAAACACTTGAAATGATTCTTCATTTGCTCATCCAAAGTTCATTACTGCATCTCATAACTGGGGAACATACATCAAAGGAAAGGGTGAGAAAAAATACTAGTAAGGGAAACAAAGGAAACATTTTACATGTGAACTTGAGATACATCAATAAAGTCATGAAAAATAAATTTAAGGAATGAGAAAGAAATCATGAGGCATATCAAAACAAAATAATGTGTTTCATAACATGAAGATCTGGCTAAAAAATTTAACTTATAAAATAATTTTAGTTTCACCAAGGTCCATCCCCAAGGTGTCATTAAAAAAAATTACCAAGGTTATTCACCAAGGTATCATTAAAATGTTCATCTCTAGAGATTAAGTATTTACCCAATTCATTGGAGTGCTATCAGGGCGCACCCATAATTTGCCTTTATTATCATGTGATACAAATATATCATCATCAAAAATTTCATAAATAACCCATATATCATAAAATAAATTGGTTTTATTTCATAATCATAATGTTTTAAAAACTACTTTTAAGACATGATCTTTATGTCCCTTTAAACCAACGGAGAAGGAAAGCGGGTTTCATGAATGAAAATACTAGAATTAAAATAATTTTTTTTGATATATATGAAAATAAACTTGTATAATAATGATCAATGAGTATTCACTTAATAAAATAAAATAATTTGAGACAAATAGAGAGACATTTTGAGACGAAAATTCTGCAGCATAACGGCAATGTTACAGGGTTTTAGAAAACGTTGAAAAGAGAGGGGACATGGGTCACCCACTCGTAAAAGATCCATAAAATATTATTGGTAAATAATATAAAGGATATAAGAACATGGAAATGAAATTTGAAAGACATAACATATGAATGGAAAAACATGAATGGAAAACAAAAATAAGATTTCTCTTATGAAAATTCGGCAGCCTAACAATGTCACTTAAAACATCGAAAAATGAATTGATGAGATCAAATAGGGTCTCTCATCATATGAAAATAAAGAGGGATGAATTATGGATATAAAAGATCATAACTCAACATAAGAAAAGGAACTTGAAAGACTTGACATGAAAATATAACTTGGAAATGAGAAGGGTGAAAGAATACCATACAAAAACTCGGCAGCCTAACGACGCCACTTAAACATTCTTAAAATGAATTGTTGAGAGAAATAGGGGGTCTCAAATCATATTAAAATTAAAAGGACAGTAATATTAATATAAAATAACACCCCCAACATAAGAACATGGGGCTTAAAAGAAATGACATAAACGAGAGTACTTGAAAAGAAAGAGAGAGGTAGGATCCATTACCTTGAATAGTAACATCGAAATCTTGAAGTTCGGGAGCTTGGGAGGCTTGAGGGAACCTTGGGAGGACTCCTTGGGAGTTAGGGAGACCAAAAATTCGTTTAGGGGGATTATGGAATGGAAAGTATGAGATAATGGCTTGGTATTTATAGGGGAAGTGAGGGGACAAGGCAATAATGGCCAAGGGATACCTCATTGGTGGTATTGGCAATACCATG
Source organism: Viscum album (assembly GCA_963277665.1). NCBI lineage: Eukaryota > Viridiplantae > Streptophyta > Magnoliopsida > Santalales > Viscaceae > Viscum > Viscum album. The sequence goes on from OY728137.1 coordinate 789,682,136, forward strand.
GGCTTGCCCATGGTATTTTCCCATGGTATTGGCCACTTGGGACACCTAATACCTTATATTACTATTTATAAGTCTACCATAATTATTACATAATTATTACATCCTTAATGAAGTCATTAAACACCCGAAACTCTAAACTGAAAATTCAATATTCACCGAAAAATTCATTTTTTTCAGAAAAATCCCAAACTTCACCTTAACATAATATCGATGATCTGAATTCAAAAATGAACTCCATTTTATAAAAAAAATTCTAAATATTTTAAACTTAATTTTTAAATAAAAAACATTATTTTCCTGAAAAAACTAACACTTAACTAATAATTTCTGAAATAGTTATTTACCTATTTTATTGAATCACATTACTTAATAAAGGTGCTTAAATTATATTAATACATTCTTTAAGTGAGATTACTAATAAATTTGGTCACATTACTAATCATAAGCATAAAATAACTATTCATAATTCACTATTCATAAAAAAATAAGTTGATCTTATTAGACTCTAAATTTCTTAATGAACACAACTGTAGAAGACCATTTTTTGAAAATAATTATTAATTATTAATTATTTAAGGTTTACATAAATATTTTAAAAATATACCCTTTTTCCAAAATTCATCAATATAAATCCTAAATTTATTCAAACATTTGGAAAAAAATACAAACTTCACCAAAGGAAGAAATCGCAATTTTATTTGACTCAAAGGATTACACAAAGTAGCTACAGTCTCATTACATAGCCCCTTATAACCCCAGCATAGGACCTAAGTGTAAGGTGTGCTAAGGTGAAAGAATTCGAGGGCATCTTGGCCAAAATTTCCCAAGTAGTGATTTCTAAAATCTTGAACTTCTCCCGAAGGTGATTCAGTTCCAGCTTCACATGATGAAGTTCATCTTGGGTTTGGTCCAGAGAAAAGACCAAAGGTTCTACCTTCTTCCTGAGTTACGTCAGATTGGATTCGATCGGCCCAAGACTACTGCATGGGGCCATTGAATCTTCTTTCTATATTAATTAAACATGATCACTTGTATTTATAGTCAATAATCGCAACATTTAGTTTCCAGCAGTCATAGTGACCAACAGTCATATAACAGTTAAAACCCAACAGTCTTATTTTAATTATACTCATTTTATTAAAGGAAAAATAAAATAACCCACAAAAATTTGGGAACAAAATTTAATCAAAATTTCGGGTTGTTACAATCTCCCCCCCTTAAGAAATTGCATCCTCGCAATTGTAAAATTCGTCTTGGAAATTTCGTTGAACGTCCCATATCATAAAAAGAGTCAGTAAAACCATTACTTTAAAAGAAATAAAGGGAAGTACAAAGGTCACCCGAGTTAACCCATACTAGGATTCCATGTAGGAAAATGTGGATATGGAAGAGAAAAAAAGGGTCAAGCCCTGATAGAGAGTGATAGAAAACATGATTATGATAAAATTAACCACAAGAAGATCACAAACTTAAGATGTGTTAAACAGTCTTTGATTACCCTGTAGGAAACGTAAACCAACAACATTTTTTTACGTTCCTTTTCATAATTTTGAGGAATTCATTTACTATATAGAATAAAACATTAGTAAATGTACTTACCTTCAAGTATAATTTCATCCTTTAATAAGTTTCCACCAAGACAAATCTTTTCTCGAAACAATGAGCATTAAAAAAGACTTAGTCTCATCAAAAGCACAAGAATCATCTTCTAGAGAATCACATAATCCAAAAAAGAATAACTATATTTTCCCCTTATCCTTAGTCATCAACTAAAACTAAAATGGTTAGTACAAGATCATATAATCCCCAAAAATAAAATCCTTTACAAAAGGAAATGTTACTATTAATCTCCAAAATTCAACAAATTTACCCAAAGTTCCAGAAACACCATTTAATACAAAATCATCCTTAAAATTCTTCAGAACAATCCAAACTAAGATTGGAACCCAAAACTCTAAAGGATTTAATAACATAGTCTTCCAAGGTAAAATTTATCATTCATCTCTAAACAATATCAACCACTCTTAACATCTTATAACAAAAGTAACTAACCTAATCGAATTTTACTCAAGATAGGCTAATCATTTCCATAGGTAACCTAAATTACCATAAGTTCACCTTAAATTCATCGATTCTTAAAAATATAAGTCAACCTATACTTCTCAAAGAAAATACCATATTAATATATTTAACTTGATCATATAGGGTTCCCAAATTAGAGAACATCTTCCAAAATAATGTTCACCTTTTAATCCCCTAATCTTTTTTTTCAAGAAGAACAGCTTCACAACATCAACACGTGATACATGACAATAGATGTTTTATTTTATGATATAAAACCATCTTAGGTAGTGACTCAATGTTTTTAGAAATCATTAAAGATATAATCATAGAGCACGAACTAAAATACAACATGACATAGACAATTATTACGAAGAAGTTACATGTACTTAATCCATCATGATCCATATCAGTATAGGACTTACATTGTTCCCTTGTACTTGAACATAGTTGATGTTCATCATGTAGAAGCAATAATGAATCAACTACCTCTGAGTGGCTTCTCCTCTCCCCTCGGTGGCGACATGGGTTTTATGATCAGCCTCGTTTCCCCTTACCTCTCTGGCGTGATTCGATCTCGTGTCGGCTTCCTCTGCATCGTCTCGGTGTGACATGGCTTCGCTGGATTCCTCTGGATCATCTCATTGGCCGGCTTCCTCCGGATCATCTCGGCATGAGGCTTGGTGATGGTGCGACGTGGTGGGGTTTTGGCTTGGATTTGCGGTGTCTTCGGTCTTAGTGCAGTCTTGTATCACAGAACACCAGCTTCATCTCAGTTTGGGTTGGCGCTATTATGTCTGCCTGCAGCTTGATTTAGTAGGGGTCAGTCTGTGCGGGTGGTGTGCAGTGGATCCGGATTTGGTGGCCTGGCGGCACCATGGTGTGGCTCCGGTGATGGCCGACAAAGGATCTGAGTGACCCGAAGGGGGGAGGTAATGTTCTCCAGAGTGTTTGTGGATTTTTTACTGGTTTTAAGTTTTTGTGATGTTTTATTTGGTTTGGATGGCTGTGATTATTTTGATCTGTTGGTGGTTATTATTTGTATGCATTGGATTTGGGGTTGCACTGTTCTTATGGAATCAGTTCTGTGATGCGGGAAATGATGGTGATGGTTTGAATGGTTTGATGTAATGGTTAAGTTTTGTGGTGATTTGTTGTGGTTCAATTCTGTTGAAATAGAGATGCACCTGGATTTGACCACGTGGATTAGGCCTCAGAGAGGTTCCAGAGCCATCTATTCATCATTGTTGTGCTTTACAGATTTGGATGTTTGAGAGGGTATGGCGTCAACCATCGGATCGGGCCTGTGCATTAACACAAGAAACTTGCTTGTCGTTCAACCATGAAACAATGGAGAGCTTTATCATGATTTTATGCTGGGGAGGGGTGCTCTGTGTTGTCTGATTGGTTTGTCTCTCTTGAACTTCAGGTGTGATTTGTTTTAATTCCATCATGTCTGTCTGGGTTCTCCCCCTTCTTCCCTTAAAAGGGGGTTTGATTATAATAAAAAATTTGAATGCCTTCGGGCCGTTGGATGATGATGATTAATGTTCATCATGCTTTTCATCCATTCCAAGAGACGTTTCCTTAGATAATGTCCATCTTCTCCACATGTATGACATTGAATAGTATAAGGTACATTAGATTGAACATTATCTCTATTCATTATACTATCCTTTTTTAAAGTAATTGGATACTTTATTCCCTATCATCCTACACTTAAAACATCTCTCAGTTCCATTGTGAAATTTTCCTAGGTTCCTCTTTTCACACTTTTTGCACAAAGGGAATTGGGTCTTCTTTCCCTCATCACCTTTATCAAATGAACATCCATGAGACTTCATCTTCCACTTCCTGGATGAATTTAGGCATTCAACTAGGTGCCAATTATTAATTGTGATTTTTGATAGCTAGTTTGGCATAATCACAATATGTTCAACTTGATCTCTCATCATCTCTATCATATTAATAGGGAAATCATCACATTTCCTATCACATTGGTTGTTGGGACACGTTCTTCTATTTCCCTCCATTATCTAAGAAAATAAAGTATAATTAGGGGTCTTAAATACTTAGCAATTAATCATGAAAAGGAAACTTTAAGCATAGAAGTATAAACTTGTAGAAGAAAAGTATATTCTAACTTTTGATCCCCTAGGTTCCAATCTAGGTTATCCATGATCATATATTCGTATGTGAATATTTATTTTATTTTATCTTTTTTCCTTTAATAATGGTTCATACTAAGCTTATGAATTTACCAAAGCATATCCCCCAGGAGTGTCAAACCAAGAGTTCAGCAAGACCCGTTGTCGTGCACCAGGTTACACCGGGTCAATCCCAAAACACCTTGTCATTTTTTTCACTCCTAGGTACATCTTTTCTAGAGACACCTCTACTTGTTCGTATCCAGACATGTATTTATTTGTTTGGAAACCAATTACTCAATACTTTACCAAAATACCAGGATGTTTTGATATATTTAATATTTTCATTAAAAAACCTAGAAAAGTTTTCAAATCCTAATTTCCAAAAATAACTAAACAATCCTTTGATAACAACTATAACATCCCACCTTTTAATAACATAAACGTTCATCAAATTATACAAAACTGAGGATCTTTAAGGTTTAGTGTCTTGGAAACCAGGAACTTAATACATGAAAACATAAAAAAATTATTCATAAACACTTGAAAGGCTTATTCATTTGTTCATCCTACGTTCATTACTGCATCCATTAACCTGGGACCATACATCAAAGGAAAGGGTGAGCAGAAGGCCCAGTAAGGGAAACAAGGGAAATATTTTACATGTGAACTTGAGATACATCTATAAAGTCATGAAAAAGAACTTTAAGGCATGAAAAAGAAATTATGAATCATATCATAATAAAAATAACGTGTTTAATATCTTGACGATGTGGCTACAACATTTAACTTAGACAATAATTTTCATTTCACCAAGGTCCATCCCCAAGGTTTCATTAAAAAAATTACCAAGGTTATTCACCAAGGTATCATTAAAATGGTCATCTCTAGAGATTAAGTCATTACCCAATGTATTAGAGCTATATTAGGGCGAACCATTAATTTGTCTTTATTATCATGTGAGCCACATATATCATCATAAAATATTTCATAAATAACACATATATCATAAAATAAATGGTTTCATTTCATAATCATATTTTTTTAAAAACTGCTTTTATGACATGATCTTTATGTCCCTTTAAACCCACGAAGAAGGAAAGTGGGTTTCATGTTTGTAAATCCTAGAATTAAAATAGAAAATTTTGATATATATGTGAATAACCCTGTAGAATAAATATCATTGAGTATTCACTTAATAAAATAAAAGAATTTGAGACAAAGAGAGAGACATTTTGAGATGAAAATTCTGCAGCATAACAGCTATGTTACAAGGTTTTTGAAAATGTTGAAAAGAGAGGGGACATGGGTCACCCACTCATAAACGATCCATAAAATAGTATAGGTACAGAATATAAATGATATAAGAACATGGTAATGAAATTTGAAAGACATAATATATGAAATGAAAAACTTAAAAGGAAGACAAAAATAAGATTTCTCTTATGAAAATTCGGTAGCCTAACGACGTCACTTAAAACTTCAAAAAAATGAATTTATGAGATAAAATAGGGTCTCTCATCCTTTGAACATAAATAGGGATGTATGATGGATATGTAAGATCATACTCCAACTTAAGAGAAGGAACGTGAAAGACTTGACATGAAAATATAACTTTGAAATGATAATGGTGAAAGAATCCCTTACAAAAATTCGGCAGCCTAACGGTGCCACTTAAACATTCTTAAAATGAATTGATGAGAGAAAGAGGGGGTATCTCATCATATGAACATGAAAATTATAGTAATATTAATATAAAATAACATACCCATCATAATAACATGGGGATTAAAAGAAATGACATAAACGAGAGTACTTGAAAAGAAAGAGAGAGGTATGACCCCTTACCTTGAAGAGTAACTTCGAAATCATAATGTTTGGGACCTTGGGAGGCTTGAAGGAACCTTGGGAGGAATCCTTGGGAGGTAAGGAGACCAGAACCTAGTTGAGGAGGATTTTGGAATGTAAAGGATGAGAGAATGGCATGGTATTTATAGGGGAAGTGAGGGGACAAGGCATTAATGGCCAAGGGACACCTTATTGGCGGTATTGGAAAAACCATGGGCTTGCCCATGGTATTTGCCCATGGTATTGGCCACTTGGGACACCTAATACATTATCTTACTATTCCTAAGTCGACCAGATTTATTACATAATTATTACATCCTTAATGATGTCATTAAACACCTAAAACTCTAAACTGAAAATTCACTATTCACCGAAACAGTCAACTTTTTTAGAAAAATCCCAAAAAATCACATTAACATAATATCAATTCTATGAATTCGAAAAAGAAGTCCATTTTATAAAAAAAAATTTAAATATTTTTATTTTAATTTTTAAACAAAAAACACTATTCACCTGAAAAAACTAATACTTAACTAATAATTTTTGTAAGAGTTATTTACCAATTTTATTGAATCACATTACTTAATCAAGGTGCCAAAATTATATTAATACTTTATTTAAAGTGAGATTACTAATCCATTTGGTCACATTACTAATCCAAAGCGTAAAATCACTATTCATAATTTACTATTCAGAAAAAAAATTAAGTCGATCTTATTAGATTCTAAATTTCTTACTGAACACAACTGTAGAAGACTATTTTTAGAAAATGATTACACATTATTAATTATTTAATGTTAACATAAATATTTATAAAATATCCCTTTTTTCCAAAATTCATCAATATATATCCAATATTTATTCGAACATCTGAAAAAAATAGAAACTTCACCATAGGAAAAATTCACAATTTTATTTAACTCAAATGATTACAAAAAGTAGCTACAGTCTCGTTATATAGCCCCTTATAACCCCAACATAGGACCTTAGTGTAAGGTGTGATAAGGTGAGAGAATATGAGGGCGGCTCAACCAATATTTCCCGAGTAGTGATTTATATAAGCTTGAACTTCTCCCGAAGGCGATTCTATTCCATCAGATGAGCTTCGATCGACCCAATACTATAGGATGGGGCCATCAAATCATATATATATATTAATTAACCAAGATCACTTGTATTTATACACAATAATTGCAACATTTATTTTCCAACGGTCATAGTGACCAACGGTCATATAACTGTCAAAACCCAACAGTCTTATTTTAATTATACTCATTTTATTAAATGAAAAATAAAATAACCCACAAAAATTAGGGAACAAAATTTACTCAAAATTTCAGGTCGTTATAGTTATAGCCACTATTTACACTAGTGTATGTTACAATTTCATGGTTTATTATTATTCTCTAATGTTTCAATGCTATTTTAATTTTGTTTTCATTCCATAGTGATCCCTTTGTGGTCCTATATTCCCATGTCATGATCTAAAGTATACTATAATTTCTTATTATTAATGTCATGACCTGAACCACTATGTCCTCCCTACCCTGTAGTAAGAAAACAGTGAAACCCCAAGACCACCTCCAATAGTCCAGGGGATAACGACTACCACCCAAAAGGCATATCACACAAAGGGGAGGTCATAACCTAAAGTACATGTAAACAAGAACTCACCTTTATAATCTTTTATAATTTGAAAGGTAAATAATTGATACTGTAAATTCATGCATAACAACTAATCCTATATAAAAGTGTGAATAAAGAGTTAATAAATGAAAAATGTTAATATACAAGTATACCAATATTATAAAGACATCTATCCTAATAACAAAATGGTACTGCTACCAAACTACAACTTAGGGACCCATCATTAGTCTATCTAGTGAAACTAACCTCCAACAACCCCTAATCCACTTAGGTTTCAATAAAAAGGCTAGTAGTCTACATAATACATGAAAAGTGTGGTAAGTGTCCCAGAAATGGTGAGTATAAACATACTCAGTATGAATCCAAAAAATAATCAAACATTAATAATCAAGGAGGGTGTGAACTCTAAATAAAACAATTCAGGATGAGGAATAAGATGGCATATATATACTCATTATTATACACCAGGTATCATGGTGAGGTATATTCTTACAACCATATTATTTATTTTTATCTAGGTTCTAAGGTTACACTCTTCTAAGGTAACACACTCCTCGAGTCCTTCTAAGACTAATAGAACTTATCTAAGAGGTCATAATCATCTAGTCTTTCAATTTTGACATACAAACTGGATCACACAAGATGTCAATACATAGGTATGGAATCATGCCTGGGACATAGGGGGGATACGTGAGCATATCTAAAATAACCAATTATAAAGGGGAGTGCACGCCCTGAAAAGAGGATATTATATATAAGACCCTACCGAGGGAAGAACGAGATAGAGGATCACACCTCATGCCACATAAAGGTATAGATGAATCTATCATGAACTACATCATAGAGGGGATAACTCCTATAACACTTAATAAGAAATTTTACATCATACCCTAAAAGGGGATAACCAAGGAAACATACCCATGCTGAAATTGAATTCATACTTAAGAGATCCAGGGGATCTAACATTCCTTGGAAGGAGTACACAATATGCTCAAAGGGGTATATCATGTGTCTCACTAAATATAGTTATACCCATGTCCTATAATAAAACATGGAACCTTAATATAAAGATACAAAGTATTTCTCATTGACACATTGTGTGTAGGATTCATCCTAGATCCCAATCATGTAACATCTCCCCATGTCCATGTATACTCTGAAGTACGTGGAGTTTTCCCTAACACACACAGTGTATGGTGTCACTTTGATTTTTATGAATTTACTTCTTATGCACACGGAGATGGATAAATAATTATCTCAATATGTGTAGGTCTCCCACATTGTGTCCAATATTTAACTCTCCCTGTAATCCCTATACGTTGCACAATGGAGGTACATGGAGTGTGTTCATTAGAAATAAAGGCCATGTAGATCAAGATTTTTTTGAGAATTGTAGACCCGATATGTATATACTCTCCTGATGTCATCACACCCTCTTATTACACTACTCCAATACATGATGTTCATCATACCTGTTGACAAAGTCCTTTCCATCAACAATTTCTATGTTATAGACACCATTTCCCTCGAAAATTATCTCCCTATAGGGATGCAAAAAATGTAACAAGAAAAACCCATTTAACCAAAAATCAAAGATACATCATCGGTATTTCATAATCATCCTCAGAAATCCAATATTTCTAAAATCATAATTGTTTATTCCATAACAATAATCCATGAAACTGAAGAATGAAAATCATGATTCAAATCATGTTCCTGGGCAGAGTTGAATCACTGACCAATCAAATGTCGGTGATAAATTATGAATGGAGGGATAAATCCCTGAAACAACAAAGTGTGAAATGATAATTTTATATTATTATTTTTACCATCATTAATTGGTGAAAATACCTATGTTTTATTGGGTAATCGAATAATCCATCAACGCCTAACTGAAGGATGTAAAATTATTATAACAAAAAACAAAGTATGATCCCTGAATTAATTGTTATTTTCCCTCAAAATCATGAATGGGAAATTAATCCAAAATAATAAAATACATGTATTGGATTTTATAAATCATTGATGAAGAAAAATTATACATTGATACTGCTCATGAGATCTAGGAATTCCAGTATCATTGATGATCATTGAAGAAGTTGATCATAGATATGTCGATCCCTTGTTTTTTTATAAACAAACACTCCACAGTGACAATCCTCCTCTGTTTTTATATCTTTAGGTTATACACCTAACCATAAAAATATACCATAATAGAGATTATATAGAAGTTTATTGATTTACATGGATTTTACATGTATTTATTATAAATTTGTAACATAGTTTTAATTAATTAGTTTAGCCAATTTTTATATTTTTAGTTTATTTTTGTAGTTTTGTAATAATTTAGATATTTTGATAATTTTTACTTAATTTATATACTTATATTAGTAATTTAGTACTTCTATTAGTTATATTAATTTTATATATTATATTTAACACTTTATTATTATTATTAGGTTCTCTAATTTTATGTTAGTTTATTTTATTAAATTTTATTAGTATAATTTAATTTGTATTTTATTTTATTTCATTATTTTGGTGCATTAATAAAATAGTAGTTGTTATTATTTTATTATTATATTTAATATTAGTATTATATTTAAATATATGTGCATCAATATATTATTATTATTATTTTCTAACATTAAATATTTAGATAATTGTTTTTTAAATTTTAATTTTAATTTTAATTTTAACTTTGATTTTACTTTTTGAATTTTATTTTCTTTTTTTCTCTCTCCAATCACCCTATCCCTACTTTTGACTCGCTCCACATTTCCCTATTCCCTCACCAACCTCCCCCTCCCTTCAATCCCACTCCCTCTTTCCAATTATCCCCACACAACCCACATTTTTCTATCCAACTCAACCCACACCACACCCCCTTTTTGAATCCCTCCCTCAAATCTCTCTCACCCCCACAAACCCACTGCCAGCAACCTCACGCCCCTCCCCTCCCCCTAATTACCCGACGCTCCCTCCCCCCAATTAAGGGACGCTCCCCTCCCTCTACCCGTCTCCCCCCCTGCTCCCTATCTGACTCGCATGCCTCCTCCCTATCTAACTTGCACGCCTCCTCCCTGTCTATGTGGTCGCCCATCATCTCCCCATAGCAGCACCTCCCATGCCCTCACCCTCTCACCCTGTGACCCTTGTCTCTAACCTGCACCCAACTCTCCAGCCGCCCCTCTCAACTCCCTGCTGCCCCCGCTTCTCTCCCCTGTAAGTCTCTACATTCCACAACGCCTCTCGACCACTTCAATGCACAGCCACAGCAAGAAACCCTCCTCGGTCAAAACCAGTGGCAAACCATCATCAGAAGCACAATGGAGGTTCAGACACATCATCAACGTTCACTTGGATTCTGGGGATTCATGTCGCCCGGTGAGAGCGAGCGCAGATCAGATCTTATTTTCAGTGGTGCGGTGGTTTGATTCGGATGTGGGATCAGTGACTGCACGGAGCGGAGCGATGATTATTATTTTGCGATCATTCATGGTGTCTTGCGGTGACCACAAAAATTACATGAGCACGATGATATCTTTTATTTATTAATTTACATGTCATTTTGTCGTGATGGTTGGGTAGTTCTTTTTTCTTTGTTGGAGTTGTGACGAAAGTGATTGTGAATGCATGTCTTTAATTGATTCCTATGTTTGATTGCATTTTGAATTAATTTCAATTGGATGTTTATTTAATTAATTGTAACTGTGTTTAAATTAATTTTCATTTGGGATCTTCACACATGCTTTGGTGCCCATTCATGTGATACCTAATAATTAATCATGAATGAGAGTTCATTAGAGAATTTATTTATTTGAAATTAGATCAAGTGTGCGTGCGAATTATGAATAAATAAATATATTATTTGGAAAATTAATATTTTGTGTGTGCGCTTATTTAAACTTGTGTGAGTGATACTGAATAAGTGATCTCATGTGAGAGAACCCAACGCAAGTAGATACTTCAACTTTGTGAGAAACAGGTCATCGTATTTCACCAAGTGATTTAGTGCTATAATGACATGCAAATTATTTGTCAGGAAAGGGAACGAAATGACGGATAATTTGTCTAAATATTAAAATACTGTCTAACATCAGAGAACGAGACCAGATATTATTTTGATTAAATTTGGAATTGGTGATAATTGAGTAAATAAATATTCAAATATAGGAATTAAATAATTTACACTGCATGCACTTGAATGGATGTCACGACTCTGACACTTCCTTCTCTGCCAGTTTCTTTCATAGCTTAGTTCACTTAGATAGTTTAGTCAATTTAAATAGTCATTATTAAAATAGTCATTTAATTTTAAGAACTTAGTTTTTAATCACACAATTAAAGCCCATATTCCTGAAAATTCCTCCAAAAGGACATTTCTAGTGTCTACTCACATTCTCTTTGTGGTTCGACCCTAATTTCCACTTCTACAGTAGTTAGTAGGATAATAAATATTGAAAATTTCCACGTGTTGCGACACGTGTGCCAAATTTCTGGCACCGTTGTCAAGGAGAATAGTAGCATTATGAGTTCCTTTAAAAGTGTGATTTAGGTCAAACAAAATTAAAAAATAACTAAAAAATAACCAGACCAAAAAAAAGAAACAGTTTAATACTCTGGGAACTTTTTATTGCAGGGATTTTCAAGACACCGAGTAGTTTTAAATGACATGGGACGCACCACACAATTACAACCAGTACCCACCCTACGCAGCCCCAACTCAAGTTATGACGTATAATGATTCATCGCACATGATCTATTCAGGTAATCTTGTTTATTTCAATGATCTTTATTCAAGTCCATGCTATGATCCATTTGAGAATATTTTTCCATGCTATGAAACAAGTCCGTATACATCTGTTGATCATTTTCAAAGTCAATGCATTCCTGTAAATTTAGAACCTGAAAATTAATTTCAAAAAAATGATTCAATAATTGAGCACATGTTGCATTGTGCTGTCACTGAGACCAATCGTAGGTTTGAACTTCAATATGAATGCAATGCAAAGTTTCTCTCCTCAAGAAAAGATCTATAAAATCAATTGAATAATTTAGTAAATCAAATGATTCATATTTCCGAACTATCTGCTTCATTACAACTTGATGGTCTAATGAATCATAATTCTGAACAAAATGATTCATTACCACTTGATAATCTAATTAAAATCAATTCTTTTCAGGAGAGTGAAATAGAGGTTCCATTTGAACAACATTCATGTCCCGATTCTAAAAATGAGATTAATCCGCCTTCACTTCATCCATGTGATGAATCATATCTGTCAAAATATAATTCTTCCAAATTAATCACATTTGAAGAATATGAGAGTTTGGTCTTCCACCCTGTTAAACATAATGGTCCCTCAAAAAATGTGATTTTAGGTCCTTCTTCTGTGAATTCACAACCTAGTCATCCCAAAGTGAAAAAGGACACATTGAATGTCTATAAAATCACACCTTTTGAGGATGAAGAGGATATTGAACCAGGACCACTCTTTACTATGATAGATTCAGAATTAAACCAAGAAATAATAGATTTCCACACTCAAGAGGAAATCACTTCAAATGACATCGAATCACCTATTTCTAAAAATCAATGTGAGTCCGAAACTTTTTCTAAAATGGAGACATCTGAAACTTTTTTAGAGTCGATGAATCAATTAGCATTGGTGGTAGAGAACACTTGTAATTTTCTAGAAACAATGGAAGAATGGGATTGCTTGGAGGATCCTGAGTTTGTGGTTACACATGTGCCTACAGAGAATTATGATAAGGGCGGTATAGAGGGAAATTTTAAAAAAGATGTGATTCTTGACAAAATGGAGTCATATACTCCAATTGATCGTGCACCACTTGCTCCATGCATTGAGGTTAAAAACACTACACTTGAAATACCCACATATACTATCAATATTGTTGACCTTGGCATAATCAATGAAACCATCGAGCATGTTTTGAGTTGGAAACCAGTGGATTTCCCTGTGCTAGTGGTTGGGTGTGAAAATGAATTTGGGTACATCCTCAACCTAGATACTGAATTCAATGATGTGATGGATATAAGACAACCACTTAAGGAGTCTGGTAAAGGTATTTTTTCACCTGTGCACATTAAAAGAGGTAATCTTCTTGATCCTTCTATTGACGGCCTTTTCCCAAAATTCAATTATTCGATGAGTCTTTCTACAGGTGAGGTATATTCGTTCCCTTATGAGTTGGCCTATTTTCGATTCATTCCACACATACATTCTTCTAACAAGATTCCATTGATATTTCGTGCAGCTTGCAGGATAAACTCATCTTCAATGAATAAATTCTATACTCCTACTGAAAAAGAAGCAGATGCATGATTTACATTTCCGTTCGATCCTGGTGGAGTTTCAACAATGTCTGGCTGATGATGAAGTAAACATAACACTCAATGGGAGGAAACCCATCATTTGTTTGTTTTCTTTTAACTTCAATTAATTTCATTTAATTTAGTTTTATTTTAAATAAAATGGCATACATTTACCATAATATGTTTTCTCCCAGCACAATAGTGGATTTAAATTCATCACAAATATTTTTATCATCCACATTCTTTTGATTATAGTGTGACTTATTTGATATGATGCGAGTATGTTGTCAATGTGTAGGGTTTACAGGTATACCATTTCATGAGCATCATCGGATACAAACAGCCTCTTTTCATCTATCTGTACTTACACAGGGAAGTGTTTTATTTTTTCTATATTGTATTCTTCCAAAAACACCATGTAAATTAAGAAAACAAGAAAATTTTGAAAAACAAACTAACATTCTTGTCATTTATGAACCCACATGAAATCTGCTATATTTTTGTCACTACACAGTCAGGAAAATAACACTTGTGTCCCTAGGAAGTTTGATCACCTGAATCTTGTTTGGAATTCTTTGATCCTTGATCTCATGACTTAGCTTATTGTTGATATTATTTTATGCTTCGAAAATGTTTTTCAAAAACTTGTATAATTTTGAGACACTTATTTGTACTCATGCTCATCTGTGTTGTCCAACATTATATTTCTATACCCGTGAGGACTCTGAGCCATTTTAAAATAATTTCTTATTTCTCTTTTTCTTGAGGAAATCTCAACCATGTTTTGTCTTATAGAACTTTCCATGTTTTTCCATCAAAGCGATAGGAATTTTTGAAAGTTGCACTAAAATGATCGAGGAATCTATATGATTATTCAGCCCCGTTGACCCACTGAGCAACCTATACATTTTCTCCATCGTATAGCCCTTAGAATCCATGAAGGATCCTTTTAGTATAAGCCCAAGTCGATACCCTTCCCTACCAATTTTTTGAATTTTTTCATGATAACTTTCAGTCTAAGTGTGGGGGAGAGATTTACTAATGGAGAGGGTTATTTGAGGGGAAGTGAGTCATTTGATGTACAGGGATTGACATTATCCCATCCTGACCATATGAGTTATTTTTCACAGTAGACAAATTCATTACATATATTTTGATATTGGGATATAGAATTCGTTTGAGTTCCAACAATGAGTACATTGGTGATCATTACACGGTAAACCTCCCTTTTGGGGATACCTATAAAAGTGATGATCCATTACTCAAGGAAATAGAGAGTTTTCTATATGAACTACCTTCATTGAGATGTTACATCGTCTACGCTACTTGTATACCATTATTTGGGATTACTGCCTGACACTTATTTCATGGGGTTTTTGAGTTGTACTCACCAGTTTTTCCTGACCATATTATTTGATTAAGCTGTGTCTTAAAAAAAGAGAGAGAAAAAAAAAGAAGAAAAAGAGAAACATTGATGTTTGGAGACAAGAAATCTTTTAAGTGTGGGGGCAAAAGAGTTTGAGGGAGATATTTGAGAGGGACATTGGGATTGACATATATCATGCATTTATTTCAAGATTCAACCCTCCGTTTTACCAAAAACATGTCATTTTTTAACCCATCATCACATAGCTTCAGAAACATTTGAACCTCATGTAAAGTCCTTGAGATTGGTGCATTATTTTGATTTCCACTAGTGGAGATGTGAAATTCATGGAAAGCCTATGATAATCATGCATGTGTACGAGAAGTGAGCATGACTTTGATCAAATTTTTTATGAGAGATGAGAGTGATGGTGAGGTAGGTCACATGATACATGAGTGCATGTACTTGTTTTGAAAAGAATGAAAGTGAAAGAAAAATTGTTCTTGAAAATTGATATTTTAAATAAAGCATAATATTTTATTAGGAAAGAGAATGAAAAATTTTGAACTTGTAATTTTGATGTTTGGATTTGTCTAAGGACCACTTGTGTTTTATTTTGGATTTTTTTCCAAGGAGTGAAAAATTTTAAGTGTGGGGGATTTGATGTACATGGATTTTACATGTATTTTTTATAATTTTCTAACATAGTTTTAATTAATTAGTTTAACCAATTTTTTATTTTTTTAGTTTATTTTTGTAGTTTTGTAGTAATTTAGATATTTTTATAATTTTTAGTTAATTTATATACTTATATTAGTAATTTAGTATTTATATTAGTTATATTAATTTTATATATTATATTTAACACTTTATTATTATTATTAGTTTCTCTAATTTTAGTTTAGTTTATTTTATTATTTTTTATTAGTATATTTTAATTTTGTATTTTATTTTATTTCATTATTTTTGTGCATTAATAAAATAGTATTTGTTATTAGTTTATTATTATATTTAATAGTAGTATTATATTTAAATACATGTGAATTAATATATAATAATAATTATTATTTTTTAAAATTAAATATTTAGATAATTGTTTTTTTATTTAAATTTTAATTTTAATTTTGACGTTGATTTTACTTTTTGTTTTTTATTTTGTTTGTTTCTCTCTCCAATCACCCCATCCCCTCTTTTGAGTTGCTCCACTTTTCCCTATTCCCTCACCAACCTCCCCCTCTCTCCAATCTCACTCCCACTTTCAAATTATCCCCACGCAACCCCCATTTTTCTATCCCACTCAACCCACGCCACACCCCCTTTTTGAATCCCTCTCTCCAATCTCTCTCACCCCCACAAACCCACTACCAGCAACCTCACACCCCTCCCCTCCCCCAATTACCTGATGCTCCCCTCCCCCAAATTAAGGGACGCTCCCCTCCCTCTACCCGTCACACCCACCCCACGCTCCATATCTAACCTGCACCCATGCTCCTCATCTAAGAAGCCTCTCCTCATCTCCCCACAGCAGTGCCTCCCAGGCCCTCACCCTTTCACTCTGTGACCCTTTCCTCTAACCCACACCCAACTCCCCAGCCGCCCCTCCCACCTCTATACTTCCCCCGCTTCTCTCCCTTGTCGGCCTCCACATTCCACAACGCCTCTCTGCCACTTTAGTGTGCAGCCACAGCAAGCAACCCTCCTCGGTGAAAACCAGCAGCAAACCCTCATCAGAAGCACAGCAGATGTTCGTACACATCATCGACATTCGCTTGGCTTCCGAAAATTCATGTCGCATGGTGAGAGCGAGAGCGAGTGCAGATCAGATCTTATTTTTAGCGGTGTGGTGGTTTGATTCGGATGTGGCATCAGCGACTTCACGGAGCAGAGCGATGATTATTATTTTGTGATCGTTGATGGAGTCTTGAGGATACCAAAAAAATGACATGAGCATAGTGATATATTTTATTTATTATTTTATGTGTTGTGTCGTAATGATGTTTGGGTAGTTCTTTTTTTTGTGTGTCGGAGTTGTGACGAAAGTGACGGAGAATGCATGTCTTTAATTTATTCCTATTTTTTATTGCATTTTGAATTAATTTCAATTCGATGATTATTTAATTAACTGTATCTGCGTTTAAATTAATTGTCATTTGGGCTCTGCACACATGCTTTGGTGCCCGTTTTTGTGGTACCTAATAATTAATCATGAATGAGAGTTCATCAGAGAATTTATTTATTTGGAATTCGATCAAGCGCGTGAGGTAATTCTGAATAAATAAATATATTAATTGGAAAATTAATCTTTTGTGTGTGCGCTTCTTCAAACTTGTGTGAGTGATACTGTATAAGTGATCTCATGTGAGAGAACCCAACGTAGGTAGATACTTCGACTTTGTGAGAAACAGGTCGTCGTATTTCACCAAGTGATTCAGTGCTATAATGACGCACAAAATATTCATTGGGACAGAGAACGAAATGATGGATAATTTGTGTAAACATTAAAATACTGTCTAACATCAGAGAACGAGACCAGATAGTGTTTTGATTAAATTTGTAATTTGTGATAATTGATTAAATAAATATTCGAATGTGGGAATTAAATAATTGTCACTGCATGCACTTGAATGGATGTCACGACTCAGACACTTCCATCTCCGCTAGTTTATTTCATAGCTTAGTTCACTTAGATAGTTCAGTCAATTTAAATAGTCATTATTAAAGTAGTCATTTAGTTTTTAGAACTTAGTTGATAATCACACAATTAAAGCACATCTGCATGAACATTCCTCCAAAAGGACATTTCTAGTGTCTACTCACATTCTATCTGGGGTTCGACCCTGCTCGCCACTTCTACAGTAGTTGTTTGGATAATAAATATCAAAAAATTTCACATGTTGTGACGCACGTGCCATTTATCATAGGTATTTTCAATAATTAGATGTTATTAAAGAATTTATTAGTTTATTTAATTATTTTAATCCATATAATCCATCGACGACTATGCAGCGACTCAAAGTCTGATGAGTATGAAATATTTAATGTTCCTAGGGTAAACAAAACTTCCCAAAAAATATAGGTCTTAGTTTTCCCTTCAAATACATGGTTTTGGACATATCCTATTTTTTGTAATAAATTGTGCATGAGTGAGATTTTATATTTTTTATGTTTCTTATATCAATATTGAGTCTCCACATAGCCAATAATTACAATGTGATTCCATTACATACATCAAAAATATTTTTTATAATTTTTCAAAGTAGTAATCATAGGAAATAATGTCGTTAAATTCTCCCCACATTTAGTTTTTTATACTAAAATAAAATATATACTATAAAATGTCAAGTTACTAAGTCTGCATCTGATTATCCCACTCCCACAAGATCTCCTAGAATTTTTCATGCTACCAATGAACATACACAAAGGGAATTTCTCACCCAATAATGATATTCTCAAACCAATCCTTAGTGGACAATAGGTACACTGAAAATGTCACCCCATCTTCAATATCTATCTCATCTTAGTTAATATCTTGCGACAAATCATGAATATATCACCTCAAATGATACAAGTGGAAGGAACCATGATCCCAGTGTAACAATAGTAGTAATTCCAACTAGTATTCCACCTCCATACCCCTATATTGTATAAAAAAAGGTTTATGGATCTCTAAGATAACTTTCCACCTATTCCAAATCCCTAAATCCCCCAATGAGGTGAGACCTTTTGGAAAACATGGTCTCCCTCTTTGATCTTCATAGGCCTATATCCTTAGTTCGTAGAGGATTTATGATGAATCTAGGTTTTCCTCGTCCACTATAGTATGATCTAAACCTTATTCATATTTACTTTCACCAACTTCAGGCCCATAAATGCTATATCTATCAACTTTGTCCAGCATATTGGTATATTATAGGGTCTTTGGTATAAGGCCTTAAAGGGTGGAATTTCAATATTTAAAAGGCAACTGTTTTTATACACAAACTCCACAAAGGGTAGGTGTTCCTCCTAGATATGTACAAAATCCTAAAAGAAATCCTAGAGAATTTCCTCTCAAACTTGAATTATTTTATATTTTTAGCCATTATTTGGGAGGTGTAATATCACACTCATCTAAAAGTAAGTTCAAAAATACAAATTTAATCCTATCTAAAATCAAAAAATGAAGTAAAAAAATAGTATAAAACATTATTTGAGGGAACTCTGTGATTTCTGATAGTGTCTTTCATATATAAGAATCCAAAAATCCCTATGTAATTCCACTCTAAAATAAATAGGAAGTTGTTTAACATGGTGAGTTTATTATGATCTCCCATATAGAATTGAGACCTAATAATATAATTATTTTCACAAAATATATGGAGATATAATCCCAATTTCACTTTGGCACCTCAGGGGCAGGGGGTTGGTCTAAACCCGTTGGTACTTGGTGCTCAACGCCCTAAGGTGTTCTGTCCGAAAAAGGTAATTTGAGGTATCATAAGGATCAGAAACCCCCTTTTCATGTTATGAAAATATTTTATGATGACCATATGTGTGTATGTAGGATACATATTCATACATTCATAGTCAAAAAAATGGCCTCTTGAAGATGGGTATCCATTTCCAATGGTCAAGGAAGATTTTTAGTGATCTTAGGAATTCAAATCATGGAGTTTAATTTATGGATAACATAATATTCAAGAAGGGTTCAAGCCCCCTAAAACTTGTGTCACCACCTAATGAACATGCTATGGTGGTGAGGAGAAGTGACAAATAATTAGAATAACATTTTCTTGGACTAGAGGGTCTATAGAGCATGGATTAAATTTTAATAAGGACACAAATTTGACCCTAAGAGATTTATTAATTATTAATTATTGCTCTATTTTTTTCCTAATCTTGGGAGATGAATATTTTAGCAAGTGGAGGCTTGAATTTTTTCCAAGCCTCCCATTGGGGTATTTCAACCTTAAAAATTTTGTGTCTATTTTTCTTGCATCTTAAGGCCCTATGATTTGGTCCATCCAAGGAAAAAATTTAAGGTCATGCCTCTTTAATCAAGGAGGAAACATTTTATTTTCATGAAGCCCAAAGTCCTGGTATGGGGGTAATGTTTCACAATAGCTTAATTAGGATAGCCAGGGCCAAGATTTCCCCAACATCCTTCTTAGCGGTAGTTGAAATTTTTGTTAATAATGTCTCGAGGTAATCATACCATGAATAATGATATGGTACAATAATATTGGGGATGGACTATAACACCCTAAGGTACTGAGTTCCATCATGGTGATGTCTGGGATCACAACTATCGGAAAGCATGTTTTAGGAGGTGATAATGCATTTGGTTAATGGTAGAGAGACCATATTCATAAGAAATAGGAATACATGAATATTAAAACAAATGATCTATTGATTCTAGGTATCATTTTTATATAGATATGGAAAGTTTTCAGTAAAATAGGGCACCCAAGGTGTGAAGTTTGATTTATGGGTTGAGTAGCTTAATATAAGTTGGAATCACCCCATAATATGGTTGAATGAGGCCATGAACTTTTGATAATTTGATAAGTAATGGTTATGGGTGATGTATTTAATATTTGAACATTATGTAGTGGGGACATAAATTTCATGCAGTTTAACATCATATGAAAAATATGAATTTCTTTCCCTATAGTTTAACATCATGTGGTAAGGACATGGGGACCAATGGAAATTTTTTTTGTAAGATATCTTTGGAGAAACTTTTCATTGGTTTGGGGAATTTAGAATCTGGAAATATCATTCATCTATGAATAGTATTATTGTTGGGTATCCAAATGTATAATCCCTTGTTGATCATATTTATCATGTGTGTTAGAAGTCCATACATAGATCTCAATAATGCGTAGGAATAATGATCTTTTATTACTTAGTTTCCATGAAAAGAGGTATATGTTAATTTTTTTCATGTAGTTTAATGTCATGTTTCTTGGGGATTAATTGGATGGGTCAATACAATAAGTAGTTAGGGTGCATTTTTATCATTCTATATGTTGCAGATGAACTGATGATTGGGGATCTGGGAGTCACTACATATCCTATGATTGTAGGAATCAACACCTACATAGTTCTTGCATGAAAGTTCCTTACAAAGGTCTAGCCTATATGTTGAGATGAGGAATTTTATTTATCACGGATAGACACAATAATAGGATACTTGGGAATCACTAAGTATCACATGATGATAGGAATAAAGACACACATAGTTTTTGAATGGGAAACTCTATACACAGGACTGACCCATATGCCATGGGGGGAATTGTTCTCATTGATTATTGTAGTTAGGACTAGGACTAGATACTTGGGTTCCACTATGTATCCTATAATGATAGTAATCATAGAACATTTAGTTCTATAATGGATGTGTTGTGGGATACCAACACCAATTATAGTGGTCCTCTCAGTCAAGATATATGGAAATAAATTGTTTTATGTAATGAAAGAGACACCATTGGTATAGTTTAATAGCATGTGGTGAGGAATAATAGGGTTTTATTTAAGATCATTCATCTAAGATCATATTTACCCTATTGTGAACTAATATTTATTGGTTATGTAGGGAATCCCTTATCGAAATTTCCAACCTCAGATGAGGTATTCTCAATGTGAGAAATAAGAAATAGAAAAGGATCATCTCACCAGATAGAATCAATTAGATGAATGGACCTAGTAATTCTATATCATGTGGAGGTTGGGTAAATATATAGGATCTAGGAATCCCTAAAAATTTCTTTTGAATGAGGATCAAGTTAATCATAGTTCTTGAAATCCATGGAGTTTAGTGTCATGTAGTAAGGAGATCATCCATGAAAATTAACGTCATGTGGTAAGGACGATGGTGAATCGATGTAAAAGAAGAGGAATATTGAGGAAGGGACTAGAATGATGGTCTAGGAATCACTACATATTCTTTTATGGTAAGAATCAAGGCACATTTAGTTATAGAAAAAAAAAACTATATAGTTTAGTGCCATGCGGCGATGACATCATCCATGTCGTTAAATGTCATGTGATAAGTAAAAGGACCACCTGATGTGGAAAAGAAGGATTACATATTGTTTCATATTTTTATGTGTTGTGTTTGTTACATATATATTTTATATTAATGTAGGATTTGATAACCAGGTGTCACAACATATCATGTGAGGACAAGAATCAAACTATGCTTAGTCCTTGGATGGGTTGATTCCCTATTCAGATCTGACTCTCATATAAGGAAGGGACACTTATTTTATATTTTTCATAGATCTATATCATCTTCAATGAATCATCAGTGATATTATTCTTTATATTTAGTTTTACATCATGTGGTGAGGATGTGTTCTATATAGTTTAACGTCACATGGTTAGGATATGTTCCGTACAATTTAACATCATGTGGTTAGGAAATGATATGCTTTATAGTTTCACATCTTTATGACAGGTCCTTTTCTGTTCATTTTAATGTGATGTGGTTTGGAAGAGATTTTTATGTTTAACATCATGTGATTAGAAATATTATGTGCAGTTTAACATTATATGACCGGGATGAGAGATGCTTGACTGAAGCTATGAAAATTATTTCCTAATAAAAATTACATTGTTGGGGGTGTGACATTTTTGACGTCCATTCTGGAAAGGAAGTAAGCTACATTGATGTAGGGATTAAATTTGATTTAAATACCTTCTCATTTGGGTTCTATATTAGGAGTATTTTATTTTGGTATCACTGGGGTTGTGATAGATAATACCAGTTCTCCTTGAAGGAATGAGTGAAGATGAACCATTTTATTGAAGGCTCATGCGATATGATTATGATAGACTTCAAGGTTATGCAATGTATGAAATATTTTCGCATCATTAAAATCAAATTAATCAATCCAATTCTTAAATTTCTCATCATCAGAGAGTTTTCTAAAGATTTTTATTAAAAGTGAGGGAAATTAGACTTCTTTGGGAAACACTCCTTGATTCCGTACAACCATGAATACTAGGTTTCTTGGATATAAATATGTGTAGTTGTATGGTAGGCTCATAAATAATAGTGGATCTTGTTCAACCATGAATTCTTGTCCTTATTATCCTTTTCCATTATTATATATGATAGAGTCTTACTGAAGGCCTCTATTTGTCCATTTTCAGCTGCATGTTAGTAGGATGAATGATTTGACTTGACGTTATAATCCTTGTATAATTCATTCAACTCCTTAGAATAGAAGTTGGTGTCGTTTTTCATCAATATCATGTGAGGGAATCTAAAACTGGTAATGATATTGGATGAAGTTGATGATATTCTTCATCCAAACTTCCTTGAGGGGTATTGGCTTACTCCAATTGGAAAAGAAGTTGGTAGAAGTAAAGATATACTTAAACTACATAGTTTTGGATGGGGGATATTCCCCCACAACATTTATTCCCCAAAACGAAAAAGGAAATGAATATTTAGCTGTATATAGAAATTATAGGGGATGATAGATGTAGTTTTCATGAATTAGGAATTCATAGAATTTCTTGGTGACTTATATATAGTCTTGTGTCATGGTTTTATAGTAGTAACTAAGCCTTAAAACTTGTTTGGAGATCCTTGTTCTAGAATAATGAGCATCGTAGGAGCCTATAGACTTATTTCATGATGGATGTAATCCCTCTTTCTACTATGCATCATAGGAGGATTTTGTTGAAGCATTACTTCCTTATGGATATCTAATAATTTAAAACACCCCAAAGGGTAAATTTTTCTTCTTGAAATCTTGTATGTTTCTTTCCATCTAGATCCCTCAGAAGATTCCAATTTTTAGTAAACTGATTTTGGTATCCAAACATCTAGGGGTGAATATCGGTTTATCAGGCTCTGTGGAAATGATTACCTAATTTATTTTTTCCATTTTTTAGATGATAGTTGATGAGTCCATCCTTTGGTACATGATTCAGATGATGTAATCCATTAGATAAGGGTTATAAAGGACTATGTCTACATTAGCTAATACATTGGCATAAGTGTTTTGTGATCGGGGACCTCTATGTAATGTGGGATCAAAAGGGAACTATGCCATTAATCCTAAAATATATAAAATGAGAGGATCCAAATCTTCCTTTTTGATGGCATATTTACCATTTATTTTATTTATCACTATCTATGATTCGACTTTGATGTTTAGGTAGGTTGTCTGTAGCTGTAGGTCTAGTTCCAAGTTAGTTATGAGGGCTTCTTATTCTGCCTCATATTAGTGTAAACTTCGGATAATGAGTAAGAGTAGGGAAAATTCACTTTGTCTGGAAAATCAAACACAATCCTCAATCCAACCCAATTGAGATTTGTTTTCTCTTGACTCTTTCTAATAGGACTTTGGAATAAACCATCAAAATACATAACCCATGTCTAGGGAGTGTCATGGCAATATAAAACCACCTTATATTGAATTTCATTGTCCACTAGCATAATTTATGGGGTGGGATGTACAGAATGGAAATCGTTAGGGGTCTTACCTTTCTTTTCCATTTGTGACATGAACTAAATGTCATAATGTTTCAGAATAATATCCCATAAGGCCAAATTACTGGTCAACATGGGATGGAAAATGATATACATGAGTTGGTAGATGCAAGGTACCAAGTGAACATCATGGCGATACAAGTAAATACTCAAATTTTGTACTACAATCATTAGTGTAAGGTAGTTCTTCTCTATTACAAAATATATATTCTCAATTCCTAGCATCATCCAGTTGAGGTTATAGAGACTATTATCATTCCTTGTATTAGTCTTCTGTGTGAGGATAGTGTCGAATGATCACTCCATAGTACCCACATACAATATTAGTGGATATCCCTCCACCAGTGGAATTAGGGTTAGTGGGTGTATCATGTACTAGTTGAGACGCTTCAAGTATTCATGATAGTCCTTGTACCATTGGTTGATGACACCATTCTTCATTAGCTGGGTGATGGGGAGAAATTTTCTAACCAGGTAGGCTATAAAATGCTGAATGTAAGAAAGGTGCCCTCAGAGCCCCCTTAGTTCTTTTAACTTATAAGGGGGTGACATTTTCATAATAGAACTAGCCTTTTGAATGCTTAAATCAATTCCATGGTGTAATACCGCAAATCCAGGTAATTTCCCAGATGTTACCCTGAAATCACACATTAGCGGGTTTATCTTCAGACTATGTTGTGGTGTCTTTTTTATGATGGCTTGGAGAACCATGAAGTGATCACATTTCTTTTAGTATTTGAACACCATTTAATCAACGTGATATTTTTATATTCAACCCATGAAATTATTAAAGTTAGGATACATGGAGAATTCATAAGTAGAACTAGTATTATTTAATCCAAAGGTCATGACGAAATAGAAAAATATCCCTCGGGGTACTATGAAGGCAGGGACTTCTTCATATTTTGGTTCCATATTTATATGATTGGACCCAAAGTTCCCATCCATTAATAAAATGTTTTCTAAGACAATAGTTTCATCGATCAAGATTTTTATGTTCATAAATTGGAAATCTTCCTTCAAACAATGTCTATTGGGGCATCTAAAATGGATGTAATGCCTAATATCCACATTATTTTTCATGAAGGGAATTATATTGGAGAGCATTATTATGTATTTAAAATCCCCAAAATCGTTTTATTTGATCAATTTTTCAAATTATAATTCTGAATTAGTATTCTGAGATGGGTTCATTCTCCTAGCTGCTTTCTTGAAACCTCAATGGTTGTCGGGTAAGTCGAGATGATGCATATCCCCACATGGGTTTAGTCTATGATTTTCTGTATAATTCCAAGAAAAAACATATAGATATTTCTTCATAAATTTAATGTACATATAATTCTCCTCAAGAGGCATGGTGGAAATTATCAATTTAGGTTGCGGGTTTTCTTATATTCCCAAATTTACCTAGCTAAGATCCTAAATGGTGGTGGGGACACTTTCATCAAATACGGTTGGGGTGATACTGAGATCATCATATTTTTCATCCATATTTGAGTCTATGGAGGTATTTTCAAATAAAGTTATTAATTTGGGGGCATCTCTATCACTGTTAGGATGAGAGAGGCTAGGGTAGGAGACATTGGAATCCTATACTATCAGAGTTATTGTAGAGGGAATATAGAGATGATTTTCATTTACACTGTCACTGGGGATATAAGGGGATTGGAAATATGGTATTGAGTTTATTACATCAAAAATATTTATGGGTGGCATATAATCATTGTCGAACATACTCCAATAATTTTTAAGGGTGGTCCTCAATCCGTTGCTTACTTTAACCAATATATTGTCATCCTCCATTGGTTTCTCACCCTCCATTTTATAGAAACCTACCATGGAATATGTGGCTTCCCAAGACATGAAGTAGAATTTTCACCATATATTATTCTGAACTATCCATCAATTGGGTATTTTAAACACTGATAAAAGTTTAAAGGTACCATGATGTGGCTATAAATCAAAGGCCTTCCAAACAGAACATTGTACATACAGTCATTTAGGATAAAAAAAACTCAGTATTATGAGTGAGATCCCAAAAATGGTCATTGAGATTGATCTTCTTGGTAGGTCTTTTATCACTCTTATTGTGACCTTGAACGGGAACCTTTATGAGAGATATGTTCCTTCACTATATCCCATATTTCAGTGGGTCTGAATCATGATGAGGTTGATCCTAGAACTATTATCAATCAGATCCCTTTGGTTGATGACATTATTGAGTCTTCCACAAACATGTAGGTGTTTGATGTGTCCCTAGATGAACTCATCCTGATCTTTCTATACGAATGAGATGTTGACATGTAATTTTGATGGGATAATATCCACTAAATTAACCTTGGATGTAGTGAATTATATCTCAAAATCCTACAGGATATGGAAGGGTTCAATGAGTTCCTCTATGATTATGTAAAGGGGAATTGTATCCTTAAGTGTATTCATCATTAATGAAGGGTTATAACAAGTATATTATATTAAAAAAAACATGATATCTTAGTATGACGAGGGTTTCTTTTGTTGGTGTGGTTCCCATTTTTCAGATGTCATCGAGAAGAAATATGAAAGAGATGGATCTTTCATCAGAACTGAATATGAATCTTCCTTTTCTTCCCCTTCCTATACAAGATTGCCATTTCCACCTTATGGAGGTGTGTTTTAAGTCCCCTACTTAGTAAAATTAATCATTGTCAGTTGTTGAAGATGTGCTCTCATGATAGAATGAGCTTGTTTAATTGTCTTTTGAGTCATCTTAATGGTGAAATTCTGCCCACACCTGGCTGAAACTTTTTTCCAATCATATTCTACTATTTTATGAGAACTGATTACAGTAATAAACTATTTCAAGAAGATTTCCAATGTCACTTGTACCGAATCAACCATGATTTCTAGGAAAACATTTAATATGAAGAAATCTTGGATGTTGTAACTCATAATTATATGGAAATTTCAACAGTTGTTATGATTGGTGAGGTTAAGCTCATTGGATTTCCTTGAATGTGAAAGCTTGAGTAGGATATTTTCCATTGTGGTAATGAAATAACCAGTTACTTCTTTGTTCAAAAAAATATTCTTTATTCATATGTTCATCAAATACTGGGATACCCTATTCTATTTTTTCTTCATGATGAAAGTGATTGTGTTGTTGCTTCCACTCCTTAGGAGGTATTGGGAAGTTCAAGACATACCTAGGTTCTTGTATGGGCACTATTATATATTTGTGAGTAATAGAGGAATTCTATATATTACTGATCCTTTTACCCTATGTTAAGGGAATGGGATGATATTTATCTTAGCTCTACTGAATAGAATATTCTAAACATTGTTTCATTAATACAATATTATGGAATCTTCTAAGATAATTCATTGGGATCAAGGGTTTCTATAGCTCATCCCATATATTTTCATCAGAAAGTTCCAAAAATTTCTACCATGAGAGAGGCATCTTGAGTGAATTGGTTAGACCTTTCCATATGGATGTGAATTCATACACCCTCTCATTTTCATATTGCATAAAATTCATCATATTAAAATTTTTCATTTTCCTTAGCATCAAGATGAATTGATAAATTAATTGGTGATTAAGGTCTTCCCATCCTGAAAAGGATCCTACTAGAACGATATGGTTCGAATCAATTTTTTTCCCAATTAGAGTTTTTAAAAAACACCTCAACTTGGACACCTCTAACTGATCTATAAGGTCCATCATTAGAACATATTAGGACATGAAATGTGTGAGATATTATTTTAGGTCTCCCATGCTGTCAAATTTATAAAGGTTATAATTGAAAAAAATAGAAGAAAGGTTTCATCCACATATTCTGTATATGATTTCATCTAAGGCTTCCCAAGTGATGGTCTTCCTTTGATGGCTTCGATTTTAGTAGTCAAGGACTCAATGGCATTGAGAAGTTCCAGATGTACCAATGTCTAATCCACCTCCCATCTATAGAGATCGGGCATCTCATGATAAAGTGGCACCATTTTCATCTCCTAATGATTCTTGATTCATGACAAGACTAAATTATTAGCCTCTTAATGGAATGGATATCAATGTAATGGAGGAAATCCATAATCATTTTTGACTTCCTCGGTTAGGTATACTATCTACCTAGATCTAGAGTCATTATGATGTTTAGATTACACTCTTACAGGTGGATCAACTCTTTATTGATGTATGGGAGGAGTAATATTCATGAAACTTTAAAGATGATAACTAGTAGGATTTTTTTCATTTGGGTAGCTCCTAGTTGTGTTGTATAAAATTTGGTATCACATTGTTATATTGTTCCAAATTATCCTCTGTAGAAAGTGTTTGGGATCTTTTCTGTGATGTGTAAGATATGGTCACTTCTTTCTGTTTATCATTAGTAATTCTCCTTTATAGATCTAGATGCTCAAAATTCATAGATTTGAGGTTTTTTATTCTCTGCTAGTTTCAGATATGTGAAGCATTATTCGGTCCTCTATATCACCCTCCTCTTGGGTATATTTTCTATGTTTCTTCCCTCTAGATTTGCATCCTGGTCCAAATTATTTATTTTGTTAATGGTGATGACTTTCACAGAGGTGTACCAGGAAATTGTAGTTATCACATTACTCTCAAAGAAACATGATGATTATGAACAACCTGCATTAGGTTCTATTTTCAATCCCTTGTAAATATTGGACCTTTTAAAAATATGACCCATGTGAGGTCTAATTTCCTTATCCATATGTTCCTCCCATCTTGGAATGTGATTAGTGACCTTGAAGAAGTTTCCAGTCATGTTTTCCTATCATGCCCCGAATAACAACCATTTTTCTTATGGCAGTAAGAACGGATGGTATTTCAACCATTGATATTTACCTCGCAACCTAGAAAATAATGATTCTCTCTATGGTGATAATGATGAATAATATGAACCCATCCCTATGGGATTGGGACTATTTGGGGCCACAATTATAATTTGTTGATCCAGTTATCAGGGATCTCACAATTCCAGTCGATGATTTGATGACACCTAGGATGGAAATTGAGATATAAATTCTCCCATACATGCAATATGGGGTTGATCTGGAATCACTTCTAATTTCTCTAAGACCCTCTCTTGGGGTGATGAACCTAGTGATGGAGATTGAGACAAAAATGTCCATGGAATAGTGGGATAGAGTTGATTTGTAGTTTATTCTAATATTTTTTCAATCCTCCTATGGATTGAGGATCCAAGGGGTGGAGGCAGTGGTTGATATTCTCCAATACCATTAGGTTGGGATCTCACTGAGATGGCTTCTTGGTAAGCTACTATTGCGACTGATTTTATTTGACACAGCTATGATCATGTATGAGTTGGGTTCAACAGTAGCCCATGATGGGAGTTAGTTTATATAGTATGTTGTCAGGTTGACCAAAACATTGGATTTCATATCTAAAATTCATTCTCATTTCATATAGGGGACTAGTTCAAAGATCTTTTGGAATTCCTCTTATTCTATTTATAATGTATTAGAATCATTAAAGTGAGGTCATTCTATCATAGTGACCAACTGGATCACATGTTACATGGTCCCTTGATTTATCCAGAGGTAATGACATTACAAGATTCCATATTTGGGGAGTTATGTTATTCTAGGGGTTTAGTGAAGTTCAACGCTTCATACATTCACCATCCAAAAAGATGGATACATGATGAGGATTTATCAATTAGTTTCTAAAGAGTTTTTATTCAATGTCCATAAGAATGATGTAGAATTGGGTTGTGGTTATCAGGTTTTGGGTACTAGTCCATGGAGATAAAATCCAATTCTAGTTTACAATTGAGTATACTGATGGTTTGAAGGTGAAACTCATATCCTAGATAAGGTATGTTTCTATATTTTAACTATTAATAGTTTTCCCACATATTTTTTCACAGTTAAGGTATGTACTCCTTCTCTAGCTCATCTAGGATCTCATAGCCATTCTAGTGAGGGGAAAAAACATGGTGGGGAGTTTTTTTCTAGATAACTCTCTCCATATGTCAATGTTGACTTCCTTTTCATCATCCATACATGCCTCATTCTCATCAAACCATTGAACATGATTCTTGGGGTCACCTGCTGACTAGAGTAGTGTGTTTCTAGAAGTTTATGGGGAACTATATATTGTTGACTCTGATGTTTTGACTACCTATATAAATTAAATAGTCTATGTTTTGACCACCTCTCTATAAAAATCTTTATAAGAAAGGGAATTATTCTATTATCTATTGCAGATATCACTGTGGGGTGGTTGAACATGAAGGATATCAGGAGTATAGTCCCTATAATCCATATTTCCACTACCATATTGTGGACTATAATAGTAATTATTACCATCTACTTTGGTTAAACATTCGATAGACACTAGGGGTGTTCAGAATGTGTTTCGAACAACCTCAAGGACACAAGAATTGAGTATATTAAAAAAAAATACCCATTCTTCATTGTGGTTAGAATATGATGACCTTCCTTTTTGGATTGTACAGGGATATTAGCCTACTATATTATGGATTTCGGTACATGTTGATAATAATATGATTTTTTTGGAATATGATTCCACATCTGAAAAGCTGATTTAATATTCCAATGTGCTTCCCCATTATTGGTAGGAATACGAGCCTACCTATGGGTGGTTGAATAAATATGTTGGCCAAACTAGGTTGAAGAGGGTTTATTATCCTAGTTTAAATATGAATTCCCCTATAGAATATGTTGACTAACCACCTAGATGGTAGATGGGATATGATCCTTTTTTTCGTATGGTCTCAGAAGGATGTGGGTGTAACTATTTGTCATCAAAAGTAAGGATATGAGTCTGTCTTTTGTGAGGTGCTAGAATATGCAAAGTAGGTTCACTAAAAAGAATATGAGCCTACCATGATACATGCTCCACTCTCACATTTTTATCTCTAGTTAGAGTAGGGATATTATAATGATGTGTTTCCTTAATAATTTTCCACTAGAAATTTTTTGTAGTGATATGAGCCTATCCCAAGGCATGTTCCACTCTCACTTGGTGAGCCTTAGTCAGAATGGGGATATGTTCCCAATATTGAGCCTTAGGAGTATGTTGCTGGTATTTTTCAATATGAATGTGAACTAACCACAATGAATTCTCCTCTCTCATGTTGTGAGACCCATTTGAAATAGGAATATGAGCCTGGTTTGGGACCTCATTCTTTAATGTAATATTCAAATAATCCTCCCGGATTGGACTAAGAAGGTTCACTTGTTATAGAGACATCACATGTTCATACAAATCAGAGTATTATGTTGGTTTGGCTGTAAGGATTGGAATATATTCATATCCCTATATCTTTACCCGTGACATTATATTTTGGAGGGTTTCTTCACCTGTTTCTAATATGTAATGAAAGATTAGTAATGTGTGCATAGGAAAGTAAGCCAACACATTTTTTGTCTTCAATATATACTAGAATACATCTTCACATGAAGCGGGGATATGGGCCCACATTATTCTTCCTTGTGTCATCATAATATGATGATGGATTTCATTCATATGGGTATCAATATACACCTCCCACATTCTTGTTGTAGTAATAATTCCTCATAATTTCTTTGAGTGAGTATGAATTTGAGCCTTCTCATGGGCTACTGTCTAAATAGGTCATCAAGCTTCGACAATATAAGTTGGGATAAGATCCAACTCCTAGTTATAAATTATTTCTATGACTAATGTGACTTAATTTTTTCCCATTATTGAGTGTCAAAATTGGTAATGTGTCAGTTGGTGCATTAAGTAGGTGATTGAGGGGAACCGATGGGATGGCGTTGGTGAAAAAAGTTAGAAATATCCATCCCTAGAAGCTCTGAAACCATAAGAGTGTTAAAGTTGATTCCATGGTATAACTTCATTAAATAATAAAGGTTTTTATTTTCATGATCTAATGAAAATATATTGAAGTGGTTAGCGATGGAAACAAGAACCATTGGTTTTTCTATAGATTTCATTTAATGATGCAGAATCATCAATTTTATTATTTGGAGACCCTTTCTTGTAGCCTAAAGGGTCAGGATTGTACCATGACAGTGGTATTGTTGGACCATTGAATTCTCCACCCAATGCTGAATATTTCAAGAGGTTGAGGTCATTTTGCAACTCTCAAGGGTTATTTTCAGAGATGATTTTCTAGAATGGTTGCTTGATGAAGACAAGAAATTGGGTCATGTGTTGTTTATGAGAGAAGTATGCGTACCCATGAAGAAAAAAAATAACAAGGCCATCGATCAATACATTATTGTATGCATGATACGTACTCAATTAGATATTAATAGGTAGAAATTTTTTATTCTTCTTATTCTCAGTCTAACCATTCTTCTCATGTTGACTTATTACAACAAGTATAGAATTATTTTTTAAGAACTCAATTACATTTGGTCAAATGATCGTTTAATTATTTAATAGATTGATGCCAGGTTCACCATTTTTCCCCCCAAAATATCACTCACATGGTGTCAAGAAAAGGTTTTATGAGTACTAGATAATATATCATTTTTATCCTCTAAATATGATGATTTAGTTTATTTGTTTTCACATGAGGTTCGCCATTTTTGTTTTGTCTGGAAGATCACCTACACGGATGGATTCACCTAATTGTTTATTTGGGGGGGTTTCAATGTCCTTAAAATTAAATCATGTTAGGTTCACCGTTATATATTCTTCAATAGAAACTACTAATGGTTCCCACATATATAAATATGTAAAGACCTACTTTCTAAAGGCAGGCAGTCAATTGGGGTTTTAGAACCAATGGAACTTAGGAACTCGCATTGGTCATTAGTATGGGAGGGTTGGATCATCATACCCTTTTGTAGAAAATAATTTTTGACTCTTGGAATCTATTATATATTTATGATATATTCATGGATAAATTTATAATTCTGATAATGAACCAGCAACCCAAAAAATCTATCAATTTTTAAACCTGTCCTTCTATAAATTGGGGTTAATTAATGAGTCCATTTATATTTATCAAAGGTTCTTCGTCCATTTCTCGTTAATGGGTATATTATTATATTTTGAATCTATATAGCCAGTAACCTTAGGTCTGATTTATTTCTAGGGAATAAAGTAATATACTGAGGATGGGATTAAACCTTTATGATGTGTCCTACATATACTGTTTATAGATGGAATACAAATCTACATAGTTCATTGAACCTTTGGGGTTTAATATCATGTGGAAAGAATGCATATGAGGGAAATTAGGCACTAAGTATTGAGCTCGATCCTCATAGAGACATCCTACATATCATAGTTATACCATGAATCAGAGTTATCATAGTTTGGTTATTCTCTTGGGACTTTCCCCGATATGGATTCCCTTGTATGGGGATAGTCATATCTTGTCGTTGATTAGGGCTTACTCTCTGAGGATTCCAATGATAGTGTAGATTCATGATTTTAATTATATAATCATTCTAAATCTCTAACCCCACATGGTCCACATTTGATGTGTGAAACAAGGGACAACATGTAGTCGATCTCACTGTATTTGCATGCAGGATTTCTTTGATGGTTTGTCCCTTTGGATGTTTTATATAGATCTTGTGCCTATAGAAGGTATCCTACGTATCTTTTATATGAAAGTAATCAAATTCATCATAGTTTAGTTACCTTCTTCATCTATTTCTGGATGAGGAAGAATGATAAGACCATAGGAGTGATTGGGTCCTGATGGTTGGAATATCAAATACATGGGCGAATCAAACATCGATGTGGATGTCCATTTCAGCACAAACCTTAGGAATAAGTCTTGCATATCTTGTTTATAGTAGGAAATTAATGTTCTCATAGTTTAATTTAATTATGTCTTACACATATATCTTTCCCTTATATATCCATTGGAAAAGTTTTTCATTTATCAGGATAGATAATTAACATGTTCTAATTATCTACTTGACATGTTATGATTGCCATCATGCTATGTATTTTTGTATAAATAAAATATATATGTATGTTTCTATGAAGTGTTTGAGGATTCTTGGACATGTCCTGGCTACCTAGAAAACATTCATGAACACAATCTCGTGATCCAGTTGAGTTTTCTGAAGCACGTTGCATAATCTGAATGGAATGTCTGAAGGAAATTGAATGATCAAAGATGACATTTATGGAGGGTATTGTGTGATAAAGGATGAATTTTCTTGATGAAATTGTGAGATAAAGGATGATATGCCTAGTGTGTGTTCTTTGATCAAGGTTAACATATCCATAGGACATTACAAGATCAAGGATGACATGTATTGAGGGTGTCGCATGACCTGGCCGACACGTCTAAAGAATATCATGATATGAAGTCTGATATGTATGTAGGGTGTCGCATGACCAAGATTACTTGTCCATGGGACATCATGTGATCAAGGATAAAAAATATGTAGTGTGGAATGATACCTATCTAACATACACTGGAATTGCCACATAACCTGGGAAACATGTCTAGAGAACATCACAAGATAGGGATGGAAAGCCGGAAGGACTTCTCAAGACTTTTGTGGCATGCCCGGAGGGCATTGCATGAATTTTTTGACATGTACACAGTATATTTCATGATCCAAATGGCATGTTGATGGACTGTCGAACGACTTTGGTGAAATGTCCCAATGCTGTTGCATGATCTAGATAGGTCATTTAAAGAATTTAAAGATTAGTATATCTATTTTTACATAAGTCTATCATCTTTTTTAGTCATTATTCATTCCTTTATTGCAAAATTTCCTCTCTTTTTTCCATTTTTAACTCATTTTGTGTTTCTCCTGACCCAATCGACAAGTGGGAATACCTTCGCATGATCTGACTGACATGCTAGAAGTCCTCCGCATGATCTAGAGTGATCACACAAAGTGAATATACATGTTCTGTGACCCATTTTAACATTCCCCATGTTTGACCTTATAGAATACATTTGTGATCATGTGAATGGTCACTCTGAAAAGTTCTCTCTTTCACTCCCATGTTGTAGTCATCCATCATTCGTAGGTGATGGGTGTATCTTTTATGCTGAGGGGGAGGTATTTATAGGCCTCTATTCCCCACTTATACATAGACTTACATGGAACATATCTTATGGATTTGATCTTGATTCAGTGGATATATTTCTGTATCAGATGCTTCACAAGACCCAATTGTGTTTAATCCATGGTGCCGCAAGATGATAACGACCATGATAGTGTTCTTAAATTTCAAATTTTATTAGACCTAGGCTAATTAAAGGAATTTTTCTTGACCATGTGGACAAGCCAAGGAGATTTAAAAAATTTATGAAAACATGTTTAGGGGTATTCGTGAGATAATTATGTCTGGGGAAAGATTTTTCATGATTGAATGTGACTTTTTAGGGTCATTAATGAGACTAAGGTGACTTGTTATGGAAGCCTTCATGAGATCAGTTCACCGTTTCTAAAGGAATTTGAAAGATTATTCCATATTTTTTAGGGTGCATTGCATGATAAATAGTGATCTCCTATATAATATAAACCATTACACATAAATTTCATAATATTCTAACTCTAGAAAAGGCTTCATACTTTTCCCTTTTTATTTCCATTTTTATTCTTCAAGGATAGGAGATCTTGCAAATCCATATGAGCATCGTTAAATAAATTCAATCTTATTTTCTGTGATGTTTCAAGCAAAAAAAATTTGGTCATGTGCTGATGAAAGATAATTATCATGGACACCCCATATACTTTTATATAGATTTTTAGGGGAATCTATGGATAAAATAAATTTGTTTGATACCCTTCACATGAAGAAGGTGACATGCCAAGAGGATCTTGTGAAATAAAGTGGAAATTTCACCAGGGGATCTGATACATCTTGAAGATCAAGTAATCAGGTTGTATGAGAATCAAAATTTTATTAAGGTATCCTCGTTTTTCATATTTTTATCCTTTATTTTACAAGGAGTTTTAAATGTTTTTCACACACCCACTGGTTTATAGTCACATGATCGGAATAGATTGTCTAGAAGCCTTCACACAGTCATCAGTGATTTTATGAGTACATTTATAAGAATAGGAAGGCCTATCAAAGGGTCTATAAATGATCAAGATCATATCATGTGCTATTCATGATCCTTTCATATGACCTTCCTTGGGTTATGTGATTTGGTGTCCTTTTATGGGTAATATGATCAATGTGATTTTCAATTCCTTGTCTTACTTTGTTTTGTAGAGAAAATAACTCCCATGATTTAGGTATTTATTACACTATAGATTTTCTGATGCTTATTTGGTAGGATTCAAGAATTATAAATGCATTAATGGTATAATTTAATCACCTTATTCATTATACTCATATATGGATATGTATTTGTATGTATATAGGTACATTAGGATAATTTCTGCCATGTGTTTGATATTCCTACACAGAGGTAAAATCCATCCCCTTGACTATTGGAGGTGAGATTGGGATGTCACTCTTAGCTTAGTTCCAACCAAATAGGCCCCAGTGGGTCGAGTCAGGACTATTAACTCTCATGATCCAATGATCTTTTTAATAAACTATTTATCCAATTTTTATGTTTTCTCACATGATTAAGATATAATTAGTTGTGACTTGTTGATATGATTTTCCCTTACTAAGAGTTTGAGATCTCTCGTTCTTATGATTTTAAATTTACCTAAGAAAATAACTATAAGAATATGTCTAAGAGGAAGTTATTTTGACGTGTTTTTTTGGGACATTTTGATGCAATAATGTGCAGCATTACATTTATGTAACTAATCTAAAAACATACCAAACCATTGGATTCTGGGGTTATGTGTCTATATATGAGATAAAATGTTCGTATTATGAAAATGATATAAAATATATGTATTTTATGACAGGGTCTTCCCCATGGGAATCAAAGTAGTGTATGGTTATTTTGGTGAATTAGGATTGAGAAAATTCGGTATGAATCCTCATATAGATAACCTTTTGACCTAGAGTACTAGTATAAGTATAACTAGATTTCCTATAAAGGTTTTAATATTTCCCATACTTTTATAATGAGACATATTATAACCCTAGCATAGTCAATATTGAAGAAAACATTAGGGAATATTATTGTGGTCTAATAAAATTATAGAAATCATTAGTATGTGTTTATCTG
Organism: Viscum album; assembly: GCA_963277665.1. Taxonomy (NCBI): domain Eukaryota; kingdom Viridiplantae; phylum Streptophyta; class Magnoliopsida; order Santalales; family Viscaceae; genus Viscum; species Viscum album. Next base: position 789,720,150 of record OY728137.1, read on the forward strand.
TGAATGAAATATTGAGAATGTAATTTATTTAGTGGGGTGGGATGTAACACTCTATATTTAAAATGATTATATTTTTTAATTTTCCTTCATAAATTAAATATATTAACATTAAATTTATTTATTTGTTTTGTTTTAATGATAATAACCATAAATTTATATACCTATTTATCACATAATTTATTTCCTATATTTGTTTTCTATAAAATATTAATTCTAGCATAATTGAGTGTAATTTATCAAAATTGTTTTATAATATATATCTTATTATATTCATGATTATTCTTACATATTGTTTTATTTGATAAGAAAATCAATATTATTAAAATGTTATTTCCATATCATCTTTGTAATTATTTCACTATAATCTGATGGTTAATAATGTATAATATATGTTTCCATAGTCAAAAAATTGTAACATATAACCATTGAAAGTAATGTAATATAAAATATTATGTGGAACACATATTCACGAGTCAAATATCATTTTTACATCGAAATAATGATTTATTATAAAATTTTAATTTATATTATAGATCATTTAATTTCAGAATTGTTGTTAACATATTTTGTGTACATCTTTTATTACACTAAAATTTTCCTTTTAAAGCATTAAGTAACATGTTTTATAATAGAATAACATTATGAAATATTTACTATGTATATTTGAAAGTGAAATTCATCATATGTATATTGTATTATTATCAAAAAATAGTTATAAACTTTTGATAACATAGTTTTTAGAAAAGTAACAAAGTCATAGACATCCCATTATAATCAAAGTGTATAATATTTGTCACACTAGAGTTTTTTCCGCAATTATGTATTTATAAAATTATTTACACTTAATTAAAATAAATTTTTCATAAAATATATATTTTTTAACATGTATAAATAATTAATTATCATTCATATAATAATTAATAGATAATAATCAATAGAAATAAAATTACTAATAAAAAACTAAATATCTTTTATTCCAAATAAATTATTTTTCCATGGATAGTCTGATTTTAGATAGAAGTTAAATTTATAAAATTTAAAATTTAAATTAAATAAGAAACATTATTTTAGGATTCATCATATCAAAATTATAATATTTGGAATTTTTTATATTTTTCTAATGAATTTAATATTTGAGAGAATAGTAAAAAATATTGGTTTTTCAAATACCATAAATTTTTATAACATCATAAAGATATAAAAAAAATTCAAAGTTTATAAAAACTTATTCATGAAGAAATAGATTTTGGGAGTGAAATTTTTCATTTAAAAATAATGATTTTATTTTATTATTATATACATGAATTTTTTGTATCCTCAGTTGTATTTCATTCTAATAAAATATAATTTTTGGTTATTTTCTTTTAATTAAGTCTTTCAATTACTCTTGATGGTTATCAGTTATTTTTAATGTAAAATATCTATCCCTACTTTCCTTAATCATAAAAAAAAAATTCATGAGAATCAATATTATTCAGTATTTTTCTAAAATTATATATATAATTTCCCAGATTTTTCTGTATATTATTTTTAAATATTATATGGATCAATTTTGAATCTATGAACCAAGACATCATATGATTCTGAGGCCTGGTGTTCTCAGAACAATTGCTTGAAAAATATTAAAATTTTATTAACACGTGCATGCAGTTTTCTGAAAAAGTAGAATAAATCATAAATGGATGCCCATATTAGAAAATTGAGGCCACCATTGAGTTCAAATTAGTTGATTTTCCCTATAAGTGAACTAAAACTGGTTAGTGTGGGTCATCTGTAGAAAAAGTCACCAAGGATGTAACTGTAAATAAAATAATTTAATTTTCAAATACTAATAACGCATGAATGGTAACACATGTTGGAAATCTGAGACCACCATTGAGTTTGTAATGTGGTGTTTTCCCTATGCATGACATAACTTTAGTCAGTGCAGGTCTTCTATAGAATCAATTGAAAAGGATGTATCATTATGTAATTTAAATACAAATTATGTTGTTGATACAATTATTTCCTTAAAAAATATCCTAATTCTGAAATCACGAGATTATCCACATAACCATGGAAACATCTTAAAATCTCTAAGGATATATTTGGAGAAACCTCTCAAGTGAATGATGATAGAACCTTGGGTTGAAGATCGATAGATTTTATTCCTAATAGATCCCTCCAACAATGATGATGTGGCAACTAATCTTCAACATCAACCAATCCAATTCCTTGGTATGATGTATTATTTTGGATTTCCTTCCCCATTCATGAATTCAATGATGAACATGGACCAACTAATGAACAGGTTGATCTGAGATTCAATCATAACCTTATGGGATCAGTTTTATTTCTAGGGGATTTATTGGGAGTTTGATCATGTGAATATTTGTTGACGAATTCAATATTCATTTTAACAGAAATGAAGGAAGATTAACAAAACATCGATAGAGGTTTGTTCCTCTTATTTGATTTATACTTTTCTTCTGTTGTTCATAATTCATCCTGGGTATTCTTCGCTTCGCCCATGACTCAACATATCCCAATCAATCGATGATTTGACACCTGATTCTTGGAAAAATGATCTTATATCATAGATATAGGATCAACATGACACGATGGGGGTGCAAAGATAGAACCGGGGAAATTCAGATGACTCTGGATCCCCAAATCTATGTTCTTTGATGTTCTTTGATGGAATTAAGAATGAACTTTTTAATCCATTTTGCAGCTGAATTGGAATATGAATCACATTTTTTGGGTTATGGAATGACTAAACAGGGCTGGATATTGAGTTTCTTGGAAAGGCATGGATGGAATGGTGGTTGGAGCAATAAAGGAGATGACTGAAGCATGAACCAGGGATTCTAAAAAATCTCACACTACAAAATGAGTAATCCGGGATTACATAGCATGTGGGCCCCCCATGAGAGGCCACTAGGTTTTCAGGTATGAGATAAGTATCACCTGGAATGTGGCTCTACCTACACAGAATGTGGTCTCTCTTGGATAACTGAACATGTACATTGGAATCACATGGACATGGGGAGGATTACATTGGTTTCCTACAAGGCTTGTAGTCCCCCACATGACTATTCCATGACCAAGTACAAGAACTAACTCATTTATTAGTACAAAATCATTGATACACTAGCTGACACCATGTACAAGAACACAGATAAAGTACACAGGTAGACCCTAGATGGATGGACACAGCTTCTGACTCCATATACATACCGTGCACCCATCTTCTACATGAAATAGTTGGAATGATATGGGCCATTGTACTTGGATTGTGGTACATGAGTTGTATCCAAGGTCAAGGGACACAACGTGTGACCCTAATACATGTCATGTATCTATTTATAAATGGATTGAATCTCTTTTCCACTATATTTTGGACATGTTTTGTTAGGTTTTGTTCCCTTGATTGTTTCCCAGAAGGTCGGTGTGTATCATTTCCTACTCATATGAGTTTTATCCCTTAAGTAGGACGTCCTAGATTGAGTTGTTGGAATCCCCCAAGAGGTCTAAAGAAGGTTCCTCTATTAATTCTTCATTCCCATGGTAGAGTCCTTTGTATTGATGCGACCAACTTCACTGGGCATCGATCGTCTACTAAGTAAGTTAATTCATATAGAGTTGTTGGTGTCATCCCATGGCCATGGCTGTGATCCTCATATACTGCATTGTATCACTTTTTTTAGATATATGAACATATCTCTATTATGATGGTTCTTGATGAATAGTACTTCTCAGACATACGTCATCATTGTTATCAGACTTAGGAGTTTGGTATCCTGGATGATTGCTTCACAGAATATTTGGGATAGATCCCTAGTATTGGTATAAAATAGTTGTAACTTACCACTAGACTATATGTCATGGGTTGAGTATATCTGTATATTCTTGTTATATATTTTGTAGACATATACTTATATAGAGTTTTCTATATTTTCCTTTGTGTATTGTTGTTTGGTTTTTGGGTGTCCTACTAAGTATTTTTATACTCAACCTTGCACGGGCTTTGCCTACACATGTTGTGTATTGTACAGATGAATGACCTATTAATAGATTCCTAGGTGGAACAGGACTAGATAGAGCTTTGTGAGATTAATCAGGTTGAGGTGTTCTTATGGATATAGACAGCAGTCCCAATACCATTGTTTATAGGTTGGACTTATTGTTATAGACCTCCTTTGGTGGGATTATATTTGTACAAGTTTCACTTTCCTTTAATTTCCTATAATACTCTATTGGTTGGGATATAGTGGTATGCATGCATTTTTTTCTCAGCGGTTTTTACATTTTAGCATTTTGTGGGATTTAAGATGTGTGTGTGTGTGTGTACAGGTACATAGAAAATGCCTCCCATGTTAGTGATATGATAACTTGGTGCTAGTTAGTAGCCCCTAGAAAATTGGAGGGGGGCTTGGGGAGTCCCAACATGGGCCCCACTTGGACGGTTTGTGACAGAGTGGTATCAAAGGTGTTAGGTTCTACTCCAGGACTAGGATTTTTCTTTATTGGTTTGGGGAAATAGTGTGTAGTGTTCTGAGTTTGAATTTTAGGCTAGGGACTCCAGTATTGGTGCAGTAGCCGATGTATCCATACAATAGGACCTTGATAACCTATTTTTGACTCGTTACATGAGAACAACGGTTGTAGGGAAAATAATGGTACATGAATAATATAATAATGGGTTGTGGTTTCCATTTCCATATTTACTAATCTCTACAGATATACTCATTGACTATGGTACATAAATGTTTTACAAGATTACTCTATGATGCATAACAACAAGGATTTAGTATCTTGATCACAATGACCCCCTTAGTGATGTGTCTTCAATACAGGGACCAGTTCCTAAGATGTAACCTCTAGGTGGTGTATCATCTATACCACCACCTGTAGATAATCACATGGTAACCACAATATCATCTGATGAGGAGCGCAAGATGAGTAGGATTCATGAGTTTCAGTAATATTGTCCCCTTAGGTTCTGAGTCAATCATGAAACACAAGTGGCTGAGGTGTGTCTTGAAGTGGTGACCTGAGTTTTTTGTCTACTCAGGATGCTAGTAGATCATAGGGTTCTCTTGGGGGTAAGCCTTCATTACGGCTCAACAGGATGATGGTGGAGTACAGTTACCGGATCTTTTGACAGGGTGACTCTTTCATGGTCAGAGTTTGAGGTCATTTTCAGAGAGGATTTATCACCTTACAAGATAAGTGTTATAAATATCTAGTATCTTCTGTAGATCTGATGGGAAGACATATTAGTATGTGAGTATTTATCGAGAGATACCAACCACTCCAAATACTCGATGGATATGATAAAAATCAACACTAGAGTTATCAAACCATTGAGTGAGGTCTACATAGAGACATCCATGCTAACTTTACCCATTTGTTAATTCCTACCAATGTTGGGGTTCTAGAACAAGCCTTGGTGATTGAGAGTTCCATGGATGAGAAAATACAATCGGTGGTAGTCAGTAGCGGGAAATCAGGAGGAGATACATCGACAGTAGGGAGCCAACATCTGTATTAGAGACCTAGACCTAAGATATTCTTCAATAGGAGGCCCTAGGATAGAGGGCCTACAGTTCAGGGATCATTGGGTTGGTCTAGTCAACCCAAATATAGGTTGTCTTATTCATACGATGGAAGAGTAAATCTTGCTCGAGATTTTCTGAACCGTCGTGTTACTGACAGGGAGACAATGAATGGACCAATGAGGAAGAGACAATGATAACAACGGGATGATCTATAGGGAATAGGATGTGGAATAGGATCTTGGAGAGCATCAGGAGGTGGCATACATTTCAAAATGTTACCACCACCACCCCTAGGAGGTCTATGATATGCTTAGGGAGCTTGCAGGTAAGGGAGGGGACAACTGTATGTGGTCGAGTCATATGACCGAGGGGATCTAGGAATAATTTGTGGTATGATATATGTATTTTATTCATTATTTTTAGTGCCAATAGACAGAGGTTCTAGTAATTATTTTCACCCCACATCTCTTGTTCAAGACCAAGAGAGTGTGGTTAAACCATTAACTCGACCCTTATGCTTGGAGACATCTATAAGAGAAGACTCATTGATCACACATCAATACTTATAGTGTGACATAACCCTTAGAGGAAAGAGTTTCGGTTGGAACCTCTTGGTGGACGCATTGAGGCCTTATGATATCAGTCTTGGTATGGATTGGTTATTTGTAGTGCATGACCAGATTGACTATTTTAGGTGAAGGGTACGATGTTCCATAGTAATGGAATGATGTTTTTCATTATTTTTGAAATGGAAACTAATGTAGCATAGGATAGAATCATTAATAAGAGGGTGAAGTCAATTACTCATCAATTGTCTAGCCTAGTCCTTGGTGCAGTGGATGTCATGAGTTTCTTGTTCCCAATAGTAGCGGGGGAGTATGTTGACGTCTTCCTTAAAGATGTTCTAACAATACCACCCCATTAGAAGATAGATTTCTAAATTTATCTACACCCTCGAATGACATCGATATCTACATAAACATGTCATATGGATTCTGTAGAGCATCACAAGATGAGGGTGAAATTGGAGGACTTTTAGAGGAACGTCTTTGTGAGACCTAGTGTTTCACCCTGGGAAACCCCATTTTTTTTTACAAAAAAGGAAGAAGGGAGTTTGAGGTTTTTTTTGGATTACTGACACTTGAACCTAGTGGCTGTGAAGAATAAGTATCCCCTACCAAGGATCGATGACCCCTTTGATTGGTTGAGAGGGTCACGATGGTTCTCAAAGGTTGACCTCAGTTCAATGCTTTCAGGAGATGAGGATGAGTTTGAAAATCACTCAAATATTGGGTTTTATAGAGGAGGGTGTCGATTATGCAGTGTTTTGTGATGCATCAGGAGTTGAACATGGTTGTATCCTAATGCAGAGACAAGCAATGAATATTTATGGTTTGCTCTAGTTGAGACCACATATGCATAACTACGCGACCCATTATCTTAAGTTAGTAGTGGTAGCCTTCGCGTTCAAAATGTGGTGACACTACCTGATGGGTGAGAGGTTTATCATCTACTCTGATCACAAGAGTCTCAAATATATCTTCACATAGAAGGATCAAAACTTGAAATAGAGGTGATGGATAGAGTTACTCTAGGACTATGACTTCCAAATTTTCTATACTCCTTGAAAGGGGAATGTGGTGGAAGATTCTCTTAGTAAAGGATCCAGTTCATAGTTTCTGAACAAGGCATTATAGAATTTAGCTTCCTTGTAGTTAACCTTAATGTATTGAAATGAAGTATCTTACCTCAAATTGATGGGTTTTACCCATCCATTCATACAGGGATTCAAGGAGGCATAGCATGGGTATACTGACTGCGAAACTCTATGTGCTCAGATATCTATAGGGCATGCTGCTAATAGATATTAAAATCATAGAGATCACATTTACCTTTTTTTAGGATGTACCATAGTACCGGTGGAATTGAGGGAGGAGGTTATAATGGAGTTTCATACATCCTATTTGGTTGAAAATCTAGGTGTGGAAAAAATGTACCAGGACCTCTGACCTTAGTTTTGGTGTCCAGGGATGAAGAAGAAAGTGGAAGAGTTTATTTCTTAGTGCCTTACTTGTTAACAAGTGAAGGCTGAGTACTAGGTTCTAAAGGGTTTACTATAACCCATTATGGTACTGTAATGGAAGTGTGATGGGATATTGATGGACTTTATTATGGGTTTAACCCATAAGTCTAGGTGATACGATGCCATTTGGGTAATCGTTGACTGACCCACCAAGTTATCACACTTCCTTGTTATCTAAGAGCATGTTTTAGTAGAGATCTTTGGACTCCTCTACATGTAAGAGATAGTTTTACTCCATGGAGTTCCATCAATGATTTTTTATATTGTGATGATCATTTTACATCCTGGTTTTTAGAAGGGATTACATGAGGCATTTGGAACCCATTAACACTTCATCACGATGTTTCACCCACATAAGGATGTCCAAATGGAGAGAAACATTTAGGTTCTAGAGGACATGTTATGGGGTTACATGTTGGACTTCAGCCATAGTTTGTAGGATCTCCTACCACTAGTATATTTCATGTACAACAACTACTAATCCACTATTGGGATGGAATTATTTGAGGATTTGTAGGAGAAACCATTCAAGTCAACACTTTTCTAGATTGACAAAGGAGAGTAAACACTTATGGGCCTAGAGTTGTTGTTAGGGACAACAGAGAAGGTGTGGATCATCCATGAGAAGAAGAAAACATACCAGAGCTGTCAGAAGTCTTATTCTAAAAGTAGGAAGAGGCCTTTGTAGTTCGAGGAAGGAGACCACATGTTCCTATGAGTCTCACCTTGACGAGGATTGTGGATATTTGGAAGGGCTAGTAACATATCTCCAAGGTTTATCAGCCCTTTTAGTTACTGTGTAGAGTGGGTAGGGTGGCATACCTATTACCTATACCTTTGCAATTAGATCGGTTACATGGTGTCTTCCATGTTTCACAATTGAGGAGGTACGTGCATGACCCATCCCATGTCATCGGCTAGGGCAAGCTAGAAATTGAGGATGGAGTGGTTTTTCTGAGTACCCAGTAGAGATTGAGGATCTTCAAGAGAGGATCTTTTTTTGGTGAGCAATTCTTTTAAGGCTTGTCTTGTGGTCGCACAATAATCTCCATGAGGGCACATGGGAGAAAGAGGCCTAGATTCATTCCCAATATCCCCATCTTTTTTACTATCCTTTGTTTTGGATTTTTGGGGACCTAAATCCCCAATGCGGGGAGATAGTAATATTCCAAATATTTCCATGTATTATTTTTAAATATTATTTGGTTGAATTTTGAGACTATGCATTGAGAGGTCATGAGATACCAAGGCCTAGTGTACCTAGAACAATTGCTTGAAAAATATTAAAATTTTAATAGCACGCATGCATAGATTTTCTTAAAAAGAGGAATAACTCTTAAATCAATTCCTATATAAGAAATATAAAGAACCATTGAGTTTAGAGTAGTGTATATACCCTAGGTTAGACCTAACTTTGATCAGTATGAGTCTTGTGCAGAAAAAGTCACCAAGGACATAAAAGTAAATAAAATTATTTTATTTTTAAATCCTAATAACTCGTTAGTGGTGACTCTGATTAAAAATTTGATACCACCATCAAGTCTGTAATGTTGTGTTTCCCCTAAGAACAACTAAACATTAGTTGATGCATGTATTCTATAAAAAAACTTGAAAATGGAATCATTATCATTAAATAATTTAAATAATTTTTTTTAACGTAGTGATTTCCTTTAAAAACATCCTTATAAAGAAATCCTTGGGTTATCCGCATAACCCTGGTAATGTTTAAAAATCACTACAGAGATCTTTGGAGAAACCTCTCAAGAGAACAATGATGGATCCATAGATCGAAGATTGAAAGACCCCATTCACAATATATCTCACCCATAATGATGATGTGACAATAGATTTTCAATAGTGAGTGATCTAATTCCTTTTTATGCTAAGTTATTTTGTATTTCCTTCCCAGTTCATGAATTCAATGACGAACGCAGACCAACAAATAAATAGGTTGATTTGCGGTTCGATTTTAACCTTATGGGATGGGTTTTAATTCTACGAGATTTATTGGGAGTTTGATCATGTCAATATTTATTAACTAATTCGATTTTCGTTCTAAAGGAAACAAACTGAAACTTAAATGATCACTTAATGATGTATGTTCCTCCTGTTCGATTTATGTTTTCCTCCCCTTGTTTATCATTCATCAGGGGAATTCATCTCTTGGACCATGACTCTATATGTCCGAATCAATTGATCGTTTCATAATTGATTCATGAAATAATTATCTGATATCATAGATATGATATTGACTCGACATGATGGAGTTTCAAAGAGAGACATGGAGAGATTCAGACGAATGTGGATCCCTGAATCCACGTTTTTCTATGTTCTTAGATGGAATGAAGAATGGCCATTTTAGTCCACTGTGTGATCAAATAGGAAGAAAAATCATGTTGTTTCGGTGATGGGGATACCAAACGAGTTTGGATCTATAGTTCTTCGGCAAGGTATTGATGGAATGATTTCCAAAGCAATGTATGAGATGACCGAATCGTGAACCTGTGATTCTAGATAATTCTGCACTACATGGCATGTAATCTAGTATTACATGAAATATGGGTCCCACTTAATGGCATATAAGGTTTTGGTTAGGAGATAAGTATCACATGACATGTGTATCTTCCTACATGGCATGTGGCCTCTCTGGGATAACTCAGTATGTACATGGAAAGTACATGGACACATGGAGGAGTATATGGGTGACCTACACGGATTGTACTTCCCCACCCGACTTGGCCTGGACTAACCACCTGGACTACCCCATGTACTAGTACATAGGCAGAGATACCCAGGTTAACACCATGTACTATCATACGGCCAGAGTACATGGGTGTACCCCATATGGAAGGACACCACATGTGACTCCTTATATATGTAATGTACCCATCTTCTACACGACAGAGTTGGAATGACATCAACCACTATACATGAGATATACTTGGGGTCATGGGAAATGGAGTGTGACCTTAATACATTCCATGTATCAATTTCTACATGGATGGAATCTCTTGTCCACTATATATTGGACAAGTTTTGTTAGGGTTAGTTCCCTTGATTGTTTCCCCGATGGTCATTGCATATCGTTTCTTACTCATAGGTGTATGCTCCTATCAGTAGTACATCCCTAATAGAGTTTTTGGAATATCTTGAGAGTCCCTAAGTAGGATCCTTTATTCATTCTTCATTCCCTAGGTAGATTCCTTAGTATTTACATGACTGGATTCATTGGGCTTTGATCCTCTACATAGCAGGTTAATCCATATGGAGTTGTCAGTATCACCCCTGGCCCTGGATTTTATCCTCATCTATTGTATCGTATCTATTTCCTCTAATTTATAAGTGTATATCTCCATTGATAGCTCCCAAATAATAGTACTCCTTGGATGAACATCATCAGTGGTATCAGACTCAAGAGTGTATTCTCCCTGACGAGTGCTTCATGGAATCTTCGGGTTGGATCCCTAGTGTTGGTATACGGTAGTTGTGACTGACCTATAGATTGTGTGTTATGGATTGAGTATATCTAGATATTATTGTAATATATACTATAGACATATACTTGTGAGGATCTAAATTGAATTTTATTTTTGTATTGATTTATGGTTTTGGGGTGTCTTACTGAGTATTATTATACTCACCCATGCACGGTCTTTTCCCACACGTGTCGTGTATTGTGTAGACGGACAAACTTTTGTTGGAGCCCTAGGAGGACCAGGACCAGATGGAACTTTTTCAGATCAGGAAGGCCAAGGTGTTCTTATGGATACAAACAAAAATCCCCATACCTTTGTTTATAGGTTGGACTTGTTCTTACAGACTTTCTTTGGTGGGCTTGTATTTGGCCTAGTTTTACATTCTATTCCTGTCGTACTCTATTAGTTGGGACATAGTGGTATGCATGAATTGTTTTATTAGTGGTTTTTACATTTCATCATCTTGTGGTCCTGTAATTTTTTTATATTATTCTAAAATAAATGATCTTTTAGCGAATATTGAAAAATATGGATTTTTAAAATACTATCATATATTCTCATTTAAATCAAGTAATTTAAATGTACAATTATATTTTTGGATTTAGTTACATATGATCCATTTTATTTATAACAATCTAGTCAATTCTATTTTAATTATAAATATTCATTATTTTTACATAAGTTAATTTTTGTTTTTAAACACATTTTTTTAAAACTATTTTTATTGAATTTTATGCATTTATAATAAAAATTATTTACTACCACTTATTGAGATTGAATCATGAAACTGGATTTTATATTTAGAATCTGGATTCTACAATTTGGTAAATATGTCTCATTTATTTTTTCTTATTATGTATAGTAGCTTTGTTAAATATTTGTCACAATAGTATGGTTAAAATGTGTAAAATAGGGTTAAAACAACACGATTTGATCTAAAAAATCAACAAAATGTTTTACCTTATTTCATTTTATGGGATAAATTTTGAAATAATGATCCCAAATTTGAAAATATTGCATTTTTGTGTCATTTTCTCTTCAAAATGACATTTATTCAATATTATGTAAAGAAAACCCCAAAATGTCACTCACTTTCTTTTGAATTTATTTTATATATTCACCTGGAATAATATATATTGAATTGATGAATATAAAATTTAATTTTTAAAACGATTAATTTATTTTTATGAAATAATTTTATTTTTAGTTTTTATTAATTTTATAATTACCTTAAAAGCTAATATGGCACTGACATAGTTCCTGTAAAATCTATAGAAAAATAAATATAAAGGTTTTTTTGAACAGAAAATTTAATATTTTTTGGATTAATTATTATTTCACATGTATTTTATTTTTAATAAAAATATATAATTTATTGTTCAATAATTTACATTTGAATTAATTTTTTATCATGATTTCTTTAGCATAAAATTAAATTAATAGTGTAAAAATGAAATGATTGATATTTTAAGACAAATAATATTTCAAAAAATAAATTAGAAATCATAGAAATCATTCAATCCATTTTTTATCCAATTTTTACCTTATAAGTAAAATTATAACTGTTTAATATTTATAAAAGTTGATACCAATATTATGTTTAAAATAGGTTTACCAAGGGATAATATAAAACAATTAGGATAAAAATGACCTAAACACTTTCATAAACCACATTTTTGGGTATAATATTGACCTTAAACTGATAAATATATAATAATAGTCAATTTGGATCCATTTTTATAATAATTTGAAAAAATAATATTTAAAAACATTGAAAATTAAATGGGTTCCACTCACCTAAATTATAAAATTAAACCACTCACCATTCTTCTTTACACCACATTAAGTATCTTAGATCAACCAAGACCTACCCACTTCTATTTTTAACTTATGTAGAAATGAATTATGTGTGTTTTCACTTTTAAAGGTCCATTTCAAATGTACTCAAAAAGTTATCTTAAGGAATTTTACAGAAGAATATATAATCATCATTACCAAATCTTTCAGGTTAGTTTTTTATTCTACTTAATTAAAAAAAATATTTAATAAAAAATAATAAATATTGTATCATAAATATATTTAGGTGTAATTATGATTCTTTTGAAAACATCATCCACCTATTTTAATCATAATGAAGGTTGGAACATTGCTCGAGCGTACGTACGACTTGTCATCTCCATGTAGTAGTGTTAATTATTTCTCATCACCATTTTACATGGATTGTTATATAGATAGAAACAATTAGTATATATTATATTTTTAAAATAATCATGGTTATCTAAATAAAATATAACATTACCTTCATACCTTCCCATCAGAAATGTTTCTCGTGCGTAAGTGTGGAATACCACCTCCATGGAGCAATGTGATTCGTTTTTCATTTATACTTTAAATGTATGGTAATAAATATATATTTGGTGAATATACATGATATATATGATATAGTTATTATTATTTAAAGGGTAATAATAATTTATCTTTATTTTTTCCATCTGTCAAAAAGTGAAAACATTGTTCATTCATACTATGGTCAACCGTCTCCATGAATGGTGTTATTCATTTTACAAACTCTACCATTAATGAATGAATATAAAATTGTATATAATTAATAAATTTAATATTTTAATAATGATCATAAATCTTTTTATTATGGGTCCATGATAATATTTCAAGGACCATAACTACCACACTGAAACTTCCATGAAAAATGAAACACATAACACCTAGAAACAGAAACTTTAAAGGAATTATTAATAAATGGATGTAAAAATATTATAAGTGGATCATATATGATATTATAAATATTAAAAGGGTTATTTAATTAATTAATAAAATTTTTATAACAATTATAAATGAGTTTAATTCATGTTCAATAAAGTGGAAGCTTGAGGTCAGGGGTTTCTAAACTCAATGTTCATTCCTTAGGAAGTACTTTGAATTAATTGAATATGTTATACCATGGTTATGTGTGAAATGATCTATGATTGTATTAGGTTTTATTTTAATTGTTTTTGCGGATTTTAATTTGTCATATATAATCACTTCATTGGTTAATTCTCGATTCAATGATATATCTTTTTAATGGATTCGGTCTCAATTTTCATTCCAATGATACTTAATTTTTATTTTATAACTATTTAATTTTTATGTGGTGTATATAACAACCCTTTTACATGTTATATCTTAAATATTACTATGTTCATGATATATAATTCTCAATTTGAAGTTATACTCTCATAGAGAAAACTATTTAGAAGTTACCAATGTGGCAAGGTCTTTATATATCAATGCCATAGTAATCAGGATTTTCTATAATTGAATTTCTATTGAGGAAATTATGTCATAATCATTTTATAAAATCATTTCATTTTTCCCTTTTTTATTTCTAAAAAATACATGTTTTCCAATCATTTTATTCTATTTAATCACTCAAGGTAATAATTTTTTTAATGGAAATCCATTTTGTCTTCTATTCAGTTAGGAATATTTTTCATACATGTATATATTTTAATTAAAAATTTAAAAAATGTTTTAAACATTATCCAATGACTGATTAAATAAATTTTTACCTAATTTTTAATTTTTATAAAAGTATTTTAAAGGAATATTATTTTCATTTTATGAATGTCATACTGTTGGATATTTACAAAATTCTGAAAGGTATATTTGTTTTAACATACTCACCATAAATGAAATTTAATATCATAATGACCACTTAATTATTTAAATTTTACCTTATAAGTTTTTAAATTTCATTTATAAAAACAATTCTAATTTTTTTTAAATTTTTTATTTTGTGAGATTAATTTTCAAAGTAAAAATGGTATCTTCTTTAAGAATGTTTTTAATGATATTTTTAGGGTATTTCTATTCATCAATGACAACAACCATTTTTTTATTATTCTTCACATGGTATATGTTGTAATGATATTATCCTTATTCTTTCTTAGGATGGTTTATGATCAGGTAAAGTATTTACATTTCTTATGAAAGTCCTTTAAATGTAGATAGTTATTTATTATTAAAGAATTTTGATTAAGATGTATTTTTTATTAATATAATGAATTAATTGGACTTATTAAGTGATTGGTGGGGCCCATTATATCTCATTGATTCATTGGATAGTGTTAGGAGACCAACTTGTTTGGTTATTTGGAAAAATCCTTACCCATTTATGTAATATTTTCTGGCATGAGGCCCTGGCAGTATGTTTAACTTGTGTTATAATATATATTCCACTATTATCAAATTGGTTATTAAAATACATGTGATTATTTAAATAGATATGATATTCAAGGATAACATGAAATCTTTTTTGATTATTTTTATTGAAATATTTTATCATCATTTATTTCTACCATATTATTAAGAATTCTCAATTTATTGATTAAATAGAATTTATTTTTAGTTATTTTCCATGAAAACTTTTATTGTTCCTTATTTAATCCTAATTGATTTTATTTCACATAAACCTTATTGAGTATCTGAGATCACTTTAATCTCAAATCCAATCCCCAAGATATAAAGAAGGAATCATCAAAAGAGTCAAAGGGTGCATAACTTTAACTTCCAATATGTTTTTATAAATTATTTTTAATGTAAAATGAGAATAATTTTTTATCTAGTTCGTCATAACTTCTATACTATTTTGTCCTTTGGGATGTGATCACTTTTATCTAGTACCAATTTAATAAAGTTACCACCAACTTTGAGTTACTAGGGTTAGGGTATTTATAGTTAGTATCAGAGCATGATTAGTAGAAACCTTGGGAACTAGATTAAAGAGAACATAGTTTCTAGAACACAATCCTATGATAGACTTTGAGGATATGTCTAAATAAATATTAAATTCCTAACGTTTTCTTAAGGTATATATTATGTGTTTTTCCTATTAAAAAATCCCTTTCTGGAAACTACAATTGGATGTGGTTTTGCCATAGATGAATCTTGGGGCAATAATCTTGAAAATAGTTCATCAAATATACCTTCATCATAATTCTGGTGTATAGTGAATCGACTATTTACGTGCACTAGGTTTGACACTCCTAGGGGATATTCTTGGGATAAATCACTTTTTATTTGTGAACCATTATGATGAATGTGAAGATTAAACCTATAGAAACCTATGATATTCCATAGTGATATGGAATAAACCTAAAGTTCATTGGGTTGACAAATCTATCTTTGATCATAATTTTAAGGGAGTATATACCCCTTTGAGGTATTATGTGAATGGAGTTTAATAAGATTAAGGATATTTTTTGAGACATTCAGGGAAATAAATACCTTTGGTTTTGTATGTGATTTAGTTAAATTTTTATTTGATGAGTATAGCTTTTTTATTTTGTGGACATAATCTTAAATTTCTTAAAAATCTTTAGGGTTAAAAAGAGCATTGATGTTAATGTAATTATGGTTGATGGGAAAACAAAGCTAGTACATTCTGAGAATATATCATATAGATAACCATAGGAATGGAAAGTGGTTTGGTAAATTAGAATATATTGGGAATATTATATGATTAAGAAAAACATAATTTTATGAATAAATATTGAGTAAATTTATGGAGGAATATATTTTTTTATTTTGTATTTCTATTAATAATATATATTTATAGAAACATTAGAATATTTTGAGGGTTATATACATATTTAGTATATAACCTTATGACTGATTTATCTTTTTTGGTGATAATGGTAAATTTGATATTAAAAATATATGTCATCAAATATTTCATATTTTTTATTTTTAATTTGGTCATACATATTTTTGGACGAGTCTAAAGGTTACCTATTGATGGAATGGATTATGTTGGTATTTGGATGTCATTTTTTAGGTTTTATAGATTAATGTTTTATACTGGATAACATTTTCTGACCATCTTGGTTTTGGTAAATATTTATAGACAAAAGGAAAGAATTATGGAAGTTTTAATTCATTAAAAGTTAATTTTAGTGCTTCAGGAATGAAAAATTATTATTTGATATTCAATTATTATAATTACAAATTAAGTGTAATTTCATTAAAGTAGAAAAAAAGATAAAATTTTTGAAAATTAAATAGAACTAAATAATGTTACTACATTTTTACATGTGCACTATAATTTGATAAAAATAATCCATCAACTTTAGGTAAAATATCATGGAATAAAACATTTATCCTTTTAATTTCATTTTTTATGAATTGATGGACTTTTCCCACCTCATTTATTTCCAATTTTGAGGTCACACTATAGTAAAATGACCATTTCACGATGGTTATTTTTGTATATGGGCATATTTTAAACCGCCTCTATATGTTTCTGTAGTGGTTTCAAAAAACCATCGCTAAATTGTGTGTCATCATACAATACATGGTTATTTCTTTGCTTTAATGGAGGTTTTCCCGAGGAAATTTATTTATTTTAGCGCCGGTTCAAACCGCCACTAAAAAATTCTTTTTTAGCCGAGAAAACCACCGCTAAAACCAAGATAACCACCGCAAAATAATAAATGAATATGAAAACTATGTAGCAGATATTTTAGCTGCCGCTGAATTATTTTCCTTAGTAGTGGTTTCAACTGTCATGGATTAGAAAATACTGAAATTCTAGGATCATTTAAAATTACTGCTAAATATAATACATTTATTTCGTGGTGGTTAAAACACTAACAAATCAATATTTACAAAAAAACAACTAATTCTGGAGCCCCAGTACAAGTTCCCTAAAAAAACTATTCCAATTTCACATGCACGTACATCCCACATCCAAAATATTAAAACAAGACCAAGATTTTCATAATAATCACATGATAGATACATGAATAATGTGTTTAGTATGATTTGGGTACATTAAATTTATTCTAAGTACATGAAGTGTCACTTTTGGATATAGTGGTTTCACAATCAAGGACAACAATTGATCTTTAGTATGTTGATGTATTTGTGTATCTGTCATAACCGGGGAATGTAATCGATAGTTGATGTTTTATTGGATTGTATAGGAATTAAAGGGGAATCATTTTGTAGATCACTCACTTAGCATTTCTAATGACCACAGTTACCAAGAATGGATTTACATTTGACTATACATACTAGTGTGAGTATGTTTCCATAGTGTTGAAGAAGTGGTTGTTGTCAGCTCTTATCCTAATCATTCCTATGCCTAACGATGGACATGTAGTAAAATTTGATGCATCTGGTTCTGGCTTAGGATATGATATAATGTATAAGGATAAAACAATCACTTTGGGGTTCATCATCTTTTAACCCACAAGTTGAAATACTCTGATCCTGTATTTTAGTTTTTATTTGTGGTCCATGAATTGAAGTGATCATGACAAAACCTCTTGGGAGAAAGATTTTTTGGGTACATTAGAACATAAAGTGCATATAATATATTATCACTGCATGGTCATATTCTTTATGAGATGAATTTCATAGAGCACTTTTATATGTTTGACATCGATAAATAGTATTCAACTAGAAATGTAAATGTAGTGGTAAATTCATTGGGCTAGAAAATGTAGGATATGGGAGGACAATTTTCATAAGATAAATAGAAGATATAATCTTCACTATAAGACTAGTTTGTTGGTGTAGTTAAGGCGAAGAAATGTGGGTATCCTTAGAGATATTGTCTTCATTGGATAAAGAAGTAAAGATTAGTTAGAATATTGTTCTAGAATGTATCATGATGTGTGATAGGTTGGAAGAATGTGAAACTATTTCAGGATTGAATTTTGATATACCTGGAGTGTTTATAGTTCATAGCATGGTAATGGTCACATATTCCATGAGAGATGAGTTTATGAGATTCTATAATGCTTTGAAGTGGGATGTTCACCTAGGGCCAAACATGATTTATAATAATGAAAAGTGGTTGTTCTAGTGGCCCTCCATATTAAAATACATTGAAGGATTTGTTTCCTATTGATTGACTTGTCCAAAAATTATCACCGAGTTTCATAGTTGATAGTTGAAGTGGGATATTCACTAAGGGCCGGCCTATTTTACCTCACAGTTTTGGAAATTATAATATAAATCTATGAGTTCATAGTCTAAGTTGTGTATAACCTTTTATCCTCAAATCGATGATCAGTTTGGAATGATGATCCCAACAATATAGTACATGCTTCAGGATTGTATTATAAATTTTAACAACCAGATGACTCTTTTGGGGAGATAAAAATTTTGGTAGTGTAATAAACTCAAGTGTTCAATATATATTTGTAGATTCTACTATTGATGAAGTGGACGACCCCTCTACCTTAACCGGATCAAGACACTTAAGTGTTAAGAAGATATTTATAAATTATTATCAAAACTATTTTTAATAATAGGAATTCATAAGTGGTTGTGATCACATTCAAACTATAAAACATGAGAGGATAATAATATAAAATTTGAATAAAGAAGGGCTATCCACTAAAAACAAGTTGAAGGGAGTTACAAAACTGGACATTCCAAAGAAAATAAATAAGAAGGTTGATCGTTAGTCATTGGGTAACAAACCTAATAAATTTTGGAAAATTGAATCAACAAAAAATGATTCATGACAATAATAATCGATATATATGGTGCATACCACACTCAATAAATCATGACATAAAAGGAAACATCAGAAATCAATAAAATACATAAAAGGAAACAAGAGAAATCAATATAATGGTAGGTCATGAAAATGTTTGGTGAAACTATGTGCCACAGATGATACATATACAAATCGACTATTAGCATATTTTTCCAACATATGAACAATACGACTAATCATGGTCCGATGATGAACACAACTCGTCACCCTCTCCACCTCCATCTCTACTTCCTAATACCACCTTTAAGAACATTATATTTAAAATTAAATACTATTGTATATTTATATTTTAACATAAAACCAATAAAAGTCTGACAAATATATTATTTTGAATTTTTGTGATTTAACTACTCACCACCAATCAATCTAATACCATTAGGGGAAGATCTGTTCATATTCAGATATAAATCAATCAATGATTTTTTCAAAGTGGATATCTAAGCCCCCTGGTCTTTAACTATTTTTCATAGAGAAACAATATCTCTCTAAGTATCTCGGGGTATAGACTAACTACAACCAAGAGTATATGAAGTTGAAATACCTGGTGACTTGCCAAAGACCTCAGATGGTATGAGCCCCAAACCCATCCTGCACACTCTACCAGGATGCTCCTTCCCAAGAAATTTAGCAAACGGGTTATCCTAGGATACTGTGTAGGACTACTCCAGATTGGCATCCCACAGTTCTTTAATTTTTACCTATAATTAAAATATAAATCATATTAGATGAAATATATATTAACATAGTAACAACTGATAATAATTTATTATAATTTAAAATGAGTTCATATCCCAACTTCTTTTGCAGGCTTATTAACAAAACCTCCATCAGATATTTGGTGAACATTCAACCACACTTCTGTATAGAATGTATTGTGCCCTAAACTCTATGACTGAATTAAAAAACATAAATAAAAAATTTAATATATTAAACAAATAATATTTTCTTATAAATATTTAAACTAATGAAAACATTACCAGAGTATATCAAATTCTTGAAAAACTTTTTAACCCTGCAGTGCTACGGATGAAATGCTTAGCCCGACCTGATGGATTCTTTCTTGAAAGATCCTGAAATAAATAAAATGAAATTTAATAGTAATTTATTCAATTTATTCTCCTCTTCATATACAAGAATAAATGTAAAATGAGATTAAAATATATATATATATATATTTTAATACCATTTTCTTCTCATCGTGATGTCTGTTAACAAAAACTTTCCATTAATCTTTGGGTACCCCATCGGGTAGCTTGTCATACATCATTTGGGTGGTCAAAAAAGTATCATTGACATCTCCCCAAATTATCCATTTAAATTCTTTCTATTTTTTACCAATATTCTTCAATGTACACTTTCGTTCTATTACATCACCAACTTTAAAGTAGAAAAACATCTCTACACAGAAATTGATTTTGAAAATATTATTTACATGACATTCAATTACACCATAATTTATTAAAATTACCTTTATTTGGTTATCAAAAACTTCATTTTTTCCAACTTTTAGGAATATTCCTCCAATCATAATATGAAATAGGAAGGGAAATGGGATCTACGGCCAACTGACCTAAAATTTGGAAAAATAATCCTAAGACATCATCCGTAGGGACCCCATCTGAATCAAATGGGACAACTATCTTCTCTAAAGTCATGTTCCATACATATGAACTATTTATATTTTTTTTCCAAACTTGCATTGTTTCTATATTTAATGAACAAATAGTTAGTATAAAAAAGTGAAATAAATTTATTCATATTAAGATGTGTACCTATAACATTCATCCTCTAGTTTCCCCCCGAAGAAATAGAAGTGGCGTGCTACTTCCCCACTACTGAGGCTCCTAAAGTGGGAGGTGATGACTAAGTTGCTGAAGGTAAGCTCATAGAGGGTGTGAGAAATGGTGCAGGGGGAGATGGTGAATGGAAAAGCAGATCGATGATCAGATGTCGTAGTGAGGGAGACAAATGGATCATCATTTGTTGTAGTGCTTGATGAAACAATATACCACTTCTTCCTTGGAATTCCTATTATTTAATAAAATAAAATTAACTTCAGAACATATATTTCAAAAAAATTATATAGAAAATAAAAATAAAAATGATAACATATGAACAGTACTAACAAATAAAATATACATAAAAATGAAAATGAATGATTGCACAAATGAAATAAGTGGTTGCTAAATGAATGCATAATTGTACATACAATCATTTTCTCCTTCAATCATGTTGGTTTCCTGCTCCATCACTTTATCCACTTCATTCATTGTTTCTACACTAATATTTTCAATATCATGATGGAAAAATAATTTTTCTTCTTTTTGTTGATGATATACAATGTTAGAAGTCCAATTTTCCACTTCATCACCCATATAATACAAATATATTTGTTTTACATGAGAAAATATACTCCACCCTTTATCCACAATATCATTCACATAATGTACCATTTTTTGCGATGATATGATATATGGAACATGCATTTTACGATCACCAACATCTATCCAGTGAGAGAAGTTCACAGAATTAAATTTCAAGGAATATCTTTTAACACCTATAATAATATAGACCCAATTTTATTTGAATAAAACAACTAAAAAATGACCATGGTGGTTTAATTGAATAATATTGGTCAGATTTCCATCATATCCCACTTCATAATATGTAAATATACCACTATTTTTTGTTTTCAAACCCTCCTCTCGATCAACTGGTATGAAATCTAAAGCTATTCAACTTGTAAGCATCGAACTTTCTAACTTATTTTAAAGGTCCTCGAGCAATAAACTTCAAATATTCTGACAACTCTTCTCAATTATCAGTATTCATGGTCTAAAAAAATAAATATAAATTATTATAATTAAAAAATATATGTGTCAACCTAATATTCTTATTTATTACAATATTTATGAACTTACACATCATGAAAACCATTCTATAATATCTTTATTAACAACTTTCGTAATATATTTCTCATTTCATATTTGGCCTCTTATTCATCTCTTTATTTGTATCCTTAACTCTTCAGTGAATGGATCTACAATTTCACTATTTATCATCACATATCAATGTGCTTGTAATTATTCCATTTCTATCAGTGTAACATTTGAGGTCCTCCCAACTGATCGGCCAATAGAAGGAAATATTTTTTATTTCCCATATATTTGAGATTAATTTGATGTGTCTTCAACACTTATAACTCAATTAAATATTGTCTCAATATCATCCATGTATTTAGAACAAAAGGGAAGACACTCCTCTTCCAAATTGCCTTTAGCAATTGAGCATTCTGGTTAAGATTTAATTCTCACGTATGATTTCAAATAACCAAGATATCTATGAAATAAAATAAAAAAAAGATTAATATGCATTTTATTATGTGACCAAAATTGTTTACTTATTAAAAAATATATAAATAAAGTACCTATTAACTGGATACATCTATCAATAATAAATGGGGCCTCCTAATTTAGCTTCCTCAACCAAATTCATTGTTAAATGCATCATGACAGTAAAAAACGATGGAGGAAAGATCATCATAATAGAACAAAGTGTCAATAATAAGCTCTCTTGAAGGTTTTTAATCTCAAATGTATGTATATATTTCTCACATAGTTCTCCAAAAGATGTACAAAATTGGAGTACAACAGCAGTAACTTTTTTAGGTAATAATGTATGCAATGTCAATGGTAGTAACCAGTGTAAAAAAATATACGAATCATGACTTTTCAATCCATGTAACTTACGATTATTTAAGTCAACACACATTGATATGTTACTTGAATACACATCATATACTTTAACATTCTTTAAAATTCAAATTAATGTATCTTTATCCCTTATTTTTCATTGCAAAAAATTCTACAGTGTACTTTTCATTCTAATCTAGCCAGAGATCACGTTTTATGTTCATTTCTTGTAATTCTTTCCAAGAACTGAGATGATACTTCAACTTTTGATGCCCATTAAGAAATGTGAAGATAAAATTTTCATAGACATTCTTTTCAGTATGCATCACATCAAGATTATTCCATAACAAATTAAATTCCCAATATGGAAGTTTGAAGAATATACTATTATTCTTCTATTATTGCATTATGATTTCTCTTGACGATGCACTTAGAACCCGTTTCCCACTATCATTAAAATGATGAACCTTCCCAAATTCTATTTTAAAATTTCCACATTGTGTCAATATTTCAAAACTAGTTAACAACTTTAGAGGTGGTCTACGATCAATGAAACCGTTAAATTTTTATCTGTTCAGCCGAAATCTATGAGATGCATCAAGAAATATTCGATGGCAAAAGGAGCACCATTTTCTAATACAAGGTAGCTATTTGGGATAAGAATAAAAGTTACAAATAGGACAAGCCAAACCCATGCAAGTGTTCTGACGAGATAAATTTCCAAGCCTAGGGAAGTCACTAATGGTCCACATTAAAGCAGCATGCATTTTGAACATTGTTTTAGAAGAAACATTAAATTTCACAACACTGTTTCTCCATAACTCATGTAATTATTCAATTAATGGATGAAAGTATACATTAATATTATTTCTAGTTATTATTTTCTTGGAATAATCATCAAAATGGTAAAATATTTTTGTTTTATACACATCCACAGAGGTAAATTGTAAGGGATCAAAACAATTGGCGAAATTCTATAATTGGCACTCAATGTCTCAAATGGGTTGAATTCATCGGCATCCAATCCCAATAGAACATTCCAAGGATCAGCTGTGAAATCTAGATGTAATTAATCAAATGTATTCCACAATTTTGAATCTCATGGATGTTGCATTAACCCAATATTGTTATTATCTACAGAATGCCACTTCATGTGTTCATCAATTTTTGTTGACATGAATAATCTTTGCAATCGAGTCTTTAAAGGAAAGTAATGAAAACCCATTGTAGTTTTTTTTCGTTTATTCTACTTCATGGTAGTATGTTAATTCAGACTTCAAACATCACCCATTTATTTCCATCTAGAGAAGAATTCTTTTTGCATTCCTTTCTACTTGAATCCTCTCGCCAATAAATCATATAGTCATTGGGACACATATGTATTAATGTATAATTCAAACCAAGCCTATTAGCAAAGACTCAGGATGTTTTCTTCAGGAAATGCGTCACACAAAAATTCAAATATCATATACATTACCTTATTTATAATTTCACATATACATTTGATATGGTACAACTTCAACAAAAAAGAATTTTTTGAATATTTCAAAAATCCACTATACAACTCTTTATTTCCATCATCAACTAAATCATGAAACATATTTTCCTTAGGGAAGTTTTCTCTTAAATTAGCCTCCATATAATCAATAAGAGGATCCACTGATATGTTACAATCTTGATCTGGATGTCCTACAGCCTCAAAAAAACCCTTGTCACGTTACTATTTGCAGCACCCTCATCTGGTTGTTCCGATATGTTTTGATGTTAATGGTGGTGTCTTGTAGTGCCCAATGCATCATTCATATGGTTTTTCATTTCATTTTCCATTTTTGACAAAGTTGGGATCTCATTATGTGGATTGACATCAGTGCTCAACCTTTCTGTAATGTTCAAGTCTCTATGCCAAATCTAACACAAATATTGATGAGGGAATTGTTTCAATATTAAATTCTGATAAAATTAAACTCTCTTCAAACATTTTCTAGATTTAATTTTAGGATATGGGAATATTATTCTCCCTTAAATGGATTTATTAGAAATTAAAAAATATAAAAACTCCTCTAAACTCTTAATATACTGATCTGTGTTCCCTGGTAATGTGATCTATCTTTTATCCATGAACATCACAATGTGCCTACACAATATTAATAAAATTAAAACACATAGCTATTAATAAATAGGTAAAGAGATTCATATATACAAGTTTAAAAAATATATAAATATGTTAAATAAGGTTTTCCTATATAAATACTTATGGTAAATAAAGAACCCACCCACTATAAACCCGAAGAATGCAAATTTAAAAGATCTATAAAAGAATAGGATAAAAAGGATCCCATCCCAATAGTTTTTTGTATGTCCTGCTATACCAAAACAGATAGAAAAAATGATTATTTCATAACTTTTATATCACTAAGCTAAGGGCTTGATAAATCATATAATAATTTAATAGAAGTTTGGAATATGAAACAGAAACACACTCTTACCTTAAACATGACTCACTATATTAAAAAATACATGGGGAATCAAGATGCAGAACATACCATGAATCATCAGGTGAAAGGATTCATGGCTATGGTAGATGAATCCAAGTCTTATAGAAAGTGGGAGAATATATTAAATATACCTTTTCAATTTCAATTTAATTTTGTTTCAATTATAGAAAGTTGGAGAACTTATTAAATCCATAGTCTTATGGAATTCATATAAAGTATTCAATCCCCTAAAAATGGAAAATAGGGGTAGTATTAAATATTGTATATATTAATAATTTTTGGATACTTTTTATGTTATTGGTGGCCTCAAATTAGGATTCAAAGAGTTGGGTATGGTCTGGGGATGAGAATTTTAGAACATGTGGGGTATCATGGTGAAGTGTTATGGGTAGCAACATGTTGTAATCCAATGTGTGATTAAATTTTGCATATATGGGGTGGATCATGGAATATCAATGGGGGTTAAAACATAATGTGGACCTTTGTCAGACAGAAATTTTAGTTGGGATGATCTTTATAAATGATTCATGTAAATATTTTTTCCCATCATGATGATTTAAAAAATAAAAAATTTCATATATTCTATATGACAGGAATCTTGAGATACTCTCTATAAGTATTAAGATATTTTCAAAGAATATGTATACTAGTTATCCTCATCAAATTGTTTAAGAGAACCATTTCATTATGTACTTATAGAAATACCAACTAGAAAATAATAGAAAACTTCTAGATGACTCATAAGTAGGATCCTTGATAGCAAAATCACACATAGATTCCAAAGGGTTTATTTAAAAGTTTAATCAAAACTAATAACAATTTGGTACCATAGGTACTCTCATAAGATGAATTCATATATATAGTTTAGTTATAGAGTTTTTAGGTGTTAAAAACTACAAAACAATTATTTACCAAAAATATTTAAAATAAATGGTTTAGTTTCATGACCATGCATAAACTGTGCATTAGTTATTTCCTAAATATCCATGACCATGGATTGCTATTTAACTATGCATGCAAACCATACCATGAATATAAACCTATCCCAACTTCTATAAACAAAATAGATTGTAACCAAAAAGGTACTCCATGGTAAAGAAACCATTCTAAATCTAGTGGTATGCTAAAAATTAACTTTATAGAACATTAAAAATATATATTTTATTCATTTGGTTCTCAAGGTTTATTAAATTACCCTTAATATTCCTCAATTCAATGAATGGAAATTTAAGGTATCCTTATAATTATTGTTAATATTTTTTGTTATGAAAAAAATCATAATATCATTTGGGATGTAATTTAGACTTTTCCACATAAACAATAATTTGTAAAATTATATGATAACGTACAAAAAATTAATAAATATAAAAATTAAATATAAAATATAATTATAATAAAAATAGAAATATAAAATATTAAAAAATATAACTCATGGTAATAAATGGGGATTTTTAGAGGAAGGAATAATTATGTTTAAGAAAGGGGATCTTGATAATTGGAGCATCGAGTTTATATTTCTTAGTGGAAAAGTGAGTGTGAGACCGGTGATGTGGGGAGTCATGATCTATTAGTGTTTGATGAATTTTCATGAGGGGATATGGCATGATAATCAATATATATTGAGGTTTTTCAAGGATCTAATCACCTAAACCATAATTTAACTAAAAAATGTTTAGGAATTGGTACTATCGATGACCAAAATATTGAATATAAAAGAACTCCAGAATGGATATGCCCATAGAAGTTTGAGAATTTATAACTCCAAAGTAATAAAAAGAAGAAGGATGGTACTGACTCCCTGTCTATTGGGACCTTGACTTCCTATATAGAGAGAAGCCTCCATATACTAACATAATACCTTTTAGGTTATAAGGAATCCCCTATAATGATTATTTATTCTACACACACATATTAACTATCACTTCTAGATTCACAAGAACATCTGAATACATCGATTGTGTAAATAAAGTGACCTATATTTAAAAATCTGAAAACAATGCCTCCTCAAATTCCCACATTATATCCTTCTCATATATAAGAAAAACATGAGAAAAATGAAGAAGTTTATTAAATAAAAATCTGATCTCTCACATTATGTTTAAGAGATAAACTCTATCCATCTTGACACCATATGTGTCCAAGAGAGGAACTCATTATAAACCTACTTCCATAATTCATCCCATAATATTGTATTCTCATTACGCTCACCCAAGAATAATATATACCAAAATGAATCACTCCATTCTATACAATAATACAGAGTGGAATCCAATGTTATTTTAATTCATGAATAAAGCCAAGTGCAATATCAAAATCCTCATAACAATGTTCTATATCTAGATTAGGGATATTATCCTTATACGTCTCCAATATAATATACTAAAACTCACTATGTATTTATCATACAAAAATAGTGCCTATACCCGGAGAAGCGTGCTAAGGGGAGCCGATAAGCATCGAGCCGCAGCACAGGTCAGAACCTGTAGTGGAGAGGCAAGCTAGGGCTTCGAGGGGTCGACGACGATGGGATGCGAGCCGCGCTGAGGGGTGCCGAGGCGGTGAGTCACACTGAGGGAAGGCGATCTAGGGATTCTGGGGTCACCTGGGGGGTATCGTAGGGGTTAGTGGGAGAAGTTTCAGGACTATGAAAAAACAATTTAGTGGTGGTTTTTAATAAACCACTCCTAAATCATTTATAAAAAAATGAGTAGTGGTTTAGTAAACCGCTACTAAAAAAACCTCCGCAAAAGGCTATTTATGTTGTAGTGTCATTAAATTTATCAGAAATTTGTTCCCTATAACTTTATATCAGTCTCTATAAGGTGGTTTTATCCTTTATTTCAGTATTTTTACTTCCCACTAATGTTCTCCCAATATGGGAACCCAATTATCTTTTATTTCCGGTAACTTTTAAACATCCCACTTTCCCTTTTTAATAGATGTTTTGTTATCCATTTTTATGATGTGGATTTTCAATAAATGTATTTTAAAATATTAAACATTTGATTTCTAATATAAAATTGAAAGGTAATAATTTATTTATGGTGGGGTAGAATGTAACACCTAGAAATTTCATTTTTAAAAAATAATAAGCTTTATTATTTGTTTGACACTTAAAAAGAGCTTTAAGAAATCTTAGATATGTTATAAAAAAATTATTATTTAAGTGTGAACTACTAGTTAAATCAGTGGGTATGAATATGAGTGACCATATAATAAAAAATATGTCTATAGGTTTTATATAAAAAAAAATTATTTATTGATGCATAATAAATATCTACTTAATTTTCAATAAAGTCATTTCTATTAATTTTATTTCATTTTTTACATGAATAATATAATTAATTTGAGACATTTTTAGAAATTTCAGTTTATATATGATTTTTTTGGAAATCATAACAACAAAATTAAATTAGGGTGAAATGTTGAGATGTCTATGAATTGATTGATCTTTTAGTGAATTGTGAGAAATACTGATTTTTCAAATATCATCATTTCATTTAAATAACACAAAGTAATTTAAAAGTCACATTATATTTATTATTTATCGACAGATGAAATATTTATTTATAATAATCTAATTAATTCAATTTTTTTAAAAATATTCATGATTTTTGACATAAATTAATATTTATGCTTAATTTTTTTTTAAAAATAGTTTTTTTGTATAATTTTACACATTTATAATGAAAGTAATTTATCAAAATTCTTGAAATTTAATCTTAAAAATTGGATACAATATTTGGAATCGATGAGTTTATATTTTTAAAT
This sequence comes from Viscum album, assembly GCA_963277665.1. Taxonomy (NCBI): domain Eukaryota; kingdom Viridiplantae; phylum Streptophyta; class Magnoliopsida; order Santalales; family Viscaceae; genus Viscum; species Viscum album. The sequence continues at coordinate 789,749,782 of OY728137.1, forward strand.
TAAGTCCCTTTTTTTAATATTAACAATGGTAAATATTTGTTACCTCATCAAGGGTAAAATTGGAAGATCATAATTAAAACTATAGGATATGGTCTCAAAATATACAAAAAACTGGAACTTATATCATTTTATGGGATATATTAAAAAATATCCATTCAAAATTAGAATATATATCATCTGTGACATTTTCACTTGAAAATGACATTTATATTATATTCAATAAAGAAAATTTCAAAATGTCTTTGCCTTTATTTTAAAATTCTTCTTATTTGTTTACATATGGGTAAAAATATTCTATTAATAAATCTAAAATTTTATTTTGAACATTATTAATATTTTTATTACTGTAATTTGTATTAAATTTATATTAATAGTCTAATTACCTTAAAATATTACATTATAATGACATATTGTTTTTTCAAAGAGTTGAAAAATCAATGTATATATATTTTAAAAAATAAAAAGTTATATTTTTTGGATGAATTATGTTCTAATAATAATTTTACGGTTAATATTAATTCATAATTTATTTTTAAATATTTTATAGTCTAATTCATTTTCTATCTTGATTTCGTTAAATTTAGACTAAATTAATAGCATCAAAAATTTCATTAATGATATTATATGAAAAATAATATTTTACTAAATTATATAAAAATCATAAAAATATTTGTATAGGACAACTATGGTTATAAATGGTCTAAAATTTCATTCCTTGTCCTTTTATGAGTAAATTTTTACCTTATAAGCAAAATAAAAAGCCCTTAAGATTTAAACATTTGTTACCATGATTATGGTCAAAAGGGTTTATCAAGAGGGTAATCTGAAAAGATAATGGTAAAAATGATAAAAACACTTGATTAAACCTCATTTGTTGGTTTTACTTTGAAATTAAGCTTACATAATTTTAATATGTGTCATTTTGGATCAATTGTTTCCGGAACTTTTCTTAATAATATTTTAAAACGTTGAAAATAACATGTGTGTCACTCACCTCAATTATAAATGGAAACCCATCCCCTCAATTCTCAACACCACTTTGAGAAAAATAGCTTGAAAAAACCGTCAATTTTCTTCAAAACTTATCAATCAATGAATTATTGGTTTTTCCTTCCTAATAGACCATTCAAAGGGTCTTTAATAAGGGATCTAAAGGAATTCTATAGAAGAAGAGGTAATCATCTTTACTGACTCTTTTAAGTAAATTTATTATTCTACATCGTTAAATTTTTTTCCCATCATAAAATAACTAATCAATTATATTAAATATAATAAGGTTTTATTTTGATTATGTGACAACCATTTTCAACATTTCTTCATCTCGTGGAAATAAAAACCCTCACTCATGCATACGTATAATTAATTGTCTCCACATATCATTGTAATTTTTTTGTCACAACCATTTTACATGAATGGTTATAAATATGGAATTAGTGGGTATATATTGTATTTATGGAATTATTATAGTTCTATAAATTTAATATATCATTTACATTCATTCATATCAATCCATTGGAAAGCGATAACGTCACTTGAGTGTACGTGCATACTACCATCTCCACGAAGCAATGTGATTCTGTTTTCATTTTTTATTTACATAGATTGTAATAAAGATATATTTTATTAATATATATGATATAATAATAATTCTTGAAAGGTGAATTATTATTCACCTTTATTTTATTCAATCAATTGAAAAATTAAAATGTTGTTTATGCATGGATATGACAAACCGTCTCCGTGGATGATGTAATTCATTTTCAATATCTATAGTTAATAAATGACTATATATATATATTGAATATATGTGATATTTTTCTCAGTAATATAATTCAATAGATTATAGAAACCTGATCAAAGTATAATTACTAAAACTTCCATGAAAAATTAAACAGGTAACACCCTGAAACATAGATTTTGAAGGAATTATTTTTAAATGGGTGCTGAAATATTATAAATGGATAATATATGATATTATAAATATGAATATGGTTCTATAAAGAATTAATAACATGTTTGATACCATTATAGAGGATTATAATTTATGTTCAAAATAATGGAAGTGTGGGGTAGGGGGTTTCTAAAATCAATTTCAATTCATTGGGTTATACTTCCACTTCATTAACTATGTTAAACCTTGGTTATGTATGAATTGATATTTTATTTAATTTTATTATATTTCCACTTGTTTTTTATAGATTTAATTTTTTTCATAGATATTTTATCCATTGATTAATTGTCACTTCAATGGTAATATCTTTATATGGGATTTTGTCTCAATTTCCACTCCATTGAGACATATTTGGTATTACACACCCATTTACTTTTAATGAGGGGTATCTGATACCCCTTTTATATGTAATATCATGAATATAATATTTTTAATGATATTTAATGTTTATTTTTTTGTTATTATTTAATGGGTATTATGATTCATAGGTTACCAAAGTGGTAATGGGTTTATGTATCATTCCAATTTTAATCGGGGTTGTTTATGAATGAATTTCCATTCAAAATTTATATGATCCTTATTTGATAGACCCATTTTATTTTTATTATCATTTAGTTATTTACTAAAATAACCTGTTTTTTTTATTTTCCTCACATTATGTACTCAAGATACAAAAATAGTGTTTTTAAAAAAATTACATTATTTTCTATCTGGTTGGGGATCGTTTTCTTCCATGTCCATATTTTCTTTAAAAATGTTTTCAAGATTGTTTTAACTATTATAAAATTATTTAGTAAAGAAATTTTTACCCATGTTTCAATTTCCATATATATGTTTCAACAGAATCTTATTTTTATATTCTGAATGAGTTACTTTTCAATTTTTACTAAAAATGTGAGAGGAATATTTGTTTTGGAACACTCAACGTGATTGAAATTTCCTATGGTCATGAAATATTAATGATATAAATAATCTATTAAAAGTTCTCATATTTCGTCTGTAATTTTTTATACTAATACTCTAGAAATTTTTACTTTTTAAAAGTAATTTTAGAAGTACAGAGGTTATTTTTCTAAATAGTGTTTTTAATAATATTTTATGGTATTTTTTATCAATGACAATAACCATTTATTATAATTATGATCCATTGGGATATGTTGTAATGATACTAGAATTATTATTTTTGTGAATGGTTCATGATCAGTGAAATTATTGACATTTTTTATTCTAGTTCTTCCAATATAAACAGTTATTGATTATTAAGGAAAGTTGATTAAGATGTATTATTTATTTATATGATGAATGAATTAGACTTAGTTAGCGATAGGTGGGGAAAATTATAGCTTCTTGATTCACAAGTAGGTATCATGTGGATTTTTTTGGTATTTGGACGATTCCTTACCCATTTATGTAATATTTCTTGGCAAGAGGCCTCGTCTATAAGTTTAATATGTCCAACATTATGGGTTCAAATATTTTAAAATCATTTATCGATGTTCATGTGATTATTTTAATAGTTATTATATCTATTGAAATTTTTCATGATTATGTGAGTATTTATATGAAATTGTTTCTTCATCATTTATCCCTTCCAAAATATTCGTCATGCTTAAGTTATTTATTAACTTGCCTATGTTATTGGTAATTTATCAGTCCATATTAATCATTATTTGTTTACTCATGAGAGATTCTACATTATGTAACCCTTTATAAAGAACTAATATAACCCTTATTTTTTTCATTACTAAAGATATGAATAAGGAATCGTTTAATTAGTTCAAGGGTTCATAATTTTTATTTTAAATATGTTTTTATATTTTATTACTTGTTTAAAATGAGAAGAATATTTGTATGTAGTTATTCAAGACTAAAAAACATGTTCATCAATGGTATTGTGATCCATTGTATCTTATTATAATGTAATAAATTATACACTGACTATAGAATACTAGTTTTGGGGTTTCTATAATAGCCTATTATTAATGAATCCCCTCCTCTGAAAACATTAAGTTCATTCTAAATTAGGAAACTCAAAGATCAATGTAAGGGTTTCCAAGCCTCTCTCCCATTTTTTTGTGATTCATTTCCTTAAAAATATTTGAAACCACCAATTATTTTGATTATATGATTCTATTATTAGTTTATTTGGATCATTTTTATCTATAAATGATGATAGATATTTCATCACCTCTCACCAAACTCTTTCTCATATGTCTTTTCTTCATTAAATATGGGTTTTTCATGAACTATGAATTTTCATTTAAATAGATATATTTTCATTTTAAATAATATTAGTAATATTTAAAATCAATCCTAAAAATTAATTTATTTTAATGATAATTTTTTTATAAAAATAAATTTTTTACTAGGTTTTCCATTCTTTTAACTCTATCAAATAATATTGCTCATCATGGTGGTTTTTACACTACCTGAGTGAAGGATAATGTTATCATAAACATAAATATCCATGTATATTATTGATAATTAATTCAATTATTTCATATAAAATTAATATTTATGTTATTTCATTATTTATATTTGGGAATGGAAATATATAAAATTATATTCTCTAGTAAAATAAATAATTTTTATTTAATAAAATTCAAAAATCGGTGAAAATTTAACCACTCATTATGAATTATCAAGATAACTTCGATAAAATGATAGTTATAATAAGTAAACATATAATAAACACCTATAAATACTATGTGTACATTATTTAGGTTTTTGAAACAAGAACAATGATCAAGTACTAGAGCTTCCATAAAAATTTTATCATAGAATAAATGGGATAATTAACATAACAATATTAATTTTAACAAAAAATGATTAATAAATTGGTAATAAGATTTTACTAATTATTGGTATCAAGTAAAATACATATCAATATGTTCATGACATATATTAATAATAAGTCTACTTTGATAATATAATAGGTTACAGTTCACCCGACTAAGTGAGAATCCAAGGTAAAGAGTTTGGTGATTCTACTTCTATTTTTTATTTCATACTATTTCTTCATGGACTATGTTATTTTAATTACCTATTATTCTATCATTTCTTTATTTTATATGGTATTTTTTCTTTCCATATATAGAAACTAAATTTTCATACTAATATTTTTCTTTAATGCAATTCATTCTTAAAAAATGTAAGATCCTATTAATTTTAATTATCATCATCTCTGTTAGATATTTCTCCTCTATGTCCATATTATTTTTTTTCAAAAATGTTATATTTAAATATTTTAAAAGAAAAAAATATATTATATTATGTAATATTTATATTTAAATTTATCTCCTAATAAATGTAAATTAAATAACTCTTTCATTGATGTGGATTTTATTTAAAATAACCTACAACCTTAAAAAGGAATATCTCTTAACCTTTATATATTTTTTATCTTCTAGTATGCATTTCATTACTCAAGATTTATTTATTTTAGATTTTCTATTATTAGGTATTATTTTAATATAATTTTTTAAGAGTTATTCCTATCGCATTCTCAAAAATGATTTATAAAATTTACTTTTAACTTTTGTGACAAAACTAAAAAAAATTAAGAAATCTCTTTACAATTTTGATTCCATTTTCCTTTAAATCTAAAAAAGTTCATTATCATTTGAAATTGAATTATAAATTTTTTATTTTATAATTTAATATAAATAACTCTGATAATCACATTATCTTTATAATCATTTATTTCTCCCTGTTGTTTATTTTATCACATGCTTATAGTCTAATATATACTCTATGGCTAGTTGATATGTTTTTCTGTTACTCAGAATTTGAGCACACCCCTTATATTTTTATTATCTCCCTATGAAAATATATGTAGGAATATTTCTATGAATTTTTTTTGTATAAATAAGTTTTTTGGATATGTTGAAGTAATAATGTATAATAATAAATTTATATAGCTAATATAAAAAGAAATAAAACCTTTAGGTTCTAAGATTTTGTGCCTATTTGTGGGAAAAAATAATTAAGTTATGAAAATGATGCAAAATATATACATTTTATGATTTTGTCATCTTAATATTCCCCTCATAACCTGCTACATTGGGTTGAAATAGATAAAATATATCTTGGAGATAAGTGGATATGGTCAATTCCTCTAGCTTCTCTAGTACATGATAGGTTGAGATTGGTTATTCTTTTAGTATTCCTGATACATGGATGAAATGGATGATAATTCACCTGAGTGGTGACACTACATATTTTCTATATCTCTCTGACCTGGTGGGTTATTATTCACTAGATATTATATCTTCTTCTTCCCACATATTTGAGACTTATGAGTACTAGATATAGATTGATGACATTAGAGATTTATATTTACTCCATTTTTTTGACATGTTTATAACTAAAAAAGTTAGAGAAATTTTTTTATTATAGAAATTAAATGATATATTGATATGTTTTGTTCCCTCTAGGATCACATAAACAATTCATCTATGTTAAATTATCTGGTTAAATATTTATGAAGTAGATTGGGATCATATTTTCATTATATTCTAATGAAAAAAAAATTTATTTAAGGAGCATGATTACTGTGATACATGAAAATATTGATCAAGATTTATTATGATTATAATTATGAATGACAAAGATTTCATGTGATGTATTACTACCTATGCTTTATATACTATTGAAGTACATAGACACTAGATATTTATGGGGTCGAGTCACTACTTGGGGGAACCAAACAGAGTATTGTTATTCTCACCATTTCATTCACCCTTGTGTCTTGTTCACCTTTTGTATATAAATTTAGATAGACATGTATCGGGGATGATCATAGATCCTGGAAATGGATGTGTGATTTTTATAGCTAGTTTAGTTGTTAAATCATTATGATGGTCACCTTAACATCATCAATATTTTTATGGTATGTGTTTGGGATCTAATAGGGATAACTGGAGATTAATAAGTATATTTCCACATGGTATATTTTTTTTATTGAATATGAATCTCTTATACTATTTTTTTTATTTTTTAGTTTATATTTCAATCATTTCATATAGTATTTTGATGTATAATATCAGATTATTAGTTTTTTATTGGTAATGCATTACATGGAAATGTTGATACCCCAGTATTGGTTACTCTCCCCTAGCCTAGTGAAGGAGAGATTAATAATTTTACATACTGTTAAGTTTTTATTTGACAAAAAATATTCTCACATTCTTCCCTATATAATATATTCTCAATAATTCGTAAATTGAAAAATAATTAAGATAAAAAAATTTCATATTATAAACACTGAAGAAACAATGACCAATTCCTCTTACTAACCTAATAATTTCAATTATTACACAATATCCATGGTGTTAATAGAATAATCATATACAAAAAACACAGTATAATTAAAATAGACAATAAAATAAATATAAAACAAACTCCCTTCAAGGGGGATAAACCCCTGCGTTCTTCACTTTATCTTCTTTACCTACATTGGATACTCCTATAAAATCTTTTTGAATCAATTAATTTTATCTAAAAAATTCATCATATAATTACAAAAACATTATATGAATGTTCAATAGATACAAATATTCATTTATTGGCTAAATTGGATCATCCACGTGTCAGTGGATAAGGCGTCCTTTAGATTATTATAGTAAACTTGAGTTTCAATAACTTTCATGTCAAAAACACCATCAAAAAATTCTAATCCAACTTATCATAAAAAAATACCAATTACATTACATATATAAATCCCCCATACACATTATATTCATTCATTTTACATAGAAAAGATCAGGAAATTTCATGTAACCCATATATATATATATATATATGAGATTTATTCCATGGTAATAGATAAATGTCCACAAAATTTCCTTGATTATTCTACAAAAGTCTGAATTCATCCTTCTATTTGGTATTGATTTATAATATCTTATGAGTTTTTATTAATCAGTTGCCTATATTATGATAATTATATATCATATTTAATGATATGATGGAGATTTATTTTAACCTTGCTGACTTATTTAATGAGATAAGCTAGTTATTATATCTAATATTTAGTTATTCAATAGATCATCTGATAATAGTATATGAAAAATCAATGTAGTATTCAACATCTATGTAGAATTAGATGATAACTTCTTATCATAGGTGTTGTAATTCCTATTTTCTCTAATTATTTGGATATAATTATAATTTCATAATATTGATAGGGTAACAGAAAGGGTGATATAGTTTTAATAGAACTATATCTCACAAATCCCTAAAAATAATATCATATTTGACTTATGATATTTTCATTTTGGATAAGGAGACACAATCTTCATTTCTGATTACCTCTTATTTTTTCCAATAGGTGTACAATGTGGAAACTGTAAGAGGGTTAGGGGGAATTATAGTTTCAAACCTAACATACAAATTTTCACCTACTCAAGAATTTAATTTATTATAGATTAATGTTCTAGTCAAATTGTTTTAGAAAAAAACTAAATATGTACAACAACCATACATGCATATTGGAAAAAAAATTGGCATACAACAATTAAAATATTATAATAGTTAATGAATTGTAAAATAAGTCTATCATAAGTTTAGAAATAAAAAATAAAATAAATTCAAATTAAAATTAAAATTTATAATTTAAAAATAATTCTTGGATTATCATAAAAATATTTGAATACCCTTAGAAGGATATTATTACAAACCACCTTCATATCTGGAAAATATTTTCATTAAAATAAAAGTGAAATGTGGATTAGTAAACCTCACCCAAAGTATCCTAGTTCATCATGTAGAACTTCCTTGAAAAGAATGGTTAAAAAATAGAAGCTTCACCCTAAGTCATTCTTCAATATACCATTGATAGAAATTAGATTATACCATATGATCCTATTTGATCTTCTTTATTTGGAGATGTTTTTTTCACCCTTGGATTCTTTTAACACCAAATTTTAGAAGATAAAGATTTTTATCCCAAGATCCTTTTCGATCAAGATAATCTTCCATAGAAAATTCAATACTGGAATCTCATTGATCGCGAATATTGAATAATGAAAAAAATATAATAGGTAATATCTATTAACTGTACTATGAAAACCCAAAAGAAATATCTTTTAACAAAATAAAATTGTAATAAAAATTACAATTGTATGTACTCTAAGGAAATCAGATAATTCAATATTCCACTAATATTTAAAATGATCAATTTATCTCTCTATCTTCTATTCCATTAATCCTCTATAAAATTTATAGCATCTTTTTTAACAAACTCCGATAATAAAATTCTAAGTCATTTAGGTTTATTTTTAACAATATCAAAAGGTAAAATATCTCTATAAGAATTTAAATCAACATTCTTATGATACATCTCTCCCTTATTATGATACTTATCTATCTTTTTATAATAGTAATTATAACTCCATCACAGCATTATGTGTGTCATCTATAATATTTGGTAATTGAACGAGTCTCTTCAATTAATCCAAACTTAAGGGAATATAGAGTTATATATGTAGGAATATAAATTAATCATAATATCAATTTTAGTGAAAAAAAATAATAGTTTATTTTCATTTTCAAAATGATTACTGAGAATATAGTTTATTTGTTCCACAATTTGATCACATTATAGAGTGCATCAAATTAAATTTTTAGGTTTTCCTAGAATTTTTTCAGTATAATAGGAACCCTAGGTATTCTATCGACGTATAATTATATCATTAATTTTAAAAAATAAGATTTTGATTAATAAAAAGGGGAATATGGTTTTATGAAATTTTGGTTTTTTTATTTAAGATGAAATAATATAAAAGAAAGTAGAAATTAACATAATTGATTAAGCATAATCAACCCATCAAATTCTCATGATCTTCATCCTTATATGATTCATTTGAATGGTTATATATATTTTAATCCTTAGTTTGTAACACCTAGAAACCTATTGTTACTAACTTTACACTAGGATACATCTTAGGGATCAATCTGAAACACACATTGATTCACCAGATACCGCTGATGATCGAGTGATTTGTGTTTGACTTCATAACTGAAACTCACCGAGGAAAAACACAAAAAACTCAATGCACTGTCTATATTTGTATGTTATTTATTTGAGATACCATGAAATAAATGTAAATAGCCTTTACATTGTTTATGATATTTCAATTGACCAATATAAACCACGCAAACACCACAATTGAAAGGGGAAGAAGAAGTGGTGAACTATGTGTGAAATATCACATTAATGGGTACCCACAAACATGATCCTAGGATTTGATAATTACATACTAGTACATAAATCAATTAAATAATAGGGTAGTACAAATAAAAACAACATAAAAACTGGAATTAAAAGGAAATTCAAATACTACAAATAAGAAACCTAGGATCTGCATCATGTTCCCCCCAAGTGATCAAAATGAGTTTAAAACTCCATTTAAATAGTGAAATCCATAGATGTTAAATCAGAACCTACCATTTCGTATATAACATATAGAGATTAATGGAGGACTCTTTTTTAGATCCAAAATGGCATCTTCTTACCTACTATTTGAACTCCCAAATGGGGTGTCCATGGCTCCCTTTTATAGTCAAAATGGGAAGTTGTTATGGACAACTATAACTCATAAAAAAACTTGGAAAATTATTTTCAGTGACTAAAAAAATTATCTCCCATTTTAAGAAAACAATAAACTTGTTTCCCCACCTATTGGATTTATAAACCTAGAATTTTGCATCATAAGGGGTCCCACAACTCAATATATATCCGAAATGCAGAACCCAACTTTTGACTTTAAGTAGATTCCTCTTCTTCGATGGATCAGTTCATATGGGCCCCTGAATGGACAATTGGTCTTGGGTTCATTAAAAATATTTTTATCCCATATAATTATTGATATACCCAAAAAATTTCATCCCATTTGAAAGCATGGATTTCTCCTAACATGGAAAATAGTGGACTTGTGTTCGTGGGATTCGATGTTGTTTTGCTCATTATCATTCCACATCAACGTAGGCTCTCAGAATCACCTCCAACATCATTAAAATCATAAAAACAAGTGAAATTTACCTTTTTTATAGTGAATAATGCAAAATAATTGAACAAAACATAAAGTTAAATTTGTTATTGGAATTTTAATTTATGATACAAAATATGTTTAGCAAAATGGTATAAGTGTCGAAAAGAATTGTAAATCGCAGTGCAATCAAAATCTCCAAAAAATTCAATTTATTTTCAAAAATCAAAAGATAAAATGAAAATTAAAGAAAAGATAAGTCTCACTAAAATATAAAAAAGATATGTTTCTTGTAATTTTTGATACATATCCTCATGCACATAATATCTCAAAAAACAATAGATTCTAAATTCTTTCAAAATTACACCTCATATCTCAAACTTCTCTCCCATAAAAAATATACATAATTATCAAACTTCTCTTGCAAAAAAAAAATTTGTGAAAAAATAAACATCCATTTAATTGAAACCAATGAAATAATAACTTTCCATTTTTTAAAATTTTCACCCTGTCTGATTTTAAAAAAGGTTGACATGTAGAAGAGTTATAGAGAGATTAAAAAATAGGAATAATTATGAAATTTAAAATATAAAAATTTAAAAAAGCATAAAATTATCCAAAACCATTAAAAAAATACACCCCTTATGATAATTAATGAATTTTGGAGAGTACATTTTTGCTGAGTACAAATATTCTAATCATAGTTTCCATTTTCTCTCCATGTGTTGTATTTTTTCCATTTGTTAAAATAACATGTGTGATGACCTAAACCCAGTTCACTCATATGTAACTGAACCCATTTGGTCACATGGTCTCAAGCACACCTTTTTATATACTAGATGTTGTTGACTATTAGCGAGTACCTAGGGTGTGTCATTGGGGAGATGATTACCACAGGTTAGAGTATAGAAAAGTGGTAATATATAACAGTAAATAGTTGAAACAATATAATAAATGAACTATAGAATCATATAAATCCAAATTAGAGAATGGTTAAAAGAATAAACCATATCACATTAAATATCATGATTGTTCCATAATTATAAACCCAAAGTGGGAGGGAATGAGATACATAGGTTTAGGCATATGCAACATGGTATATTTAATAAAAAATGCCGAAAAAATATCTAATAGAATCCCAATGATAAGTTTGTTCCTCTTCTCCCATGCTTCATCCTAGTATAGTAAAATTAAGCTCCTAAATATAGATGCTTTCCTTAGTCCCTATATGTATCCATAATATCTATTTAGGTACCAAACAGTGGCCTGAACATGGTGTGAGATATAACTAGTAGGTCATCACCAATTTATTTTATTAAAATACATTCGGTGCAGAAAAAGTGAGCAGTGCCAATCTACAAAAATTTAAAGAAGAACTATAAACTCTAAATGGGATGTATCTAGTCCCTAAAGGACACCAAGTTGACACTACATACTTCAATAAAAACTAAGAGATCCCTAAACAAGTAAACATATTCATATATATATATATATGTATTAATTTTTATATATGGTCTATATATGTAATTATGTTTATAACAATATATATATTGCCACTAAACAAGACCTAATATATAACTCAAGAGTCAGTGCATAATTATAAGAGTCTCACAGAATGTCAAGTGATTCCATGCCCAGGTGTCATAAATCTTATGGGTCACTTTGACCATGGATAATAATATGGGACTCCAAGACCGATATTCACATTTCATTAAGGATATCATGCCCATATATCACATTTCATTGGGGATTTCATGCCCTGTTAACAAATTTTAATAGGTACTTCATTCCCATATATCAACTCAATTTCAATTTATTTCAATTAATTAAGGATGCTATTACCGTATATCACATTTCATTAGTGACTCCATGCCCAGAAATCACAAATATATGTGACACCATATGATAACCCTTGTATTTATTTCATATTAATTAATTATTTATTACATAATAATACATATAATACAACATAGAATATGGATAAGCTTAGTATATTTGGGTAATTAGGTACATTTTATAACAACTTAAAAATAGTTGGTACATCGGTATTATTAAAAACATCCTTAATGTGATCATAATATTCCATCATTCTAAAAAATGCGTGGGATAAACTAAAGACATACATAAGAAATGGGTGAGCTATAAATCCTATTAAGGGAACAAACAAATCAAAACATGGAAAAAATATACATGCTATACCATAGGAATTTATGTCGGAGATTAAAGGGATGATAATAATAAATATCAACAATGAGGCATGATAATACATGATAACATAAAGGCAACATGGGAGTATGGAAACAACTTTAAACATTACATTGTAAGCATAAGTTAAAGTTAACCACCATGACATCATAACATAATGTTCTAAGGATAACCTATCATGGACCATATATGTAATTTCATTAAACTAAAACATTTCCCAATACATTGTAGTGTTATCTAGACATACCCAAGATAATAGTATCATTTACATAAATAAGTGTGACACATAAGTCATTCAACATAAGAAAATATTTCATCACATTTAATCCTGATATTAAGGGTTGTGGGTTACATACATGTATGTCAACAATAAATTAATTATAGGTACAATATAAATAATACCCCTGAGTGGAAATGGGTATGAAGGACCCCGGGACACCCTGAGAGGGGAGGGGTGAATCAGGGTGATAACTTTTTCTTTTAATGTGATGGATCTTGTTCCCACGTTGGTAGGAACTTGTTGAATCTGTATGATGAAAAAGACCAGAAATCAAACATGCACTTGCACAGAGAAGACACAACCCTTTTTACTTGGTTCACCACAAAGGGCTACATCTAAGGAGCATACGCCGACAAGTTTTCAGTCGTACCAAAATCCACTAATCTTCACAAGTTGTGGATTACAATTGTTTGGGCACAATCACTCTGTCCCAGGATCACTACCTTTACAAAGGTTCAGGGATAGCTCACTGCTTCCCTCAGGTCACTCCCGTTGTCTCCCCCTAGCTCACTACCATTGGTGAAGTCACACTCAGTTTATAGACTTGAAGGTCTCTTCATCATTACATAAGAATTCATCCTCTATTGTTTGTAGATTCTCTATTGAAGTCCAATTATCACCAGAAGATGAATATCAATTTTTGATGAGCGTACCGGGAAATCGTCCAGCTTTTGTGCAGCTTCAAGAGGACAGATGTACTTTAACAACACTGGCACACTTCTCCAAACCCGGCATGCAAGTCACAATCTCGAAGCGCAAGTGACACAAAACAACTTGCGCGACACTACCTCTTTCAACTTCGAACTTGTGCGATGATGCGCCTTTATCTCCCCAACCGCCTTGGTTGCGCAACCAACAACCGGCGCGCAGCCTCTACTTGTGTATCCCCAACAACCACTTGCGCGACTCCACTACTTGTGCAATGAGAGATAGAAAAATCTATAAGTCTTGAACTCCGTCAGAAATGAGGAGGGGTGGTCCAGTATTTATAGGCAAATTGGACCCCCTGTGCGATGGCCCGCAAGTCAACCATCGGCACACAAGTCTCGGCATGCAGCTCTCTTCCCCTACTAGTCACTTGCGTGACCAACTTTCAAACTTGCGTGAACCACTTTCCTTTGCCATATTTTGAATTTATAAACTTAAAAAACAAAATACGCGCAAGTTCCCAATCCTCCTAGGCATCGGCACTCAAGTATCTTCACGGCGCGCAGGTCACTTGCGCGACCAGCCCAAAACATGCGCGACCCTTATCCCCTTGCCATTTTCACATGTTCTGATCATGAAAAACATATGGTGCACAAGTTTCCTCTCCTTCAAGTACACGGCGCAAAAGTCTCTTTGTCTAAAACACTTTTCTTCATTTGACGATTTTCAGGCCCAAAAATTTGGCAAACACTGGGAAACAATGCCATCTTCACTACTGTTGTCTGCTTGAACGGTATGATCTCTTTGCTGGTACACATTCTGAAATTCCACTAAGGATTGAAAAAAAAACAAACCATACGCCAAATCATGCTGTGAAGACCCTGGTTCCAACAATCTCCCCCTTTGGGATTGTTGGAAATCAAAAAAATAAATTCAATAGATCTCCATCCATGTGCAAACCAAAAATGCAAGAATCAACTCAGCCAACACTATAAGTCTACATGAACAATGCTCGGTGTAGAAAACAAGAGAGGAACCTTGAATTGGGTTCTAGTGTTTTGGAACTCTCCATGACGCCCGATGTTTTCCTTCGCATACTTCTCATCACAGAAGCATTACTTGCCTTGAATTTATTCCTTTCTCCCCCATTGACAATAAATCCATAGACCGATAAGTTGTTCAACGTTCAGTTCAATCCATACTCCCCTTGGATAGTATCTCCCCCATAAACCTACATCACAGACATAAATAGATATAAACAGTTAAAACAAACAGGGAGAGGAGTTTTTTGGAGCCTCCTTATGCAGTAGGAGGTGGTTGAACACCGAGGTTCAACCGATGCTTCTCAAACACCACCATGGGCAGTGGCTTTGTGAGGATATCAGCCACTTGATCATCTGTTCCCACATGATACATTCTAATCACGCCTTGCTCAACTTTCTCTTTGATAAAGTGATACCTGATTTCAATGTGTTTTGTACGAGAATGCTGAACAAGATTCTTCGTAAGATCAATTGTGCTCTTACTATCACAGTAAATCACCATTGGTTTCTTAACCTCATCGCCAATATTGGTTAATTGCTACTTCATCCATAGCAGTTGAGTGCATGACTTTGTGGCAGAGATATACTCAGCTTCAGCAGTACTAAGAGAAGTACTTTCTTGTTTCTTGCTTAACCAGCCAACACATTTCTTCCCAATATAGAAGGCTCCACCACTGGTGGAATTTCTGTCTAATATATCACCACCCAGTTAGCATCAGAAAACGCTGATAATTCACTGTCCATACCTGTAGGAAAATGTAACCCAAAGTTGTGTGTACCTTGAATGTACCGCATGATTCTTTTGACTGCCGCCATATGTTCCTCCTTTGGACTACTCTGAAAGCAGGCTGCAAGACATGTGGAAAAGACAATATCTGGCCGTGTCGCTGTCAGGTATAGTAGGCTCCCAATGATTCTTCTGTACATGGTGGGATCTACAGATATCCCTTCCGCATGATTTCCAATTTTGGTTCCAACTGCAATCAGAGTTGACATTGGTTCGGAGTCCTGCATATTAAACTTCTTCAGCTACTCTCTAGCATACTTTTCCTGAGAGATAAAAGTGAAGTCTTTCCATTGAGTCACTTGCAGTCCCAAGAAATATGTGAGCTCCCCAATCATTGACCTTTCAAATTCTGATTTCATATGATTGGAAAATTCATCCACTGATTCTTGCATGCTTCCACCAAATATAATGTCATCGACGTAAACTAGAACCATGAACTAATCTTTCAAAGAATTATTCACATAGATATTGTGATCTACTCCTCCTCTTTTGAATTCTAACTTCTTGAGGTAAGAATCCACTCTGGAGTACCACACCTGTGGTGCCTATTTCAGTCCATAAAGTGCTTTCTTTAGCTTCCATACTTTTGATTCATCAGCACCAAGAAGAAAACCCACGGGTTGTTCAATGTAGAATTCTTCTTCGAATACGCCATTTAAGAATGTTGTCTTGACATCCATTTGATATACTTTATATCCTCTTTGGAGAGCCATTCCAAGAAACATCCCGATTGACTCTAGTCTAGCCACTGGAGCAGAGGTCTCTTCAACATCGACACCTTCTGTCTGAGAATACCCTTTACATACAAGTCGATCCTTGTTTCTGATAAAATTTCCATGCTCATCAAAATTTTTCTTGAATATCCATTTTGTTCCAATAATATTGTGACCTTTTGGTCTCTGGACAAGATCCCATGTCTGATTCTTGTCTATCTGATCTAACTCTTCATTCATGGCTTTCATCCAGGATTCATCCATCGCAGCTTCTTCAAATGAGGATGGCTCCACAACTGATAGAAATGTAGAAGGTGTGTTATTCCTCATCCTCCTTGTCTGTGTGGGTGCATTCTTATCTCCAATTATGTTAGATGGATCAATCTCTACTCTTCGATTTCTCCTGTGAGGTTATGTCACATTCTCACTATCCAAGATTTACTCTTTAGATTCTTCGTCCGAGTAAACATCATGATGTGACTGCTGAGTGTTTTGAACAACTTCCTCTATTTCTACATTTGTATTTTCTTCCCGTTCACTTTCTTCCTGACTTTCTATCACATCAGCATATGACGTCATTGAAGCATTTGGACTTTTCTCTTCAATTATCTTAACATCACTACTTTCCACAGTTCTTCTTAAACGCTTGTTGAAAAACTTGTAGGCTTTGCTGTTCATTGAGTAACTGAGGAAAATTCCTTCATCTGCATTGTCGCCATATTTCCCTTGATTTCATTATTTGTTCTTGATGAAGCATTTACTTCCAAAGACACAAAAGTATTTTAAAGAAGGCTTCCGTCCATGCTACAATTCATATGGTGTCTTTGTCTCACCCATATAAAGTCTCGTTCGATTCTGAATGTACACTGTAGCTTGAACAGCCTCTTTCCAGTAATGTCGTGGAATACGACTCTCAATAAGCATAGTTCATGCCATGTTGTTCACCTGTTAATTCCTACGTTCAAAAACTCCATTTTGTTGTGGAGTTCTCACAGCAGCTACCTCATGCTGTATCCCATTCTTCTCCAGATAATTTTCAAATTCAATGGACGTGTATTATCCTCCATTGTTAGACCGAAACACTTTGATTGTTCATCTAGTATCATTCTTGGCGATTCTACAATATGTTTTCATGCAGTCAAGGACTTTTCGTTTCCTGTGAACGACCATCACACATTCCATTCTAATATAATCATCTATGAAAAGGACAAAGTACCTTTTTCCATGAGTTCCGGCAACATTTATTAGCCTACATACATCTGTATGAATCAGATCAAGATGGTGAGATGCCCTTTTCTTCTTTGGCTGATATGAACTGCAGACCAGCTTCCCACGAATGCAAGAATCCCAAGATTTTTCATGCTCACGTTTCAGGTTGGGAATGTTCATGACAATTATCAATTTTGAAATTTTCTCCATGTCTTGTTGATTGATGTGTCCCAGTCTCTGATGCCACAAATTGTTTTCTTCTTCAACAGTCATGTAAAATACATTTTCTTCACTATCAACCTGATACAAGTTGCCTTCTATTCTGCATCCCTTCATAAGTGAATTTCATATCTTTCCCTTGATAGTGCAGCCTTTCTGATTAAAAGTAACTATAAGTCATGCGTCACAGAGTTGACTTATGCTGAGGAGATTATGATGTAGGCCATCAACGTAAAGGACTTTAGTGTTCTTTAGTTCTCCATTAGCTAACTCGGTACTTCCACTCCCTTTGATTTTCAGAGCCCCATCATTACCAAATCGTACTGTACCATCAACCATCCTTTTGATATCCATTAGAAGGCCCACATTACCCGTCATATGAGATGAACAACCGCTATCCAGAATACAGGTACTGTTGTTCTTTGAAGCATTGAGGGCCACCTCTGCAAGGTTGAATTTCTCAATATTCTTCCTTTCCTTCCATGAGACATTGGATTGAGTATATAGAATTTATGGCCTTTAAATTATCTCTTTCGCATACCCAGGTTCTTCATAGTCAAAATCTTCTTCAAGAGGAGAAAACCTGTTTAAAAGAGAAACACTATTTTGATGATGAGACTTGACTTGTCTTGAACTTCGGTATGAGGTGTCCTTGTCCCTTCTCTCCCTGCAATTAGCAGCCTTATGACCAAAGTTAGAACATTGAAAACAATATCCATAGAAATTGTTTCTTTTATAAGAATTAGGATATGAATTTTTTGTCCTTTGTTGAACTTCAATATCTTCTCCATTTAGATGGCTTCTTGCCTCCTCACAATAAGACATGGTATGGCCCAAATAGCCACAGAACTGACACTTCATGAGAGGAAATGTCTTCTCACATGAATTTCTCCTCATTCCTTCTTCCTTGGGAGAAAAGTTAGACCGTCTGTCAATTCTGAATGTTTGAGTATAATATTCAGTTTTTCTTTTAGTTTTGGTTGAGGGTTTCTTTTTCAGCACTTTAGGCAACGTTTCAACATGTTCAACTTTCATATTATCTTTATTTTGGATCTTTTCACTTCCAGCAGTTGATTTCTCAGCCTCACAGCCAATTCCACTCTTTCCCATGCAAGCAGGTCTTTGATTACTCAAGATTTTTCCAACCCCATCTGAACCACACTTGGCTCTTGCTAGTAATTCTGCATCGGAGAATCTCCAAAACTATATTTTCTTCCTCGATTCTTTTGGAATTGATTCAGTATCAAGGTTACTCCTTAGAGTTACAACTTCCTCCTCAAGACCATCAGCAGTCTTGGATTTTTCATCTAGTCTGGAGGTGAGGTCATTGATGACCTTTGCCTGCTCTTCAATTCTCAGTTTCTGATCCACTACATCATCATTACTTTTAATTATTTTAGACTGTACCTTCACAAATTTTTCCAGTCGTTCAATTTCAGCCTCAAGTTGATCAACATATTCAGCTGATTCTTCTACAATAGATTTCCACTTATTGCAACTCTTGAATTTAATCTTAAGCTTATCAACCACATCCTTAAGTTGCATGTCGGGATCTACACAAGTTCTCAGTTTTTTTTCTCCACCAGTATCTTCTGACTTTTCAACAGTGTCCATCATGGAATCATGGTTCCCAGTTTTGAATTCTGGTTCTTTTTCATCACAGAATTCATTATCATCTTCTTCCTCTTCACAGAAAAAACACTTCCTTTTCATTTTCTTTCCAGATTTAAAGTCTCCAATTTTGATGAACCTTCTCCAAGGCTTCTCGATGCATTCATCTTCACTATCTTATTCATTGATTTTTCTTAAGCACTGAGAGACAATGTGTCCAACTTTTCCACAATGAAAACATGTGAGAGGAAACTTCCCTTTGAATTTCCCTTTCCCCTTATGGAACTTCTTTTCAATGAGAGAAAGAATTTATTTTTCTTATTCATATTCACCACTACTATCTTTTGATATTTTCAGTTTATCCATGGCCTTGAATGCCATTTCCTTGCTCATATGAGACGTAGCATCTTCTGGTTTGACTCTGATTTCATATGCTACCAAGCTGCTAAGTAGATCATCCAGAGAATGTTTTGAAAGATATCTTTCTTCAAGGGCTGACACCTTTGCATTGTACAGAGGTGGAAGACTTCTTAAAATTTTCTTTACAATATTAATGTCTTTGATTTATTCACATAGACCCTGAATTGCTCCAACCACTTCAGTAATTCAATTGAAGAAAGTGTCTGAATTCTTGTCTGGATGCATCTCCATATCATCAAACCGATTGTGCATCACTTGTAGTTTCGCCTCCTTCACTTTGCTATCTCCTTCAAAAATATTCTTGAGTTTATCCCACATGGATTTTGATGAGGTGAAATTCATCACCATTAGGTAGATCTGAGCAGAAAGGGATGCAGTAAGAGCATTTTGTGCTTTAGCATCTACATCAAGAATTTTCCTGTCTGTTTCAGTCATAGCCAGGCCTGTTGGGTCAGTGACTTTTATTTCTTGCACAATAGAAAAGAGAACTTCCATTCCAAGATATCTTAGATGAGATCTAATTCTGTTCTTCCAGATCTGTAAATTACTTCCATCGAAGTGAGGGACTCCCCTGACATTGATTGCATTCTCCATGACGCTAAAAAACAGATTCAACACCAGTAACCTCCCTCTAATACCACTTGAAGGAACCCGGGACACCCTGAGAGTGGAGGGGTGAATCAGGGTGACAAATTTTTCTTTTAATGTGATGGATCTTGTTCCCACATTGGTAGGAACTTGTTGAACCTGTATGATAAAAAAGATCAGAAATCAAACATGCACATGCACAGAGAAGACACAACCCTTTTTACTTGGTTCACCACAAAGGGCTACGTCCAAGGAGCATACGCCGACATGTTTCCGGTCATACCAAAATCCACTAATCTTCACAAGTTGTGGATTAAAATTGTTCAGGCACAATCACTCTGTCCCAGGCTCACTGCCTTTACAAACGTTCAGGGATAGCTCACTGCTTCTCTCTGGTCACTCCCATTTTCTCCCCCTGGCTCACTACCGTTGGTGAAGTCACACTCAGTTTATAGATGTGAAGGTCTCTTCATCATTACATAAGAATTCATCCTCCGTTGTATGTAAATGCTCTATTGAAGTCCAATTCTCACCAGAAGATGAATATCAATTTGTGCTGAGCTTATCGGGAAATCTTCCAGCTTTTGTGCGGCTTCAAGAGGACAAATGTACTTTAAAAACACTGGCACGCTTCTCCAAACCCGGCACGCAAGTCACAATCCCAGCGCGCAAGTGACACAAAATAACTTGCGTGACACTACCTCTTTCAACTTAGAACTTGCGCGATGATGTGCATTTATCTCCCCAACCGCCTTGGTTTCGTAACCAACAACCGGCGCGTAGCCTCTACTTGCGTGCCCCCAACAACCACTTGCGCGACTCCACTACAAGCATGATGAGAGCTAGAAAAATCTCTAAGTCTTGAACTCCGTCAGAAATGAGGAGGGTTGGTCCAGTATTTATAGGCAGACAGGACCCCCTACGCGATGGCATGCAAGTCAACCATCGGCGCGCAAGTCTCGGCGCGCAGCTCTCTTCCCCTGCTAGTCACTTGCGTGACCAACTTCCAAACTTGCGTGAACCACTTTCCATTTCCATATTTTAAAGTTATAAACTTAAAAAACAAAAGACGTGCAAGTTCCCAATCCTCCTAGGCATCAGCGCGCAAGTATCTTCACGGCGCGCAGGTCACTTGCGTGACCAGCCCAAAACTTGCGCGACCCTTATCCCTTTGCCTTTTTCACATGTTCTGGTACACATTCTGAACATCCACTGAGGATTGACATCAAACACAAACCATACGCCAAATCATTCTATGAAGACCCTGGTTCCAACAAGGTATGGGTATGCACATCACTAATATTTGTTCTCGAATATAGTAGTGACATTTCAGCAACATAACAACAATACATAAAGATTCATAAAATTGTTAAATGAGATATAAAGGGGTATATCATCACTTTTAAGTCAAAAGGAATGTATGAGGGATATGTAAGAACATAATACAGATTGAAAATTTGGAAATTAATAGGCATAACACAAGGATGGTGCTCAGATAAAAACATGTCATGAGAAATCGAATGACAATTGCAGCAATGTAATGGGGGTAAATAATGAATCATGGGAGGGATTGATGAGAGTAAAATTTGTCTCAAATCAATTGAAAAAAATAATTGAGATAATATATATTTTTAATAGTATATCCAATCAATAATAATTGTAATACAATGTAAATTAAATAAATAAATTCCTTGAATAAAGCGGAAAAAGATAGGATACCCTATAAAATTAGGCATAATAACTACTAAGGTAATGGGTATAATGAGATGGGATAAATTAAATCCCATTATAATAACATAAATTTGAAAGAAAATTTATATTTATAAATTCATGAAAACATAACCAATTTATATTCAAAAGGATAAATACAAATAATGCGCTTGAATGGAAATGAGGAGAGAGTTGTCCCTTACTAAATTTTGGCATAGTAACGGCTTAAATAATGGATATAATGAGAGGGGACAAGTTATATCTATTTATAATAAAATAAATTGGATAGTAAAGTCAAATTTATAATGTATGACAATATAAATAATTTATATTCAAAATGTTATAAAAATATAAGTTTCATGAATGGAAAAGAAGAGAGAGATGCCCCTTACCTTGAAAGGGAGATTCTAAAAGATAAGGAGAAGCTTATTGAGAGCTTGGTGTCACCATGGGAGGAATATAGAGAGGTTAGATAATATTAAGGATATTATCCAAGGTTTTTTAGTTATTAGGAAGTGAATATTAGGTTCATTTGTAAAAGGAAAATATATGTGAGTTCTTTATTATTTATCAAAATTACGTTTTGGACTGTATAATAAAATAATCAAAACCACAATCCATACATTTTTCCCACAAATTAATACAAATAAGAGTGTTTTTATTTTTTTTAAATCCACAGACTTAACCTATTAAAATATTACCCTTGGTGATTTGGACTTGAGTCATGTTCATAATGAAATAATTTTAAATTCATAAAATATAATATATTTTTTTAAGGATTCATAATTGATTTATGAAATTAATAAAATAACTAAAATCACATCTTTTAAAATATTAAACATAAATTTTATCATTTATATCTATAATATCATTTATTACATAACTTTTGTTATTTTATTATGTCATAGTACACACCATATTTTATAACGTATTTAAGTTTTACCCAAAACATTTATTGTCACAAAAATTATGAAAACATCACTATTAGATAATTTTGAGATTCTAATCCCAAATTTAATATTTATTTTTCCAAAATAATTTTGTAACTATTTATATTTTCATTTTTTAAAAAATAATTGACATTTATTGAGAAATGATGGCTTTTTCGACAATAACAACTTTAAAACCCTCATAAAAATTACATTTGACATCATAATAATTATATAACCATTTAAATTTAATTAAAATATTACTAGTATTATTTTATAAAAATATTATTTATTTTTAAAACTCATGAATTCATAAATAATTAATGTCTAAATTAAATGTCTTTATTACACAAAATATATAATTTTTATTCTATCGTATCAAAATAGAATTTTTATCAGAATAATTTCATAATTTATTTATAAAGTAAAATAAAAAATATAGTAATTATAATATTTAACTTAAAATATTCAAAATAATACTATTAGTTTTAATTTTTTTCAAGTCCTCCTTATGTTATTTTTACCTATAATTTACATATTTTTCTTTTACCGTTATAATAAATATTTAATTTGATTACTATTCATATTTTAGAAATATTAAGTTGGAATTTTACCTAATATTAATTAATGTTATTCCAAATATGAGATAAATTTTATCAAAATAAATTCACAAAGATGAAAATTTTTAATTAAAAATGAAACCGGTAGTCATGATAGAAATCTGTTTCTCTGAAAAATTCATTATTCAAGGAAAAGAAAATTTTACTTTAAATTTATATAACTAATAATTTTAATTATATGAATTAAAATTTAATATAAAATATATATTATCCTTAAATTTAATTAAAATCATTCCTCTTTATTAGTAATTTAAAATTATTTAAAATGGAGAAACATTAACCAATTTAAAACAACTTTTAGAAAAATGTGTTTTTAATCCTAAAAATAAACATATAATAAAATACGGTAAAAATATTAATAATAAGTAATAAATTAGATTAAATATAAATAAATAACAAATATTTTAATTCTAATTAATATTATAATAATTTTTTTTAAAATACTTAATTTATCAATAGAAATAATAGTTTTGCAAGAAAATTAGTATTTTCACTATTCACTCCAAAATAAATATTTTCCACAAAATAAAAAATTTCAGCCTATGTTAATTTTAATATGATGATTAAAAAAGTGATTTTAAGTTTATAAAATTAATTTTATAATGTTTATAAAAATTAATTATAATATTTATTCAAAAAAACCAATTAAAATAATTTTTGACGAAAACATATTTTTATCGAATTAAATGACATTACTAAAAAATGAGTGATTGTTTACTAAGATTATATATATATATATTTATTTATTTATTATGAATAATAAATTTATAAATATTTAATAATTTATTTAATCTAGTTCATTTTCTCAAATTTAATGGCTAGGTTATAATGGTCTTATTTAAATAATCATTGTTTGTTTGGGTTTGGTGTTGTGTATCACATATGCTATAGAAAATAATTTTCTCTTTTAAAATCATGGGACATTAAATTAAATTCATGAGTACCACAACTATAGTGTATCTCATTCCTATATATCATGTTTTTTTAATTAAGTTCGATCATGATTTAATACAATCCATGGTAAGAATTACAACACATTTAACATACCACTTAACTAAGGGGTATATTAATTATTCATATTAATGTTATGATGAGTGGTCGTACTACTCACTCCCATTTAATTCAAGGTATTAGTTTTATTTTTGCATCAATACATGACCACATAGATGGTTTTTGGGCCATATAAACATTCATACGTCATGGAAATTCATAAGCACATCTCAAGGGGTGGAACTAGTCAAGAGGGGTCATCTCCCATTTATAACAAAGGGTATCTGGGAAAATTCAAACTCGAATTATAGTTTAGTTTAAATAAATTTATACATATAAAGAAAAATCGGAAATTTTGGTGTGTTTCAAGATAAAACATGTTATAAAATGACATTTATTTAGTAAAAAGTTATTATACCACCTACCTTATAGAGATAAATGGCCTCACGCCCATTGTTGCCCTTCAATTCGAAGTAGAACCTAAGAAATAAAAAAATAAAAAAAGGTCCTAAAAATATGTCATATTAAATTTCACCAAAACAATTTCAAATATTTTGAGATAAAAAAAGACAAAAGGAAGAATAATGCAGCTCTTACTCGTATACTTCCAATGAGTCTGACAACGACGAAAGCAGACACTAGACGAAGATGGTGGATCAAACACTAAGTATAAGAGAAGTAAAGATCCTCTCATGTGGTTTGATAATGTATAAAATAAGTAAGAATAGTTATTTTATGTTTTTAAGGTGAAAAGGGAAAAATATTTGTTTTATTATGTTTTTAAAGTGGCACAATGGTTAGTCGCATGGCTTTCCAAGTGTGTGTTTATCCATGGGCCTATACTGTCTTAGTGGAAGAAGGCTGCTACCCTTGGAACATTGTTTTGAAAATATATGTGGCCCCTTTTGGTCCCTTGGAAAACCGTACACAGGAATTTTGGAAAATGTTCATGGTTAAAACTATATATAAAACCCTCTTCATTTTACTATAGCACCACCCATGGTTGAGTCATACGGTCAAAAAAACTATGAGTTAACTGTGTGGCTCAACATGCCTTTCCAAAAAACATAATCTCTATGATCCAAAAATTCCCAAGAAGATCTTGAACCACTCATTTTTCTCATAAGAACATTAATTAAGGAAAATAAAATGTTTTAACTAAAATTATAAGGGGTCAAACCCTATCTTAAATGAAGGTGTAAAACCCCAACATTCTAAAAGAATAACATTTTATTCAACAACTAATGTGACAGACAACACCATGATTAAAAGAAAATATTACACAACCAAAATTTATGAAATATTTATTAATAAATAAATAAAATATCTTAAATATATTTCACTACTCACAACACTAATTTTTTCTTGTATTACATGAAATAATGAGTTTTTTTGGAAAATTTTCATTACATGCAAGGCTGAGTTTTACCAAACTATATTATATAATTAATATTATTATTTAATATAATTGATATATCCTAGATGTTGTAATGGTGGGTATGAATAATATTATCTAACTTATGAGAATTTATAGTTTACACACATTTATTTTATATCGAATTATTATAAATAAAAATAATAACCATTTATAATAAAAAGATATGTTTTCAGAAAAAAATGTTTTTTCATAAAAGGTAGTTTAGTCGCACTAGACACATATAATTTAAAATTAATTTTTAACAACATTATAAAATTTATTTGAAAAAATAAAAAAAAATTAAATTGGAATACCAAAATTATCAAATGGTGAATTTGTTTCATTTTTCTAAAATATTTCATTTTTTATTAACAATGGAAGAAACTGAATTTTAATTGATAGCTGCCATTTTTAAATAATTTTTTATGATAAAATATATTTTTTATTATATTTAATATAAAATTATTTATTTTATAAATATATATATCCAATTTAATCATTTTCATATTGAATTTATATATAAAAACATTTTAAACTTTTTAACATTTGTACTTTAAAAATTTGCTTTCTCATCACATATGAAAAATTATTTTTAAATTTAAATTTTACAATTCTGTGAGTTTAATTTGGAAAAAATTATTCTATATTTTAAATCATAATGATTTATATTATCTAATAAGTTCATCTTTATTTTTGACCAAAATTATTTGTGAAATCAGTTAAAATTAATTTCAATTAAGGTCAAAATAAGGTTTTGTTCATTACATTTGTTTGTATTAAAATTAATTTTACACACACGTGGGATTTTGATTTAATGAATTATATTTAATATTTATCATCATTATATTTACATTATATAATAAAATCATCTTAATATTAGTCTTAAATATTAAATTACGTAGGTAAATAAAAATATATAAGTTACAGTGGTAAAAACTAAAAGGATAAAATTGAATAAACATAAAAAGTAAGGAACATCATGGTAAAAATGTGTTTATTTTTGTGTTATGAAGGTGTTTCTTTGACAAGTAAACCCTCCAAAATAATTATTATTAATTTTTTTTCCATAAGATGTAAGTAAGACCTAACAATAGTGAATAATTTTGAGTATTTACAAGAATTCTACTCCCTTACTATAAAAGGGAACTCACTCTCCCCAATTGTTCACACTTTTAAACCACTTTGGTTCATCCAATGCTATCCCAAATTACTTCCCAAATTCCCTAAACTAATCTTATAATTCGTATTTTGATCATAAATCCATCCTTGGAAGGATTTAGTTCTAACCTAAGGAGGATACCTAACGGAGAGGTAATGTTCTTCAATGAACGTCTTCATTTTATTTCCTTCTCCACCTCTTTCAATTCCATAAAAACCATGATGATATAAAAACCTAATTATCCTATATATAAGGATATTGTTTAATTTTTGGGTTATACCTACAACTGTAAACACTTTTATAAAATGGGTTACTAAATCATCATTCACGCCTGTGGTGGACTACCACCTTGCAAACCAATGTCATTCGTTCTTCCACTACCACCTTTCATGGTTGGATATTATGATAGATATAAAGTATATATGTGATATTTAAAACATATTTATACCAATTTAGTACTTATAATTTATATATATATATATATATATATATATTGTTACCTTATATTCTACTGGAGACATGATAACATCACTCGTGTGTATGGCAGATTACCGCCCTACGAAGTGATGTGATTCGTTTTTCTGTAACACATTGCATGGAAGGTGCTAAAAATAGTTTTAATTTTCCTATGTGATATAAATCAAATAAATATTATATTAATTACATATTTATCATTTAAAAATAACATACATCATTTTCTTTCTTTCCTTTTCACTCACACAAAGGAGACAACATCGTTTGTGTACATGTGGATTGCCACCTTAACGAAGCGATGTGACTCTATTTTAATCACCACACCAAGATAGATGATTTATAAATATAATTAATTAAATAATAATAATATTATTTAATTATTATTACTCTATATATGGTAAAAATATATAATATGTGCAAGAACCGGATCATTTAGGATGAGAAACGCACGATAAAACAAGGCAATTAACACCCAAAATAATAAAAATAAAGAAAGAGTCTTAAAGAACGGGTCATAAGATGTTATAAAAGGATCATATATGATATAATAAATATTTTTATGTTTGTTTTAAAAGTTAGTCAAATTCTTATAACAATTATACAGTTCTTTAGAGATTGTTCAACCAAAGAGATGTGTATGGTAAGGGATTTCGTCTCAATTTCATTTCATTGAGGCATATTGTAATGTTATGCACATAATTTGTTTTATATGATGTATATACTACCCATTTGACATGTTATATCATTAATAATTATTTTTTCATGGTATTTTAAGTTTTAATTTGATTATTTTATCAAAGGGGATTTTAATTAAATGTTACCAAGTGGTAAAGAATTTTATAACTCAATTTCTTTTCATTGGGTTTTATTACCCCTTCGCTATCTTTGATATTCAAAGATTATGTGTGTAATGAATTTTGAATATATATTTTTATATTTTTACTTGTTATTTTTTGATTTACAGTTGATACACATAATCAATTCATTTACTAATTCTCACTTCAATTTTAAAATTATTTGAAGTGTTTATTTCATAATATCATTCTAATCAAGATTGTTTATTATTTAATTTTAGTTGAAGAAAATGATTTTTTAATTGTCTAATAAACCCATTTAAGTATCTTATATATTATTTTTCATGATATTTTCATGTAATATTACCATTTTACACTCTTTTTAACTTAAAATATTTTAGAAATTGTTTTCATGAGTATCCAAATTTATTTCTCTCTTTAGTGAGAAGCCAATTTTTTTCCCAAATGATGTTTTCTAGAAATGAATCAAAAAATGGTTTTAAAAATCTCATAATGATTTATAAACGGAATTTTTAACATTTTTACTCTTAAAAAAATTAATATCTTTTTATTTTTATAATAAATATTCTTAGTCTTTTACAAAAAATGTGAAACGAATCATTTATATCATTTTATAAATAAGGCACTTTCCTAATATTTTTTCTATGTAAAAGAAATGTTCCATTTTGTTAATTTTAAAAAACATACATAATTACCCATTTTCATGAATATCACTAATGTGATTCTTCCTTTACATGTTTATTAGAATATTTTTTAAGAAAATCATTTTAAATTTTGATTTTCAAGGAAAATTATTTTGAAACTACTATTTAGAATGAAAATAATATTTTCCTCAAGAATGGTTTTAAAGATATTTTTAGAGTATTTATATTACTTAATAACAACCACAATTTATTATTAATCCAATTGATATATATTAATCCAATATTTATTCTTCTATAGGATGGAATATGATTTATTTAACCAAGTATAGTATTGACATTCACTTCCTTGATTAATTTTTGAAGTCATTAACTTCCCCTTAAAATATTCACCTCCCTAAGATCATTAAAAATAAAATTTCCCCTAAATATCCATATCATTTATCATATATTTGTATATTTATAACACCATATATCATTTCTATATACAGTATATTACATTGAAAGATATTTTATTGACTATGGAAAAAATCATAAATTTTTATCATTTTATCAATATGAATACCTGATGTTAAGGAACATTGATCCCAGAAATAAAGTGATAGTTTGATATATGAGGAATGATTTGGACCTAGAGTGGCGGTTGAGGCCTAGTATTATATATTCCCTTGATGAATCGAGAGGTCTCATGATACAAATTACTCTAGAAATCATCAAATGATTTTCTACTTATAGTTTAAACCATCTTCCGAAAGGTCTTGGTGGTAAAGGTATCTTGTGCCTAAGACATGATTTCCAATAAATATGCAATACCTTCATTCCAAATTTAGTTATTATTATCCATGATTTTTTCACTATTATATTATATTTTTATGCATTTCACTTTAAGTTTATTGAAAAAATGGAATGTGTTTTCAGTTTTTTACCTTTTAATATTTTTTAAGTCTTATCTAATTATGTAAAGGGAATGTGTTATCAGTTATTTACCTTTCCAAAATTATTGTGAATATTGATTCATGATTGCATCTTTTTTACTTAACCCTTAATGAGTATTTGAGATCACCCATATTTTTTTCCATTTCACCAGGATACCATGAAGAGTAATATGTTTGATATGAAAGTATAAGATAATGGGAATAATTTCATTCTCAAAAAACATTATATTGTAGTTTTTTGTATTAACTTGTAATTCAAGAATCAATTATGTATCTAGTTTACCAATACTAACAAACTATTCATTCCTTAAAAATGTGATTCCTTATATCTTATGACAATGGAATAAAGTAATTCACTAGCTCTAGGTTATTGGGGTCAAGGTCTTTATAGTTGGTATCAAAGTAATATTAGTATAAACTCTGGGAACTCTATTTAGGAAAACATAGATTATAGAACATAACCCTATGATAGACAATGATGATAAATAAATAAAAAATCCTGAAGGTTGGTTAAGGTATAAATTATATGGTTTTCATTGAAATATGTCCTTCTCTAGATACTATAAGTTGACATGTTTCTAGAAAAGTTGTACCTAGGGTAATAACTCTGAAAAAGGTGCATTGGGATTAACCCAATCATTACCTAGTGCACGAAAATGGGCCTTACTGTGAACCTAGTTTTACACTCCCCAGGGATATGTATAGGTTAATTCACATTTTCCTTAAAACCCGTTTTAATGTATTTTAATATATAAAGATAGTGAATGACCTAAGTTAAACCCTAGACCAAGAAATGACATATTTTGATATTAAATGGATGAGTTATTTATGTATGGGGATTCAATAATTAAAATGTAGAAGTACTTTTACCCAAGATATTTTTAGTATAAGAATCATGAGATGTATATGGATTGTGTTAAATTTTATAACCACACTTGACTTCATTAACTTAAGACTTATAAATACCATCATGTGTTAATTCATGTAAGGTTTATCATATGTTCAAAGTCTTAAACCTTTCTTTTTTAGGTTTTATGTGATGGGATTCTTTCAAGATTAAGGATATTTTGGGGAAAATTTATGGAATACAACATATTGGTTTAGTATATGTTTTATTGAGAAAGTACTTTGAGGAATAATGGATTTACATTTTATAGAAATAACTTTAATAATATTGATAACCTTTAGGGTTAATATGATCATTAATGAAATTGTAATAATATTTAAATAATATTATTATACTTTAAAAAACAATAAGTTGTATTGAAAACAAAAGGTAAAGGTTATTTAATGATCAATTTTTTTCAAGTATGTATATTATATTTTTTTGTAAAATTATAGGAACTATATTAATATCGTTTAGAAAAAGGACAACCATATATAGGGTGAAAAAATGTTGCATCTTTCTAGGAGATGGGGATTAAACCCATGTCTTAAGTATGATAAGGGTTTCTCTCCTACCACTGGCCAATGTGATTTCTTAGTTAATATGTCATTAGTTAAATGATTTGAAAAATAAAAATAAATGTTAAACTAGTGGTTTTACTTTTGAGGTTTAACGATTAATTTATTATATTGTATAATATGTGGTAACCATATAAATGTTGGAAAATAGTTAGATATACATGTAAAGAGTTTCTTAATGGATCTTATGTTCTGTTAAAAATGAATTTAATTGCTTTAGGAATAAAAATTTTCTTTTTTGGATATTTATTTTTTTGAAGAAGAGGTGAATTGAAAATTGATCAAATCACAAATAAAAGATTAAATTGGATTTATAAAATAAAAACACATCTAGTAATCATATTTAATTATATTCTTAGGTAGTAAAATAATTCATCTAAATAAGAAAAGGATCATAAAACAAATATTGTATCCTATTACCCTCATTTTTTATAATATCAATGACGTTTTCTCACCTATTAGATTTAGGATTTTGGCCCTTAACTTTCCATTTATCATTCAATTTCTTATTATCAATGAACTCAATAAATCTCTATATATATTTTAGATTTTCCCTTATTTATATGTATTTACTTACCCCCAATGTTATCCAACATGGAAACCATATTATGTGTTATTTCAAATTACCTTCATACTTACTTTTTTTTATTATTAAGAGAATATTTTATTAAACCCTATTTGATGAGGGTTTTTCAATCACGGAATTTTTAAATATTAAACAAATAATTACTGAGATCAATTTTAAATTTTAAGGATAAAAAGTATATATGTTATGGATAATGTACCACCCCAAAATTCTAAGAGTATAAAATTTTATTCAATGGCGTATTTGACTCATAACACCAACCATAGAATAAAATATAACACCCCAAGATTTTAGGATATAATTATTCTTAAATAAATTAAATATCAAACATATCTTGAATTTCCTACAATATAGAGTTTTTATTTAGTTACACACAACAATGAGTTTCATTAAATTATTGTGTTACACATAAGGACGAGTTTTACCAAACAACAATATATGATTAATAATTTTATTTAATATGATAGTTATCATCTAGCCATTGGAATAGAGGGTAAGAATAGGATTATGTAACATATATATATATATATATTAAACACATTTATTGGTCATCGATTGAATAAAATTAATAAATAGAATTATTTAATTGAAAAATAATTGTTTTTGAAAAATCTGTATTTTTCTAAAAGATGGTTTAGTCGCACTTAGTACGCAAAAATAAAATTATTGTTTTACAATTTTTTAAAATTAATTTTAAAAAATAAAAATATTTTTTGATATTATAATTAAAAAATTCTCTTAGGGTGAATTTTTTTTATTTTTCGGAAATAGTTCTTTTTAATGAATAGTGGGATATTCAAAATTTAAATTGAAAACATAATTTTTTAATTTAAAATGATAAACTATATTTTGAATTGGTTTTAAAGTAAAATTAGTTAAATTATACAAATATTAATTCAATTTTGGTCATTTTAATCTTTTCTATATTAAATTTAGATATAAAAACGGTGTAACCTTTTAAATATTTTCATTTTAAAAACTCGTTTTATTATCACATCTGCAGAATATATTTTAAATTAAATTCTTCATATTTTTTGAGTTGAATTTGGTAACATTTATTTAATATTTTTCATAAAAATAATTTTTATTATATAATATAGTGACATTAATATTTTTCAAAAATTATTAGTGAAAATACTTAAAATTAATTATCACGATTAAGGTTAAAATAAGGTTTTGTGCATTAAATGTGTTCGTATAAAAATTAATTCTATACACACAATGCATTTTTATTTAAAAAATTGGATTTAATATTTATAATCAGTAAATAAAAATTATCTAATATAACTAATTTTAATCTTATTCTTAAAAGATAAATTACTTAGGTAAATACGAAGATACAAGTTATCGCGGTGAAAAATAAAATGGTAAAATTGAATAAACTTAAAGATAAAGGAAAAAATGATAAAAATGTGTTCAATTTTTTGTGTTCGATGTGTTTATTGACCAAATTAACCCTTCCATAAATTATTATTAAATTTTGGATCCATATGAGGTAATTCAAACCTCCCAATAGGGAATACTATTTAGTATTTACATGAATTCCACTCATCCTCATCTATGAAAGGACACTCACTCTCCCTAATTATTCACACTTTAAAATAATTTTTGTGTTGAAAATATCTATAAAAATAAATTCCCAATTAATCTACCCTAATCCTATAAGCCTTATATTTGATATAAATCCAACCTTTTTAGGATTTAGTGCAAATCTAAGGAGGATACCATTAAGAGAGGTAATGTTCTTCAACAAGTATCTTTGTTTTATTTCCCTCTATATTTTCTTCAAATATTCTAAAACCATGATAATATTAAAAAAAATTATGTTAAATATATTTATATTTTTATGTTATTTTTATGACATAAACCTATACACACATCTATGAAATGGGTTACAAAATCATCATTTTTGTGTACGGAGGACTACCGTCTCATAAACTGATGTCATTTGTTCTTCCATTACCACATTTCATGGTTGGGTATGATGATATATATAAAGTAAATATATGATATTTAAAATATACGTATTCCTATAGAGTTATTATATCACATATTTCTTTTTACATCCCATCCCATAAGAGATATGATAACATCGCTCGTGTGTATGGACAAACTACCACCTCATGAAGCGATGTGATACATCTTTCGCTAACACTTGGCATGGAAGGTGATAACAAATAATATTTATGATTATATGTGATATAAATTAAATAATTATGATATTAATGAAAAAAAATTCATTACATAAAAACAATATACACCATTTTCGTTCTATCCTTTTCACTCATGTAAAGGTGATAATATCATTCGCGTACATGTAGACTACCTCCTTCATGAAACGATGTGACTCTCTTTTCATTTCCATGAAAAATGGAAAATATAAAAGTATAATTAAATATTTAATATTATTATTATGTCATTATTATTATTCTAGATATTATATAATAATATAATATGCACAATTACTGGATTATTCATGATGAGACACGCATGAGAAGACAAAGAAATTAACACCCAAAATAATGAAAATAAAGAATGAGTATTAAAGAATGAGTGATAAGATGTCATAATAGTGTCATATATGATATTATAAATATTAGTATGGTTATTTTATAATTTAATAATATTCTTAAAACCATTATTAACCATGTTAAAGATCATTCAATAAAAAAAGAGTAAGGTAATTAATTTCATCTCAGTTTCATTTAATTGAATCATATTGTCATTTTTTCAATTAAATTTTTATATGGTGTATATATTTCCCATTTTACATCTAATATCATGAATAATTCATTATTAATTAAAATTAAATTTTTTATTTAAATTATTTCATCTATGTTATATTGAATTAAAAGTTACCAAGTGGTAACTAATATCATAACATAATTTCTTTTCATTGAGTTATATCACACCTTTAGTGTATTTGATGTTATAAGATCATGTGTGTAATATAGTTTAACTATGTATTTTGGTATTTCCACTTTTCTATGTGTATTTATAGTTGATAAAAATAACCAAATCATTTATTAATTCTCACTTCAATGTTATGATCCTATGAATGGTTTGTTTCATAATCTCATTCTAATCAACACTGTTTATTCATGAATTTTAGTTGAAGGAAATTATTTGATTGTTGTCTAATAAACCCATTTTATTTTCTTATACACTATTTATTATAGATATTTTCATGTAATACTACCATTTTAACTCTTTGGTACATAACATGTTTTAGATAAATTTAAGAAAATTGGACATAATTTCTCTCTTCGATCATAAATCTACTTTATTACAAATACATATTTAAAAAAATATTTAAAAAATGTTTTTAACCATTTCAAAATTTTGTATCAAAGTAATTTTGACTCATTCTTAATCCTCAACACATGATGTTAAATTTCATGGCTGATGTCCTCAATGCATGACAGTAAACTACATGGTTTTCAACAACTACGTATGATGTTATTCTCATTCTAATGAGATAAGTAGATCCTATATTTTTACCCAACCACCCAATCATACAGAATTCCCATTTCCATTACTCTAATTTCCTCTATGTGTTGAGATGAACCTTTTCCATTCCTTCTTCGGACATTTTTCATAGCTCACGTGAGCTTAGGAATTTTGATAAGGGTTTTCTGACATGACCACGAAATATTAGTTCACGACAAGGTTAATATGATCTTGTATGAAAGAACCTAAATGAAACACCATGACTCCTCGACAAATGATCTTAAACTACATGGATGATGTCTCTTTCATGACATAAAACTATTCATTTCCATATACCTTTATTGAGAGGACTACTAACATTGGTGTTTGTCTCCTGCCATACATCCATTCCAGAACTACAGGTGTCATGATTCCATTCATTGCATGATTCATAGTGGAATCTATATCTCTAATTCTATGCCCTGCTAAAAAAATAAATGAGAACAATTCCCCCCTCTATATATGGTTCAGACCCATGCAGAGATTTTCCCAATAAAAATCAATGTGTGGCTTTATTCCTTTAATCATGGGATATGCAGTGACTCCCAGATATCCAATTACTATGTCTAGACACAATGAAACAATCATTTTCCATATCCCTACATATAGTATAGACCTGTAAAAGGAAATTTCAAGAGATAAATACATAGTGATTTATTCTTTTTATTACAGGATATGTAGTGAATCCCATATCCCTAATATTAGGTTCAACTACAACATATATAATGTTTAAAAAATTATCTAACTAGATATGGGATGGATCATTCCAATGAGTCTCCTAGACACAGAAAATTAAACTATATGAAAAAACTTACCTATAACTACTATTAAGGAGTTCGATTCATATAAGCTCATTCTTCTTATGCATGAGTAAGATCTACATATGAATTTCTCATACACATGATAAATCTATGCAAGTAGGGCTCTGCCATATAGCTACCCAACAATAATCCAATGCATGGATGAAATATTCTACCTACTTCAAAATTTCCCCAATCAGTGAAAAGTTTCCCAAAATATATCTTACAAAAAAACTTACAACAATCCCCAATTCATTACTACATAATGTTAAACTACAGGGGAAAGAATAAGTCATTTTCTTATGAATTAAAACTACTTGAAAATATATTTCCCCACCACATGATGTTAAAATGTGAAATACATCAGGCAACACCATTCCTTATCAAAGGATCAGAAGTTTCTGAAGTCATTCAACTATAGTTTGGGGTGATTTTGGTATATTTTATGCCCCTCAACCCATAAATCACACTTCATTTCATGAGGTCCTTAAGTTTCCAAAAACATTACATGTCCTTGATAAAAGGATACCATGATTCAAGAGGTCATTTTATGGTTTATCATGTATCCCTAGGGATTATTAATATGATCTCCTAACCATCATCCAAATGCATCACCGCCTTGCTAAAAAGGTTTTCTGATCACTATGAGCCATAACGTCACCGCAATGGAACTCAGTACATTAGGGTGTTTTGGTTCATATGTAATATGATTTAACCATATCATTATTCCTAGTACGAGTTACCCAATACATGATTTACAACATTTTCATCTACCACTTAGAAGGATGTTGGGAAAATATTATCCATGGATATCCTAATTAGAATATTATGAAATATTCCCCTCATACTATTTCTATGTGCTTAAAATTTAAGAACATTGGTCAAATATGTATGACCGTAAACTTTATCCATCGATGGTACAAATAAAGGGTCCTTAAACTAATAGAAAAAAACACAAAACTTGATAGGTTGAAATCCAATAACAGATGGCCTATGAAAAAGTTAGGTCTCCACTCACTAAACTCTTCATCTCCAATTTTTAGGGAAAAATTAGAGTGTAAATGAATAATTAATAAAGCTTATAGGGAAAAATTTTTTCCTTAGTAAAATTCCATCCATGCTCTCTAGACCCTATGGACCTGGAAAATGTGAGAGTAATGATTTGTTAGATATCCTTGTCATGATAAAATTTTCATTAGATGTGGATAAATGTTTTAGGGGGCTTGGACCCTTCTTGAATATTTCGTTATCCATAAATCAAACTTAATGATTTAAGTGCCTCAGATAATTGAAAATATTCCATTGCCCTTGGAAAAGGATACCTGACTTCAATAGGTCCTTTTTTTTAAATATGAATGTATGTCTATGGCCCCTACATGTGCACATATGGTAATTATGAAATTATTTCATAACATGAAAAAGAAAATTTCTGGTCTTGGTGAGCCCTAACATTGTTGTGGTGTGACAGAAGATCAAAATCCAAGGACTATAGGAATTCAACCCACCTTCAATATCTGAGTTTTTTCTCATTCTATATAAGTATTTATTTTATAAATTTATTTTCTGTATTCACCAAAAAAATTCTCTCCCAGTAGATAGTTCCTCAAATAATGAATGGTGAAAAGTATGGTTTCTAGTTTGATATCATGTATAAGGTAGATATCTCATGAGGTCTTAGAAACTGGGACCAATACATCATAAAAATATAAAACTACATTGAAAAACTCCTAAAACGATACCTACAACATCATAATAAAATATGTAGCTTCTTCCCAACATTAGAAGAATCAATATCCGTGCTTATGTCAATGTTTTCTTCAACTCCTGAAAGACAGTTTCACATGATTCACACCAAATGAAACTCAACCCTTTTTAGTAAATCCCTTTATCTGGTTTCTTATTTGTCAAAAGTTCTTAATAAATAACTTTTAATATCCATCCACATATAGGAAAATTCATATATCAAATACATTCTTGGAATGCTCCCATGAATCTATAGTTCTTACCTTCTATGAGTCAATATATACTCCCGCCTGTAAGATGAAGTGACCCCGGAAAGGAACCTTTTCATCCAAAAAGTTAAATTTGGTGAGATTATCATATATTTGGTTCCCAATTGGTATATTCTATACAATATCATGATATTTGGAATTGTATTTTCAAGTATAATAATACACCAAGATATCATCCCTGATGACTTCTAAAAATGAATCCATGTATGGGTGGAATCCTTGGTTCATTTGTTCTATGAAAACTATGAGAACATTTTTAAGACTGAACAGAATTACCAGATAATCGAAAAGGATATATATATATATAATATATAATATCGTATATGGTCCATCTAATAATCTAACTTTTACTTGATGATATCCCTTCCTCAAAAAAATATTTGAGAGAACCATTTCTCCTTGGAGCTAGTCCAAGAGGTAATCTATGTGAGGAAGTGAATACCAATTCTTTATCATAAGATGGTTCAACCTCTAGTATTAAACACAAATCCTGAGGGTTCCATAAAAATTATTGGTAAATAGGATGGGTGTACCTCATGGATGTGTATTGGGATTTATGAAACCCTTAGCTTCCAAATCTTCTAGCTGCTTCTTGAACTCCTGGAGTTAGTTGGTTTCAACCTATAAAGTGGAATGAAAATAGGTGCTACACATAGAACTATCTCGATAGTGAACTCCACCTCCCTTACATGAGGTAATCCAAAAAATCAAGAAATATGTCCCTGAAACGATCCACAATAGTTGGTAATTCCATATATCATGTTCCATGATCGTTCAAAAAGAGGCTATTAATCAGGGTTGTCACTTTGCTCATCCCATGATGTTTCATTCTAGATTGCATCACATAGATATCCCATTCACCCTTATTAATATAGGTAATATCCTCAGGTGATATGAGTGATGATCTCTAGTGATATCAATCCACATAATCATGATAAGTTACTAACCTATCCATCCCAAGTATGACATCAAAACCTATCATCTCAAGGAAAAAGTGGTTCCATTCAAAAAGATAACCACCTATATCAATGGTGAATTACATACATTGATGCATTAAATCAAATCATATCCCCAACGGTTTATCAAGAGTCATCACACCATAAAATTTCTCTATATCTAGGCCCATGCTTTCTATAATTTCAGTAGATATAAAAGAGTGTGAATCCCTTATATCAAATAATTCATATACTAAACTAATGGCTACTAGAATAGTACCTCTAAATGTAGAAGGCCTAAAACTCTTCTCCTCTTGGGTGGGATACAATTCATATATTTTCCATATCTAGGGCTTTAAGATACTACATGACTTCCCTGGGTATCCCCAATCTGTTGTTGTTGTATAACTAAAGCCTGGATACCTCAACTATGATCACCTCTTGGACTAGATCAGCTTGTAGTACTCCATATTCCTACCTAGTGAGGTGTTACTAATCCTAATAATAAATATGGAACTGATATAGATCTTATCCCACTATTCATAAATGGGAATGTCCTATAGAAATGGTAAAGATACTCCAACCTTCTAGAGCCTAAGCACTCAATGGGATCTCTGGGACACTAGGGTTTCTTATACCCTAGCTTCCTGCAATGGTGATACACTAAATAACTTTCAGTAGGTATCATATGACTATTTCACCCCCATGTGGAGACTCAAAGAGACACTTTCTTCCACTCACAGACACACTTCCAAGTCTCTTCATGGAACCTTCTTAGCACACATTGTCAACTTCCCTTAGGTTCCACTTGGCGATGAGGGTCTAATTAAATATCTCATAAATTATGGTCAATGGAAATAAATTCACCTGGGATAAGATGGTGTATAATATCGCATCATCAAAACACCTCCCTTTTGTCAACACATCAAATGCCTGAGTTACTGTGAAGTTATGAAGTTCTGTGAATCAATATGAAAACTCCATCATAGATATAACACTTTTGGTAGGTTCATAAACTCCATGGAGTGGTCCTCTCTCAATATCTATAGAAATAAGTAATCATATAAGGAATCAAGTAAGTCTTACCAATATATACCCTAATGATTCTCATGCTGAGTAATCACATACTACCAATTATTATAAATATCCCTAATCATATAGGTTGAGAGTTTGACCCTCCACTCTAGAGGCATCTAAAATTCTCAAATATCGATAGCAAGGACTCTATCCATGACTCATCAGCATGGGGGAATCCTTTATCTAAAAATATCATAAAATTATGCTATAATAACTCATACATCAACTCTTCCATTGTAATGTTTTGTAAAAGAGCTCCTAGCACAGGCTATAAAAACCAAATTAATCTCTCACACAATTGAGTGTTGGTACCCAAATTAAGAATAACCATAAGTGCCTCAAGTGGTACTACTAGAGGTAATTCTTGTGTATTATGGTCCACCACCTCCATATATGATCATCTTCCCCTTCCTAGAGCATGACATGAGGATGTCTAGGTCACATAGCTCCACAATTATGAAATGCACACCTTAGATAAGTTTCAACAAGAGACATGATCATAGATAACAGAATAAGATAGGTACATAAATTCTTAAAAAAGGACACACCTCTCTTATAGTGAAATATACTAAACATACATGGAGATTACATCATTTAAATGAATATTCATCACATTACAAAAATACATGCCTGAGGACCATAATAGTTTAGTGTATTTGGAAACTAGAAATCAAATTCTTCTATCTTGGTTGAAGATATTCAAAATATCCCTTAAGGATCTTCCCATTTATTACTCGTACTTTAAATTTTTTTTCTATAACATATAGAAAGGAATCCTAATAAATGGGTGAGATCAATTATTAGTAAGGTTAAACAAAGGATATATATAAGAATAACATGATAATAAGGGTATGAGAACTTGGCAACAACAAAATAAGTTCATACCATGCATATGAATGGTCATAATCAAGAGTCATGGAATACATATTGGTTGTTCATTTGACATGAATCATAATATAATCAACACAGAAAACCATGAAAGCATAAAATTGGAATAAGATATAAATTTTGTTTCATACACATAAGCACATAAAATCACTACCTATAAATCAAGTAACACTTCCAAAATATATCAAGGCACTTCATGGGGGAGGAACCTATTGGGTGGGACACACCACTAACCCTAGTTGTTGCCCTATATTTATAGTGGATTAGGTTACACCTTCTTCCCATAGTGGGTAAATTCCATAAATTTTTTTCCTATCTTAGTAGTCAATTTCACTCTCAATACCATCTATTTAGTCAATATTTAATTTCAATAGCATCTTCGTAGTCATGGTTCACTTCTAAGACCATCTTAGTAGTGAAGGTTCACTCCAAAGATGGTATTATATGAAAAATTAATTTAATCAACCAGGTTCACTCCCCATTTCATCCATTTCTATCTCATGAGATTTAAATATTTATCCAATGCATTGGAGGGTAACATAGGTATCACCTGTTACAAAATAAAATCATACATATTTGTTCCATAATATAATAATACATTCACCATATCATGACCCCTAAAAGGGTATGGGTTTCATAAACATCATATCATAACCCATTAAATGAAGTGGTTATCATAATCATATCATAATATCAAAACATATTTAAAATAGGCAAGTTTGATAATAATTCAATAACCAATTAAATGAAGGGGGTTTTATAAGAGTTTTATCATGGTATACCACATGGAAGAGAAATAAGTTTCATAAAGAACAAGAATTCATAAACATAAATCATTTAAATAAATAATAATAATGGTATCCTTATAACATATCCTTATTAAATCTGAATTATATCAAAGGATTCCTGTAACACCCCGAGCTTCCACGATACGCTTCTCTTTCAATAATGCAATAGCTTGCATTGTACGCAAGTTTGAGATTTTAACACACCGCGACCAATCAAAAGAGCCATTATAAATAGTAATACCCACTTTTTGAAATTATATATATTTTATATTTCAAAATGGACTTCATTTTTGGATTCAGGATATCGAAATTATCCTAAGTTGAATTTTTGGTATTTTTCTGAGAACTTCCAATTTTTTATGAATAGTGAAAAATACTTAAAACAACTTTTTTAATCAAAATAATTTATAGTGATAAATTATACTATTGAGTGGTTTTAAATTATAATTAGAATATATTTTTACCATTTTATCCAATGGTGGTCATTATAATTAATTTCACTTTGAAACTGGACATAAACAATTGTCAATCTTTTGATATATATTGTTTCTCAAAAACATGCTATTTGTTGTGACTGCGAGAATTAATTATGAAATTAATTAATTAAACATATATGATTAGAATTTTGTAAAATAGAATTCATTTTTGAATTCGGAATATCAATTATAGCTTAGGGTGAAATTTTGGCATTGTTCTGAAAAACTTCAATTTTTGATGAATAGTGAAACCACTAAGTGGTAGTTAAAAAACTGATTTTTCATTTAAATGAAACATTACCACTTATTTGTTTTGATTTTCAAAAATCCGACATACACGGTTTTCATTAGTAAGTAAAATGTGGTTCAATGGGATAAAAACAATTTTTGTTGAATGGTTACTTTTAAGTTTAATTAATCGTGATTAAATGTAATTAGTGAGATTTAAGGTAAAAATGATATTATAAAAATATGAAAATACCTTTACACTTGTCCTACCCTTATTGGATGAGTCATGGATGACGAAGAAAATCCATGGGTCAACTTGGGGACCCCAAGGAGCCACTTTGGTAGGAAAATGACATTAAAAACTTTTTATTTAATGTTAAAATAAAAATGTCACAAACATGAGTTGTTTTACTAAAACAATTTTTAAATGGGGTTATACAAGTCATATTTTTGACTATAAATATTATGAAGAAAGATAAAAAAATTTCCTACATCATGATATTTTTTATATAATTTTTAGACATT
Source organism: Viscum album (assembly GCA_963277665.1). Classification (NCBI taxonomy): domain Eukaryota; kingdom Viridiplantae; phylum Streptophyta; class Magnoliopsida; order Santalales; family Viscaceae; genus Viscum; species Viscum album. Next base: position 789,793,404 of record OY728137.1, read on the forward strand.
AAATTAATTAAATTATTTATGACACCATGATGATACAGCGATTACGTCATTAATTAACGATTTAAATAAAATGAAACGATAATGTAAAATCTAAGACTTAAACTTGTCAAAAACCTATTGTATGAGTAGATTTAGAACCATTATAACCTTATCCTTTAAATATATAAGTGTGTGACCTTTATAATCCAAAAAAATAATTTCATAATAAAGTAACATTTCAATCTTTCCAAGAGTGCCCCTTCTCTCCTCTTATAAAAGGCCCAACACCACTGCCACCTTACTCACACCTTTAAAGCCTTTTGGCTCGGCCAACCTCTGCCCATATACTCTTCCAACTTCCCCCTATTACTCCTATATGCCTCACTTTGGGCATAATTCTTCCAAAGGAAGCCTTTGTCTCAAATCAAAAAAGAGTTACCTGATTTTAAGGTAATGTCTTCTCTTATGTTATTTTGTTTTGTTTTGCTTCTCCAACCCCATAAAATCTTTTATCCATTTCTTTTGTAACAAAACAAGTATCCTAAATATACTAGGATGTTTTTATAATAAGTATTCGAGCTACAATTAAACACACCTACATCTAATGGTTAAAGAACATACTGTTTCTGTGGATGGAGAATTTCTGCCTCACGAAATGATGATTGTTCAACACTCATATAAAACCTTCAAAGGTGGCCATTAAGATGTCAATATATTTATATATGATATATAATATGTTTATGTTTTACTTAAGCTTCTGTATTTTTCATTTATGGCATACCTTTATGGTTTCCATTATGGGTAAACGCGATATTTTCATTTGAGGAAGTGCAGACTACCAGCCCCTCAAAGTGATTTGAATCATTAATGCCATATGTGGGATGTATAAAGGTTGGAGTAAATAGTATTATACATTATATTATAATGGAAGTATAGTATACCTTTATATAATTATAATTTAATTCCATTAAATATGAAATATAAATGAAAGTAGCATTCATGCGTACGTACGGCTTACCGTCTCCATTAACGGTGCATTTCATTTCTTACCTCTAAATGTTATGTAATATTATAAATGCATGTATATACTAGATATATATGTTATATATGATATCTACATCATGAATATAATTCTTTATGTAATGGATATTCCACCACATGAACAACTTGTAATTATAAGAAGTATATTTTTGACTCAAGTACCAAAGATCGACAAAACCACTGTTATTAACATAAATAATTACATAATGTTCATAACATGGTAGTAAGTGATATAAAAGGAATAATTAACATAAAAATTTTTCTTAAGAAAATATAAATTAACTCTAGTTTATTATTCGGGAGATTAAAGAACAATCGAGTCAAGTCGGACACAAGGTAAGGGAATTTCTTAACCCAATTTCCATTCTTTGGGTTAATCTCCTACTTTTGAATTATGTCAGGATATTATTATGACCTATCTTGTATTTGTACTTTATTTATGTGTACTTATAGTGAATACACATAATATATCTACTTTATTTAAAAAAAATGATCTTTGTAAGGGTCTTCGTCTCAATCTCCTTTCATTGAGGCATATTTTGTTTTATACACAACTTTCTTTTATACGGTGTATAAACCCCTTTGACTTTTACATTTATTGAAAAGGAATCTTTTTTATATGAAGCGTTTTACTAACTGATAAAAAGGGAATTCTTTTCTTTCCGTACATATGTGGCGACAACGGCTTCTCCACCGCCGTGACCATTATTTGAGTTTTGGATTCCTCTACAAGCCATAACATTTTTTTAATGAAAAATAAATAAAAAGTTTTAACTTTCTTTTATTTGGGTATTGAAAATGGTTTTGAAAGTGTTTTTATTATATCAATGTGTTGTATTTATATATTGTGATTGAAATTTTGAAATATTATGTTTCCTTTATGCAAGTTTTATGTGATACGATTATGTTATGGTTTATGATATGTTTAAACCTATTCATATGAGGAACTCCTTAGACTTAATAAGTGATGGGTGGAGCCCGCTACAGCTCCTCGATGCATCGGTAGGTCTCATGAGACAAACTAGTGTCTTGGAACGAGGCCTTGACAACATCTTATTTTTGTTCTTGGCACGAGGCCTTGGCTACGTGGTTATGATAGTCTGACATTATGCATTCCATCATTATGAAAGTGGTTATTGATATTGCATGTGATTATTCGACTAGTAGAATATCCATGTCAGTAAGTAAATGGAATTATTTAATTTTTTTTCCATATTATGCTGAAGTTCCAGTTTAAAAAGGCTTTTGTTTTAGTTATACATTGCCTTAAATGTTAATGTTTATTTATGAAAGCTTCCGCAATATTGTTATCCTTACTGAGCATCTGAGCTCACCCCTTTCAATGTTTTAATATTTTCCAGGATGTGAAGAAGTATTTTATGAATGACCTGCAGGTATAGTCAGAAGAGGATATCAGTGTGGACTATGGAGACTTTGTTATTTTAGTTTTTCACTTTATAATGTAATGTAACATTATGAATGTATCTAGTGTTTCCAAGTCTACTAAACTAATCGGTCTTTCGAGACTTGATCTTTTGTGATCATGCCAATGTTATGCAATAATGCACCGACTCTGGGTAACTGGGGTCGGGGCGCTATAGTTGGTATTAGAGGCAGTTTAGTACTATCCTTGGAAGCTAGATTTAGATAAACTCTGATTAGAGAACATATCCCAAAGATAGACTTTGAGGATTAGTATAGAAGAACTTCCTCGAATTTTGTTGTTGTAGAGATTTTGTGAGTTTTTCAAGCAATACATCCCTGTTTGGATACAAGCAGGTAGAGGTGGCTCTAGCACATATGTACCTAGAGGTAAAACCTGAAAACACCACTTTGTGCTAGACTCGAACGAGAACTGGTGCACGACAACGGGCCTTGCTGCACTCTTGGTTACGACACTCCTGGGGGATATGCTTAGGATAATTCTCATTTTCTTTACAGACCACTATGAATGGTTATGATTATATACTTCCTCAAAGAAAACATTTTTATGATTATAGATTATATCCATAAATAGTTCAATTTATGTTAAGTATTTTACAAGTATGGAATTATGTATTTTGATTCATAAACTAATATAGTTTATGCCATTGTTTAGAAATGGAACCAATTGGAAGGAATGGAAACCGTATCAATGCACGCACTCCATGTAGGGTTTCCCTCCTCCTCAAGATAATTATTGTGGAGCTGGAGATATAACTGGTGCTGATCAACTTATTACCATACTGGGACAACTCACTCAGGTTATGAATAATAACCTTTCTCGTATGGAGCACCCTGATCCGCAACGTGGAGGATAAATGTTAGACTGCTTCATGAGGTAACAACCACCAACATTTAATGGGGGTACAAATCCATTAGTAGCTGAGCAATGGATAAACTCCTTAGAGAAAATATTCCACGCATTGGGGAGCAGCGAAAGGGAGAAGGTTATCATGGCAGTTTACCGCCTCACTGGAGATGCCGATCAATGGTGGTCATTGATTCGAAATAAAAAGGAAGATGAAGAAGTATCAAGTATATAATGGAGAGAGTTCAAAGATCTTTTCTTAGAAAAATACTTTCTTCGTGACCATCAAGCAGATATAGAAAGGCAATTTCTGAGTCTGAGACAAAAGGAGGATGAGAATGTCACAAAGTATGAGGCCAACTTTACAAGGTTAGTGAGGTATACTGCAGATTATATATGTAACCCAAGAAGTAAGATTTATCGTATCTTTGATGAGTTAAAACCATTTCTCCGTCGAGCTTTAGTATCACAATCCTTCTCATCGTATGGAGATATTGTCTCATGTGCTATCAAGACAGAAAAGGAATTCTATATGTCTTATGACAACTAAGTAAAGCAAGAGAAGAAGAGAATGGTGGAACAAGAGACGGATAAAGGGAGAAAGGGAAAGAAGTATTTTCCATTATGTGATAATTGTTGGAAGAATCACCCTGGTGCTTGCCTAAAAGGAATGGTAGTTTGTTATAAATGTGGAGAAAATGGTCACCAAGATCATGATTGCAAGGGAAAGAAAGAGGATATCAATGTTGAATGCTATAATTGTAGGTAAATGGGGCATTATGCAAATGTATGTCCTAAGCGTCAGGGATACTTACCTTAGAAAAGGCCAAGGGATCAAGGACAATCTTGTGTTGTTACTACAGTGGAAGTGGAATAATTAATGTATTGGTGCTTCTGGACTCAAGGATTATATTCTGGTTATAAGGATAATGTGATATATATATATAAGGATTATACTGAAGTACTTTTTTATTTCATTAAGGTTTTAATTTGATTAAGGTAATCATATTTTTATTATTTGACAATAAGAGAAACTTTACCTTGTTTGGGGAATCTGATGTTACAAATGATTTTGGAATTTAGAGACCTTTTATAGAAAGTCTGGATAGAGGCATTTTGGATAATTATAAATGTTGGAATGGATTAATTTTAACCCTTGATAGTATTGTTTACGGTTAAAACATTTCTGAAGATTATTTTTTGAATATTATAATACTACAGTTTTAGGAAAAGGACAACCTGCTGGTCGGGGGATAACCCGTCGTGTCGGACAAAGCTGCAGGAATTGAACCCACAACCATAGTGCGATAGGCCTTTATTACCTACCACTAGTCTACAGGAAGTCCCTGGTTATTACAAAATAGTTTTCCTAATCTAAATGGTATGTTTTAATATTTGGAACCTTATACAATTAGGATAAATAGAATATTTTTGAGTTCTGTTACCATTTGGAGAGAAAGATGGGTTCGTGGTAAACATTTATTAAAGAATGGAAGCCTACATGACAAGTAAGTATATTTCCTTACATTCTTAGAAAATCTCTTAAATAAATTCCTCAACTTTATAAAAGGTAACTTAAAACAAAATTGTTGTCGGTTAACTTTTCCAACTGAGGATTCAATGACCGTTTAACTAATCAAAAGTTTGTGATTTTCTTGTGGTTAACTTTCCCCTAATCTTGTTTTCTACAACTCTCCATCTGACCTTGATGGTTTTTTTCTCCTCCATATCCATAATTTTCATAAAATCCTAGTATGGGCTATCTCAGGTGACCTTTGTACTTCTCTTTAGTTCTTTTAATGTTATATTCTTATTAACCCTATTTTCGATGTGGGTTTTCCACAAAGGTATTTTCTATTTTTAACCTTTTATTTTCAAAGAAAAATTTCAAATTGCGAGGATGAAATTTATTGAAGGAGGGGAGAATGTAACACCCCGAGCATCCATGATACGCTTCTCTTTCAATAATGCAATAGCTTGCATTGTATGCAAGTTCGAGATTTTAACACACCGTGGCCAATCAAAATAACCATTATGAATAGTAATACCCACTTTTTGAAATTATATATATTTTATATTTCACAATGGACTTCATTTTTGGATTCAGGATATCAAAATTAGCCTATGTCGAATTTTTGGTATTTTTCTGAGAACTTCCAATTTTTTATGAATAGTTAAAAATAATTAAAACAACTTTTTTAATCAAAATAATTTATATTGATAAATTATACTATTTAGTGTTTTTAAAGTATAATTAGAATAAATTTTTACCATTTTATCTAATGGTGGTCATTAGAATTAATTTCACTTTGAAATTGGACATAAACAATTGTCAATCTTTTGATATATATTGTTTCTCAAAAACACGCTATTTGTTGTGACAAAGAGAATTAATTATGAAACTAATTAATGAGACTTATATGTTTGGAATTTTTTAAAATAGAAATCATTTTTGAATTCGGAATATCAATTATATCTTAGGGTGAAATTTTGGCATTGTTATGAAAAACTTCAATTTTTGATGAATAGTGAAACCACTAAGTGGTAGTTAAAAACTGATTTTTCATTTAAATGAAACATTTCCAATTCTATGTTTTGATTTTCAAAAATACGATATACATGGTTGTCATTAGTAAGTAAAATTTGGTTCAATGGGATAGAAATAATTTTTGGTGAATAGTAACTTTTAAGTTTAATTAATCGCGATTAAAGGTAATTAGTGAAATTTAAGGTAAAAATGATATTATAAAAATATGAAAATACCTTTACACTTTTCCTACCCCTATTGGATGAGTCGTGGCCGACCACGAAAATCCATGGGTCAACTTAAGGACCCCATGGAGCCACTTTGGTAGGAAAATGACATTAAAAACTTTTTATTTAATGTTAAAATAAAAATGTCACAAAAATGAGTTGTTTTACTAAAACAATTTTTAAATGAGGTTATACAAGTCATATTTTTGACTATAAAAATTCATTAGAAAGATAAAAACTTTTCCTAAATCATGATATTTTTTTATAATTTTTAGACATTAGATAAATTAAATTATATATGACACCATGATGATGCAGCGATTACCTCATTAATTAACAATTTAAATAAAATGAAAAGATAATGTAACATCTAGGACTTAAACTTGTCAAAAACCTATTGTATGAGTATATTTCGAACCACTATCACCTTATACTCTAAATATATAAGTGTGGGACCTTTAGAATCCGAAAAAAAGCATTTCATAATAAAGTAACATTTCAATATTTCCAAGAGAGCCCCTTCTCTCCTCTTATAAAAGGCCCCCACCACTACCACCTTACTCACACCTTCAAAGCCTTTTGGATCGGCCAACCTCTGCCCAAATACTCTCTAAATATCCCTATATTACTCCTAGAAGCCTCACTTTGGGCATAAGTCTTCCCAAGGAAGCCTTTGGCTCAAATCAAAAAAGAGTTACCCGAATTTAAGGTAATGTCTTCTCTTATGTTATTTTGTTTTATTTTTATTTTCCAACCCCCTAAACTCTTTTATCCATTTATTTTGTAAAAATAACAGTATCCTAAATATACAAGGATGTTGTTATAAAAAGTATTTGAGCTACACTTACACACACCTTCATCTAATGGTTAAAGAACATACTGTTTCTGTGGATGGCGAATTTCTGCCTCACGAAATGATGATTGTTCAACACTCATATAACACCTTAAAAGGTGGCCATTAAGATGTAACTAAATTTATATATGATATATAATATGTTTATGTCTTACTTAAGCTTCTGTATTTTTCATTATGGCATACCTTTATGGTTTCCATTATGGGTAAACGCGATATTTTCATTTGAGGAAGTGCGGACTACCGCCCCCTAAAAGTGATTTGAATCATTAATGCCATATGTGGGATGTATAAAGGATGGATTAAATGGTATTATACATTATATTATATTGGAATTATAGTATACCTTTATATAATTATAATTTAATTCCATTAAATATGAAATACAAATGAAAGTAGCGTTCATGCGTATGTACGGCTTACCGTCTCCATGAACGATGCATTTCATTTCTTACCTCTAAATGTTATGTAATATTATAAATGCATGTATATACTGGATATATATGTTATATATGATATCTACATCATGAATATAATTCTGGATATAATGGATATTTCACCACATGAACAACTTGTAATTATAAGAAGTATATTTTTGACTCAAGTACCAAAGATCGACAAAACGACTGTTATTAACATAAATAATTACATAATGTTCATAACATGGTAGTAAGTGATATAAAAGGAATAATGAACATGAAAAAGGTTCTTAAGAAAATATAAATTAGTTCTAGTTTATTATTCAGGAGATTAAAGAACGATCGAGTCAAGTCGGACACGAGGTAAGGGAATTTCGTAACCCAATTTCCATTCTTTGGGTTAATATCCTACTTTCAAATTATGTCATGATATTATTATTTCCTATCTTGTATTTTTAATTTATTTATGTGTGCTTATAGTAAATACACATAATAGATATAATTTATTTTAAAAATATGATCTTTGTAAGAGTCTTCGTCTCAATCTCCTTTCATTGAGGCATATTTTGTTTTATACATAACTTTCTTTTATACGGTGTATAAACCCCTTTGACTTTTATGTTTATTCAAAAGGAATATTTTTTATATGAAGTGTTTTACTAAACGACACAAAGGGGATGTTTTTCTTGTTGTACATATGCGGCTACAACGACTTCTCCGCCGCTGTGACCATTATTTGAGTTTCGGCTTCCTCTACAAGCCATAACATTTTTTTAATGAAAAATAAATACAAAGTTTTAACTTTTTTTATTTTGGTATTGAAAATGGTTTTGAAAGTGTTTTTATTATATAAATGTGTTGTATTTATATCTTTTGATTGAAATGTGGAAATGTTATGTTTCCTTTATGCATTTTTTATGTGATACGATTATGTTATGGTTTATGATATGTTTAAACCTATTTATATGAGGAATTCAATGGACTTAATAAGTGATGGGTGGAGCCCCTACAGCTCCTCGATGCATCGGTAGGTCTAATGAGACAAACTAGTATCTTGGAACGAGGCCTTGACAAAATCTTATTTGTGGTCTTGGCACGAGGCCTTTGCTACGTGGTTATGATAGTCTGGCATTATGCATTCCATCATTATGAAAGTGGTTATTGATATAGCATGTGATTATTCGACTAGTAGAATATCCATGTGAGTAAGTAAATGGCATTATTTAATTTTTTTTGCCATATTATGCTGAAGTTCAAATTTAAAAAGGCTTTTGTTTTAGTTATATATTTCCTTAAATGTTAATGTTTATTTATGAAAGCTTCCGCAATATTGTTATCCTTACTGAGCATCTGAGCTCACCCCTTTCAATGTTTTAATATTTTCTAGGATGTGAAGAAGTATTTTATGAATTAATTATAGGGATAGTCAGAAGAGGATATGAGTGTGTACTATGGAGACTTTGTTATTGTAGTTTTTCACTTTATAATGTAATGTAACATTATGAATGTATCTAGTATTTCCAAGGCTACTAAACTAATCGTTCTTTCGTGACTTGATATTTTGTGATCATGCCAATGTTACGCAATAATGCACCGACTCTGGGTAACTAGGGTCGGGGCGTTATAATTCCATATAAGCAGGAGAAGGATTTGGAAAGACAACTGGATCATTTATTAAGGAAAATATCATTTCTATGAAAAACACTTTTTAAGGCATAAAACACCTTCATAATAATTTTATATGAAAACCACTTTAAAAATATAAAAAATAAATATTTTAAATAATTTACATCATTTCATGATGAAAATATCCTTTTCACCTTAAAAACATGTTTTATATCATAAAGAATTTTTTAAACTTTTTTCTTTGCAAATAACCGTGAATCAAATAAATTGAATTTGGGAAACCATTTTAAACACCATTTAAGACATAATTTTTTTTGAAATAATTTTAATTAAAAATGATCTCAAAATGTTACATGAAAACCGTTTTGAAAACCTTTTTTTTAAAAATAGTTTTTGAATAAAACAAACTTCCTAACAAAGAATGAAATATGGTCATATTTTCTTAAAAACACTTTCTTAATTATCTTAAGTGAAAAAGGGAATAAAAATGGTAAAAATACATTAATATATCATGAAAAAATATAAGAAAAATAAAAATCCTGATAATTATTGAGATATAGACAGTAATATTTCATCAATGGAAACATAATCATATATAATTCTGATAAACAATGAGATTATAGCAATAATTGTTACCCATTCAGTAACTTTGAATTATAATACCATTGAAATAATAAATATAAATGAAGATTAAAATATTATTAAAAGAATTATATTCATTATATAACATTTAAAGTGGTAGTATAGACACCTAAAAGAAGAATATATGTGCACAACATGGCATTTGTCTCAAATATGGTAAATTTAGACAAAATTATTTTATGGATTTGGTAACTTTTGAACCATAAACCGCATGAAATATAAATAATAAAATGTATATTTAAATACCAATAAATTTATGGATAATAATAATATATTAAATTCATGGTCATTATAGACACCACATAAAATACATGAGTGGTAAATATGGCATGTCTTGCAGAAAGAAAAGTGAAAATAGAAATCCCCTTAATACTTGAGTAACTTTTGTATCATGATTACCATGAAATAATAATGTAAATTAAAAATTTTAATATAATTAAATAAATTAAATTCATTTTATAACAGTTTTTATGTCATTATATACTCCACACAACAACAATAAGTAGCGAATATATCATATATCTCAAAGCAATGAACGTGAGATGAGAAAACTCTTACCTTATGTTTTGGACTTTCTTCGTACACAATAAAACCTCCTACATAATAAAAATAAGTATATTATACATATACCATAGAAATATATTCTTATATCTAATACCATATATTATTTTATTAAGCCTTTATATTAACCATTAATTAACAATTCCATGTTAAAATTTTGACTCCAGTAATATTTGCTTTGTTTTTCATATATGTTTTTACTTGTTATTATTAACCCTTTTACTTAGAACCTGATTAACTTATTTAAATAATTCCAAATATGATCTAAATATGATATATATTAATTCTATAAGTATTTATAATAATATATAAAATATTTAAATATAAAATGGAATACAACATTGATGAAAATGGTAGGTCGTATGAACCCATGCATTCATTTTATTATCATTTTGAAAGAAAGAAATTAAATGAAATATATATATATATATATATATATTAGAATTATATTAGAATTATTATTTCAAATATATAATATAAATTTACTAAACCAATAATTAACGCACTCCATGCAATGTTTCAATGAATCACATCGCTTTGAGTAGGGGGTAGTCTACACATCCACAAATGAAGTTATCATATTTTAAAAAATTGGAAATCATGAAGTTATCTATTGTATAATAATTCCATAAACATAAATATATAATATAAATCATATAAATAATATAAAAATATTATTTTCATCACTATTACGAGCCTTGAAATGTGGTAATGGAAGAACGGATGGTATCAGTTCGTGACTCTGTAGTCCACCGTACACACGAAGGATTGTTCGGTATCCTATCTGATAGAATTGTGTGTGAGTGTTTGTTAAAAAATTAATAATAAAAATATAATTATATTTAAGAAAATTATTTTATTATATAATCATGTAATAATAATAATTTAAATGGTGTTTAAGGACATAAAACAAATGTGCTTGTTGAAGGATGTTACCCCTTATTTGGGTAATTCCTTTTGGTTTGCACCAAAGGAAATATTTGGGTTGAATTACACCCAAAATGATGCCTCTTGGATAAGATTAGAAAATTTGGGAGCTTATTTTTTCAGGTTTTGGTTGATCCTAATGGATTTTTAGGTTTGAATAAGTGAGGGGGTGAGTTCCCTTTTATAGTGGATGAGAAGTAGGATTCTTGTAAATATATTAAGGTAAATGCTATTTGGAGGCTCCCTTACATCATGTGCCTCCAATAATATTTAATTTTTTTAAAAAATATAGTATAATGTCTAAATATATTCATATAATGTATTTTTTACGTGGTTATAGGTTATTTTTCCCCTTAAGTTAATGTTTAACCACTAAGTTAACATGTTTTTACTTTAATCATTGTAATTAAATTTAATTTCTTTCTGTAATATTTTTGGTCAAATACTTAGTTTAAATTACTATAAATTATAAATTACTCTGATTACATATATTTAATCATTTTTTTAATAATTATAAACACATAATTAGTAGAAATTAATTTGAATTTAATCACATGGATGGGATGAGACAACGAGTTTTTAAAGTTAAAATGTTCAAAAGGTTGAAATAATTTTATATCCAATTTCAGTGTAAAATAGATTAAAATGAACTAAATTGTATCAAGAAATGTATAATTGATCTAAATATAATTTAAAAACACTATAAAATAAAATTTAAATATAAAAATAAATAAAAAGAAAATGTAGTTTTCAAATAAAATTCAGTTTGTCAGTATTCATCAAAAATGAAACTTCTCAGAAAAATACAAAAAATACACCCAAAGTAAATTTTGATATTACTATTTCAAGAATATATTTTATTTTTTAAGATAAAAATTATAAAATTGTCAAAAAGTATATTTAAAATATTTGTTCCATGAAAAGGAATTAAAATTACCTTTTATAAAAATATATATCATGATGCGTAAAAATAGATTGAGTCTTATTTCATATCAATAAAACACATAATATGGACATAAAATAGTTGAATTAATATAATATATACATTTTATTTAAATAATTTATCAAAAAAATGTATTTAATTTATTTCGTTAAACATGATTTATTGTATGAAGATAGTTTTCCAGCAAAAGATTTCCTATATTTTCAAAAGGGTTTTATTTTCACTTCTTTTTAATTAGTAAAAAAATAATTATTCTTATATACATGTTTAAACCACATTTTAATAATTTAATTAATATAATTTATAACTACCATTCAAATGACTATGTGAAAGCTATAATAATATTTTAAAAATAATATTGATAGTACATTATAGTTTGGTAAAAGTAGGTCTTGCATGTAACAAAAGCTATCGAATGAACTTGGAATTATGTGTAACACAATTAAAACATAGTGTTTCATGTCCTACCAATATAATATAAGTATTAAATGTAGAAAAATCCAAAATTAGTGATTTCTTATACCAAAAAAATGTATTTTGTGTTACGTAAAATGAAAAATTTTGAGATGATTAAATTAACTCAAAAAATAATCATTCATAAAAACAGAGAGTGTTACATTATACCCCCATTAAAATTAATTTATCACTTTAAATTAATTTGGTTTATCAAAGGTTTAATAATTGAAATTTACCTTCACAGAAACCCACATCCTAAAAATGAATAATAACAACCTTTAAAAATGGAAAGATGGAAACATAAAGGTTACCCAAAGTAACTCCTATCTAGGTTTACATAAGCAGAACATAGGTGGTAAGGGAAAACATGGACATGGAAGAGAAATATAACTATTAATTTAAGAAAAATAGTGATATAGAACATGATTAGGATAAAGTTAATAACAACAAATTAATAACACAAATAGGCTTGAAAAAGGTCATCAGTATCATATAATATGATGATAATGGGACAATATTTTATTTCATGGACATTTTCTTAAATTTGAATAATTTTAATGAGAATATATACTTACTTGATTTCAATACAATCTCCCCATTTTTTGTGCCTTGATTTATTTTCAATTCATCTCTCATTCTAAGAAATAAAGGTTAATTTTTCATTCTAGAATCATTAATAGATCATGAGATGAATAAATAGAATGATAGGTCTTTATATCTTTCCTTATCCAAAAAATCATCAGAAAAAGTTATCTAATATGCATATATACTAATATGGAGAGATAATAATTTAATCTCCAAAACCTCTTCTTAATTTTAACAAAAACCATTAGAAAAATAGTTAATGTTGTAACCCTTCCAAAAGATAAATGTTCAAAACATTTTAAAGAAGGTCACTAAATTTATTAAAATCACCTTTACATTAATCCCCCATATATTATAAAGAATATATTGGTTGTCACATACCAATAATGGGAATACATTTATCATTTTTTCTCTTGAAACATGTTTATAACCTGAATTACCATAAAAACGTGTTGAAAATATTCAATATTTCTTATTCCAAATATTATTAGATATATTCCTTATATTAATGAAGGTTATAAACTTCATCCATGATAACATTGGACAATTTTTCAAAAAATAAATAATTAGTTCCATAGTAATCAGTATTGTCCAATTTACATTATCCATGATTATCTCTTTATCCAAGCATGACACAATTTCCTGAACATCATGATAATAGTAAGGGTAACCTTCCCATGATCAAAATTTTACACATACATTAAATCACACTTACATGTCATCATCACCATTCAATATATATTTTTAAAATAATTAAATCAAAACATATAATTCATGATTCATATAACATAATTATTGGATTCCAATACATATAAACTTCAATCATACAAATTTATTCATAAACCATTTTATAGGCTTAATCATCTTATTCCTCAATACCCAATTCCTAGAATATGAAATATGAATCATGTATTACGGTTCATCTACCTCAATTTAATCATCCTTCTTATAGATAATGTATGAAATACTATTGGAACATCTCATACATTTTATAAATAATTTGAGGCCTCTTTATATTCAATATTATAACCAATAATTGCCACTTCGGTAGTGGTGTAGTAGTGTGTGGTCATGTTCTATAACAACTGTGTTCTGTGAGGTCTGGGGTTCGATTCCTGGGTCCTGTTCTTGGGAATATTTTTGCCTCCCATGTACTGCTCTCCTTTCCGGGTCACCCGGTGTCTCAACGGGTGGGAAGAAGTGTCGATTTTACCTGGCTGACGGATTTCTATGACGAACCATCGTCGATTGAGATCTAACCCCGCGGGACGCTCTGTCATCTTGGCTGACAACGAATCCTTCCAAGATAAGGCTTCTCCGGATGACCTCATCGTGAGGAGGGGGTTCCTGGGTGTGGAGGGTTTGAAAAGGCCACTCCTGGGAATTCCCTTTTTCAAGAGAGAGAGAATATTATAAACAATAATTGTGCCACATTCTTGATTATCTACATCATATTTCCACTTTGGTCATAGAGTTTCATAATTCCCATACTTTACAAATATGAAACATATAATGTTAACCTTGTTCCTTCTAGTTCCTACTATTATATGAGACCAGAAATCAGAGTGTGAGTAATAATTATCATAGAATATAACCTCATAATCCTGAAAAATTACTTATAGGATGCCTAAATAATGATTCATAATTATATATATAACACCATATGCTTATACTTAGAGGGATCCATTGACATAACTGTATAAATATCCCTATGGATGACACTAAATGTTTGAAATACTAGTTTCCAGAGGATTAATAAACCTTTTATATTATTCCAACTATAGAAAACCAAGATTAACGTACTTGGATATTACATCATTTTAGATCACATTAAAATAAATAAATTCAGGAGGACCATAATAGTTTAGTGTATTTGGAAACATGGAAATATAATCTTATATGTTGGTGAAGGATCTTTAACATCTCCCTTAAATATCTTCCTCTTTAGTACTCCTACTTAAAACTTTTTTTATGACCTTGGAAAAATAAACTATTAGAAAGGGGTTATATTAGATGCTCTAGGAGGGTAAACAAGAGAGAAATATATGAATAACATTCTAATAATGGTATGAGAACATTATTGTAACATTATAATATCATACCTTTAATATCAGAGTTTATAATCATGATTCCTAGAATAAATTTTGGTAGTTCATAATAAATGAATCATAAGTTAATTGAGAGTATTGTCAGGACCCCATCTCAGTGGGACCCGCACCGTGACTCCCCAAGCCCACCTCTAATAGGCCAGGGGCTGGTGACTAGCACCGAGTAAGCATATTACTAACATGGGAGACACTTCCTAAGTACCTATACACACGCACACATTTCTAAGCCCAAAATGATGAAATGTAAAAAAACCAATAAGGAACAAAATGCATGAATATACTAAACCCAACAAACAGAGTATGACAGAAGGTAAAGTATTGAAATTAAACTGGGCCAGAATACAATCCCACCAAAACAAGAGTTTGAAAACTGCAAACTCCTACCTATAAACACAAAAGGTACTAGGACTACTGCTCATAGATGTAGGAATGCCTCGGCCTATAGGGAACTCAGAAAGCACGATCCTATCCTAGTCCGCCTTGGACTCTGTCAGAAGGCTTATCGTCTGCACAAGGCACGACACATGCAGGAAAATCCCATGCATGGGTGAGTATAACAATACTCAATAGAGGACCCAAAAAACAACAAAAAAGTACACAAAGTAAAGGTACAATCACTTATTCATAGTACATGTCTACAAAACATATAGCTCAAACCAGATATACTCAAAACCCAGACCCGTAGTCCAAGACTTTCCACACGACTGTGTACCCCCAGCTAGGGGTTTAATTCAAAGATTCTATGAAGCACTCATTTCGGGAGAACACACTCAACGAGTCTTATAGATATGATGATGTTCGTATGATAAGTAATGTTTGTTGAGAAATGGAAGGAGAGTTAGTTACACTCATTACGAGAGACACACTCCAGAGTGGGAAGATTACGATATATAGATGAACTCATTATGGGAGACACACTTGTGAGTGGGAAAGATCGCAATACACTGATGAGGATCACTGCCAAGGCCATAGTGGATAGTGCGAATCATTTGATATTCACATTATAGGTAGAGGATTGATGCCCGTTGGAGTTGGTCATGTCGATGCTGGACTCTACCTAGGGTTGAGAATGGATATAGGATCTCAATCTGGGCCTCTTGGTTTGATGCCTAACTCTATCACAGAAAGTCCTGCTGAAGGGATCATACTCCTATATAAGGAAATAATGCCTGACCTTCAGGGGAATGAGAAGAAGGCGGCACTAACCCAAATAAAGGATTTCTAAAATACAGTGAACAAGAGGACCATGCCATTTTCTAAAAATTACACGGCGTGTAGAAAAGTTACACACCGTGTTGTCTAACCATGGGTACTGCATGTGTACAACGGCCCGTGTCATAAGGTTGGTCATCTATAAAACCGAGTACATGGCATGTAGTACGGTGTACACGCTGTGTCCGAGTGGTTGGGGTTGGCTACGTGTACACTGGCCAGGGGCCCGTACACGGTCATCAACTCGTGTACACCAACCCGTGTAATCGGTGCACGGGGTGACCCGCATTATTGGCCTCACCTGGCCGTGTGATGGAGTACACAATCGTTTACTCTATCCCATGTCCGTGTACCCCCTGGATACACGCCGAGTTCCGCGTAGCCGCCTCTGCCATGTTGTACACGCCGTGTAGGCCCACCCGTGTCCGTGTACTTCCCAAAGTACACGCCGAGCTTTGGGGGAAGTCTAACAATCCGTGTGACCAGGGTCACACGTCGTTTGATTCCTCTCTGTCCCTTAAAACCCTAGCCACTTCCAGTACTACATGGCGTGTTTTTTGGAAGTACTCACCATGTATTCTCGAAATTTCTAGAAACGATGCTCTTCGCCGACGTGCCTCTCATGCTTCCCTAATCGTCGATCCGGCTATCAGATCGCCACGAAACTCCCAAGTTTTGGTCTCCCCAACGCATTAAATCTTATTTCGGTGTTTCTAGACCTCTGATCAACCCCGAAAAGATTCTTTGATCTTCTCGAGTGAAGAATGGTCGAAGAACAACCCTTCCTGATCTGATCTGATTTGTCATCTTCCATCATCATCGCACCTCTGTAAGGTCGTTGTGGTGTCTATTATTCAATTTTAGATCATTGTGGAGTCTATTATTTAATTTGAGATAATTGTGTCTCAAAAAAGACATGCAACGATCCATTTTCCATCGCCTCGTGAAGAACGTGAAGAACACATGAAAGAAAAGGGGAGAAATCCAATAAAACAAATTTGAGGAATGAACCTCCACCTTTGATTGTCATAGCATTGATCTGCTCCTTTTAATAGTATTAAAATGAGAATAAATCAACAACGATAATCAACTTGGATTAATTCCCCATAATCATCCCAAATAAAATCTCTCCCAAAATAACGCACGAATCCACAGACCAACATGTTCGCGGTTGATCTGTGTTCGTCGTTTAAATTTAAAAACGAGGGAAAAAGAATAAAATAAAAACCCTTACCTTTAAGTAAGGATTGATCTCTAACAAAGAGGTCATGCTACAATCATCATCGTGATCCTCTAACCTCATTGGTGCAGCAATTCGCAGCTTTGATCCGTTGTTGTTTGTCGCCGAGAGTTTTCTCCAGAGTTTCCCTCATACTTTCACCAATGATTGATGTTCGATTATCCCAATAAAAAGGGAAATGTGTTTTGGCATTCAAAAACACACTGTAGTATTGATGAGTCAAGCTTTCCATTTCTGAGTCATTATGACATTGCATTTATAAAGAAACAGCTGCCCCGTCACCACGCTGTAGCGAATGTTTCCATAAAATGAAAATAAACATTCTGAATTTATTTTTATTTTTATTTTTACTAAAAACGTCTAAAAATTAACTTTTTGCCTCGACCCATGATGTTCGAGGTTAGACCCGTTCTTAGGTAAAGTCATTGTCCCAGACTCAATGATGCCCTCAAATTTTTAATCCGGGCATCAGTTTGGAAACTGCCACAACCGCGCGCTGGTGCCGACTCACTTACCTTCAAAAAGATCAAACCACCATTTCGGACTCACAATGCCTCAGAATGATGTGATGTCTTTGTGCCTAGTCTCAAAATAATCCTATATAAAATTTAAAAATAATACATGGAAAATCTAAGACATTACAAGTGTAATCCATGAAACAATAAAACAGAAATAATACATAGTATTTGTGGTGTAAT
This sequence comes from Viscum album, assembly GCA_963277665.1. Classification (NCBI taxonomy): domain Eukaryota; kingdom Viridiplantae; phylum Streptophyta; class Magnoliopsida; order Santalales; family Viscaceae; genus Viscum; species Viscum album. The sequence goes on from OY728137.1 coordinate 789,811,738, forward strand.
GATAAATAAATAACATAATTTCCTATAATTCACGGAACCTTTCCAAAACTTATCGAGTAACTAAATGGGGAATTCACCTATTGTGCTGGACACACCACTATCCCCAGTCACATCCCTTTCCTTATAGTGGATTAGGTTACACCTTCTTCCCATAGTGGGTAAAGCTCGTCAACTTATTTCCCATATTAATGGTCAAGGTTAACTCTGAATATTATCTTAGTAGAAATGGTTCAATCCCAAGACCATATTAGTAGTCAAGGTTTACTCCGAACACCATCTTAGTTCTCAAGGTTTACTCCCCATGCTATTTTAGCAAACAAAGTCCCTTACTGAACCAGGTTCAATCCCCATTTCATCCTAGTATATCTCATGAGATATAAATATATACCAAATATATTGGAGAAATATATAGTTCTTACCCCCATATAATGAAACCATACACGTGTGCCACAATATAATAAAAAACTCATCATATCATTACCCATAAAAAGAGATGGATTTTATAAACATCATATCATAACCCATAAAAAGAAATGGGTATGATAAACATTTCATAATATCATAACCTATAGAAAAGAGATGGGTTTCAAAATAATATAATATACCATCAAATGAAGTGGTTTTACTATGTATTTTATCATGGAATAACCCATGTAATAGAAAAGGGTTTTATAAACATAAAATAACCAGTGAAAGGAAGTGGGTTTCGTAAGTGTTTTATCATCGTATAATCTGTGGAAGAGAAATGGGTTTCATAGGCAACATGACATATTAAAATAAACCATTTAGATAAAGAATGATAACTTTTTCCTAATGTAATATCCCCATAAAATCATAAACTATATCAAAATATTTTATCTTAGTGGAATACAGATTTTTAAAGGAAACATGGATTTTTTCTTAATAAAAATTACATTTATTTGAAAAATAATTTTTATGGAATAAAAAATATTCAAAATAATTTGATTTTAAATCTACTTGGTAAAGTTATAAATAAATATTTAAAAATAATTTAAAACATTTCATGAGTAAAATAGCATCCCTTCTTTATAAAACACTTTTAAAATTATACAGAAAATTGAAAACATTTTTCTTTGAAAATAACTTTGAAAAATTCTAAAGTAGATTTTTAAAACTATTTTAAACACATTTTAAAGAAGAAAAAAAATTTAAATTACTTTTTATTGAAAATTATCTTAAAATATATGTTTAATAAAATTTAAAAAAAATTAGGAAACACGGTTTTTTGAATGAAACAAATTTCCACTAAAGAGAGAAATCAGGTCGTATTTTTATAGAAACACTTTATTAATTATCTCATGTACCAAAGAGTGGAAAATTAGTACCAATACATGAATATATAATGAAAAAATAGGATAAGAAAAATTATTAGAATTCAAGGGACACAGTTCATAATATTTCATCAAGAGAAGCATAATCATATTAATCTCGATAATGATGAGATTGTAGTAATATTCTATTACCACCTTAGAATCATTAAATCATAACCCCCAGGTAATAATAACATTACATGAATATTATAATATCATTAAAATAATTATATTAATTATACAATATTTCATGGGTAATTATATACACTTATTAGAAAAATATAGGCACATAAAATAGCATGAGTCTCAAAAAAGGAAAATTGAGACAAAATTACATTACAGATTTGGTAAATTTAGAACCATAAAACCAATCAAAGAGATATAATAAAATGAATTTTTATATGAATATAAATTTAAGGATAAGAAGAATATAATAAATTAATGGTTAGTATATACACCAAACAAAATAAATGTGTGTTGAATGTGGCATAAGTATTGTAGAAGTAAAAGTAAGACTAGAAGCCTCTTTACTACTTGAGTAACTTTTGAATCATGATTCATAGGAAAAACTAACATAAATTAAACATTGAATATCATTATATACAATAACATTCAAGTTATAACATTTCAAATTTCAATATATACATCACACAAAAAGAATAAGGGGTGAATATAGCATATATATCAAAGAAATAAATGTGACATTAGAAAAACCATACCTTTAGTCTTGACATTCTTCGTACATGATAAAATATACTATATAATAAATAAAGTTTTATTATAAATTTTCATAAAATTATATTATTACATCTCAAACAATATATTATTTTATTATGACTTTATATTAAATATTTATTAATAATCTCGTGTTAAAGTTAAGATTTATGTAATATTTTCTTTTATTTTCGTATATGTTTTCACTTTTTATTCTTGATCCACTAACTCAGGTCATGATTTGATTATTTATAGAATGTAAAAATTAATATAAATATCATATATATTCATTATATGTCTATTTATAATAATCTATAAGAGATATAGATATGAAATAGAAAACACCATTCATGGAGATTGTAGGTCGTACATTTGCAAGCACATTGTTTCTGCTTTGTTATGGTATCGAGAGAAAGAAAGTAAATGACATATATGTATATATATGTCATAATTATAGTATAATTACACACATATATATATATCATATACATTTACAAAAACCATCCTTGACACATTCCATTTAAATTGTGAATAAATCACATCGCTTTGAGGAGGCGGTAGTCTACACGCCAACAAACGAAGCTATCTTATTTTCACAAAGTGGAAATCCTGAAGTTATGTGTTATATAATAATTAAAAGGTATAATAAATCCTAAATAATATATATATCATATAAAATCATTATTTACACTTGTATTACAAACCATGCAAAGTGGTAATGGAAGAACGAATGAAATCATTTCGCGAGGTAGCAATATGTTATACACAAGAACGATGATTGTGTATCCCATTTGATGGAAGTGTGAATGAGTGTAGAAATAAGACTTAACATAAAAACATATAATTATATTTCTAATAATAGTATTATTTTATAATAATTTAAGAATAATAATTTAATGGGTGGAGAAGGATATAAAACAAAAGTGCTTATTGATGGATATTACCATTTTTTGGTTAATTCCTTTTGGTTTTCACTAAAAAACTAACATGGTTTTATTTATGATCCAAGTGAATATTCTAGTATTAGATAATGTAATTTGGGATCTTATTTGGGTTGTTTCTGGGTGATCCAACTGGCTTTATAGGTGTGAATAATCGAGGTTTGAGTGCCCTTTATAGTGGAGGAGTGAAATTCTTGTAAATATAAAAATGTTAACACTATTGGGATGTTTCCTTACATAATGTGGATCCAATAGTGGTTATTGTTTGAGAAAAAGTATTATATGGTCTATATATGGACATTAAATTTTTCTTTGACTTTTTTCTTAGTTATTTTTCCCCTTAATTCAATATTTAACTACTAAGTAAACTCATTTTTACCTTAATCGCTGTAATTAATTTTAATTACGTTCACTAATTTTTTTTATAAAATCCAAAGTTGAAATTACTAGAAATTATAAATTATTCTTATTCAAAATATTGAATCCCTTTTTCCAAATTATAAAAACCTATGTGGATGAAATTAATTTAAAATTAATCATGCAGACAGAACGAGAAAACGAATTCTTAAACTGAAAATGATCAAAATTTTGAAATGTTTTGGTATCCAATTTCAATGTGAAATTTATTCCAATTACCTAAATTGTATTAATATATTCATATTTGATATTAATTTAATTTAAAAAAGTTCAAAATATAATTTAACTATATAAATAAATTGGATGAAAATTCAATTTTCAATTAAAATTTATTTTTGTTACTGTTCATAAAAAAATGAAACTTCTTAGAAAAATACCAAAACTTCACCCAAAGTATTCTTTGATATCAATGCATAAAAAATGAAGTTTATCTTTTCAAATAAAATATATAAAAGTCTAGAAAATTATATTCAAAATATATGTGCTATTAAAATGCAAAAAAAATTCCTTTTAGAAAAATATAAATATTTATGCATAAAATTAGATTTATTTTTATAAATTATATAGAAAAAATAAGGTAAATGTTAAATATTTCAATTAATATATTATATATTTTTTTAAACTGATTTTACAAAAGTATTTTATGTAGGTTATTTAGTTAAAACATTTTTGATTTGATAAATATAGTTTTCAAGTAAAAGATTTCAAATATCTTCAAAAGGTTATTATTTTCAATTCCAGCTAATTAGTCTCCAAATAATTCTTATTATAAACATGTGTAAACCATATTTTTATAATTTAATTATTCTTATTAATAACTTCTATTCCAACGACGAGGTGACAAATTTAATAATATTTTCGTAATATTATTAATAGTGCATTTTAGTTTGGTAAAACTAGGTCTTGTGTCCAATGAAAGCTTTTAAAAGAACTATCCATTGTGTGTAACATCAATCAAACATCAGAGTATATTTACTAAAAGATAATATAATTATTTCATTTGGAATAATACAAACATTGTTATTTCTTATAAGATATTATTTATTCAGTATTGAGTAAAATTCAAAATATCTAAAATATTAAATTAAATAAAAAAAAATTAATTCCAAAAAATCTCGGGGTGTTACATATCTCTCTTCCCCTTAGTCTATGTTTTGTTGATAATAAATAACTTCTTGGATCTCACAACCCCCTCCTTACGTCCAACTACTTGGGTCCATTAGGGACATGGTATCACATCACATAATAAAGGTCCGGATGTGTATAGATTGTCAATTGCAAGGTATTGAGGAAAATACACTTTACATTGTAATGGAATCCCCATTTAACGATAAAAATTTTATTTAAGGGTTTATGTCTATTTTATTTATTACTCAGTTATATGTATGTACATATTTGATGGTCCAATTGGGAAAGTCACCATTCTAAATATATGAAAGGCCATACCCACTAAAAATTAAAATTGGCATATCATATAAATTCAAAGAAACCCTTACGCCTAATATCCAGATGAAACATGTCAAAAAAATGATTTAATTCCATGAATTTATATTCCCGATATATATAAGAACTTTCTTCATAAATTAAAATTGGAATTAATATAATAAAATCGACTTACATTTCATCCCATTGAACTAATGGTTAATGCCTCAAAACATAGAATAATTGGATAATTAGGGTTTCACCATAAATATCTATAAGAAAACCAAATTTACGTTTATTTATACAATTTAATTAATCAAATTATTATATCCCTTTATGAAACAATATCACATTTCCAAATATAAAAATCAGGTAACTTGCAATAATCACATGTAATATAGTCAATGAAAGCTATGAGATACAACTATTAGGAATGGAATAATTTATTACATGTGAATCCCTATGTGCTTGTTAAGATGAATGAAATGATACCCCCTTCCATACCAAACCAAGGAAAGGGAAATAAAAAATAATAATAACAACAATAAAAGCACAAATCATGTGTGTCACCTAATTGGGAAATCTGAACAACTGTGATAGGAACAAACCAAAACAACCATATCCCAACTCAATTAATTTTTCTTTCCCCTTTATGTAGGTTAAATACTCCTTGGAATAGTCTCATTACCTAATTTCAACAATTTTCTAGTCACCCTTCTAACACCTAAATAGTAAGACAATAAGGGAAATTTTTTAATGCCAAATTATGACATCTTGGACTCAGTTTAATTATAAGTAACTGAACCTAGTTGGACACATGGACTCATGTATGTATTCCCATATGTCAGAGGCTAATGGATAGTATTGAGGGCCTAGGGTATGTCAGTGGAGAGACTATTACTTCATGTCATATTTTAGTATAGTGGTATTAAATAATAATAAATAATGGAAATAATATAAGAAACTAACTATAGAAGTATATAAATATATATATAAGAAAATAATTAAAAGAATAAACAATAGTATATTTAATATAATGATCATGTCATGATGCTAAAACCAAAGGGAGAGTACATGGGATAAAAATTATAGGTACATAAAACATAATATACAAAAATAAAAAGATTCCATACACTATATGTAATCAAATCATGAGCATAATCTTGGTCATCGACTCTCCTACTCTATTCTGGAATACAAGAATCAGACATTAAAGGTTGGATGCTTACCTTTTTCCCTACACACATCCATAAGATCTGTTCGAATACCAACCAGAATCCCCAATAGGGTGTGAGATATACTCAATATTATACCACTAATGGTGTCTAGTAAAATATGTCTAGTGCATATAAAAATGAGTAGTTTGAATTTATGATAATGTAAAGAATTAATATAAACTATAATTGGGTTAGACCTTGTTCCTAATGGACACTTATTTAGCACTACCTACATTGGACAAAGCTATGAGATCCCTAAACAAGTGACCAAAAGTATATATATGTAGGTATATATGTATTTATATAGTCTAAATTCATAGTGAGGTTTTTAGCCAAATATATAGATACTAACACTATCTAGGACCTAAGATGTAACTCAGGAATCCATGGATAGTTGTAAGAATCTCATAGTAAGTCATGGGATACCATGCACAGTTGTCATGAATAATATCGATTACCATGACCATGGATCACAATATGGGAAGCCATGCTTGGTTTTCACATTTGATTATGGACACCATGATCATATATAAAATTTTATTAGGGACTCCATAGCCATTTATCACATTTAATTTCATATTTCATGTCTTTATATCACAATATGGGATTCCATGCATGGTGATCAGATTTAATATGGGATTATAGGCCAATATATCATGTTTAATTAGGGATTCCATGGTCAATTATCACATATATATGGTATTCCATTCCCGAGTATCACAACTATAAGGGATTCCATGCCCATATATCACACCTTTTTAATAAAGGTTGTTCATGATTTAATATAAGCTGAGGGATGAGTTAAAACTCATTTAACATAACATTTAACTAAGGGTCGCATTTATTATTCATATGTAAATCATAAGGATTGGTCACACCACTAATTCCCAGTTAATTCATCGTATTCATTTCATTTAGGCATTAATCCAATATCATATAGAAATTTATTTTTCTATATAAAAAATTAAAAGTCCTATAAATTCATAAGCATGCCTCAAGGGGTAACACAAATCAAGAGGGTAAATCCCCTATATTTAATTAAGGGTATCTTAGGAAATCCTAACATAAATAAAAATTTAGTTATGGTAATTTATAAATTTATGGAAACATGGAAAAAGTCCAGATTTTCTAACAACAAAACATGTTATAAAGTGACTCTTCATTATGGTAAAAGTACTAGACCACCGACCTTATGGAGGTAGAAGACCCCTTGCATGTTGTTGTCCTTTAATTCTAAATTGAATTGTAGAAATTAGTAAAATAGAAAAATAAAATAAAAATAACTCATTTTTTCTATAATGGATATATCATTTTACACAAATTATTACATGATTTTAAACATAATTAACCTTTAAATTCAAAACAAGGATCATAAATTATAGTGCCATATGAAGATTAAGTACATGAAAATAAAAACATGTAAATAGAATAAAATATATTTTTATTAATCATCCATAATGATCTTACCACTTCCTTTGATATATTACATATTCTTCAGATAACTTATGGAATACGTATACAAAAGGGACTATCTAAAAATCTTAGTCAGGTAATAAACATATAAATAATGCATAGATCTTGGGTTGTAAGATATAACATGATCAAATAAAAAGGAATGAACATAACTAATAATATATAAGAATATCATATATAACATGATATCTTTTAATCATGGAATCATTGTAATGTGGCAGAAAAATATACATAAGCATGATTCAAGGATAACTTCCAAGAATATTGGACATGGCGGGAAAAGTCCCATAAAGGGATCGGGTTCACTCCATGTCCCAACTTGAAGTATTGTGAGACTAAAACAATACCCAATTAATTATATCACTATCTTGTATCACCCATCATAAAATGATCATGCATATGTATTCTATATTAATAATCATACATAGGGAAAAAACGTAACGGTTACCCATAACTAAATGGGTATAGTAATCATATCATAATGCATACAAATGGGTGTATCATTACGGTATCCCTAAAATAATATATTTAAATCATAAATGTACTTTAATAATGTAAAATAGACATATATATTTTTAAGTGATGTAAATATGAAGTCAAAACATAGAAAAAGAGTGTTTAAGAATTATTACAAATGAGCCACTTTGGTGTTGTTTACAGTAAAACATGAAAGAGACTTTAAAGAAGAAATGGAATATTTATTTAAATAAAACCAAAAACTAACCAAGATAGTATTTTCATGATGTAATAAGATATTTTATATAAATAATTCTGTATTAAATCATATTATGCAGTGTATGTGAAAATGGGTATGAGATTGGAAAATTCCCTTTAACTGATCATGCTAATCATGAGGAATCGAAAAGGAAAAAAATGTTTAACACGTATTTCGCCATGAAAGAAAGAAGAATTAATCTAGCTAAATATGTTTTTAGAATTCAAAAAAAAATTAAGATTAAAAAATTAATAATTAATAATTATATTGTGTTAAAAATAGAGAAAGAGTAACTCAAAGTAAACAATATGAGTTCTAAGAGAATCTCTTACCATATGTCTAAAAGTGTTCTGAATGTGTACCTAATGTCCCTAATAATCAAATTAATTAATTAAGAACATATCCTACATTTATTTTATTTATTATAACTTCTGTAACATAATTTATGATCTTTTTATGAGATATAAGATTCAGTTTTTTCATTTCAGGAGTGTTTTTTTCTTGGTTTTCATGACCAATTCACTTATATACAAGTATGGAAGTTCATGTAAAATGTGAATAATTATCAAAAATTGAAATTATATTTTATTAATTAACTTACAAAAGTTTAAATTTTATTATATATAATTTTTTTATATTGTATGAGGATGGTATTAGATAAAATGTTAATGAAAATAATTTAATTTATTTTGACTGTTTTATGATCATCAAGAACTTTTATCATTTTATTTAGTATCATTTTTATATATTGGTTCCATAAAATTATATGAATTATAATATGTATAATAAAATATTATTTAACCATAATGTTTTTTATAACCAGATCTAGAGGAAGTAATGGGAAATGAAAACGCATCTTCCATAATGATGGTAATTCGACACATCTCGGATGAAGTTTTTATTTTTAGAAGAAAATGGAGAGGATAGGAGGTTTGATGATGAATATTATATTAAACAAATAACTTTCTATTATATATCAGACAATATAGTAATAATTTCACTTGGATAATGGGAGGAGAGTATAAGATAATGAAATAAAGGAAATTTAAAATAAATTGAAATAAAAAGAAAGAGAATTTTACCTCTTGAATTTATTCTCCTTGGGAACCTCCTTGATGAACATGGGTTTAGTATTTTATTGAGACCATAAGATATCGGATGTGAAGAATAGTCTTGGAAAGTGTATTTGTTAGAATTTTGACATGCTTTAAATCATAGAAGTTGTGAGTACAAGAGATGTTAATCGGTAGTATTTATAGGGGAGGATATGGGAGTTTTTATTATTTTATTCATCTGATTATTATATTGACTTAAGACTGTTAGTAATGTTGTTATTTGTTACTAATTATTGTAACTAGATAATTTTAGTTTGAGATAATGGACACCTACATCATCCACTACTTAAACATGACTCAAAAATTTATTTATTTACTAGTAATTTAAAAAATAATAAATTATTGTATTTTACTATTAACCATAAATTAAACCATTTTATAAAAATCCCAAAAATTCACCCTAACCATTTTCTAAAATAAATATTTCCAAAATGGACTCTATTTTATTAAAATAATTTTATAGATATGATAATTCTATATTTAATGAAAATCATCATATATTCGAAAAACAACTACATTAATATTATAATCTGTTTTCTGACACTTGGAAAAATTAATTAAGGTATCATCAAATTATCTTATAATTATAAGATAGGAAGAAATTTAATTATTAATCCTTTTAATGAAAATAAATTTTCTTCTAAATCATTATACTAATTTTAAAATTGAAAATATACATTTACATATCACAAAAATACCACACTTAATTTACCATTTTTAAAACATTTATTTACTTATACAATGATATAAATATGTTATATTTTAACTTATAATATAAATTTATTTTATTTATAATTTCATATGTGATTTTACTATTCTATTGGCTCAGTTAATTTCCAAATGTTTACATTATTATTCCAACGGTCAAGTTACTCTACCATTGGTATAGGTTCCTTAGTTTCAATAAATATCATTTATTCCATTAATTATTCATTTTCAAAGTTTGTATTTTGTTATCTATTTTATTTTATGTGATTTTTACCATAAGACATAGTTATAAGAAGGAAATTTCCATTGATAAAATTTTGGGTCATTACATTCTTCCCCCTTATGAAATTTCACCCTCAAAATTTTATTTTACATGCTATCAAAAAACAAATAAGGGTACTTATATAATTTCCCACCATTATCTAAGAAAAAGAAATTTAAATTAGGGGACTTAAATACTTAGCTAATAATAATATAAAAATTAAACTTTTAACATAGAACGATAAAAAACCTACCACTTTATAAATATTATTTTATGATTTTAATCATAATTAACTATTAAATACAAACCAAAGATTATAAAGTATAGTGTCTATAGAAGATTAGGTATCAAAAATAAAAACATTCAAATAGAATAAAACATCATTATAGTAATCATCCACAGTGAACTCATAACATCATTTTACCTTTTACATCTACATGGTATAATCAAAGTAAGTATGGAAGAGGAATGAAGCTCTTATTGGTATATGTTAAATGATATCGATGATGAGAAAAACACACCGAATTATAATGGTGTTTTAAAGCCTCTGGAGAGCGGAAGGAAGAAAGATCCGTAATGCTCGATCACAAGAGAAAAAAAATAATAGCAGTTTAATGTTTTTAAGTTGAAAAGGTAAAAATATTCATTTTACCTAGTTTTTAAAGGGGTGAATAGTTTGGTCATAGTTTTTCTAAATATGCACCTAACTATTTTTATATACTATTAAATTGGAATAAAGGTAGTGACTTAAGGAACATGGTTTGGGAAAACCCTACGACTCTTTTTAGTCTATTAGAACAACCCATATAGATTTGTGGGTTGAGGTCTATAATGATAACAAGATGGGAGCCACTCTATCGTTTACTACAACACCATTAACGGTATAGTCACATGTTTAACACTTATCAAGTACTAACCATCTGGATCACACTCCATTTAGAAATATTATAGCTTTGGTCCCCGAACGAGCCTCAAACACTCCCAAATAACCCCATTTTATCATAAGAACATTCATTAATGAAAAAAATTAACTTAAATTTTATGGGGTTATACCTCATCTTAAATTTTGGGATCATAAAAAATTATCCAAAGAAAAATATTTCTACCCCTTTTGGGATAATTAGGTGAGAAAAATTGATAATAAAAATAAATATATGATAAAAATAAAAACCTTCAAACTTCTTAATTTTATCGTATATTTTTTCTATGGATGATCTTCATCTAATTAATTTGGTTCCCAAGATTATTCTAATAAAATATATTCTCTTTTTATAAAAAAAGATAATAAAAAACAAATGCCTTCATTATGTAATAATCACATATGAATAAAATTTTCACCAAGTAAAACAAAAATAAGATTAATATCTAATTTAAGAGTCAATACATAAAATATAAGAGACAATTTGTAAAATGTAAGATTCAATTCTAGAGAAACAAATAACACATAAGATATGTAAGATATCATAATATTCAATGATATATAATATATTTATTAATGAGTTTTAAATTCATGAGATATTGAAATCTAGTGAACTGTTCAATCAAAAAAATCAGAGTAATTAATCATATTTTTTTACTATTATTGTATAAAAATGCATGATATATTTATGGAGGATAATTGTTTCTCATAAGAATAATACATGAAATAGAATTTTAAATCATTGATGATAATTAAAATTAAATTTAAATATCAAGGTGACTTCAATTAGGTTTAATTTCTATTGATTCTCAAAGTACATCAGACATTTTTCATATAATAATCTATCGATGAATATTAAGTAACGTCATAAAAATTTATCACTGTTCATAATTAAGAATCCCCGATCATTAATTATAGGTTTTTAAATTTTAGGAGATAGAGAGACATGAATTTTCATTTATTATGGAATGTCATTAATCACACCTAAATTCAATTTAATATATTCAAGTATATTTGAATTTAAAGGTTTTGTAAAAATGTCAGCAAGATGATTTTCAATTCTGATTTACAAGAGAATAATATCTAATTTTTGAGTGGGGTACTAAAGGAAGTGGTTTCTAAAGTCTATATGTTTTAATCGTGATTGATTAGGTTTCTATACAGGTATATAGAACATAATCTTTCACTAAGAATAAATGTTTGAGTAAAACTCAAACCAAAATATGTGAGTGAGTATTGTATTTACAAAAAATGATTGTAAAATAATAACATATACCATGTATTCAGTTTATACTGTAGAAAGTGATACTTAATTTTTCTTACTACTATACTAGGACGAAGTCTTTTCTATGAAAATGAAAAGTTATAGAAATTATCTTATGATATATTTGTTATCTGTCAAATTCATAATCTGAATAACTCTTAAGAATAAACATGGGTTTGAATGAATAAAAAGTAATATATTCAGATGTCCCTTTATGGTAACATAAAATCTATTTGATAAAATTTAGATGGGATTTTTTTTAGTTTTCCAAAAAACATTCACTAAAATATACAGATTTCATAATGTTCTATAAATTAACCTTTAAGCAACATAAGCTTCTAATCATTGCTATGAAAGATTTGTGATCAACCGATTTCCTATATTCATCAAGGTTATGTTTACGAGAGGTACCTACCAAATTACAAACACTAGACGCATAGTTAAAACCAAAATTTTTATAAAAATAACTTATATACATATGTCGAATTAAGATTATTCTATCTAGTTTCAGATTTATTTTGAACCCTTGATAGTATTTTCATTAACCCATCAATCCCTTTTAAAATTTACTTAATATAATTTCCAAAAAAATATTAGAAAGTTATTTTAATTTGAACCAAAAATGATATCATGAAAATAGATTTGTAGAATGATTGTTTCATTTAAATATTTCTTGATAAAAAGTGTTGGATCAATCATTCCATTAAGAAAGCCATTTTTTAAAAAAAATCTAAAAAATTGATCATATTAAGATCTAAAATATTATTTATGTCCATCAAGTTCTTTGTAATGTCTAAAATCATGTTTTAGAAAATTTATATATTAATAACCAAGGTTATTTTATACATAAACTTCCTCTTAAACATATCCCTTAAAGAAGGAACTCTTTACAACCATCTAAAATACAATAATATTAAGGTTAGGTGAAAATTCTAGTTAAATATCGATGAATGTGATCCTATATACCAGTGTAAAAGTCTCTCTATAATATATGTCATCTTCCTGATTATAATCCTTTAAAAATGTTATATCCTTATATGGAATAATAATACCATTTTTATCACACTTATTTTAGAAGACCAACTTGAAAACTCTAATTAGAAGATCCTTAGTGAACTCAACCTTGGTACAACCCTGGTTATGTCTCTATATATTAATCTATTCTTGAATAGAAACTATTCCAAATTAATCACCAAGGCATCATCTACCATTTTAGGGTCAAATTACATTAGAAATAAAATATGATCAGATTCTTTTTATAAGGAACTTTTTGTTCTCACTAGTTTATCTACACCACCAATTATATAATCCCTGTGATGATTCCTTAATATTATTTGCATTATAGGTAAAAATAAATTTTGGTCTGTAACTTTTGGATGGCTAAATTCCTTTAAGAAATATTTTAGTAGTCAAGATTTTGTTATTCTAACTATCTATATATTAATTTTTATTATATTGGGTTCATTATATAGTAATAAAATATAATTTATTTCAAAAATATAATTTGAATAAGTATCATCAAGACTTTGTATATTTACATAAGTGTCTCTTTTATCAAACCTAACATTTATAGTTTCTTTAAATATTTTTTATTGTTTATTTAAAACTCAATAACCCTTACTAGTGATGGAGTAGTAAAGAAAAAATCCTTCATAAACCTTTGGAGATGATTTATGAAGATGATATTTTGTGTTTATAATGAATACTTTAAACCAAAATACTTTAAATGTAAGAAAATATTACACTACCTTCTATTACCGAATTCATAAGTGTTATTAACTAAACTCATATGAAGAAATACACAATTTATAAAATAAATGGATTTACCTAGGGGGTTTTACTAGGGTTTTATTCCAAAATACACTTAGCTAAAATGTTTTGATAAAAAAAGATCATGAAATTTCTTGAAGAGTCCTATTTTTTCATTCTACCATACAATTTTATTGTGGATTTCTAGGTTCCATGAAATTATGAGTAATACCTCTTCCATTAAAAAAAAGTTTCAAAGTTAGAATTTATATATTCTCCACCGTTATCAATTTGAATAGTGAAAAAATATAGGTTTTTCATATTTTGAACAAGATAAAAATAAAAAAAGAGAGTACATATGACTTCAGAGGTAGAAAATTAGTCCAATTATATATAGTGTAATCACCAAGTAAGGCATAAAATAGTGTTTTCCATTGATACTCATATTTTGTATAGGTATTAAAAGTTCTTTATAGAAAAAAAATAAATCTTTATAATTTTAGACTTCACCAATTAGTTTAAATCTCACTTTTTGTTACTTACCATATTTTCAAGGAACATAGTCTTTGGTAGAGTAAAAAATATCTTATATAATTTCCCTTACTCATTCTTCCTTATATATGTTAACTTTTTACTGAACATTCCAATTACCTAACATCTTATTCCAAATCAATGAATAACCCTCAACTACACTAAGTCAAGGTAAATTCTATAAAATAAGTTCTTTAAAGTTAATAGTGGAAACATTATCTTTTTTGTCATAAAAATAAAAATGACTTGCTTCTAAACACGTAATGATAAATTTATTTTTCCCAAAGTTTACATAGTAACCATAATCACATAATTGGGTTATATTGATAACTTTTCACTAAAATCTTAAAACATTATCTACATTAGAAACTAAGTTCTTACCAAGAAATACAATATCTCTTATACAATAATCTGAATTATTAAAGAGGATTGGACTTTTTTTATTGAGAAATTTTTTCTCAAATTACCTCCCCTCAATAATTAAATATACAAATTTTTATTTAAAAAAACATAATTTGAAATGTGACATTCTAAAATTTGGACCTATTCTAGAATTTATATGATTGGATTTCAACTACAATAAGTTCTTATTAATTCTATATCTACTAAAATTAAACACATATAAAATCTTCCATAGAATAAAATATTTTGACTTAATCTTAAAAACTTATTTTTTATGATCATTAGTTATAAAATAATAGATTTAGTATCAAGATTGTATGTAAGAAAATAAATTTAATAAGTATGTTGAGAAATCCTATGATCAGCTTTGAATTAGTTGAATCATGGTCTTTATTTTATGTTATACTTTTATTATCTATGGAATTAATTTATCTATCCATTTCTTCAAAATATGGAATGTCCCCCCAAATCTTCTAAGGATGTGTCATAATTATTATTGTCTTATTAAAAATAAAAATTAGAATCTAGGGATAACTATGAATGTAAATCTTGAGTTACTATTCCTAATAAGCATAGATTATTCAAACGAGAGTTCTCATGAAAATTGATGATCTTCATATTATCATCACTCTTCGAGTCACCTCTTCTTTCAAATGATAGATCCTAACAAGAACTCATTGTATTATTATTAGATCTAAAAGATTTCGTATCCTTTCTTTTTGAAGATTTCAAATACTTATTCTTCTTCTTCATCCAAGGAAAACCAGGTTTGGTATGTCATTTTCTTTTCAATAATAATAGATAGTGTTTTAATATTCCTTCTTCTCATGCTTATTTTTTATAATTATTTTTATAATAAAATTATAATTTTTTATTTTAGATTATCTTTTTCACACATCTTTATAATTGAGCGTGTTCATACTCATTGGATTCTAAATTTCTAACATTCAAATAATGTTGGGATTTATTATTCATAGAAGTAGTCTTTTAAATTTGAGCACTACAAGTTAATGTGAATGAAACTATATTATTTATTTTCCCCTTCTCATCATCTCTCTTTACTTGATTTTCATACTATATTAGGTAATCAGGATAAATATTTTTTAGATTATTATAATAATCTATTATTGTCTTCTAGGATTACAATTCCTTCACAAGAATATTAATAATGTTTTTCATGATTTTTTAATATATAATTTCTTTTTTTCTCCAAGTGATTGTAGTTTATTAAAATATATCATAAATCATTAGTGAATTAGCATCATAAATTAACCGGGTAAAAAATCAAAGGCTTTATAATATGCTCACATCAACAGTATTAAATTCTCAAGAACTATAGAAATTCCAAAGGGATGAATCTCTAGTTTTCTCCAAATTTCATTAGTCATATCACATGATGAAATTTTACTATAGATAACTTTATTCATCAATGAATGTAAATTATTTTGAATATTTTAATTAGCCTAATAATCCAATTTTATCTCAAGTAAATGAAAAAAATTCCTTCTCCAGAATTATATAATTTATACTAAATATTAAAAAGTGATCCCCATTAGTATTGATTACAATGTCTTTCATCATATCATGACAATATTCACAGTAAGAACCATAAAATATTGATGGTCGACTTGGATTCATATTCTCAATGTTTTTGATTTTATGTCCTTCTATATTAAGAATAAATAGATTTCTATTTTATGACAAATTACTATAGGTAAAAATATGAAATATGTAAAATAAGTAGTATATATAAAAAACAAGTTCCAGTAAAATGATTAAAAGAAAAATAATTATATATCGTCTCCAATGCTAAATATTTTCCCGGTAGGTACACAATATGGCAGCTATAAGAGGGGAGAATTGTAGTCACAAATGTAACATATAATTTTCCCTAATAAAGTATTCAGTTGATTAAAAATTATAAGTTTTGAAAAATACATACTATAGTAATATATGTATATAATAAAACATATCTATTATTAGATAAAAAATAACATTATTAAATGCAAGGGAAAATATGTTTATCATAAAATAAAAATCTAACTGAAAAAAATGAAAATAAAAAATAAAACCGAAAAGTTAAAAAATATTAGACAATGAGATAGAAATATGAATATCCCTTAATGGTTAATATTACCAAATAATATCCATTAATGTAAATATTCACAATAAAACCAAGGTGGTGGGTAGATCTGTAGGCCAAATCTAAGGTATCCTAATTTCTGAAACAAAAATTCCTAAACCAAATGGTTGGAAGATACAAGATTCACCCCCCCTAAATCTTCTTCAAATCAATGTTGGTAGTAGGAAGCTTATAACCTAATTTCTTCTCCAATAATCATGATCGGAAGAATTTCCATGCAGTCACAAAAAAATTTAAATGATACGATTTAAAATATGTAGACTCCTAACTTTGAATCTATATTGATTTATATGATCAACAATAATATATTCCACATTAAAATATCATCAATTAAGAAGATCATACAATGAAAAAATATAATAATGAAATACTATGATCATTATGATGAATCCTCATAATAAATTTCACTTAGTGTAAAAACACTGAAAATTTACAATTTAGAAGAATTCTATTGAGATGATATGGAAAAATCTTTAACAGAACTAAAAGATGATCAATGCATTTCTCTATCTTCTACTACATTAAGACATGATTCAATTTATAGCCTCAATTATAAAAAACTTCAATGGTAAAATTATTAGGTCTTCAAGTTCAGTTGGAATGTAATTAGAAGCTAAAACATATGTTGATGAACATAGATCTCTCTTCTGATGATACCTCTTCATCCTCCAACGATACTTCTCAACACGGTAGCATAGTGTTATAAATTTATTCACAATGTTCTGATAATTTGATGAATCTCTTCAATTCATCATGACATAGAGGAATTAAAAGTTATGCCTATACAAAAAAATATATTCCACATATCCATGTTAACTAAAAAACAATGTAAAGTGTATTTGGTTTTGATAAATATGGATAATAAAGTATTTGATGGGCTCAATAATCTCCCCAACACTTATATTATATGTAGGATGGAATATCATCTTTTGGAGACCTATTTTTGAGGACTATCATATCACGTTTTCATAGTACTCTAATATTTCATGGGAATCCCCATGATATTTTCACTGTCATAATATCAAATTCGTAATATATGTGGGTTTTCAGTGTCTCTAACATATATTTTTCATCAAATATTAAATTACTCAAAATTCCAAAAACCATATGATTTAAAATTTCTTCATGGTAGTGTCCAATTCCAAATTATCATAAAAAGTTAAAACACATAATTAATATATTTTCTATGAGAGTATAATATAAAATAATAACTAAATCATTAAGATATCCATTTTTAGTAGAATTTATAATTATATTAAAAACATTCCAATATATATATATATATATGAAATTATCCATTTAATTATGAAAATTGTGGGGATGTTTTAAGTTTGTTACTATATAAAAATATGTAATATTATGATTTCATCATTATAAATAATAATTTATGAATGGATTGTAAGATAATAGGTCAAAGGTTGTAGTTTCATCCTCATCAAACTGGATTCCTCCTCATAGGAGTCCCACTCAATAGTGAATACAAAATATTATCCATCATTTCAAATATACATCAAACAAAGTTTTTATATAAAATCCATGTTTGGAATTGGCCTTAAAAATATAACTTGATAATGCATTCACATGGTTTCAAGTCCATAATAACAAGATCCCAAGTAAACTAATCATCATTGAAAAACTTCTTACACTAATGACATTTAATAACTGAGTTTTTAAAAGTTAAAATTATGTTCGATAGAATATGTACATGGAACATTGAACCCAAAAAAACAAGGATAATTTAAATATGACTCTTATAACTTATCCCTCAAATTTGCAGGTATGAATAGGATTAACTAATTTATGAAATTTATAAATTTATATTTCCTAAAAAACCTAAATTTTTTGATATATTATTAGTACAAAATCACTAGAATATTTTTGTATTCTCTTTTTCTTCTTCATAATGCATTTTCTTCCAAATAAATATTTTTATTTATTTTTCAAAAAAAATATAATAAAAATTTTCTAGATCATTTAGAAAATTTAATTGATAAAATGAAACTATTTTTTTATAATATAATTTCATAATTGACTTAGGGTAAAAGATTGGGACTTTTTTGAAAAATTTAGATCTTTTCAGTGAATAGTGAAAATATAAATTTTTTAAAATTAAAATTTCTTTTGAAAAATTAAGTAATTTAAAAGTATTATTATTGTATTAATTTGATTAAAAATTAATATAATCAATCATGATTTACACTTAATCAAATTAATTTCGTTAAAAAAAATTCTATATCTAATTTTATAATAATGTTATTGTTAGGCTTGAATTTAATTTCTTCTGAATACTATTTAAAAATGCATTATGTTTCTCCATTTTAATTAATTAAAAATAACATATAATGGGGAAATTTTGTAATTAAATTAATATATTATATATCTATATATATTAATTTAAATTTATATAATTAATATTATTAGTTATAAGGTTAATGTAAAATCTTTATTTCTTTGAAAAATGCATTTTTTGGAAAACCGCTTTTCATCGTACTTGCATGATTTATTTAAAATTTTATTATGCCACTTATATAAATAAAATTCAATGGAGTTTGTTCCATATTGAGAATAATCATAATTAGTATTAGATAATAAGGTCATCTTAATTTTTGATCAATATAAATAATAACTTTAGTAAATATTTATTATCGTAGTAAAAGTAAAATAGGTTAATTAAAGGTAAAATAACAATAATATATTAAAAAGGACAAAAAATGGTAACCATAAAAGTATGAATATTTAAATTTTATCTTCAATTGAATAATTATTATATCTATCAATTATTTATTTTACTTTATAAATTATTAAGTAATGAGTTTGAAAAAATTTAGTTTTACTGGGATGAAACTCAAATTGTATTTTTTTGTAATATGCAATTTAAATTAAGAAATTTCATTTTATGAAGTAATGAATTGTAAAAATAAATTGAATTTTGCAAAAATAATACTATTCAGTGATTTTTTTATCAATAAATGATAATATAATATTTATAAAGTGAAATGTAATTTTTATAAGGGTTCAAAAATTATTATTGTCAAAAAACCTTCATTTCCCAAGAGATACCGTTTTTTGTTTTTAAACATAAAAATATCATTTTTAGAGTATTATTTTGATAAAATAAAATTTATCTTTTGAATTATAAATTTTAAAATTATCTAATGGTTAATTTTTCATAATTTCTAGAGATAGTCAAATTTTCTGATAAAAATTAAATATGGTATTAATATACAGTGTGCATTATGGGATCATAATAAACCAAGAGTGATGTAATAAATTCTATAAATGGTATTGAGGACCAAATATTTGTTTAAACTTTAGGAATATGTGATTTTAGTTTATTTTATTAATTTTATAATTCCTTCATGAATCCTTTAAAACCTATATTATATTTGAAAGTTTTAAAATTATTTCAATATCAAAATGGATCACTTTCACATCACCAAGGTTAATATTTTAATGATTTAGGTTCATATAATTATAAACAAATATATATTATTTGGAAGAAATAATGGGCCAAAATCAAGTTAAGTATTCTATTTTTGAATATTTTATTATATATAGCCCAAAACTTAAGTTTAGGAAATAATAATGAACTCTACTCTCTTTTGATATATAAACCCAACCAATATCCCATTACTCTTTACTCAAAAATTTTGGATCGAGTCCTTACTCTTCCCTCTACTATATATGTTACTCTTAATGTGCCCTCGTGCTCTCAATAATCTCCTCCCAATATTTTTGGAATCACCTTCCAAAGGTAAGGGACCTTTCTTTTTTTTCAATTTGAGCATATTCTTTATATTTTTACATTTGAATCTCAATTGGTTATGTTTTCTTAAATTTATAAATATAAATATACTGTATATTTTATTTCCTAACAATGATATATCATTTATCCCCTCTCATTATATAATTTACCTAAGTCATTACTATTCTGAAATATAGTAAGGTATCCAATTTATCTCTTCTTTATTCAAGCACCATAGTTATATAGGGAATTTTGTTTTCCAAATAATTTTTGGATATGTTTTTTCATATCCTTATTACACCTCTTTTTTATATCCAAATAATTAGAGACCCCATTCACACTCATTAAATCGTTTTATTAATCTTTAATTACTATAATTATACTATCAAAATTATCCGGTGATTTTTCTATCCTAGGTTTTTATTCAACAACCATTCTTTACTTATTCCTATTAATTCCAAAATTTTCATATTAGATTATGTTCTTAAATATCCCTCATACTTTAATTTTTACCTCCAAGTAATGAGATACCCCATTATCTCTCATTTAAATATTTTATTATTCTTCATGATTTGTCATTACACTATGGAAATATCACTGTGATTTTCCATGTCAAACATTTGTTAGGTGAAAACCTATACCCATTCCCACTCAGGGGTATTCACATAGTTGTACATCATTAATTTAAGACATATATGTTTTTAACCAAAAATATTTAATCTAGGGATTAAATTTAAAGAAATATTTTTTTTGTTATATAATATTTGTGGCACAATTATTCATGTAAATTATATAAAAGTGATGGGTGCACCTTGAATTATATATCACTCTAATGAATTGGGTAGTGTTTTAGACTCATGAAAATCCATGTATGGTTTACAAGAGATTATCCTAAGCACATTCTGTTAGGGTGTCTTGGATTTTGGAATTCACTTATGTTCATGATGTCACGTTTAATGTTGTTTCCACTTTCCAATGTTTCCTTTATATTATCATGCTACATCATTCTTTGTTGTTAATATTTATGATTTTCACCCCTTTTATGTCCTGTTTAAATTCTTATTGTCTAAAATGTAAAAATTTCTTCATGTTATGTTTTTTTATTCCCTTACTAGGCTTTATATATCACCCTTTTCTTATGTATTTCCCTAGGTTATCCCATATAGTCTTAAAAGCTATGTAATTTTAGAAAAATGTTAAGGAAGTTTTCATTAATTTTTTTCTATCCATGTAATAATTTGTTGTGTTATGTACCTTATTACCCAAATATAATTGGATTATTGATCATCTGTGTTATATTAATTGTACTCTTAAGTAATTAATCATGAATTAATATATAATAAATACAAGGTTTGTTATTGTTTGTGTTAATGTAAAGGCTAGTCATTTTGGGGTTTGGGATTAGAAAACTCTGGAAAAATCCTTAGGGATAACACTAAGTATAGGAAAACATCCCTAAGCTTTGGTAATGTATATAGTAGTGGTTTCCATGAAAATAAATCCATGTTTGACTATTAAAAGTAGATGTGACTCTAAAAGAAATATACATAGGGTTGAAAACCCTAAAACTCTATATTAAGCTATACATGATTAGGAACTAGTGCATGGAAATGAGTCATTATGGACACATAGTTTAAAACTATATAGGGATATGTTTTTCTAGATTATCAAGCTTATTAAAAACCATTATTGAGGGAAAAATTAACAAAAGAGTCTATGTTAGAAAATAGATCATAGATATCTTATATTTAAGTCTTCAAATTCATAATTTAAGGAAATACATGTCATTTATAAGATATCCATTTAATTTTATTATCCTCTCATTTGTGTGTTTAATATTTTAAAATTACTCATCCCTAATTTTACATTTATTCTAGTTAATGGTTGTAAAATGGTGAATTGAGTCAATAACCAATGTTATGGGGAATGTGATGAAATCCCAAATGGGTAGCCTAACATGATGGGATCTCAAGTAAGAGATACGATGTTTATTCCATACCATATATCAAAAATTATAAATAACAAGTGGTATATTTTTTAATTTATAAAGATATCAAATCGTAGGAGGACAAATTCTTAAGAAATTTAATCTGATAAATGTTATAAAGGAAATAAGATTCATTTTTCTTCATGTAAATAATATAGAAAGTGGAACTGATGGGAATGAAACAAAGGAATTCAAAGGTGCTTCAAGTATGGAAAATAGAACATAAAGAATATAGTTTCCATAAAAATGAAGAGTACAATGGAAGGGAATAAATTACATGCTATAAAACCCCTTATTTCAATGTCTTATATGTGGAGAATATGGGCATTATCCAAGACAATTCCCTAATCCAAGGGTTAAATCCTAGACTAGGGAAGTACATATTCTATGGAAATCGTTTAATTTTAAGGATTGAATATTTTATATATTAGTATTTTAGAATTAATTTATAGAATTAGTATATCAATGGAACTTTGGATATAAGAGTCATGAAACATCTAAGCATTGTTCCATTGTATTTTTTATTTACGTAATTGAAACATTTGTTGAATGGTACCAAAAACCTATAAAAGTGATTCAGTGATAATGTGATAAACTTAAAGAGTCAGGGGTTGATATGTCGAAGTATACTATTATGTTTAAAATAATTGATACAACTTTTTGATATTTATGAGATGGAAGTTAATCATGATTAAGGACATTTTGGGGAACATATTATAGGATATAATATTTTTTATTTTGAGGTGATTAATGATATTTCAGTAAAAAATTTATTGGGTTAAGGTATATATATACCCATTAGGTTCAATATAAAGGATTATCTGGGAATAATGTTTTTTTCCTGTAGGTGTAATATTAGGGGCATGAGAAAACCATTGATATTAAAAAATTCTTTAATGATGATATTTTTGGTGCTATTTGGGATATATTAGTATTTATTTTAGGAAAGATATATGTTAAACCTTTTGTATTTTTTTGTTGAATATTGGAAATTAATATATTATGATTTATCTATTTTCATTATTATCTTACATTATAATTACAATTTTATATTTAGTATAAATAAGCGGAGTATCTTGTTATTCTTTGGGGAATTATGTGATTCATTTTAATCTTATCATAGTTATTTAGTCATAAAAAATTCATCTTGAGTACTCATCATTTGGAGAAAACAATGAGATTATACTTGAAATTGATTGAAGGATGAAATTATACTTGTCATGAAAATATATTTTCTCATGGTCCTAATATATAAGGTAAAAAAATTTCCTTACACTAAGAAATTAATCTTTAAACAAATTGTTTTTCATATTTTGATCATTTCGGATGAATTGATGGCATTTTCACCCATCATAGATTTATGGTTTGATGGTCATTAACTTTATCCTGACCATGATCTATATTAGTATTTATTAGTTCTGTGATATTAGTTATTTTTATCCCATGT
This sequence comes from Viscum album, assembly GCA_963277665.1. Classification (NCBI taxonomy): domain Eukaryota; kingdom Viridiplantae; phylum Streptophyta; class Magnoliopsida; order Santalales; family Viscaceae; genus Viscum; species Viscum album. The sequence goes on from OY728137.1 coordinate 789,836,240, forward strand.
TTATAGCTTCACTTCCAACTAATTGTCACCTACTTGGAAACCTAGTTATGTCATAACCCATGTACTTCTCTTTCTCTCTTCCTAAGTGGATGTTTTATTAACCATTTTTACAATGTGGGCTTTCAATGAAGGTATTTTAAAGTGTAAAAATATTTACGACCAAGATCAATTTCAAATTAAAAGGGTAAAATTTATTAAATTGGGGAATAATTTAATGCCAAATTTACTACAAGGTAAAATAATTTTTGATAATATATGTGATACCCAACAATGAACATTAATAAACAATGACTATTTAAATATGACTATTATAAACATTCCATTAAATTTAATGATATGATTAGGATTAAATAATGTATTAAATATTTAAATATACATATCCTAAGAAACATAAATATATTGATAAATTGTTTTAAATAATCATAGAATTTTAGGTATTGTCTTTTTATCTTCAAAATTTGTTTTCTTCGATAAATTATGTTTCTTTATTTTTGTAAAAACATTATAGTTATAATATATAAAATTTATAAAATTAATTTTCTAAAATGATATTATTTTTTATATCATAATAAAAAAAATTAGTGTTAGTTTTTTGATTCTTTTTTAAAATATTGATTTTTTTAGTGAAAAGTGGAAAATGCCCATTTTTTAAAAAACTATCATTTATTTTGAAAATTAAGTAATTTAAAAGTCAAATTATCATTTTAATTTGATTTGAAAGTAACATAATAATTATTTAGCTATATTCTATCCAATTAATTACTTTTAAATCATCTTTACACCATATTTTAGAATAAGTTTATATTTGTACTTTAAAACACATTTTTCATAAAACTGTTTAAAAATTCATAATTTTTCTCCATATTAAATAATTTAAAATAACCTATAATTGTGAATAATTCAAATTATTTTGATAGATTATATGTCTATAACTATTAATTTAAATTAATATATTTAATATTAATCATTATAGAGTCAAAGTAAAATCATCATTTCCTTTACAAAATGCATTTTTTTAAAAACCGCTTTTCATCGTGCTTATGTGTTTTATTTTCAATTAAATTATGAAAATTTTGTGAATATAATTTTATAAAATTGATTCCATATTTATAATTATAATGATTATTACTATGTAATAATTTTATCTTAATATTTGAATGATATAAATAGTAACTGTAGTAAATATGTATTATCGCGGTAAAAGTAAAATATGTTAATTATTACCATGCATTTCTAAATAAATGTAGATTTTTGTTTTAAAGTAAAAAAAATAACATATTTAGATAATTTTATAGATAAAAAATATCATTTTTTAAATCATCACATCTAAATTATATAATGGTTAATTTTTCATAATTTTATAACATAGTCAAAGTTTCTGGTAAAAATTAAATATTGTATAAATATATGGTGTGTATTATGACATAATAATGATTCAAAAGATATTTAATATATTCTATAATTTATATCCATGACCAAATATATGTTTACCCTTTAAAATATTTTAATTTTGTGGTTATTTGACTAATTTTTAAAGCCTTTATGAATCCTCTAAAACAAATATTATATTTTAAGGTTTTAAAATCATTTCTTTATGAACATGACTCACTTCATCATTACCAAGGGTAATATTTTAATGATTTTAGACCCATGAATTATAAAATAATTAAAATATAATATTTTTTATAAACCATAAGAAAACCCATGGGAATGATTATGGTTTTGATTATTTTATTATATAGAGTCCAAAACCTAAGTTTAGGAAATAATAAAGAAATATTCTCCCATTTATTATATAAACTCACCCAAAATCTCATTACTATTCACTCAACAACCATGGGCCATGTACTTTATATACCATAAACTCTATATAGTTCTCTCATGGGTCCCTCAAACTCTCAACAATATCCTCTCAAACTTTGTTAATCACCATCCCATGGTGAAAGATCTTTCTATCTTCTTTTCAATTCAAGAACCTTATTTGTATTTAGCCTTTTTAAAATAAATTGGGTGTGTTTTATTGACTTTATAAAGATCCATCTCCTTTAAAATTGATTTCCAATTAATTAGAGATAATTTATCCTCTATCATTATAGCATTTTCATAAGTCTTTACTATTCTAAGGGATTCTCTCTTTCTCTTTTTCACTCAAGTGCCTTATTTATGTAGTGTATTTTGTTTTCTAATTAATATTTTTGGGATATAATTTTTCGAATTCATTTTTAATTTCCTTTTTATATCCAAATTATTAGATACCCCTTTCTCTCTCATTAAACCATTTTATTAGTCTTTAAGTACTTTCATTTTGCTGCTGAAATTATCCTATTCTGTTTTATACTGTGTTTTTATTCATGCACATTCATTGTATTATTCATATTAATTCAGTAATTTTCATATTGGATTATGTTATTAAATATCTATCATATGTAATTTTTAATTACAAGTGATGAGATACACCATTATCTCTCATTGAACCACTTTATGAATCATTATGTAATGTCATTATATTACTGACATGTATCTATGATTTTCTATGCTGAGCATTTGTGAGGTGTATACTCATACCGATTTTTACTCTAGGATATTCACATAGTTATACATAATTTATTGGGAAAATACATGTATGTAACCCAAAATCCTTAATCACGGGATTAAATTTGATTAAATATTTTCTTATTTAATGTGATAAATGTTGCATAGTTATGCATTTACATGATATGAAAGTGATGGGTGCACCTAGAATTATATAGCTCTTCAATGCATTCGGAATGTTTTAGTCTCATGAGACTCCATGTATAGTGCATAAGAGGTTATCCTAATCACATTATGTTATTATGACATGTTAATTATACTTGACCTATATTTTATGATGTCATGTTAAATATTGTTTCCACTTTCCTAATTTTCCTTAATGTTATTATGCTACACCTTTCCTCATTATTCATTTTTATAATTCTCACCCATTTTATGTTCCATTGAGTTGCCAATTGTATAACATGTAATACTTTCTTCATATTAATCTTTTTTTATTCTCTTATTTGGAATCACATATCACCCCTTATGTTTTTCCTTAGGTTATCCCATGTAGTTTTAAAATATATAGAATTTTAAATCATGTTAAAGAGTTTTTTTATAATGTTTTTAAATCCACAATTAAAGTTATTATGTTATGTACCTAGTTACCGAAATACATTAGGCCTATCGATAATATGGTAGTTTATTAAGTGTGTTATTATATAATAAATTTCGAATTAATGTGTAATGAATATGAGGGGTTCCATATGATAGATGTGAGATTGAAGATAAGAACCACCGACAGTGGTTTACAATTGAATTTAATTGTCCAAAACCTCAATCAAATTCAAAAAATATTGGTTGAGAATCATGGTAAATATGGAGTGTGTCTATCTAGTTTATATGAGGATATGTGTTAATATATGATATATAAATATAAAATCTTGAACTATTTACTATTTTTTGTTTTCAAAATCATATGTAGTATGTTATTATCCACACTCATAATCATGGGTACCATCCTATATCAAATGTGTTCTACTAGATAGATGTAGTTACAAGTCTGGTTCAAAATGATTCCCACATTCATCGCCACCAACACACCCATTAAATTTTCTCTTACTAACACTCCATCATGACCACCTATCTGAACTCTTATGGCCATGAGTTGTCTTCAAATAGATGTTATATTAACTAACTCACTATAACATCATCTAGTTAATATTTTAGATGGTTTCTCTTGATCCATGTGTCTAATACTACCATAAAAAACATCTCAGCCCTAACCTTAGATTAAAAATACCTCATGAACCACTAGTAGAAAATCACAAGGATAGTTCCCATTAAAAATCCCCTATCAACTATAATTGAGAGAAATATTGTTATATGCTAGACTGATTTGATGACCCTACCTAAAACTAATAAGTCCTTGACTTGATGAAATGTAGATGAAATTTATGTAAGTAATCTATAATGATAGTAATATCAAGGGCCTCTATATAATAAGTAATATAGAGAAAGATCACCATATCTATCTATAATCCCTAACAACTCAAGTTCATCCACCAATATTGACTTACAAATTATTCTTTATATGGATTTAATTTCAAATTAAATTTATTTATTATTATTATTAGAAATTGTAAAATTGTTTATTGTGATGGAACTATTTGGTATGAGTAAATATTCTAAGATAAAATATCGTTAACTGAGCTCTTAGTCCCACTAAGGGTAAAACTATTTTTTTCTCTTAAAGGGGTTATAGGATTGAAAAATAAAAAAATTCTTCATTGATATATGAATGGGGTGATTAATTTTGGGTAAGAGTTTGGGTTTTACTTGAAACTCTCAAAATTCTAGTTCTCATTCGTTAATGATTAAATATATATAATTTATCACAAATTCAACCTAAAAAATTCATGTTTTCATGGTTGTAGAAACCATTTCTATCATTTAAAGCTCTCATAATGGCTGAGGTTTCCAATGAAGAAAGATGATTATATTAGAATGATGAACAATAAAATAATCCATATATGGTTTTTTAATATTGATGAAACCAACTGGATTTACGTTATTAGTGTTAAAATGAGCCTAACTGCACTATAATCTTGATAATTTGATGCATGGATTATGAGATATTCAACATAGAAGTTATAATATCCAAAACATCTCTCTTGAATTTTAATTACCTAATATTTGAAATGTGATGAACCCTTGAGGTATATATTTTAATTACAATGTCAAATTTAATTGTTCTAGAATCGTCCAAATATAATGAATAGACTTTGAGATATTTAAGAGAAAATTTTTAGAAATAAAAAATATTTATAGCTTTCGGTCTATTAAATTATATATTTTTTAAATTTTCATATAAGTATGATTTTTAATGAATCGATACACATCCAATGCAAGTAGATTCAATATAATCTAATTCAAGGATTCTGAGTTGTATATGGGATATATTTTAGGTCATATTTGGATAATTACATAATAAATTTTAATATTGGTTGATTAATGGGACCAACCATATATGGTTGGAAAGATCATATAAGGTTACATATATTTCCATTATAATCTCAAAAATTATATTTATGTATAAAATTTTATCCAAGAGATAAACTTTAATGAATTACCACACAAATATTTTTTTTAATATCCTTAATAAACAAATTACGATGAACGATGAGCATTATTAAACTCAATAAAATGACAAACATTTCTTGTCAAGTTTGATAATCATCAAAATCCTTTTACCTGTGCATTTTAGACCATTTTTGGTGGCATATGGCAGTGATAGTAGCACTTTTAGGAAGGCCCAATGGCAAGGTGAGGTTCATTTAACCATTAAAAAATAATTAGGGTTAATCAATGTAGCTCAACCCACAAATGGGGGGTACAACTTCAATTTGACATTCCTAAAAAATTGAGGGTCATACAATTTTTGTGAATGAATTGTTAAGGTGGGAACATTTATGGTTCCCCGTCTCATGCAAGCCATGTGGATGATATTTTTCTAATCTGTGGATTACAAAAATCAAATAGTGAATATGAAAGAGACACATGAGGTATGAAATGACATAGAACATGGGACATGGGGCATGTGGGGGGTCCATATCCCCCCCAATTATATAGACACACCTAGAGCACTTAGGGGTGCTTGTTACCTTATAAAAGTACTTCAAAAATTCTATTAGACTCATATTGACACCATTGGTCTAATTAAACCCTACATGGTTTATTTTCATAAAGTTTATCATACAAAATTATTTTAATAAGTAATTAATGTTCACAAATTAATTATAATACTACTATAAAATTATTTATGATCTTCTTATGACTTTATTGAATTTTTTGATCTCACTAGGAATTTTGAAATTATTATTAAGAATTTGATCCTAACTTAAATATGGTAATTATATAAGGAATATGAATTAATTAATTACAAGTATAATTACTTTGAATAAATTATAAAATTATAGTTATAACATTAAAAATAATTTTATTAAATTATATTTTTTCTCATTGATCTTGTCCACACTTTATTGAATATTAAACAAAGGGCTATGTATTTATTTACTAATATACAATTTTTTTAAATGGTTTAAATTATTTTAAATAGTTAAATATTATTAATGAAATAATAAAAAATCAATATTATAGAAATAATTATATTATCAATTAATTAATTTGAGATATATGGAAGAATTATAAAAAATTATAATTATTATTAGTTCATGGTGATGATAAAATGTGAAATGAATCAAAATTAAAGGATTATTTGTGATGGTAATCAAGGGGATTAACATTATTAAATAAATAATAATAATTTTACTTAATGATTTACTTGAGCTTTTGAAATATATGGATTTCAAAAATAGGTGTTAATTTGATTATTATGATATAGCTTATGAAATTATTGGAATTTCATTTAAGATATAGAAATTTAATTATAATGACAGATTAGATATTAAAGATGTCACATTAAACAATATCAGTGGTATAATAAATTTATTATTTAAAATTTTGGATTAAATATTAATATATATATATATATATTTATATTTATTTATATTTATTATTAAATGTAGGGAATTGAAAAAAAAAAATTCTAAAATGATAATTCAATTGATGATGGTGTGATTAATAAATATGTAAAGCAAAGAATGAATAAATGGGAAAAATAATGGGATAATATTCACTATGTATTGTCATGTTTAAATGATAAATGAAATTAGTTTTGAAAAGTGACAAGGAGGAAATATATGAAATTAATTAATGAGAGTTTTTGAATTCATCTGATGGTATTGTGGATAAATATAAAGATTTTAATTAATATTCTAAAACACTCATGAAAAAATGATAAAGATTATGAGACTTAAAATACACGCATGAATGTAAGCCTTCTAGGGAGTTTGATATGACTAAGGGGATACAATGTGTATTATAAAATGTGAGAAAGGGTAAAGTATCCTATAAAAGATATTAACATGTTATAGAAATATAATAGAGTCCAGTAATGATGATAAGGTTATCTAATAGTGATTATGATGATGTTGAGAATGTTTTGGGTCGTGATGTGTTTCTTATGTGTTCTTCCTTGGAAGATAGATACAAGTTAACCATTATGAGGATCTGGTCCTCCCTGTTCATTTACCAATAATTCTTATTATTTATTATGTGCTCTCTCCTTGCTTATTATGTTTGATACATCTGTATGAATATGTGAAAAAACTATAAATATTTTTTTGATACAAATTTATAGAGGGAATATAGCAGTGTCGATGTTGCAGTATTGTATTTAGGATTTTTCTAACATACTAGACAAGGTTAGAAAATGGAATATGATATCCATGTAACTATTTTTTCCTTTCCCATCAACTGATTTTTAGATTAATTATTACATTTCATAAATTACTCTCTATATATTCTCACTCATTATCATGAACATGGGAGGTTAAAGCACTTAGAGAATGTATTGGGTCATATATTCCCTTGACTGGTTTTACTATCAATAAGGCATGGTTCCCCCATATAATTGATGAAGTTAGTTACTCCCCTAGTAGAAAGATCTTAGGTCCTCTATATCATTCTTGGGGTTAGGGTAGTCCCTTGATCATTTCATGAATTACAAGGTGTGGTTCCCTAATGTGATTAATATAAAAAATGCATTCCTATATAAAAATGAGGTATGTTTCATCTATCTATAGGGTTAGTATTCCCTGAAATGATGTATATCTTCTTAGAGGGATGTGATTCCTCCATATACAGGGTCTGTAATCCATATTCCTATGCATATTTTTATAGAGAGTTGTGGGTCACCCATAACAATTAGAATACTAATATGAGTTTTCTTATATGAGGCCGATTGATTTTTTTTTCTCAAGGATTATTATTTAATCATAAATGTGGTGAACCATATGTTTATTTATAAATATATGAACTATGTATTGGTATGTTTGGTCAGTTATGACATATTACCAATCATGTATATAGTTATTTACCTAATGATCCAATTAGATTTAATTATATGAAGGGTTCTCACTCCCTGGGATGATCATATAAAGTTTCATTACTCATCCAAATATATGCAATTATAAATTTATACAGTTGTGTTCGTAAAAGTCAAAAATTGAAATATGATATGTTATCGAATGATATATATGTATTAAAAACATAGCAGTGGAATACTTGGAGTCTTTATATAGGTGATCATATCACATTATCCCACTTTCTATTTTTGTTCTACCCATGTGTTTGGAATAAGATTTAATATCAATGTAGAGTGTTTAATGGCATGCATGGGGTATTTTTATGGCATTATGATATAAATGCATATTATCTTGTTCAGTATTTATATATTTCACCTATTACATTGTAGATGGAGATGAATTTAAACCAGCTATTGGTTATATATATAGATAATTCCTCTCATTTCATTATACAGATACAACTATGTTAGTCACTAGCCTCTATCCTATTTGAGGTGGGATTGGGGAGTTCACTTATCAGTGATATTGGTCCACTCACATGGAGACCTAGTAAAGAAGGAACATGGAAGAGTGTTTTTAGAGTAAGGTTAAGGATAAAGTTTGGATTTAGGACCATCTGTAATTTTGGTTTGGGGATTAATTTAAGTAATATTAAGGCGATTATGGAACATTATTTGAAGCTAGAGAACCCAGTAATAGAAAATTATAGTTGAATAATTCTTATTAATGGACTCTAAAATCATTATGAATCACTAAAATACAAAGAGAATAATTTTTTTGGGGTACATTTCGTTTTTTCATACACTATATAGTGGTAAGGACATGATCTGTGAATATATTGTTATATTAGGTGGACTATTATAGGATTAATAGACGATAAATATTTTTTAATATAAATTGATGTTATCTCATCATGTGATATGTGAATTAAAAAAGTTGATGTTAATTAATTATTATGATATTATGAAAATTTATTCTATGGGGAATCTTCTCAATAGAAGGATGATCTTTGTAATATTCAATAATTTATTTATCCTTATAATATACTTGGTTTCTTTTAAAGGATGAAAATAATTAAAGGTATGAAGGATATAACATCTTGAGTTTCGCTATTGATATTTACTTATCCATAATTCATTATATGTATTTATTTGTTCCATTATATGTAAATTCATATTATTAAATGTTAAATAAAATATCACAATGGAATTGTTTAGAACAAGGGGAAACTAGTAGAGGAAATGTAGTTAATCAGGATCCAAGGGAAATTAAGGGTAAAACTAATATTTTATCATAAAAAAATATATTTAAAAAAATCTATTGAGTTCATAATGGGGTTTTTCTTTTTATGTAATATTTTTGGTTCGATTTGATACCATCAATAAGTTGAGTGTCATTCGAGAGGAATTAAATAAAATAAATAAATATTTTTTAACTTAAATTGGAATAATAAATTCACATCTTAAGGTGTTTTAGAAACATTATTAGATAATTAAAATACTCATGGGGGAGGAAGTCCCCACAGGTGATTGGAGATCATTATAAAACAAATAATAATGAAAAATATCAGTCTGGTTATTTTGATTCTGAATCGTTTAACATAAGTTTTATTAATGAATTTTATTCTTAGAATTTGAATATTTTTAATATTATTATCCTTTATATTTTTATAATGCTATTATATATCATTTCATGTTTATTGGTGAAATTAGGGTGTTGTAAAAATAATCTCATAAATCAGACACATAATTTATGAAAACATCTTAGAGAGAAGTTAGATTAAAAAAATCATTGATTCCATTAAACATTTTATCAACTGAATAAAAATGAATTATTTTGGAATCACATTATAATTGTTATAATAACACTAATGGATTCAGAATCCTAATAATTTAATGGACCAATTCCAAGATAATCAAGAGAGATGTTAAACTATAAAAAAACGTCTCTCTTTAATTTTAATTCCATAATATTTGAATCTTTATAAACCATTTTTGGAATATATTCATATTTTAAAAATAATTCCATGCAACTATATTCATTTATATATGATTTATTATATTTTAAGATATTTATGGGTGAATTTTTTTAGATTAAAATTTCTCTCTATCTTTTAAACTAATAAATTTTAGAATCTAGAAAAATAATTCTACCCAAATATTATTTTAATCAAGATGCATCCAATTGAAGTACAATTTTTAGATCCTAATTAAAGGGTTCTTGATTGTGGTAGAGATATGTTTTGGGTGAAATTTGTATTATTCGTTAATAATATTTGAAACCAATAAATCTAGTGGACCAAAAACATATGGTTGTAAAGCTCTAGGAAAGATGCATCAATTTCCATTGGAAGCACCTCAGTCAATGATTTTCATTAAAATTTATCATTAAAGGAAAATAAAAATAAAATAAAATTATCTCTAATATTTAATATCCTTATTGAATGAATTTAGATGAAAAATAAGAATTTTTATATTCATGGAAGTTATAAGTAGTTTTTAGTGAATGTTGGTGGTCATTATACACTATATCTCTCAAATTTTTAGGCTTGTTGTAGTGCTGCATGGTGATGACAGTGGTGAAGGTTTTCTTAAGAAGCTGATGTGTTGAAATGAGTTTAATTAAATATTTTATCAACCAATAATGGGATTTCCATGTATCCCTCCCTTAAAAAACTGGTGAAGCTTCAACATGATGTTCCATGATAAGTGTGGGTAATCTAATCTGTGTGATTAGATGAATTGGGTGGAAGAACATGCAATGGCTTGATAGAGCCAAGCAATGTAGACTCGGTCGATCTGATCGAAGGATTATATAGTGGAGTAAGAGGTTTTTCATAGGGGTGGAGTGATGCCAAAAAAGGAATATTGGGAATTTAGGAACTCTTAGACTGCTTGAACACACCTTGAGTGTGTGTGAGATTAAAAAAACCATTAAAGAATCTATTGAATGATTGGCAATGCCTACGACCCAAAGGAACCCTTATTAGTACATTTTGATAAATTTAGGAAGACCAAATTAATTTAAAAATAAATTGATGTTGAAAATTTAATAAAAATATAATTATTTCATAAATAAAAAATTTATTATGCCTTAATTAAAGGTTTTGATCTCACCTAAACTTTTTTTAGAGTTTTTGGACCGGATATATTCCCAAGGGAATTTTAAATTCCTCGTGATTACTGGGCATTCCATTTTAAAAACCATTATTTGAAATGTAATTATGAGAGTTAAATCACTTCAATTTTTTGTTCTGGGTCTTGGGTAAAGGCCCAGAGGTCTTGTGGCGGCCTTGAAGAGTTATGGGAGCATCGGGCCCGAAAAACCAAGTTTTGGAGGGGCCATAGAGGGTGCCTAGTATTTCTGAAACTGTTCATACCAATCCTAAAATTGTGATTCCTTAATCAGGGTAGAATATCTGACCCACACAACCTATGCGTTTTTTTTCCAAACCATGTTCCAGGATTATACGGTTATTGCCACTTAAGCAGTACCCTTGAACTATCCATTGTACAGTTAGGCTAACCATGCGGGACAAACTATGTGATGTGGGTTATTAATAAATGGGTATTTCACGGTTTTTCCAAACCGTGTGACACAAATATTATCTTTAAAATTACTAAAATACCCTTAATGAACTTGTATTTTTCTCTCTCTTTTCTTCTTCCCCTAGAAGCCGCATGTGGTCTCCTCCTATTGAAAATGGAGCATCTAGGCTTTTTATCCAAAGCCTATAAAGACATCTCTCGTCTAAAGCCTGATTCAAGCGCCATCAGTCTCTGTAGATCTGCATCGGCAATCTCTACTTTCTTTTTGTTTCATTCCTTATTTATTTTGGTATCGGTTGCACTATTTTGGTGTAAGATCTTTTTCCCTATTTTCAGGGTCTTCTTCCATTCTTTTTTATTCTCCCAATATAAGCTGAATTAAGAGTTTGTATTGGATGTTCTATCATCTAAGGACCTATAGTAGTTGGTATCATGCTTTTTATTTAAGTTAAAGTGATTTATATATGCATCGTTGTTTCGTGCTCCCAATTCTTGAGTTGCACTTTTAAATGTATTTTGATCCTTGATATGAAATTATAGGTATCACGCATTCCATTAACTAGGGCCACTGATAAATGAATTACATATGAAGGACCCTGAAACCCAAACCACCCCCTTGGGGTCTTATTTAATTAAATGACAATTATGATGGCATATGAATTTAGATGCCTTTGAGGTGTTCCCTTTTCCCCTTTACAAGGGATATTAAATATTGAAATGTTAATGGTAAATTTATATATGAAATAAATTGATGAATTGAATTTTTTTTTGGATTGAAATACAAATTGTAAATTTCCTATTAAATTATCAAATATGTAGGGACTGAAGACCACGACCCTTGGACAACACTATGAATTTTTTAGACATGGGTTTCTATTTTTATTGTTTTCCACATGTGAGTTAGATGGATTAAATGCGTTGTAATTGGTTTTTTATGAATGAGAAGCCTATTATAAATATTTTTTTTGTGAGTAACCAAAAATCTCATGTGGGTAGAATTATAGCTTGAGCCTTCTAGTCTAGTTTTTCAATTATCCACCTGTTTAGGTGACATGTAAATGAATCTCATCTTGGTGTTGACCTAGACTTATTAAATTATATTTATTAAATTATTTTTGAAACAATTATAATGATTTAATGATTTCATTTTAATACATAATCTTTAAATGATTGTCCAATTAAACGACCACATGAGTAAAATTTAAAGGCAAGCCTTATGGGTTAGCCAATGCCTTGGTCCACCTTTTAAGGTGAGTTGTAAATGAGATGTTCTTGATTTTTACCTCAACATGTTAAATTAATTTTATTAAATTATAATGTTAAATTTTTAAGGATTATATATCGACTAATACAAGGATTCATGTGATAATTACATGGAAGGACTCAAGGGGCATTTGAATTACATATGCTTGAGTAATACTTGGACTCCTCAGTGGACTACCAAGGATGGACTCTAAGGCTTAACTATTATATGTCAAGTGATATTTTTATTAATATGAGAAAGTAATTGATGGAATAAAAGGGAATTTTATCATTATTACATGGGTGATAATTGGGATCCCTTAATGGACCGCCAAGGATGGAGTCAATTGGAAGAGACATTATGCCACACCTAGAGTGATACCTAGGATCTCGATAGGTTTTCCATTGATGGGATAGTATGGTGTTGGTTGATATTACAACTATAATGATACATGTATTCCAAAATAGTAATTCCATGGATGGGATTTGGTTCTAAATTTAATAAAATAGAAATGAATTATATGATGCATATTCCAATACAAATCACAAGCATGGATTTGGTCTTATTTATACATTGAGGATGGCTTGCTTAGGTATCATGTGATCATGTTTTAATGGGTGGTGTCAGGATATGCACTGGGCCTTAATAATTTCATATTAAATGGGAGTTAATTAATTATAAAATGTTATTATGGGGGATACTGGTCTTATGCTGGGTCTTGAGACATTTTAAAAAACAGAGAATTAATCATCATTAAAATATGAATATTAATGAAACATGCCCAAATTTTAAGTCAGATAATAATTACTTAAATCAAAATTGAAAAATTAAATGGTTATAAATGGGAACCTAGAATTATAGGGTGTTTACTTCGAAGTACTTCCTTTACTTTCTACACATCTACCTGCACAATATTATTATATATATTCACTGACTGGTTAGCACAAAACTTGGGTTGTTTTTGACTCGGATTATGTCTCACACCCTGTTTGGGCCACCTTGGATAGCAAAATAGATTATATGGTTATAGGTATCGATTAGGGTAAGTTACCTAATATAGGTTCTTAATTTATACTTTGGAGAAGGTGAGGATGTGACGGAGTCGAGGTTTTTGATGCTAGCTGGTATACTTTAGATTTTTTTACTTTTGTTATTTGTATTATACATCCATCATTTATACTTGTTTTCTATTTTTTTATAGAAAGATTTCATGTTAAATTTTTTTAAATGAAATGAATTATGTATTTTTTTTATATAATCAGTCTTCCAATGTTTAATTTTTGGCTAGTTAGTATACTTCTTCTGATACTTTAATGTTATTATTTATTCCAACACCATAAAATTGAGTAATGATGGAATTGTATCCCCAAGAACATACCTATTCCCTCACTCAGAGTCAGCAACCTTTGGCATTTGGGAAGATATGCTTGAGGCCATGTGCCGATTGGTCTGGCTATCAGTTTAGTGGTCAGTTGAGCTAAGATGTTACAAAGTGGTATCAGAGATATTTTTTACATTTGTCTTATTGTTTTGGGAAAGTATACTAGAGACTGATAATGTGTAGGTTCTGGGTAAATATCCATGTCTATGACTGGAAGATGGCTCTAGAGCTCTTTCTGGCAGTTCCTGCTCGAATCCTAGGGTTTGCTTGCCATGCTCGAGATGTGCCCGCTGAATCATCTCAGTGGTTCTTTTACATGGAGGACATTGATCATGAGTGGGAAAAGTCCTTTGACGATGGATGATTCAAATATCAGTAAAATCAATCCCTTAAGCATGAAAAATTGAAATAAATTTTTTTCCCTGGAAGTGCTTAAGGGACCTGATCTGTGCAAACCTAACAATTCGAAGCACTCCTTCTGCAAAAAGACAGATGATGGACTCTATGTGGTTAAGGCAGATCCTGAAGCTTTACTGAAATGTTCTAAACTGTGTAAGTTCTCTGTTATGGGTATAATTTCATATCTAAAAGGTGATAAACCCTGGATGTCACTCAATCTCAAGAATAGAATCACACACGTCTGGGGTTTTCTGATTAGAAGCTAGTCCGAATCGGAAGGGGATACTATCATATTTTATTGAGTTCTCAGGAGGAACTGGAACACGTTTGGAAAATGGGGAATGTATAGCTCATGCATGGGGTGCATCGTCTCTCTAAATGGTAATGTGCATTCAATATGCTTACGCATCAGAACACGTCGGCTCAAGTCTGGGTGAGGCTTCATGGTCTACATTTCTATTTCTGGCATCCCAAGATCCTTAGCGATATCACTTCTTATACTGGTAATCCTCTCAAGATTGATCAGATAACAATTAGTTCAGAATGAGGGCTCTAATCGAGAGTCATGGTTGAATTCAACCTTGATTCTAAGCTTCTAGAAATAATTACCTTCAATTTCAAGGATTTCAAAATAGATATGCGTATTGAAAATGAATGTTTACCACCCTTCTGTGAACTGTACAAGATTTTTGGTCACTCTTTGATCAATTTTCCATTGATAAATAATTAGGTGAAGATCCAAGAAAACCAACCAAAGGTGGATGGGTGGATTCAAGTCCGAAATAGGAAAAGGGATTAAACAACCCTGGGTAAGGCTGATGTTCCCTTGAAGAGTTCTATAAAATGGGTTAAAAAACTCTCCAATAGGGTGAGATATCGGGAGTCTTATAGTCTGAAATGGTTTAAGAAGAGCAACAAATTGTTGATGAGAGCATCCATAAGGAATTAGAAAAAATTATTTTTGAACTTTGTGGGCAGATTCAAGTAGAGCCTGCCGTAGATTCTCCTACTGCAAAAGAACTGGTCACCTGCATCTCTATTGAAGCTGGTATGTCTTCTCTAGTAGTGGTGATTCCTTTTTCATCTGAGGGGGAGGGGGATGTTGATCACCCGTCTTTACCAGACAGTAACTTTCTCCCACGGTTATGAACCAAGTGGATGCCACTCTTGAAACTATCCTGGAAAGTGTTGGGCTATAATCTAAAGAATCTTTAGTAGAGGGTTCTCAAGACTCGGTGGTGAATAGATAGGGGATGGCTGCTTCACTGGATGCACCCAAAAACTCTGGTTTCTCTAGTATGGAGACTAATATAGGGGATAACACTCTGTACAATGTTATAGAACCAATGGATATTCCAGGGGCAGTGGGTATTAATGCTGCCACCATTTCTATCTCTTCCTTCATTCCTCTTAAAAAAGATAATATCAATGACAATACAAGTGCTTCTAACATGTCCCATGTTTCCTCTATGAGTCAACATGGAAAGAAAGCTAGCCCACACTCCTCACAAATTCTCATAAGATCAGGGAGAAAGAATGGTTCGGGTGGTCAGGTTTCAATGAATTTATTATTATGGAATTGTCAAGGTCTTTCTAACACTGACCCTTATGTTGTCCTAAAAAAAATTCTTTTGACTCATAAGGATAAAATTTTTTCTATTCCAGAGCCAAAAATTAATTTTTCTGAAAAATTATTGCAGCTTAGCTCCCTTTGTTATAATTTCTTGGGTGCTTGCAAGGATGGAATTGCTACTGAATCCCTATGGGGTTTTTATCACTCAATACTTCAGTCAGTTAATTCTTTTAATGTTTCTGAACAGATGTCTACATGTGACTTTTCATTGCATGGTATAAATTCCTTTTTCATGATGGTCTATGATAAGAATAGATATCGAGACCATACATCCATTTTGCATGATCTCAATGCTCTATCTAATCTTATTCTGAACCCCAGGTTTTTGATCATGGATTTTAATGTTATTTTTACCTCTTGTGAAAAAAATTGGACCATCCCAATATTCTATTTCTTCAAGGGAATTTAAATCCTCTATTGACGATTGTAATCTTTTAGAAATTAACCTTACTCATGCTAAGTATAATTGGTATAGAAGACATCTATAGAGGGTTGTTTCAAGTAAGCTTGATTGGGCATTTACTAATACCTCAACCCTTCATAGATGGGACTCCATTTCTTATATTACATTATCTAGGATCAACTCTGACCCTCATCCCATCCTTGTTAGTCTTTTCACTAGAAGTAATAAACTCTCTCTTCCTTTCAAATTTAATAATGCCTGGGCGGCGGATCCAGATTGTTCTATGTTTATTAAAAGCTTCTGGGATGGCATGCGACATCACAATGATGTTTTTTCTTGTATCACTAAATTACTAACTTCTTAAACAATTCCTCAGGGGCAGGTGTAATTCCAAAACAAAACATATTTATAATCACATCTATGTGGTAGAGACTAATCTTATGAAAATTCAAAACTCCAATACCTGCTCTGATTTTTCATTGGATCCTCAATTAGAAATCAACATCTCTATAAAAATCATCTCTCTTCTGAAACGTAAAGATGATCTGAGAAAATAAGTCTTCAATGGTATATGGATTTTATATGGGGACAGTAATACAATGTTCTATAATTCTCCTCATAAGATTAGAAAATTGTGTAGGCCTCTAGCTTTACTTAGAGTAGATGACACCCTTCTTGACACGGAGGAGGCTATTTCTAATCACATTGTCTCTTATTTTCATAACTTATTCAATGGTCTGGTTGTTAGTAAAGATATTTTTCTTGATATCATCCCGGATATGGTGAATGATGATGACAATGATGCTCTCCTAAGCATACCTCTTGATCATGAAATCAAAGACACCGTTTTCAGTCATAATCCAGATAGTGCCCCGGGTCCTGATGGTTTCAAAAATGGTTTCTTCCAATATTACTGGGAGATTATTCACTTGGATGTTTGAAAATTGGTTAAATATTTCTTTTCCACATGTTTTCTCCCTCATGGAATTAATTCCTTATTTCATACCCTTATTCCTAAAGTGGATAATGCTGATGATATTCACCTTTTTCGACCTATTGCTCTAATTGATACCATCTACAAAATTATTTCCAACCTCTTTGCGAATAGTCTTTCCCCCATTTGTAATAGAATTGTCTCTTGGAATCAATTTGGTTTTATTAATGGTAGATCTATCCAAGATATCATTAGTCTTGCTTTAGAATGCACTAACATTTTAAACAAAGTCACTAGAGGTGGTAGTGTTGCCATTAAACTTTACATCTGAAAAGCTTTTGACACCATGGACTAAGGATTTATCATCAAAGTGCTCAAAGGCTTTGTGTTCAATGATTCTTTCACTGGTATGATAGGCACCTTAGTCAATTCAGCATCCATATTTGTTCTGTTAAATAGTTCTCTTAAGGGATACTTTAAATTCAACAAGGGAGTTAAGGAAGGAGACCCTCTCTTGACAATTATTTTTTTCATTGCAGAGGATTACTTAAGCAGATTACTCACCAGCCTTTTGGATCAAAGCACGATTAAAACCATTCATGCTTCTGGAGACTTAATTTTTCTCACCCATCTCTTATACGTTGATAACATTATCCTATTCCTATTAGGTGATAAAAGGAACATCCAAAATCATAAAAATGTGTAGTCTCATTATGATGAGGTGTCCGGTCAATCCATAATCTAGAGCAAGTCTTTTTTGTTGTTTGGAAAATTTTTTGTTTCTAATAGAACAGGTACTATCATCAACTACTTAGGTATCAAGGAAGGTTCTTTCCCTTTCACTTATCATGGTGTTCCTATCTTCTGGGGAAGACCTATATCTAGTTACTTTACCATCATTTTTGATCAAATAATCAAGAAACTCTCCTCCTGAAAGGGTAAAACTCTATATATGGATGGTAGAATCTATCATGTGAAATCTATTATTGTTTCTAAAAAGGTTTATTCAATGATGGTTTATCACTGGCATGTTGGTCTTCTTAAAAATGTGAACGTTTACATCAAAAAATTTGTCTGGACTGGAAGTACAATTGAAAGAAAGCTTGTGACCATACCTTTGTCCACTTCTTGCAAACCTTTAGTCAAGGGTGGTCTAGGAATCAAAAATCAAAAGTTCTTTAATGAGGCTCTTCAAGCTATGATGACTTGCTGTCTGATTCATAATAACGTTGATTCCATTTCCTTTCTCCAAAATAGATTTCTTTCCATGATTAAGAATCAAAATATAAACTATATCACTTCTTCCATTTGGCAATCCATTAATCATTCCTTTTCCAACATTATGAACAATTCTAGATGGATGGTTAGTTCTAACTCCAATATTAAATTTTGGTTTGATAACTGGGCTGGTGTTCTTTTAATCTCTATGCTGATTCCAACTTCTCTCAAAATTAATATCAATTCCTCAATTAGGGATGTTGTTAATTCTCCTGACATCAATCTTTCTGATGATGTCACTCATGTCATTGAAAATTACCACTTCAAAAACTCTGGGGACTTCCTCATCTGGAAGCCTTCTCCTAATAGTGTTCTGTACTCCAAAATCTTCTACAATTACAATTTCATAAACTCTTTTTCTAACTTATTTTGTCTAAAATATTTCATCAAACCTTGTATTCATCCCTCGAGATTTACTCTTGTTTGGTGTATTTCTCATCACAGAATCCCGATTGAAGTTTTCCTACAATATTTTTGGATTCATATTTGTTCTCAATGTCACATGTATAACTAGCATAGAGAGGATGTCAATCATCTTTTTCTATCTTGTACTATAGCTACAGCTCTCTGGGATTATATTCTTGATATTTTTTTTGTAGATGGTTAATTTTTTATTCTGTCATCTCTCAGTTGTAGAATTGTGTTAACTTTTATTTTTCACAACAAATCAAGATTCTCTTTTGGGTTGTTGTTTCTGAGCTTCTTCATGTGATCTAGTATGATAGAAATAATTTCATTTTTAATAGCTTCTCATTTAATCTTAATGCAGGTAAGGCACGGACTCTTATTTCCATTCAAGAAGTTTCCTCGATCCAGAAAGCGTATTGTGATAATTTTATTGAGGACTTTGAGATCCTGCATCGTCTTCGGATCACTTGTATTTACACACAGCCTCGACACACCTTTGAGGTCTTCTGGCAGGCTCCGTTTCTAGGATGGATCAAGGTTAATTTCGATGGTGCATCTAAAGGCAATCGATGTCTAGCTGGTTGCGGGGATATCATTAGGGATTACCATGGAAGATTTCAAGGATGCTTATTTAGTAGCTATGGTATGGAATCAACTCTGGATGCTGAAATGAAGGGAGTTATCCATGTGGTTGATTTTTTCAAGCATAAGGGATGGAACAATATCGGGATTGAAAGTGACTCAACCACTATCGTTCAAGATATTTGGAAGGGGTTGGTGCATCTTTCCTCTCCACTCACCTCCCTTTGGATAAATTTTCTTTCTTTTCTCAAGGATATTAACGAAATTTCCACACATACGTTTCGTGAAGCAAACATGGTTGTAGATGGTCCTTCCATCAATGGAGTCAATCATGACATTACATGGCTGGAAGATTTTCCTGGTGATTTGATCACCTTTTTTGATAAAGATTGTAATATGATTCCTTCCTTTAGACTCATGTAATTTTTTTTCTTTCTTTTTCAATAAATTGTGCCTTAGTCTTTGATTGAGGCACCACCCTCTAAAAAAATCCATGTCTATGACTAATCACCCCACCCTTGAGGAAAATTCAAATTGTCCAAGGATGGGAATTAATGTTCATGGAATTTGTTATTATAGTTGAATATCATTTCACCACTAGATATTGGTGTAATTTCTAATGTGTATTGGTTTATGAAGTTATGGTATATTAACTTTGGCCTGGTATGGCAAGGATGAAGCATTACATGCACCATTATAGGCACTTCTTAATTTAACATGACATGCATATACCATGCCATGTAGTTGCATTGGTAGGATTCATGTTGACTTGAATTATGTTCCTTGAGTGTATTTCATGCCTTGTATTCATTAGAATTCCTATTATATGATATTCAATTATAGTTGTTTAGTAAAATTCTTTTTATTTTTCCATATTAGAAAATTGTTTAACATGCCTACTTGTATATCATGCTTAGGTGCTTTCATTCCATGATGCCTGATGTATTTAGCTTGTTCTGCCTTTGTACCATGCTTTTGTTCTTATAGCATATTTATTAGTGATTATTTATCATGTTAAAATTCTAGTTCTATTTCATAAATATAATTGGTTTCGTGGGTGAAATTTATTGGTTTCAATTAATTTTTCTTTTTAAGGTGTACCTTATAAGTAGGAAACAGTGGTCTATGTATGCATGAACCATCTTTGAGATTTATACATGTTTTGAAACTATTGTGAAAATGTTAAGGCTACTAAATTCCAAACAATAAAGTCAATTGGCATTGATTAATTGGAGATAAATGCCAAAATGAAATGTGTATTAGAGCTCTTTGGATTTTTATATGGCCACCCATATACTTGAACTATTATATATATGTGCATGTTATACTCTGAAATGATATTGGTTTTGATTAAATGGAATCTAGAATTTGGTCTATAAAGTGTATGAGCACATTATAGGTTGGGGTGGTGGAAACCCATGTAATCAAGCCATTTTTTATATGACCATCATATAATTTGAAATGGTTTTAAGTGTATTGAATATATAATTATAATCTAAAATGAATTGGTTGCCTCTTTAAAGGCTTGTGGTTACCCTTATAAAATGTGAAACTGGGCCCAAGTTGGTTGGATGGGGTATGTTTCTTTTGATATAAACTTGTATGGGTGTTTTGAAAATATAATGGTTAAACAATTTCTTTTGGGTTATATCTATAATGAACCCAGGTTGGTTTAATTGGACCCTCATAGTTTGCCTTATCTTTTATAACTTAATAAAATTAATTTATTTTATAAATTACCTAATTATTATGGGATTTATATAAATGTAAACTGTTAAAAAAGGAATTACTATAAGACTGGCATGTTTTTCATTGAAATGTTAGCTAAATTATGTACTCAGTGTTGTTTCATAGTTGGTACTTGATGATCTGTTTATATCTGTCAAATATTTAAAGGTTTAATTAGAATTAATTTAATTGATTGAAAATGGAACATGATTTGTTGTCCTCTATCTAAAAACTTATGCAAGGGTAGTCTAAATATCTTTTGAGTTTCCATTAAATAAAAGTGTGAGAATTTTCCATAGGATTTCCCATTTTAGAAATGTCTTATATTAGGCTCCTGAGCCTCGTGACTTTTAGTTTGACATGACCAAGTGATTGGGGTTGATTCTTATTCCACTTAAAAGGGTTATACCATGACAGGTATCACCCTTAGAGATTCAATGCCTTGCTAAATACCATGAGTTTGTTGACACTAGGTTTCATTCAGGTGTTATTATTCCAAGTGTTACTTTTAGTTTTCAAATTAAATCATTATTTGGGTAGGTGGTCATTGTATCCTTGACCCTTGTTATGGGTATGAGCAACAAATAGTGCTCATTTTATATAGGTTAGACATGCCAAGGGTGTGGTCATCAGTTTTATAGGTCTCTAGACCCTGTTTATTTTTCCTTGGTAAAATTAGAAGGTCGTTATGTGTTTTGCAGGCATATGGTAAAAACGAATTTGGACTAAATCTCTTGTATATGCAATATAATACTAGAATTCATATATAAGATAACCTATGGATGTTTTTTATTATGTGTCGGTATTCATTTAAATATCAGGGTAGTATGAATTGATATACATAGTACACATTGATTTTCTAATGACATAATGAACTGGTTGAGTTTGGTGTAATTGTTGAGAATTGGGCTATTGCATATGGTCTCAGGTCATCTTTGTACTAGAGTGATTGTGAATTAAAGGAATCAATTTCTTCCCAATACTTGGGATGACTTTCTAGAGACTCTGTGTTTTGACACCGCAGTCCTTTTTATTTTGATTCTCTTGCAAAATTCTTTGACATTGTGATCATGGATCAAACAAGATTCACACATACCTTGTGGTGAATCTAATCTAGTACACTTGTGAGATACTGGTCTCTTTCTTTTCGATTTCTAGGAAACTCCTAAGGTGTGGAGCATCACAACGGTTCTAGTGTTTTAATGTTGATGCTTTCCTAATAGCATGACGTTGATGTAGTTGGTAGTGTATCTGACCTAAAAGAAATAAAATTGGTATGGGATGTAATTTGGAAGTAAAGTTTTAATGGTAATGGAATGCCTCTTGTGTTAAAGGCATCGTGGTTGGGTTTGTGATGTGTCGGCGGGGGAAGCCAATATACTTTTGAGAAGTCAATCGGTAAGGGTTTGATTGTTCTCCTTTTTGGATTTCTTCTTTGGTAAGAACCATTCAAATCCTCTTATTTTACTCTTATTAAAGAGACGAGAATTTCCCCTATCTTACTATCATCCATGATACACTAAGAGAGTGTCAGTATTACGCTGGGATATGTTTTAAAATTCATTGACATGGTTTGGGTTCTTTATCATCATTACATTCTAAATGTATTGTTTCTATTGAGGCTTTATTAGTTTAGTTTTATTCCTAGGTTCCCAGATAGTAATACCGTAGAAAACATCTTGGACACCATCCATCTATTTATCATGTGACCATGAGGTGGATGCCTCTCTAAGCTTATTCAATGTATTAATGTATACAACTTGTCTTTGTACCAACATATCACTTATTACATGGGTTATGAACTACCAAGGGTAGTTTCATTGGCCCCATTTGGTTAAATATTAGGTTATATGAGACTAGTTGTTCGAATTAGATGTGATTATTCAATGGGAAATGACACAAGTTGATAGGATCTAGGTTACCCACTTGTTCATGCTGAGACATGATGGATTAAATTATTAAGTAGTGGTTTGACCAGAGAACTTCACTAGAAGTCAGGTATGGACTTCGGTGAACATGTTTGTAGTTAATGCAACACACCTTAAAAGAGGTGGTTAATGTTATTTTTGTTTTATGTTGGTCATGTAAGCTAGGTGTTGTGGGAATGGTCATCTGTAGGTTTCTTGGATTTTTATTCTTCTTTGTGGTGGTGTATATTCTAAAGGAGTTGTTTTAAACATGTCCTCGGGTTAAGCTAGGAATGGAATAATTGTTGGAGATATTTTTCAGGGAAAGAATTCATGAGAAGTTTCAGTTTCGTAAACCAATATTTGAAAATTTCTTTCAGATGTGGTATCTTATATGACTTTGATTTTAATTGGGTTCAACCATTTAAATAAATCAGGTCTGGAGCATCACTATAATTCTTATAGGATTTCTTTGTTAAGAAATTCCAACGGTGGAGGAACTGTGATTTGGAATTCGTTGTTAGATTTTAAATACTAATATGGGGAGACCATTTTCCAAGATATTAATCAGATTGATATTTGATCATGTATTTAGATAAATGGGAATTGGTATGCTTCATTTTGGAGTTTCATTGGAAAGAAAACATTTTCTTGGGCCTTCATGACATAAGTGTCAAATGCTGGATAAGTTATTGGAGGTGTATTTGGAATTTGGAAACACAACTCAAATGTTGAACAAAACTTCATGAACCTTATTGGTTGGGTGATGTTTTCAATGTTTCCCCAAGGATTCTCATGGATGATAAGTTCAATGGTGGGGAGTTTTTAGAGTCTCATGTTATTGGACGAGATTGATTTCTAGGGGAATTTAAAATTCATGGTGATTACTGGATGGGTCATTTCATAAACCATGATTCAGAATGTAATTATGAGAGTTGGAACACTTGAATGTGTTTTTTATTGGGTAAAGTCTCAATAGGTCATGTTGTGGACGCAATAAGTTTGGAGAGGATCGGGTCCCAAAAAACAAGTTTTGGAGGCTCTACAGAGTGCAAATGGTTTGTCTGAAACCATGAGGCCCCAACAGAAAATTGTGTGACCTTGATTAGGGGATCATATGTTCACCATAAATTCTTAGCATGGTTTTCCCAAAATTTATTCCTGGATGACATGGTTAGTGACACTTAGGTAGTACCCTCACACTATCCATCACACGATTTTTGCACGATTACGCTAACTGTGTGGGACAAACTGTGTTAGGTGGTTTCTTAAAGAGTGGGTATCGCATGATAGAAGGATGGTTTAGCCAAACCATGCATCCAAACCATGCGACCAGGATATTTTGGTTAAAATGAATAAAATACCCTTAATGATCTTTTATTTATTTCTCACGTTTATTCTTCTCCAAGCATTTGTGTTAGGTCTCCTCCCTATGCAAATGGGGCTTCCATGATCCTCCCTTAGGCTTAGAAAGATCTCCCTCATTTGAAGCCTGATTCGAGAATTCTCAGTCTCTATATATCTACATCATTAATCACTAATTTTATTTTTTGTTGTTCCTTGTTTACTTTTGTATTGGATATTCTATTTAGGTGTAAGATATTTTCCCCAATTTTTAGGGTCTTCATTTGTTATTTATTTTCTCCCAATCTGAGCTGAATCAAGAGCTATTATTGTATGAGCTATAAACTACCGACATACGGTATGTGATCTAATACTTTTTGTTCAATGTAGAGTGATTTATATATAAGATGTTGTGTCTTGTGCCCAATTCTCAAGTGACCCCTTTAAATAGATTTTTATCCTTTATATGAAATTGTAGGTATCTCCCATTTAATTAATGATTCATATTGATAAAAAACATATAGCTTAAAGAAAATGAAATAATAACCACCCCCCTTGGGTGTGTTTTTCAATTAAATGGTCATTATGATGGTATATTAATTTAGATGCCTTTGTGGTGTTCCCTTTTTCCCTTACTAAGGGATGTTAATTATTGAAATGTTAAAAGTGAATTGACATGGGAAATCAACTGATTAATGGAATTTTGTGTTGGATCACAATATAAATTTCATGTTGCATATTGAATTGACTAATAGAAAGGAATTGATAACCATGTCCCTTGGACCATACTATATAAATGATTTTTCATGCATGGGTTTATCTTTGTATGGTTTTCCCATGTGAGTTATATGGATTCTATGACTTGTAATAGGTTGTTTAAGAATGGGAATTTTTTTCTAATGATTTTACCTTGTTGGTAATTGAAATAACCTTATGTGTATAATTAGAGGCTAAGAATTCCAGGATATTCATTCCTTTTTCCACCATTTTAAGTGACATATAAATGAATCTAATCTTGGTGTTGACCTTGACCTATTAAATCATATTATTTAAATTATTTTTTATAAATGATACTGATTGAATTATTTTTTTGAATGATAAATCTTGAAATGTTTATTTAATTAAATGACCACATGAGTTAAATTTAAAGGAAAGACTTCTGAGTTGTCCAATTCCTTTGGTCACCTTTTGAGGTGAGTTGAAAATGATATGTTCTTGGTTTTGACCTAGGAATGATAAATGAAGTTTATTAAATGATAATGTTAAATTTTGAAGGCTTATATGTCGAGTGATACATGGATTCATGTGGAAATGTCATGGATGGACTCAAGGGGGAATTCGAATTACATACACTTGAGTGATACATAGACTCCATAGCGGGCTTCCAAGGATGTAATCTAAGGCTTGACTATTATATATCGAGTGATACATGGATTCATATGAGAGTTTCTTGGTTGGACTGAATAGGGATTTGATCATTATTCAAGGAGTGATACTTGGGCTCCATTACTAGACCACCAAGGATAGACACAATTGTTTAAGACATTATACCAAACCTAGAGTGATACATGGGTTCTTGAGAGGTTCACCATGGATGGGCTTGAAAGTTGTTGGATGATATTACAACTAGAGTGATACATGGATTCCACATTAGGAATTCCATGGATGGTTTCAGGTTCAAAATTTAATAATAATGAAATGAATTATATGACATATCTTCCAATCCAAAGAACCTGAATGGATTTGGTCTTGTTTTATTTACATTGAGGATAAACTACTTAATAATCCTTTAATCATGCTATCGTGGGGGAATTCAGGATATGCATCAGGTCACGTGACTTTAATATTAAATAGTAATTAATTAATTATTAAATGTGCTTATACAGGCTCTAGGATTTCACCGAGTCTTGAGAAATATTAATAAAATTATATTTAATCATTATTTAAACATGGTTATAAATGAAACATGCCTCACTGTTAAATCAGAGACTTATTAATTAAATAAAAATAAATAAATTAAATGGTTATACATGGGAGCCTAGACATATAGGATGATTACTTCTTAGTACTTCCATTATATTTTATACATCTTCATGCAAACTTTTGTTAGATATATTCAAAGACCAAATGGAACAGACCATGGGTGGTTACCAACTGGGATTGTGTCTCCCACCTTTTTCAAGCCACCATGGGTACCTGAACAGATTATATAGTTGAAGGTATTGATTTGGGAAACCTCCCTTTTACAGGTTATTGATTACTGCTCAGAAGTAAGGGGGAATTAGATCGATCTGAGCCTCATGATGCTAGCTAGAATACTTGGGATTCTTATACTTTTGTTATCTGTATTGTACATCTGACATGTATACCTGTTTGGGATATTTTCATAGAAATGTGACATGTTCATCATTTGTAAATGAGATGAATTTCGTATAATTTATATTTTCAGTCTTCCGAAGTTGACTTTCTTATGGTTTTTATACTGCTTTCTATATTTGTATGTTACTATTGATTCCACTGTCTTTCACTCTGTAAATGTGGGAAGAGTATCCCAACATACAGACCTAGGTCCCTACTTCTAGTCAGTAGCCCCTGGCATTAGGTGAGATGTGCTTGAGGCCATGTGCTGACTGGTTAGGCTATCAGTTTTGTGGTATGTCTGGATAAGATGTTACACTTTATGAAATTACTATCAAGAATTTGATACCTACTTGATTATGTTAATAATTCAAGGAATGTGAAATAATTAATTTCATTGATAACTAAGGTGAATAATTTATAATATTATTATTGTACTTGAGATGTGTGGATGACATAAAAATGAAATAATTATTATTATGTTATGATAATAATAAAATGTTAAATGAATAAAAACAAAGGGATTAATTATAATAAAAACTAAGGGAATTTTTATTATTAAAATAAAACTAGCACATTGGTTGATCGGGGTTATAAGGTAGTGTGCTGGAAGAAAGGAAACCTATATTCAAATCTTGGTGGAGTTGAATTTTTTAAAGTTTTGTTATAAATCAGTAATGGAATTATATTAGGTATTGTAGCAGTTATTTCAACAGGTGTATATGTTGTAGTATAACACCCAAAAAATGAAGGAGATACACCTCTTTATGAAGGCCTGTTTCTAAGGATAATTTATCATAAATACAATTCCTTTAGAAACTATTTTAAGTCCTTTTCAACCTGATTATATGTGTGTTTGTGGTCTAACCTGGGGATGGTCAACCCTTTGGGGAGAGGTAGGCAGGCTAGTCCAATTGGTTGGGTCTTTATATGTTGTTTCATATGGTTTCACCAAAAAATAAATATTTATATTATTATAATTTTAATAATTTTACCTAATTATTTATATGTAGATAATATTACAAGAATCCAAACACACAAACAACTTAGGCGCCCTATTGGATCAAGTCTCATCCCGCCCAAAAACAAATGAAATGCACCCACTGGGTCTATTTTGTTACAATACATGTCTTGAACACCCATAAGAATTTATACATTAACGCATGGGTTATATAAAGTCATAATGGCCCAACGGCCAAATACAAAGGTGACCCTATAATGAGGTGTCCACAAAATATCCTTGCATCTGTTAATAACGACCCCCTAGAGCTATTTCACCTATGGTACCAATCATGAATGTTTCATTTCCCCTTCCAAAACCACTACACCATGACAGTTTGATGAATCATGATAAGCACCCCTCCATCCCACAATATCATGTGGGAGGAAGTCTAGATGATAGGTTTCATCACATCCATCTCTCTTTCAAGCCTCCCACACAACGATGCTTTCATAATGCCCCACTTCACCACCAATTTTTTGCTCCACACCATTATACTAGTCTCGATATACTAAGGGTAACCTATTAGGGAACCCATCCATCCCACAAAAGAGGATGAATATTTGGTTTATAGGTTTCATCAAACACATACATATTTCAAGGATTCTGACTTGGATATCATGGAAATCTATATCCTGGTCTCACCATATACTTGTATTCCAATTATTTATCTCCTAAAGGACTTGAATTCTAGGACTAAAATCCCAAGTTACCCAAAATCCCATTTATGAATAGTTAATGTGGCTATAACAGTGCTTCAATAGTAACTACGTCTGGTGGGGGTTTAACCCTAAACCAAGTGGATGGAAACAAGAATGTTATATTAAACTATATTTATTTTTATTGGTAATTTTATAATTATCACCAGTCTTATAAATTTATGGGAAGTTACTAAAAGTGATAAAAAGTTAATTATATTGATGGATTTAAAAATTAAAGACATTCAATTAAATAAAATCATTGGTATAGTGGAATTACTCTTTAAAAGTATGATTAAAATATAATTATATATGAAAATATATTTTTATATTTTTTTTAAAACATGGAAATTTTATAATGAAAAAAATTTGAATATGATAATTTATTTAATAATAATGGGATTAAATAATATGAAAATACGTATGAATAACTGGGAAAATTAATTAGATAATATTCTCTTAGTTCTATAATATTTGAATAATAAATGATGTTAATTTTGATATATAATAATGAAATAAAATTTCAAAATAATTAATTGATGTAATGATGGTAATATGAATAAATTTTGGGATGGTTTGGAAATAATAATCTAAAATACTCTTAATGACACGAGGATGATTATGAGACGTTAAATACAGGAATGAACATGACCCATCTATGGGTTTTAAATATTAACAACAGTATATTATAATTATTGTATAATATGGGAAAGGTTTGATTACCCAATAATATATGTGAACATGTCATGGTAATGGAATGGACTGAAGTACTAATGTTTGGGGTATCTTGGAGTGATTATGATGATGTTGAGAATGTTCTTGGAAGTGATGTATGCCTAATGTATTTTTAAAAAGAGAATAAATGTGAGTCTCTAATTGCAAGAATGAGTTCCTATGTTGTAATTAACTTGGAATTCCGATGATTGTTTGTATGTGAACTCCTCACATATTATAATTAATGAAGCTCTAATCATATGTGATGCATCTCTTAAGATGTGTGTGAAATACCTCTATGGATGGAGAATGGAGGTGCTGATAGTGAAATGGTGTATTTATGATTATCCTCACCCACTAATTCAGGTTGGAGGCATGTTATGACCTATGAGTAACTCTTCATTAATTATTCATTGATCAAGGATGAGTTTGATGATGATGTTTTAGAAATTAATCAACCACAATTCTTTATTGATATCATGAACTTGGGTTGGAAAATTATTCTAAGTTGGTATAGGGTTGGGTACAACCTAGTTTGAAAATTTATTGAGTTAGGTAGTCCCCAAATGGACTTCGCATGGGGACTTCATCTTAGATATGGATTTTGGGTACTCCCTTGATTTTCCCATTAATGATAGAGTGTGGATTCTCCATGTGATTAATAGAGTAAATTACTCCCATAAGGGACAGGGTGCAAGTCCTATATCTATGGGGTTCATACTCCCTTCAATGTTCTATATCCCTAAGTAAAATGTCAAGTCATACATCTATGAGGTTGGAAATCCCTCTACTGGTGCACATTTTCATATCATGTTGTGGATCCCCCAAATAATTTAAAACATCAACATGTGTTGAATTGAATTTCATCTTATGTATTGTTATGTAAGTATCAACCAAGTGAACAATGTATGTCCATATTAAGTTTCATTAACTCTGTCCAATATAATCACACTTATGGTGTGTTATTGAGTTTATTAATTCAAAAGTGTATTTGGATATGTTATCAGATGTTGGATAAGGACTAGATACATTGTGCCAGAAATCATGACGTCTTTATTATATTAGTTTCATATTTCATTATCTATCATGTGTTTGGAATTAGGTTTCATATTGATATATAGTGTTTTATACTATGTAAAATGTATTCTTTATGGAATTGTGATATACATTCATTTTATCTTCTGAATTATTTACTGATTTTTTCAATTAAATTATGTAACGAGATTCATGCTATTGGGTGACATGTTATATATAGAGGTAACATAACCTATTTAATTGTATGGATTCATCAATGTTATTCATTAGAATCTGACCTAATGGAGTGATCTTAGGGAATTTACATACCTATGAAGTTAGTTTGCTTAGGCATATTCTCTTTAAATTAATGGCATGAAAGTGTCCTTACTTGAAGTACATGGACTTGTGATCCTTATCATGGATCAAGTCTTAAGAGAACTAGTAAAAATGAAACTGAGATTCTTATTTTTCAACTCATGCACTTCTATGATAATGATTGAAAAGATCATAATATCATGCATCAATAATGACATTCGGTATACTACTGGAATATAAATATTCTCAAACATATCCCATGATATAATGGTACCGCCTTAGGATTTTTGAGTCATGGTCCACTATTTTCTCACTAAAACCCACTAAATCCATACTTTTCTTCTTAGAGATCACCTTTATATTGAAGACGCTAATAATGACCTCTAAATAGTCATTCAAAACTCACGTGTCAACTTTGACTCTAAATTTAGGTTCCCTATACTACTGAAACTCATATAGAGCCTCCATTAGGTGAGAAATATCTATATCTACTGTGAGGTAAATATTTAACTCAACTATTGAGCGTAGCCTCACTATCACTAGTCTATAGATCAACTCCCCACTACGCACACCCTCCATATGTTAAGAGAAATATGGCATGGGGGTATCTTAGTGATGCCATATTCTATTTATCATTTTTCTCCATGGAGGTACAATATAATAAAGATTCATATTATAAAAATTTCTTTTCATATTAACAAAAAAATGTATTTAAGATATTGAAAGGAAATTTGTACTTACTTTTTTATCCAGGAACTACACCATTATTTCAAGAAATCATATACATTAACCATAACATAAATACTATATGATATATGAGTTAGAATTTTTTATACCCTATAGAAAATATCTAATTATTCATGTTAGTTAATAGATATTTAGAGTCCTTATATAGGAATGTATCAACCACAACAAAATTTTTATTGTTTCAGTGCTCTGATAGACTAAAAGAAAATCCATCCAATAATGTTTCCTAGTTTTCCTAAAATATACCTCGCATATTCCTACTACATGAATAAGTACTAAAAGAATCCTTTATTTGGTACCACTCTAACACAACATGGCCTTACTGATACCTTGAATGAATTGTTAACAAGGCTTAGAGTCCCACTCTAATACCACCACTAATATGCATGGGGATGATGACCTATACTAAGAGGGAATATAATCATAATGGTAGGCATTCTCCCATAAAACCTATAAACATATATCTCTATACACCATTTGTAAAAGAACATAAAATTGATATATATATATATATATAATTTAAAAATAGAAATGCATACATACATGATGATGATCCCTCCAAATATATATATACAATACATATCGTGCAATCCATATACATTTTATAAATACTGAGGCCATATGTACCACCTAGAGATAATGAACAATCATGGGAATAAACTTCTATAATAGTCGGTAGATGTCAACCATTTAGACCAACTTGAGTAATACCTCACCCACTATATTTATAGATAACATTCAATTCATATTCATCATTGTG
This sequence comes from Viscum album, assembly GCA_963277665.1. Classification (NCBI taxonomy): domain Eukaryota; kingdom Viridiplantae; phylum Streptophyta; class Magnoliopsida; order Santalales; family Viscaceae; genus Viscum; species Viscum album. The sequence continues at coordinate 789,868,640 of OY728137.1, forward strand.
AGTAAATCTCCACACAAGAACCCATGTTAGGGTGAGTATAACAAACCTATAAGACATCCCAACTATTTAGAAACAAAAAAATATATCATATACCTTCATATTAATAAAAAATGATATAAAAAATAAGATCATAACATCATCATGAATTACCCCCTAGGGTTTTCTAAGTCAACGGAAGCATGGGAACAATATGAAATCTATAACCAATATCACAACACACATCACTCCCAAATGTCAACATAACATCCCCGACACAGTTCACCTGGAAATTAACTGAGTCAATTCACCATGTCTCCTTAAGGGCATCTCTCTATATAATATAGGGGTTTTTTATAATGGAAATATTCCATAAATAATTTTGAGAGATTATACGCTAGTTATCTATAGGATAACATAGTAGATAAATAACTATAATTTCACCCATAATAGAAATATCTAATAATAAAAATTGAATTATAGTGAAGGAGAAAACCATATAAAAAATAATGAGTATGTTGTATCAAATTATCCCACATAGTATCATACTAAAACATATAACTGAAATGATCTCCCACTGGTTTAATCATATAAAAATAAAAAATATGAAAAATAAACTAGGAGACCCAATATTAAAATCTCAAGCCTATCCTTGGTCAAGTCACTAACCTAATTTAGACACTCCATCCTAAATATCTTTACAACTTATTTCCTGACTTATATATCATATATAACATATAAATATCCACCAATATTCTAGTATATGGTGTGATAAAAAATCAGTAAGACACCACTAACAAGGTATATAATATAGGTCGAAATATACCTATTATACATACAAGATAGTAAATAAGGAAGTAACATACAACATGCATGTAATCAGGTCAGGACTTTAAATGCTATCCATGCCACCATAACACCCAACCCCACCATTTTCAGCAAATTCTAATGAATCTTGTTATTCATTCATAATAAAGTAAATATGGTGTTCCATTCCCATCATTTTTATACCTATATTAGAGAAGTATTTTATATGGTGTCCTGGTCTCAAAATAGATCTATCTGTTATTAGTAAATAAACATGCATGATACTTTATAGATATCAGTGTTAGTTTATCCATTCATATCAAAAATTAGTCTGATGGAATCCTTGTCTAGAATTTTACTCAGAGTTAGTTTGTCCATAAGGGTACAGAAGCATGCAAGATTATATCCAAATCAAAAAAATATCTTATCCATCAATGTTAAATAAGTATTAAATATGGAATAAAGATATTAAATTACACTATCCATCAGGGATAACTATCAAGAACATATTGATAATTATTTTTAATAGTGGGAGATGAGTCACATAACGAAAATATTTGGAGATTAAAAGTTAGGGTGTAACATATTAATCTTCTAAAATAAACCACTGAATCACAGGAAGGTTATAAAATTGGAAAACTCTCAATAGAAAATATCTGATAGACCCTTGGATACCACCCCTCAGATCCATTACATTTGATCACCCTCTAAAAGATAAGCATCACCCCATGAGCATGTTAAAATAAATCATGTTCAAGATAATATCTAAAACAACACATGGCTATGTATATCAAACCCTAGATCTTAGTTAGAAACCAAATCCCATCCCTTATCACTTGGCTCGTACATTTCAGATATATCATATTATAATAATTATAACCCCTCGAGAATCCCTCATCCCATATAGTGTACAAATCAAACACTATATAATGTTTCACCTATTGGATACTTCATCTCATAATACAGGCCACACTATAGGGTCTCAATGAACAAATCCTACCTTCTACATACACTAGTAAAATAAATACCAAGATTCCTACATATGAATCATTCTTTAGTACTAAAAAATCATTATTTAAAATATATCTCAATACCATGGAGTCTTATATTCTCACTTACTTTATCCCTTAGAGTTATAAGGTGAAAACATGACCAATGAAAACCCATTAGAAAACTATGAATACTCAAACCATAAAGAAACCACCAATCCTAGAAAGTATATTTACAATTAACTCCAACAATAATAATCAATCCATATTTTAAGGTATTTTTCAATATAACAGCCTCAGATCCATACTCTCAGGACTTGTTCTAAAAATATAATCATTACATTTATGGATTGATAGTGATAAATGTGATCCAATTTTGGTCATATTAAATTTATAATAGTAAAATAAAATACTAGATCACTTATATACCCAATGAGATTTTCAGTTTATAGTTTTATATAATTTCGAAAAACACTTACACAAAAATTCCCATGACTTCAAGCGAGTATTTTTTTCCATTGTACCCATATTTACATATTCCATATTAGTTCATTATCATTATCCATATTAAATCCTTCAAAGAATAACTAATTTATAATTATTACTGGTAAACTAGGAAAAAGGAAATATAATAACATTGAGATAAAATTATCATTAAGGGTAAATATAAACACTAACAACTGAATGAAATTAGTTAAAAAAGATTTGAATAATGCAATGATGACATAATCAAAGTTCATGGGAAGAAAATAAGAGAAATCATACCCATAAATACAAGGATCCTTAATCAAAAAAACATTTAATTATGATTTAACAAAGTAGAGAGTCATATGATTCAATATTCATGATCCATGTGATGTCAAACTTGATCAAAGGAATCATTAAAATCCCAAACAAGTCTTAAAGAAAATGTGTTGGTATATTGGGACATCATCTTCATTCAACCCCTAAACGACCCATACAAATTTGAATAATCATACGTCTGACATCCAAAATAATTATCCAAAAAACATAATAATTACTATATGAATTTGACTGAAATTTGGGAACATTGTTCATACAAGATATATTCATCTCACCTAGTGCTATCTGGTTTCACCCATAAAATAAGCTATATCGGGCTCACTCGATGTCATCTTGGCACAATCATTGTATAAACTATATCAACCTCACCTAGTTCCATCTGGTTACACCTATAGTAAAATATATATTAGGATCACCTAATACTATCTGGGGGCACCCATGATAAGAAATAGTCTCCAAGTACAATTCATCAATAAACATTTAGAATCATTCACTTTTCAACATAAAAGTATTCATTGTTCTTTTATTTCATGAATCACCCATAGAAAAAAAATGTTTCATGAAAATACTATAATCCATTCAGAGAGAATAATAATGGTATCATTACCACATATCCCCATTGAATTTTAAGTAACATCACTGTTTTTTATGTTTATGAATTGAAATTCCAATAAAATATTGACAAAAATATTCTTCAGAAAAATGACCGTTTTCTATTGAAAATAAATTTTAGAAACAAAAAATTTAAAAAAATTAAACATATTTTTTATTGAAAACAAACTTTGAAACTAAATAATAGAATATTCAAATAAAATATTTCTCACAATTGTTGTAGAATCTATTCATGTTGTTAACATTAAAAATAAATATTCTTATTAATCTTTTTGTAAATGGAGTCAAAAGTGACCCATTTCCAAAATGCTAAAAAATTTACAACATAAAACATTATAAAATAATTTTAAATATCTTGTGAAATATTATTATGAAATAATTTATGTTTATAAAATAACACTTTTGAAAACATTTTGGAAAACATGCATATGGAAAAAAAATATTCATGATCTAAAAGAATATACAAGATCGCTGCACTAATAATTGTCTTCCTTCATGTTTCCTTAATAAATAAGGGAGGAAATAAAAATTAAACATTTACAACAAATGAATAAATATAACATAATAAAATTGGCGTTTTTTAAGAAAATAAGAGTAAATTATTTCCTTTGAAGCAATCTTGAACATAAACAATCCAAAAGAAACAAGACTGTAACTTTAAACCTTTTCCACTTTGTTATCTTTTCAATCGGAAGCACCATGAAAGAATAACTTCAAATAAAACATTAAATGTCATGAAAATAATTATATTCATGATATAAAACATTAAAGGTGTAGTATATACACCTCATAAAAAAATATATGTTCGTTGTATTAATCATATGTCCAAAGGATTTCGAATTTGAGATGAATATCCCTAATAAAGATAATATCATTTAATTGAGATTTAATCAATGGAAATATTAAGTGTAACATATTTAAATCTAAAAAAAGTATAAATATTTTATGAAATAATTTAGATATCAATTCACACTTAATCATGTCATAATTGAATCAATAAAGAAGATTTATAATCTAAAGAAAGGAAATTGATTTAAGAAACCCTTTAACACATGGTACCTTTCAATTCAAATCCCATTACATGATATACTTAAATTCATAACCTAATATACGATGAAATGTAAATTAATAATGATGTAACATATGATTGGGTTATTATATATACACCTCAAAAAATAAATTTGGGTCACAGCAATAAAATATGCCTCAATGGAGGAAAATTGAGATAAGATCCCTTACTGCTTTGCAAATATCAGGATAAAATAATCATTAAAGGGAGAACCTCAAATAGATTTTTCAATTAAAATAATTTTTATTAAAATATTCCCATAATAAATTCATGGGACGTATATACATTTCATAATAAAAATATTTGGTGAATATGGATTCTGTCTCATAGAAATAAGAGTTAGACGAGAAACCCTTACTTTGAATCCAAACATTCTATGTATGTCCTTTAACTACAATATAATAAGATTATATTAATTACTATATTTATTTATTAACTTTTATAGGTTTAATTACTTAGTCATAAATCATTTATTTTATTTATTTTATTGATATATTAAATATTTAATTAGTTAAATCCAAGTTAGGTGTTTTGAGAATGTTCAGTACATATTTTCGAAACGGATTTGGTATGTTGACCATAGTTAAAGTGGTCACCACTCCATAATATCTATAATAAAAATTATGAAATAATTTTTATTTTTATACAGAAATTATATTTTTCAGACCGATCGTGAAAAATAGTCATGAAAAATGAACTACGTAACAATCATGGATACGGTAAGTCATATATATACATGATCAATGCTTCCATTTTCAATAATCATTATAGAAAGAAGTTAAGTATTGTTTTATATTTATATAATGACAATTATATATTAACTATAACATTATTTCTTTATATAAATTTATATATATCATCTGTGTGATGTGGTGATGAAAAAAATCACATTGCTTTATAGAGTCGGTAGTCCACATGTATCCACTAAAGATGTTGTCGTCCTTCAATAAAAGGAAAGGTAAGAAAATATTTGATATATTGTATTTTAAAAATGATAAATATACCATAAATATCATATATAAACATTAATTCCATCATTTAAAATAGTTTTGATAGGTGATGATGGAAAACCCATTACATCAGTTCGTGAGGCGTTAGTCCTCCATGAACACAAACAATGGTTTCATTTCCCATTTGATGGAAGAGGAGATATATTTAGGTAATGAAATTGAAATAAATAAATTTTAGTTTATATTATATAATTAATTTATTATTTCATAATGGTTGAATAATATTTTAAGTAGGTTCAAGAATAAATATAACACAATAAATGATTAAGAATGATACATCTTCTTCGGATGACCTCTTTAGTTTTGAAACAAAATCCTTCATATAAGGATTTTGAGAATCAAACCAAGGATTATAGAATGTGTGGAGGAAGGTGAGGAAATTATTTGGTTAGGTATTACCTGATCAAAAATTCTTCTATGGTGTAAATAATATAGGATTGTGGGTGGTGTCCTTTTACAAGGGGGGGAGAGGGCGTAGTTGGACTTTTTGAATAGAAAGAGTTATACCCGCATTTTACACATAAAAAAGGATAAAAAATGAATCATTGTTAATAAATAAATGATATAAGGTCTAAATATATCAATTAAATTAAATTTATACAAGTGTTTATCTAATTAAACCCTTATCTATTTAGTTTAACCCCCAGTAAATATGTTCTAACCTTAACCATGGTCAAATATTTTTATTATTTTCACTATAAATTTTGAATAAATATTAAGTTAAAATTATTATATAATATAAATTTTTGGACTTAAAATATTGAATTCATTTTATCAAATTTAATTCAAAAACATTTCATAATTAATTTAATATAAAACATGTATATGTGATAAGAAAGCTATTTTTCGTGAAATATATTTTTCAAGCATAAGATGATATTATATTAAATTTATGAACAGTAATAATAATTATGTGAATTTAAAAAATATTTATATATATATAATCTCTAAATTTTTTCAAAATAATTTCTCATTATATTATATTTAAATTAATCAAAATGGAGAAACATTGTCTACCTTAAAACGGTTTTTAGAAAAATGTGTTTTTAGCCTAAAAATAAACATATAATAAAATATAGTATAAAGATTATTCAAACACAATTAATAGGATTAAAAATAACTGAATAATTATTATTATAATTTAAATAAAATTTAAATAATAATGGAGATTTTAAATAATTTAATTTATTAATAAAAATGACAGTTTTACAAAAAATGGTATTTTGCACTATTCACTGAAAAATCAATATTTTCTGAAAAATCCCAAAATTTAACTCTAGGATAATTTTTTATGAAAAATTATAAATTTAAGTGAATTTTTTCAAAAAAAAAATTAAATTTTATATAAATGAATTATAATATTTTCTCAGAAAAACAAATAAAAATCTAAAATGACATTAATAAAAATTGAGGGGTTATTTAAAAAGAATTTATCAATACATTTATATTCAGTATGAAATTTATATATTTTTTTCATTATATAGTTAATCATAATAATACCCACCAAATATATAGCATGTTTATAATGGTCATATATTTCAATGGTCATTTAAGCTTTGTGTTACATATCATAAATGCTATCAAAAAAATGGCCTTTTAAAACTCAATCTATTACATTATTCCCCCACCCAATTAATATTTTTTTCCAAAAAAAAAATTTATCTATAAATAGGTTATTTAAGTTTCAAAATACACTTTTTGAATTCCCACATTGTAAAAAGTGTTAAAAAACTTCCACTTGTAAAGAGAGAGGGATGTAATAAGTTTATCTATAATAATACATAATCTGGTTTCCCGGTAGGAAAAAATTTGGGGAAAGTTAATATATATACATGGAAGAAAATAATAGTTTCTAAATAATTATATAGAGTAATAGATAACTTCGATCATAAGAAACTGAATGATCATATGAAAGTTAATAACCAGAAAACCATAAACCCAATATGTGCGAAAAAGACCATCATGTCATCATAAATAAAACTAATAGGATAACAATTTCACTTTTAATAACATTTTACTATTTTTTAATAATTTATTACCATATATAATAAGAAAATGATGATAATATACCTTATTTAAAATTATAATTTCATCCTTTAATAATATACAAAAGAATCTCATTTTTTTCTCAAAATGATGATTATTAAAGATGACTTTTATTCCTAAAAAACTAAAATCCACTTCTAGTGAATTTTATGATCTAAAAAAATATAATAAGATATTACTCCTATCTTTAGAAATCAATAAAAACCAAAATTTGTACCACAATTTACAATAATTCAAATAATTAATAGACCCTCACATGGTGAAATACAACATTAATCTACAAAATTCAGCTGTAGTACTCAATATTCAAACTAAATCATTCCATAAATAAATAACCATATAACCAAAATAAAAAAATTACTATAATATTAAAGACTATTTTATACTAAAATTTTATCACATATTTTTCATCTTACTTTACCAAAAATATATATATTTACTTCTAAAATAACATTAATCACTTTAACCATATCACGTTTCAATCGCATGATTATCTATAAGATAAAACATGATCTCCCATAATTGACTCAATATCAAAGATCATTTAAACCTTAAATCTTATTAATTATTTAAAATTTATTTCAAAAAAATAATAATGTCATACATTATGTTAAACCAAAGCATTATATATACTTTAACCCATCGAAACATCTCCCAAAATGTCTTCAATCACTTTAAAATATCATCACTTAAAACCTCACAGGGTGTGTATACTAATTTGAATGTATTAACATTATTAATATCAACCTATTATGGTACCCATGACTAATAATATAACCTCACTTTTAAACATCCTAATATCTAATGTTTCCTTAACACTGCTCTGATACGAACTATAATAGCCTTGGACCCGCACTCCCAAATCCAGCACAAAAAAACATAATCATTACATTTATTCCTCGATATCAATAAATGTGGACCAATTTTAGATATTAAAAAATTATCACAACTAAAGGAATCATTTTATCACTCCTATACACAAGGACATTTTAGTTTTAGTTTTTTAGATAATTAGGAAAAAATCTTACCTAAACAATAAACATGACTTTAAGAGAGTATTTTTTTTTCATTATAACCATATATTCTTTTTTAATATTTATTTATTACCATAATCCATATTTAATTATTATTTAAAAACTCATTTTAAATCAATATTTATAACCTAGGTAAAACTAAAAATAATAAGGTTGTGATCAAATGCTTAGTGAGGGTAATCATAATCATAAAAAATGAATGTCATCAATGATAAAAAGATGAGAATAACAATATGATGACATAATAAAAGTGTTTGAGCATAAAATAAGAAAAATCATACCCATAAATACTTGTATAATCAATCATGAACTATATAATAAGGTTTTAAAAAAGGTAATAGTAAAATGATTCTATAATCATGAGCCTTGTGATGGAAAACTCAATCAAAGCAATCATTAAAAACCCATACATAGAATAAAAAAATATGTTGTCATCATGGAACATCATCTTCAAATAACCCTTATAGAACCCTTAAAAATTAGAATAATTGTACATATTACTTCCAATGTAATTATCCAGGGAATGTAATCATTGCCAATGTATTATAGAACATTCTATGTGCACCAATTGTATAAGATATATCAGGCTCACCCAATACTATCAGTGTGCACCCATCATATAAGCTATATCGGGATCAACCGGTTCTATTTGAGTGAATACATAATATAAGTTATATAGGGATCACCCATTTATATCTACGTGAACCCATGATAGTCAATAATGTCCAATTTCTATTATTGAATAAAAAAATTAGAATATTTCCCCTTTCAATATAAAAATAATCATTATTCTTTCATTTCTGGATTCACCTGTTGAAAAGAAAAGGGTTCCATGCCAGTCTCAAAATCCATCCAAAGAAAGAATAGGTATGGTATCATTAAAAAATATCCCTAGAGTTTTGTAAGTATCAACAAGTTTTATTATCCATGAAAAATGGAAATTCCATTAAAAATCATTAAAAACATTCATGAGGAAAATTACCTTTTTTAAAATAAAATCATATTTATAAATAAAAAATTCACAAAACATTGTGAAATAATTTTGTTTTAAAATGACCATGGAAACTAAAAAATTAATCTTAAAATAAAATAATGGTCATGATGGTAGGAAAATACTTTCTTGTTGTAAATAATAAAAATAAATATTATCTTAAAACATTTTGTAAAAGGATTCAAAAGTGAACCATTTGGAAAATGTTAAGAAATTTAATTTTTAAAACATTTTATATGAAAGATAAATATCATTAGAAATATTTTTATAAAATAATTTATTTATTTAAAGGGACTCTTTTGAAAAAAAAAATTATAAAACATGAATGTGGTATAGAAATATTCCCGATCAAAAAGAATATACAAGATCGATACAACTTGCAAGTGACTTCCTCTATGTTTCATTAATCGATATGGGAGGAAATAAAAAATTAAACATGTAAACCACGTGAATAAAAATAAAATAATAAAAATATATATAGTTCAATAAAATAAGATCATATGATTTCCTTTAAAAGAACCTTAAACATTAGTAGTCCCACAAATAATGGAGATTGTAACCTAAATAATTTTCCACTTTAGTAAATTTTTAATAGTAATCCAAATTAAAGAATAACATAAAATGAAACATTAAATATAAAAAAATTGGGAGATTCTTGGTATATCATGTCAAATGGTAAGTATATAAACATCATCAAGGAAGAAATGTTTGTTTGATTAAATGTATGTCACAGGGAATGGGAATTTGAAATAAATAAAACTTACAATGATTATATCATTGAATTGAGAGTTAATAAATGGAACTATTATGTGTAACTAATGTAAATAAAAAATTAAGTTGAAATATATATTAAAAAACTTATAAATAAATTAACATGTATTCATGTCATAATTGAGTTAAAGAAGAAGATTTATAAACCAAACAAAGTAAACTGAGTTCAAAACCCTCTAGCACTTGCTAACTTTCAATGAAAATACAATTGGATGAAATAATTCAAGTTAAAACATAAAATACCATGAAATATTAAGGATTCATGGTATAAAATAAAACATTTTCAGTATATATTTACCTTATAAAATAAATTTGGGGCATAATAATAAAATATGTATCGATAAAGGAAAATTGAAATGACATACCATACATAATTGGTAATCTCTAGATAAAAACCAAATTAAAGGGAGAATCCTATATAGATTTTTAAATATAAATATTTTATAAGAAAAATATAATAAAATAAATTCATTAATAGTGTATAAACCAGAAAATAAAAAATGGTGAATATGGCATATGTCTCTCAAAAATAAAAGTGACTCGAGAAACCCTTACATCGAATCTAGAATTTCTATGTATGTCCTTTAAGTACGGTATGATAATATTATATAAATTATTTTATTTATTAAGAAAATTTTTCAGGTTTAATACCTTATACATAAATATTTTATTTTATTTATTTTAATGACATATTTAAATATTTAATCATTTAATTCCATATCGGGTGTTTTGAGGACGTTCGAACCATATTTTCAAAACGGATTTGGTATGTTGACATGGTAAAAAGGGAAATTATTCAATAATATATATCATAATAGTAATTAAATAATTATAATTTTTACACATAAATTATACTTTCAAAACAAAAATAAATAATAGTTACGAAAAATGAACTACGTTACACTCATTGAGATGGTAGGTCGTACATAGGCATGAGCAACGTTCCCATTTTTCAACAATGATCTTAAAAAGAAATTAATAATCATTTAATATTTATAAAATGATAATTATATAATAAATATATATATTTTTTCTTTGAATACATTTATATATATCATCCATGTTATTTGGTGATGAAAAATAAAACACATATTTTCATGGAGATGGTAGTCCACATGTACGTATGAACAATGTTATCATCTTTTATTGAATGGAAATGAAAGAAAATATATTGTATATTATATTTTCATAATGATAAATATTTCATGAATATCATATATAAACATTAAATCCATCATAATGAAAATACATGATAGGTGATGATAGAAAAAAATTACATCGATTAGTGAGGCGGCGGTCCACCGTTCACACTATCAATGGTTTAGTTTACCATTTGATGAAATAGGTGAAGGATTTAGATTATTAAATTAATGTAATAAAATATAATTTTATATTACATACATATTTTATTATATCATAATGGTCTAATAATATTTTTATGAGGAAGAAGATGAAATATAACAAAATACTTATTTAAGAATGACACCTCTTCTTCAAATGACCACTTTAGGGTTTCACAAAAATACTTCCTATAAGGTTTTAATAAAAGAAAAATATGCTTAAATCACATGGGTATAAGAGTTTATAAGATATTTTTATGATCCTTTACGAATAATGTTTTTAAGGTGTCACTTGGAGAGAATAGTGGGTTTCCTTTCATAAGTAGGGGAAAGGACTCACTTGTAATGCTTGAAAATAAAAATTATACCCATGTTTTACACATGCCAAAAGGATAAAAATGGGACATTATAAAGCCTTATATGAGATAAGGTTGAAATATGGATATCAAATTGAAATTATATGTGTTTTTCTGTCCTTTCAATCATTATATTTTATGTTTAACACCCCCATAAATATATTTTCACCTTAACTATGTTAATATTTTTTTATTGTTTTCACTTTTCATTATGTAAAATCCATGTTCCGGGTGTCACCCAAAGGTACCCCGTACTCGACTGGTCACATGGACTTATGCACATTTCCCTTAATTCTAGAGGCTTCTGACTAGTAGAAAGGGCCTTATGTGTGATAGGGGAAATTATGACCTCATTGACATAGTAACATAGTGGAAACAAATAGTAAACAACAATGGAAGTAGTAATACCACACAACTGAAGTAAATAGAAAAAGAAGAATAGTATAAAAAACTACAACATATATAAATAAATGATTCATTTCATAAGTGTCTAGGAAAGCATCCAAACAAGTCGCAATGCTAGAAATACAATACGGAAACCAAAGTATAGAAAGTAGTAAACTCCAACAGTATCACAAGCCTCACCTTGGTCCAATGCTCTCTCGCTCCATAGAAATGATGTACCTAATGAAAAAGGGTGATTGCCCTTATCTATACCTGCAACCATATAATCTGTTTGGGTCCAGAATCATGACCCAAATAGGTTTTGAGATGAATCCTAGTAGGAAACCACCAAAATATATTTTCCTAATAGTTGGTGAATATATATTGTAGGAAGTATGTTGAAATGAAACATTAAACAAGGAAGTACTCAAAATTAAACACTCCTACAATTTCAATTACATTCATTTACATTAATAAATTATTCAAACTATGGAAAAATGAAAACTTTAGGATATAACCTAAGCTATGTATCCTCTATTTAATAGAAAAACATTTGTCTCAGAAGACCATATAAAAAAAGTAAGAACAATTCCAAGCTTCTGATTTTGTTTGAAAGACTTGTTACAATCATCCAAATACTCAAGACACCATTTGGGAAAGTTCTCATAGTCTTACCCCTCTAGTTTATCATATCACAAATTCAATAAATAATGACCCTCTAGGAAAGATCACACAGTCTAACCCTTTTAGTTCAACATAGCACTAATCATTTACAAAGACAACCTAGGTAGCTATCATGGTCAATAAACCTTGGTATGCATAGAAAAAAATAAGCATAATGATCCCCTGGAAGCTTTCACAGTCAATTATCTATGGTCCAACATTTATTTAATAATGACCTTATGGGTAGCTCTCACAGTCTATACCCCTCTGGTCTGTGAACACCTGGGGGCTCTCATAGTCAATACCTATGGGTCAACATATTAGTAATTATACATAAGTGACCCTACCCCTAGATTCCCTAACAGTCAATTCCCATTGGTCAAACATTCACAATGTGAAACACTTGCATCTCAAATAAACTACAACTCCCTCTTAACCACATGAGGCATGGAAAACAAGAAATCCAAACATTATTTCTAGTCCCAATGACCATAATCAATCAAACATGGGAAAACACATCCATAAACAAGGTATTAAACCTTATAGATAATAAAACAACCCTTACTCTTGAAACATACCTTTATAGGTCTTAAACAGGGTTAATATCTAATGAAACGCAATACCCTAAACATAGGTATTTGTAACTTTTAGCATATAAAATTCAAAGAAAACCAAGGAAAGGAACAAACCACCTACCTTGATGTTGTACGATGAACACTATTGAATGTCAGCCCTTGAATTTTACTAGAATGATGTAGATCTATGAAAAGTGTAAAAACACTAAACCCTCGATAACTCATGAGAGTGGATAAAACAGGAAGAGAGTCTCTACGGGAAGATAGAACTCACTAGTGGGAATCCAAAGCACCTAGGGACGTCTCAATCAGAGCTCAGATAGAGGAATAGTAGGGATTTGAAGTTCGTGGTTGTCTTGTCTCTCACCAATGCGAACTGAGTGCAGAAAAAGTGTTTTCTGGAGATGAGACATGAACCTGAGCCGGTTAATCAAATAAAAATAAATGTACATAGTGTGTTCATTTAATGTACATGTCATGTACTAGCCTCAATCATCTCCAGCTTTAGGTGGTCTGCCAGGTCACCTACACAGCCATGTACTCGACTGTTACATAGCCAGTACCTAGCTACAAGATGCAACCAGGTATAAGGCGTAAAATCAATAGTACACTGCGTGTACTTAGAAATTTCCCCCTTTCATCCTTTTTCCTGAAAAAACCCTGAAATAAAGATCCATACCTGAAAAGAAATATCTGAGTTCTTACAACATTCCCCCATAAAGCAATTTATCACAGAATTTCCCTTCTATGGGTGGTGAAGAAGAAAATTCAAAAGAATATGGATATTGCGATCGTACTTCATCATCCCTCTCCCTAGTCTCACCCTATACTTTCCCATGCTACCATAGCACTTGTACCAAAGGAATAGACCGTCCATAGATAACCTTCATGTTGTGATCCACAATCCGAATAGGGTGCTCCTCCAAGGATGAATACACCTCCAACTCAACCTCCTCAGGTTGAAAAACATGGGATGGGTCTGAAAACGGGTGTTGTATATGAGAAACATGGAATACGCTGTGCATATCTTAGTACCTTTGAGGTAACTGAAATAGATAGGCAACTATCCCAACTCTCTCTGAAACCCCAAATGTCCTGACATATCTCGGTAATAGAATTCCCTGTCACCTAATCTTCTTATGTCCCAACCTAAGTGTGACACATAAGAAAACTTTAATTCTGACCTCAAACTTCATAAGTCATCTCTATTGATCAGCATAAGATTTTTGGCGAGACTGCATAGTATCCCTCCTCTCCCAAATAAACTCCACCTACTGAGTAGTCTCCTTGATATGATTAGGTCCTAGTATAGCTACATCTCTTGCCTCTAGCCAATATAGGTGTGATCAGCATGGCCTACCATACAAATCCTCATTAAGTGGTTTCTGAATTGTCACCTGAAAGATGTTATTGTAGGAAAAAAATTACTATGGGTATGTGGCACTCCCAAGACCCCAATAAATATAAGACACATGCTAAAAGAATGTCCTCAAATACCAGAATCGTGTGCTCGGACTGGCCATCTTTTTGGGGATGCTATGTTATACTCAAAAGTACCCATGTATAGAAAACCCTTTGTAGTCCCTACTAGATATGATAAGTAAACTGGGTGTCCCTATCTAAATCAATAAAGTGTGTGACACCATGAAAACGTACAATCTCCCAGATGTACAACCTTCCATTATCATCAACACAAAATGTTTCTTTGATCAGAATGAAATGTTAAACCTTCGTGATTCGGTCAATAAAAACCCAAACAGCATCATTCCCTCAAGGTAACCTTTGTAAACCCATCACAAAATCCATTGTATCATCATCCAACTTCTACTCGGGAATGGGGAACTACTATAAAATCCATGCTGGTCGCTGATGTTCTGCCTTCAACTACTGATAGTTGAAGCATCTCATAACAAAACCAGATATATCTATCTTCATACTTGGCTACCAATACTGACGGTGTAGATATCGATACATCTTGGTGACACCATAATGAACTGACGAAATTGAGGAATGAAAATCACACATCAACTCCCCGTGTATATCTACTGACACCCATACACACCCATGAAAACGCAACACCTCATCCTCACCAACAGTCCATCCAGGTGTAGGTTCCTCACTTGACACACTCTATTGTAGGACTAGGCCTTCATAATTAGATAGTTGCCTAATTTTCACTTGATCCAATAGATTATAGGTAACAGATATAGAAGAAAGAGTTGTCTTCCCCAATCTATCATGAACCACCAAATGCATCTCATAGAAAATATCCATAAGCTTCCACTCACTACTCGCCTCTTGAACTACCTGTATCTGAGTACTACTGCTCAATGAATCAGCCACTTTGTTTCCATTCCTAGGTCTGTAGGCATGCTCAATGTCAAAGGACTGAAGGTACTCAACCTACCTTTATTGTCTCAAATTCAGATCACGTTGAGTAAATGTATACTTGAGGCCTTTTTGGTTAGTGAACACCACAAAATGTGGTCAAAAAATGTAATGTCTCTAATAGTGTAAAGCATGAAAAACTGCAGTGAACTCGCGATTGTTTGTTGGTTAGTTCCTCTCATGTGGCCTCAATTTCCAAGAATCATATGCAATGACTCTTTTCCACCCTGTATAAGCACTACTCCAAAAATGATTCCTAATGCATCATAGTAAATGTTGTAACTCTTTCAAATCTCTAACAAAACCAGTATCAATGCTAAAGTCAATCTCCCTTTCAACTCTTTAAATGATAAATCATAGGAATCTATCCAGAATTAATTTTCACCCTACTTATTCAGCCCCATCAGTGGTGCTTCTAAGTGTGAGAAGTCCGGAATAAAGTGCTTTTAGTAACCAGTAATCCCTAGAAAACTTAGTGCCTCAAAGAATTTATTCAACTGCTCCCAGGAAACTATTGCTCTCAATTTCTCTATGTCTACTGATACACCTGTCTCTGAGATAACATGACCCAAAACTAAATCTAGTCCATCCAAAAGTGGAATTTAGAGAGCTTAGCATATAAATGAAGTTCTATCAGTGTAATAAATACGATCTAAAGATGGGTGTCATGTTCATGTCTAGTGTGAGAGTACACTATGATATATTCTATGTAGAATACCAAAAAAGAATCCAAGGATGGAACAATTGGTTCATTAGTGCCATGAATATTTCCAGCGAGTTTGTAAGACTGAATGACATAACCAAATATTCGAATAGACCATACCTTCCCTAAAAGTCTATAAGTGTTATATCTAATGGTCTAACATGCAATTGATGATACCCATATCTCATGTAAACCTTCGAGAACACTCAGGCTCCTCGAATCTGGTTAAAGATATCATCAATCCTTGGAAAAGGATATCGGTTCTTAACCGTCAACTAGTTCAACTTCTAATAATTCATTAAAATTCTAAGGGTACTTTCGACCTTCTTCACAAAAAGGACAGACGAACCTCAAGGAGAAGTAATGGTTGGGATGAAACCCTTTTCTTGCACCTCCTCTAACTACTTATTTATCTCCAGTAACTCTGGTGTATTCATCCTATAAGGAGGAATAGACACTGGTGCCACTCCTAGCACAAGCTCAACAGAGAAATCTACCCCTCTCAAGAGGTAAACCTGAAAATTCATCTGGATGGACATCTTTGAAACAATCCACTACTGGAGGAAAGTTCATCTATGAAGTCTCCAAGTCATCCAGATATAAACTAGCAATCTAGTCTATAATTCCTCCTAACCCATCATGCTCGGGTCCTATCATGCTCTCCTAAATATCCCATTGACCCTTGTGTAGAAAAGACCCACCCTCTAGTGATGTGAAATGTGCCCTATGGTGATAGTAGTCACTAAAGGACAAGAAGGATACCAACCAATCCATTATGATAATTACATTGACTCCTTTCATCTCTAAGACATAGAGGTACCATAAGAAGTGACACCCAAAAACCTCAAGGGGTCACTCCTTTCATTGATGTAAACAAGCTTTCCTAATCCCCAAAAATTTTATAGTGTCATAAAGTCGTTAAATGTAAATATAAAGAGGCCAAGGCTTTCCACAATAAAAAAGATCTAAAAATATGGTAATACCCTATATCAAAAATGAAAAGTAGCTAAAACTGAGGTAGTTATAAACGTACCTTTAACCGTAGAGGGTCTGGGATCCTGCTATTACTGGGTATGCTCTACTGCAAATGTACGACATGTATCGTGGCCCTGTGACCTTACTGGACTACCCTAAGATGATCCACCCTTTTGTCACTGAGAACCTATAGCCTGACTGCCATGACCACAACCACCTCTTCGACCTGAATGGCCTGCCAAACTCCAATTCCCTGACTGATGAGAAATGGGTAGTCTTACTTTTGAACGTGGATTCATAACAGAACCCCTATCACTCACTGCTTGTGAGAACACCCAGTAAAAATTCTGAAGATGGAACATCTTCCATCAAGATCAGCACTTGACTGGGTCCTTCAGGCAATGTGGTCTCATATTCTCACTCTTACCGAAATGGTAGGATACCACCTATCAACGAGAAGAAACATCGTGTGAAATCTCTCTATGGTGCTTCCTGCTATCTTTTGAAGGAGTAACAACCCTAGATACTAAAATTACCTAGTTCACAGCTCCCAAATCCCTCATATTACACACATTAATCATTTCCTGGTACACTATATCCTTCACTGAAGTCATTCTAAAAACATTCAACTGCGAATAGACGTCATTCCTGAGACTATCCTCAAATCACCTAGCCAAATATAAATCATCACCTCAAAGAATAAGTGTAAAGCAATGATGCTCTATAAAAAGGGATGTGTGATCCATCACTGGAAGAGGGCCCTGCTCTAAATGCATGAACTCTCGGTATCGGTCGGCCCTCAATGTCTCATGGTAGAAATAGTCATAGAATGTCTTCTAAAACTCTTCCCAAGCCATATCCCGATGATGTCTTGCCCGTGAGTTAAAATCCCTCCATCACTTTCTATAATCACATGATGTGTACATAGAAAGCTTTACCCTCCTCTCCAAAGTCATATCTAGATGCTCAAAGATAGCTAGCATGGCCTCCAACCATGACTCTGCAACTTGTGGCCCTCCATCCCCGGAAAAAGTGGGAGGATGATGGTGTTGGAACACCCGCGTCAACTCTACCCTCGACGAGTCAGGATGTGGTGATCCTTAAAAAAACTATAACATCTGCAAAAATCTTTCATGGAATATGCTTCTGTGCCTGTGTTGGGTATAACAGCTGGTTCCAAGATGGTCATGATGGGAGGATCTGCTGGTTTTCCTTGATCTATCCTTTATGGTGTCTGGTCATCGACCTGTACCTAGTGTACAACCTGAGGAAATCTCAGTGGAATGACTCTGTAAGGTCAAGAACACACCTCAGTTAATGATTATCAAGTTCAATATCTCATCAGTGCAATAAATTAACAAGAGAAAGAAAAAATTCGAGCTTTACAAAACATAGTCACAAAACGTCTATAACCTCCACAAGACATGTTCCCTTTAAGCCTTACATGGGCATGTACCTCTTCCAATCATGGTCATTTAACACCCTAACACACGATGTGTTCCTCTTATGACATTTCATGTACTTGAATTTTTTCTCCTGCCCAAGTACTTCTACATGGCTAAACCACATAGGGTCTATCGGTGAAACACTACACGACGTGTTCACCCTAGACATGGCATGTACTGGTTGAGTCCCAATGACCAGTATCGTTAGTCACATGGCTGGATACATGGTCAACTCTACACAACATGCATAAATGAGACGAGGTGTGCACAACCTATGTTTCATCCACCTGTGTCGTTAGTCACACGATCAGACACATAGTCTTTACAATATGACGTGTACAATACAGACACAACATGTTCTACCAAACATTCATCAGCCCCGTGTCTCTGCTCACACTTTCAGTCACATGTTCAATCACCACACAGCATTTACATATGGTACACAGCGTGTACTTAAAAAAGGTTGTTTCTTCTAGAATAGAAGAACTCATGGCATGTGTTCATAACACCACATGCTGTGTTCTGTGGGTTTCTGGATAGTAAGCCTATGGAACTTCTCTGAAACCCCTAAAAACATATAATTTTGTCCAAGGAATGACAAATTGTTACCAACGAGAGACCATAATCCCATGAATAAAAGTTTCTCATCCTTATTCATATCATAATTTGAAAAAATTAAATTAAAGGTCAAACATGATCCCCCAAATTACGATCCAAGAGCGCCCATACACCATAGGGGCCAAATATGGGAATCTATTAAAATGTAACTTTATACATTCTAATACCCTATCAAAATAGTAGGTATTCTATCACAGCATCTATCACAACATCATTCATATATAGCACAACATCTATCACAACAACATGCAATCAGCAATGCACCATAAATGGAAGGATAAGAATGCATTAAATGTAATCTCCAGCAAGTGCCTATGATGCATGAGATGGAATACCCTCATCTCATAGGGTTGAAACAGAAATAGAACCACAATGATATAAATCATAACATCAAAAAAAAGTAAATCACCCAATGGTGAAATTAAATCAATGGTAGCAATTGAAAAATCAGAAAAAATTGAAATATTTGAGATAACTTGGATTTTCAATGTACACGGGTTAGATACCCCTGGGCACAACTTATTAGAAACTACTGATTCATTAATATCCTTGTCTATAGGTGCCAAATAGTAAGATAAAGCAGAAAATAAACTTATTTGATACAACTTTATAACGTCCCAGTTCCAGGTGCTGCCCAAAGGTTCCCCATACCTAGTTGATCACATGGCCTCAAGCACATTTCCCCAAATTCCAGAGGCTTCCGACTAGCAGTGAGGGCCTTAGGTGTGATATTGGAGAAACTATGCACTCATTGGCATAATAACACAATATAAGTAGATAATAAATTGTAATGGAATCAGTAATACGACACAACTGAAGTAAACAACGGAAGATGAATAGTGTAAACAACAACAACATATATAAATAAATAATGCATGTCACAAGTGTCTAGGAAAGCATAAAAACATGTCATAATATGAGAAATACAATACTGAAACCAAAGTACAGAAAACAATAAACTCCAACAACATTGTAAGCCTCATCTTGGTCCCGTACTCTCCCTCTCCATAGCAATCAAGTACCCAATGAAGAAGGTAACTTTACCTTATCTATACCTACAACCATATAATTTGGTTGGGTCCAAAAAAAATAACCAAAACAGGGTGTGAGAAGAATCCTAGTACTCAACCACAAAAAGATCTATGCCTAATAGTCAGTGAATATATATATTAGGCAGTATGCAGAAATGGAGCAATAAACTTGGAAATACTCAAAAGTAAACAATCCTACAGTTTCAATTACATTTATATACATTTATAAATTATTCAAACTGTTGAATAATGAATACCCTAGTATATGGCCTTATATGTTTATCCCCTATGTAATAGAAAAAAATATTTCTTAGAAGACCATCTAAAAAAACAAGTAAGATCGAGTCCAATCTTGTGTTTTGGTTTGGTAGACTCATCAAAATCATCTAAATATTAAAGCAACCCTATAGGAAAGTTCTCGCAGCCTGACCCCTCTAGTTTATCATATCATCAATTAAATAAATAATGGCCCTCTTGGAAATATCACATTTTCTAACCCTTTTGGTCCCATATAGAACTAATCATATACAAACGACCACATGGGTAGCTCTCATGGTCAATACCTCTTGGTCTTCATATAAACAATAATCATAATGATCCCCAGAAGCTCTCATAGTCAATACCCTATAGTCCAAAATTGATTTAATAATGACCCCTAGGTAGCTCTCACAGTCTATACCCCTATGGTTTGTGACCACCCGCAGTTCTCAATGTCAATAACTCTGGGTTAACATAATAGTAATTACACATAAATGACCCTACCTTGGGAAGATCTCACTGTCAATTCCCCTTGGTCAAACATTAACAATGAAAAACACATGAAACTCATATAAATAGTAACTTCATCCTAACCACATGAGGAATGGAAGAAAATCAAGCCTAACATTCATTCTATGCCCAATGGCCATAATAAATCAAACATGGGAAAAATATATAAAGAAGGTAATAATTCTTATAGATAATAAAACAACCCTTTCTCATCATAGACACCTTAAGAAGTCTTAAATAGGGTTAAATTTCAAAGAAACGCAATACCCTAAACAGGGGTATTCATCACTTTTAGCACATATAATTCAAATACAAACAAGGAAAGGAAAAAAACACCTAGCTCGTTGTTGTATGATGACCAATCTTGAACGTTGGCCCTTGAATCGTTCTAGAATGATGTAGATCTAAAAAGGGGTAAAAATTATCAACCCTAAATAACTCATGATATAGGAGAAATCGGGAAGAAAGGGTTTATGGGAAGATATAACTCACTTGTGGGAACCCAATGCACCCAACGACGTCTCAATCAGAGCTTAGATAGAGGAATGGTAAGGGTTCAAAGTTTTTGGTTGTCTCATCGCTATCATGTATAATCCATGGGAAGAAGAATTTATTTCTGGATATTAGACACGACCCCAAGACGATTAATCAAACAAAAAAGAAAATTACATGGGGTGTTAATTTAATGTACATGTCATGTACTAGCCTTAATTGGCTCCTGCTTTAAGCGGTTTGCAAGATCACCTACATGGACATGTACTCAGCAGTTACATAGCCAGTACGCGGCTACATGTGGAAACTAGGTACATGGTGTGTACTCAAGAGTACACGGCATGTCCTAAGAAAAATTTCTTATTTATTCCTTTTTTCTAAAAAACAACCCAAAATAGAGATCCTTACCTAAAAATGGAGAACCAGGTTCTTACACATTATAACCAAAAATTAATTTGACCATATTATATAATATAAATTATTATAAAAAAATATTTATTTCACTTTATCATATTCAATTAACATGATTGGAATAATTTAACTTAAAATAAAACCCATATATGTGAAAAAATGGTTTTTCAATAAATATATTTCTCATGCATAATATGATCTAATATTACATATATGATTAGTAATGATCATTATTTGAATTATAATTCATATTGATATATTTATAATCTTTAAATTTAATTTAAATCATTACCCATTATGTGTTATTTAATCAATTTCATTGGAGAATCATATGCACTTTATAATGGTTTTTAGGAAAAACATTTGAGACTAAAGATAAACTTATACTGAAATTTAGTATAAACATAGTTAAAATGTAATTAATTATATTAAATATAAATTAATAACAATTGAATTTATTTAAATTAATTTAAAAACATAATGGTATGTATAAATAACATATTTTATTGAAAATAAATGATAGCTTTACAAAAATCGGTATTTTCCACTATTCAATCTAAAAATAAATATTTTCTTGAAAATCCAAAATTTCATCCTAATATAAAATTGATATGATGATTTAATAAATGAGTTTAATTTTTTCGAATAAATTTTATAAATTTCTACAAATAAATTATAATATTTTCTCAAAAAAATAAACAAAAATCTTTTTTGATGAGAACATATTTTTGTTGAATAAAATGACATTACTAAAAATTATATGATTATTTACTAAGAATTTATCAACATATTTATATTGACTAAGAAATTTATATATATTTTCCTTATAGTAGTTTATAATTTTAAAATCCTCTAAATTAACAGTTAGTTTGTAATGGTCATATATTTTTCAGGTTGTTTAAGATCTATATTGTGTGTCATATGTGTTATCGAACATATAGGTATTATTTTAAAATATAAAGGTTTTACATTATCCCCCCATGAATAAATATCATTCTAAAATTTTCAACTTGATCTTAGTAAACTGGGTTTGAAATATGAAAATAAAATTTCCAAAATCCCACATCATTAAAATGGTTAATAAAACTTCAACTAGAAAAGAGGGAGATAGAAGTACGATGGTCATCTACAATAATTCATAACATTGTTTCCAAGTATGAAAAAAAGAGTTGTAGGTAAATATATAGTCACAGAAGAATATAATAATTCAATAATAATGATTTATTTTGATATAGATCATTTATCATAATAAATTTAATGATCATGAGAAAGTTAACAACCAAAAAAGCATAAACTCAAAAGTGTGAAAAATACCATCATCTCATCAAAAATAAAGGTGATGGGATAACATTTTCCTTTTAAAGATCCTATTCATAGAGATAAATAATTTATTACCATATAAAATAAAATAATAATAATAATAATATAATTACTTTATAAATATAATTTCATCATGCAATCAATTTCCACCACAATCTCATTTTTGTGTCAAATGAGGAGTATTCTAGATGATTTTTTTATCCTGATGCTGTAAAATACACTTCTAAAGGTTCTAATAATTCAACAAAAGGATAAAAACTCATTCCTCTTATCTTTATACATTTACCAAAACCAAAATGCTTAGCACAAGGTGAGATAATTCCAAATATGGCTAAACCCTCATATGGTGAAATACAACATTAATCCCCAAAATTCAATAGTAATACCCAATGTTTGAACTAAATAATAACATAAATAAATAACCATATATCCGAAATAACCTTAATAACCTCAAAATTGAAAAAATAAATTCAACTTTCATCGAATAGTTTTCATTTTACATTCCCAAAAATATTTCAATTTTATTCTCAAATAACATTAATCACTTTGTCACCAAATCACTTTTCAGTGTTATACTTATTAGTATGATAAAACATGTGTTACCATAATTATATCAATATACCAGATCATATAAACCCAAAATTTATCAATAATCTAAAAAAATACACAAATATAAATTCAATATTCTTGTTAAACAAAAAATAAAACATCTCCCAAGATGTCATTAATCTCTTTAAAATATCATCACTTAATACCTCACAAGTGGTTTAAAATAATTTGAACATATTATTATCATATATCTTATATATCTATTACAATACCCATAAATCTTAATATAACCACACCTAATATAATCCTAATATCCAAATTTTTCAAAACCCTCCTCTGATACCAACTATAACAACCTCTGACCAGTAATCCTAGAACTAGATTTAAAAATTTAATCAATACATTCTATCTTTATACTGATAAAAATGGCTAAATTTTTTTCATCCGAAACATATAACAAAAAAAGGAAATATTTGATCACTTACATACCCAAGGACCTTTTAGGTTTATATTTTTATTTAATTATGAAATACTCTTACCTAAATAATACTCATGACTTCAAGAGATTATTTTTCCGCTATACCTAGCTTTTCATATTTTATATTAGCTCATTATCATCATTAATATAAAATACTTCTAGAAATAACTCATTTGACAACATTATTGATAAACTAAGGAAAAGGAAATATAATAATAGCGAGATTAAATGCTCATTATGGTTAAACATAACCATTAACAATTGAATGTCATCATGGAGAAAAATATGAGTATGATTGTATGATGACATAATCAAAGTGAATGATCACAATTTAAGAGAACTAATTCACCAAAATACTTATATGATCAACAATTAAATATGGAATAAAAATCTAAAAAATAAAAGTGTTATAGGAATCAATAATCATGATCCATGTGATGTAAAAATTGATCATAAGAATCATTAAAACCCCATATAAATCCTAATGAAAATGTGTTGGTATCCTGGAAAATGGTCTTCATATAACCCTTATAAAATTTAAAAAAACATATGTCCAAATTACATTTTAATTATATAGAGAACATAATAACTACACAATTTATTAGTGGACTAACTAGGAATACCCAACATATAAGCTATATCAAGCTCACTGATTACTGTCTGAGTGCACGCACCGTATAATCAATATCAGGATCACCCAGTGTTGTCTGGGTGAACCTATCATATAAGCTATTTCAGGATCAAACGAAACAATCTGTGTGAACCCATCATATATGAAATATTATTTTAACCTAATTTTATCTCGTCTCACCCATGATCATCAATAACGTACAAGTACTGTGCAAGAATAAACAATTTTGAGTTTTTTACTTTTCAACACATCACTAATCATTTTTATTTCATTTCTTGATTCTCCCATGGAAAAAATAAGTTCTATTCTAATATAAAAATATATCTTGGTAATGAATAAGGATGGTATTGATACCAAATATCACTAGTGGAGTTTAATTAACATCAATGGTTTTGGACGTTTATGAATGGAAATTCTTTTGAATGATCATTAAAAAATCATGAGGAAAATAACCTTTTCATTTTGAAAATAACTTTTCAAAACTAAAAAATCATGAAAAAAATTGAAGATAAATTTATTTGAAAATAACCATGGAAAATAAAATTTTAATATTCCATAAAAATAATATTCATGGAATCCAGAAAATACTTTCAAGTTGTAAACCTTAAAAAAATATTGTCATACATTTTGTAAAGGGAGTCAAAAGTGACCCATTTGGAAAACATTGAGAAGTATCCTTTTTAAAATATTTTAGCATAACTTTTAATGTAATGTTTAATATATTTACTAAATAATTTATGTTTATAAAATAACACTTTTGAAAACATTTTAACAAATGTGGATATGGAAGAGAAAGAATCCTAGTCTAAAAGAAGATATAAGATTGGTACCACTTACAAGGGACTTACTTAATTTTTCTTTTATAAATAATGTAGTAATGAAAATTATACATGTAAAACACTTGAATAGATAGAAGAGAATAAAATATAATAATTTTAAGAAAATAAGATCATATGATTTCTTCTAAAGGAACCTCAAACATAAGCAATCTCGAAATGAAAGGTCATTGTGACATAAATCCTTATCCACTATAGTAAATTTAAATTCATAATCCCTATGAAAGAATAACTCTAATTTAAATAATAAATATCATTAAAATAGTTTAATTTATGACAAAATATTTATAAGAGGTAGTATATACACCTCATAAAAGAATACAGGTTCATTTTATTAAACAAATGTCCCAAGGAAAGGGAATTTTAGATGAATAGACGTTAAAAAGATCATTTCATTTAATTGAGAGTTAATAAATAGGAATATTTTTTGTAAAAAATGTAAATACACTAAAAAACAGGTGTAAATATATAATAAAACAATTTAGAGATAAATTCAAGCTTATTCAAGCCATAATAGAGTCAATGAAGAAGAGTTATAACCCAACGAATGAAAATTTAGCTAAGACCCCCTTTACCACTTGATAACATTCAATTAAAATCCCCTTGGATGAAATAATTCAAGTTTTAACTTAAAACACCATTAAATATTAATAATTAATGATATAAAATACAAAATATACAATATATATACACTTAATAAAAGAAATTGGGTGCATAACAATAATATATCACTCGATGATTGAAAATTTAGACGAGGTCACTTACTGGTTTGGTAATCTATGGATCAAAATCTCATTATAGAAAGAAATTAATATGGATTTTTTAATCCAAAAAAATCATGAAAAAAATAAAAACATAAATTCATAGGCATTATATACACCACACAATAAAAATAAGTGATGAATACAGAATATGTCTCATAGAAATAAAAGTGAGACAAGAAACCCTTACCTCAAGTCCAAAACTTCCATCTATGTACTTTCACTTCTATATAATAAGATTATATAAATTATTTTATTTATGAGTAAAATTTTCTAGGTTTATTACCTTATAATTAATCATTTATTTTATTTATATAAATTAAATATTAAAATATTTAATCTGTTAATTCCATATCTGGTATTTTGAATATGTTTATTCCATATTTCAAAAAATGGCTTCAGTATGTTGACTGTAATGGCCCGGACCTCTCCGGTCCATTACATTGTGAAATGCTGGTGTTGGAGGTGTTCTGGGAGGTCAAGAGGACTTATCCCCAACACTTTGCCAATTT
Organism: Viscum album; assembly: GCA_963277665.1. Classification (NCBI taxonomy): domain Eukaryota; kingdom Viridiplantae; phylum Streptophyta; class Magnoliopsida; order Santalales; family Viscaceae; genus Viscum; species Viscum album. The sequence continues at coordinate 789,895,985 of OY728137.1, forward strand.
TTCCAGTTCTGTGAACAGTGTTTCCAGTTTTATGAACAGTAACAGATCGGTAGCACAGATCAGTAGCACAGATCGGTAGCCCAGATCAGTAGCACAGATCGGTAGCACAGATCCGTAGCACAGATCGGTAGCACAGATCGGTAGCACAGATCGGTAGCACAAATCAGTATCACAGATCGGTAGCACAGATCCGTAGCACAGATCGGTAGCACAGATCGGTAGCACAGATCAGTAGCATAGATCGGTAGCAGAGATCGGTAGGACAGATCAGTAGCACAGATCGGTAGGACAGATCAGTAGCACAGATTGGTAGCACAGATCAGTAGCACAGATCGGTAGCACAGATCGGTATCACAGATCAGTAGCACAGATTGGTAGCACAGATCGGTAGCACAGATCGGTAGCACAGATCGGTAGGTGTACAGTAACGGTAGGTGAACAGTGTTTCCAAACTCCTACAAATTTGCCTCTTTTGACGTTTCCTTTGACGTAAAAAGCATTTAAAGCCTTATTTTAAGGGCTCTTAAGGCCGTTTAAAATGCCATAAATCCTATATTAATTATTCATAAGGCTTGGAATGTTTTACTTGGTAAAACCGCGTGGGTTAATGCAATTCGTTTTTTTAATGGAGAATTAACTGGATCTTAAACCGTCGCCCCATTTAATCTTAAAAAGGGATGAGATATCATTCACCCTTGTTCTTTCTCTTTTTTCTTGGCTAAGAGGCGCTAAAACCTTTCAATCCTTTCCGTAGGAGTTGCACAATCAACCTTTACTCCTAGGATCAGTTTCGCTCTGTTGGATGCAACCGAGCCGTGTCGATCAATCTTCGATATAAGCATCCTCCGGTGGATGCAGTTGTCACGAGGGGAGGATCGTGACTTGTTGTGTGGATAAAGGACGTCAAGAACTCTTCGAGGTAGGGGATTCATGGCTTCTCTAATTGTATATGTGCAATCGTAGATTTAGCATGATTTATTTCTTTGGATCACAATGAAATTGACCTAATTAAATACTTGAACCGGATTAAAAGAATTGGTTGATCGCATGTTGTTGCTTTATACCGTGATAACGGTTTGCCTCGTGTTTTCCTAGATATAGTGATATCTATGTTTCTTTGTTTCATTGTTTGTTCATGATAGAAATTGATAACGAACATAAAGCCAGAATTAATTGATGATTAATTGGCTAAAGATAAAGAGGCATGTAAATTAATCTGGTTATTGTCGTTGTTGTAGTTCTAATTTGAGGATAATCAAATTAGGGAAGTAAGCATGTTTGTTTAATTGGGATAGCTTACTGATTAGGTATCCATTATTGGAACCTACGAATAACAAATCTATTAATTCAATATGGATTAGAGAACAGATTATGTGGGAATTTCTAAAAGGGTTCTGAGTTACCCTCTTGTTTGTTAAAGGGTCAAGAGCCCATGTTGTGATGTTTGTTTTCCTGCTGCTTGTGATTTGATGTGATCCTGGATGGCTGTTGTGATATGTGGAGGCATGGAGGCCTTGTGGTTATGGCAGCAGATGACGCCTAGAGTGGCGAGATGCATCAGTTTATGCATGTGGGTGTCGGGGAGGACACCAGGGGTGATGGAATGGGATGGATGTGGTTGCTGGTTACCTACGATTTTCTTGAATGTTAATTTGCTTTACTTTTCCCCACTGCTCAAGGCAGCTGGTCTTGCTTACCCTCTTTCTGAAGGAGGCGAAGACACGCGGGGTATGCCACGTGCTTTCCGTGTTTAGCCTCTCGATGGAGGATGGGTCTATGTTCTTTCTATAGGCGGAAAAGACTCGACGAGTAGTATATCTACTCACCGTGTTGAGCCTCCTTTGTGTTTAGAAGCATAGGATGTTTTTCTAGAATTCCTGGGAATGTAGAAAAGTAATTCTGTAATGAATGTTTGATTAAATGGTGAAAATCCACGGGGATGGAGATGCTGGAATTTAAAGGTGATGTGAATCTTAAAAAGGGGCAGTTGTTTTTGAATGTGATTCCATTTCAGTTTAATGTGGAATTTTTCATTCTTAATTAATGTTAAAATAATTAGTTAATGTATAGTGGAACTGATAAATGAGAATAGAGTAATCTAATAAAGCTCTTCTTTGTTTGTGTGCTTATAGGATACCTAGTCTTAGAAGTAGCAGCCTGGAGTCTGAGAGACGTTAGCTGCAGTTGTATCTAAGACTAGGTAATGCCCATAGTGTGTATGTGAGTTACTTATGTATTCTGTAATTTTTGTGTTTCTATACGCTACTCCACCCTGTCGGTAAGGGCAACTGACACCCCGGGGATTCTGAGCCATGGGGGGGTGTTTTCCCCAACATTCTGATGGGAGGTTGAATGGCTGACTACCCCCTTTGGCCCCACTCTCTTCTCTTGGTAGATACTTGTGCCATGAGGCACAGTGGTTAGTTACCCCATATATGTGTGTAGAGGGCTGTAATGTCTTGTGGTTATTCACACACATATATTCTGGATATAGTATCCTACGGACTACTATAGGTGTAACGTGTATAGGCTATGATGGCTTGAGGATCCTTACACGGAGTATGGGCTGTAATGGATTGAGGTATTATACCCAACGTATGATACACGTTATGCGAGCTGTGGTGGCTCCCAGAAACTACCTGGTTACTTTGGTTGTGAGGATGGTGTGGTACTTAGCCCAGGTGTCTGCGGGCAAGCCTATGTGGTGCACGAGGTGCAGATTGTGGAGCATAGCCCAGGTGTCTGCGGGCAAGCCTTGGAGAGAGATGCACAGGACGTATGTCGTTGGGGAAAAGCGGCAAACCAGTGGGGAAGTAGTAGCGGGGTACCCTTGATATTCTTTACTATATGCTATATTCTTGTATGCGTTACTTGGTGAGAGTATCCATGGTGAGGTTGGGAACATAGTATACCTGTTTAGGTGACGAGTTAGTTTCACTTGTTGTTCACTGGGCTTTAGCATGCTTTCTTTACTTTTGCACGAGAGGCTTGGGGAGGATCCTACTGAGTATACTGTTATACTCACCCTATGTATATATAAACTGTTTTTCAGGTCACTTGGAGCAGGTTGGAGATCAAGCTGGTTACTACTAGCTTGCGGTTGGAGGAGGAGCTGTTCGGGCTTGTGGTCGCTTCCGTTTTACTTTCTTTTGGGTACTTTTAGTTTCCCCTTTCAGGTGTAGTACTTTTGCATGACATTTCATATATGTACTTGGGTTTCTTTTATATTTCAGTTCTGAGTTGGAGTTGGTTGGAGTCTATTCTATCTCTCTCTTCTGCATGTGTTCTCTTAGAGGGTAATGCCTCCCATTTGTATGTTATTATACCCTTGGTGCTAGTCGCCAACCCGGGGCCTACTGGAGGTGGGACTCGGGGGTCACTATCTCCCTTTTCACATTTCCGGCCTAGGAGGGGTACACTTTGTGGGGAGGGGGTTGGGACAGAGTGGTATCGGAGGTCTGGTTGAGGGATAGGATGGAGTTTGGAGTTAGGCAGAGGTGAGGATGCATGGGATGGTAGGGAAACGGTGTCATTCATGTTTAGCAAGTGGGGTAAACACTGGAGACCGGCAGAGACATAGGCGTTCAGGGCCCCCTATGATCTGTTGCACGGACCTTTAAGTTTACAGTGGATACTAAACAAAGTGATACTTGTTGCAGGGTAGAGACCTAGGAAAGGATCATGCATCATTATTCTTTGCGCTTGTGTTTGAATGGGTAGACCTTGGGATAGGTAACCTAAAATTAATAAAACAAAACAATTAACTAATTAATGTTGAGTCTTCCATATTCCAGGATTAGGAGCTCTAACAGTTGTTATTTTACAGGTATGGCTCCAGGTCGACGTCCTCGTCAGGTTTGCGCAGAAGATGCCCAGCAGGCTGTTCCAGCAGATCGCCACCGGGTAGAGGTTGACGACGATGAAACTTGGAGGAAGACACTCCGAGAGTTTCAGCTCCAGAGTCTACAGAAGTACGAGGGCTCCGTTTCAGATGCAGTCAAAGAAGACTGGTTGGAGGAGGTCGAGATAGGCTTCAGTTCGATTCGTGCTCGGAAGGAACACTGGGTGTCCTTGGTTGTGACGATGTTGCGTGGAGCAGCGAGACAGTGGTGGTTCTTGTTCCTCGGGGATCGTGAGGAGTCAGCGATCTCAATGGAGGAGTTTCGAGACAGGTTTAGAGTCGAGTTTCTTTCATCGACCACGAAGGCGTCCAATCGCCAGGAGCTTCTTACCCTTCGACAGGGGAGCTCTAGTGTTCGGGAGTTTGGAATCCATTTCAGGAACCTTCTACGATATGCTTCAGAACTGTTACCAGATGATGAGACCAGGGCGAGGCATTTCGAGGAGGCTTTGTGTCCAGAGATCCAGCGCCAGGTCACCCCATTTATGCTGAAGACATATCTTGAGGTGCTGGAGAGGGCAGAGGTTGTTGAGAGGACTTTGGCTAGGACCGGATCGTCACGAGAGGGGAATCATCATTATTCCTCACGAAGCAGAGCTGTGGTCCGGGGTTCCCGGTTTTCAGGGCAGAAGAGTTTCCGTTCACCTGGGGGTAGGTCCCAGCCCTTCCCATCTTGTTTCTACGGAGGCAGCAACTCTCAGGCCTATGCCAAGGGATCATGCGCTTGTTTTTCTTGTGGTGGTCGTGGTCATTTGCAGCGGGAGTGCCCAACTTTTCAGAGCAGTCATCGTGCACCAGGCGCTCCACTCCAGGTTCCTCCGTTGAGGCAGTTCCAGCCGAGGCAGCAGCAGCAGGTGGCAACAGCTTTAGATCACCAGAGGGTAGATGGAGCAGGCAGAGGACATCCCCATGACGCTCCCCATCCTCAGAGAACAGAGCGTGGCCATGGTGGTGGTTGTCATCAGGGTCAGAGAGGTCATGGAGGTGGTCGTGGTCAGCTTCATGCTCTAGCGTTGCCAGCCCCAGGCGAGCCAGATGTCATCCGAGGTAACCTTTTCTTGTTTTCTACCTTGGTGTATGCCTTGTTTGATTCAGGAGCGACACACTCCTTTATATCCCCTACCCTTGTCCACGTTTTGGGACTTGAGGTAGAGAGGCTTCCAGTGCCCTTAGCGTTGACTACGCCAGTTGGAGGTCGAGCTAGCTTGTTTGAAGTATGTAGAGACTGTGAGCTAGTGTTGGGGCAACACCGCTCTTGGGGAGATTTCCTATGTTTGCGAATACAACCATATGATGTCATTCTTGGCATGGATTGGTTGTATTCGGTGCAGGCTCTTGTGGATTGCTACAGGAAGAAGGCCATTTTCTTTGATGAAGATGGAGAGAAAGTGGTGTTTGTTGGTGAGAGAGATCCTCGGATGAGTCATAGACGAGTTTCATCCTTATCATCCATGATGGCTGGTATGATGCTGAGTTCTTCAGAGGTTCAACAACTGGCATTTCTTAGGGTCGTAGAAGAGTACCCTGATGTCTTTCCAGAAGAGGTTGTATCCTTACCCCCTCGACGAGAGATCGAGTTTGGGATCGAGCTACAGCCAGGAGTGTCTCCTATCTCTATGTCTCCGTATAGGATGGCCCCTTCTGAGTTACGAGAGCTACGTATACAGCTCGATGGTCTGTTGCAGTGTGGTTTTGTTCGGCCAAGTGTGTCACCTTGGGGTGCACCAGTTTTTTTTGTGAAAAAGGCTGATGGCAGTTTGCGGTTGTGCGTCGATTATCGTCACTTAAACAAAGTGACAATAAAGAACCACTATCCTCTCCCACGGATTGATGACCTATTCAATCAACTGAAGGGTGCAATTTGGTTTTCAATGATCGACTTGCGGTCAGGATATCATCAGATGCGTGTAAAGGATGAGGATATCCCGAAGACTGCTTTCCGCTGTCGTCATGGGCATTATGAGTTTGTTGTAATGCCATTCGGCATGACAAATGCTCCAGCTGTTTTCATGGGGTTGATGAATGCTGTGTTCCGTGAATTCCTAGACAAGTTTGTTGTGGTTTTCATCGACGACATCCTTGTATACTCCACATCTGAAGAGGAGCATGCAGAGCATCTACGAGCCGTTTTGGGAGTTCTTCGCCAACATCGGTTGTTTGGGAAGTCGTCCAAGTGTGAGTTCTGGGCTCGAGAAGTTCGTTTCTTGGGACATGTTGTGTCCTAACAGGGAGTAGCTGTGGATCCTTCTAAGATAGAAGCAGTGGTGTCTTGGCCAGCCCCCAAGACCGTGTCAGAGGTGCGAAGTTTCCTTGGTCTCACAGGCTATTACAGGAGGTTTGTGGCTAATTTCTCCCGAGTTGCGAATCCTCTGACAGCTTTGACAAGGAAGGATCAAGCGTTCATATGGACTGATCAGTGTCAGACAGCTTTCGAGTATCTAAAGGAGAAGATGGTAAGTGCTCCAGTCCTTTGTCTTCCAGTGGAGGGAGTCCAGTTTGATGTTTTCTGTGATGCTTCACATCTGGGGCTAGGCTGTGTTCTCATGCAGCAGAGGTCCGTTGTTTCTTATGGGTCTCGGCAGTTGCGTCCCCATGAACGCAACTATTCCACCCATGATCTTGAGTTGGCAGCTGTGGTGTTTTCTCTCAAGTTGTGGATACATTACCTCATTGGTGATCACATTGTGGTTTTCACCGATCATAAGAGTTTGAGGTATGTTTTCTCCCAACGTGACTTGAACTTGAGGCAGCGTCGGTGGATGGAGTTCTTGCAGGAATACGACTTTGAAATATCGTATACACCGGGAAAAGGGAACGTTGTAGCTGATGCACTAAGCCGAAAGACACGTAATGATGTTGTGCGTGAATCTGGTGATTCCTGGAGAGTGATGGAAGAGCTATCCGCTTTGCATCTTGATATGGGAGAAGTTGGGGGAAGAGGTTGTCTTTTCCAGATGACGGTGCAGTCATCCCTGATGCAGAAGGTGGAAGAGTCTCAGTTGGGTGATCTAGAGGTGGAAGTTTGGAGAGACAGAGTTGTTTGTGGGGAGGCCCCTGATGGTTGGTCGGAGGATGAACAACACCGAGTGTTGTATCATGGCAGGCTTTTTGTTCCCTTGGCGATGCATGAGATGGTTCTTCGAGAGTTCCATAGTTCACCCTTGGCAGTACATCCTGGTGTGACGAAGATGTACCGATCCTTGAGGAGTCAGTTTTGGTGGCCTGGGCTGAAGCGTACAGTTGCAGAATGTGTGTCTCAATGTTTAGTCTGCCATAAGGTGAAGGCCGAACACCGTGTTCCTGGTGGTCTTCTCCAGCACTTAGAGATCCCTCAGTGGAAGTGGGAGTACATCTCAATGGACTTTGTTATAGGTTTACCTCGAGCTCCGGGAGGACATGATGCTATATGGGTGGTAGTGGATCGTTTAACTAAATCGTCCCACTTCATAGCAATCAAGGAGTCGAGCTCAGTGGAGGTTTTGTTGAGGCAGTATCTGGAGGAGGTGGTGAGGCTTCACGGAGTTCCTAAGACGATCATTTCTGATCGAGATCCTCGTTTTACCTCTAGGGTGTGGAGAGGTCTCCAGCATGCTTTTGGCTCTCAACTATGCCTTAGCACTGCTTTTCATCCTCAAACGGATGGTCAGACAGAGCGAACAATCCAGACTCTTGAAGACATGTTGCGCTCTTGTGTTCTTGATTTTGGAGGTTCATGGACGAAGCACTTACCTTTGGTAGAGTTCGCATACAATAATAGTTTTCACTCTACCATCGGCATGGCACCGTTTGAAGCCTTGTATGGTCGGCCATGACGTTCTCCGTTGTGCTGGACTGGGGTCGGAGAGTCAGCAATTCTCGGACCAGAACTAGTGCAGAATACAACAGAGATGGTTCAGGTGATTCGTGAGAGGATGAAGACAGCACAAGATCGTCAGAAATCATATGCTGATCAAAGAAGGAGACCGTTAGAGTTTAATGTTGGGGATCATGTGTTTCTGATGGTGACTCCCCGTCGTGGGCAGCGAAGGTTTGGTCGTGGAAGTAAGCATTCTCCACAGTTTGTTGGGACTTTCGAGGTTTTGGCTCATGTTGGAGCTGTGGCGTATTGAGTAGCACTTCCCCCTCATATGAGTCAGATACATGATGTTTTCCATGTATCACAGCTCCGTCGTTATCTTCATGATGAATCTCATGTTATCGATTGGGGAGAGATCGATATTGATGATGATGCAACCTTCGAGGAGCGACCTGTGGAGAACCAAGACCACAAGGAGAAGGTGTTGTGTGGGCGTTCTATCCCCTTAGTTCGTGTCTTGTGGAGACACGGTGGCATGGAGGAGACTACCTGGGAGCGTGAGTCACAGATGCGTGCTCAGTACCTAGAGTTGTTTAATGTTTAACTTCTTTCATGTAATGATGCTTCCTCTCTGGTTAGACCTTTCATGTTTTATTTATGTACCTTTGATGTGATGTTGTGAATGAATTATTTGGGTATGGATTGTTTGTTCCCGGATGTCAGAGTTTTGTTCCAGCTTTCGAACAACTCATGGTGGTTTTCCCCTGAGAGGTATCTTATGGGGTGGTCGTTTGGACCCCTCTTTTCTTCTGGGTTGGTTTTTAATTCTCGAGGACGAGAATGTTTTGAGAGGTATCTAATGTAATGGCCCGGACCTCTCTGGTCCATTACTTTGTGAAATGTTGGTGTTGGAGGTGTTCTGGGAGTTCAAGAGGACTTATCCCCAACACTTTGCCAATTTTTCCAGTTTTGTGAATAGTGTTTCCAGTTTTATGAAAAGTAACAGATCGGTAGCACAGATCAGTAGCATAGATCGGTAGAACAGATCAGTAGCACAGATCGGTAGCACAGATCAGTAGCACAGATCGGTAGCACAGATTGGTAGCACAGATCGGTAGGACAGATCAGTAGCACAGATCGGTAGGACAGATCAGTAGCACAGATCGGTAGCACAGATCAGTAGCACAGATCGGTAGCACAGATCCGTAGCACAGATCCGTAGCACAGATCGGTAGCACAGATCGGTAGCACAGATCGGTAGCACAGATCAGTAGGTGTACAGTAACTGTAGGTGAACAGTGTTTCCAGACTCCTACAAATTTGCCTCTTTTGACGTTTCCTTTGATGTAAAAAGCATTTAAAGCCTTATTTTAAGGGCTCTTAAGGCCGTTTAAAATTCCATAAATCCTATATTAATTATTCCTAAGGCTTGGAATGTTTTACTTGGTCAAACCGCGTGGGTTAATGCGATCCGTTTTTTTAATGGAGAATTAACCGGATCTTAAACTGTCGCCCCATTTAATCTTAAAAAGGGATAAGATATCGTTCTCCATTGTTCTTTCTCTTTGTTCTTGGCTAAGAGGCGCTAGAACCTTTCAATCCTTTCCGTAGGAGTTGCACAATCAACCTTTACTCCTGGGATCAGTTTCGCTCTGTTGGATGCAACCGAACCGTGTCGATCAATCTTCGATATAAGCATCCTCCGGTGGATGCAGTTGTCACGAGGGGAGGATCGTGACCTGTTGTGTGGATAAAGGACGTCAAGAACTCTTCGAGGTAGGGGATTCATGGCTTCTCTAATTGTATATGTGCAATCGTAGATTTAGCATGATTTATTCCTTTGGATCACAATGAAATTGACCTAATTAAATACTTGAACCGGATTAAAAGAATTGCTTGATCGCATGTTGTTGCTTTATACCGTGATAACGGTTTGCCTCGTGTTTTCCTAGATATAGTGATGTCTATGTTTCTTTGTTTCATTGTTCGTTCATGATAGAAATTGATAACGAACGTAAAGACAGAATTAATTGATGATTAATTGGCTAAAGATAAAGAGGCATGTAAATTAATCTGGTTATTGTCGTTGATGTAGTTCTAATTTGAGGATAATCAAATTAGGGAAGTAAGCATGTTTGTTTAATTGTGATAGCTTACTGATTAGGTATCCATGATTGGAACCTACGAATAACAAATCTGTTAATTCAATATGGATTAGAGAACAGATTATGTGGGAATTTCTAAAAGGGTTCTGAGTTACCCTCTTGTTTGTTAAAGGGTCAAGATCCCATGTTGTGATGTTTGGTTTCCTGCTGCTTGTGATTTGATGTGAGCTTGGATGGCTGTTGTGATATGTGGAGGCATGGAGGCCTTGTGGTTATGGCAGCAGATGACGCCTAGAGTGGCGAGATGCATCAGTTTATGCATGTGGGTGTCGGGGAGGACACCAGGGGTGATGGAATGGGATGGATGTGGTTGCTGGTTACCTACGGTTTTCTTGAATGTTAATTTGCTTTACTTTTCCCCACTGCTCAAGGTAGCTGGTCTTGCTTACCCTCTTTCCGAAGGAGGCGAAGACACGCGGGGTATGCCACGTGCTTTCCGTGTTTAGCCTCTCGATGGAGGATGGGTCTATGCTCTTTCTATAGGCGGAAAAGACTCGACGGGTAGTATATCTACTCACCGTGTTGAGACTCCTTTGTGTTTAGAAGCATAGGATGTTTTTCTAGAATGCCTGGGAATGTTGAAAAGTAATTCTATAATGAATGTTTGATTAAATGGTGAAAATCCACGGGGATGGAGATGCTGGAATTTAAAGGTGATGTGAATCTTAAAAAGGAGCAGTTGTTTTTGAATGTGATTCCATTTCATTTTAATGTGGAATTGTTCATTCTTAATTAATGTTTAAAGAATTAGTTAATGTACAGTGGAACTGATAAATGAGAATGGAGTAATCTAATAAATCTATTCTTTGTTTGTGTGCTTATAGGATACCTAGTCTTAGAAGTAGCAGCCTGGAGTCTGAGAGACGTTAGCTGCAGTTGTATCTAAGACTAGGTAATGCCCATAGTGTGGATGTGATTTACTTATATATTCTGTAATTTTTGTGTTTCTATACGCTACTCCACCCTGTCGGTAAGGGAAACTGACACCCCGGGGATTCTGAGACCTGGGGGGGTGTTTTCCCCTACATTCTGATGGGAGGTTGAATGGCTGACTACCCCCTTTGGCCCCGCTCTCTTCTCTTGGTAGATACTTGTGCCATGAGGCACAGTGTTTAGTTACCCCATATATGTGTGTAGAGGGCAGTAATGGATTGTGGTTATTCACACACATATATTCTGGATATAGTATCCTACGGACTACTATAGGTGTAACGTGTATAGGCTATGATGGCTTGAGGATCCTTACTCGGAGTATGGGCTGTAATGGCTTGAGGTATTATACCCGACGTATGATACACGTTATGCGAGCTGTGGTGGCTCCCGGAAACTACCTGGTTACTTTGGTTGTGAGGATGGTGTGGTGATTATCCTAGGTGTCTGCGGGCAAGCCTATGTGGTGCACGAGGTGCAGATTGTGGAGATTAGCCCAGGTGTCTGCGGGAAATCCTTGGAGAGAGATGCATAGGACATATGTCGTTGGGGCAAAGCGGCAAACCAGTGGGGAAGTAGTAGCGGGGTACCCTTGATATTCTTTACTATATGCTATATTCTTGTATGCGTTACTCGGTGATATTATTTACTATATGCTATATTCTTGTATGCGTTACTTGGTGAGAGTATCCATGGTGAGGTTGGGAACATAGTATACCTGTTTAGGTGACGAGTTAGTTTCACTTGTTGTTCACTGAGCTTTAGCATGATTTCTTTACTTTTGCACGAGAGGCTTGGGGAGGATCCTACTGAGTATACTGTTATACTCACCCTATGTATATATAAACTGTTTTTCAGGTCACTTGGAGCAGGTTGGAGATCAATATGGTTACTACTAGCTTGCGATTGGAGGAGGAGCTGTTCGGGCTTGTGGTCGCTGCCGTTTTACTTTCTTTTGGGTACTTTTAGTTTCCCCTTTCAGTTGTAGTACTTTTTCATGACATTTCATATACGTACTTGGGTTTCTTTTATATTTCAGTTCTGAGTTGGAGTTGGTTGGAGTCTATTCTATCTCTCTCTTCTGCATGTGTTCTCTTAGAGGGAAATGCCTCCCATTTGTATGTTATTATACCCTCGGTGCTAGTCGCCAACCCGGGGCCTACTGGAGGCGGGACTCGGGGGTCATTATCTCCCTTTTCACATTGCCGGCCCAGGAGGGGTACACTTTGTGGGGAGGGGGTCGTAACATTGACCATGTCTGAATGGGTCATTGTTCTATCATATAAATAATGATAATAATTAGAAAATTTTTATTTTTAAACATCAATTATACTTTTAAATCCAACCATGTGTAATGGTTGTAAAAAATGGACAACTTTAAAATCATAGAGATGATAGGTTGTATGAACGCATAAACAATGTTTCCATTTTTCAAAAATCATTATGAAAATAAGATAATTATTATTTTAACATTAAAAAATAACCATTATACCATAAATATAATATTATTTCTCCAAATAAATTTATATATATCATTCATGTGATGTTCTATTGAAAAAAATATAACATTTCTTCATAGAGGTCATAGTCCACATGTATACATGAATTAATTAATCAAATTTAAATGAATGGAATGGTAAGAAAATATAATATATATTATCTTTCAAAAATTATAAATATTTCATTATTAAAATATCGAAAAATTAAATCCATCATCATGAACATCCTTGTGAGTTGATGGTGGAAAAAAATTAAATCGTTTCATGAGGCAGTAGTGTTTTATATGAGGTTGAAATATTTTCATGAAATATAATTTAGAAAAAAATTTAGGTGATTTTAACTTGTATCATTTAAGTTTAACTTCTCGTAAATCTATTTTCAACTTAAGCATGGTAAAAGTATTTTTAAATTTATCATTATTTATTGTGACCAAAAAATAATATTTCTATAATATATATTATAAATTATCATAATTAAATATGTTAAATCCATTTTAAAATTTTAAATTCACATAATTGAAAGAATTTAAATTTCAATAAAACCAATAGACGAGATAAAAAAAGGTGTTTTTTCAAGAAATGCATTTTTCATGCACAAGATGATCTTATATTGACTTTATGACTAGTAATAATCATTATATGAATTTAAATTCATATTTATATATATATATAATCTATTAATTAAATTTGAATAATTCCCCTTCTGGGGTTATTTTAATTAATTAAAATAGAGAAACATTATGCATTTTAAACAACTTTTAAACTAAAGTGTTATTAAACATAAAAATAAACTTATTGTAAAATATAATATAAAGATGATAAAAACATAATTAATCAAATATAATATAAATAATTAATAATTATGTAACTTGAAATCAAATTAAAATAATAATTGAACATCAAATTTACAAAAAATATTGAATTTAATTTAGAGTATTACAAAAATCAGTATTTTACACTATTCATTAAGAAATAAATATTTTTTGAAAATTAAAAAAATCCCCCCTATATTAATTTTAATATGATGTTTTAAAAAATTAGATTAATTTTATAAATTATATTTTATAAATTTTCTTGAAATTAACTATAAAATTTTCTCAAAAAGGAAAAACAAATTTGATAAATAAAATTATCTTACTAAAAAATGATAGATTATTTTCTCTGACTTTATCAATATATTTATATTGAGTAGGAAAGTTATATATATATATATATATATCATAAAGTTTTTAATCCAACTACTTCCTTTCAATTTAACATCAAGTTTATAACAATCAAATATTTCATGGGTCGTTTAAGCTCAGTGTTATGTGTCGTATATGCTATCAAATATAATATTTTTATTTTAAAATATTATGTCATAACATTAAATATATGTACACCATACAAAAATATAAACCCAAGTTATTCATAAGTCTATCCACTACCCAAATGTATCATCTAGATACATACCCTTAAAAATATTCCTTTGTGATATGTGAGATCTAACCTTAGGCCATTAATAATTTATCTCACCCTCAAATACACTTTCTATGTCTATAACACATTATTAGTAAATCCAACCCATAACAACATTGTTTATGAGGTGATCCTAAAATTTCCCAACTGTAATAAAATATTTCTTCCTAACCTTGATGAATCCACTTAATTTATCTTATAAATTAAACCCTCATTAGTCCATATTCAGGTATCCCTAACACAATTCCCCATATATACATGAAAAATAGCACATAAAACACATGATATATGAATTTATATATAAAGTAACACCTATAATATATTTATTGGTGTTAACAAATTTTTAATCATTAGTTTATTTTTCTCTTATTCACTGAAAATAAAAATATCATAATATCAGATAAAAATTCCATATTTAGGGGTTTCTTCTTAAAAATATATGATATGGAAAAAATAATATATGGAACCATGTTTCTTAACATATACTCATTGTGAGTAGTCTATATCCACAGATAACAAGTTGATCAAGAAAGGGATCCAAATCCGGGAGAAGGAGAAAGATTAGGGATAGGGAGGGAAAAGAGAGGGAATAATCCCTTGGTCTCTATGGCTTAAACCAAAGAAGGTAGGGGTTTATTAAATTTTTAATAAAAATTTAATCAAATTAAAAATAAAAAAAAATGTTAGTAGGATAATAATCTCATGATATCCCTCTATTGAAATTTTAGAAGGATAATAGAACCATGGTGGATTGCCACTAGGATTTTACTAGCATGGAAGTGGGTACTATTCTACTTCTAACCCCAAAAAATTCTAATCACACCCCGTTATCCATTTTTTGGAACATGATATAAATAATTTAAAGTTTTTTACACCATGAACCCAGAAACTCATTTTAGATCTTTTCAACTCACTCCCCTACCTCAAATATTTTTTTTCACACTCCAAACTTGTTCAACTAGCCCCACCTCCCATCCAGATTTTAAAATTCATATTTTCCCAAGATAAAATCCAATTATTATTTAAAAAAATTCATAATTACCTCAACCTTTAATAACATGGGCTATTAAAAACTCCCCATGATATGGATTTTTTCCCCAAGAAGAATCTGTTCATATATACAAATTTCTTGTCCATCTATTGAAATATAAGGTAATAACTGGTTCATGATTAAAAATTATATATGGTCCTTCTAACCATGAAACAAATATAGAAAAAATATATTATCTTAAAATATCCCACACTGATCAATAATAATCATATTTTGTTTTTCAAATGATATATCTAACATCAATTCCAACTCATCATGCTTGATTTTGTAAAAAACATCAATTCCCATTAGCATCCAAGAATTTTCCTTTAGAAAATATTCATTTTTGAAGTGTATATAAACATCATAAAGTTATATTTTAGGGTCACCTTAGTAATTTTTTTTAAACATCATAATTTATCCTTTAAATTATACCTTAAATGTAATAAAAAATTCATAGTAGTGTTTGGGGGAAATAAATCAATAACTTACACCAAAACAAAATTGTGATCATAAATTAAGAAATTCATCCTATTATTACCAGTAAATATACATATATTATTGAAAAATAAAAAAATATCTTTAATTCTGAAATAAAAAACACCAAATGAAATTTAGAATAATAATGAAATGAAAAAGTCGAAAAAATTAATTTTTTAGACTATTTTTCTATAATACTAAATGTAGAAACTTAAAAAAATACAAAATACAAAATTCATTAATTATCATCTTTAAAAATACAAAATAATAGCCGACTTCTAATTTTTTTTATAAAATTTCCCTTTTTTAAAAAAATTGATTGAAAAAAATTAAATCAATGATAAAAACTGAAAAATAAAATAATATTGTTTTCCAATGACTACTATAAGAATATAACATGAAAACATATTGATTTTATCTCAAATAATTAAATAAAGCTAGTTCATTTTTAAGAATAATATAATTTTTATGTTTTACAACACTTGATGAAACTTAAAATTATATGTCATTCTCATAGTTTTTATAAATTTTATTAATAAAATCAATAAGATGAATCATAATATTTATTCTATCAAATCCAAAACTCAATCCACCAATAATATCATCATTCAAATATGATTTCATAAAAACCCTATATATATACCCATACTAATGATTACTTTGTAAATTTTTAATAGATAAATATATAAATTATAGAACCAAAATAATATGGACCCTCCACATATTCATATTATATTCTTTTAAAATACATTTCTTTGTCACTCTACCCTTATCATTTTGACTACACATGGTTGAAATCCCATCCTATATATCTTATCTACAAAAAAATTGTCAAATACTTATTAACACCTTCACATATAATTTAATGATACACTTTAATTTCACTAGTAAATTGAAAAAAAAAGTAAATATCATTGTAGTTTTTGTAAAAATACTAGCAATGTTTTATCCATTTACCAAAATTTAATATCATGGATTGAATTACTAAAAAACACTTTTAGTTTATTTAAAACAATCACATCTAAAAAATCTATATTAAATTTATTATACTTGATGAACACATTATGAATATTTTAATCACTATCCAACATCAATTAATATTTTTTATCAATGGAATAAAATAAAATAAAACGTGAAATAGAATGTCACCTTTTGAGTAATAATTTTTAACTAAGTCATATTATCTATGAAAACTCCTCAACATAAACAACCACTATAACACAAAATAACATTATAAAACCAAAAAACATATTCTTCGTTTATAGCACGTGTCCTTTTTGAAAATAAAAACTAAATTTATTGTGTTAATATTTTACAATATAAAACATTTTTTATAAAACAAAATCAACAAAAACATAAAAAAATGAAAAAAAAAACAAAATCAATTAAAAATAAAAAACTACTTCAATTTAAAAAAATAAAAATGGAACATCACTTCAAAAAATATAAATAAATAAAAAAACACTTAATTATTTTACAATATAATATATTTACTATGATTAAAAAAATCAATATTCAGTAAAACCCAAAAATAAAATCATAAAAAGAACAACTATAAAAATCATTCTAAGAACACAAAAAACAACTACAATAACTTAGAAAATATTATTTTGACATAACAATAGTTTTGTCTTAGTAAATAAAATGTAAGCTTAATTTTTATTTCTTACAAAATAAAAGACATTTTTTGGGACCCAAACAATTGATTAAAAAATGATTTTTATCACTAAAAAAATAATATTAATCTATGAAAACCACAAGTGGGATAACTTCTTTTATGAATGGCTTCAATAATTGAATCATGGTCCCAACACCTTGAGGTATTTTTATTATAGTTTGGTGGATTCCTAAATAGTTTAAATTCATTTTTTATGCTTTTAAACAAATATTTATGGTTTTATAAACATGTATTTTGTTTTTTTAACTATTGGTTTGGGATTTTTGAACTTCTCACATGTATTGGGTTCCCAATTAACCCTAAAATTATAAATACCCAAGAAAAAACATTCTATAATCCTATGTTTTAATACAATGTTGAATTTTCTTACATTAACAATGATCATTATGTTTTATATTTTTATATAATCAGGTCATAAATCATACATAATTTTGTCATAAATCATAAGTGGATAATTATTATCAATATTCATTTTTTCCAAAATATAAAACTTATAAAGTGAAACATGTTTTCCTTTCATGAAAAATCTTCATGAATTTTAACTTTACTTCTTCTTTGTTTCTGTATATCCTTAATCCATGTGATAAATATTTTATAAATGTAGGATGAAAAAAATCGCTGTAAGGGACATAAAAATAGGAAAACTTTTAGTCTAGTGATAAACATAAAAACCAATGAAATACTTACCTTTATCAAATTATTCTTTTAGTGTATGAAATAAATCATTTCCACATAAAAAAACTTATTGATAAAATAAAAACTTTAATACCCCTAGTAAATATTGGAAAATATTTTTAGATAACTTTGAGCATCATATTCATAACCCATTTCAGACCCATCTTATAAATAACTAAACCACAGTTAATTGCATAAGAGAAACTACACTAGATAGATCCCTCTTTCTAGTCTTTGAAGACATGAAATATAACCCAATGCATTTGAGAGCTATAATTGGGATCACCCATCATAAAACCTATATTGGTATCACATGTCTTAATGAGGTATAATGTGGCTCTACCCATCATATAAGATATATCATGATCACCCATTTTCATATATAATTCTCTAGTACCGTACCATGAATAAAAAAATTATTTCGTACTTTTTCAATATAAAATACTTAAAAAACTCTTTTGAAACCATATTCAAAACAATTTTAGATATTGAAATACCCTTGACATTAAAAACTCAATTTCAAATATAAAATGCCCAAATGAAATGAAAATAGGTTCTTTCTTTAAATAAAACATCAAATATTATTAATGAATCAAAAAATAAAATAACAGTTACGGTAGCAGTAAAATTAGTTATCATTCAATACATTAAAATATAACATTCCTTTGTCATTAAAAAATAAAGGAAAACCTTCCTTAAAAATATGAAGTTTTAAAACCTTTGAAATAAATCAAAATGTGACATAAAATGACAATTATAATTATTTTATTTCTAAATAAATAAGGTAATAATGTGTTTTATAAAATATAGACATTAAAGAAAAATAATTGGCAGGGAAACTTTAAAAGAGTATTTTCAAAAGAAATTCTCTTATCTTGAGTCAGACTCATCATATAAATTCATTATATTCCTGAATAATAAATTTAAGTTTATTATTTAATTTTTTAAGAACAATTTCATGTTTTTTTTATTCATTTGATTTCTTTTTTATAGTAAATTAATTAATCAATTAAATTATCATCTTGCATTTTGATGATATTCGGCACATATGTCCAAAAAGAATTTGGTAGGTTGAATATGGTTAAAGTGATCATTATTTAAAAACTTATAGAATAATAATAACTAGTACTCCACCCATGCTATGCACAACACTATAAAATAATTCTTATTATTAACTATAGATTACTATTTATAAAACATAATAGTTTATTATCTGTCTTCTTAAGAGTACTCTTTGTAATAGATGCGAAGAAATAGTAACATTTAATGTATTTTAGTCACAAATAAGTGGTGAAAAATTATGAATTATAAGTGAATCTATTAAGAAGACATCAATATAAATTTTTAAATTAAGATACATCAATTGTAATGTGAAACCATTTGGAATAGTCAGGGATGTAAACCTGAATTCAATATAAACTGCATTTAAGAAAACAATATTGCATACTATGAAAGACAAAGTTGAAGAGGAGTTTCTTAAGGAATATTTTATGTAATAAAAAACTGAGATGTGATGAGGAATAATTATAATACAAGAAAAAATTATTGTCCACAAACAGAGATGTTGTGATGTTTAGACATGTAGTAATTTTCTAGCAAGTAGAAGATGTTCCCAATTCATTTCATCTTTTCCACACCAATATAAGATTGGTTGGAATATTCCTTTTCTAACACATCATAAGAGTACCTGAATATGTAGCATAAGAATACAACATAATAATATATACAACATAACTATACAACATAAGAATACCTGAATATGCAGAATTAAGTATTAATGTCACCAAGAAATGGACATGAATGAAATATCACATTCAAATGGACATAAAGCACACAACAGAATTTTATACATCATAATATATAAATATACATGAATTAAAAGAGCATTAAAAGTATTATCCTCCATCCTCATCTCCCCCCCACTTGGCCAACCTTTTCCCCCATCACCCTCTCCCCCTGCCATAATCCTCATCTCCCCTCCCCTCCCCTCCATCCTGCCCAGCCCTTCCCCTCCCCTCCATCCAGCCTATCCCCTCCCCTCCCCTCCCCCCTGTCCAACATTTTCCCCCAGCAGCCCCCCAGCCCCTCCTCTCCCCTCCCCTCCCCTCCCCTTTATCCTGCCCAGCCCCAGCCCCTCCCCTCCCCTCCCCTCTACCCAACATTTTCCCCCAGCAGCCCCCTCCCCACTGCCATCACCCTCCCCTCCCCTATCTTCCCCTCCAACCTTCCCCTCCCCTCCCCTCCCCCCTGCCCAACATTTTTCCCCAGCAGCCCCCTCTTCCCTGCCCCTCCTCTCCCATTCCCTCCCCTCCATCCTGCCCAGCCCCTCCCCTCCCCTCCCATCCAACATGCCCAGCCCCAGCCCCTCCCCTCCCCCCTTCCCAACAATTTCCCCCAGTAGCCCCCCTGGACAACCTTTTCCCCCAGCACCCCTCCCCCTGCCATAATCCTCCCCTCCCCTCCCCTCCACTCCCCTCCATCCTGCCCCTCCCATCCCCTCCCCCTACCCAATATTTTCCCCCAGCAGCCCCCTCCCCCTGCCCCTCCTCTCCCCTCCCCTCCATCCTGCCCAGCCACAGCCCCTCTCCTCCCCCTGCCCAACATTTTCCCCCAGCAGCCCCCTCCCCCCTGCCATCACCCTCCCCTCCCCTCCCATCCAACCTTCCCGTCCCCTCCCCTCCCCCCTGCCCAACATTTTCCCCCAGCAGTCCCCTCCCCCTGCCTCCCCCCTCCCCTATCCTCCCCTCCCCTCCCCTCCCCTCCTTCCTGCCCAGCCTTAGCCCCTCCCCTCCCCCCCCCTACCCAACATTTTCTCCCAACAGCCCCTCCCCCCTGCCATCACCCTCCCCTCCCCTCCCCTCCAACCTACCCCTCCCCTCCCCTCCCCCTTTCCCAACATTTTCCCCTAGCAGCCCCCTCCCCCTGCCCCATCCCTTCATCCTGCCCAACCCCTCCCCTCCCCTCCCCTCCAACATGCCCATCCCCTACCCCTCCCCTCCAGCCTGCCCAAAAATTTCCCCCAGCAGCCCCCTCCCCCTGCCATCCCCCTCCCTTCCCCTCCCCTCCCCTCCAGCCTGCCCAGCCCCAGCCCCTCCCCTCCCCTCCCCCCTTCCCAACCTTTTCCCCCAGCATCCCCTACCTCCTGCCATCATCCCCCCCTCCCCTCCCCTCCCCTCCAACCTTCCCAGACCCTCCCCTCCCCTCCCCTCCCCTCCCCTCCAACCTTCCCATCCCCTGCCTATATGCTAGAATGTTTAGATTACCAAAAAATGGGTGAAAATTTTAAAAGAAACTAATGTTTTTAAGAGAAGATGGTGTTCAATTTGGAGACAGACCCCTTTAATCATTTCAGGTTTGTAATCACTTGACATGTTAAAAATAATATACAATAAAAAGTGAAACACATTATAGATAATAAAGATAGCATGTTGGTTAAAATATAAAGATTTAAACATCCAAAATGAATTGAAGTAGATGTTCAATTCTCATGTATTCTTCCAAAGAATATCAACTAAACCTACAATATAAAAGTCACTGCATGAATATGATTATCTTTCTATGGGAAATTTATGAATATAAATATAACAGTACACAATTATGAGAATATTTCAGTGAAATGTCACGCTACATAAAGATGAACTCTCTTACATACCATTTAAGAGAGACTTCTTCACGTACAATCAACTAAAACAATTCCATGTGTTGGGTCCTATTGGTGTGGGGACATCCCCTAGTAATCCAATTCTGCCGATCGAGATAATCAAAGTTGATATGAGACATGGTCGAGATACCAAATGAATAATCACCCCCCACACCAAAGCAATAATAAACTCTCATTGAACATTATTAGTTCACAAGAAACAGGTTTGATTACAGTAAAATTTTTATAATTTCATCCATATTCAAGATATTAAAAAATGTTAAACATGTATTTTCATATTAGAGAACACTATATAAAACAATGGTTAAACATGGATAGAAGATTATAAAATATGAATTTATCAGTCAATAATACCAGAGCTAATTGTACCCAAAAATCTGAAACTATCCTAAATGGTTTTTTGTGTCCTCCATCAATTTTCCATAATTGGAAGTTAAAATAAAGACAGGTCCTTACTCATGGTTTTAAGTGAAGAAAGATTTAATTAATTCATAATTGAAAGAAAAAAATGAAGCATTTAGAGATGAATGCTCACAGTTTAAGAGGAAAGTTGTCCTCTCTAGGCTCTAAATAATAATGAAGGCAACCTTAGCCAGTCTTGTTCTTTCTTCAGCTCCTTCTTATCCGAGAACATCCTTATGTCAGTGTCCCGGAAACCTATACCTGCAAGAAGAAAGGTAGGTCCTTGAGTCAACTAATGTTTTTGTACCAAGGATTTACAATACATTGAGTTGTTAAAGAAACCTAAAAAATTAGTGATGCTGCAAGGTGAAGGTTGTGTTTGGCAGAGTTAGTTCACCATTCATGGGCAGTAGAAGGATCGGTGACATTAATTGACCAAGGAATGAAAGTAAGGGAATTTTTTATTTCAGAAAAACCTAACCTATTTCCTAAGTCTGTAAGAAAATTTGTATGTGGTAAATTTCTAGGAGACTCCGAGAGTATGAAAAAATGGTTTAACGCAGGGAATAATTGGATACCAACATGTAACATAAAAAAGAAACTACATGAACTTGCAACGCATCACCTAGAAATTTCTATAATATATAGATGTCTTTTTAAAATATTACTTGGCTAATAAGACACCATAATTTGAAAATGAATTTATAGATAAGTGAAATGATATCACTACTGTTGTAGCAATGAGTTAGGTTTATTGAGAGGTAATTAATTTCAAACATGTTCTTTGAAGATCTTGTGGAATCCAAATACCAACTGGCAAGTGGAATTCGAAATCGAAGAAGTTAATTGCCTGGAAATTCGCTACAACAAAATGAAAGAACAGAGACTATAATTTTAACCTGTAGTTATAGATTAGTGAAATGATATAACTACTGCAGATGTAAGGAATTAGGCTTATGAACAGGTAATTAATCTCATACCTGTCCACTAAAGATGACGTGGAAGTGAATAACCAATTGGAAACTAGAATTCGAAACCCAAGAAGTTAATTGCCAGGAAGTTAGATACAGCAAACATAGAATATATAATTAATGTCATACCAGTAAATTATAAAAACAAAATTTGAAAATTGTTTCAAACATAACATGATAGAACATACATAGTAATATGAACCTTTAGTAATATAGAAATAAAACCATTTGAATATTGTAGATTCATGACTATAGGTTTCTGAAAAGGTAAATTGCATCATTCCTAAGGTGCAAAGCAGATGCCGGAGGTCAGAACCTACTGGAAACAAAATTTTGAAACCAAAAAAACTCAAGAACAGTCCACTGTAATCACAGGTAGTAGGGTGTTGGAAGATTGGATAAATAATTGAAACATAAAATATGAGAAATATGTGAAACCTACTGGGAACCGGTAATTTCAACACAGAAGCAGTAGGGGTTTTTGACACCCAGGAGAAGTAGGGGGTTGGTTCAACCTGTAATTGAAAAACAGCAGGTAGTAGGGGATGTGGACTTCCTATATAATTTATGGCCCCATAAAGATATAGGTTGAAAAAAATATATTGTTTGTGAACTAAATTTTGTAGAAGCTTTTGTTCTATCTTCTCAAACATATCAAACTTTATCAGATTTTTAACACAATCACTCATGTAAGTAAATTTGAATACAATCTACAAAATTAATCTCAAAATATATCTGCAATGTATCCAAAAAAATAAAAAAAAATACCAGTAAGTAGACATCTGAGAACAAACAAATAAAAAATCCAGTATGCATTTACACATAAAACCATGAAGTAAGCAAAGATAGGTTTCTACCAAAAAAATAATAAACTAATATTGAGTCTGGAAGATTGAAGGAGCATACATATGAAGAAGTGGTAGTCTGAATTTCTAGGTACTGAATTCATTTGATCCAATACCTTCCCATAAAAAACTATTTTTAGATGTAATTCCATCTCGTTAAATCAAAACAATCCACACATCAATACCCAGACAAAGAAAACATTGAGAATAATAGCGGGGAAATTACTAAAGCAGCAATAAAAAAAATACTGACCTTAGAATAGTTTTTTTGAAAAAAAATCAGATCAGGAGGATAGGGTTATAGGAGATATTTCAACAAAATCTGAACATTGGGAAAGAAATTAATGATGGACGTCCTATTTGAACCAATTCTGAGCTTCGAAGTAGAGGAATAGTTCGATTTAATTGGGTTGTCACTTCAGATGCCTTTGTATGTGTTTGGGTTCCAACAATGAAAAACATATGAAGCTGACGAAGGAGCCAAACTGGGCTTTGAAAACCAAAGCTGGGAATAGGCAAATATGTAGACCAAATCAGAGGTGACAAACATTGGAGCACTTTGAGGAGACAAAATTGACTGGGAAGTGTAGGAGTATGTGATGAAAACTATGAGCATGAGCGGTGCATGATGGGGGGATAATCGGGAAGGGGAGTGGAGAGGGGAATCAGGGAGGGGATAGAGAAACCTAAGAGATTTGGGGAGGATATTGAGAACCAGAGAGCGGGATAGGGGATTTGGGGAGGAGATTGAGAACCTGAGAGTGAGATAGGGGATTTGGGGAGGGGTTTTGGAGAGGGGAACGTGGTTCGACGAAAAATCCCGAGCTTGGGGGGGTAGCGTGTTTATTTTTTAGGGTTTGGAGTGGGGAATGGAGAAAGAGGGGTGACATGGAAGCATGGTAAGGTGACACAAAAGCAAGGGGAATCCATGTTTAGTTTAGATAGTATATGACATAATTATCATTTTTTTCAATAATTATACATATAAAACAAATCATGAATTATAGTTATGAAAAACGAACTACGTTATAATTCTCGAGACGGTAGGTCCTATGTATGCATGAGTAACATTTCCAATTTTAAACGATATTTATTAAAATAAGGAGAGTATTATTTAAAATTTTATTAATGATAATAATACTATAAATATCTTATTATTTATTTATATATACTTATATATATCATCCATGTGTGTGGTGATAAAGAACAAATCACATCGCTTTGTGGATGTGGTATTCCACGCGTATGCACGAATGACATTATCATTTATCGGTAAATGTAAATATAAGAAATTTAATGATAAATTAATGTTTAATAATTATTAATGTTTATTTAATAATATATATATATATATATTAAATTAATATTTAAAATCATCCATGAGAGGCAGTGATGGAAAAAGAATTACATCAGTTTGTGAGGCGGTAGTTCGCCATACCCATGAATGATTGTTTTGTTTCCCATTTTATAGAAG
The DNA here is from genome assembly GCA_963277665.1 of Viscum album. Lineage (NCBI taxonomy): Eukaryota > Viridiplantae > Streptophyta > Magnoliopsida > Santalales > Viscaceae > Viscum > Viscum album. The sequence continues at coordinate 789,920,950 of OY728137.1, forward strand.
AAGGAGATAGATATAGGTTATTCCGTTATCATAATATCATATAATTATATTAGATATAATTATATTATTATATTATCAAGTTTTAATAATATTTGAAGGATTTAGAAGAATAAATAAAATGAAGATGCATGATTAGTAATTATACCTCTTCTTCGGGAAACCTCTTAAAGATTACATAAAAAGACTTCCTAAGAATGGTTTCTAATCAAACCAATGAATATAAGAAATTTTGATAGATTTAAAGAAGGTATTTGGGTAGGTGTTGGATAAACCATAATGTTTTTTGAAGTGTGACTAAAAGTGTATCATATGATCCTTTTTACAAGATTGGGGAGAGACACTCTTATAATTTCTTAAACTCTGAAATTAATGTAAATTAATTTTCATATTAATAAGGCTAAAAATTTCTAATATTATAAAATAATATATTTTTTTCTGTAAATAATCTCATGAAATAAAAATTTTACAATTTTAGGTGATGTTTTCACCATTATCTTTTCGTTTTAAAACATGTTAACTCTTTTTGAAAATTACTATGACATTAATGTTTTTATTCATTTAGGGTCAAAAAAGTTACTATAAAAGAAAAAACTGCCCATAAATGGATTATGGTTGATATTATAAATTATATCTTATTTACTTGGATGATTATAATATTTATAAGAATTTTAAATCATTTGATAAAACATTATTTATTACAAAATATCATTAATGTCAATTTTGACAATATTCATTTAATTTAACATTAAAAAAATCATGAAAATGATGTAATTTAAATATAAAACTTTAACACACACCAAATATGTTATAATTATCGAAATAAATTTTATAAAAATAACTCATTCAAATTAAATTACTTTTAATATTTTTAAATTTATTTATTTTATTTTTATTTTAATTAAATAAATACTATGTACGTGTTACATAAACATTTAAGGTAATTATATAATTAATAATAATTATAAATAAATTAAAGTCATGAAAATAATTTCATTATTCTAAAAATATTAATAAATATTCATTTAAAAATTTCTTTATTACCATTGTGAATAGGTAAGAGATATTTAGATGTAAGAGGGTGACATTTTGCCTTTATCTTTTACCCAATAATTATAAAGGTCAAAATCATGACCAAGTTTCAATAAAAGGTCATATATTTGAATTTTTAATGAATATATATGAAATATACTCATATAAAAAATTTGATTTAACTATTACAGTTACATTTTAGTCCTTATCACATTATTTTTACCCTTAACTAACCTATTTTACCTTTACCGTTGTAATAAAATTTTATACAGTTACTTTTTGAAATGCCCAGAAATAAAAGGGATATATTTATTAAATAAGGCCCTCATTATTCCCAATATGTTATAACCATTTAAATATTCAATTAATATAAGTATAAGATTTTAATTTAAAATTAATCCCTTCAAATGTAATGAAATACAGTTCTTTAGAAAAATGCATTTTTCAAGAAATAGATGATCTTATATTAACTGAATGACGTGAAATAATAATTATATTAATATAAATTAATAATTTATAAATTTAATTTAAAATTTTCCTTATTAATAGTTATTATAAATAAGTAAAATGGATAATATTTATGCACTTAAAACAGTTTTTAGAAAAATGTGTTATTAGGCGTAAAAATAAACGTATATCAAAATCATGAAAATATCTCATTAAATTAAAATTAATTATATTATTCTAAATAAAACGTTTTTAAGTAATATTTAATACCAAATCCGTAATATAATTAGAATTTTAAATTACTTGATTTAATGTAAATAAATAAATTTATTTGAGAAATCCGTAATTTTTTCTATTCGTTGAATGATCAAATATTTCATAAAAATCCAAAAAAAATCATCCTAAGTTAATTTTTATTTGATGATATAAAATATTATTACCATTTTAAAAAATAATTTTTCTAAAATTATTAAATATTTATTATAATATTTTCTATTAAAAATAAATAAAAATCATTTTTGATGAAAATAAAATTTTGAAGAATAAAATAGATTCATTAAAAAAAATTGACTTATTATTTACTAATAATTTATAAATATATTTATATTGGTTGAGATATTTATATATTTTTCTTAAATTAGTTAATATTATTCATACCTACCAATTTAACATCTATGTCATTACGATCAAATTTAAATAATAATATTTCATGGTTTGTTTAACATTGGTGTTGTGTGTTGTATATGCTATCAAACATATATTTATTTTTAAAATATCAGGTTGTTACCAAAAGGTTCATTTCAAAAAGTAAAAAAATGGAAAGTATATAATGAAATTAAAAAATAATCAATATATAATATAAAATCTATATATGGAAAATAAGTTACATGTTTTAGTACATTTTGGTGCAACATAACAAATTTTTTTGTGATTTCTAAACTTATATAAGGATACAAATAATCAATAAAAATCATAAATAATATAATAATGTTCATATCAACAAATAATCAATCAAAATTTATTAAATTAAAAGGTATGATAAATAAAAAAATTTATTCATCCATTGAACTTGTGACATGTCCATCCATGTAAAAATGAAATATTATATATTAGATTTTGATAACAAAAAAAGTATTTTATAACACTAAATACTAAATAAATAAAAGATTAAGAAAGAAAAAAATTCAAAAAAAATCAATTAAAAAAAATTTAAAAATATATTATTTGCTTTATATTAATGAGAGAGATAAAATAAAAATATCAATAAATTATTTTCTAATTGAATATATGTTTTTTCATTCAAAAATTGATATAAATTAATATAAATAAGGACAAATGTAAAATAAAATTATAATAAACACAAAAATCAAACATAAAGCAATAAATATTTAAAATCAATATACAATAACTATTATATCTCTATAAAAAATAAAAAAATGTTTGTAAAATATTTTATTATAGAATATACATTTTGTGATACCAAACGAGTATATAAATTTAAAAATCATAATAACTAATAAAAATATTAATGGCCACACAAAATAATTATGCAATAAGAGTCGTTTTAAATCTACATAAAATAGAAATTTTATCTTTAAAAAACATTAATAGTTAAATTTAACTATTATAAAATAGAATAAATTTTATGGGACACTAAATTGATATACACATTATCAATAATTATTAAAAAACACAAATAAATAAATAAACAAGCATATAAAACCAACTTTTAATTATAATAATCCTAAATCAATATAGAACACATGTTTTCTCACTATAAAAATATTTAAAACATTGGATCCTCATCTTGGAACAAAATAAAAGGTTTGTTTAAATACAATACTTAAATACACATAGATAATAATAATTATTTTTCCCAAACAAAATATATGTTAACGTGAGTGTGGATCCCGATTTGATCTAGTTTTTACAATATATCATGACCTCAATTTTCTTGTCATTGACCTCAATGGTGAAGTTATAAGGGGTTATCTGTGGGTAGTTCCCATTTCTTAGAATGAAAGGGGCTTGATTATTGGAGGAGCTAAAAATGTTTTGGGGAATTTTCACCAGGGTTTCACACTAAATAAATGGAGAAAATATCATATAAGGGATGTTGGACTTAGTTCCCTAGAACCGAATGTCCTTATACTTTCAATTACTAAAATATAGATATCTTATCACATAATGATTATTCTACAATATTACATCAATATGATAATTTCCTTATAGTATTTTTTATATTAAAGGATTATAGTAATTACCTATTATAATAAGAACAAATAGATTCTTTGAAAATATTATTAAAATCGTATGTATTATAGTCTCGATACATTTATCTAATAGGACACATATTATATTTTCTTATCAGGTGTTAAGGGATTATAATCATTGAGAATTTTATCATAAAGTTTTCACTTGTTTATTTCTGTGGATGGATTTCATGAGGATGTACCAACTAATAAAACTTCCCCATGATTTTTGTGTCATTGTATATTTCTATTTTTGGTCCTATGTATTTATCCTTGGACTTCAGAACATTATTTGTGTATTTAATGACTCGAATACCTTGATAAAAAATGTAATACCATGGTGTATTTTACCATGCTGAAGTAACTTACATCATTTTCATTACAATTATTATGGCATTAATTGATTATACAAGATAATATTTTTCCCTTCTCACTTGAGGAAGAAGATATCTCTTTCCCTATGACTAAAATGGAAGTGTCTCGTAAAAATCCAAGTCCTTGGCAATTTAGAGATAAGTTCATTTAAAAAATAAAAGAAATGTAAATTGATCATATAGGGTGATTACACGAGTATTCATCCATTATCCTAAAATATTTACTGATAATGTGATTATATTACATAGTAGAGTTTGTATGAAGATTTTTATAGTTCCTACATTAGCTTCTTTTTATATGGGAGCACCAAACTATTTACAGGTTCTAATCATGGAATTTATCTAAGTTCACCTATTACTATTGGAAAATATGCCTTGCAGACCACACACTAAGTGTACCCAAAAACTCATTCAAATCTATTAAATTTAAATATAAGAATAAATTTAATATTTTCTATAGGGATATTTTTATTCAAAATAATTTTATCATAAAATTAAATCATCAAAAATTTTATTTTATAATATTTTATTTGAATTTAAACGTATATGTATTTATTAATTGACGAGTAAATAAATATATTATTTATTTACTCACATGTTTAGTGAATATAGTGAAATAAATATTTGAATCAAGTTAAGTGGGTATATATATATAAATACTTATTCACAACATTATTTATTATAATATTTAATATATCAGAAAAATATTTTATTATTTTAGGTTTGATAATCTTACGGGAGGAATTGGATTGAGTTAATGATCTTATAAATAGATTTCAATATCATTTAAGAAAAATTATTTTTGAAAGGATATTAGATCATTACTAGTAACAAACAATAATAAATATTATTATTTATGTATGGTAGCATTTTGAATGTATTTTATCATTTAAATTAATATATTTATTTTATAAATGAAATTTAAATATATTATATGCTACCATAAAATATTTTTTCCCTTTTATTATATTAATTTAAAGGTGACATGGGTTTTACTTTTCGTGTCCACTAAAATAATTTTTTATTATTATTATTTAAAGGAAAGTCAACATGAAGATTTAATTAGGATTAAATTAATAGAATAGAACTTATTTCTATTTTATTAATATTAAAATAATTTATAAAACCAATGGTTTCATAGAATTAACTTGTTATTCTCTAGTAACTGTATTGTCCAAAAAATTATTTTCTCAAGTTCTATAGAGAAAATAGAGATAATCTTCCTTCCATATGTTAGTATTTTAGAGATAAAATAAGAGATTCATTGTTTTGATCAATTCTTAATAAAATAAATCCATTATTCATATTGTGTTGGCACTTGGGGGATATATAAAATTATTTAGAGTTTCAATGTTTTGTTACTCTTTGATAATGAAATCAACACCAAGTGTCCAATTTCATATCCTTGATAGATTCTAAAGTAATTAATGTGTCAACATAATTGACGATCGATACTACGATGTCAACGATGAATGGGAATTCAATAAGAAATAAAATTATATTGGTATTTCTTTTATTAAATTAATTAATTATACATTATTCATGATGATCCTTTTAATGTTTTTTGGATGATTTCATCGGCCAGAGACATAAAATTTTTAAGCAAACATCATGTCCCACCACTTCCATCATACCCTAGAACCTTTCAAGTGGTATCAGAAAAGTTGCACAAATTCATAGATATTATTCTGACTTTATTTAATAAAATTAATATAAAGGGTCGAGTTCTGGTTCATGGTTCAAGACTGCATGTGAATCAGATTTTTCATTATGAATAAAATATCAAACAAGATTGAATTTATTATTCACATGAATGTATTTATTTTATTTTATTTGTTTACATATTTATTTAGTTTAACTAAAATAAAATAAATTATTTGAACATGTGTTTTAATATCATGAACTCATTTGTTATATATGTTTATTTATTTTATTAATTTTAAATAAATTATATTTATGATGTGTTTTATGAGATTAAAAAGGTATTTAATTTTCCATTAAGTTTAATGCATTTGTTATATATAAATGAACTTACATTTTATATGTTGTGAAGATGTGTATTTATATATATTTTAATAAAACTATAGATATATATTTATTTTTTTCTTAATATATAAAAAATTTTAAAAAATAAAACCCATTTTTGAGGGGGGGGGCATGTTGCCCCCATAATTTTGATCAAGGTTCCCCCCACTTTTTTATGGGATGTTAAAATTAATAAAAAATCAATTAAAAATAATATTTTGGGGTGAATACCTAACAGCTATCCCTCCCCTTTTAACATTTTATGTATATATAATATTATATTACATTTTAATTTATATATATATATATATTAAAATCATAATATTGGAAAATTAATTTTAAGGAGTTTTTAAGGGTCTTAAAGAGGAACCAAGTAAATAATTATTATTAATTTTTTAATTTATAAATTTTTAATGGTCATAAAAATGTATTATAAATCTATTTATAGGTCAATATTTATTTCATATGTATTAATCATGAGCTAAAACTAACTTGTGTATGTATGGTTACTTATTTATTTAATTTAATTATTGCAATGGTTTAATTTTTTATAATTATCTATTAATTATTTAAATAAGAGGTTTGGGAATATATCATCTCTCTTAAATACGTATAAGGTCTTATACATCCACTTTTAAATGTAATTTAATATAATACTACTTCCTAATTTCCTCTCACTAATGTGTGGGAATACACATATGTTATGACGGATCATATGATGGCATGATTAGAAACATGACGTGGCATCAAAATAAAAAATATAAATTCATGAGATAGTGGTGGATTGTTAAAATTTGATTCATAAAATGACTCAATTAAATCCCCTAGGGTCTCAGTTGATCCATTATATGATCAATGGATCAACAATTAGATTACCACCCATAATCAAGTCATATTTTCTTATTTCTTACACATGGTAAATTGTATTAAGAATTCATCTTAATATACAATCATATAGAATAAGTAAACATACATACATAGATAAAATAAAAAAATATAAGATTAATGATGTTTATTTTTCATGTTAAAGTTGTAAAAGAGATTATAAGACGAAAAATAGAATCGGATTTTACTTTTGAAATAAATAAATATAAAAAATCATAAATTATTTTATCAAACATTGTTAGTTATTTTTTTAAGTGTCACCTATATATTCATAATCATGTGGAGAGTAAAATAAGGAAATTACACATAAATTTAAAAATCATATCCACTTAAAATATCAAGTTATTGAAATTAAATTCATCACTTGTGTTAGAATACAAAAATAGTCATCGTACTAGGATATCCCTAATATGGGTACTTTGAGTAGTTTGTGAGTTCTAATAAAATTTTTGGGTCAGCTTTAGATAGTTAGTGTCATGAAAAGTTAACCTAGAATTATTGGAGTAACTTATATGTGATTGATAGAAAATAAATTGATTGGATTTTAGGATTGATGAGTCCAATCAAATGATCAAGGAGTTTTGAGTTCACCTGGTTGGAAAGATAAATCATTTTAAATACCTTTAAATAATTTGATAAGGTCTCTTTCTAGTATATGAGAAGGGATATGTCGATCATTTCTACTATGATATCCTAACAACAGGATAAGTTGAATATAATGGTGAGGGATATTTGGATTTGATAAAATAGTGGGATACGTAAGGATTCACTAAAACAAAATTTCATTTAATTATTAATTAAGATAAAGTATTAAATCTATGATTTTTTTGTAGATTATGAAAAATTAAACCACAAAATCCCTGTAATAATATCTAGAAAAAAGAAATGTCCCCCCTAGTAAAAATTTAATATAATTGTACAAGTTCTATCATATTGTACTACTATATGAAATGTCCTCCCTATTATAAGGGAGATTGTTAATACACTACACAAGTATAAATTAAAATATGGATATCTAGCTAGTGATCATGTACTCAAGATGATGAAGTAAATCAATCAATTACTGAATTTGGGATTTCATATAGACAATAAGTTATCTATAAGTCTCATTTTATCATCCTTATCACCAAGTTTTTCTATTTTCATTAAAATTTTATAATGAATGGTATAAATAAGTCATTAAAGAATAATTTGACCATAGTTATCCATGTTGGTAAGGATGTATAGTAATATTTCTCTTCAATCTTTATAGTGAATAAAGTAAAGTACAATGTTTAAAATCCAATAAAGAGTTTTAAGTTAGTGGTACCTTTATAAATTCCATCAAAGAATCAATATATTTTGAGGGAGAGAAATGAACAGGTGCATATTTGTTTCACATACAGAATGAATGGTCCCTGAAATATGAACTATAATGAATTAAATAACAATCAAGAGTAAGTTTATACTTCAAGTTTATTTATCGCTACGTGAAATATTTCTGTTTAGCTTCTTATGTATTAAATACAATATGTGGCTCACACATTTGTATCTAAATATAGGAATCAATGATTATTAGAAAAATTATTGGAGTGAAGAGGACCATCTAGTTTATGATGGGGCATTAATCTTATATAATCAATAGAAGAACAGAAATTCACATTAAAAAGTGTAAATATTCTCATTTTTTTAAATATTATTTTATATTGGTTGTAACAAAAACTTTATCCCAGTGTTGAGTTTAAGAAAAAATGAAATACTATTTAATGCTTAAAATGTTATGGTATGCAAAAATTAGTTAATATTTTAATTATACTTGAATCATAAATTTCCAATACCATATATTAATACTAAATATAAGATATAATACTCAAATAATACCCAGTTTTGGAAAGATAAATCTTGTTTAATTAAAAATATAAGTAAAATTCAAGGATATACCAATAAGGGTGTTTATATTATTTAGAGAAAAAAATCTTAATTATTCAATATTCTTTCTTATATGTTTTGAAGATAAATGATTTTTTTAACTAAAAGGTGATAACTCTAAAAAAAATAACTAGTTAAATAAATACATGTGAACTATTCCAAGTAGAAGATAGAAAAAAAATTCATGACCTTAATGAGATTATTTTAAGATATTTAAGTAATATTAAATTGAATAAGAGAATATGTTTGGTTAGAAGATAATAGATGCTTCTATTGGATGAAACAATGAATATCTTAACCAAGTATTCATCATCCTTAAAATATAGAGCGAAGTTATTCACAAAATCACATTCCTATTTATAAATCAAATCCATGGGGGTAGTAAAAGGATGTTTAACTATGGGTCTTATACATCTTTCAAATCTTCCATTTTTCTTTTTTATAAATGCTTAGGGAATAAAATCATTGAAACTAAACCATCTGTACAAAATATGGTGGTAAATAGGTTATCATATGAGTTATAGTATGTATGTATATATAAATTATCACATATATTTGTATAGTGATGAAAAATGTCAGTTAAGGTTATTAATAGAAACAAAATTCCATCACAAAATAAAAATTACATCTATGTGAATTATCCTTAAGCTATAAAGGTTATTAAATAAATTTATGTGATAGAAAATTTATAGAAAATTGAGAGACTGTATTTTTATAAGAGGGTTCACATATATATTTGAGATAGTGGGAAAATTTTCTAATTAAATTAAATTAAAGTAACAAGATAAAAAAAAGTTTACATAGAAACATAAACCATATATACCTAAGTGGTATAAGTTGTTTCAAAGAAAAAACATACCATATAAAAAATTATAGAACTAAAGAGATGTGGTTCTCTTACCATCGAGTATGGTATCATTTTTTTCATTAAGGATAAGGAAATTTTAACCTATAAGAAGGATGTGAATATGTGTTCCAATATAAGGTTAGTGGGTGTGAAAAAGTTTTCAAAGTAATATATGTCGAGAACATATTATTAATGGAGACAAGATACATGTTATACAGATAGCTAAGTTTGGATTAAAAAAATTTCTCCATAAATGAATTGAATAAATAATCCTATGTTCTTGGGATCAATATTTTTATATATAAATATATATCCAATATATATTTTTAAGCTAAATAAAGTACCAAAATTGACAAGGTAATGAAATAATTTATATGGATCAATCATATGAACATTTTTGTAAAAGTAAAATGACATAATGATATGTAGTTTTTTATATATATTTTATGATTAGTTCTTTCATTAATTCAATTTTATATACTATAAATTCAAGGATAAATGAATTCATAATTTTAAATGAAATTTGTAGATACCGCAAACCTGACGTACTTGGAAATTACATTACTTTTTCGGAATACTTAATACATAAGAAAAACCAACACTCAAGGATCGTAATAGTTTAGTGTCTTTGGAAACTCCGAACACAATATTCTAATCATGGTGAAAGATCTTAAACATCTCCCATAATGATCTTCCCATTTTTTTCTCAACTAAAACCTTTATTTATATCCTAGGGAAAAGAAAACATAAAAACGTTGAGCTCAAATGCTCAGTAAGGGTAAACATAGAGAACATAAAACAATCCATAAATATTTGAAAGTAAATAATACTTGAACATAAAATCAAAAAATCAAAATTTTTAGAAAAGACATAAATCTTAGAAGTACATAAAGAAGATATCATAAATTAACATCAATCATGATAAAATAGAATGTGAATAAAACATGTAATTTTGGCAAACCATTAAGCACATGATATGATTTCCATAGTAGCCAAGGCATTGCTGCCAAGACCATCTTAGTGGAAAAAGTCCCTTTCTCAATCGAGTTCACTCCTAATTCCAGTCTTGTAACACAGAACCAGATTAACTTAACATTCCAACCATGTCTATATCATGAGATATAAATATTTACCCAATTCATTGGAGGGATATATAGGTCCCACCCATCTCATAATGAAATCATTCTTACTTGTGCCACAAAATAAACATAAATCATTCATCATAACCCAAAGAATAAAATGGGTTTCATAAACATCATCCCATCATAACATAATCCATATAAAACAAATGGATATCATTTAATCATAATAAGAATCAAACCATGTAAATAATAGATACATTATACTTGAAACATAATCATACTAAATAATGTCATCATAGATAGAAAATAGCTTTGAAAAAACACTTGAAATGAATTCTTGAGGAAAATATCCTTTCTTCTTTAAAATCATTTTCTTTTCACAAAATGGAATGAAATTTTAAAAGAAATTGATTTTGTTGAAAATATTCATGAAATCTTGTAGAGTAATTTTTATGATTTTTAAGCGTTATGAAACTGTAAAAATCCATTCATGTCGTATAAGTTAAAAAAACATTCTTCTTGTACTTTTGCCGGAAAAATCAAAAAGTACCTCGTATGGTAAACAAAAGAAAGATTCCTTATATACCATGTAGTAAAAGTAAAAAATGGGTAAAAAGGACTTTAAACATACATGAAACTATTTTTAGAAAATAAGAACATGAATGATAAATATAACCCCAGTAAATACTTACGAATAAACAATCTCGGATAAAAACGATATTGGAAAAGTTATCCCTTACCTTAGGCCCAGTATGCTTAGTACGTATCCAAAACTCCTGTATAATGATTTAAATAATTTAATTGACTTATTAAAGAATCATATTTATTTTTATGATACCATATATGGTTCACTTATAACTTTTATTACCCGTTATTTTGTAAATTCCATGTTAAAGCGGCGTTTTGGGTAAAATCGTTTTATTTATCGTACGTGTTTGGACTTGTTTTTCTTGATATTATTATTACTTATATCATTATTTACTTACTTCCAGAATGTAAATCATTATTTATATATCATATATATTCAGTATATATATATACATAATAGATAGATAAATGAAATGAAATACACCGTTCATGGAGACGGTAGGCCGTACATACGCATGAACGTTGTTTTCCTTTACTTATTGACTTGAATGGAAGTAAGTAGATGACATATATATATATATATATATATGTATACATAAATATAGTAGCTTAATTATGTCATATATTTAATTATTATTCATTATATACACTTTATAATCATTCTTGAATGGTTATCATGGAGAATGAATCTCGTCGCATTGTGGAGATGGTAATCTGTATGTACGCACAAGCGATGATATCGTTCCCATAATTATGGAATGGAATTGGATTGTATGATATATTGTTTCATAATCATTATGATGTTATAATAATTATATATAGTTATTCATTACATCATTATACCCATCCAAGTAAGGTGGTGGTGGAAAACAGATTACACAAAGGCGTGGAGACGGTATTCCGTACATACGCACGTGCGGTGATTTCATTTTCCATAGGATGGATAGAAGATGAAATAGGGTTGTTTGATATTTATAATAACATGTAAGTATATCAGTGATACTAATTTTATTAATTTATTATGAAACAAATAAATAAGAAGAAGTATAAGAAGAAATAAATTGGAAATAATCAGTAAAGGATATTACCTCTTCTTTGATGCACCTCTTCTTACCCTCCTCTTAAGGCACTAGATTTGGTCTTTTGAGGGGAAAAGAACCACTATAATGTTTCTAGGGAAGTTTATAAGGGAAATAGGCAGGGGTTGGCCGAGCTTGAAGGCTCAAAATTGTGTTAAGAGAAGATGGAGGAGGTACCCTTTTATAAGGGAGGAGAGGGGCACCTTTGGAAACCTCAAAAATATTAATTTTTAATAAATTCAACCCTCACATAAAAACATCCAAAATGACTCAAATATGATCTTATATTAGATAAGGTTGTAATCTCATCAATCAATAAAATTTATACAGGTTGGTAATTTATTTTAAACATTATCAACTTCATTTATCATTATTTAATCTATTTAATTTTATTTGTGGTTATAAGATTCTAAATTTTAAATTGTAATAAATAATTACTTATGTGTTGTGAATTGTCCATAATTGGATTATTTATTACATTTTAGACCAGAAAAATTTTAATTTAAATTTTATAAATAATTTTGTGATTTTTAAACAGTTTATATTATGTTATTTTTATAAAATAACAATAGTGTCAATTTTGACACTATTCATTTATTTGAATTTAAATAAAATCCTCACCAAATATATGTTCAAACTAAAAGCTTTAATAGATTCATAAAATTTCATGTTTATCTATAAAATTAGTGGAGAACATTAAATAGTTCATATAATATTTATTTTAATATTTTTAAAACCATTTATTTGATATTTCAATCAATAAAATAATTTCAACATCACTATTGTGTCACCTTTAATGATAATTATTTAATCCCTAAAACTTCTAAATAAATACACATGATGTAGATAATTATATTATATTTTTTTAGAGTATTCATGTTAGATGTTTCATGACGTTTACAACTAAAATAAAATTATTATACATATAACATTTAAGAGAGTGACATGTTGTCACTTTCTTTGGTTTTAATAATAATTAAATTATTTTCATGGACAAAAGACCCTAAAATTAATCTATTACTGCCCTTATATGATATGGGTCTACTTTTAGTCATCCAATAGAATTTTTACAGGTGTTAGGGTAATTTTATAATCTTATTTTTACCCTTAATTATCTGATTTACCGTTAACTACAGTAAATAAATATTACTATAGTTACAATTCATAATATAAAAAAAATAAAATTAACCTATTAACATAATTTGGACCCACTGAATTCAAATATGGAATCCATTTTTCAATATTCAAAACACAGAAGTTTCAGTAATCAATTTAAAATTAATCTCGTTGTTAAGAAAATGGGTTTTAAAAGTTAAAACATTGCCAAAGATTGAAATGTTTTTACCTATGAATTCAAGGTAAAATTAATGGTAATGAAATAAATTATATAAAATGGTTAAAATATATTCTATTTATAATTTAAACCCATTAAATATTATAATTTAACCATATAAATTATTGCGATGAAAAAAGTTGTTTTTAATTAAAATATTACGTGTTTTTACTATTCATTAAAATAAGAAAGTTATCAGAATAATATGAAAAATTTGTCCAAAGTAAATTTTAATATATTGATTCCAAAAAAGAATTTTATTTTTTAAAATTGAACTTATAAACCTATCAAAACTAGATTTAAAGTGGTTGCGCCATCAAATGGCGGTAAAACTGTATTTTTTGAAAAATACTTATTTTACCCCAAAAAAATATTTTGTTCACATAACATGTTTTAGAAAATGTGTAAGATGAATAATAATGTTATAAAATTATAAATTTAGTTAATAATATTCATAACGTCTTCTCCATAATAACATTATTACAATATATCGTTGTTTAGTGAAACCCAGAATTGCGTACTTCACACGCTATCGAGGAAGGTCACGATTGCGTGTAGCGCAAGCCAAGAATAGTGGTTGCATATAATATAAGCAAATAATGTTTTGTGTATAACACAAGATAATTTTGGTGTAACGTACAACAAAATACATTAATGAAATTAAAATAATATTTTTCATAAAATCTCGTGGTGTTACAAAATTATCCTAAAATATTAGAGTTGTAAAGAGGATGTGGTCCTGGTATATAGATATGATAAGAAGTTAGTTGTAAAGGTAATATATAATTTTTTTTCTATATGGATCAGTTTTAATATTATATTTAAGATAATGATAGTTTTATTAGATAAATATTCTCAAATAAACTCATGGTTCCAAATTCTAAAAAAAATCCATATAAATATATATATTGCAGCTTCATGTGAAACTAAATAAGTAGTACTTATATATTTTAGATATATTATCTCTTGATAAGTTTTTATCAAGGATATAAAGTATTAGTTAGTAGTATAGCCATAATATTAAATCCATTAGTCCCAAAAAATATAGTCATGCCTCTATGGAATCATTGATATCATGCGAGATATAATGAGTTAAGAAATATTAGTATTTGGTTCTAGTAAAAGTCGGATTTGTTTAGACTTAGTGACCTATAACCAACGAAATATTTATCTTCAATTTTGATGATTTAAATAAATTACCACAAAATGAATATTCTTCATTGAAATGTTAATGTGATAATTTACTTAGATTATTTTTTTATCAAAGGGTTATAGTGGTTCACCATAATAATGAAAACATAGTGATTCTATAACAACATTTATAAGACAATATGACTTATGGTCTAGATACATTTGTATGACCAAAATAAATAAATTTTAACTATCTTGTGTTGGGGGGATCATACAAATCATGACTTCTTCTCAAGAATTTTTTATAAAGTGATCTTTAATAAATGAGGCCATTAGGATACACCCAACATTAATAATTTTATATACATTATGAATCATTGAATATTCCAATATATGGACATGTTTATAGGTATTTAGATTTGAGATCATTTTTAATTTGTGTTATGACTCATGTATCTAAATGAATGATATAATCCATGGTGTATTTACTCATGAATATATAAATTTTGTTAGTTTAATCACATTTGGTATAACATTAATTGATTGGTCAAGAGAGAAATTTCCCTTTTGACATTAAAAAGAATAAATCCCTAATTTTTTTTTAAAATCAATGTTTTTGGTATAAATACATGGACATTTTAGTTTATAGAAGAGTATATTTTGAATGTTCAAATAAAGGTATATTGATCACATTGAGTGATAACATGATTATGAATCCTTCTTGATAACATGTTAATTTACAAAGGGAATATATTAAAAGAATTCTTTTTTATAAGGGTTTTTATAGTTACTACACTAAGTTCTTTCTCTATGAGTGTCTTGGTATGTTACTAGATACTAGTCTTTGATATTGGAAAATTCCACCAAATTTTATTTAGAAATAGTCATTGAAGATCACAAATAAAATGTATCCAAAAAATATTAATTTTTTTAATTTTATGTTTAATTATAAATTTATTCTATTCTAGTGGAATATATTTATTAAAGATAAATTGATAATGAAATTAAATTACGATATATTTGAGTTTAGAATGTGTGAGTTGAATTTAATCTCTTTTATTTATTTATACACAAGTTAATGATTATAATATTCATTTACTCAAAATATTGGTGAATATAGTTAAAAACTTTATTCAAGTTATGTATGTTGGTCTTGGTGGGAGAATTCATTTTTAAGAAGAACATTAAATATAATAAAAAGTAATGTCTTTTGATTCACTTGGTATTCTAATATTAATAGGGGATGGAGTTCTTAGGAACATAGAGAGTCTAGAGTAGAACAATTTTAGCACTGATGGTTCAATAATCGAATGGTTCTGATACTGATACTAGAGGGAAAGTTCCTTCTAAAATTTGGCATGGGAAAATGGTGATTCTGGAGAGGTGCAATGACATTGAATAAAGTAACATTATATAGACACTATTCACTGTGTAATCTAGTTAAGGCGGTTATCATATTTTATTGAATAGTTATATGTACAAAAATATCAGATACTTGAGGTTTATTATTCTAAAATATCATTTAGAAGTGGAATTGGGATTATCGAATAAAAACAACTCTATATATAGGGGATGAGATCATTTATAATTGGTGTGTGATTATAGTGATTTACTCAAGATAATATTTTCCCATGTTGTTCTTTAGGGTTGTGGCTTTCCATATAATTTGTTTTGTTTAATCATTAGTGACGTTTTTATTTATCATGGATTTGTAATTTTTTATCCACATTTATTTACTATTAGCTTCATATCATGCTAAGTTTGTATTTCTATTCTGACTGTTTCATCAAGGATTTAGATGGTATGAGTTCAGGGTGTGTGGATACTCGATACTAAAGGAATTTTCCAATGGCAGCAATTATGTCTATACCTTATAGTGTTATTGTTCCATAGTTGAGATTCAGAGAATGGATTTTCTATAAAGTGGTGATTCTATGACAAAAAGTAATATCTAATATTGGTTAGGTATTTTGATGGGAAATTTGTGCAGTAGTGTCTGAGAAGATACATATGTTCCTTATTTACCCTCTTTGACTTCCTAGGAGTTTCTTTCTTTTGAGGACGATGTTATAAGTGAAAATTTTGATGTTGGATAACTTTGATAGCCTATAATTTGGATTTTATAAGATGCATATAAAAGATTAATTATTCCAGAATTACCACTAAATATCATAGGTTGAGAAGATTATATATGTAATAGAAGAAAAGGATAATGGTAAATGATTGATAGGATTTCACTCAATGTTGTTTCGATTATGTTAGCACAAAATTTAGAATTTAACTTCTATATGAATAATAATACATTAGGATTGATGTAAAAAACATGAAAACATGCCTAAGAATACCTCTACAATTAACAAATTGAACATGTTTTTGTAACTCAATGGCATGATAATCTTAGAAGGTGGTTCAATGGTAGATCATTTGGATGAATTTAATGTGATATAGATTTAACTATATTCCACTAATGTAGATATTTATTAAGTTTTATATGTGTTAATTATTCTATCATTGATTCTAGAGTCATGGGATTCGATGGTGACCACTATTTGTAACTCCAATGGAAATAATGACTTGGTATTTGAATAGATATGTGATCTAATCATGAACGAAGAGATGTAGAGGAAGGATTTTTCATCAATTTTTAGTAGTGAATTTAAATTCTCAAATGACAATGAATTCTTAACTCAAAGGTTTTATATGATAATACAAATAAATAAAATAGGTTAGATTCATGGAAATTTGGTTAGTTCAAGTGACTCCTCATGTTAGAATTGTGGATAGAACAGACATATATAAAAGGACTATTGGAAGAGGCATGTAAAATTCATAAAGTTTTCTTATAGATCATATGAAAACATTTAAGTCGATGGGTATGGTAAAAATTTGTTTCAATGTGTCATTATTTCGTTAGATTAATGAATTATTTTTTCTTATAATTTATTTTATTCAACTTATGATAGTGGATTCATGTGAAAATATGTGTATATTGGCCTTGGAAAGGTCACCATGTAGATGCAGAGGTTCTTGAGGGTAAAGAAAAAATGAGATGTAATTGTACGAATGAATAATTTATATTTATATACATTCAAAGAATGTGACATATTCCAAGTCAATAAAAAATTAATTTCTATTGGAAAACATGATGATGTAGGATACTACACCATATTTGTGGACGATGTTTGTAAAATTACACAAGGATATATATATATATATTAATGACTATAGGTGTCAAATATGGATTTTTTTACCTGACCAGTGTAGCATAAGGTATCTTGTATGCTAGAGAAATAACTTATGCAACATATTCTTGATCTGCAATGTTATTTCGTGACTAGCTTGATCAAATTGGTGATAAAGGTATATAGAGCGTTGTTGTGAAGTTATTGTTGAAGCTTGATTGTATGGTGCTTGGAACATGAAAGGGTTTTATCTAATGAATTAATTTAAATATTTCATTTAGTTTTTAATGGTATAACACCTAATAAATGGAAGCTCAAGCTATTTTATAAAGATTTATGGGGGCTAGACATAGGCTGTTCTCATGGGGGTACATTTTATTACCATACCATCATTAATGATTCCACACAAAAAAGTGTGGGTGGTTCTCTTAAAATAAAATATTAATTTATTTTTTAATTTCATTAGATATAGGTCTGTGGTAGAATTCAAGACTAGGGGAATTATGAATTTCCTTGGATCAGTTAATGGAGTTGAGTATGGAGGAAAGGGGACCAGGAAGTACTATTGGATAGATGAAATTTATTTGGAGAAAAATATTTTGGGAACACCATAAATTTATGGTATAGTGTAATGTATAAATTAGACAATAAATGAGAGAACTGAGAATATTAGGTCAATTTTTGTTTTCCTAAAATAATTTTGGGATGTTAGAATTAATTGTGCACATTATCTCATGAATTAGAGTCTATCTTAAATAATAAGAAAAAAAAATCATGGGAACTCTGGTCTGACCAGATAGTATCCATTATTAAATTAAGAGTTTTCCATTGTATCATAAATTCCAATGTTGATTCCAAGGAGAAGTAAAATGGGAAATAAAGTCTGGAAAAAAAATACTAGCTATAAAGATGAATATTTTGGTTTCAAACTTTAGTATAAAAATTATTGGAAAGTTATCAAAGTCTGGATCATCCTCTTTAATAAGTAGAACCTATTAAAATATTAGAACCAAGGTAATAAAACTCTTGAAGGAAATGATATAATTTATTATAATTAGGTTTCCCTAGGTAGAGGATAAGTGGTACTGGGGTATTCAAGGAGCACGAATGATAGTGTTTTCCATTATGTATTACTAAGATCTAGAATTAAAAATAATGATTAAGTTCTACAGATACAGAGGCCCATTGTGCTACAGAGATCACAGAATAAGGAACATTAAGTTTGAGACCTAGAAGATATCGATCTGAACAAAGTCTAACCTCTAAAGGTGGGCTGATATACTTGGGTTATGAGACTAGTATTGAGGTTTGATTCCCAGATGAACGTTATGATTCTCATAGAGAGTGGGGTAACATAGATCTTGAATAAGGAAATAAGTATAAGTTACTCAATGTATTCAAATCTATCAATGAATGAACAATTTTATTCTCATATTTTGAATGAAACATTGTACCTAACACATATTTTTAAATTTAAGAGTGCACAACAAAAAATGGGTTTATCATTGGAAGGACGAAGTGGATAGTAGATTTTGGCACTAGGTAGAGCTGGTTTGGAAGAATTTTCAAATAATTTTATGTAGTGTTTTTAAATTATATATTCTATATTTTTATTAAATACACAATTGTTCATTTTTTTATCATCATAGTTACTATAGAAGGTTTGTTTTTTGAACAACTTGATGTCAAGACGTCATTCTTTCATGGAGACTTAGTGGAAGAAATCTACATGGATCAACTAGAAGGTTTAATACTTGAATGAAATAAAATAATAGTGTGAAAGCACAAGATATTTCTATGTGGGATCAAATAGGTTCCAAGGAAATGGAATTAAAATTTTGATTCATTCATAATCGAATATAGATTAATTTGGGGTAATAAATACCATTTTTATTAGAATAGGGTGTATGATGATTGGATTTTTTTCATAGTTGTTATCTATGTTGATGAATTACTATAGGAAATATTTTTTCTTGGAAGGTAGAGGTTTTAAGGTGTTATATATTCAGAAGATTCTAAATTAATGATCATAGTTATGCTAATAATTTATTGGGGAAGAGGTTTGGAAGAGTCTTTAATTACAATACATTATTCATTTCTTAGTTGGAGTATGTCTAAAAGGTACTCGATAGATTCAATATAAGTGAGTTGAAGCCTATGAGTACACTCTATTTTTTATATTTCAAACATTCAAATTAAAATATTACATAAATAGAATATGAGGAAGTTTACATGGGGAATTTTTTATATATATTAGTTGTAGGCATTTCGATTTACACCAGGGTTTATAGAAGGCCTAATATTTTTCAAGTGGTAGGCTTATTCAGTAGATTCAAGGAAAAACTGAGAAAGGGTCACATGGAGGTAGAAAAGTGAATATTCCCTTATATTAAGAGTATAATGGTGTTGAGAATTTGTTTGGATTGATGATTCTTTATAGGGTGTTACAGATGCATTTTTTGCTGGAGAAACGACAACAAAGAAGAGATCCACTAGATTTGTGATTGCTTTTAAAGGAACTATTATGATTTGGAGGTCTTATTAGAACCATTATTTACATTATCTTCTATAGAAGCTGAGTACATTTTTATAATGGAATCTAGGAAGGATAATTTGTTATTGAAGGTTCTTTTGGAAGAAATTGGTAAGAATTAGGTGATTGGTGAGATGTACTGTGAGATCCAAAGTGTTGTGGTCAAAGGTTCAATTTGTTGTATTTGTTTTCAAAGATATAGTCAATTATAGGAGTTAAAATAAATTTGAGGTATTGGATGAGGAATTGAGTATCCACCCATACAAGAGGAGTTTTTTCCATGGAGAATAAATGGAAAATAAAGAGACCATGGATCCTTAGAATATGTATCCAGATAAATACATTGGTACATAAATGATAACCCATCGAAAGAAATCAAAGCACGTTGGTTTCATAAAGCAGTGTTTACACCCTCTTAGATAATGGCCTATGTGTATAAAATAGTTCATGAATTACTGAACAAGTGTTTCACCTATGTTGTTAGATATATTTACTGAAATACGCATATTTCTTTATATTATTTTTTTCAACACCTCAGAATTATATTTGAAGGGGTTTGGAATTATTCTAAAAATTAAAATAATAATCTAAGGTAGATCCTAGTCAATTTATCGAATTTGTGAGAATTCATAGTGCAAGAATAATTTTATTGGAAGAACTATAATGAAAATTGTATTTCGGTGTCCACAAAAAATGGATATTTCTTAAACATAATCCATTCCTTACTAATCAAAAATCTTTTTTTGAACAAAATGCTTCATTTACTGAGCATAAATATTTAAGGTAGTTATAAGATTTTATTATTAATCATGTTAATTTTTTAATCATAAGTTTTTACGGAATTATTGAATTCATCATAAGGCTTTGAAGTCTATAAAAAATTGAAAAAGGAATGATAATAATTATTTTTCCACTATGTGTAAGTCTTTAAAGTCACCAGGGTAATGATTTTAATTTTAATAAAGCTTCAAACCTTAGATAAATTTTCATAATGTAATTTGATAATTGTCCGACTTAAAAAATTATCTTCATGAGTGTAAACATTTTATGTTCCAATCGTAAGATGTTAATACTTAGGAATATTTGAAGTTTATACTGGATGAAAAACCAAGTTACCAGTTTTTTGAATATAATGAATATGAAACTATTTAAGAATATGAGAGAGTAATTTGTTCCTGGAATAAACATAATTTTCACATATATTGGTGCATCATAAAAGTATGATAATAAAGAGGATATTATATTCATACAAGGAAAGGGAAGATCAAATAATGAATAAAATATGAGTTTACAGGATTATTTAATTCAAAGTTAGTACAAATATGAAAATTCTTGTGATGTAATTTGAGTTCTAAAAATTAGGATGCTTTGATAATCTATGATATGATCTTGTTTTGAGTCATATCGAAGGAGTATAACCAATTTCTGGATTATTTGATGAAAAATGGAATCATAAGGTTTTCAAGAACAATGAATATGAACAAGCATTGAATCTCAAGATATTGTTTACTATATCTAACATCATTATGATCAGATTTTCCTTAATTATTCTAGAGGAGATGATATAGATGTTTATGAATTTTTCCAAGTTATGAAAATTTGAAAAAATAATAATTAATTCCATTCCAAATAATAAATAACTTGTTTTCAACTTTTTATATAGTTGTGAAGATATTGAGTGTAAATTTTTCAGGTGTTTTTAGGAAGATGAATTTTTTCCTATTAAAGAATAAAGACTAATTTATTCATCCAAGTTTCAAAAAATGAGGATCATTTAATAAGTGTATTTTTGGAATAATCCTTAAGTTTAAAAATAAAGGCATATGAATTCATTGAAACCTGAACTGGGTATTATATTATGGTGATTTTTCAATAAAAATTATTTTTCTTTATCAATAAACCATTTATAGTATTTTAAAAAAAAATAATGAATTTAATATAGTTTCTTATATATGTGAGTAGATAATAAGATTTATAAGAGAATAAAAGAAGAGTTATAAGCCACTATAAACATGGCTTGAGAAAAAAATAATTAATTGAGTGTATATGAGAGATATAGTTCTCGAAGGAGAAGAAAGATAATCCACTACAATATATTGTGAGGAATAAGTTAGAGAGGAAGAGAAGACCCGTTTGATCGAATTAATATCACTAGAAAATATTATGAGACTATTTTCAAGTGTTTAAAATATAGAAGAGTAATATTTTAGGTTTTATCCTTGAGAAGTGAGTTTGAGAATCCATTGAATGGATTTAGAAGCACTATTAACTGTGAAGAATTCCAAATAATGACTTTCATGAGTTTATATTGAACATATTTTGGTAATAAAATAGTTCTAGGTGAGGAAGAACATAATATTTTATTCTTATAGAGCTATTCAATTCTTAGAGAAGGTCTACATTAGAACAAGTAATAAGGGATCTAATGGGAGATAAAGATTGTGGAAGAAGTATAAATCCCCATTTACTTATGTAATATAGTGGAGGAGCTTCACCTACATATTATGGTTACCAAACATGTATAATATTGTGTGAATAACATTTCAGTATAATCTATGGCCACTGATTTTCATTAGTGATTTGATTATAGTGGATAGTTCATGACTTATTGGGAGTTGACACAACAAGAGGTGAGTTACCAACACATGGTTAGAACCTTTGAAAAATACATATGATATTTTTAATTTTAGAATATTCACTGCATGTTGGTGTTTTTTATTGTGAAAAAAATATATTCACTTATATCAAAACAAATGATAGTGTTTAAAAACAAAATGTGGTTCAAAGATAAAAGAGAATTTTTTGCAAAATTGGTCGACGCTTGATTTAACCCACCCCCTCATTATGTGTGTTTTCACGATCAACTAGGCCCTTCAATTGGTATCAAAGATAAGGTTCCCTATGACTGTATCTTTTTATTATCATATCTGAGTTATAAGCATAAGGATCCCCCTACTATGAAATAAAAAAATCTCAAGGTTGTTTTACAAGATTTATATGAATTTAAAATTTTAGATTCGTATAGATGTGCATGAGATGGAAAGTTCATATTCCATTATAATAAAAGATGACATAGAAGTATCAACCAATTAATTGATAAATATGTATAATTAATAGGTAAATAAGAAATGAAATTGAAAATAGAAGATATAGTAAACAAAAATAGTTTAAGGTAGTCATAAATGTGAGATCCTTATAGAAAAATCTATTGACTATTTTTTCTCCAATGAATATATCTTAATATGTAGTAATGACATAATTAATAAAAGAAGAAACATATATCATGAGGTTATGTATCATCATAATAATTCCCAAATTAATGTAATGATATATATATATTTATATTTAACAAGGAATATTAGAATGAAAAATCAGAGTTGGGATAAGAAGCTACCACAATGGAATAAGCATTAACAAAAAAAAGGAGTTTTTATAACACCCACACAATTTTTTAAAATCTAACGAATAATTTTCCATAATTGTCAATGAAATATTTTCTATAAATAATTAATAATTTCAAAACATTATTTTCAGAAACATGTGTTTAAAATGGTTGTAAAAGATGTAGTCCATGCGATGGATAATAACCATAATGTCTCCATGGAAGTCAAGTATGCCCAACTAGAAGTTAAATAAAAAATAGTGATAGTGTTGGATAAATACCAAAACTGTAGAGACTCGAAGCTTGACGTACATGGACATTACATTACTTTTGTATAATACTTAGTACATAACAAAAACACACACACAAGGACCGTAATAGTTTAGTGTCTTTGGAAACTCGGAATATAATCTTCTAATCGTGGTGAAAGATCTTCAACATCTCCCAAAAAGATCTTCCTATTTTTACCTAAAACCTTTCTTTATATCCTGGGGAAAATAAAACATAAAAAGGTGAGCTCAAATGCTCAGTAAGGGTAAACAAAATAAATATCAATCACATCATATACGTAAGAACATAACTTTTAGAAATCTTAACCTGCAAAAGAAATCATAATTTCATAACAAGGGATAAATCATAGTAGTGAAATGTAATCCCAATAATCATAACTTAAAACATGAAAATTTTTTACATACACACATAATCATAGATAATAATTTCTTGTTAGTCAAGACTCAATTCCAAGACTATCTTAGTGGACAAAGTCCATTTCTGAACCGAGTTCACTCCTCATTTCAGTCCTGTTTCATTGAACCGGTTTAACCTTCCGTTCCAGCCATGTCTATCTCATGAGATATAAAATCATTACCCAATGAATTGTATGGAGATATAGGTCTCTCTCATCTCATAATGATATCATTCTTATGTGTGCCACAAAATCAGAAAACCATACATCATAGCATAACCCATGTAATAAAAATGGGAATCTTAAACATCGTGACATCATAAAAAAATTCATATAAGATAAATGAATTCATAAAAATATAATTCCATCATAACATAATCAAATCAATGTAATAATAGGGATAAAACAGAACCCTTTATTATCTTAGATGGAAAATAATTTTTATAAAACACTTGAACTCCATTATTGAGGAAAATATCCTTTCTCCTTCAAAAACACTTTTCCTTTCTTAACATGTTGTACAATTATAAACTAAAAGAAGTTGATTAAAAACAAACTTGAAAACTTGTAAAGTAATCTTCTTGGAAATAATGTTTTAAAAATCCACTCATGTAGTATAAGTTAAAAAAACACATTCTTCTTACTTTTGTCGGAAAAGTCAAAAAGTACCTCGTACGAAAAATGACAAAAGATTCGTTTCATATCCTTTACTAAAAACTCACCAAAGGGTAAAATTGGATTTAAACAATTTTAGGTGTATGGAAATAAAATTACATATTTAAAAAACATGGATTTGGATGATAAAATACACCCCAGTAAATACCAAAGTATAAACAATCTCGGGTAAAAATGAGATTGTGATATTTTTCCTTAACTTAGGTCTGATTTGCTTCTTAAGTGTCTGAACCTCCTGTATAATGATTTAAATAAAGTCATTGACTTATTCTAGAATCATACTCATTGTTATGATATTATATATGGTTCACTTATGACTTTATTTTACCCGTTCTTTTGTAAATTCCATGTTAAAGAGCGTTTTAGGTAAAATCGTTTCATTTTTCGTCCGTGTTTTGACTTGTAATTATTCATATGATTACTTAGATCATGATTACATAATTCCAGAATATAAAACATGATTTATATATAATATATATTTAGAATATACATATATATAATAGATCAGTAAATGGAAAGAAATACACCGTTCATGGAGAAGGTAGGTCGTACGTACGCATGAACGCTGTTTTTGTTTCCTTATTGAGTTGAATGGAATTAAGAAGATGACATAAATATATATACACATAAATCTAGTATCATTATTATGTCATATATTTCATGATTACTTACTATATATACTTTATAATCATTCCTGAATGGTTAACATTGAGAATGAATCTCATCGCGTCGTGGAGACGGTAGTCCGTACGTACGCACGAGCGATGGTATCGTTCTCATGATCGTGGAATTGTATTGGAGTGTATGTATACTATTTAAGAATCTATATAACTTTACAATAATCATATATAGTTATTATTTACACCATTATACACATCCAAGTAATGTGGTTAGGGAAAATAGATTACACCACGGCGTGGAGACTGTATTCCGTACGTACGCACGCGCAGTGATTTTGTTTTCCGTAGGATGGATAGATGGTGAAATAGGGTTGTTTCATACTTATAATAACATATCAGTATACGAGGGATACTGATTTTATTACTTAATAATGAAACAAACTAAGAATAATAAGTGGAAGAAGAAATAAAGTTGAAAGAATCGGTAACGGACATTACCTCTTCTTTGAAGCGCCTCTTTGAGTCTTCCTCTTAGGGTACTAAAATTGGTCTTTGAAGAAGACCATGACCACTAGGATGTTGAAATGGAAGTGGATAAGAGAATTTGGTAGGGTTTGTCTGAGCTTGAAAGCTCAAAGTGGTGTGAGTAAGAGAGGGAGGAGGTGCCCTTTTATAAGGGAGGAGAGGGGCACCTTTGGAATAACTAAAAATATTATTTTATTATAAAGTCATATTCAGTTTATAATAGCTTTAAATTGAGTTATTTCGGAGCTAAGGTGGGGATGGGTCGAAATCCTCCCATAGAATATAATTTAGACAAGTTTAGGTCATTATATTAACCTTATCTTTTAGTTTTAACTCTTAGTTAATTAGATTGACATTTACCATGTCACTTTGTATTTTTATATTATATAGTTAATAAACTTACCATATACATCCAATCGACCCCTGAGTGGTCCATTAATGATACACCTATCATGATATAAGAATATTGGCCGAACCTTAGATTTTTAGGAATAAAATATCAATCAATAATAAAATATTTGTTTTAAAAACTATTTTATGTCAATTTTGACACTATTCAATAGTTGGTTTTTGTGAAACTCATAACAGAATTATTACTTCGACCAATTTTAATTAAATAAATCCTAACATTTCATATTATCCTATAAAATTATTTCAATTCATAAAGAGTCTCAAATTATATTTATTTGGGTATTTAATATATCAATTATTCTAATTTTTCACTATTATGGTAATTACTACATCATCATTGTGTCATAAATAAATTAAATTATTTAATGTCTAAAAATTATAAATAAATTCTAAATATGTAGGAAATCTTATTATCTTTCTAATTAATATTTACAATCGAATTTATCTTATGTATAACCCTATATTAAAAATGTTTTAGTAAATAAACTTTGATTTTAACTCTTTTAACACTTCTTTGAAGTAAATAATAATAAATGTCCTAATCTAATCCAAGTGAGCCTAAATGGTAATATTTTATTCCTTAGGTTGTTTTTGGTCGAATAACACTTATCCATTATAATTAGGACATGTGTTAGGGTAATAATAATATCATTTTTACCCTTAATTACCCTATTTACTTTTAACCGTGGTAAAAAAAAGTAAAAAAGTTACTATTCACCAAAAATTATTTTCATCTCATTGAACCACATTTTACTTACTCACATCAACCGTGTCTCTCGGATTTTTGAAATTACACTCACAGAAGCGGTAAAATTAAGTATTATAAAAAATTCAGTTTTTATTAACTACCACTTAGTGGTTTCACTATTCATCAAAAAATGAAAGTTTCCAGAAAAATACCAAAAATTAGGCCTAAGATATAATTGATATTATGAATTCAAAAATGATGCCTATTTTATCAAATTAAAAACATATCAGTTGCATTAATTAATTTAAAAATTAATTCTCGTCGTCAAAACAAATAGTGTGTTCTTAAGAGATAATAACTATCAAAATATTGGCATTTGTTTATCTCTGGTTTAAATGTGAAATTACATCCAATGACCAACATTGTATTAAATTGTAAAAATGTATTCTAAATATACTTTAAAACCACTCAAATTAATAATTTATCACTATTAATTATTTCGATTAAAAAGGTTGTTTTTAATTAAAATTTAGTAATTTTCACTATTCATCAGAAAATGAAAGTTATCCGAAAAGTACCAAAATATTACCCTAAGATAATTTCAATATTCTGAATCCAAAAATGAAGTCCATTTTGAAAAAATAAAATTTAAAAAATTTCAAAAAGTGGTTATTACTATTCATTACAGCTAGTTTTAATAATATTTTAATAGCATATCATTGTATAGCGAAACTCGGTATTTCGTACAACACACGCTATCGCAGAAGGTCGCACTTGCGTGTAATGCAAGGCAAGTCAAGGATGCGTGTTGTGAAAGCTTCTTTTGGTGTAGCGTACAACACAAGATATTAATGAAATTAAAAAGAATATTTTTCATAAAATCTCGGGGTGTTACATTCTACCCCCCTTAAAATGAATTTCACCCTCGAAATTCATTGAGGTTATAAATGGTTTACTACTCAAAAGTTTTTTTAATAGAAACCCACATCGTAAAAAGGAATACCAAAACATGGCTTTAAAAACTAAAGTATGAAATGTAACGGTTACCCAAATTAACTCATCACTGGGTTTCCACGTAGGAGAACATAGGAGAAAATATGGATATGGAAGAAAAATCTAACCATCATGTTCTGATGGAGAGTGGTAGAGAACATGGCTTTGACAAAGCCGGCAATCAAAAAGCCATAAATTTGTGACGATCTAAGGTACCATCTGATTCATCAGATATAAGAGCACTAGGACAACATTTTTTGGTTTTCAAGATCATTTACTTACTTTATTTTGGTACAATCTCACTGTTGTTCGTGCCTTGAACAATTTCCACTTCATCTCTTAAAGAAATGATGTTGAATTTGTTATTCGTGAAGTGTTAGCAGATCATGTGATAGAATGATGTGTCATTCCATCTATTTCAAACAAAAGGTTAGGAAAAGTTTTCAAATATACATAAGTCCATCTATGGTGAGGTTAATCATATACGATTCCAAAAATGAACTTATACTTCATATATCATACCACGTAATAAAATTGAACTAGTTTCTACTAACCATGGACTTCCTGTAGGCCAGTGGTAGGTGATAAAGGCCAGTCGCACTTCGGTTGTGGGTTTGATTCCCACAACCTTGTCCGAAGCGATGGGTTGTCGCCCGTCCTGCAGGTTTTCCTTTTTCTAAAGCTATATTACTATAACATACCATCAATAATATCGAAAAAAGTTTTATCCTAACTTATGTCCAACATAATCCATTCCAATCTTTTGGCTTATCTAAAATACTTCAGTCCAAGCTCATAGTATAAAGAAAATGATTACTTGAAATGTCACATAACAATCACGTGAATGCCATCATGTATCCCCCATATATCATAAGATATAAATTGTTGGTCAAATTACAAACATTTGAATACCTTAATCATGTATTCTCTTGAAGAATGAATACGCATTAATTGAACCATAGTGAAAACATGAATGCAGTCCAAAGTTAACTCTTTCCACATACCAAAATCCAAAAATTCTATATACTCAAACCATGATATAACCTTCTCCTTATATTAGTCATGAGCTCGTGAATACGGTCAAACATTTCATTTTCTCATTTTCCTTTCAATATGCGCATATCATCTTTTTTTCCAAAAATATCTCAATCACATTCTATGGTTACCGGTACCATTGAAAACCACAATAGACCAATACATAAATATTCCATGATACTATATACAACATTATTTTGGAATCCCATTACATAAACACTTAATCATTCCACCACATCGTTTTCATATTCAACATCGCCAATAGTGATCGCATGTGACTTCCCTTTGTCCTTTCCCTTATGTGGTTGCTCATGTAGATCATCACTAACCCTTGGATTAGGGCATTTATTAGCATAATGCCCCATTTCCTTGCACATGAAGCATTGAAGTGTTAGTGGTTCATTCTCTACAGTCTTTTCTCTATTCACATCATTAGAAACCCTTCTTCCATTACTTCGACACTCAGCTGCTCGATGACCTTCTTTTCCCCACTTAAAACATTTCTAGTCCCTTTAAGACAATCTCCACCATGATTCTTTCCACACTTTGAGCATAAGGAAGCATTCATCTTTTTTTCACCAGTATTCTGATATTTCTCCTTGAACTCCATCTTTCGTTTCTTATCAAAACTATGAGATGGATAAGTAACACCAACTTCCATTTCTACCTTGTAGCACAACGCACAATTTCTTCATAGCTACTGAAGTCTCTTATAGCTAATGCCCTTTGAAGATTTGGTTTTAAGCTGCTTAAGAATCGATCAACTTTACTTTCAGGTTGGATAATAAATCCAGATGCATACCTTGCAAGCCTTCTAAAATTTTCTTCGTATATACCAACAGATTCATCATCCTTTTGCTTTAGTGCAAGAAACTCCTTCTCCATCTTTGTTCGAAGAATACGAGGGAAGTACTTATTGAAAAATAAGTTCTTGAACTCATCCCATTCCATGGACTCAATTTCATATCTTGGCCTCGTATTCTTGATAGGATTCCACCATTGATCAGCATCACCTTCCAATCGATACACTGCTAAGATGACTTTATCATGTTCAGAACATTAAAGAACTGAAAATATCTTTTCAGTGGTAATGATCCATTGTTCAGCAACAAGTGGATCAGAAGACCCACTGAATGAAGGTGGGCGTTGCCTCATGAAGGACTCAATAGAATATCGTTCCCTTCCCTGCTCATTTAGAAGTCCAGAATGATTCATAGCTTGTGTAAGTATAAAAATAAGATTTTTCACTCCATCTCCCATAACATTTGTTTGTTCAGGAGCACAATCATTGCATTGTCCATTACATTGATCAACATGGTTCCTTCGGGTTCCAGCCATCGTCTAAAACCCAAAATGAGTAGTTTGAGAGGTAAAAATCATAATAAAGGGGGAGTAACTTAAATATCTAACATCTTTGGTTTAATCTAATATTGTTACCATAGTTCTATGACTATATCCTCTACGTATACTTATCCTTAGAGACATCCCTATACAGACCTTAGAAATATCTCTATGGATCTCACTAAAGTTCTCGCATCCTAGTTTCCAAAGGTTGACTAACCCTTTCCTCTGATACCAACTGTAGAGACCTGAAGCTTGACGTACATGGAAATTACATTACTTTTGTGGAATACTTAGTACATAACAAAAACACACACACAAGGACCGTAATAGTTTAGTGTCTTTGGAAACTCGGAATATAATCTTCTAATCGTGGTGAAAGATCTTCAACATCTCCCAAAAAGATCTTCCTTTTTTTACCTAAAACCTTTCTTTATATCCTGGGGAAAATAAAACATAAAAAGGTGAGCTCAAATGCTCAGTAAGGGTAAACAAAATAAATATCAATCACATCATATACGTAAGAACATAACTTTTGGAAATCTTAACCTGCAAAAGAAATCATAATTTCATAACATGGGATAAATCATAGTAGTGAAATGTAATCCCAATAATCATAACATGAAACAAGAAACTTTGTTTCATACACACATAATCATAGAGAATCATTTCTTGTTAGTCAATACTCAATGCCAAGACTATCTTAGTGGACAAAGTCCATTTCTGAACCGAGTTCACTCCTCGTTTCAGTCCCGTTTCATTGAACCGGTTTAACCATCCGTTCCAGCCATGTCTATCTCATGAAGATATAAAATATTTACCCAATGAATTAGAGGGAGATATAGGTCCCACCCATCTCATAATGATATCATTCTTATGTGTGCCACAAAATCAGAAAACCATACATCATAGCATAACCCATGTAATAAAAATGGGAATCTTAAACATTGTGACATCATAAAAAAATTCATATAAGATAAATGAATTCATAAAAATATAATTCCATCATAACATAATCAAATAAATGTAATAATAGGGATAAAACAGAACCCTTTATTATCTTAGATGGAAAATAATTTTTATAAAACACTTGAACTCCATTATTGAGGAAAATATCCTTTCTCCTTCAAAAACACTTTTCCTTTCTTAACATGTTGTACAATTATAAACTAAAAGAAGTTGATTAAAAACAAACTTGAAAACTTGTAAAGTAATCTTCTTGGAAATAATGTTTTAAAAATCCACTCATGTAGTATAAGTTAAAAAAACACATTCTTCTTACTTTTGTCGGAAAAGTCAAAAAGTACCTCGTACGAAAAATGACAAAAGATTCGTTTCATATCCTTTACTAAAAACTCACCAAAGGGTAAAATTGGATTTAAACAATTTTAGGTGTATGGAAATAAAATTACATATTTAAAAAACATGGATTTGGATGATAAAATACACCCCATTAAATACCAAAGTATAAACAATCTCGGGTAAAAATGAGATTGTGATATTTTTCCTTAACTTAGGTCTGATTTGCTTCTTAAGTGTCTGAACCTCCTGTATAATGATTTAAATAAAGTCATTGACTTATTCTAGAATCATACTCATTGTTATGATATTATATATGGTTCACTTATGACTTTATTTTACCCGTTCTTTTGTAAATTCCATGTTAAAGAGCGTTTTAGGTAAAATCGTTTCATTTGTCGTCCGTGTTTTGACTTGTAATTATTCATATGATTACTTAGATCATGATTACATAATTCCAGAATATAAAACATGATTTATATATAATATATATTTAGAATATACATATATATAATAGATCAGTAAATGGAAAGAAATACACCGTTCATGGAGAAGGTAGGTCGTACGTACGCATGAACGCTGTTTTTGTTTCCTTATTGAGTTGAATGGAATTAAGAAGATGACATAAATATATATACACATAAATCTAGTATCATTATTATGTCATATATTTCATGATTACTTACTATATATACTTTATAATCATTCCTGAATGGTTAACATTGAGAATGAATCTCATCACGTCGTGGAGACGGTAGTCCGTACGTACGCACGAGCGATGGTATCGTTCTCATGATCGTGGAATTGTATTGGAGTGTATGTATACTATTTAAGAATCTATATAACTTTACAATAATCATATATAGTTATTATTTACACCATTATACCCATCCAAGTAATGTGGTTAGGGAAAATAGATTACACCACGGCGTGGAGACTGTATTCCGTACGTACGCACGCGCGGTGATTTTGTTTTCCGTAGGATGGATAGATGGTGAAATAGGGTTGTTTCATACTTATAATAACATATCAGTATACGAGGGATACTGATTTTATTACTTAATAATGAAACAAACTAAGAATAATAAGTGGAAGAAGAAATAAAGTTGAAAGAATCGGTAACGGACATTACCTCTTCTTTGAAGCGCCTCTTTGAGTCTTCCTCTTAGGGTACTAAAATTGGTCTTTGAAGAAGACCATGACCACTAGGATGTTGAAATGGAAGTGGATAAGATAATTTGGTAGGGTTTGTCCGAGCTTGAAAGCTCAAAGTGGTGTGAGTAAGAGAGGGAGGAGGTGCCCTTTTATAAGGGAGGAGAGGGGCACCTTTGGAATAACTAAAAATATTATTTTATTATAAAGTCATATTCAGTTTATAATAGCTTTAAATTGAGTTATTTCGGAGCTAAGGTGGGGATGGGTCGAAATCCTCCCATATAATATAATTTAGACAAGTTTAGGTCATTATATTAACCTTATCTTTTAGTTTTAACTCTTAGTTAATTAGATTGACATTTACCATGTCACTTTGTATTTTTATATTATATAGTTAATAAACTTACCATATACATCCAATCGACCCCTGAGTGGTCCATTAATGATACACCTATCATGATATAAGAATATTGGCCGAACCTTAGATTTTTAGGAATAAAATATCAATCAATAATAAAATATTTGTTTTAAAAACTATTTTATGTCAATTTTGACACTATTCAATAGTTGGTTTTTGTGAAACTCATAACAGAATTATTACTTCGACCTATTTTAATTAAATAAATCCTAACATTTCATATTAACCTATAAAATTATTTCAATTCATAAAGAGTCTCAAATTATATTTATTTGGGTATTTAATATATCAATTATTCTAATTTTTCACTATTATGGTAATTACTACATCATCATTGTGTCATAAATAAATTAAATTATTTAATGTCTAAAAATTATAAATAAATTCTAAATATGTAGGAAATATTATTATCTTTCTAATTAATATTTACAATCGAATTTATCTTATGTATAACCCTATATTAAAAATGTTTTAGTAAATAAACTTTGATTTTAACTCTTTTAACACTTCTTTGAAGTAAATAATAATAAATGTCCTAATCTAATCCAAGTGAGCCTAAATGGTAATATTTTATTCCTTAGGTTGTTTTTGGTCGAATAACACTTATCCATTATAATTAGGACATGTGTTAGGGTAATAATAATATCATTTTTACCCTTAATTACCCTATTTACTTTTAACCGTGGTAAAAAAAAGTAAAAAAGTTACTATTCACCAAAAATTATTTTCATCTCATTGAACCACATTTTACTTACTCACATCAACCGTGTCTCTCGGATTTTTGAAATTCCACTCACAGAAGCGGTAAAATTAAGTATTATAAAAAATTCAGTTTTTTTAACTACCACTTAGTTGTTTCACTATTCACAAAAAA
The DNA here is from genome assembly GCA_963277665.1 of Viscum album. NCBI lineage: Eukaryota > Viridiplantae > Streptophyta > Magnoliopsida > Santalales > Viscaceae > Viscum > Viscum album. The sequence continues at coordinate 789,955,746 of OY728137.1, forward strand.
ATGAAAGTTTCCAGAAAAAGACCGAAAATTAGGCCTAAGCTATATTTGATATTATGAATTAAAAAATTATGTCTATTTTATCAAATTTAAAACATAGCAGTTTCATTAATTAATTTAAAAATTAATTCTCGTCGTCAAAACAAATAGCGTGTTCTTAAGAGATAATAACTATCAAAAGATTGACATTTGTTTATGTCTGGTTTAAATGTGAAATTACATCCAATGACCAACATTGTATTAAATTGTAAAAATATATTCTAAATATTATTTAAAACCACTCAAATTAATAATTTCTCACTATTAATTATTTCTATTAAAAAGGTTGTTCTTAATTAAAATTTAGTAATTTTCACTATTTATCAGAAAATAAAAGTTATCTGAAAAGTACCAAAATTTTACCCTAATCTAATTTCGATATTCCGGATCCAAAAATGAAGTCCATTTTAAAAAAATAAAATTTACAAAATTTCAAAAAGTGGTTATTACTATTCATAACAGCTAGTTTTAATAATATTTTAATAGCATATCTTTGTTTAGCGAAACTCGGTATTGCGTACAACACATGCTATCGCATAAGGTCGCGCTTGCGTGTAATGCAAGGCAAGTCAAGGATGTGTGTTGTGCAAGATTCTTTTGGTGTAGCATACAACACAAGACATTAATGAAATTAAAAAGAATATTTTTCATAAAATCTCGGGGTGTTACATTCTACCCCCCCTTAAAATGAATTTCGCCCTCGAAATTCGTCGAGGTTATAAATGGTTTACTACTCGAAAGTTTGTTTAATAGAAACCCACATCGTAAAAAGGAATACCAAAACATGGCTTTAAAAACTAAAGTATGAAATGTAACGGTTACCCAAATTAACTCCTCACTAGGTTTCCACGTAGGAGAACATAGGTGAAAATATGGATATGGAAGAAAAATATAACCATAATGTTCTGAAGGAGAGTGGTAGAGAACATGGCTATAAAAAATCCAGCAATCAAAAAGCCATAAATTTGTGACGATCTAAGGTACCATCTGATTCATCAGATATAAGAGCACTAGGAAAACATCTTTTTGTTTTCAAGATCATTTACTTACTTTATTTTGGTACAATCTCACTGTTGTCCGTGCCTTGAACAATTTCCACTTCATCTCTTAAAGAAATGAAGTTGAATTTGTTATTCGTGAAGTGTTAGCAGATCATGTGATAGAATGATGGGTCATTCCATCTGTTTCAAACAAAAGGTAAGCAAAAGTTATCAAATATACATAAGTCCATCTATGGTGAGGTTAATCATATATGATTCCAAAAATGAACTTATACTTTATATATCATACTGCATAATAAAATTAAACTAGTTTCTACTAACCAGGGACTTCTTGTAGGCCAGTGGTAGGTGATAAAGGCCAGTCGCACTTTGGTTGTGGGTTCGATTCCCACAGCCTTGTCCGATGCGATGGGTTGTCGCCCGTCCTGCAGGTTTTCCTTTTTCTAAATCTATATTATTATAAAATCCCATCAATAATATCGAAAAAAGTTCTATCCTAACTTATGTCCAACATAATCCATTCCAATCTTTTGGCTTATCTAAAATACTTCAGTCCAAGCTCATAGTATAAAGAAAATGATTACTTGAAATGTCACATAACAATCACGTGAATTCCATCATTTATCCCCCATATATCATAAGATATAAATTGTTGGTCAAATTACCAACATGTGAATACCATAATCATGTATTCTCTTGAAGAATGAATACCCATTAATTGAACCATAGTGAAAACATGAATGCAGTCAAAAGTTAACTCTTTCCACCTACCAAAATACAAAAATTCTATATACTCAAACCATGATATAACCTTCTCCTTATATCAATCATGAGCTCATGAATATGGTCAAACATTTCATTTTCTCGTTTTCCTTTCATTATGCGCATATCAACTTTTTTTCCAAAAATATCTCAATCACATTCTATGGTTACCGGTACCATTGAAAACCACAATAGACCAATACATAAATATTCCACGATACTATATACAACATTATTTTGGAATCCCATTACATAAAGACTTAATCATTCCACCACATCGTTGTCATATTCAACATCACCAATAGTGATCGCTTGTGACTTCCCTTTGTCCTTTGCCTTAAGTGGTTGCTCATGTCGATCGTCACTAACCCTTGGATTAGGGAATTTATTAGCATAATGCCCCATTTCCTTGCACTTGAATCATTGAAGTGTTAGTGGTGCGTTCTCTACAGTCTTTTCTCTATTCACATCATTAGAAACCCTTTTTCCATTACTTAGACACTCAGCTGCTTTATGACCTTCTTTTCCACACTTAAAACATTTTATAGTCCCTTTAAGACAATCTCCACCATGCTTCTTTCCACACTTTGAGCATAAGGAAACATTCATCTTCTTTTCACCATTATTCTGATATTTCTCCTTGAACTCCATCTTTTGTTTCTTGTCAAAACTATGAGATGGATTAGTAACACCAACTTCCATTTCTACCTTGATAGCACAACGCACAATTTCTTCGTAGCTACTAAAGTCTCTTATAACTAATACCCTTCTAAGATTTAGTTTTAAGCCACTGAAAAATTGATCAACTTTACTTTCAGGTTGGATAATAAATCCAGATGCATACCTTGCAAGCCTTGTCAAATTCGCTTCATATATACCAACAGATTCATCATCCTTTTGCTTTATTTCAAGAAACTCCTTCTCCATCTTTGTTCGAAGAATACGAGGGAATTATTTATTGAAAAATAAGTTCTTGAACTCGTCCCATTCCATGGACTCAATTTCATATCTTGGCCTCGTATTCTTGATAAGATTCCACCATTGATCAGCATCACCTTCGAATCGATACATTGCTAAGATGACTTTATCATGTTCAGAACATTGAAGAACTGAAAATATCTTTTCAGTGGTAATGATCCATTGTTCAGCAACAAGTGGATCAGAAGACCCACTGAAAGAAGGTGGGCGTTGCCTCATGAAGGACTCAATAGAATATTGTTCCCTTCTCTGCTCATTTAGAAGTCCAGAATGATTCATATCTTGTGTAAGTATAGAAATAAGATTTTGCACTCCATCTCCCATAACATTTGTTTGTTCAGGAGCACAATCATTGCATTGTCCATTACATTGATCAACACGGTTCCTTCGGGTTCCAGCCATCGTCTAAAACCCAAAAAGAATAGTGTGAGAGGTAAAAATCATAATAAACGGGGAGTAACATAAATATCTAACATCTTTCGTTTAATCTGATATTGTTACCATGGGTCTAGGACTATATCCTATACGTATACTTATCCTTAGGGACATCCCTATACATACCTTAGAAATATCTCTAAGGATCTCACTAAAGTTCTCGCATCCTAGTTTCCAAAGGTTGACTAAACCTTTACTATGATACCAACTGTAGAGACCCGAAGCTTGACGTACATGGACATTACATTACTTTTGTGTAATACTTAGTACATAATAAAAACACACACACAAGGACCATAATAGTTTAGTGTCTTTGTAAACATGGAATATAATCTTCTAATCATGGTGAAATATCTTCAACATCTCCCAAAAAGATCTTATTTTTTTTCCTAAAACCTTTCTTTATATCTAGGGGAAAATAAAACATAAAAGGGTGATCTCAAATGCTCAGTAAGAGTAAAAAAAGGAAATATCAATCACATCATATACATAAGAACATAACTTTTGGAAATCTTAACCTGTAAAAGAAATCATAATTTCATAACATGGGATAAATCATAGTAGTGAAATGTAATCTCAATAATCATAACATAAAACATGAAACTTTGTGTCATAAACACATAATCATAGAGAATCATTTCTTGTTAGTCAAGACTCAATTCCAAGACTATCTTAGTGGACAAAGTCCATTTCTGAACCGAGTTCACTCCTCATTTCAGTCCTGTTTCACTGAACCGATTTAACCTGCCGTTCCAGCCATGTCTATCTCATGAGATATAAAATCATTACCCAATTCATTGGAGAGAGATATAGGTCCACCCATCTCATAATTATACCATTCTTATTTGTGCCACAAATTCAGAAAACCATACATCATTGCATAACCCATGTAATAAAAATGGGAATCTTAAACATCGTGACATCATAAAACAATTCATATAAGATAAAGGAATTCATAAAAATATAATTCCATCATAACATAATCAAATCAATGTAATCATAGGAATAAAAACAGAACCCTTTATTATCTTAGATGGAAAATAATTTTGATAAAACACTTGAACTCCATTCTTGAGGAAAATATCCTTTCTCCTTCAAAAACACTTTTCCTTTCTTGACATGTTGTACAATTATAAAATAAAAGAAGTTGATTAAAAACAAACTTGAAAACTTGTAAAGTAATATTCTTGGAAATAATGTTTTAAAAATCCACTCATGCCGTATAAGTTAAAAAACACATTCTTCATACTTTTGTCAAAAAAGTCAAAAAGTACCTCGTACGAAAAACGACAAAAGATTCCTTTCATATCCTTTACTAAAAACTCACCGAAGGGTAAAATTGGATTTAGAAAATTGTAGGTGTATTTAAATAAAATTAAATATTGAGAAAACATGGATTTGTATGATAAAATACACCCCAGTAAATACCAAAGTATAAACAATCTCGGGTAAAAATGAGATTGTGATATTTTCCCTTACCTTAGGTCCGATTTGCTTCGAAAGTGTCCGAAACTCCTGTATAATGATTTAAATAATGTCATTGACTTATTCTAGAATCATAATCATTGTTATGAAATCATATATGTTTCACTTATGACTTTATTTTACCCGTTCTTTTGTAAATTCCATGTTAAAGATCATTTTTGGTAAAATCGTTTCATTTGTCGTCCGGGTTTTGACTTGTAATTATTCATATGATTACATAGATCATGATTACATAATTCCAGAATATAAAACATGATTTATATATAATATATATTCATAATATACATATATAATAGATCAGTAAATGGAAAGAAATACACCATTCATGGAGACGGTAGGTCGTACGTACGCATGAACGCTGTTTTTGTTTCCTTATTGAGTTGAGTGGAATTAAGCAGATGACATACATATATATACACATAAATATAGTATCATTATTATGTCATATATTTCATTATTACTTATTATATATACTTTATAATCATTCATGAATGGTTAACGTGGAGAATGAATCTCATCGCGTCGTGGAGACGGTAGTCCGTACGTACGCACGAGCGATGATATCGTTCTCATGATCGTGGAATTGTATTGAAGTGTATGTATACTATTTCAGAATCTATATCACTTTACAATAATCATAGATAGTTATTATTTACACCATTATACCCATCCAAGTAAGGTGGTGATGGAAAATAGATTACACCACGGCGTGGAGACTGTATTCCGTACGTACGCACGCGCAGTGATTTCGTTTTCCGTAGGATGGATAGATGGTGAAATAGGGTTGTTTCATAATTATAATAACATATAAGTATATTAGGGATACTTATTTTATTACTTCATAATGAAACCACCTAAGAAGAAGAAGTGGAAGAAGAAATAAAGTTGAAATAATCGGTAACGGACATTACCTCTTCTTTGAAGCGCCTCTTTGAGTCTTCCTCTTAGGGCACTAAAATTGGTCTTTGAAGAAGGCCATGACCATTAGGATGTTTCTAGGGAAGTGGATAAGATAATTTGTCAGGGTTTGTTCGAGCTTTAAGGCTCAAAGTGGTGTGAGGAAGAGAGGGAGGAGGTTCCCTTTTATAAGGGAGGAGAGGGGCACCTTTGGAATAACTAAAAATATTATTTTATTATAAAGTCAAATTCGGTTTTTAATATCTCCAAATTGAGTTATTTAGAAGCTAAGGTGGGGATGGGTCTAAATACTCCCATCAAATATAATTTATACAAGTTTAGGTCATTATATTAACCTTATCTTTTAGTTTTAACTCTTAATTAATTAGATTGACATTTACCATGTCACTTTGTATTTTTATATTATATAGTTAATAAACTTACCATATATGTCCAAAAGACCCCCAAATGGTCCATTAATGATACACCTATCATGATATAAGCATCTTGTCTGAACCTTATATTTTTAGGAATAAAATAACGATCAATAATATAATATGTTTTTAAAAAACTATTTTATGTCAATTTTGACACTATTCAATAGTTGATTTTTGTGAAACTCATAACAGAATGATTACTTCGACAAAAGTTAATTAAATCAATCCTAACATGTCATATTAACTTATAAAATTAGTTTAATTCATAAATAGTCTCAAATTATATTTATTTGGGTATTTAATATATCAATTATTCTAATTTTTCACTATTATGGTAATTACTACATCATCATTGTGTCATAAATAAATTAAATTATTTAATGTCTAAAAATTATATATAAATTCTCAATATGTATGAAATATTATTATATTTCTAATGAATATTTACAATCGAATTTATCTTATGTATAACCCTATATTAAAAATGTTTTTGTAAATAAACTTTGATTTTAACTCTTTTAACACTTCTTTGGATTAAATAATAATAAATGTCCTAATCTAATCCAAGTGAGCCTAAATGGTAATATTTTATTTATAAGGTCATTTTTGGTCGAATTACACTTATCCAATAGAATTAGGACATGTGTTAGGGTAATAATAATATCATTTTTACCCTTAATTACCCTATTTACTTTTAACCATGGTAAAAAAAGTAAAAAAATACTATTCACCAAAAATTATTTTCATCTCATTGAACAACATTTTACATACTGACATCAACCGTGTCTCTTGGATTTTTGAAATTCCACTCCCAGAAGCGATAAAATTAAGTTTTATGAAAAATTTAGTTTTTTTAACTACCACTTAGTGGTTTACTATTCATCAAAAAATGAAAGTTTCCAGAAAAATACCAAAAATTAGGCCTAAGCTATATTTGATATTATGAATTCAAAAATGATGTCTATTTTATCAAATTCAAAACATATCAGTTGCATTAATTAATTTAAAAATTAATTCTCGTTGTCAAAACAAATATCGTGTTCTTAAGAGATAATAACTATCAAAAGATTGACATTTGTTTATGTCTGGTTTAAATGTGAAATTACATTTAATGACCAAAATTGTAATAAATTGTAAAAATATATTCTAAATATACTTTAAAACCACTCAAATTAATAATTTATCACTATTAATTATTTCGATTAAAAAGGTTGTTTTTAATTAAAATTTAGTAATTTTCACTATTCATCAGAAAATGAAAGTTATCCGAAAAGTACCAAAATTTTACCCTAAGCTAATTTCGATTTTCTGGATCCCAAAATGAAGTCCATTTTGAAAAAATAAAATTTACAAAATTTCAAAAAGTGGTTATTACTATTCATAATGTCTAGTTTTAATAATATTTTAGTAGGATATCATTGTTTAGCGAAACTCGGTATTGCGTACAACACACGCTATCACAGAAGGTCGCGCTTGCGTATAATGCAAGGCAAGTCAAGGATGCGTGTTGTGCAAGCTTCTTTTGGTGTAGCGTACAACACAAGACATTAATGAAATTAAAAAGAATATTTTTCATAAAATCTCGGGGTGTTACAAAAACCATGAACCAACACTCCTGGATGGGGTTATAAAAACATGATATTTACAATTTTGTATTTAATACAAATAAAAAAATATTATTCATCTAAAGCATATAACATCAATAAAAATATTTTATTACTTACTAACCTAATGAATTTTTAGGTTCAAAGTTTTAGATAAATAGTATAAATCCTTAAATGATAATACCAATATCTCTAAGTGAACAATTTTCCAACTATACCTATCTCTTCTTATTTCACAATAAGTCTTCAAAATATCCCAAAAATTATTCTCACAAGAAACCATTCTAGACATAATTAATTTAATATCCATCATTATAACCTATGTAAATGGAAAGCATAAGAAGGGTGAGATCAAATACCCATTAAGGGTAAGTATAAGCATGAATAATTGAATTTAATTAGTGAGAATAAGATGATAATAAGGATAAGATGAAATAATAAAAGACCATGATCATAAAATTAGATAAATCATACCCATAAATACCCAAATCATAAATCATGAGACATGGAATAATTCTTTGACACAAGACAAGAGTCATATAATTCAACAATCATAAGCTATGTAAAAACTATCCCTAAGTAAAGGGTCAATTAAAACTCCTAGAAAGCATTTAAAAATCATATAGGTATCTTGGAACATAAAACATTCATTATGGAATCACAAAAATAGATAATTACAATATCTCTTAAGATTAACCAATAACTGGTAAAACCCATCATCTCTTATGAGTAACATTACTTAATCATCTCTTAGGAGTAACATTCAGCCAGTTCACCCCATCTCATTAAAAAATCCATTGGAGGGGTATAACATACCCACAAAACACACATCAAACAAATACCTTAATGATTTGGGTTCAGTCCCTAATCATTCTTTCATTAATAATGTCCAGGTATCATATCACAAAATAGAACATGTGGATTCCTTCATTTCATCAAAACTATCACTGCTTTATTTACCCTTGAAAAAAGAAATTTGTTTCCCAAAAATATCTTTAAGAAGATAAGCATAAACCATTAAAATAAAGTAAATTAATGGTATTATAAGATCGTATCCCTAATTAATCATAAGAATCATTAAATAATGTTGACATAGAAAAAATTTAATTAAAAATAACTTTTAAAATTTTTTATGGAATATAGGGGGAAAACCTTTTTCCTTCAGTATCATTAAAACTAAAATTTCAAAAAATAAATTGAAAATATTTTTCTTAGAAAATATTCATATAAAATTATAAAAAACTTTCAAATAAATTAATTTTCATGTTGGAAGAAAAATCTATTTATGCCATATAAGTTAAAAGAAAACATTTTTTATAATTTTATAGAAATCCAAGAATGACTTATTCAGAAAATTTTTATTTAAATATATTATTTTTAAAGATTTGTAGATAAATTAAAGTCTAATGAAATTGAAATTTTAAAAAAATCATGTATAAGTAAAAAACTCCCATTAAATTGTTTTTTAAAATCATGTACATTGAAGAAAAAAAAATTTGACCAAAAAGAAATAAGGTCAAATTTCAATAAAATAAATTTTTTAAATCATTTTATGTACTAAAGAGAGGGAAATGTTATTAATGCATAAAAATATTGGAATAAAATATGATAAAAATATATATGTGGGTTTTATAGGGTGATATCCCAATAATTTCCCTCGACGAAATTTATTCATGCACAATCCTAAAAAGAAATGATATTATAACATAAATATCTTACTTATTCGGGAAATTTTGAATCATAACCCCCATAAAAGAAATAAAATCATAAGAAACTTTAAATAACATTAAAATAATGATATTCATGATACAACATATCAAAGGATTAGTAAATAAACCTCACAAAATTTGATAGGTGTATAATATAACAAATGTCCCAAAGAAGAAAATTTTAGATGGTAAACCATCACCACTTGGTAACATTGAAGTCAAATCCCCTTGGATGAATTATTAAAAATTGTAACTTTAAATACCATTAACTAAGAAGGATCCATGATATAATATGTCAAATAGGAATTATATAAACCTCATAAACATAAATATATGTATAACATCAAACATGTTTCAATGAAACAATATTGAGATAAAGAATCATTAGAAAGATCATATCCCTGAAGTGAGAATTAATCATTAAGGTAATTTTTTGTAACAATTAATCATGTATTTTAATGACATATTTAATAACTAAATTGGTTATGTCTATGTCGTGGGCTTTGTGGATGTTCGGTTCATATATTCAAAATGAATTCTATATGATCAAAGTGGTAAAAATATTTAGTATTACATCATCTATGCAATAATAATAATTAAATAATTATCATTTTTATACATCAAAAATAATTTTATAATCACCCTTGAAAATTGGATTTGAAAAACGAATCACATCGCTTTGTGGACATAGTATTCTACATGTGTTCATGAGCCATAATATCATTTTTTAACAGGTGGAAGGGTAAGAATAAAAGTTATATATTATATTTATAGAATAATAATTATTTAATGAATATAATATATATTTATCACATACATCATATTAACCATCCTTTTTAGTTGGTAATGAAAAAAATAACACATCGCTCTGTGGAGGTGGTAGCCAACACGTACGCACGAATGATGATTTTAATCCCCAAGGGATGGAAAATGAGATGAATAAGGATGTTAAATTAAAATAATGACATCATGATATATGGTAGATATATATGTTCTTATTTTGTAATGTTTAAGATAGTTTTTACGGAGATAAAATAATAAATAAAAGCACTTAGTTAAGTGCTTTAACACTTCTTTGGAAAACGTCTATAGGTTTGCATCGTTATCCTTAAAAGGTTGGTATTGTAATCAAAATAGGGGATATACGATGAATAATATATGTTAGTAAGGTATTTGGGCATTGATTTTATTAAATAGAGAGCTAGAAATGTGTTTGGAACGGTGGATAGGAAGTACCCGTATATAAGTGAGGGAAATGTCACACATGGAATTAATTAAAAGATTAAATTCTATATATATATATATCACAATCATGTCAAGTGGAACTAAGTCGCCCCAGATTTTAAGATAACATATTATAAGGTCTAAATAAACTCAACTAATCACAAATATCTATTGTTTGGATATATTTTAAGAATTATATCCTAGTTAAACCACTTAAAACTCATTTTAACTTTAACCTTGATAACATAACTTTTTATCATGATAACAGAATTATATGACCAAAAATATAAATTTCCTACTAAAAAACTTGTAAATTATGATTAATAATTTGGAAAACATTTTATAATTTTCAATATATAAATTTAACCTAAATTTATTTTAATAAAATTACACAAAATGTATGAACAACAGTTTTTAGGAAAATAGTCGATTTAAGAGTAAAAATTATTTACCTTGAAAAAAGTAAAAATTTTGTATCCATTAATTTTTTTGGTTTAAATAACAAAGATTATTGTTTTTTATGCTATTTTAGAAATAAAATACTTAATGGTACCTTCAAATAATTCCATTAAATGAAAACACCCAAAAGTAGTTTTTAATTTGAATAAAATATAACTTATCTTCACAAATGTCAATATTAGATTTCCAATTCTGAACTAATGTTTTGAAATATAATATTTAACTCATTAAACAAATATTTTTTCCAAACCCACTCATACAATATTATAAATTCAATGGTTAAAAATATTTTATAGCTTTCCCCCATAGTTTAACAAAGTTTTACCTGTTTTACCAAGGGGACAATTATTTACCATGGTTACTATTCATTATGAAAAAAAAGTTACGTTTACCATATTATATTACAATAATTATTATGATTGAAAAAATGGAATCCATTTTACAAGATTCAATTTCTATAATTGTAGAAATAAATATAAAAATAAACATTAAAACGCAACAAAAACCATTTTTAGAAAATTGCATTTTTAAGTATAAAAGTGGATTTATTCTTATTCCAAGCCTTATACATACTATAAAATGACTATAAAATATTTTTATATAATATATAGACTATAAATTTCATTAAATTCAACAATAAAATTTTTTTTATTAAATTAATTAAGATAAAAACAAATTGCATACATAAAATCATTTTAGAAGGATGTATTTTTTAGCCAAAAAAAACATATACCAAAACTTAGTATAATTTTCGTTCCTATAAAATTAATTACATTTTATCTAATAAAAGGATAATTATATCAATTTTATATTAAATTCAATGAATAATGTTACTTTTCAATGAAATTAAATGGATGTTTATGAAAACGATATTTTTCACTATTCACAAAATAATAAAACTTTTCAAAAAATACCAAAATTTAACCATAAGGAATTTTTGATATATTAATTTTGAAAATTATATTCTTTTTATCAAATAAATTTTTTGAATGTATTAGAAATAAATTATAATATTCTCTCACAAAATTTAATAAACCCCATTTTTGTAGATAACTTTTTTTTGAAGCATAAATTGAATTTTCTGAAAATTAAGTATTTATTTCATAAGAATTAATCTATAAATTTATATTGAGTAGGAAAATTTTAAAAATATTTCATAATTTGGTTACTCTTATTCATATGTTCAAATTCAACATCTAGGTTATAATGCTCATATTTAAATAAAAATATATTATGGTTCATTTAAGCTTGTGTTGTGTCTTGTCACGCCTGAAATATGTCGTAAATTACTCTATGCATAAGTAAATTTAGAAAATTATAATGACTCATACTATACTAACTATAAAGGAATAGTCTGGCATAATTTCAGGGTTGAACCCATAATGAGAAAGAATCATAATGATGACAACTCTAAACTAATGGTTAGCTCGCTCTAATTTCTATTTGATTACATTAAACTAATTATGAAATTAAAATAAACAAATTATAATTGAGAAATAGAGGAATGAGGAATCAATTTCTAGGGGATGTTTTTCTAAATTAATTTAATCATCTTTACTTGTAAAATAATTATATCAAATAGTTGTGCAACCAAACAGTTTTATCAACAGAAGAAAAGTTCATTCTCTATCAATCTACCCTAGAATCCTAATTCTTCTTAGTCATATGGATTAAAATACTAGGATACATTGTGTTCATATTTACAAAAGCATAAGAGTAATTCCATTCAATTGTTTGGAATAAATCATCTCAATCATGATTGATTTTGTTCATTATTGAAACATATGGTCAACGATACAATGAAGAATAAAGTGGATGTGTAGGATCAACATGACATTATCGAATACAATCATCATTATGAGAAAACTTAAATAGAATTATGATGGTATGCACCCCCTTTAACTAATCTCCATCCCCCAAATGGGGTTTAGTCGATCATCTTCGGGTGGTCGCCGATAATGAATAAACTAATACCCATAGAGGAGAGATTGGAAATGAGTAAAGGAGAAAAAAAGAGAAGGAAAATACAGGATGGAATTAAAATATAAAGCATTCAATGATTACATAAATCAAAGGAAAAAATATAAAAAATTATCAATGAAGAAATTTGGGTCGTAACCCTATGATAGCCTCCCGGTGGTTGTGCTTTCTCCCTCAGGTCCAGCGTATTTCAGAATGCCTTAGAAGGGCGGCTGAGGGTTCCTTTTATAGGTTTCTTTTCCAAAACCCATAGCTCGTCTCACATTTAATTTTTAATGTATCATAGTTGTCAGGATGTGTACCTAGAATACACATCATGTACTTTAGATCCAAGTTTTCCTCCACCGCGTTGAATCCGTGAAAAATTCATATGCTAGTTTGACTCTGGTTTTGTCATGTATTGGAGTTACACGACGTGTACTTGCAGTTCACAGAATGTTCCATCATCACGACATGTTCTATGCTATCTTTAGCATGTCATGAACTACACGGAATGTTCCATTTCTGCTCTAGAATTTTTTTTCTTCTTTATCTCTCAAAAAATTGATGTCACGCCATGAGAAAAGTGGCATTAAGTGTCGTTTTATTCCACATTTTCCATGTTATCATTATGTTACTACACAACTCAATTCTGCATCAGAACTTCAAAAACATCAATATTAGACACATGAATTATATGAAAAAATTAATATGCAATGAATTCATATATAAAAACCTATCAAAATATGTATACAAAATAGAGTTATCAAATACCCCCACACTCAAACCTTTTCTTATCCTTAAGGAAAACATCAACATCAAAATACAAAGGGTCCATACATCAATAAAGGAATTTTCAAATTATGATGCTCATAGAATAAGTTTTAACTGAATAAAGTAAAAGCACAACACACACCCAAAGATGAATTTAAAAAATCATGTTTCATTTAAAATGTGCGATCCATGACATTTCTACCTTTTCACACATAGTTTTTAACCTTTCATCAACACTCATTCCATTTATGATTTACCCCACCATTAATTTTTATACGCATCGCTCAAGGTAAAAATTTAATGGAGTTATTTTCATACCTCAAGTACATGTTAAAAACCATAGGATTTCATTGAATCTAATTTCTATACCCAGTAATAACAAATATCACAATTAATCATGAGTCCTTTAAAATAAGAATCTTATGACTCTGTGAATGAGGGTAGGTAGGTAAAATGGTGAGAATCAAGTAAGGATCAAGGAGGAGGCTAAACTCTAACGTACATATTATGATATTCAAAAGACAAGCTCCTTGAAATGATCCTCCATAAAAATGTAATGTCATCTCACACACCCCCCAAAGCATAGAGTGAAGGCTCACAGATAAAGTAATCATAATGAAAAGAACCCTCTATTATTGTTATTTTTAATTTTATTTTTTATTTTTCCTTTTTTTCAAAAGTCATGATTGGAATAAACCTCACATACAACACCAAACCATATATGATAAAAATCATCGGTCTGGAAAATGGTAATTTTTTATTCTCCCAATTCACAACACATTTTTTCATCATTTTTTGATTCATTTTTTATAACAACAAGAGGGATATATAATAGAATATAATGAATGTAAATATGAATCTTCCCAAAAATCCCATAAAAACTACCTCTAGTTTTCCATCAATATATAATATTCCATATCCACCATATACAACCCCTCCCCCACACTCATGCAATTTAATATCACGAAAAATACAAAGATATGGGTAGGAAATTAAATATTGGCTTGTAACAAAGATTAATACTAACAAGGTCATCTAGGGATTTTATTGGCTAAAGGAGGATCAATGTGTAGGTAGGTCTCAGTATAAATGGTATCATAAATAAAATGCCTCAATCATTTCAAGAGTGAATTTGTATATTCGTAGATTTGACAAGATAACAATGAAAGTTATTATCAGTTTACGTGCCCTAAGTTTCACTCGTGAAATATGCACTGATAAATATGAAATATTTAGTCTATAATACTTTCTATAACGGGAATAGAATATGATTCAATCAGTTCATTGCATGAAAATCAATAATAACTAAACTCAATGCATGCTTCTAGGAATCAACATCATGAAAAGTAATCATTTTCAAGAAATCGTAAAATAAAGTAAGAAAATGGCCTCCAAAACTTCCATTTTTATCTGTTTATTTATATGCATCATATATAAAATTTTATATCATATCAAAATATTTCTCCTCAGTGCTGATATATCCTAGATTTGTGAGTAAATGAAAAAAATTAAAGCAGTATTTTGGGTGAATCTAATTCAATTCAGATCATGTAACAAAAAAATCATTTTTTTTCTCAAATCATGTGCTAGAAAAAACTAGGGTTTAAAAGATATAAACAAGTAGAAATAGTAACCCCATTCAATTTGTTCTTTTGAATGAGTCTCTTACATACTTTCTGGTGAGGTACATGACATGTAATCTAATTACACGATGTGTAATTTTCATGTTTTCATCCCCTCCAATTATTTATTGATTCTTCCATTCAGTGATCAGAAATATAAAAGTAAACAACGAAAGTATAGTCCTTTAAGAATTAAAAATATTTGTATCAAATATGGAAATATGAAAACCACAGGGATATTTATTTAAACAAATAAAAAAATCTACATCCTAAAAATCAATTTTCAACATCCAGGTTTCCTCCTAGTAGATGCTCTTTTTTATGGTTGTTCAACTTGACCTTTTACCATTTTTAACTGATTGGAACATGGTACAAAGCTAACTATCTTTATTTATACACTTCTAGATATTCTAAGAATTTTGGTTTGTCTTTTGTTTTATCCTCCATCGGTTCTTCTTGTCTAGTGGTGGGCTATAATATGAGGACAAATGTAATGAAAATAATAAGAAATCAAAATCTAACTAGATTTTATAATTCACCCGCTCCACCACTACTTCCTACTTATCTTCCTCTGGTTCAAATTATTGAATGGATTCTTCAGTCAAAGCCTCATTTTCCTTCTCTTAATCTTTAAATTGTAAGTGGGAGTCCCATTAATCATCTGTCTCAAGAATACTCATGAGGTCGGTCGATGTTTTCTCATTGTCCACTTTCTTTAATTTTTCTTCTTCCCATATAAATTCACTGTATTATACCTCATTAACCTCATGACCATCCTTCTTCATCACTTCTTCCTCTAATTATATAGATTGTATTACTTTGGCCAGCTCTTCTTCTTACTCTTCAACCATTCAATCACTAATTTCCATTCTTTTTCTTTCCTCTTCATCGCACAGTTGCAAAAGAAATTTTCATTGTTCTTCTTCTTATTTTTTTATATATAGAAGGGATGCCTCCGGTTTTGATACATCTTCTTGATCTAGAAGTTCATCTTTTTCAGTGTTTCCCACATACTGTAGTTAATGTTATTTTTTCTCTACCTTTGATATTTCTTCTTTTTTACTATAAGCAGTATTGCTTCCTCCACCTTTTGATCTACATCATCTTTAAGAACATCAATACCTGCATTAGATTTTAATGGAAAGTTGTATACTAAGGAATTTAAATTTTAAATAAAATGGGGAAAATGAGCAATTAATTCTATATGTTCACTAAGTTGGGATTTATTTTCATCCATCCTCTTATCCAAATCTAGAATGAACTTGGAGATCAAAGCGGCTAGTATGTCATGAAAATTATACTCCTAAGGTTGAGGGAAGGAATCATCTTCTTGAATGTAATTTTCATGAGTATTTTTTATTTCAACATCTTTGAATTCCTTTGCATCTTGAGGTTTATCATCTTCAATGTCACATGTATAAAATTTGAGACAATTAGTTGGAAACAATTGAAATTTAAAATCATTTGGGAAGGTGAGTAGTCAATACATTCTACTCATTGAGTTTAGGATCCTTATTTTCAATCATCTTTTCCATTACATCAATACCCTAGGTGAGAAATCCAGATAGTCTTTATTCAGGATATAGATTTTGAGACTAAAAGTAAGAGTTTTAATGATTATACTACTCATCCCAACAATTACCTTAGTAGCTTTGATAGTCAGGATCTCCTCCCTCGGGTTGATAGTATGTTTCATTCCATTATTGAGGTTAGAATTCATCGTACTCCTGCGAACATGAGTCATCCCATTCATTTTCATGCTTTATCCACCCTTCTGAATCTAGTTCTTTCTATATGGTTGGATACTCAAGATATTCAATGTCTTTTGGTGGTGGTGCGATGCAATACTGGTTCATTTGAAAATGCATCCTACACACCACAAAACACTACTAAAATCCTAATATTTGATAAAAATTCCAATTAAATTTATTAACTAAAGTAAAAATCAGTAAACAGAAATTGGATAAGACAATTCATTGACCTAAGCAATCAGTCACGATTCACTCGCAACATACCCCTACACCCCGACAATGGCGCTAAAATTTGATGCACTCAAAAGACATCGTTAATTCTTCTTGAAGTGTTTCAAATTATAAATTTATAATAACCCGTATCATACTAACTACAAAGTAATAGTATAGCAGAAGTGTGGGGTCAATCTCACAGAGAGAGGGGAGCACAGTGATGATAACTATAAACTAAATGTTAGGTCGCTCAAATTTCTATTTGATTAAATAAAACAAATGATGTAATTGAAATAAATAAATTAAAATAGAGAAACGTAGGAGAGGGGAATGAGTTTTTAGGGGAGGTTTTTATAAATTAATTAATTCATATTTACTCGAAAAATAATTTTATCAAATAGATGCGCACCCAAATAGTTTTATCAATAAAAAATTGTTCTTTATATATAAATATACCATATAATCCTAATTATTCCCAGTCAGATGGATTAAAATACTGGGATGCATTGAGTTCAGATTGACAAATGCAAAAGAGTAATTCTAATTAGTGGTCATGAATAAATCATCTCAATATTGTTGGGATTCTTTCATTATTTAAACATATGTTCAAAGATTCAATGATGAATAAAGTATAAATACAGGCTCAATAGGACACTATCAAATATAATCATTATTACGAGCAAAGATTAATAGAACTATGATGGTATTCACCCCCTTTTACTAATTCCACTCACCCCAATGGGGTTTAGTCAATCATATTTGGGTGGTCTCCAACAATGAATAGACCAACACCCCAAGCGGAGAGATCAGAAAACAGTGAAGAAGAAAGAGAATAAAGTAAAAGAGAGGATTGAATTAAAATATAAATCACAAAATGATTACATAAATTAAAGGAAATATAAACATAAACGAAACCTATCTATGAAGAAATATGGGTGGGAACCCTGTGGTAGCCACCTGGTGGATTATATTTCTCCCGTAGGTCTAGATTATTCTATAAAACCTTAGAAGGGGGGAAGAGGTTTACTTTTACAAAATTTTTGGTCAAAAACCACATCCCATGTCACATTTAATTTTCAGTGTATCATTATTGTCACTACGTGTACCTGGAATACATATTGTGTACTTTGGATATGATTTTTTCTTCACCGCATTGAATCTAAGAAAATGTTGTATGCTGTTTTGACTCTAGTCATGTCATGTACTAGAGATACACGACGTGTACTTGTAGTTCACTGCATGATCTTCCATCACTACTTTCTCTATGTGTTTTGTATCATGTCATGAACTAAACATCATCTACGCTCAGTACATGGCGTGTATCGGTTCTTCTCCATAATTTCCAGCTTCTTTCTCTCTTAAAAATATGGTGTCACGTTTCTTTGCTCACGGAGTGAAGTTTCGTTCTGTTCCACATGATATACCTAAGGGATACTTGTAATTAAACCTTTTAAAACCACTCCTAAAATATCATTAATCACTTTAAAATTCAATTACTTAATGAAATCAGAATGGGTGTCTATGCCATTGAGCATAAAATCAACCATAAACCTATAAAATAATTATGTTATTCATAACACTTAATTAAAATTCTCAGGAAAAATTCATAATCTCTAAATTTATCTAAACCCAACTTTGATACTACTAATAACATCCTTGAATCTACACTCCAAGATCTTTTTCTAAAAACATAATATTTTTATTTATACCATTGATATTGATAGACAAGAACGAATTTTAGTCATCCAGAACATATAACATAAAACAATGTTATTGAATCAATTACATACCCAATTACCATTTTGGTTTAGAGTTTTAGATAAATAGTAAAAACTCTTACATGAAAACAATCATGTCTTTAATTGATCATTTATCCTACTATACTCAACTTTTCTTATTTAAAAAAAATTATTCAACATCTCCCATAAAGTTTTCTCAAATTAAAACCTTCTAGACATAATTAATTTAATATCATTCTTAATAACCTATGGAAATGGAAAACATAAGAAGTGGGACCACAAATTCTCAGTAAGTGTAAATAAAATCATAAACAATTGAATGTCATCGGTGATAATAGAATGAGAATAAGCGTATGGTGATATAATAAATGTGCATGAGTATGAAATAACAGAATTACTACCCATAAAAACCTGGATAATAAATTATAAGACATTGCATAAATCATTATCAGAAGCAAATAGCCATATAAGTCAAAAATAATGATCCATGTAAAAAACTCCTTGAGTGAAGGATTCATTATAACTCATAGAAAGAATTTAAAAATTGTGTAGGTACCTTGGAACATCAAAACATTCTCACGGAATCACCTAACAAGATAATTCCCATATCTATTAGGTGTAAACTATAATCGGTAAACCCCATCATCGCTTAAGAGTTACACAACTCAATCATCTATTAGGATTAACTTTCATCCAGTTAACATTGTCTCATTACCCAATGCATTGAAGGGATATAAATGACCCAAATATCACATATTGGAAAAAGTTACTTAAGGATTTGGATTCACCCACCAATCCTACTTTAATGAATAATTTTGGTGTACGATATCATGAAACAAAACACGTGGATTCATTTATTTCACCAAAAATTTCATAGCTTGATTTACCTATGAGAAAAGAAACAATTTTCACCAAAATATCTTTATATAATAATCATAAATAATTTAAAGAAAGTAATTGGATGGTATCATATGATCATATCCCCAGTTAATGATATAATCATTAATGGATATTAACATAGATAAAAATACCATTAAAATTCTATTTAAATTGTTTATTCGAAAACATAAGAATTTAATCCTTTCATTATATACTGTTAAAAATAAAAATTCATATAATATTGTGAAAATAATTTTCTTTGATAATACCCATCAAAAGATATAAAATAATATTCAAAGAAAATAATTTTCATGAGAGTGTAAAAATCCCTTCATTTTGTATACATTAAAAGAAAACATTATTTTGAAACTTTTATAAAAAGTCAAAACTAACTTGTAGGGAAAACGAATCTTTAAAAAGATTCATTTTTAAAAATATATATATTAGAAGGAAATTAAAATTAAGTTCTAAAAAAATTATAGTTAAAAAATCACCCATTAAATGATTTTTATGATCATTGACATGGAAGACAAACTTCATCAACCAAAAAGGATATACGGTCTGCTTCTCTTTAAAAAAAATTATCGATCATTTTAAGTAAAAAAGAGAGAAAAATGGAACTAATAAATATAAATATCATAAATAACCAAAATATAATAAAATATATTTATCTCAAAAGATATGAATTATATAATTTCTCTTAATGGAAATTTTTTACAGATAATCCAGAAAAGAAATTAGATTGTAAAGTAAGTCCCTTACCTCTTTAGTACCTTTTGAATCATAACCCCCTGAAATAAATAACATAAAATAAAACGTTAAATATTTTTAAAATAAGTGTATTCAAGATAAAACATATCCAATGGTAATTATATATACCACATAAAATAATATAGGTGTATAACATAACATATATCACATAGAAGATAATTTGAGACGATAAACCCTTACCACTCGGTGAATTTCAATGAAAACCCCATTAGATGAATTAATTTTAATTTAAACATTAAATAGAATAAATTAAAAAAGACACAAGATATAATATTCTAATGGGTTGGTATAAACACATTATAAATCTAAATTTTGGTATAAAATCATACATGGCTTAATGAAATAATATTAATACAATGAATCCTTACCAGCATCATATCATCAAAGTGATAATTAATAATTGAGGTGATTATGTGTAATGATTGTAAAACCATAAAAAGTGGAAATATATAATAATTAAATAATATTTTATTTAATGCAGAATCTAGGAATAACATATTCAATTATGTGGAAGTAAACCCCAATGAATGTAAATTGAGTTAAAAAACCCCTTAACTCAAATCCAGACTTGCTATGTACATTCCTCAACTCTTATATAATAAAGATATATTAATTATTTATGTATTTAAGAACATTTTATAAGTTTATAAAATTATCATTAAACCATTTAATTAAATTATTTCAATAAAATTTTAATTACCTAATCGGTTAAGTCCACGTCATGTGCTTTGAGTACATTTATTTCATAGTTACAAAATGACTTCCCAATGTTGATGATAAAAAAAATATAATTGTCCCATATTATCTAGAATAATAATCCTGAAATAGTTATCATTTTACACATAAAATATAATTTTATAATAACTCTTTAAATTAGGACAAGAAAAATTCATCACACCTCTTTATGGATGTGGTATTCCACACATATAAACGAGCAACATTATCATTTTGAAATAGGTAGAAGGGTAAAAAAGTAAGCAATATATTATATTAATAAAAACATAATTATATCATGAGTGTACTATATACATATTAAATACATCATAATAACAAACCTTGTGAGGTGGTACTGAAAAAATGAAACACATCGCTTCATAGAGGAGGTTGTCCACACCAAAGTGTGAATGATGATTTCATTCCATATAAGATAAAAAATAAATGAATAAGGTTTTTAGATTAAACTAACAACATATAATTATATTATATATATGGATTACATAATATTGGAAGGGTTAAGAGAGTTTTTATGGAGATAAAATAATAAATAAACTAAAAACACTTAGTTAAGTGCTTTACAACTTTTTTGAACAACCTCTTTAGGTTTAAACGTTTTTCCTCCTAATGTGATTATTCTATGAATAAAAGGGCATCTAAGATGTAGCTAGGGATGTTAGGAAGGAATTTGGGTTGTTAATAGCCAAACTAGAGTGTTAAAAATGAGTGAGTAAGGTAGTATAAAAGGTTCCCTCTTATAAGTGAGGGAAAGGAAACACTTGGAATTACTTAAAATATAAAATAATATATATCATAATAATGATAAGTTTCACAAATTTACCCCAAAATGAGAATATAATATCTTATATTGTCAAAATAAACTCAAATAATAACAATTAGACAATTTTTTGATATATTTTAATCCTTATATCTTAGGTAATACACTGTAAATTAATTTTTACATTAACCCTGATAACTTAACTTTTTATAATGGTAAATTAATTATATGAAAACAAATAAAAGGGGAATTATAAATAAATTTTAAAATTATGATTCAGAATTTTGAATAAATTTTATCACATTCAATTTTTCTGGCTAGTGGAAATTAATTTTAATATAAGTACACAAAATTCATGAAAACAATTTTTTATGAAAATACCAGATTTAAGAGTAAAAATAAATTCACCATGAAATCAAGTAACAAATAAAGGTATCAGGGTGTTAAATGTAAGAAAATGGCCCTGATATTAAACAAACTTCATCAAAAATCAACAAAACTATTTCTTCTCCAATGATTATCCCCTTGGTACGATATCCTATGATCCCATTTGAATGAATTTTTCATGATAATTAAACTAAAAAATTACCCTATTTTATTTGAATATTATTTAATCAAATATTCATCAAAGGTGAACATTTCTTTAAGGAACCAAATTTTTATCCCTCTAGATCATTCACATGTGATTTGAAAGTCTACAAGAGTTTAAATCGTTGGTATCTGGGTGCTAGCATGGAGATCCAATAATACCTCTGGCATCTGATGATCAATGTTATGTTGATCCTTCGTTCCATAAAGGATATCTAATATCTATTACTTGGATTGAGATATTCTCACTTTAGGTTATAGGGGATATAAGATAGAGACTCAAAAAATCATGTGATGAATGATGTACCAAATGATGATCTCCTTTTTCTTTTATAGTAAGGTATACAATACTTGTAATAGCTCTATGTCCCTCAGATATGTTTTTCCTACTAACTAAACCATAAGCGACATCTTATTACTCCTTTAAAAAGTCATAAATATATTTTATATTTTAATAAATTTCATGTGATATTATAAAAATATTTTATGATAAAAGAGAGCTACTAATTTAACTCTTAATTACTATTAATATTAAACTAACAGTGAATATTAAAATAATATTCTCTAATTAAAAATTTTCCATGTATTCACTATGTATATTATGAATACTTATAGGAAATAAATTCAAAACTAATTAATCAAAATTAAAATAATATGTTTTTATTTATATCATGGAAATTATTCAAACTCAGACATTAAACCCGACCCCATGGTGGGGCCTACCATTTCCTAAAATCCTATTCATTAGAATAGGACATACATTTTAATATACTAATTGTGTGACTCTATTGGATCTTATCCCGATAATAGTGAATACTATTCATAGACCAGGACTGAATTCTAGTAACCCATCATGACCACTAAGTAGAAAAGTAAAATACATAGCAATAACACCCTTTCCTATGAACACACGATGTGTAATAAAATATCTTTGTCTCGTGATGTCTCATAAAATCGGAATAAAACATTGTGTTTTCATCCTTTTACTCTCTATTGACCATTGACCTATCTAGACAAACTTACCTTATTTTATCATGGCCATGGATTTAGTGAAATTTCTACCATCCATATCAACTGGGCCCAAGATATTAATTTCTTTTAGAAGAGAAAAATTCTATCTTGATAATTCAATAAATGACGTACCCCCCCTGATACACCCAATGAATACTACCTCACTATGACATCAACGCCATAGTTTTTTTCTTACATAAAAGTACATAATCAAATGGAACACATTGAGCCTCAATTCATGAGACTAATATATGTGCTTGTATATTGAAACAACAAATGACACATTAAACATGTGGTGTTATTATTAGTTATTAAATCCTCATAATATCATATACTCAAGATAACCAATTGAGAACATTATGAGAATGATTATAAATTCTTATGGGGCCCTAGAACCAGATGGCCAGACATCATCTGTGACTAGTTTTCATTGTGTATCTAGACCATATAGCATATGTTTAATATCACCGTCATGGTATCTCTAGGTTATCATTATAGAATGGGACCTATTATTATCTTTTCATATGACATGTAATCTAATAAAATTATTATATAAACAATGGACATGTAAATATTATAACTATAAAGGTAAGAATAAATCAGGCATAACTCAATGTATACATGATATGGTAATACAAAAGTATTGTTTATGTTGGATCTAGGGAACCCACCTTTACAAAAATTAGATGGTTTCCCTAAAACAAATTGGTTAAATAATAAAAAAATTAAGGTTTATAATTTTTTATCAAGCCAAAACATAATAGAATCTTTAAACTGTTCCATTAAATGCAAAGACTCAAAAATAGATTTAATTTGAATAAAATATAACTTATCTTTAAAAAAGATAATCATGGATTCCCAATTTCAAAATAATGTTTTAAAATTATCTATTTTACTCTTTATATATATATATATATTGTCAAAAACCACCCATATAATAGGATAAAGGAAAGTATTAATGTGATCTTAAAGCTTTACCTTGTCGTTTTAACGTATTTTTACTTATTTTATCAAGGTAACAAATATTTACCTTGGTTATTATTCATGATTAAAAAATTAAGTTGAACCTGTTATATTTTAATAATTATTATGACCCAAAAAAATTAATCCATTTTACAAGATTCAATTTCTATAAGAAATATAAATTCACTTAAAAATAAGCATGTAAAATGCAACAAAAACAAGTTATTAGAAAAATTAATTCTTTAGAATAAAAATTGATTTATTATTATTATATTCCTATTAAAATCCATATAATGAATGTAAAATTATTTTATTGAATATATAGTATAGAAATTTCATTATAATCATTGATCAATTGTTATTTATTTAATTAATTATGATAAAAACACGTTATGCATATAAAATTAGTTTATAGAAAAAAAACAATTTTTAGACAAAAAATGAACATAAATAAAATTCAAGAATAATTTCAATTCTAATGTAATTAATTATATTATATATAATTAATGTATAGTTATGTAAATTCAATATTAAATACAAATCATCTCATTTTCTACACTAATCAAGGCTTAAGTAGACTTAAAGTGGATTAGCTGATGGCATGTTTCTAAAGTACGAATTGATACCACTTTCCAAAGTACATTGTATTTATTATCAATACGTGGGGGTAAAATTGAAAAATTATCTTGATTAATATGTTGGAGATAATTAATAAGTGTAATATTATATATTAACATTCCATTTAGAAGGTATTTACAATAAATAAAAATGGAGGATTTTGTTTAGGCCAATTTGTGTGTGTTGAATTTTTTATCAATAAATGTAAACATATTGAAGGAGTAGTAAGCAATTTTAGTCAAGAAAACATAAATATGTTGTGAATAGATCCCAAGAAGATTTTTTATGATTATTAAGTATCTTGAATTATTTTTATTTATTTTTTTAATTTGAGGAGATCTTTATTTTAAAAATTGTGGAAGATTTATTCATATTAGAGGAAAAATGAATTTGAAGATTTTGTGTTCCATGGATAATTAATTTTTCAATGAATAATTATATTTAACTATGATGATGGATGTTTTATTATTGAACTTTAAGAAGATACATCTATATGTGTCATATGATGTTTTAATTTGATTATAAATATACATAAGGAGTTCGGAATAAATTTGGAATCTTTTTGAAGTAGTATTGAAGTATTGTGTAGAATTCAATACCTATTTAAGGTAAATTCAAGATTTATGACTCATTATTAATGGTATAAAAGAATTAAAACTACTTAATTAATGGTTTTTAAGTGTTTTGTATAGTTAAAACTTAAAACTATATGATTTGTAAAGGTTGACTAAATATTGATCTACTAGTATAAAGTTAACTATTGGATTATGGAACTTATATACAGGTAAGATGCGATGAATATATTATATGTAAAGGTATACCTAGTTGATCTATGTTAATATGTAAATTCATGGTAAATTAATATTCAAATATTTATATATGTTGATACAGTTATTCAAGAGATAAGAACTTATGTGTGACAACTAAATGAGTGAGAAGACTGGGCATAGTTTAAATTCTAAATAACCACTATGTGTTGAAGTTAAAAAGAAGAGAAAGATTGCAATAACTGGGTCCCAGTGACCGCACACACACCCCGCCCTTAACATGGTCATCAGGTCCTGGCCCTCCAGGTACCACCAGCTACCCCGCAGACATGTAGTCCCCATCTTAGGGGCCCACACACATGCCCAAATAGGTTATCTGACTAATGACTATCCTCACAGGCCAACACATGTCATTTCCAGTGTGTTTTTTCCTCACTCACACACACCCTGGGAAACTTCCTAGAAGGTCCCCAATCCTGATCACTACTTTAGGCCAAACACGATTAACTGTGGATTTCTAATCAAGTAGACTCCCAAAAAAGAAGGCGCACCTTGTCAATATGAGTTATATCATTTAGTAATTTAACCCTTTATCATTTGGGGGTTTTATAATCATCCCCCTTTAGAGAACAAAGTCCTCATTGTGGGCCCTACATTTCAACCCAGGCAGTGCAGCACACTTAAGGCTTGGAAAGACCTATGATACCAATTATAAGGTCCTAAACCCAAAACCAGGTTTCATCCCTTACAAATGCTATGTATTTTTTTATAAAAAGAAACATTATTAAATAAACAGAATTAAATACAACAGAGGACGTTTTCTAGTCTATGTTCTGGAAAATTAGATACATAAATTACATTATAAGAAAAATATACAAATTGAAATCAATGATTCTTTAGCATGTTTCTTCCACAAAAGAGTTTCAATGTAGAAAGTATTCTAAACCTGAAAAGTATTTATAATTCATAGGGTGAGCATAAAATGCCCAGTAAAGGGTTTCAAAACAAAGGATAAATTTCTTAAAGCATCCCTTGAAATAAATAAAAATATTTAAAATATATTATCATAAATACTTGAATATATATAAGAAAATAGTATTTCACAAAATAATTATGTTTGAAATATTTTTGGAATTATCCCCTGAAATTATTATGTTTCTATGTGTCGTTAATAATACTTGGCATAACATTATTAAAATCCATACATACGACCACTACTATTCACTAAGACTTATGGTTTTACTCCCCATAACGTCACGAAACCCACCCATGCCAATTTTGAAAACATTTTCCCATGGGCCTACCTTTCTTATTTCTTACCCAAAATCATTTCCAAAATACCTATATAATATTATTTTCTTTGAAAGAAAACAATCTATTTCATGTCATCACCATTTCCTAAAAATGTTTTAAAATCATTTTAGGGAGAATCCTACTCTTGAAAAAAACACACTTTTATTTGAAAACCGTAATTTCAAGAAACATAGGTTTAAGTGTGTGCAAGATTGCATAATGCATGAAATGCCTCAAATGAGCTAGATGATGGCCATACCTATTCATGTATGACGTTATAAGAGATGAATATGTGAGTTCACTCATGAAATAATAAATTGACCCATAACTACAAATAAAATAATAACAATTATCACATGAAATTATGTAAACAAGGTGAATATAGGAAATTATTCATACATAAATATTCAAACACTAGTTTTGTGGTTAATAAATATTATTTATAACTTCTAAGTAAATGATAAAAAACTAATCCACTTAATGTGTTCATATTTTTATGCATGTATATGTGTACATCTATATTTATATATAAATATATATATATATGTACACATGTGTATATATAGTTTGAAAACATGAAACCCTTTCAACCATTAAATTTTAGGGGAACGATCATTTAAAACAACTAGACTTATCATATATATAAATTGGATTAAAAAGATATGGTTTTACACACACACAAATATATATATATATATATTTGTTCACAAAATAAACAAAAAATAATAAAATCCCTTAAAAATTATAGTTGATAAAAAAATCCCTTACTTCGCACTGGAAAACCGAAGAGGGAAGAAAACTCCTTCCTGCTGTAAGAAGATGAACCAAATGATTCATTTTGCTTGGGTATTCCATTCATGGGGGAAGGGTTGTCCCTGAGTCTTGTATCTTTGTATAAAAAAAATCTGTTGTAAGCTTCTTTGAGATGCTTAGTTTTTTTGGCATGTTGGACCCCTCCCATTTAAATCCATTTTCTCTTATGTGTTTTTTGTATTATATTTAGTTTTTTTATCTCCCAGAATGTCATGGGGTTTCCCCATTTGGGATTCCTACCTTAACTTTATCAATGAAATCCTCATTATTAATATCATATATTTTTATTATATTTTATTTCAATCTTTTTATTCACTTTTTTTGAACCTATTTCACCCCTTTGTTTATTCATAAAATATCATTTTTTTAAAACATGAAATGTTTTTTTAATATATAAATTCATTTATATATATATATATTGTTTTAGCATTTATATGGAAATATATACTTATTTTTTTAAGTAACTAAAATCATAATTTTTTAAAACACATTTATATGATTTCTATTATTTATAACAAAATAATTATACATATTTATAATTTATAAATTTTATAATAAAAAAACATAATATATTTTAAAATATTTTTAAAATATATTAATATAAAAATAATATTTTCTTAAAAATATGATTATCATTTATCATTGTTATCTTTTAAAAAATTATTCATTTTTTATTCAATCACGTCAGAACATTAAACCCGTTTTTTTATAAATGTTTTCACAGCATTTTTTTGTGCATTAATTATTACTCCATTTTATATTCATGATAATTTCTACATTTTAGCTTCCCAACACCCCACATTTGGACTTTTGTGTTTATCATGAAATTATTAAAGTTTTATATTATCTTTTTGTCAACCCATGTTATCATTTCCAATAATATATTATCATCTTTTTTTATATTCATTAACCATTATATTAACAATTCACCCCTTTTTTATGATTTAAATTTTTATTACATTATTATTTATTAAATTGTTTTAATAAAGTAACATTATATATATATATATTCTTTTTTTATAACTAACTCCAAGAAAAACGTTTTTCTTTCTTTAACAAATACAAATCAATTCACAAACAATAAAATAAAATTTATATATATAATGAAATAATAAAAATGATAATTATGTATTTTTATAAAACATATATTTATATATATATATATATTAAATCACATTTTTATATATTAAATGACTATATTTATTTATAAAACATTTAATTTATATTTTCAATTCATATATGTACTTTAAAACATTTAACATTATTTTAAAATTTTTTATTATTTTAAATCCATTTTTATATGTTTATATATAATTTATATTTTTAAAAATTTATAAAGAAAAAAGATAATATAAAATAATATATTTATGAAATGTGTTAACCTAAAAATATTAATAATTTCCATAAAAAATGTTTTAACCTTAAATATAAAAAAGTATATTTTTTTAGATTTTATTTATGTCAATATACACTTTTAAATAGGTTAATAACATATTAAAAAATATTTTTTATAATAATATATTCAAAACATTAAATATTAAAATCAAACTTATAAATAAATAATATATTTTAACTTATTAAAAAATCTTTTATTTAATGAAAATAATATTCCATGAAAAGTAATATTTTATAATCTTAAATATATTTTTTAATACATAAAATAAGTCTTAATTAAGAAATCCTTTTAAAAAATATTTAACTAAAATATAAGTACTATTGAAAATTCTTGGGGTGTTACAATATCCCCCCTCAAAATAATTGTGTCCTCACAATTCATTTGTATTCACAGGGAAAATAATTTAACATAGAAGTTTTAATTTTCCAAAATTATCAAAACTATTCCTCTGAAAGAAAACATAAAAACCGGGTCCCAGTGACAGCACAGGTACCCCGCCCTTAACATGGTCGTCAGGTCCTGGCCCATCAGGTACCACCAACTGCCCCGCAGACATGGGGTCCCGACCCTAGGGGCCCACCCACATGCCCGAACGTGTTATCTGACTAATGATTGTCCCCACAGACCAACACATGTCCTTTCTAGTGTACTTTTTCCTCACTCACACCCACCCTGGGAAACTTCCTAGAAGGCTATGCATCATGATCACTACTCCAGGCCAAGCATGCTTAACCGTGGAGTTCTTATCAGGTAGGCTTCTGAAAAGGAAGGTGCACCTTATTGACATGAGTCATATCATTTAATCATTTAACCCTTTATCATTTGGGGGTGTTACAAAGATCCAGTTTTATTTTAGTTCCACTAAGAAATAAAAAAAGAAAGATATAAGAGGAAGAAGAATAAGCAACTGAGTTGGTTATAAAGATTCTTAGAACAATAAGAGATTTATGAATCCCAATTCACACAAAATAAGATATGGTAGGAAGATTATTGTGAATTTTAGAATGTATAAGAAATAAGATAAAGAATAAGATTTATAATATTAGTTTTCTTGGTGCAGAATAAGAAGATATTGTATAAATCATTATACATACAAATAGAATAATTGAATTTCTATTGTGGAAGGGAATAAAAATAAGAAAGGATCACCATGTCAACAACACTGAGGTATTCTAAATAGGTTTCAGAATATATTTTTGTTACCACTATATTTATTTTAAAGGTAGGGTTATACCTAAGTATGGAATACATTAAACAAGTTAGGTGGGAACCACACATTACATTATCATGTAGTAATAGTGTCTCCCTCATAGAGTTTTAATAGTGGTTTGTGTGACCATATGTTTTATGAGATCTTACCTAGGATTATCAATGTGATATAGAAATGTGAACCATTTATATTTCTATTCCTCTTGTTTGTGCTTGGGTGGGTGTTTCATTGTATTTTAAGAAATAAAAAAGGTGATAAGATATAACAAAGAGACCTATTCACTTTAACTAATGAAATAGGTAAAAATAAATGCATATAAAAGTATAAAAAGGATCAAAGGTGAAAAACACTATTTCACCCCCCCCCCCCCCTCAGAGTGGTTCGTATCATAAATTGATCTTTTTCAACACGTATAAGGAAATAATACCCCCTAATAGGTGAGATGATCCTGAACTCCCGTCATTTTGACCAACTCACATTCTATGGTGTCAATGTAAAAGTACTAGTTATGACCTACATTTGGAAAGTAGTTCTCAACTAACTCAAAATGACCGACACAAATCAACATGTTGAGCTTTCCATTTGAAACAGACCCAATAAAGAATTCACATGAAGAGAGAAGGATTAATTCTTTTTTAAAAACATGGTGTCTAAAAAATTACAAAACTACAATAAAATAATAATAATTAAAACATGACATTAACCAAACCTTAATAATTTTACATAATAGTGTAGGTTAATCAAATCTATTACCAAGAATAATCCAACATCACTAACAGATCATGATTTATCCAAGGGAAAAAAAATAAATCACCACATAAAAATATGGGGGGAAAGTGAGTTTTTGGAGAGATAATCCTACCAAATGACCTCGTAGAAATGTAAAATAAATAACTTAATCCAAATGTTGTGATATAAAATTAATAGAATTACTGTTATTAAAAAAATGAATCTGACCCATGTTAGGTAACCAATGACCATTTACCACCTGATGGCTCATCAGTCACTTATTTCCTATCCATTGGTAACCAAGTAGTTGTTCTAGAGGAACTTATAAATTTTTCATGCTTCTGGGTAATTCTTACCCAACCAATGAGTACTCAGTATCCTTTACTACAGAATTCCAGAAAATTCCACAAAAAATCCTTCCTCTTATCACCTTCCTCTGCCCATAACCCTCAAAACCAACTCAAAATAAACTAAAATAAATTCAAATACATAAATATTTAAAAAATAATACCTAAAAACCGATATTCATTATAAACTCCCCACCATAAGGATTCTCATCAATAGGGAGAATCATTGAGTGTATCTAATGAATAATATGAGCAATTATGACCTCATCCCTACTTCTCACTCCCAAATATTCTTTTTCACATGTCTATGATTCCATATAACACATGTAAGTGGTATTTATTTTATTTACAAGTTATTCTCATCATTATAAATAATACACATTGACCTTTCAATAAAATATTTATCCATATTTTAACTCCACATAACCATACTAAAGTACATGAGATTGATCTGGACCAAATTTCCATAGTTGTGATTAATTAAAAATATCATGTATATTGACAAACTTTTAAAGTAAATATAAATGATAGGAATGATCCCTAATCCAATCCAAAATTTCAAATGATCCAATAACCCATAGATCTAACTTCTCTTACTTACCAATTCATCAATCTCCCAACCAAGGTGATACAAAAAGAAAGATACAATCCCCAACATCAAATTTAGAAGGATGATATTTATAATCCATGTACAACTTCTACCTACTGTCATTAATAGAAAATCACTTCATGATAATTTTCACTTGATAAAAACTCCCCTATACTATGTTATTCCCAAAATAAGACTCTTCACCCGCCTCCATCCAACACAAAGGTAATAAAAATTACCACACAAATAAAACCTCAAACTTATCTATCCTAATTGATGCTTAGAATATGTTGTAATAAAAATATATAACAATACATCATGATCTCACCATGAGCCTTTAAAATCAATAACATATTGTTAAATAATATCATTAAGAATATTAATAGAATGGGAAAATTTCCCATCCGTCTGTGGATGATAATGTGTTTTCAACTTCACTAGAGAACCCAAATCTTTAAGAAAAACTTTTTAGAATCAATATGGGAGACTCATATTGTGATTAGACATGATATTGTTCGTTATCCCATAATTACTCATAATTTAGCTAAAATAAATCATCCCAAGATCATCAATTATTAGAGTATCTCTAATCAAAATAAAATATATTACTTTATTCAATCAATCAACTACAACCCAAACCACATTCTTCCCTTTCTATGACTTTTGAAGACCTATTATGAAGTCCATGATCTAATTTACATTATATAATGGGTAATGTATAAAACATAACGATTGGCCTTTGATAATCTGATTTCAACCACTAAAAAGTAAAGCACATTGAAATAAAACCAATCAATTATTTTTTCATACATGCCCACCAAAAGTGTCATCAAAGACTACATTACACATTAGTCAATCCAAGACAAACTATCTATTGATAAATATGAAAATCCTTCATCACTTTCTATTTTTGTTCCACAAAAAATATATCCATGTATGTGTAAGACAGAATACTCACTGAGTTTCTATCTTGTTATCTTCTCCCCTCCATACAATCTTTTATTGAAAACCTGTGATTTTGAATCTGAACTCTGGCCTTTATTCACATACCTCAACAAGTAAGAATTTATGGTAAAAGGATCTAGACAAAATGATCTTCCACCTTATATAAATCAATATACAAATCACAAAAACCACCATTTATCTTTTAAACTCATGAACTAAATCAACCAGAGACTTTATTATCAAATAATTAGTAATGAGATTTCCCTTTATATGAGTATAAATCATCTCAAATTAAAATGAATAATGTTTTTAATCCTATATCCAATCTTATATGTTAAAATATAACTGAGAAAATATATACTTTAACACATTATGTTAGGTGAAAACCATGAACTTTTAACGGTATAATAATTATACTACCTTTTAAGTGCATACACAACTATGTTCAATTCAAGACCAAGAGTATAGTGATTCTTCTAATGCATTAAAATCTATCTAGAACCATATGAAACTACTCTTCTTTATTTTATCAACACACATTAGGGTCCCACTTTATAAGTGTCAAAATAAACCTTATAATGTTTCTATAGGTTTGATAAAATTATAATGGGGTTTGATATAAATCTCTTATTTAACTTTGTAAATTCCAAATCATGTTTATCCTACCATTTAATCTTTAATTTTTCCCTATTCAATGTCACCATAGACATATCTAGGAAGGATAAGTCATAGATAAATCAATGATAATAACATATAAGACTCAAGTAAATCTAAATCTTAAAAACATTATTGTGAGTCTCTGAAGACATTATAACAACCACATTCTCAAGATACATGGGTATCCCAAATTCATAGACAACATTTCCAAGAAACATGGCCTCTAAAATATAGAAATAAAATGTTAACATCTTGGAAAAAAATTATTATATCTCATTGTGTCTAATTCAATAACCAAATATTCCATATTCCACTTATAGTATTGTGAGTACATCAGTATATCATTAATAAATACAATCATGAATGGATATAGATAAGGATATAAAACATAGTTCATCAATTTTATAAACATAGTTGGTGTATCTTTCACATTGAACTGTTGGATATGAACCAAAATAATATACATATAATTTATATTACTTTAGAGTATATATTCTTCCAATGAATCCTTTAATATGATCCTGAGGTTACATTAATGACAACATAACTTAGTTTCATGTAATAAAACCCAAGGGAACATGAATTTCCCACATCACTCTTATATGGTCTTCATCAAATATATTGATGGACTTGTATATTTTCCTTGAATTAGATCAATTCAATCATCAATGATACATAAATCAAGGGTGTAATTTGATGACACTGGATGTTTCGTATGTCTTCTTCATTCATGGAGGAGCATCATGCATTGAATATATAAAGGTGTTCTTTTGTTGGTAGTGGTTTATCATAATAACATTAAAGGTCATTGTGATCATTAGTTACATTAAATTTTATATGATATCATCTTTTTCATGTAAGTTTATTCATTACATATAAAAAAGGTTCCAATACCCCTCTCAATGTACAAAATACACACAATATGACCATGGATCCTTTCAATTATGTATTACCCTTGAATAAAGGAGTCTTAGTTATACTACTAATATGATCATAATCAATCCTAAAAAATATATTAAATTATGGAGGTTTCTACATAGGAATTTTAGGTATGATTTTGTAAACCCAAATCCCTTTTTGAGTTGTATATTTTTCAGGGGATTTTGAATTTTTTTTGGTGGATGGTTCTTGTTGAGAACTCTGATTCAGATTGGTAATATAGGAGTTTTAGCATCCTTATATGATGTTATTGGATATGGTTTGAGGATCGATTGGTGAAACAGATTCTCAGGTGATCCTTAGGATATTTGTGTAATCTTTTATATGTTTAGAAGGATTTTACCTAGAGTGCATTATTTATTGTGAATGGTTTAGAGGAAACCATGTAACAACCTAATAATTAGTCACCTTCTAGTTCAAAATGTATAGTGTACTACTAGTTAGAATAGTTAGAACATGTTTAAGGGTGAATCTTATGGATATCATAGGGAATAGTGTGTCTTGGTTTAGACTAGGGTCTTAGTGCATGAATGGCGTAAGTTTGCATACAAATCGTGTGAGATTTTACAGACTAATATAATACCAATTTTCATGGTTGGCACATGATTTGGTAAACCATGTGACATAATAATGCCAAGGGGGTTTTCTGGGTTATTTTCCACCACATAGATAGTGTTTGGTTTGGAAAAACTATACAGCCAAACCATGTGGATTATTAAAAGTGGATTTTATGATTTTTCCACTTAGAGATTTTAAACCCTTGACAACCATTTCTCCTCAACCCTCTTACATGATACCCATACATTTGAACTTCCTCCTCCGTTTTTTGATTCCTCTTGATTTGGGGTAATTTTAACTACATTATTCAATAATTCCAAGTGATTTCCCCCCTCTAACATCCTCTTTCAAATTCCACTTGTAGTTTCCTTTGATTTCAATTTCTTTTGTTAGGGTTGTTATTCTGATTCCACTACAGAATAGAGGAATCATCTGTTTTTTACAGGGATTTCATACAACCTAGTAAGAGGATATCCTGATATAGTATATTCACACTATATCATTTTGTCTCAGTAAAGGTGTTTCACTATTTGTTTTTTTTTAAAAAAATAGTTTAAATTAAATTAAATTTATAATTAAATTATTGTTGTGTGTTAGGTATTTTTCTTGGGATAATGTTGGGGTGTGTTGTGGGCCTTCTGTGTGTGGTTGGTTGTTGTTCTGGCATGGTGGGAGCACCTGGTGAGTATTTAGGCATTTATTCCTTCTATAATTAAAGATAAAACCAAATTCGAAGTTGTTTAAAATATTTAAAAATTTATTAAATTTAGTTGTGGGATGTTTTTATGTGAGTTAGGTCCTCATGATGAAATGTGGTGACTGGTTAAGATTGGATGATCTTTGGAAGATCTTTAAGACTAAGAAATAATGAGGATAAGTTTATTTTGAGGTAGATGGTCTCACATACATTCCCATGGGTATTAGGAATTTTTTATATGAACGTGATTGGTGCAGTCTCACCACTGAGGTTGATTGACCAATAAATGTTATAAATATTTAAATTAAAATTGTAATTCATGCATGAGTTTAACAATGAGATAAGGTCCATGATGGAACCTTGAATAGTAGCTTGATTGCCTTAGTCACCAATGGTCAAGGACATTATTATTACATGCATGTCATATTTCACATAGACCCTAGGTGGGTATAACTAGGAATATTGATTGGTAGTTGACTTTAGTATATGTTCTCTTTGGTGCCTCTAAGTATAGGTGATCATTGAACTAAGATGTTTATCCCAAGTAGTCCATGTGAGAACTATGTGATGATTTAAATAATTTTAGCTTCTATGATGACCATCGGATGAGTGTTCTTCCCCCCACTGAGGTTTGATCATCCTGTTAGGTAGACCCATTGGAGGTTATAGATAACATAGGTGTTTTTACTGACCCTATGATAGTTTATAAAGAGAATGGGTTAGACGTCGTATCCCTCTGAAATTTGGCTAGTAGGGCAGTGAGGCCTCTAGTATATTTTGATAATGTTGAGTGTCACAATTCCCTTTGAGTGATTATTATTCACCCATGATATTAGATTAAGGTTGAGGGACCCTTATGAGGTTCCCCAGCTACAAAAAACTTAAGGGACCCTAGTGGGAACCCCAGTTAGATATTGAACCTAGTGGGAGAATGTATATGGTAAATGGGAAGTGATGATTTAGGGTCTCACCTTAGAACCTAAATCAACATTGGACATATTAATTCTACAATGATTACAAGTCATTCAATTGAGAGGACAACCATGTTTATGTGAGATGGACTCGAGCATATGGAAATCCCTAATGAGATGTTATGGAAGGAAGTGATTCCCTTTGATATAAATTCACATTCATGGGACTCCTTGGATATGCTTGTAGGGGATTCAACTCCCCCCCCCTGCACATATATTTGGGTACTATATACTACCCTAATTGGTAGACGGTCATTAATCCTGTATATTGGGGGGAGTCATATAGTGACCTGACGTTTTCCTACATTACTATTACATCATTTTAAAGATAAACAACATAATAGTATTTCACATAAGGGATCCAAAGGTCTAGTGTCTTGGGAAAACTAGGACGATACATAACAATTACAACATCAAGAATAAACATTTATTTAATTACTTCTTATATAGATTCTTATTGACACTTGACCCCTTCTTAGTGTATGTAGTCACTTGAGGATATATATAAAAAGGGGTGAGCTATAATCTTTTTAAGAGGATAGATAAAAACAATATAGCATGGGGTGAGCATTATAATAACATTGTAAAAAGTTCATGAACATGAGAGGAATCGTTAATAAAATACCTGAAATATGGAAATGCATAAGAAATGAAACATCATGTCTTATTGGTTAACTTCCACACATATTTGTGAAAAATTGTAGCATCTTGTTCACACGTCATTTTACTTAAACTCATGAGATTCATCACTTTACCCAATGCATTGGACCGCTGTTTAATTCTTGATGCAACCGTCAGAATCAAACATTCATATTGCGTTATATAATTCTGGGTGCACCTATCGCACCATAACATTGTAATTATCAAGAATTCCACCAAGGGAAGTATTATGAGATTTTTTGGAAGAATCTTCTCACATACGCCAATGGGTGAAGAGTCAAAAACTTGGGTTGCAATGATTGAACCACTTGGTGTTTTTACAGATATCTCTACATCAAGGTTCCGGAGTTTCGATTCTACTGTTCCAAAAAACGTGGAAGATATAAAGGAGCGCGTAGAATGAGAATAAAATAAGACTTTTTCCATTCTTGATTGAATAAGGAGTTTATCTCTTACAACTTCATTATCTTGCTCCACTTCCATAGTAGTGATGGCATAAGTCTCCCCTTTTTCCTTTGGTACTGGTTGTTACTAACATTGATTACCCTTGAAAAATGATAAGGGTTAAATTTTGGGATTTTTCTGAAATTTTGGAACTTTTGATGAATAGTGAAATATGGTAAAATACTGTATATTCAAATTATTAATTAAATACACTATTTAGGACATCATAAGTGATGTAAGACCACTTGGTTCGAACTCCCATGTCATTACTACTATTTTGTGTCACATGAATTAAGAATATTCATAGTCTTGAGATAAAATATTAAAATAATGATTAAAATAATTTAAAATACTTCCTCTATTCCACATTATTTTAATCATTATTGTAATATTTTTTCTCAAGACTATGAATATTCTTAATTCATGTGACCCAAAAATATTAATAATGGCATGTGAGATAACTTGCACACATACTTATAAACAAATATAGCATCTTTTTCACACATCATTTCACTTAAACTCATGAGATTCATCACTTTACCTAATAAATTATAGAGATATATAATTTCAGGCACACTTTTCATATTCAAACATTCTTATTGCGCTATATAATTCTGGGCGCACCCGTCACACCATAACATTGCAATTATCTGTCATGGAACATAAAACATATATAAAAAATGAAAATAAATGACCCCTGAAAAGGAATGGGTTTCATCTCATAATAACACATTCATGAACTTTGGGTTCCCAAAAGAAATCAGGAATAACATACTTGATACAAGAACCATCCATCTTTAGTGAAAAGTAAAAGGTGTGTTTTTGAAAGAAAAGTTATTTTGGAAAACATTGTATTTAAAAAAATCAAGTGGAGAACATTTATATCCTAGAATATGTAATATAATAAGTAAAAAACTTATTTTTAAGGAGTAATCATACCAAATATTTAGTGAAAGAGGGGGAACCCAAAGAAAGAATGTTGGGTTTGAGAATTTCCCCTTACCTTGTATCAGAACGCTTTATTCACTTTAAATTTCTTTATAACCACCCTATATTCATTATTTAAAAATTTCAGAACCTTTTTAACATGAAAATGGTTCATTATGGTTTCATTAGGTTATTTTATGGGCCTTTTGATGAGTTATAGGGTTTAAATCCATTGTTCGGGAATGTTCGTTTTTATGGTTTTCTTGAATGGTTCACTTGTATTCTTAAATGGAAGTTCATGTAGAACATGGATAAACACCCAGAACTGATATTCCATGTTATTAATGATATTATATAAGTTTAAATTATTTTATAATGAATTATGTTATATACCTTGTGGATGAATCATTATATAATAATTAAATGTTGATTGTTTGGGTTAATTTGGGTGGTTTTTCAACCACAATAAACTTGTATTGGTTAATCATTTAGTAATATGTACATAAGTTAGTTACAAAACATTAAATGGGATATAATACGTATAATATAATCCTGTTCAACCATAAAATTGTTTTTGTGACCATATATGAATAAATTAAATCAAATTGAAATCACATCGTCCACGATGTCGGTAATTCGACATACCACGGACAGTGTTTTTATTCCTTTAATAAGTGAGAGATGAGAAGATGAATGTTGATTAATTTTCCATGAACATGAGAAAATACATAATATAATTTATTTATGTATCTTTCACACCTCTTGGATAAGAGTATATGAGGAGAGAAGAAGAAAATAAAGGAACTTGAAGAAATGTAGAGAAATTCCTTACAAAAATTCGGCAGTCTAACGGCTATGCATTAAGGTTTTAGAAAACATTAAAAAGATATGGGAAAAGGGTCTCCCATCTAGAAATTAATAATAATATAGTATAGATAAAGTATAAAATAAAATTAAGAACATGCTATGGAAACATGAAAGTTATACCATATAAAATAGAACTTGAATGGAAAAAGAACGAAGTTGAGAATTCTCTTACCCTGTAGAGTAACTCCTAAGACTTGAATGTTGGACCTTGGGGGCATGAAGACAGATTGAGAGGAACACTAAGGAGTTAATAAGGCCAAATCTTAATTGAGGAGGAATTTTTAATGAACATAATGAATTAAATGATTGGTATTTATAAAAAATTTCAGGGAATATTTTAATAATTTCCTAGGGGCACCTCATTAGTGGTATTTAAAAAAGCATGGGTTTTCCCATGGTATTTTCCCATGGAATTAGACAATTGGTATACCTCACATTTTATTTTACTGTACCAAAGTCAACTATAATTATTACATCATTAATGGTTTCATTAAAAACACTAAAACTCAAAACTGTATTTTTATTATTCAGCGAAAATTCAAATGTTTTAGAAAAATCACAAAAATTCACCCTAACCATTTCTCAACATGTAGAATACAAAAATGAACTCTATTTTTTGAAAATAATTTTATAAATATTATTAATTAATTTTTTAAATAAAATCATTCATTATTAAAAAATTAATAATTTTAAAACTATAACTGCTTTTATATCACTTAGAAAAATTAATCAAGCTGAAATTATCATAAATACTTCATAAAATAAAATTACAATACAATTTACTATTCATTAGTGTAATATTACTATTCATATTACTATTCAAAGAGGTACAATACTATTCACCAAAAAACAATTTGGTTCCATCAGAATCCAAATGACTTATTGAACACAAATGTAGATGACCGCTATTCAAAATTCCAAACATAGAAGTGGAAAAATTTTGTTTAGTGATCGCATAGTAATTTGTATCATGATATGTTATTGTGCTTACTAATGTGATTATAGTAAAAGACACAATTATAATAAGGGATTTCCATTGATTAAACATTGGGTCATTATATTCTTTCCCCCTTATGAAATTTGTCCCTCGAAATTTTATTTTACTCAAACAAGTGAGGGTACTTCTCCTTCATCACCTCCTCTAGTTCCCAAGTTGGTTCTTCAAACTTATGGTTCCTCCCCAACACTTTGAAAATATGGGTTGTCGTGTTGGGTAGAACCCTATATATCTTGTCCAGAATCTCTACAAATGCAAGTAAGATCATGAATCTGTTTTAAAAAATCATTCAATGGTGTGGGTGTTGATTCTCTATGAAGAAGCATACCTCGCCCAAATGGTTGATTCAAGGGATAGTACCAACCTTGTGGTAATTTCCATCATGAGTGAATACGGTGATATATTTCCCAAAGAGTTACCCAGAATTCTTCCGGATTGTGAGGTAGATTTCTCAACAGAACTCTTATCTAAATCTACACCTATCTCAAAGTGTCCCTATAGGATGTATAAGGCCCCAGCCTTAAACCTTACTTAATCTTGAGTTATTACAAGATTACACATTGAGGATCTTTTCAGGTTTAGATTTTTAGAGAATTAGATCATTAAACTTGCATTACATTCCACATTTAAACAAAGTGGTTACATAAAAGACAGTATTCATTCTTCCCATCAACGGAAACATATTGAAAATAAAACATGGATTCTTTCTTGACACATCCTTGACACTATCATCACATCATGTACCTTTCCCTTGACCTGTGAAAAACATTTCAAAAACTTGGGATGAGCATAAAAAGCTCAGTAAGGGTTATAAAAATATGGAAAGGAAACCTGAGTTCATATATACATAAGAATGAAATCATACTTTACCCATAAAACATAGGCACTTTAACATACCTCATCAAACCATTAATAAATCATAGAAAACATAAGACATAAAGGTAACTTGAGGAATTCATAAAATTCTTACATAGGGAGTAACCCTCTTGGTTACGTTTGGAATACCCATCACAGTATATTCCCAAAATCTCTTCGGAGAAACCTTAACGTTTCACTCCTTCGTGTTACCCAATGCATTGGAGAGCTATATCGGGCTCACCCGCCCTTAGTTTATCACGAAACCACCCGTTTTCATAACAATGCCCAAGAACCATAACATACACGTATCACATAAAATATTCATAATGGAAACAAAACATTTCCACATTTCAATCACAACATAACATTTTAGTATTTTGAAATAATGAATCCATACAAAAAGAAACCATTTCCAAAACCATTTAAAAAATTTAATAAAAAGATTTTTGAATCAAAGTGTCCCATACCACCTTGAAGCTAAAAATTTTAAACCATTAATATCCATATAAGTAAATCCTTAAAACCATTTTTAAAACATGGATATTAATAAGAACAAATAATTAAAACATTTAAAATGATATTTTGGTTAAAGGGGTTTTACCAAAATTAGAGACACTTGAATACAATAATTGAGGAATAACATTTAGTCAGAACTTTATAATATCATGAGAATAAATGAATTCATGATATAATACTCCAAAGGACAGTATATACACCATATAATAGTGAATTGGTGCATAACAACAATGAACCCTCAATAGAAATGTCAAATGTGATGAAATCCCTTATAAAGAAGGTATCTTTAAATTAAGGACAAATCAATCTCAAAAATATGTGTGACAAATATAAATACACCCAATATAAGTGTATATTAAGTGTAAAACAATAAAATGTCATTCACACATATTCAAAGGATGACATATTCAATAACTACATGTTGAACCCAAAGAAATCGAAATTGGGTTAAGAAGTTCCCTTGACAGCCTAACGGCGTCACATCAAAATGAGTTGATGAGAGATAAAAAGTGTATCTCATCACTTGGACATAAAATTTACATCAATAACGATATATGAGAACATATCCCAACATAAAAATATGTAAATTAAAATACCCAACAAAAGAAGTCTTTTAAAAAAGAGGAGGGTGAAAGGTTCCCTTACCGACTTGGGTATCTTTCAAAACATACACCCCATGAAAGAAGGACAATAGATCATTGATGTAAATACTCATAAACGAAATTATATTACACAAATATTAGAATAATGGGCAGTACATACACCACTCAATGGAATTTGTGGCAAATGTATCATAAATCTCATGGGAATAAAAGTGAGATTAAAAATCCCTTACGAAAACTCGGCAGCCTAACGACGCCACATAAAACTTCCGAATTTGGATTGATGAGATCAAATAGGGTATCTCATCACATTAAAATAAAATGTACAGCAAGAGGAAAATAAAATAACATCCCCCAACATTACAAATATTATTTTAAAAGAAGTGACATAAAGGAGAGTACTTAAAAAGAAAGAGAGAGGTTAGATCTCTTACGAAAGTTCGGCAGCCTAACGGCGCCACTCAAGACTTCCAAAATGGATTGATGAGATCAAATAGGGTCTCTCATCACATGAACATAAAAATTACAGTAATTTTAATATAAAAGATCATCCCAATAACAATAAAGATGAGCTTTAAAAAGAATGACATAAAAGTGTGTACTTGAAAAGAAAGAGAGGAGTAGGATCCCTTACCTCGGGTCCGACTTGACTCGATCGTTCTTTAATCTCCTGAATAATAAACTTGAGTTAATTTCTACTTCCTTAAAAACCTTTTTCAAGTTCATTATTCCTTTTATATCACTTATTACCATGTCATAAACATTATGTAATCATTTAAGTTAATAATATTTGTTTTGCCGATATTTGGTTCTTAAGTCGAAAGTGGACTTCTTACAATTACATGTTGTTCGTGTGGTCAAAGGTTCTTTATATCCAGAATGGCATTCCGGATTTGGATATCATATATATCATATATATCTAGAATATACATGTATTTATAATATTACATAATCATTTAGAGGTAAGAAATGAAATGCACCGTTCATGGAGACGGTAAGCCGTACGTACGCATGAATGCTACTTTCATTTCTTTGTCATATTAATGGAATTAAAACTAAATGATAGGTATGTATATTTTAATTACAGAATTATATTCATAATTTAGATATATCATTCATCATATATATCCATTATATACATGTACTTATAATAGTACATTACATTTGGGGATAAGAAATGAAATGCACCGTTCATGGAGACGGTAAGCCGTACGTACGCATGAACGCTACTTTCATTTCTATCTCATACTTTAATGGAAAGAAATAATAATTATATAGAGGTATATAATAATTCCAGTATAACAACATATATAATAACATTAAATCCATCCTTTATATGTCCCATGTATGGCATTAACGAATCACATCACTTTGAGGGGGCGGTAGTCCGCACTTCCTAAAATGAAGATATCGCGTATACCCATAAGGGAAGCCATAAAGGTAAGACAAAAATGAAAAATACAGAAGCATAAGTAAAACGTAAACATATTATATATAATATATAAAAATAGTGACATCATAATGGCCACCTTTGAAGGTGTTAAATGAGTAT
Source organism: Viscum album (assembly GCA_963277665.1). NCBI lineage: Eukaryota > Viridiplantae > Streptophyta > Magnoliopsida > Santalales > Viscaceae > Viscum > Viscum album. Next base: position 790,000,487 of record OY728137.1, read on the forward strand.
TGAACAATCATCGTTTCGGGAGGCAGAATTTCACCATCCACGGAAACCGTATGTTATTTAACCATTTGATGTACTTGTGTGAGAGTGTAGGTCGAGTAAATCTTATAACAACATCCTAGTATATTTAAGATACTGGTGTTGTTACAAAAGAAGTAAATAAAAAGAGTTTAGGGGGTTGGAAAATCAAAATAAAACAAATGAACATGAGAGAATGAATTACCTTTAAAAGTGTAACTCCTTTTGATTTGAGCCTAAAGGCTTCCTTTGAAAGGATTATGCCCAAAGGGAATCCTCTAGGATGAGGGTAGGGATGTGGAGAGAGTAAATGGGCAGGGGTTGGCCGAGCCAAAGGCTTGAGGAGTGTGTGAAAAGAGGTAGAGGTGGGGGCCTTTTATAAGAGGAGAGGAGGGGCACTTTTGGAAAGTAAGGAAATATTACTTTATTTGAAAATGTGTTTCGGTTTTAAAAGGTCCCACATTGATATAATTAGTGGATAAGGTTATAAAGGTTCGAAATCCACCCATCCAATAAGTTTTGGACATGTGTAGTTCATAGATTTTACATTATCTTTCCATTTTATTTTAATCGTTAAATAATGATGTCATCACTGCATCATTATGATGTCATAAATAATTTAATTTATTTAATGTCTAAAAATTATAAAAAAATTACTATGATGTAGGAAATCTTTTTATCTTTCCAATTACTATTTATAATCAAAATTATGACTTGTATAACCCCACTTAAAAATTGTTTTAGTAAAACATATCATGTTTGTGTCATTTTTAATTTTAACATTAAATAAAAATATATTATTCTCATTTTCCAACTAAAGTGGCTCCATGGGGTCCCCAAGTTGGCCCATGGATTTTCATGGTCGGCCATGACTCACCCAATAGGTGTAGGACAAGTGTAATGGTGTTTTCACATTCTTATATTATCATTTTTACCTTAAACTACACTAATTACCACTAATCGCGATTAAAAACTTAATAAGTTACTATTCACCAAAAAAATATTTTTATCCCATTGAACCACATTTTACTTCTTAATGACAACCATGTATGTCGGATTTTTGAAATTCAAAACACAAAGATGGAAAAATTCCATTTAAACGGAAAAATCAGTTTTTATAAGTACCACTTAGTGGTTTCACTATTCATCAAAAATTGAAGTTTTTTAGAAAAATCCCAAAAATTCACCCTAAGCTATATTTGATATTCTGATTTCAAAAATGAAGTCCGTTTTACAAAATTCAAAACATATAAGTCACATTAATTAATTTAATAATTAATTCCCGCTGTCATGACAAATAGCGTGTTTTTATGAAACAATAAGTATCAAAAGATTGACACTAGTTTAAGTCCGATTTCAAAGTGAAATTAATTCCAACGACCACTATTGGATTTAATGGTAAAAATATTTTCTAATTTTACTTTAAAACCAATTCAAAATATTATCTAATCATATAAATAAATTAGATTAAAAAGTGGTTTTGAATTAAAACACAACATTTTACACTATTCATTAAAAAAATGAACTTTATTGGAAAGATACCAAAAAATTACACAAAGTAAAATTTGATGTCCTGATTCTTAATAAAAGTTTTATTTGGTCCAAAAGAATGTATAAGAGTGATCAAAACTATATTTAATTACGGTTCGCCATCAAAAGGTGACAAGTGAACCTTTAGTGAAAACTAGGGCATATACGCCTAAAATTGAATTCTTTCCGTATTTTAAGCCTTTATATTTTATTGTATAAATGTAAAAACATTTAAAAACATATATAATCATATTTTAGTTATTTCTATCCATTCTCGCCATTACAACGGCTACATGTTAACTACCATTTAAAATAATATTATTTTATTATTAGAGTGCAACGTAAGATTCCCAAGAAACTCGTTGTTGCGTGTTGGGTACGCCATCGAGCATAGAGTCCCCTTTATTGTCATATTAATACTTTATTCACCAATATGGATAAATATGAAAATGTCATATTCTTTATTTACCTGGGGTGTTACAGCCTTCCCCCCTTTTGGGAATTGCGTCCTCGCAATTTTAAAAAAATTGAGCTTGGAAACATCCTTGAAAGTCCCACATCGGAACAAGAGTCGGTAAAACAATCACTTTAAAATAAAGAAAGATAAGTACAGAGGTCACCCGAGTTAACCCATACGAGGACTCCATGTAGGAAAACATGGACATGGAGGAGAAAACATAGGGTCATGTTCTGATGGAGAGTGATAGAAAACATGTTTAGGAGAAAGTTAACAATAAGAAAATCACAAACTTGTGATGGGTTAAACGGTGTTGGGTTCCCCAGTAGGAAAAGTTAATAGACAAAATTTTTGTTTTAAGTTACTTTTATTGAGGAATTTTATTCATAAGGAAACATAATCACTTATCATGTTGACTTTCAACTTTTACTAGATTCCTTAATCAAACTCATATTTTTTCCAAAAGACAAGTATTTAGGGAGACTTGTTCGCATTAAGAGTACTATAATCAACTTCTAGAGAATCACCTAATCCACAAAAGAAAACTATATACTTCCCATGTCTTTAGACTTTAACCAAAACCAAACAGGCTAGTACAAGATCAGATAATCCAGAAAAGGATAACCCTTTATAAAAAGAAAATCTATTCTTAATCACCAAAATTTTTCAAACAAAACCCAAAGTTCAATAAGGATCAACCGATAAACAATTTGTCCATAAAATTCTTCAAAGTAAACCAATATAAGATTGAAACCCAAATATTTGAAGGATTTAGTCACATAGTCTTCCAAGTTAAATCGTAACATTTATCTCCAAACAACATCAGTTGCTCCTAAAGTCTCGTATTGAAAAGTAATTAACCTAATCACATATCCTCTATGATAGGTTAATAATTTTCATAAATAACCCAAAATCAACTTACTCTTAATTCATAAAATCATATAACTAAAAAGAATTAGTCAAAATAACCAGGGACTTCATGTAGTCCAGTGGTAGGCGATAAATACCAGTCGCACTTTAGTTGTGGGTTCGATTCCCGCAGCTTTGTCCGACGCGACGGGTTGTCACACGGTCTACGTGTTGTCCTTTTTCCAAAACTATATAATTCTTAAAACATTCCCCAAAATGAGATAAAATCTTCAAGAATAATCATAACATATTTTAACCTCAAGTTTATCTCATGCCCTTCATTTTCCATCATATCATAGAGTAACCCATAATTACCTAAAAAGTAAGGATCATATAAACCCTAATGGTTACCTTAATAATTATTACCTGAATTTCCACATCAAGTTGTCCATCTCGTACATGATGCATTAGAGAACTCACCAAGGTTGAAGTGGTTGATCATGAATCCTTGATAGTTGGTTTAGAATAGCCATGAGATTCCTCATTGAATACCCCATTTCATCGAGTCTTTTAATCAGAGAACCTCCACAGTTTCCTTCAAACCAATTGTCACTTTGGGGCCTGCTAGATCCATCCATTCACTAAAAACAGAAATGTTAGTGTGAGTATATCAACAAAATCATCATTTACTAATGAAGAAGTTAAACACTAAGATACACTTACTCATTCACTTTATCTAAAACTAAGACTCTTTCTGAAATCCTAACCATTATGGTAATGTCACTTATGCTTAAAGAATAACCTAACCTCTAGAGTTATCTAAACCGACCATTGATACCAACTATAAGGCCCCAGCCTTAAACCTTACTTAATCTTGAGTTATTACAAGATTACACATTGAGGATCTTTTCAGGTTTAGATTTTTAGAGAATTAGATCATTAAACTTGCATTACATTCCACATTTAAACAAAGTGGTTACATAAAAGACAGTATTCATTCTTCCCATCAACGGAAACATATTGAAAATAAAACATGGATTCTTTCTTGACACATCCTTGACACTATCATCACATCATGTACCTTTCCCTTGACCTGTGAAAAACATTTCAAAAACTTGGGATGAGCATAAAAAGCTCAGTAAGGGTTATAAAAATATGGAAAGGAAACCTGAGTTCATATATACATAAGAATGAAATCATACTTTACCCATAAAACATAGGCACTTTAACATACCTCATCAAACCATTAATAAATCATAGAAAACATAAGACATAAAGGTAACTTGAGGAATTCATAACATTCTTACATAGGGAGTAACCCTCTTGGTTACGTTTGGAATACCCATCACAGTATATTCCCAAAATCTCTTCGGAGAAACCTTAACGTTTCACTCCTTCGCGTTACCCAATGCATTGGAGAGCTATATCGGGCTCACCCGCCCTTAGTTTATCACGGAACCACCCATTTTTATAACAATGCCCAAGAACCATAACATACACGTATCACATAAAATATTCATAAAGGAAACAAAACATTTCCACATTTCAATCACAACATAACATTTTAGTATTTTGAAATAATGAATCCATACAAAAAGAAACCATTTCCAAAACCATTTAAAAAATTTAATAAAAAGATTTTTGAATCAAAGTGTCCCATACCACCTTGAAGCTAAAAATTTTAAACCATTAATATCCATATAAGTAAATCCTTAAAACCATTTTTAAAACATGGATATTAATAAGAACAAATAATTAAAACATTTAAAATGATATTTTGGTTAAAGGGGTTTTACCAAAATTAGAGACACCTGAATACAATAATTGAGGAATAACATTTAGTCAGAACTTTATAATATCATGAGAGTAAATGAATTCATTATATAATACTCCAAAGGATAGTATATACACCATATAAGAGTGAATTGGTGCATAACAACAATGAACCCTCAATAGAAATGTCAAATGTGATGAAATCCCTTATAAAGAAGGTATCTTTAAATTAAGGACAAATCAATCTCAAAAATATGTGTGACAAATATAAATACACCCAATATAAGTGTATATTAAGTGTAAAAAAATAAAAGGTCATTCACACAAATTCAAAGGATGACATATTCAATAACTACATGTTGAACCCAAAGAAATCGAAATTGGGTTAAGAAGTTCCCTTGACAGCCTAACGGCGTCACATCAAAATGAGTTGATGAGAGATAAAAAGTATATCTCATCACTTGGACATAAAATTTACATCAATAAGGATATATGAGAACATATCCCAACATAAAAATATGTAACTTAAAAGACCCAACAAAAGAAGTCTTTTAAAAAAGAGGAGGGTGAAAGGTTCCCTTACCGACTTGGGTATCTTTCAAAACATACACCCCATGAAAGAAGGAAAATAGATCATTGATGTAAATACTCATAAAAGAAATTATATTACACAAAGATTATAATAATGGGAAGTAAATACACTACTCAATGGAATTTGTGGCAAATGTATCATAAATCTCATGGGAATAAAAGTGAGATTAAAAATCCCTTACGAAAACTCGGCAGCCTAACGACGCCACATAAAACTTCCGAATTTGGATTGATGAGATCAAATAGGGTATCTCATCACATTAAAATAAAATGTACAGCAAGAGGAAAATAAAATAACATCCCCCAACATTACAAATATTATTTTAAAAGAAGTGACATAAAGGAGAGTACTTAAAAAGAAAGAGAGAGGTTAGATCTCTTACGAAAGTTCGGCAGCCTAACGGCGCCACTCAAGACTTCCAAAATGGATTGATGAGATCAAATAGGGTCTCTAATCACATGAACATAAAAATTACAGTAATTTTAATATAAAAGATCATCCCAATAACAATAAATATGAGCTTTAAAAAGAATGACATAAAAGTGTGTACTTGAAAAGAAAGAGAGGAGTAGGATCCCTTACCTCGGGTCCGACTTGACTCGATCGTTCTTTAATCTCCTGAATAATAAACTTGAGTTAATTTATACTTCCTTAAGAACCTTTTTCAAGATCATTATTCCTTTTATATCACTTATTACCATGTCATAAACATTATTTAATCATTTAAGTTAATAATATTTGTTTTGCTGATATTTGGTTCTTAAGTCGAAAGTGGACTTCTTATAATTACATGTTGTTCGTGTGGTCAAAGGTTCTTTATATCCAGAATGGCATTCCTGATTTGGATATCATATATATCATATATATCCATCATGTACATGTATTTATAATATTACATAATCATTTAGAGGTAAGAGATGAAATGCACCGTTCATGGAGACGGTAAGCCGTACGTACGCATGAATGCTACTTTCATTTCTTTGTCATATTAATGGAATTAAAACTAAATGAGAGGTATGTATATTTTAATTACAGAATTATATTAATCATTTAGATATATCATTCATCATATATATCCATTATATACATGTACTTATAATAGTACATTACATTTGGGGATAAGAAATGAAATGCACCGTTCATGGAGACGGTAAGCCGTACGTACGCATGAACGCTACTTTCATTTCTATCTCATACTTTAATGGAAAGAAATAATAATTATATAGAGGTATATAATAATTCCAGTATAACATCATATATAATAACATTAAATCCATCCTTTATACATCCCATGTATGGCATTAATGAATCACATCACTTTGAGGGGGCGGTAGTCCGCACTTCCTAAAATGAAGATATCGCGTATACCCATAATGGAAGCCATAAAGGTAAGACAAAAATGAAAAATACAGAATCATAAGTAAAACATAAACATATTATATATAATATATAAAAATAGTGACATCATAATGTCCACCTTTGAAGGTGTTAAATGAGTATTGAACAATCATCGTTTCGGGAGGCAGTATTTCGCCATCCACGGAAACCCTATGTTCTTTAACCATTTGATGTAGTTGTGTGAGAGTGTAGGTCGAGTAAATCTTATAAAAACATCCTAGTATATTGAAGATACTTTTGTTGTTACAAAAGAAGTAAATAAAAAGAGTTTAGGGGGTTGGAGAATCAAAATAAAACAAATGAACATGAGAGAATGAATTACCTTTAAAAGTGTAACTCCTTTTGATTTGAGCCTAAAGGCTTCCTTTGAAAGGATTATGCCCAAAGGGAATCCTCTAGGATGAGGGGAGGGATTTGGAGAGAGTAAATGGGCAGGGGTTGGCCGAGACAAAGGCTTGAGGAGTGTGTGAAAATAGGTAGAGGTGGGGGCCTTTTATAAGAGGAGAGGAGGGGCACTTTTGGAAAGTAAGGAAATATTACTTTATTTGAAAATGTGTTTCGGTTTTAAAAGGTCCCACATTGATATAATTAGTGGATAAGGTTATAAAGGTTCTAAATCCACCCATCCAATAAGTTTTGGACATGTGTAGTTTATAGATTTTACATTATCTTTCCATTTTATTTTAATCGTTAAATAATGATGTCATCACTGCATCATTATGATGTCATAAATAATTTAATTTATTTAATGTCTAAAAATTATAAAAAAATTACTATGATGTAGGAAATCTTTTTATCTTTCCAATTACTATTTATAATCAAAATTATGACTTGTATAACCCCACCTAAAAATTGTTTTAGTAAAACATATCATGTTTGTGTCATTTTTAATTTTAACATTAAATAAAAATATATTATTGTCATTTTCCAACTAAAGTGGCTCCATGGGGTCTCCAAGTTGGCCCATGGCTTTTCATGGTCGGCCATGACTCACCCAAGAGGTGTAGGACAAGTTCCATGGTGTTTTCACATTCTTATAATATCATTTTTACCTTAAACTACACTAATTACAACTAATCGCGATTAAAAACTTAATAAGTTACTATTCACCAAAAAATTATTTTTATCCCATTGAACCACATTTTACTTATTAATGACAACCATTTATGTAGTATTTTTGAAATTCAAAACACAAAGATGGGAAAATTCCATTTAAACGGAAAAATCAGTTTTTATAAGTACCACTTAGTGGTTTCACTATTCATCAAAAATTGAAGTTTTTTAGAAAAATCCCAAAAATTCACCCTAAGATATATTTGATATTCTGATTTCAAAAATGAAGTCCGTTTTACAAAATTCAAAAAATATAAGTCACATTAATTAATTTAATAATTAATTCCCGCTGTCATGACAAATAGCGTGTTTTTATGAAACAATAAGTATCAAAAGATTGACACTAGTTTAAGTCCGATTTCAAAGTGAAATTAATTCCAACGACCACTATTGGATTTAATGGTAAAAATATTTTCTAATTTTACTTTAAAACCAATTCAAAATATTATCTAATCACATAAATAAATTAGATTAAAAAGTGGTTTTGAATTAAAACACAACATTTTACACTATTCATTAAAAAAATGAACTTTATTGGAAAGATACCAAAAAATTACACAAAGTAAAATTTGATGTCCTGATTCTTAATAAGAGTTTTATTTGGTCCAAAAGAATGTATAAGAGTGATCAAAACTATATTTAATGACGGTTCTCCATCAAAAGGTGACAAGTGAACCTTTAGTGAAAACTAGGGCATATACGCCTAAAATTGAATTCTTTCTGTATTTTAAGCCTTTATATTTTATTGTATAAATGTAAAAACATTTAAAAACATATATAATCATATTTTAGTTATTTCTATCCATTCCCACCATTACAACGGCTACATGTTAACTACCATTTAAAATAATATTATTTTATTATTAGAGTGCAACGTAAGATTCCCAAGAAACTCGTTGTTGCATGTTGGGTACGCCATCGAGCATAGAGTCCCCTTTAAAGTCATATTAATACTTTATTCACCAATATGGATAAATATGAAAATCTCATATTCTTTATTTACCTGGGGTGTTACAGGATGGCTCCTATCTGACTAGAGGATTTAATGAAGCAGCTACAAGTGCATCTAGACAAAGGGTTCATACAATGTATGGGCACTGTGAGTTTCTGGTGATGCCCTTCAGACTTACTAATTCCCCTATAATCTTCATGTATTTGATGAATAGAGTCTTCAAATATAACCTAGAAAAATTTGTGGTAGTTTTTATTGATGATATTCTCATCTAATCCATGATCTAGGAGGACCATTAAGAACTATAACCATACATAACAATTATAATATCAAGCATAAAAATTTATTTAATTCTTTTTTCTCTAGATTCTTATTGGCACTTGACCTATCCTTAGTACATGTAGTCTCCTAAGGATATATATAAAAAGGGGTGAGATAAAATCCTAATAAGAGGATAGATAAGAATAATATAGAATAGTGTGAGCATAATCATAACGTTTGAAAAAGATCATGAACATGAGAGGAATCATTAATAACATACTTGAATTGTGGCAATGCATAAAAAATGAAACATCATGTCTTAGTGGTTAACTTCTAAACATACTTGTGAAAGAAGATAGAATATTGTTCATACATCATTTCACTTAAACTCATGATATTCATCACTTCACACAATGTACTAGAGCACTGTATAATTCTGAGCGCACCCGTCACACCGTAACATTATCATTATCATGCTTTCCACATAGAACGTATATATAAAATGATCATAAATGACCCATGGAATGTAATGGGTTTAATATCATAAAACAAATTCATGAACTTTGGGTTCCCAAAAGAAAGAAGGAATAACATACTTGATACAAGAACAATCCACCTTTAGTTATAAGTAAAATCCGTGTTTTTGAAAGAATAGTTCTTTTGGAAAACATTGTATTTGACCTAAAATATAGTGGAGAACATGTATATCCCATAATAGGTAATATAATGATTAAAAAATGATTTTTATGGAGTAATAATACCAAAAATGGAGTGAAAGAGGGGAACCCAAAGAAAGAATGTTGGGTTCGAGAGTTTCCCCTTACCTTGTATCTGAATGATTTATTCACTTTAAAGTACTGTATAACCACATTATATTCATTAATTAAAAATTAAAGAACCCTTTTTACATGAAAATGGTTCATTATGGTTTCATTAGGATATTTTATGGGCCTTTGGATGAGTTATAGGTTTCAAATCCATTGTTCGGGAATGTTCGTTTTTATGGTTTTCTTAAATGGTTCACTTGTATTCTTAATTGATGTTAATGTAGAACATGGATAAACATACCGAACTGATATTACATTTTATTAATGATATTACATAACTTTAAATGATATTATAATTAATTATGTTATATACCATGTGTATGAATCATAAGATAAGAATAAAATGATGATTGTTTGGGTTAATTTGGGCGGTTTTTCGACCACAACAGACTTATTTTGCTTAATCATATAGTAACGTGTACATAAGTTAGTTCTAGAAAATTAAATGGGATATAATACATATAATATAATCTTTTTCAACCATAAAAATACTTTCATGACCAGATATTAAGGATTTGAATCAAATTGAAATCACAATGTCTACGATGTCGGTAATTCGACACATCACGAACAATGTTTTTATTCCTTAAATAAGTGGGAGAGGAGAAGAATAATGATGAAGAATTTTCCATGAACACGAAAAAATCCATAATATAAAATATTTTTGGAGCTTTCATGCCTCTTTGATAAGATGATATGAGGAGAAAATAATTAAAGTAAGGTACTTGAAGAAAAGTTGAGAAATTTCTTATGAAAATTCGGCAGACTAAAGGTTATGCATTATAGTTTTAGAAAACATTAAAAAGAGAGGATACAAGGGTAAACCATACAGAAATGAATCATAATATAGTATATAGAAATGATAAAATGTAAATAAGAACATGGTATCGAAACATGAATGTTATACCACATAAAATAGAACTTGAATGAAAAAAAGAAAGAAGTTGAGAATTCTCTTAACTTATATAGTAACTCCTAAGACATGAATGTTCGGACCTTGTGGGATTGAGGACACCTTATTAGGACCAATATAGAGGTTATAATTCCATAACATTGTTGAGGAGGAATTTGGAATGAATGGAATGAAGGAAAGGGTTGGTATTTATAGAAAAATTGGCAGAATATTTTAATAATTTCCAAGGGACACCTCATTAGTGGTATTTGCAAAACCATGGGATTTCCCATGGTATTTTCCCATGGTATTATCCACTTGGAACAAATCATATCTTATTTTATTGTAAACAAGTCTACCAGAATTATAACATCATTATTGCATCATTAATGATGTCATTAAACACACCGAAACTCAAAACTGTATTTTTACTATTCACTGAAAATTCAACTATTTCAGAAAAATCCCAAAAATTCACCCTAACCATTTTTATATGTGTATCATTCAAAAATAAACTCCATTTTTTTAAAATAATTTTCTAAATATTATTAATTTAATTTTTAAATAAAATTATTCTTTATTTATAAATTTATAATTTAAAAACTATAACTGCTTTTATATTACATGGAAAAATTAATCGAGATGACATTAGCTTAAAGCATTAAAAAAATAAAATTATAATATAATTTAATATTCATTAGATTCATATTACTATTCACTAGAAAAACAAGTTTGTTCCATCAGACTCCAAATAACTTACTAAACCCAAATGTAGATGACTGCTTTTCAAAATTCCAAACATAGAAGTGGAAAAATCATGTTTAGTGATCACATAGTATTGGGTATCATGATATTTTATTGTGCTTACTAATGTGATTATACTACAAGACATAATTATAATAAGATATTTCCATTTATAAAACGTTGAGTCATTATATTCTCCCCCCTTATGAAATTTCGCCCTCAAAATTTTGTTTTAATCAAATAGGTGAGGGTACTTCTCATTCATTTCCTCCTCCAGTTCCCAAGTATCTTCTTTAAACATATAGTTCCTCCACAACACTCTGACAGGATGAGTTTTCTTGTTGTGTAGAACCTTATCTCTCTTTTCCAGAATATCTACTAGCTACTAATCATGGGAGAGATCATCTTCCAACTGCACCACATATGAGTTCAGTACATATGAGGGATTAGGTATGTACTTCCTCAGGAGTGATACGTGAAACACATCACAAACTTGAGATATATTTTGTGGAAGTGAAACATGATAGGCCACATTCATATGTAGTCAAGGATCTCAAAGGGGCCAATGTACCTTGGACTTAGCTCCCCTTTCTTTCAAAACTGCATGACTCTCTTCCATGGTGATATTCGAAGGAAGGATTTATCTCCAACGTCGAACATCAAGTCCCTTTGATAGTTTTCAACACAGCTCTTTTGCTGACTTTGAGTAGATTTGATGTGTTTCTGAATGACTTGAACTTTCTTCGTCATCTATTGCACAAGATCTGGTCCAAGTAGCTTCCTTTCTCCAACTTCATCTGAATAGGTTGGAGTTCTACGTCGCTTTCCATACAGAGCTTCATATGGAGCCATCCTATTTATACAATTTGAGATAGAAGTAGCTCCAGGTATGAGTTCTATTGAGAACTCTATATCACTATCTAGGGGAATTATGGGTTACACTTCGTAAAATACATCATTGTATTCACTCACGGTAACCATTCCAACAAGGTAGGTACTATCCTTAGACTCGACCATTTGGGTGAGGTATTCTTCTTCATAAGGAATCAAAACTCATACCACTGAAGGATTTTTTAAAGAAGATTCATGGTCTTACTTACATTTATAATGGAGTGTGGGATGGTTTGGATTATGAAAATATATTTATTTTTCCAGAAATTTGATACGTACACTATATAATGAGAGCCAATCCATTCCCATTAAGGCGTTTAATTCTACCAAGGGAATTATTAAGAGATTTTCTGGAAGAATCTTCCCACATACGTAAATAGGAGAAGAGTCAAACACTTGGTTTGAAAAGATTCCACCACTTTGTGTTTTTATAGATATATCTACTTCAAGGTTTTGGGGCTTCGATTCACTAGTTCTAGAAAAATTCCATGATATAAAAGAATGTGTAGATCCAAAATCAAATAAGACTTTTTCCATTATTGAGTGAATAGGAAGTGTACCTTGTACGAATTCATTATCTTTCTCCACTTCTATAGTGGTGATGGAATAATTCTTCCCTTTCTAATTTGGTTTTACTGGCTTCTAAATCTGATTACCCTCGATAACTCATGGTTTGGTGCACTGTCTTGCATAGTTCCCTTGCTCCCTAAAATTGTGACATTGAACCATGGGTGGTTCTCCCCTTTCTTCAACCACATTATCGTTCATTTTCATGTCTTTTCGACACTCTTGAGCATGGTTTTCTTTCTTTCCCACACTTGAAGCACTTCCCCATCCCTTTGAGATAGTTCCCATGGTGAAACTTCCAACATTTTTGGCATGTGGGTTGTTGAGTTTTCTTCCCACCTTTGTCATTAGATCCACCGGCATGAAAATCCATCTTTCATTTCATGTCACCACAGCCATGGGACCATTCTCCAAGCTCCATCTCCATCTTGAAAGTCTTGAATTTCAAGAGCCTTTTGATGGTGTGGTATTAATCCACTAAATAATCTATCAATGTTTCTATCATTATTGATAAAAAACCCGAAGCATACCTCAAAAGCCTTATGAAATTTTTGTTGTAGGTTGTGATAGATTCTCCTTCTTTTTGCATGATTTCTATGAATTCTCTCTCTATCTTAGTGTGAATGGTTCTTGGGAAATAATTTTTAAGAAATATTATCTTAAAGTCATCTCGTTCCACCTCTTCAATTTCGTCACTTGGCTTGGTGTTCCTAATAAAATCCCACCATTGATCAGCCTCTCTATCTAGAGGATAAACAACTAGTGTCTCATTCCCCATCTCAAAATAGTGAATCATAGAAAATATCTTCTCCATGGAGTTGACCCAATATTCTACAACTAGTGGATTGGAAGATCCACTAAGCATTAGTAGTCATTGCTGCATAAAACACCCAATAGATAGTTTATACCTCTTTGGTGAAGGAGGAAGTTCTCCATTATTATGGTTTTTTTTCATAACTTGAGATATTTGGGTAATAATCACCATGAAGTTTTCAACTCTGCCTCCCAAATCATTGGGGATTTTGTTCGAGCAATCATTGCATTGGCCCTCACACGAGTTTTTATCCTGGTTTCTTTTGGTTCCCACCATTTTCTAAAATAGAAAATTTTAGAACAAAACATAAGTCAAAAACTCATTAATAAATACCTTTTTCATTTTTTTAAATTTATACTAAATGCATAACATATGGGATCCCTGTGTAAAGACTCTTGTGTGAATATTTTTACTTAGTCTCATACTAGAGGTTTTCTCTAGGGTTCACTAATCCTAATTCCCAAATTAACTAAAATTTGCCTCTGATACCAACTATAGAGACCAAGCCTTTTCTTACATTACAATTACATCATTTCAAAGATAAACAGCATAATAGTATTACAGATAGAGGATCTGAAGGTTTAGTTTCTTGAGAAAACTAGGACTATACATAACAATTTCAACATCAAGCATAAACATTTATTTAATTCCTTATCCTCTAGCTACTTATTGGTACTTGACCTCTCTTTAGAACATGTAGTCACCTGAGGATATACATAAAAAGGGGTGAGCTAAAAGCGCAATAAGAGTACATATAAGAATAATATATCATGGGGTGAGCATAATCATAACATTGGAAAACTTTCATGAACGTGAGAGGAATCATTAATAAAAGACTTGAAATTTTGCAATGCATAAAAAATGAAACATCATGTCTTAGTGGTTAACTTCCACACATAATTGTGAAAAAAACTAGCATAATGTTTACACATTATTTCACTTAAAATCATTAGATTAAATACTTTACCCAATTCATTGGAGCGCTTCATAATTCTAGGCGCACCCATCACATTCAAGAATTCATATTGCACTATATAATTTCGGGCATACCCGTCACACCATAACATTCTCCTTACCATGCATGCCGCATAGAACATATGTCAAAAATTAAGGTAAATGACCCATGGAAAGAAATGAGTTTCATCTCAGAAGAACACATTCATGAAATTTGGGTTCCCAAAAGAAAGCGGGAATAATATACTTGATACAAGAACCATCCACCTTTGGTGAGAAGTAAAAGGTGTGTTTTTGAAAGAATAGTTCTTTTGGAAAACATTGTATTCAGAATAAAATATAGTGGATAACATTTATATCCCAGAATTGGTAATATAATGATGAAAAAGTGATTTTTAATGAGTAATCATACCAAAAATTGAGTGAAAGATGGGGAACCCAAACAAAGAAAATTGTGTTCAAGAATTTCCCCTTACCTTGTATCTGAATGATTTCTTCACACTAAAGTCACGTATAACCACATTAGATTCATTAATTAACAATTCCAGATACTTTTGTACATTAAAATGAGTTATTATGGTTTTATTAGGTTATTTTATGGGCCTTTTTATGAGTTATAGGGTTCAAATCCTTTGTTTGGGAATGTTCATTTTTATGGTTTTCTTGAATGGTTCACTTGTATTTTTAAATGCAAGTTCTAGTAGAACATAGATAAAAATCCATAACAAATATTACATGTAATTAATGATATTAAATATTTTTAAATTAACTTATAATTAATTATGTTATATACCATGTGGATGAATCATTACATAACAATTAAATGATGATTGTTTGGGTTATTTTGGGTTATTTTTCGAACACAATGAACTTGTTTTGATTAATCATTTAGTAATATGTACATAAGTTAGTTACAGATCATTAAATATTATATAATAAATATAATATAATCTTTTTCAACCATAAAAATGGTTTCATGACCAGATCTGAAAGAATTAAACAAAATTGAGATCATGATGTTGGTAATTCAACACATCACGAACAACATTATTATTCCTTAAATAAGTGGGAGAGGAGAATAAGAATAATGATGAATTTTACATGAACATGATAATACCAACGATAAAAAATATTTATAGATATTTCATGCCTCTTGGATAAGTGTATATAATTAGAGAATAGGAAAATAATTGAACATGAAAAGAGGTTGAGAAATTCCATACGAAAATTCGACAGCCTAACTACTATGCATTAAGGTTTTAGAAAATATTAAAAACATAGGGGAAAAGGGTCACCCATAAACAAATGAATCATAATAAATGATATATAAATTATAAAATGTAAATAATAACATGTTATGGAAACATGAATGTTGTACCACATAAAAGAGAACTTGAATGGAAAACAAAAAGAAGTTGAGAATTCTCTTACCATGTAGACCAACTCATAAGACTTGATGTTTGGGACATTGGGGGATTGAGGAATCCTTGGGAAGACCACTAGGGAGGTAAGAAATATAGATAATAATTGAGTAGAAATTTGGAATTAATGTAATTAAGGAAAGTTTTGGTATTGATAGAAAAATTGAGGGAATATTTTAATAATTTCCAAGAGACTCCTCGTTAGTGGTATTTGAAAAACCATGGTCTTTCCCATGGTATTTTCCCATTTTATTAGCCAAAGGGACACCTAGGATATTTTTTTATTGTGTAAAATCCTACCATAATTATTAAATAATTATTACATCATTAATGAAGTCATTAAACACACAGAAACTCATAACTATATTTTTACGATTCACTGAAAATTCAATTGTTTCAGAAAAATCCCAAAAAAATCACCCTAACCAATTTTCAACGTGTAGAATTAAAAAATGAACTCTATTTTTTTAAAAAATATAAATATTATTAATTTAATTTTTATATAAAATAATTATGTATTCAAAAATTATCAATTTTATGATATAGCATGGGGTGAGTATAATCATAACATTGGAAAAAGATCACGAACATGAGAGGAATCGTTAATAAAAGCCTTGAAATGTATAAATGCATAAAAAATGAAACATCATGTCTTAGTGGTTAACTTACACACATACTTTTGAACAAATCTAGAATCTTGTTCAAATGTCAAAAAATGGTTAGGGTAAATTTTTTTGATTTTTCAAAAATAGATGAATTTTTGGTGAATATTAAAAATACAGTTTTGAGTTTTGGTGTTTTTAATTACATAATTAATGATGTAATAATGATTTAATAACTCTGGTTGACTTTTGTATAGTAAAATAACATATGAGGTTTACCAAGTGGCTAATACCATGGGAAAATACCATGGTCAATCCCATGGGTTTTCAAATACCACTAATAAGGTGTCCCTTAGAAATTATTAAAATATTCCTTTAGTTTTCTATAAATACCAACCCTTTCCTTCATTTCATTCATTCAAAATTCATCCTCAACAAAACTTTTGCCTTATTAAATCCCTATTGTTCTTTCCAAGGTGTCTTAAATCCCCTAAGGTCCCAACCTTCAAGTCTAAGGAGTTACTCTACACGGTAAGAGAATTCTCAACTTATTTCCTTTTTCATTCAAGTTCTATTTTATGTGGTATACCTTTCATGTTTCCAGACGATGTTATTATTTACATTTCATCCTTTCTATATACTGTATAATGATTCATTTCTATATGGGTTACCCTTTTCCTCTCTCATTTTAATGTTTTCTAAAACCATAATGCCAAGCTGTTAGGATGCCGAATTTTCATAAGGAATTTCTCGAGTTTTCTTTAAGTTTCTTTCTTTTCTTCTTCTCTCTTCATATCCTATTATCCAAGAGAAATGAAAGCTCCAAAAATCTTGTATATTCTGGATATTCTCTTGTTCATGGAAAATTCATCATCATTCTTCTTCTCCTCTCGCACTTATTTAGGAATAAAAACATTGTCTGTGATGTTTCGAATTACCGACATCGTGGACGATGTGATTTCAATTTGATTTCATTCCTTAATATCTAGTCACAAAACCATTTTTATGGTTTAACCAGATTATATTATATGTATTATATCCTATTTAATGTTCTGTAACTAACTTATGTACATATTACTAAATGATCAATCAAAACAAGTTCATTGTGGTCGAAAAACCTCCCAAATTAACCCAAACAATCATCATTTAATTCTTATATAATGATCCATCCACATGGTATATAAAATAATTCATTATGAGATAATTAAAACATATATAATATCATTAAAAACATTTTACAATAGTTATTTATGTTTTTCCATGTTCTATATGAATTTCAATTTAAGAAAAGAGGTGAACCATTCAAGAAAACCATAAAAACGAACATTCACAATGGATTTGAACACTATAACTCATCCAAAATACCATAAAATAACCTAATGAAACCATAATGAACCATTTTCATGTAAAAAAAGTTATTTAATTTTTAATTAATATATATAACATGGTTATACATGACTTTAAATTGAATAATGTGTTCGGATACAAGGTAATGGAAAATTCTCCAACCCAACTTTCTTTCTTCAGGTTCCCCCTTTCACTCCATTTTTCGGAATGATTACTCCCTAAAAATAATTTTTTCATCATTATTTTTCATATTAAAGGATTTAAATGTTCTCCACTTTATTTTATTTCAAATACAATGTTTTCCAAAAGAACACTTATTTTAAAAACACACCTTTTACTACTCACTAAATGTTTATGGTTCTTGTATCAAGTATGTTATTCCTGCCTTCTTTTGAGAACCCAAAGTTCATGAATGTGTTACTATGAGATTAAACCCATTACTTTACATGGGTCATTTATGTTTATTTTTTATATATGGAATTAATGAAAATTAAAATATTATGGTCTAACGGGTTCACCTAGAATTATATATTACCATATGAATTTTTGAATGTGACGGGTGCCCTCAGAATTATACAGAACTCCAATACATTGGGTAAAGTGATGAATCTCATGATTTTAAGAGAAATTATGTGTGAAAAATATGATATTTTTGTTCACAGGTATGTTTTTAAGTTAACCACTAAGACATGATGTTTCATTTTTATGCATTTCCACATTTCAAGTCATTTATTAATGATTCCTCTCATGTTCATGATCTTTTTCCAAAGTTATGATTATGCTCACCCCATACTATATTGTCCTTATCTATCCTCTTACTGGTCTTTTAGTTCACCCATTTTTATTTATATCCTTAGTTGACTACATGTACTAAGGATAGGTCAGGTGACAATAAGAATCTAGAGAAGAAGGAATTAAATAAATGTTTTTTCTTGATGATGTAATTGTTATGTATGGTTCTAGTTTTCCAAAGACAATAAAACTTTGGATCCTCTATATATAATACTATTATGTTTTCTATCATTAAAATGATGTAATAGTAATGTAAGAAAAGTTTTGGTCACTTTGACCCTAATGAATAGTAAATTATTTTATAGTTTTATTTTCTTAAGGCCTTAAGATAATATCATCTTGAATAATTTTTCAAAATGATATAAAAGTAGTTATAGTTTTAAAATTGTAAATTTTTGAATAAAGAATGATTTTTCATAAAAATTAAATTAGTAATATTTAGAAAATTATTTTTAAAAAGTGGAGTTCATTTTTGAATTCTACACGTCGAAAAATGGCTTGGGTGATTTTTTTAGGATTTTGCCGAAACAGTTGAATTTTTGGTGAATAGTAAAAATACAGTTTTGAGTTTCAATTAGAATAATTTCTTCATTAATGATGTAATAATTATGGTCGACTTGTGTACACTGAAATAATATTTGAGAAAGTGGATAATAACATGGGAAAGTCCATGGTTTTGTAAGTACCACTAATGAGGTATCCCTCATAAATTATTAAAATATTCCTTCAATTTTTCTAAAAATACCAACACTTTCCTTCATTCCATTCATTAAAAATTCATCATAAAAGAATATCTGGCCTTAGTACTTCCCTATTGGTCCTCTCAAGGTGTCCTCAAGCCCCCAAGTCCCCAACCTCTAAGTCGTAGGAGTTACTCTACAAGGTAAGAGAATTATCAACTTCTTTCTTTTTCCATTCAAGTTCTCTTTTATGTGGTATAACATTCATGTTTCCATAACATGTTTTTATTTTCAATTTATACTTTATAAATACTTTTTTATGATTAATTTATATATGGGTGACCCTTTTCCTCTCTCTTTTTAATTTTTTCTAAAACCTTAATGCACAGTCGTTATGCTGCTGAATTTTCGTAAGGAATTTCTCAACTTTCCTTCAAGTTGCTTTATTTTCCTATTCTCTCCTCATGTCCTCATATATAAGAGGAATGAAAGATACAAAAATATTTTATATTATTTATATTATCATTTTCATTTAAATTACATCATTATTATTCTTCTCTTATCCCACTTATTTAAGGAATAAAAACATTCTTCGTGATGTGTTGAATTACCCACATCGTGGACAATGTGATTTTAATTTGATTTAATTTCTTCATATCTGGTCATGAAATCATTTTTAAGGTTGAACAAGATTATATTATATTTATTATATCCTATTTAATGTTCTGTAACTAACTTATGTACATATTACTAAATGATTTAGTAAAACAAGTTCATTGTGGTCGAAAAACCACCCAAATTAACCCAAACTATCATCATTTAATTCTTATCTAATGATTCATCCATATGGTATATTACATAATTAATTATAAGTTAATTTAAACTTATTTAATATCATAAATAAATTTTAATATCAATTCTGGATGTTTAACCATGTTCTATACGAACTTTCATTTAAAAATACAAGGGAACCATTCAAGAAAACAATAAAAACAAACATTCCTGAAAAATGGATTTAAAACCTATAACTCATCAAAAGGCCCATAAAATAAACTAATAAAACTTTAATAAAACATTTTCATGTACAAAAGATTCTTTAATTTTTAATTAAGGAATCTAATGTGGTTATACAGGACTTTAATGTAAATAAAGTGTTCGGATACAAGGTAAGGGGAAATTCTCGAACCAAACTTTCTTTCTTCGGGTTCCCCCTCTTTCACTCCAATTTTGGTATAATTACACCTTAAAAATATTTATTTCATCATTATATTACCTATTATAGGATAAAAATGTTCTCCATTGTATTTTATTCCAAATACAATGTTTTCCAAAAGAAAACTTCTTCCAAAAACACTTCATTTACTTATCCCTAAAGGTGGATGGTTTTTGTATCAAGTATGTTATTCCTGATTTCTTTTAGGAACCCAATGTTCATGAATGTGTTCTTATGAGATGAAACACATTCTTTTACATGGGTAATTTATGTTCATTTTTGATATATTTTATATGTGGAATACATGATAATGATAATGTTATGGTGTGACGGGTGCGCTTGGAATTATAAAGCGTAATATGAATGTTTGAATGTGATGGGTTCGCCGGGAATTATACAGCGCTCTAATGCATTGGGTAAAGTGATTAATCTCATTAGTTTACATGAAATGATGTGTGCACAAGATTCTATATTTTTTAACATGTGTGGAATTTAACCACTAAGATATGATGTTTCATTTTTTATGCATTTCCACATTTCAAGTCTTTTATTAATGATTCCTCTTATGTTAATGGTCTTTTTCCAATGATATGATTATGCTCACCCCATGATATATTGTTTTTATCTGTCCTATTACTAGGATTTTATCTCACCCATTTTTATTTATATCCTTAGGTGACTACATGTACTAAGGAGAGTTCAAGTGCCGATAAGAAGCTAAAGAAGAATGAATTAAATAAATGTTTATGCTTGATGTTGTAATTGTTATGTATGGTACTAGTTTTTCAATGACATAAACCATTGGATCCTCATTGTTTAATACTATTATGTTTTATATATTTAAAATTATTTAATAGTAATGTAAGAAAAGTTTGGGTCGCTATAGTTGTTATCAAATTCAAGTTTTAGTTAATTTGGGAATTAGGATTTGTGAACCCTAGAGAAAGCCTCTAGCTTGAGACTAAGTAAAAATATGCACACAAGAATATTTACATGGGGATTCCATATGTTATGATTTTAGTATAAATTTTCAAAATGAAAATTTTATTTATTCATGAATTCTTGACTTATGTTTTGTTCTAACCATTTCTATTTTAGAAAATGGTGGAAACCAGGAGAAACCAGACTAACAACTCGTGTGAGGGCCAATGCAACGATTGCCCGAATGACATCCACTATGATTTGGGAGGTGGAGTTCAAAACTTCATGGAGATTCTTACCCAACAATCTCAAGTTATAAACAATAAAAATAATAATGGATAATTTTCTCCTTCACCAAAGATGTAGCAACTAAAAATTGAGTGTCTTATGCAGCAATGACCAACAACATTGTGTGGATCTTCTGATCCACTCGTTACCAAACAGTGGGTCACCTCGATGGAGATGATATTTTCTGTTCTTCACAATTCTGAGACCGAGAAGGTTACACAATCCATTTATCATCTATATAGAGAGGCTGTTCAATGGTCAGATTTGATTAGGAACACCAATACAAGTGGATAAATTGAAGAGATGGAATGTGAAGACTTTAATAAAAAATTTCTTAACAAATATTTCCCAATAACTCTTCGCAAAAATATGGAGATATAATTAATAGAGCTTATAAAACAAAGAAGGATAATTATTCACAACCTATAAAGTAAATTTCACAAGGATTTCATGGTACATCTCGAGGTTTGTTATCAACAGTGATAGTAAAATTGATAGATTATTTAGTAGATTAAAACCACAAATTTTAAAGGATCTTAAAATTATAGACTTTGGAGTTATTAATAATTTGTTTGATGTCCTCTCAAAGTGGATATGGAGTTTGGAGAGTGGTCCCAGGGCTATGGTGATAAGAAATGAAAGATGGAGTTTCAAGCGAGTGGATCTAATGAAAAGGAAGGAGAATTTGGTGGACTAAATAAGAGAACCACCCATGGGTCAATTCTACAACTGTAGGGAGAAAGGGAACTATGCAAGATAGTGCACTAAACCTCAAGTTATTGAGGGTAATCAGCATCAGAAGCCACCAAAACCAAAGAAACAAGGGAAGAGTTTTTCCATCACTACTACCAAAGTGGAGAGAGATAAGTAAGTCATAAAAGGTACACTTTTTATTTACTCAAGAATAGAAAATGTATTATTTGATTCTGGTTCTATGCATTCCTTTATATCTTGAAAGTTTTCTAGAACTATAGAATCAAATCCCTAAAACCTTGAAGTAGAGATATCTGTAAAAATACCAAGTGGTGTAATCATTGCAACCCCAGTGTTTGATGCTTCCCTTATTGGAGTATGTGGGAAGATCCTTCCATAAAATCTTGTAATACTTCCCCTGGTGGAATTTGATGCTATAACGGGAATGGATTGGCTCGTGTTATATAGATCGTGTATAAAATTTCGGGAAAAAGAAATATCTTTTCATATTTCGAACCATCCCACACTCCTCTACAAATGTAAGGAATATCATGAATCTCCTTTGAAAAATACTTAAATGGTGTGGGTGTTAATTCCCCATGAAGAAGCATACCTCACCCAAATGGTTTCGTCAAAGGATAGTACCAACCTTGTTGGAATTCCCATCGAGAGTGAATATGGTGATGTATTTCGTGAAGAGTTACCCGAAATTCCCCCAGATCATGAGGTAGATTTATAAATATAACTTATACCTAGAGATACTCCCATCTAAAAGTTTCCCTATAGGATGACTCCTATCAAACTAGAGGTGTACAATTAGTACCTGCAACAGCATCTGGACAATGGGTTCATATGCCCTAGTGCGTCACCTTGGGGTGTGCCAGTGCTCTTTGTGAATAAGAAGGATGGAACAATGAGGTTGTGTATTGATTAACGGGAACTCAAAAAGATCACCAAAAAGAACAAGTATCCTCTTCCAAGGATTTAAGACTTGTTAGATTAGTTAATAGGAGCTCAATACTTCTCAAATGTGGATCTTCGTTCTGGATATCATCAGCTAAAGGTGATGAAGAATGATATTCATAAGACTGCCTTTCGTACAATGTATGGGCACTATGAGTTTCTAGTGATGACCTTTAGACTTACTAATTCCCCAGAAATCTTTATGGATTTGATGAATTGAGTCTATAGAGATTACCTCAACAAATTTTTGTTAGTGTTTATTGATGATATTCTAATTTACTCCATGATCAAGAAGGAACATGAATAACATATAAGACTTGTGTTGGAGACATTGGGAAAGGAGAAGTTGTATGCCATGTTCAGAAAGTCTGAATTTTGGATGAAGCAAGTCAAGTTATTGGGAAAAGTGAACACAAGTGATGGAATTTATGTGGACCCTTCAAAAACAAAGGTGATTGAGGAATGGCCAAGGCCCTCTAGTGTCAAAAGAATCCTTATTTTTCTTGGATTATCTGGGTACTACCAGTGTTTTGTGGAAAATTTCTCACAATTTTCAAGCCTATTAACTAAGTTAACAAGGAATGGGGTAAATTATGTCTTGATGGAAGAATGTGATGGAAGCTTCAGGGAGCTAAAAAGAAGGCTGATCACTACACCTGTACTCAAATTACCAAAAAGTAGAGAAAGTTTTTTTATATACAGATATTTTTTACTGAAATATTTGGGTTTTGTACTCATGAAAAATGATAATGTGATAGCCTACTCCTCATGGATGTTTAAGATCCAGGAGAATATTTACTTGACACATGATCTAGATCTGGCAGCCATGATTTTTTCGTTGAAAATCTGGCGGCACTACCTTTACAGTGAGAAGTGTGACATATACACCAACCACAAGATCCTAAAATATATATTCACACAAAAGGATCTCAGCATGCATCAAAGGAGATGGTTATAGATAATAAAAGATTGCAATTTATATATTCACTATCATCTTGTAAAGGTAAACAAGGTAGTTGATGCTCTAAGCAGAAAAGGACCACCTATTCTATCCATGTTGTGGATTAAGAACGACCCTATATTCTTGTATATGAAAAGGATAGATTTGGAAATCATAAGGGCAGGGGATACATCGTACATTTCCCAAATGATTGTGTAACCATCTATCTAAGAGAAGGTTAAGGTGGCACAAAGGGTTGATCTGAAGTTACAAAATAAGGTGAATTTATTAACGTAAGGGAAGATGGAAGAGTTCTATATCGACAATGATGGTCTGATTTGGTTTGGAATGCAGCTTTGTGTGCCTTCATCACTTGGGATAAATAAAGAGTTATTGGAAAATGCACATAGCTCAACATTCTCTATCCATCCTAGTAGCACCAAGATATATTGAGATCTCCATGAACACTTATGGTGGGATAACATGAAGAAAGAGATGGCAGAATATATCTCAAGGTGCTTGGTATGTCAGCAAGTTAAAGTAGAGTGAAAAAGTAAAAAGGGTTAATACATCCATTTCCTATACCCATGTTGAAATGGGAAAATGCTGCTATCGACTTTTTCATAGGTCTCCCGAAGACATCGAAGGGAAATAATGTGATATGGGTTGTGGTTGATCGACTCACCATAACTTCCCATTTTATCGCTATTTAGGAAGACCTATTGCTTGAAGAAATTGAAA
Source organism: Viscum album (assembly GCA_963277665.1). Classification (NCBI taxonomy): domain Eukaryota; kingdom Viridiplantae; phylum Streptophyta; class Magnoliopsida; order Santalales; family Viscaceae; genus Viscum; species Viscum album. The sequence goes on from OY728137.1 coordinate 790,025,717, forward strand.
AGTTATATTTGAATGAAGTGGTGAGACTGCATGGTGTTCCACTCTTGATTTTCTCTGACAGTGATCCAAGTTTCACATCTAAATTCCAGGGGATCCTTCAACATTCATTAGGTAATGAATTAAATTTCAGCATAGCCTATCACCCCCAAACTGATGACCAATCTGAAAGGAATATTCAGACACTAGAAGATATTCTAAGATATTTCTCTCTATAATTCAAAGGTGGATATGATCAGCATATCCCATTGGTTGAGTACTCACACAACAATATCCTCCACTCGAGTATTCATATGGCTCTATATGAAGCTCTATATGGAAAGCGATTTACAACTCCAACCTGTTGGGATTAAGTTAGAGAAAGGAATCTACTTATACCTGATCTAGTTCAAGAGAGGATGGAGAAGGTTCAAGTCAACCAGAAACGCATCAAACCTACTCAATATTGGAAAAAGAGCTATGATGCCAACCATCGAAGGGACTTAGATTTCGACATTGGAGATATATTATTCCTTCAAATATCACCGTGGAAGAGAGTAATGTGGTTTGGAAAGAAATGGAAGCTAAGACCAAGGTACGTTACCCTCTTTGAGATCCTTGACCATATAGTATTCATGTCCTATCAGCTTACAGTTCCACCAAATATGGATCAAGTTCATGTTGTGTTTCACATATCACTCCTGAGAAAGTACATACCTGATCCCTCACATGTACTGAACTCAGAGGTGGTGTAGTTGGAAGATGATCTCTCATATGAGGAGAATCTATTAGAGATTCAGGACCATAGAGATAAGGTTCTTTGGAAAAATACATCCCATCATTCCAATTTGTTTTAGAGGAACCATAAGTTTGAAGAAGCAACTTGGGAACTGGAGGAGGTGATAAAGGAGAAGTACCCTCACCTGTTTGTGTAAAACTAAATTTCGAGGGTGAAATCTCATAAGGGGGGAAGAATGTAACATCCCAATGTTTTATCAATGTAAATACCTTCTTATAATCATGTCTTTTAGTATAATAACATTATTAAGCACAATAACATTTCATGATACTAAATACTAGGTTAATGCTAAACATAATTTTTACACTTCTATGTTTTGAATTTCAAAACGCGCTCATCTACATTAGTGTTTAGTAATTTATTTGAAGTCTGATGGAACCAACTTTTTTTTTGGTGAATATTAATATGACCCTAATTAATATTAAATTATATTATAATTTTATTTTCTTAAGTATTTAATATAAATTATTCTTGATTAATTTTTCAAAGTAATATAAAACCATTTATAGTTTTAAAATTTTTAATTTTTGAATAAAGAATGAATTTATTTCAAAATTAAATTAATAATATTTAGAAAATTATTTTCAAAAACATGAGTTAATTTTCTAATTATACATATCAAAAAATGGTTAGGGTAAATTTTTGGTATTTTTTTGAAACAGTTGAATTTTTTATGACTAGTGAAAATACTGTTTTGAGTTTCGGCGTGTTTAATGACACCATTAATGATGTAATAATGATGTAATAATTCTGGTTGACTTTTCTAAAGTGAAATAATATGTCAGATGTCCCACATGCCAAATACCATGAGAAAACACCATGGTCAAGCCCATGGTTTTCCAAATACAACTAATGAGGTATCCCTCAAAAATTATTAAAATACTCCTTCAATTTTGCTAAAAATACCAACCCTTTACTTCATTCCATTAAATAAAAATTCCTCCTACAAGAATCTCTGGCCTTAGTACTTACCTATTGGTCCTATAAAGGTGTCCTCAATCCCCCAAGTTCCCAACCTCCAAGTCATAGGAGTTACTCTACAAGGTAAGAGAATTCTCAACTTCTTTCTTTTTCCATTCAAGTTCTCTTTTATGTGGTATAACTTTCATGTTTCCATAAAATGAATTTATTTAAATTTTATTATTTATCTATACTATTTTATGATTCATTTCTGTATGGGTTACCCTTGTCCTATCCCTTTTTAATGTTTTATAAAACCATAATCCATAGTCGTTAGGCTGTCAAATTTTCTTAATGAATTCCTCAACTTTTCTTCAAGTTCCTTTATTTTCTTCTTCTATATTCATATACTCTTATCCAAGAGGTATGAAATCTCAATAAATATTGTATATTCTTGATTTTCTTGTGTTCATGGAAAATTAAAAATTATTCTTCTTCTCCTATCCCACTTATTTAATGAATAAAAACATTGTCCGTGATGTGTCGAATTACCGACATCGTAGAAGATGTGATTTCAGTTTGATTTAATTCCTTCAGATATGGTCATGATACCAATTTTATGGTCTAACTATATTATATTATTTTTATTATATCTTATTTAATATTCTGTAACTAACTTATGTACATATTACTAAATGATTAATCAAAACAAGTTTGTTGTGGTCGAAAAATTGCCCAAATTAACCCAAATAATCATCATTTAATTCTTATCTAACAATTCATCCACATGGTATATAACAAAATTCATTATAATATCATTTAAAATTATATAATATAATTAATAACATGTAATATCTATTCTTTATGTTCATGCATGTTCTACAATAACATCCATTTAAGAATACCAGTGAACCATTCAAGAAAACCATAAAAATGAACATTCTCAAACAATGGATTTGAACCCTATAACTCATCTAAAGGCCCATAAAATAACCTAATGAAACCATAATTAAACATTATCATGTAAAAAACGTTATTTAATTTTTAATTAATGAATATAATGTGGTTATACGAGATATTAAACTGAAGAAAGTGTTTGGATACAAGGTAAGGGGAAATTCTCAAACCCAACTTTTTTTCGTCGGGTTCCCCATCTTTCATTCCATTTTGCATATGATTACTCCTTAAAAATTATTTTTTCATCATTATATTACCTATTATAGAATATAAATGTCCTCCATCAGATTTTATGGCAAATAAAATGTTTTCCAAAAGAACTCTACTTTCAAAAACACACCATTTACTTCTCACTAATGTTTGATGGTTCTTGTATCTTGTATGTTATTCCCTATTTCTTTTGGGAACTCAAAGTTCATGAATGTGTTATTATTATATGAAGAACATTCTTTTCCTTGGTTCATTTATGTTCATTTTTTATATATGTTATATGTGGCATGCATGATAATGACAATGTTATGGTGTGATGGGTGTGCCCGGAATTATACAGGGTAATATGAATGTTTGAATGTGAAGAGTGTGCCCAGAATTATACAGTGATCCAACGCATTGTATAAAGTTATGAATCTCATGATTTTATGTGAAATGATATGTTAACAAGATTCTATCTTTTTTCACAAGTATGTGTGAATGTTAACCACTAAGACATGATGTTTTAATTTTTTATGCATTGCCACATTTCAAGTCTTTTATTAATGATTCCTCTCATGTTTATGATCTTTTGAAAATGCTATGATTATTATCAAACCATGCTATATTTTTATTATCTATTCTATTACTGGGATTTTATCTCACCCCTTTTATGTATATCCTCAGGTGACTACATGTAGTAAGGAGAGGTCAAGTACCAATAAGAAGCTAGAGAAGAACAAATTATATAAATGCTTATACTTGACGTTGTAATTGTTATGTATGGTCCTATATTGACGAAGAAACTAGAAATTTTGTATCCTCTATGTGCAATACTATTATTTTTTTTATCTTTAAAATTATGTGATAGTAATGTAAGAAAAGGTTGGATCACTATAGTTCGTTTTTATGGTTTTCTTGAACAGTTCACTTGTATTCTTAAATGGAAGTTTGTGTAGAACATGGATGAACATAAAGAACTAATTTTACACATTATTAATGATATTACATAATTTTAAATTATATTATAATGAATTATGTTATATACCATGAGGATGAATCGATAGATAATAATTTAATGATGATTGTTTGGGTTAATTTGGACGGTTTTTTGACCACAACGTACTTTTTTTTCTTAATCATTTATTAATATGTACATAAGTTAGTACCAGAACATTAAATAGGATATAATACATATAATATAATCATTTTCAACTATAAAAATGGTTTCATGACCAGATATTAAGGAATTAAATCAAATTGAAATGACATCATCCACGATATCGGTAATTCAACACATCACGGACAATGTTTTTATTCCGTAAAATAAGTGGGAGAGGATAAGAATAATGATGATTAAATTTTCATAACCATGATAAAATCAAGAATATACAAGTTTTATGGAGCTTTAATTCCTCCTGGATAAGAGGAGATGAGGAGAGTGGAAGAAAAGAAAGGATCTTGAAGAAAATTTGAGAAATTCCTTACAAATATTCGGCAGCCTAATAGCTATGCATTATGGTTTTGGAAAACATTAAAAAGAGAGGGTAAAATGCTCAAACATACATAAAGAAACTATAATAAATTATAGATAAAGGATAAAATGGAAATAAGAACATGGGATGGAAACAAGAAAGTTATACCACATAAAAGTGAACTTGAAGAAAAAAAGAAGTTGATAATTCTCTTACCTTATAGGGGAACTCCTAAGACTTGAAGGATGGGAAGTTGGGGGATTGAGGACACCTTGGGAGGACCACAAAAGAGGAAATAAATCCATATCTTAGTTGAGGAGGAATTTTGAATTAATTTAATGAAGTAAAGGGTTGGTATTTATAGCAAAATTGAGGGAATATTTTAATAATTACCAAGGGATGCCTCATTAGTGGTATTTGCTAAAACATAGGATTTACCATGTTATTTTCCAATGGGATTAGCAACTTGGGACACCTCATATATTATTTTACTATACACAATTCTACCATAATTATTACATCAGTATAACATCATTAATGATGTCATTAAACACACCGAAACTCAAAAGTGTATTGTTACTATTCACCAAAAGTTCAACTGTTTCTGAAAAATACCAAAAATTCACCATAACCATTTATTGACTTTCAAAATTCAAAATGGAACTACATTTTTTGAAAACAATTTTCTATATATTATTAATTTAATTTTTAAATAAAATCATTCTTTATTTGAACATTAACAATTTTAAAACTATATCTGCTTTTATATCACTTTGAAAAATTAATCCAGATTAAATTATCTTAAAGACATAAGAAAATAAAATTATAATATAATTTGATATTCATTAGGGTCATATTACTTTTCATATTACTATTCATAGGGGTATTTTATTATTCACCAAAAAAACAAGTTGGTTCCATCAGACTCCAAATATCTTACTGAGCACAAATGTAGATGACTACTTTTAGAAATTCAAAACATAGAAGTGGAAAAATTATGTTTTGTGATCACATAGTATTTAGTATCATGATATTTTATTGTTCTTACTAATTTCATTATACTATGATACATAATTATAATAATGTATTTCCAATGATAAAACATTGGGTCATTACAAGTTAGTCCCTGAGGGTTTATCTGATGAATAATGAGGGTGAGTTCGGCCCTTGGGTGTTTATATTCTATATACCATAATGGGTAAACCCCCAAGTGTTTATTACCTATATACTGGGGAATATTATAACCCAAGGTGTTTACCTTCTACATACCAAGGTAAGTTAGGCCCCTTAGTGTTTACATTATTTATACTGGGGTGAGTTATACCTCAAGTTTTTATCTCATGTATATTAGGGTGAGCTATAACCCATGTTTTTATCTCTACATGCTAAGGGATCTAATCCCCAAAATAATTATCTTCTATATAATATGTTTATTCAGACCTCAGGTGACTGTATTGTTTGGAAAGATTATGCAACATGCTAAGATACACTCTAGAACTGGTTGAAGAAGGTTTGGTTCGATCTTGTGTGTTCTGCAGGACCTGAGGATCGATTGTGGTTATTTATTCATACCTATACAACTACATTTATTTTCTGAGAATATCACATGTGTACACTAAATTTACTGTTTATATATAGTATTGTAATTTTGGTTCCCTATAGAGTTATAATCACACCATACGCAGGTGTTCATGGAATATGAGTATCTGAGCTATACTCATACTTGTTGCGGGTGTAAGTGCCCAGTCTGGATGGTTGTATTAGTGAGAGGTGGAGGGGTGAATTAGAGATAATTTTTCTTTTACGTTTCTTTTCAATTGAAAAAATCTTCACCACCTGTTAAATATTTCAACTTCCTATTGAGAACAAATCTAACACACATCCATATGAACACAAAGATTTACAAGGTTCACTATTCAATAAGAATAGTTACATCATTAGTATGGTTTGAAAATGATCCAATACCATACAATCCACTAGAAATCATTCCTTGGATTACACCAAGTAGGATGTACCCTTAAACTCATGTAGCACTATGTAAAAAAGCCCAATAGTGTGTGTGAACCATCATAGAAAAAATAGTGTAATACAATGTGTATATAAAAAATGTTGTTACATGTTATTCTTTTCAATTCAGTAAATGTATTAAATTGGAATACAATTCTTAACTTTCTTACCCAGAATATGGTAATAACTTCCTAGATTTTTTTATGAAAATCTCATTCTTGTTTTCTGAGTCTGATTCCTCTGAGTATGATTCTCCCAAATACAATTCTTCCAGTCTGGTTATCTTTTAAGAATATGATAGAAATGGATTAGAACCACTTCAATTACTGATTCCAATAAAATCAATACCATGTTTCCTCAATACAAGAACCCCAATACGTGAATATTGAAATTGATTATCCAGACTGATATGATGATTAGCTGTATGCAATATTGTGATCTTTTGTCTTATATTTCACTTCAATCCGTTAAAACTTATTCAAAAAAAGTGATCATGGAAGCTTCTTATTCTCTATAAAACTTGGAGATTCTATCTCATGAATAATACATAAGTCATCATAAAAGTACAATGTTCTTTTTTCCTTTTATAGGTGACCCTCGAGATAATTTGGAAGGAATCCCAAAAAATCACACTTAATCAGATTCACCTTAATATCAATTTCTCCTAAAATATTGGGGGAATTTTGACTTCATCAACTCTTCTCAATGCTTCTCAATTATTCTTAAACCATAATATCCTTCTTAAAAATTTCATTTCAATCACCAATTTGATTTCAATTACATGATTCTTATTTTTCTCAAACTAATTTCTTTATTACAAATCTTTGTATCAATTTTATGAAAGTATATGAAGAAATGGATACCACTTCTGAATGTTGGATATTATCATTATTTTGAATGTCGAGATTCCCCTTGATAGTACATCCAGAAAACTCCTTCTCCTTTTCTCTTGACCCACCTGAGACACAAAACATCATCTTCTCCTCCTCTCTTAACCCAATTTGAAACCTACAAAGTAATTCAACCATTTTGAAATGGTTAACTATATTTTTTATATCATTATATCTTATTTTCTTCCATCAGACTCAATAAATTCCTTCCCGGAATACAATTGTCCGTAGTACAATATTTCTGAGTTCAATTGGCCTGGATACACTCATTTCTGGATATGATCATTTCTGGGTATGATCTTTCTAGGTAATATCGCTTTTCTTTCTAAGCCGGATTATGATCATTCTTGGTAAGAAAAGTTTTTTATACTTTAGATATATGATCAAATGCTACATTTCCTAAGTACGATCTTCATTTTCAACTAGAAGTACTTATTTTTTCTCTTCCACCTAGATCCAATGATTTAGAAAACAATTGGCACCGCCTCTTGTTCTCACTTCCTTATAACAAACTCGTATCACAAGTTTTCTAACCAACTTATAATTTTCCTGAAATTAAAATCATAAAATTATCATCACATTTATTTAATTGAAGTTATATAGACTTCAATTATTCATAAAAACAAACCGGTCTTTCATATTGAATTTAGAGTGAATCTGATGACCATTTACTTCCAAAATATGTTCTTCTCATTACAATGGGATTGAACAGTGAGTTTAATTATTTTGAAAACATGAATATGATTATTTTAAAAAACATTACTCAATATGATTTTTCCAACATACAAAGTGATGGTATTTCCCTTTTTCCTTTCTCTAACAACTTTCTTAAAAACAAAAGACAACACACAAAAACCATCACATTTATCGTCAGTTTGGCCTTAACAATATCACCCTTTGGATTTTGTTTTCAATCAAGTTTCATAAATCACTAATAATTTTATCCTTGAGAAATGGATTACATATCAACAATTATAAGCCTACAAGAGCTAACTCATTGTAGGAAACAATAATTATTGATAGAAAAACTATGTTGTCCAAAAATAGTGATTATGAAAATCATTTTATTTTATCTTCATCATATCTTCTTCAACCTCGTCTTTTCTTTATTCTACCTCTAATACAAATTTATTTTTTTCCGAAAACCACTCTAAAAAATAATTAGAATAGTTTAATCAAAATATAATGAAGAATTCACAACTTACCCACAACTCCCTCTTTAACAAAATAAAAATGATGGATTTATGAAACAATTATTCTCCTTCAAAATACAATACAAAGGTAAGATGAGATAAGGGACTAAAACACATACCTCAACCTTGAAGATAAAGAGGTTGGACACCCATGTTCAACCTCAATTTATAAAATGATTCCTTTAGTAAAGTTTATGTGAATATGTGAGCAACTTGTTTCAATGTTGGAACATACTTCATCTTAAATTCATTATTCTCCGCATGCTCTTTTGTTAAATTATATTCGGTATCAATATGTTTTGAACAAGAATGTTGACAATGATTCTGAGTAAGATTTATTGTGATTTGATTGTCATAACCCAAGATCAATGGTAACTTCACTTCAACAAGTAACTTATAATTGAGTTTTTATCCACATGAGTTGTGTAGTTGCTTGAGTGATAGAAACATACTCAGTCTCATCCGAACTAAGAGTGACTGAATTTTTTTCTTTGAATTCAAACTAACACAATTCTTTTCTAAAAATAATAATCTATCATATTTCGATCATCAATAATAAACATTTCCTTCCCAATCCATATCTGAATACCGAATCACATCAACACTATCTAAGTAGCATTAATTAATTCTGAATTCTATTATGGATCTTATGTATTTGATAATTATTTTTCAATCAAGTAAATGTGATCATTTGGGATCACTCTAAAATCTTCCACATGCGGTAATAGCATAAAAAATGTAATTTCAAGAGATATCCAAATGAAATATTCTTCCAATCCGCTTCTGATACTCATTATAATAAACTTATTTTCCTTCTTCATCTTTAACCAACTTAGTTCCCACTAAAACAGGTGTAGTAATAGGGTTATATTTTTCCATGCCAAACCTCTTGAGAATTTTCTTATCATAATTTTCTTTAGAAAAAAATATGTATTTATCCTTTTTCATGATTTGTATCCCAATAAAGTATTTCATTTTCTATAGCATCGAAATTGAAAATACCTTCTTCATCTCCTCATAAAATCTTTCAAAAACTCTTTCATCATTCCCAATAAATATAATAATGTCAACATAAACAGTTACATTGATGGACTGCTCTTTATTTTTTCTGATATAATCATTTTTATCCACTCTTCCTTTCTTAAAAATCATCTTCCTTAAGCATGTGTCCAATTTGGAATACCATAACCTTTGATATTATTTTGTACCATAAAAGTCCTTCTTCAATATTAACACATAACTTTCATCTTTCCCAATAAAAAACACCAAGTTTTTTCAATATTAAATTCCTCTTCAAGATCACCATTCAAGAAAGTAGACTTGACATCTATTTGGAAGTTCTCTTAGCCTCATTGTGCAGCAATAGAAAGAAAGATTATAATTGTCTCATGTATCTCCACCAGATAAAAGTTTTAATCAAAATCATCTCCTTTGATCAGAGAATACCCTTTGCAAACCAATATTTCTTTCTTTAATATAACTTCACTTTATTCATTCATATTGTTCCGGAAAACCCATTTAGTTCCAATTATGTTTTTTTTAGGTTTGGGTATGATTTCCCATGTATTTTTCATTTTAATCTGTTCCAAATATTCATTCATGGATTGAACCCATTAAAAATTATCAAAATATTCTTTCACATCATTTGGTTCAACTTTTGAATATAGAGAATTATGTGTGGTAGCATTTATTATTCTTCTTAATTGAACCTTTTGATGTTGATCACCAATTATACTCTAATCTTCCACTTGTTTCCTCATCCTTGGATGAGAATTTTTAGAGTCTTCTTTATCACTGGAAATGTCTATATTTGTTCCCTCTTCTTTAGAAGGATTAAAATTGTTTTTATCCTTATCATAATTGTTTTCTTCAACTTCCTTGTCTTCCTGAGTATATTTCTCTTTCTCAGATCCTTTAATCACTTTCTTGTCAACTGAATCAAAAATTGTTGTTATTTCTTTATGTAAGCATCTATATCCTCTTCCTTCTATATAATTTCAAAGAAAGATTAAATATTCACCTTTATTCTCAAACTTACCATAGTTTCCACCATTCCTTTTTATAACACATGGACTCCCAAATACTCTAAAGTTCTTAAAACAAGTAGTTTTTACATAAAACAATTCATATGCAGTCAAACCTAATTTAGGCCTATAGAAAAAATGGTTCTAAATATAAATATTATTACTCATGGATTGACTCTAAAAGTAATGAGAGAGGCCATGTTCAAGTAACATGGTTCTTCCCATTTACACCAATATTCTATTCCTTCATTCAGCAACCCCATTTTGTTGTGAAGTGTATGGGGAACTATACTCATGATGAATTCTATGATTCTCAAGATAATCTTTAAACTCTTAACTTATATATTCACCATAATTATCTGTTCATAACTTCTTCAATGAATACTCACATTCCTTTTATGATTTTCCTCTAAAACTTTTAAACATTTTCAAAGAATCTGATTTATTATTCATATACATGACACAAGTAATGTGAGTAAAATCATCAATGAAAGTCATGAATCACTTATCTTAATTTTTTGATAATTTTATCATTGGAATACATATATTATGATGTATCAACTCCAGGGGTTTTTTGAGAAAATTTTAACTTTATAATGCTTAGTATTTGTAATATTTCCCTTATGGAAGATAGTGGAACACTGATATATTCTTCTTGGAAAATTAGGAATGTCTCGAACATTGTATCTTTTAAATAAATTACTCATGTTTCTCTAACACATGTGTCTAATCCTTTTATTCCACAATTGATTCTCATCCATCATGCTCATGTAACAAGATTTTTGTACTTCACCAATCTCAAAAAAAATCCTTTTGTATGTTATCCTATTTTAAAAATATTTGCATCTAATTCACTTTTAAAAAATATATCTTTTATGAAGATAACTTTGTTACCCACTTCACACAATTTTGAAACACTTAGAAAATTGTTTTTCATCCCATCAACCTACAATGCATTCATGGATGTCATATTTTCTTTTCCATTGATGGATGATCTAGGACCTTTGACTTTTTGGGATTCATAATTTCTAAATGTCATCGTGTGTTCTTGAAAATCATTCACATTCTTCAAAAATTTTAAGTATCTTGTCATGTGATAAGAATACCCATTGTCAATTATCCAAGGTCATTCTCCCTTTTAAGCTTTCAATGTAGTTTCAACAACAAGATCCTACTTTATTTTATTTCTTCCCTTTTAACTTGTGAGTATTATTAAGAGAGTTTTGTTTTACCAATAACAAAAAATGACATCCTTTTGCAAGGTTTCTAGGTTGTTCAAATCATTCATAGATAGTTTCTCGGGGATGGAAACTATTTTCAATCTTTGTCCCACTCCTTTTAAAATTATTTATAGTAACTTTCTCACTCTTCTTCTTTGGAGGTAATTGTATCCCCTCAGTATTTTCCTCTAATAAACTATGGGATAATATTAATTTTTTTGGTTGAACTAACACATAATTTCCATGGGTTTTAATCCCCTACAATACCATCAATATCCCTAAAAAGAATATTTTCCTCTAAAACTTCCACATTGATTTGAATTGTGAATATGTTTCTCAGCCACCTACTTCTCTTTATTTTTATCCTAAATAAATTCATAAGTATTTGAATCTTTTTTTAATCCACATAAACATTTTTATGCTCAGTATTTTTTCTAACTTATTAATTCTTCACTTTGTCCACATACATGAAATTTTCCTGTTTCTTGTTCTTGGAAACAATTTCATTTTTCTTCTCAGTATTTAAAGTTAACTTTTGTTCAAACTTCTCAGGGTTCTCATTACGATAAAATTCACCAACTTTAGTGATATAATTTTCAAAACTTATAATTTCCAATTCAGATTTCTAAAAAAATGGACAATTTATAACACTTTTTCTTTTCCTTTTGATTTCACTTCTAGATACTCATTACAATTCTTTTCTTCTTCAAGAGATTTCTTAAAATCATAAATTTATTTCCCTGAATTTTTATTCTCATAAGAAAAATATTATTGGTTTATTGAGCATTCATCTTCCAACTTTTTTTTCATTTCAAGTCTTCTAATATTTCTAAAACATTCTTTCAATTATTCTTTCTAATTAAATTCAAGTAGATTTTCCTATTCTTTAAAGCTACTTCTTCCGATTTATTCTTCATTCATTGTTTCAATAAAAGTACTTTCAATAGCATACTCAATTGATTCTTTGGATTCAATATCACTATATTCTTCTTCTTCATATTTATTCAATAAACTTCTTCTTTTATATTTGAAGAATTTTTTTTCTTTATATATATAATTTTATTTTTATTTGTCTCCCAGTTTTTTCCATGATCTTCTAGGATTTATTTCTTCTTCCTCAGTATCCTCTTCTTTGTTTCCCCATGTACATTTTCCCACTAAATGAACAAATCCTCCACATTCAAAAATATTTTATGTGAATTTTTCCATTGTATTTCCCTATACATTTTTTTTACATTTTTAGAAGACAAGGATAAAATATCATTGATATTTTTACAAACCTAATTTTTAATGTCAGAATCACTATATTCTTCTTCAAAAAGAATCTTTTTGACTTTCCATTCCTTAAATATATGAAATATATGTTTCTATAAATTTGTTTTCTTAAATTTCATAGCTTTATATCATCTCATTTCATATGAGATAAGAGTGTTATGGAAATCATCAAGAGATAATGTTTTGAGATCTATGTCTTCTAATGAAGAAACCTTGGCCTAGAATTTTTCTGGTAGGATTCTCAAAATCTTTTTAACAATACTAGACTCATGTAACTGTTCACCAAGACATTTGATAGTACACACAATGTCATTCACCCTGGGAAATAATTCCCCAATAGATTAATGATCTCCCATATTTAAATATTCATATTTCAATCTCTAGATTTGTATCTTTGCATTATTCACTTTTTTATTGCCCTCATATATGTTTTTCTATTTATCCAATATACCTTTGGCTGTAAAAAAACCATTTCACTCTCATGAATTTAATTTTATAATCTGATGAAAATATATAATTCTGCACCCATCCATCACTCTCAAGATTCATCTTATCGACAAATGTAAGAGGATATTTATCATCAATGGGATGAAACCCAACTATTGTAGCTTAAAGTACATCATATCTAATATAAATAAGATATCCAAAATTCTATATTTCTAGATATGATAATTCTTTATATCAAAGATCGGAATAACTTTATTTTTCACATAATTAAAATTATCCATTAGAAAAGAATAAGCGAAGGGAACTTACCCTCTAATACCGGTTGTAAGTGCATAGTCAGGATGGTTGTATCATTATAAGGGGGAGGGGCTGAATTAGTGATAATATTTATTTTACATTTCTTTTCAATTAAAACAACCTTCACCTCCTGGTAAAGATTTCAGTTCCTAGCTAAAAACAAATTCACCACACATTCATAAGAACATAAATATTTACAAGGTTCACTATTCAATAAGAATAACTATATCCTTAGTATGGTTTGGAAATGATCCAATACAATAAAATCCACTAGAAATAAATCCTTGGATTACACTGAATAGGATATAACCTTATACTCATGTAGCGCCATGAAAATAATTCCAATAGTGTGTGTGCACCATCTTAGTACAAATAGGTTAATAACATTTTTATGAAACTACTCATGCTACTTTTACATCATTTTAATTCCACAAATGTAATGAATTCAAATAAAATTCATCACTTTATTACCTAGAAAATTCTTAGAACTTTCTGGAATTTGTTATGAAAAATCTGGACGGTTTTCCTGAGTCTCATTCCTTTGAGTACGAGTCTTCCCAATATGATTCTTACAATCACATTCTATTTTTAGAATATAATAGAAATGAATTAGAACTACTTAAATTCCTAAGTCCGATAAACTGAGTACAATTCAGAAAAAAAATTCAACAAAAACTCAATATGAAAATCCACTTCTTATATCTCATAAACTCAAAGCTTCTCTCTTATGAACAATACATCAATCGTCAAATAATTATAATGTACTTTTCAACATTTATAGGTGACCCATGATATGATTTTGGAGGTAATCCCAAAAAAAATACGCTTAATAAAATTCACCTTAATCTCAACTTCCCCTAAAATATTAGGTGAATTTTGACTTTTTCTACTCTTCTAAAAGCTTCTATATTCTTCTTAAAACATTATCTCCTATCAAATTTTCAATTTAATATCCATCTAAATTTCAATTACATGAGTAAGATTTTTCTCAAACTAGTTTCTTCTTTACAAATCTCAGTATAAATTGTATAAAAGTGTATAAAGAAATAGTTACCACTTCTAAATGTCGGATATGATCATTTTATTGAATTTTGAGATCCCCCTTGATAGTATATCCAGAAAACCTCTTATCCATTTATCATAACCCACTTTAAATACAAAAATTCATCTTATCCTCTTCTCTTGACCTAGTTAGAAACCTAAAAAGTAGTTCAACCCTTTGGAAATGGTTGACTACATTGTTGATTTCATTCTCTTCTTATCCTCTCATCCATCATCATTATGAAATTTATTCTTTGATGACAATTCTACATAGTATTATATTTCTGAGTATTATTGGCCTAGATACACTCATTTCTGGATTCGATCATTTCTGGTTATGATCATTCTAGGTATGATCTTTTTGGGTACGATCTCTTTTATTTCTAAGCCTGAGTACGATCATCCTGGGTATAAAAAGCTTTTTATACTTCAAATGGATGATTGAATGGTATAGTTCCTGAGTATAATCTTCATTTTCAATTGGAAACATCTATTTCTAATCTTCCACCTAGATCTGACCATTTAGACAATTATTGTCACCACTACTTTTTCTCACTTCCATCCAAAAAACTTTTATCACAATTTCACCAACAAACTTATGATTTTTATGAAATATGAATCAACAAAGCATAAAAACATTTATTTAATCATAATCATGTAGACTGTGATTCCTCATCAAAATAAACACTTCTTTCATATCATGTTCAATGTGAATGTGATGACAATTTACTTTCTAAACAACTTCTTCTAATTATGATGGACTTTCATAGTGAGTCTGATTATTCTAAAAACACAAGTCTAATTCTTTTGAAAAACATTCCTAAATATTATTTTTTCCAAGATACAAAGTGAGGTGATTTACCTTCTTCCTTTCTTCAACAACTTTCTTGGAAAAAAAAGACAACACATGAAAACCATCACCTTCATCATCAGCACAGCCATTATAGTAGGTACAGATTAGGAAGAATCCTAGAGTTAAATTCTTGAGTGATTTAGATTAAATGGTATATAGATATTAATAAGTTATATATTTGGGTAATTTTTAAGCCTTTTATCTTTTTTTCTTTTATTTATAGTCTTGTATCTGTGTTCATCGTAGTGGGTGATCAGTGTTATGCATATATGGTAAATTCCATCTGTTATATATTGTTTCATATTTATTTATTCTAAAAAAATTTATGTTTAAATTATGTATGATGATTCATGATTTATTTTATTATTGTTCACTCTGATATGTTGGTAAATTCTCCCTATAGTCATATCATATACCCTATCTACTAGTCAATAGCCTCTGGCCTATGGGGAGGAATAAAAACGGTCCAGTTTCCCTTGATATATTTATTGTTTAGAGTGATTCCATTTGGGAAATGACAAAGTGGTTTCATAACATTTATGTGACTGAAGTAATGATTCTATTAGAGTATATTTTTTTACTAATATTTGTTGATATAGTAAACTAATATATAGTAATTTGTTATAATTTGTGATATAACCCAAACAGGTGAGTCATGGACACCAGTATTTGTGGAATTCCAGGTTACAAGGGATATGGGATTGATGTTCATGTTTTTTACTATTACAATTTGATGATTTCACATTGGGTGATGAACATGATATCTGAGGTTCATAATTTGTTATGGATTTTTTATATTTAATCTTAGAGTTAATAAGAATATCATACATGATGTTTGGTGTCTAAGATTTATATAAAATTCACCCAATCATGTGATATTTTAAAAATTATGAAAATTATGTTATTTAAAGTTTCAATACCAGATTATATGCTAGTTTCCCAAATAATGTTTCGATGGAATTCTTCTCAAATGAGACATGAAGTATTTACTTCTGATAGCATGTCATCTGGATCTACAGAGGGGTAATCCTCAATGATGATGGTGGTGGTGAATTAATCCAGTGAATGGGAGGTACAGAGATGCATGATGGTCCATTATAGGTATTAGATTCCATGATAATAGTTCTTTCTAGGAAAAGGGTTCAATTACTAAAAGTTTCAACAAAAGTCTTTATGGTGTTTTTTCATATAGTTTTTTGGTGGAATTATACTTAGCTAAACATTTTGTTTGTGATTTTTTTAATACGGGTCATCAATATATGATAGCACTATGTGATTGTGGATGTGACCTGATCATCCAGTGAGTAGTCTAATGGGAAGATACTCAGAGGGGGTGGGTTCCCTGGGAGTGGATGGTTAATTTTGGCATGTGATACCTAACATGTATCCATAAGACCTGGGATGGATATGTTCGCATGTGAGTTTCCTTGATATATTAATATAGGATCATGGATGGCATCTAATGATATATGACCTATATGATATGTGATTTATGGGCTAGGTGGGTGGACCTCGTGACCTTTCTATGTGGTTGAGGATATTGTTGGTTTAGTGAGTTTTGATGGTTGATGATAACCCAGGTGAGGATCTAACCCAAGGTTATGAGTTCCCTTAGAGGATATAATCATGGGTAGATTCTCTAGGTTAAATGATTAGTGAACATGAGGTCTTATTGGGTATTAGATGTAGGCATGTTGATACCTTGGAAGATCTTGAAAATGAAATCCCATGGGTGTTTTTGGTATTGAAGTGGAAATTTGAGGGTTGGATATACAGAATACAAGCCTTGTGTGTTTTGGATGTGTTTCCAAGTGGCACAGCAGTAGATAATAGATTAATACTTTTAGTTTTGAGATAGTACCCAGTTGGTGGGTGGTAATTCATATTTACCTAGACATGTGAGTGATATCGGTTTGTTGGAAAAGATAACATGTATTCTTTCATTTTCATGAGACTAACAGGCATGAGGGAATGGTCAGTGTATTTAGGTGTGTGATCCTAGGTTTAATGACATGCGACTCATGAGATTTTGAGTATGTCGATGGGTTGTATGGGAGCATAC
The DNA here is from genome assembly GCA_963277665.1 of Viscum album. Taxonomy (NCBI): domain Eukaryota; kingdom Viridiplantae; phylum Streptophyta; class Magnoliopsida; order Santalales; family Viscaceae; genus Viscum; species Viscum album. Next base: position 790,043,322 of record OY728137.1, read on the forward strand.
ACTAGTTACTTTGGGATGAGATCACGAAAGCATGTACTATATACACCTAAAAGTTTTGAATTATGAAATAATGAGTGGATGCATGTGAGTTGAGGGTCATTGGTATTGAAGAAAATCTTGGGGGCTTGGTTTCCTAGGATTTTAGTAAAATGGTAAATGTCTCACTATGGTAGACAGGGTATCATAAATGGATCAGTTGTGGTGTCATGATCAATCTTGGAGTTGATCGGGGTTAGGTATTGATAAGATGGGTATGTGTGGATCTAGAGGATTGGTAGTTGTGTGATAATGGTTGATTTATTTTGGTTGTTATTTTAGGATCAATTTAGGTGAAGTTATATGGTGGGGAGTGCACCATCATCCACTAGAGGGTGTGAACCTCATTATTTATGTGTTTTTCTTGATATTTATAATGATGTTTCTATGAGATAATAATAAGTGATGATAGATAGTTTGATATGGAAATTGACTATGATTGGGATGTCCATGTCTAATCATTAAATGTTGTAATGGATGGATTCTGGGTAATTGATACACAACCCACATATTAAAAGGGTTTTTAGAATGATGATAGAATTTTTTGGTTGATCAAGGTCTAATTTTTATTTTAGGGGGATTCAGTTATGACATTTGATAGATTTCGAGAATTGGTGTTGATATCTTGAAGGTTTTGACCTGATTAAAGGGTATGTCAGATCCGAGAGGTGTTGGTTCTTGGGAGAGATTATAATATTGGATTTTGTTAGATAATGATCCAATTTAGTATAACATCAAGAGTATGGATTGATCTTTTATTTGGGTGAATTAAATAATCTGATGATTCCTATGATGATTTAGGGAATTTTGATCGGGTGATCAGGCAGTGCCTCAGTAGGTGTGGTTGAGTGTTTTCAAGATTGGTCAATCAAGGAGGTTCAAATAATTGTTTTGTATGATATTGTATGTTTTGTGTTATAAACTACATTAGACATGTCATATTTGGTATGATGGGTGTGTTTCGAGAATCATTCAAGATGTTTTAGCAGAAGAAAATTTATCTAATCCTTATATTTGAATGGAAGAGGCTCATTTGATATAATTTGTAATTGGAAATGTGGATCCTATGTAAGGAATTTTTTATTAACACCTTGGTGTCTCAGGTTAGATAGGTTCCATGAAGCATCATTTTGCTGATTCAATGATGTTGAGGAGTGGTGACTCAACTTTTTATGAATATGGTGCTTCATGATTGAGGGGAATAGTAAAAGATCATTTGAAATTCTGGGATAGAACACAATAAATTGAGTGTGAACTGGAAACCCAATGGGGTTGTTATTTATGTTTTTATGGTCCATGAGGATTCTTGGGGCTGATTAGTATTAAGGTGGTAAGTTTTAATAACCACTTCCATTTTTGAGTGGTAAATTTTTCTAGGGAATTTGAATATTTAGGTTGATGGAATGCCTATTTTGGGAAATGGGATTAATATTGGTAATATAAGATTTCAAGAATCCTAATATAATGTTCTGGGAATGGTTTGAGGCTCAAGAGGCTCCTCAAGTTCTTAGGTATGCCTCATAATCTTTGGGTAAATTTTTGAAAGTTTTAATAGGATTATACCTATGGTTCACAGTTTTTAATACATGGTTTAGGGGAAACCGTTCAACACTTTGAGCGTGAGCCACCTTCTATATCAAAATGTAGAGTCCATGGTTGGTTGGAACAATTTTCACATGGTTAAGTTTGAAATATTTAGAACTCGTAGGGAACTATTCATCTTGGTTTTCACGTGGGGTTATTTCATGGTTGTAGACAAACTATGTAAAATGTTACAGACTAAGATAGTGCTAATATTCATGATTAACACATGGTTTGGTAAACTGTGAAACCCAAAAATGAAAAGGGGGGTTGCTAGGGAAGTTTTATAACATGATTGGAACATGGTTTTGAAAACTATGTGACTCATTAAAAGTGTATTTTTATAGTTTTTTCCCTTCAATATTTTAAATCCCACATATTAATTTCTCTTCCTCCCTCTCTCTTGATGACTAGCTAGTCAAACCACCTCCTCCCTCTTTTATTCCCCTTTCTGTGGGGTGATTTTAGTAGATTTATTCAACTATTCCAATTGATTTTCTAACTCCTCCTTCTTCTTTGGTATTCCTCTTTCTGTTTCATTTGATTTTAATTTATCTGACTATGTTTTAGATTCTTATTCCACTAGAGAATAGTGAAATTGTTCATTTTTATCGGTGTTTCATGTAACCTAGAGAGATGAAATTATAAAAAGGTATATGAAAATTGTCCCAAGTTGTTTCAATGAATGTGAAATGTCATTTTTTTCAAAATAATATTTTAAATTAAATTAATTTTTTGTTTTAATTGTTGTCACATGTTAGGTATTTTTTATGGGATGATGATAAGGGTGAATTGTGTGACTCCCATGTGTAGTTAGTTTCAGTTATGGCATAGTGGGAGAACCTATTGAGTCTTTGGGAATTTAGGGATAATGGAATTAAATGGGAAATTAAATTTTATAATGTTTGAATTAATTATGAATTTATTATGAATTTTTTCATTAAATTTTTTTGTTATTCATGAGTTGAACAGTATCCAATGGTCCATGATAGACCCTTGTGGACTGGATTTATTACCTCATCTAATGATAGTCTAGGTATTGATTATCACATGTATTCCTTGTATTTTAGAGTCCCTAGAAGGGTATAAATGGTATTATTGATATATATAGTTTTCCTTAGTATAGGTTCCCTTTGGGGCCTTCAAGTATAGGTTAGTGTTGGACTGAGATGTTTGGTCTAAGTATCCTATATAATAACTAAGTGATTCCTTAAAGTCATTTGGATTATCAGATAACTATGAGGTGAGTTTTCCTTCCCTCACTAAGTTGTGGTCATGTGGGTGGTTAGACCCGGTGGAGGTCAGTGAATAAGTTGAGTTTTTAGACCAAACATGTGATAGATTATAAATGGAATGGGCTTGAGGCCATCCCATTTTAGATATTTTCCTAGGACCCCAGTAAGGCCTCTATAAGATTTTGATAATATTGAGGGATATTATTCCCTCTAAGTGTTGGGTGGTGACCAAAAAGATGAGGTTGAGTTTTAGAGACACTTATAAGGTTTCTATACTATAAAGAGACTTAGGGGATCCCTTTGGATACCCGAGTGAGATATTTACCCTAGAGAGAGAATGTATTTGGGAAATGGGTAGTGATGATTGTGAGGGTCACCTCAAATCGATGTTGTACCTTTTAAGTATATAATCATTTTTGGTTGTGCACTTGAGAGGCTTACCATGTTTATGTGATACATTCATGGGTAAATAGATAGACTTTATGAGATTTTACGGGGGAAAGTACTACCCTCTATGATATATTTTCTTTCATGGGATGCCTTGTACTAGTTCCATGAATATTCATTTTCATGGAATCCCGTGGACTATTTCCTTGGATTTGTTGGTAGGGGATTCTACCCCCCCCCCTATAGATTTGGGTACTATGGACTACCCTAATTGGGAGATGAATGTTGATACCATAAATCTTGGGAGATCATTCCAAAAATGTTTATATCATGAATAATGGGGGTGAGTTAGTTCCCCAAGTGTTTATCTTTTATATTTATGGGTCTCTCAGTACTCAAGTGTTTATCTCATGTATTCTAAATATGATTTGGAACCTTAGGTGTTTGCATTCTTAATATTATGGTAATTTATGGCCCTGGGTGGTTACCTGTTTCATATCAGGGTGATTTAGACCTTGGGTTTCTTTATCTTATATACCGGAGTGAGTTAGACCCCATGTTGTAACCTTCAGTATATCAAGGTGATCCATCCCCCTAGGTGATTGTCTTCATTATACTAGGGTGAATTTAAACAAGACTGATTACATGGGTTGGATATGTGACATGATCAGAGTCACTCCAAAATTGTCCAAATTAGGTTTGGGTCACTATTTTGTGTTACACTATACTCGAGGATTGATGGTGGTAATTTATTTACAACTATGTAGCTTCATGTATTCTCCTAATATATCACATGTGTACACTACATATAGTAGTTATGTATGGGACTATGGTGGTGGTTCCTTGATTAATTGTACTCAAACCTTTCTTAGACAGTCATGGCACTTGGGTACCCAAGTAGACCTCCCACTTATTGCATGAATAGGTTGAGTAGAACCAAAGAGATTCATGCTTGAGCGAGTTAGCATGTATGGTATGTAATGATAGTTGAGATATGACTTGGGGTGTTGCAAGGACCCCCATATTTTTTTATTTTACTTATGGTATTTTATGTGTGGTAAGCCCAGTTAGAAATCTATATTATTCTTGTAACTTTTCATTTTATTTTTTATATATTGTTTCTTATTTATTTATTAGGAATATTTTAATTTTTATATTGTGTAAAACATTTGATTATTTATTTTTTTATCATGAGCTGTGATGTGGTGGTATATTCTCCCCATTGTCATAAAATAGACCCCTTATATTATTCAAAATCTTCTAGCATATGGGTATATGTGTCTGAGGTACATTCACCCATGATCCAGTTACTATTCATAGTGAGCTGGGTTGGGACTTGATAACTTTATTTTTTCTGTTATTTACATGAAAGTTTGATTCTATCAAGAAATATTGGGTTTCCTTTAAGTTTCTATTCATTATCCCTTAATAACCATAGGTTGTATCAAATCTACGTTCATCATTGAATCAATGTTCATATTCAACTATTTTTCAATGAAAACGTGATATGAATTACTAATTTTTTGACTTAATGTTTTGTGATAAAGTTATGATTTATACTCTTATACTATCAAAGAAATTATATTAATTTGTTAATGTCAACTAGAGGTAAAATCACAAGAATGTTATTTGATATCATTTCTTGCATTGCATGATGTAGTAAATAGATCATAATTTTTCTCTTCCTAGAAATACGGTGACTATCATTGTGAAGTTGAGATAGGATAAGCATAGAATGAAGATGTAGTGAATCATATCAACAGATTCATATAGATACAGAACAAACGAAGTGGCAAAAATGACCATAATGGTATGAATCCTATACATGGATTAATAGTACCCTACCAAACACATCCCACATTGGACTTCACTTGGGGGCCATTTTGTACCACCCAAGGTGTGATTTAGGTCTCTTAAAAAATTCTCATGTAGTTTCCCCACTGCATGGACTTGGCTATTATACTTATCCATATAGTTCCACTCTTCCCTATGCCGCCCCACACACTTATTCCTTACTATAAGTTTCTGATCCTTATGCTTGTACTAGCCCACACTCACATCCATTACCACTCTCGGTAGAGCTATCTTGAGCTTGTTTGAGATCCCTCACATGGTTGGCTACACGGGTGGCCTAACCAAGGGATAACCTAATTTTTTAAGAAATAAAATAAAGTTTTTATTTATTTATTAAAAAAATATTATAATTTATAAAATAGTTATAAAAGATATGTTTGAGGATATGTGAAATGTTTATTTTTACAAGAATGTTTAAACTTATACATTCATATTTGTTTCTCGTGATAGATAAAGTATTTATTTATTAATAAATTTCATTAACCAATTCAATTATGTTATTTATAAATTGTTTAGAAATAATGGAAAATTATATTTTATGATATTTTTAGAATTTGTAATATGACTTTTTAAATTAATTCACTATAAATATTCATTGTTAATTGATTATTTTTTTTCAACAAATTATTATAAATATTCTATTAATATTATAGACTTCGTATTAAGAATATAATTTTAAAATTTATTTAGTATATAAAAAATTTATAAATGATGGGTAAATGTATTTAGTCACAACCCCCTCCATAAAAAGGTACCCCTCCTAGGATGACAACAAAGGATGAACGATAATTACCCCTAAGTCCTACCTTTAGTAGGCCCCAGGTTGGAGACTAACATTGAGGGTATAAAAATCACATCTATAGAAGGAATTTCCCACAATAGATAAAGTATAATCAGAATACACGATACCAATAATCCAGAAACTCCATGAAATAAATAAAATTGTAACTGAAAACCATCTAATAATGAATTTATAAAGTAAAAATATACAGAGAGACTCCAAAATAAATATGAAAAGAAAACTTAAGGCAGTGACTCAGTGAAAACTGTAAAGTTTGGGCTAGTAATGTCTAGCATGGTCTACATAGTCCTCTTGGAAAACTAAAAAATAGTTTATATATATGTGTGGTGATCATAATATATATACTCAAGAAGATCATACCCAAAGTCTCTCATGCACATATGAAAAAGAGAATAATAATGCACTATTGGGTAAACAGCAGAACCAACAACATGTAAATAGGTCAACTAAATAATCTCATCCTCATGATGGCATGGTCACAAAATAATACATCCATGTATAGTAACATAATATAAAGTATATTGATAAAGAGGGTTCCCCACACCGCTTTCCCTACTGATGTGCTTATCTCATGCTCCAATATTATACATATTAGAACCCTATCTCTTCCATAGAATTCTACTTGAAGACACTTGGGAAACTAAATAGTACCACGAACCCCATGTTAAATTGGTCATCACATCCTACCCAAAGCCACTTGGAAAATCTCACCAATCCAAGCACCTAGTATGAAATGGTCCATCACATCCATATCCACCCATAACCACTACAATATATCTAGTATAGTAAGGTATCATGAAAATAAAAAACATTAACCATGTTCCCTTCCCCTACCATGCACAACCCCTGCTATGAAACACCTCATAAATCTCATTAACCTAACCATAAGTGAAATATTTCTGCAACACATCATAGCATGTGGGTAAGAACCTCTCTTGGAAGAGGGAGTGGGGAAGGGGGTATCCATTCATTCATTTGTTGGAGTTTGTTCACTTGATCTATATTTTGTGTACATACAGATAACTTGTATTCATTTTTTTTGAATACTAATAAAATCCTTATCACATCATGATTATTATTATTCATGACATAGTGTGTGATATTTTTTAAAGACTAATTGTCACATTGAAAGGTTATATCAGTTACCCACTCTGATGAGAACCCATAAGTTCCATGATAGTATTGTAAAATACATGTTTTGTAATTGGATAATATCATTTGAGGCATACAAATGATACAGGCTATTAGGGGTGGATAATCATAGGATTTGTAGGAACCTTCACATGGTGTATTCCCTTGGTAATATCTAGTATAGGATATTTTGTGAAAAAGACCCACCAGTAGGAAATCCTCATTTATATGTGTCATTGGATGTTCCTATCTGTGAACGTGTGTATTGATCCTTATAATTTAATATTATTATTAATGAGTATTATAAGTTGTGTACTTTTATATATTGATGAAAACTAGGATGACATATGTTCACAGTGAGATAGGATACATTGGGTGTGTCGTGAGTAACGTTGCTGTCAGATCTCGACCTTTTCTGAAATCAACTACGGCATATTTTCAGGAAATTTTTGAAGCTTTTATGTACCTTTAACTTGTATTAGTGGCTTGGGTGCATTTGGATGAAATTTTAAGGAAAAGTAAAGGACATTGGGATATGCATGATTTGTGCATGGTTTGAAAAACCCTACAACCAAACTGTGCCAAGCGTGCAAAACTAGACCGAGAGGTCCACACAATTTGACAAACCATCCGAACACCTTTCTTCGAGACTGAAAGGCCGCATTGAATATCTTATCTCCTCCCAGTAAGTAGATTTAATCCTGATACTTCTTGTGTTCTGTCACTTATCTTTTCTAGATATTTTCATGGAAGATATCCACCGTTTTCTTGGATCTAAACCCATGAGTTATGATCTAGATCTAGGATTGTATATATAAATATATAATTGAAATATCTTGATGCCTTCGATAATAATTTTTAGTGTTAGGGATTTAGATCTAGATCTTGAATAACAATGTTTTGCCGCTCAGATTTTTGGGGATTTCCGCTAGACTAACTTCCATCAATAAACCACGGTAGGTGGTCTATATTGAACTCCCATATTCATGATTTATGATATGTGTATGAGTTTATGATTTTTTTAGATTCCCTTGATAATTTAATTCTTAAATTGGAGTAATTAGGAATATAGATCTGACTAGTGATTTGCCTTGGTGGTTAATTGATAATTTATCACGGAATAAACGAAGGGGGTTGCCCAAATTGATATTTGTTTTGGAGATTTATTTTGGGTTGAGATATTGTATTGAGATATTTATTTGATTGATAAGATAATTAATTTGGGGGAATTAATTATGGAAGTATATTTTTCTATGTAAGATAATTAATTGTGAAGAATTAATTATGGAAATAGAATTGTGTTGATAGATTAATTAATTGTTGAATTAATTAATGGGTTATATGATTAGTTAATTTTTGAATTAACTAATGGTATTTTAAATGTTTAACTAATCATTGGACTAGTAAATGAATAATGTGGTAAATTCTTATGAATTAAAGAATGATTAAATTGCTGAAATTTTTTAGTGTTATGCATGGCATCCTAGACCGATTAAAAGTCGGGACATGGACATAGCGTTCCACCCCAATAGTTATCCAAGCTTGAGATTATGGGGTGAAAGGCATGACAGCCTACACCGATTGAAAAAATAAGCTCTATGCATGAATACCTAGACTCAATGAGCATTTGGTTGATAGGCATGACAACCTACACCAAATTAATGATAATAATGAATGATGTTTCAACTGAGATTTGGGGTGCTTGGCATGTTGACCTACACCAAATGAATGAAAATAATGAATGAAGATTCAAATGAGAAACATGAATGGAATTGGCCTAATGTGATTATTAAAGATTAAATGACAAGGTGATAACTATTTAAATTATGATTTGTATTTATTGCTTCATAAATCCACATGCACAATCTTTTGACTGGACTCGTTTTAGACACCATTGGTGGTGGACTACTGAGTTGTACTCACACCCAATTTAGGCCACCTGATCGGCACCTAAGCAGACTTTGTTGTTGTTGGATAGGATAAGGGAAAGGACCTGTGATAGGTTGCAGTTTGGGATTGGAGCATGGGAGGGGGAACCAGACGAGGTTCGGGACCATTTTGGATTAGTTGTGTCTTTAATATGAGTTTCATTGTAGAAACTTGGTACTTACATTTTCATAGTGTGTTTTACCTTTCAGTTGAGTATTGTGTTTTCTGGTTTTGACTATTATATGTCATGGTATTGTTCTAATTATTTATACACTTCCATACTTGGTTATTTTTATTTTCTTCTGATGGTGTTTTATTATGATAATAGAGGGTATAGTATCCCCAATACTGAATTACCAAATCCTAGCTACTTTTCTGCACCCTCTGGAATATGGGATGGCACACATGTGGGAATGTGGAAAACTAGATCGGGGCAACATTCAGTGGATCCTTGGTTGGGACATCACAAAGTGGTATCAGAGGAGTTTTCTTTTCTTTCTTCTTCTTTTGGCTTACTGTTTTGGAAAAGGTAAACAAGAGACTAGGAATAGTCGAAGGTTGGTAATAATCTCGTGTATGGGAGTTGAAAATCCATGTATGGGGGAAATATGAGTACTCAGGGTGGGATTGTTGTGATTTATATTTGTTTTTATAGTTGGATATTTTTTCACCATTAGTGATTCACTTCTTGTGTGATGTGATATTTGTTTTGAAAATGGTTGTATTTAGATTCATGTCCTAAAGAGGCCTGATATTTGAGTTGGCATGCATCATTTTAGGCACTTAGGGTTATTGTAACATGCATCATTCTGGGTACTCACAAGAAAACGAGTTATGGGTAAGTTTTTGAACTTCAACTATTTTTCCTTGTTGTGAGATTGGAATAATGATGCAAAATGAGAATAAATGGGTATCTAATGAGAACCTTGATTGTTTAATTGACGATGATAAATTAATTAATTGTTGAATTAATTAATTTTATAAAATGTGATTAATTAATGGATGAATTAATTAGTGAGAATGAATATACCCTTGTTAACCAAGACCTAAGTGTAAGATGGTTAAGGGTAGTGAAAATGTATCGGTGTTGACCATGTGATGAGAAAATGGGGGTAAAAATAATGTTGAAACTTTTTTAGTAGTTTCTCATATTAAATAAACGTTATAAGGTTTCATTATGAGACATAAGATGTGTGTTTGTATTTTTATAATTATTCCTCCATGACACATGTTGAGGGATAGACCTAGTGGTATGGCCTGGAATGAACTTCCAGAAATGGAGCATGAGGCACCATTGGTGCAAGCTGAGGAATAAGGGGAACAGTTCTGAGAGAACTTTTCTCATTTCATTGAATTCATGGAGATATACCTAGGGGGAGTGTAAAGACACGGAAATTTCATATTATTTTTTTTAATTAAATGGGAATTTTTCAATTTTGCAAAAATCAATGGCACGTGATTCTGAGGCCCGGTGTGTCTGGAATGAATTTCTGAACTTTTTTTCAGGTATGTTTAGTAAACGTGTGAGTGGGTTTTGGTAACTTTTAAATCGGTGCATAGAATAGAAATTCGAGGATACCATTGAACTCATAGCGTCGGTATTCACATAAGAAGACTTTCACCTTGATGGTAGTTGGTCGGGGGTGAAAGTTAGTATTTGGGTTTTTTGTGGGAACAGAAATAAAATAACATAAACTTTTATCTTATTTTTGTTGAAACCTACCATGTGGATGTTTCACAGGTGGGGACAACTTGAACTAAAACCTCCCACATGGGTTATGGTGGTGGGGAATACCAAAGATTAAAACCCCCAATTTTGAATCCTAAAGGTGGGGACCACCCAAACCCACATAATGAGAGAAACCTCTTGAACTCCCCTTTAATGGGAGATAAACTTTAGTATCCTCCCACTTTAATGGTGCCACCTCCCATTAATTAATTTTTGTCAATTAATTATGCCAATGTTCCAACATAATTAATCTAGCCAATTTAAATTATATTGGAACATCTTTCCTTTTGGAGGTTTTGGTTGGCGAAGGAGAAGGGGAGATCTTGGAGAACTACTCACTAATGAAGAACGCTAATGCACAACTTTGACATTCTCCTCGATACATCTTATAATGGTGTATATCTTTAACAATTAAGAACCACCTCCATCAAAGATCATTTATCTGATGAACGTCGACGTATTCAAATTCTTTCTCGCACCATCATCAACAAACGAACGAGTTAGGGTGGTTGTTTAAATTTCTTTCCCTTACCCGTTCTTGATATTCATCATAAATCAAGAAGAGATTGTAGTTGCTTGCTACTGATCTAACGTGGAGATTGCGGGCCAAAAAAACATGGTCTGAACTCTCTGCAATTCATGGGATAAATTATTGTGTTCTTTGTGATGGTGGAGGATAGAAACCAACCTTGGTGGGGCATGTGAATGGTGGTCGGCACCACCGCCAACCATAATAAAGGCAACAACGCAACAGCGTCGCCCTGTGGCCACGACACCACTCGCGGCCTCTGCCGCCCAGCGGCCTCCGCCGCCCACGACCCTCAGCACCCCGCGGCCCCTGCTGCCCATGGCCACCGCCGCCCCCCGGCCTCTGCTTTCCAAATCCAGCACCACCCCGCGGCCTCACACCGCCCGCGGACACACCGTCCAACGGCCTCTGCCGCTCGATGGCCTTGCCCCGCCAATGGACTCACCATCCTACGACCTCCTCCGTCTACGGCCTCCACCACCCGGCGGCCTAGCCCCGCCCACGGACTCACCATCCCGCGACTTCTACCGTCCCTGGCCTCCATCACCCAGTGGCCTCGCCCCGCCAGCAGACTCACCCTTCTACGGCCTCCGCCGTCTATGGCCTATGCCACCCGGCGGCCTCGCCCCGCCCGCAGACTCACCGTTCTGCGGCCTCCGCCATCCATGGAATCCACCACCCTCAGGGCCCCCATGGCACAACATCACCCCACAGACCCCTCCACACTCACGGCCCCCGTGGCCTTCACCGCTCCATGGCCCCCACGGCCTCCACCACCCAACAGCCCCCCTCACAGCCTTCACGGCCCTCACGGCTTCCGTGCCGACCAGCTCCGCCCAGGTCGGGCTGCCCAGCGCAGGTCGGACTGCCTAACATGGGTGGGGCCGCCCAACGGGTTGGGCCAAACCGCGGGCTGGTCCGGACCTAGTGAGTCAGGCCGAGTCGACCCAAACCAGGTCGGCCCGAGTCGGCCCGACAGAGTCGGACCGGACCAGAACCCGTTTCGACCCATTTATGCTCTTTTGGCCATAACATCGGCACTGGATGTCCGTTTGACAAACGGTCAATGACGTTGTAAGCCTTGGAGTGAGAAGGACCCTTTTGTATACCCCACTGAATAATTGGATAAATTTGGGGAATTTTTGGGTTTGATCGAGCATGAATCTAACCGGGCCCTCTGGACTAAAAGGCTAATAACTTACAGATCGAGCATCTGATTGACACACCGTCTATTGCGTTGAGACCCCTATGATGTGGGGGTACTTTGAGATAATGTTTCATTGAAATTCATGGAATTTGGAGTATCGAATAGTTGCTTTAGGGGCGGACCCTTACAGAGACGAGCAATCTTAGTGCGGGAAACCAGTAGTTGGTTATGACGTAAATAATGAAGATAGATCCTATCTGGGTTAGAACCTAACGATCCTATGTAGGTGAGCACTGAAAAATCCTGTGTGGGTCACCACCTAGCGATCCTGTGTGGGTCAGCACCAAGGTATCCTATGTGGGTCAGCACCGATCGATCTTGTGTGGGTCAGCACAGAGTGATCCAGTGTGGGTCAGCAGAAGAGCCTCTTAATATAGTAAGATGATTCAATAGTTGCATATAACCATCTCTAATATTGTACCTAAGAAATACCTGGTGTGAGCTGGTTCTTTACCTGAGTGGTACTTTCCATCATGGTAATACCTTGGTTGTATTCTTCTATGTGGTGTAACTATGATGTACTGACCTTCGTGGTATTTCTTCCTTTGTGGAACAATTGAGCTTGGGGCTTTGGATTTGGACTCTATGTTTTACTCATGATTGAGATTGGTTTACTTGAAAACTTAGGTATATGTATGGGCATATACCTAAGTAGGGTTTTCTGTTGTTTTCATGTTGTTTGGTTTAATCTTTGTGGATTTTGTGAGACCTTGAGGGTCTCGGGGTCCCTAATGAGTAATGTTATACTCACCCTTGCACAGGTTATGCTCGTACTTCATTGTGTTTGGTATAGATGATGGACATCGATGACTGAGGATGAGAGTACCATGACTGGAGGTAGCTCGGAGCTGGACCTTAGACGAGGCATACCACAGAGATGACCGTTTGAGATTTATACCTACCCTTCAGATAGGATCCTATGCGGGTGATCACAGGAGCTATTCCAGTTTACATCTACTTTCAGTTTCTTGTTTTTTTCCAGTTGGGCTTGTATTTTGGACCCTTTTACTTACTGTACTCACTCTGTTTACTATTCAATTTACTTGAGTTTGTATCTTTATGTGTGCTTGGTTGAGTGTTCTTATAGGTAATAAGTCAATGCCTTAACAGTTTTAGGGAATACGCCTTCGGTGCTAGTCGCCAGCCCCTAGCCTATGGACGGTAGGTTTGGGGTAGTCACAGTACAGGCCCTGGGGGACGGGTCATGATAAATTGGTATCAGAGGAGTCAGTTCTACCGTAGAACATAGGAATTTGATCTTTTTAATATCCATTGTGTTATTTTTAGTGATTTTTGTTATCAGTTTAGGGAATCCAGTGTTGGTCCGGCAGCCGACGTATCCATACACCATGACCCTAACTTTTGATTTTTCGACACAGTGCAAGAAAACACAGATTGTGTGTGTGTTTTTTTAGAGTTTTCTTTGTGATATCTTGAGTCATATCACTAGGTATAACTTATTGACCATGGAGCACCTGTTTCTTTTCAAGATGCCTCCATGATGAGAGATGGCTAGGGTTTCGAGAGTAGTACGCACTGATAGCCCACCGAGCGATGAGGCCTTGGTGTAGGGCCCATTTCCAGTAGAGGCACCAGTGGAGGCTCCAGCAGTACCATTACCCATTTGGCCCCTGATGCCACCATCCCCAGCAATAGAGGGTGTACGCCACTTGAGAGCCTTACACAAGTTCCCCCTCCAGTTGCCACCTAGGTTTAGGGGAGAGATGGACCCACAGGCGGCTGAGTTTTGGCTGGAGGCTATGGTGAGAGTCTTCCGACTAGTAGGGACACCAGCGGATCTCATGGTGATCCTTGCCACCAGCCTTTTATAGGCAGCTGTAGGCAGATGGTGGAGCTTGATGCTCTAGGTTCATGACGAGGTGATGCTTCTTTATATAGACATTGAAATCATGTTTTGGGCAGAGTTTGTCCCAGTGACTCTTCGTGTAGTGCACATACATGAGATTCTTGATCTGTAGTAAGGCAGCATGACTCTGGCTCAATACTCAGCGAGGTTCACTAACTTCTCATGTTACTCCACTGATATGGTGTGGGAACCATTTTTCAAGGCCTAGACCTTAAAGTGGGGGATCAGGTGAGAGATTGGGGCTTCCATGATTTCTCTTAGAATCCCAATACATGCAGGGTGTTTGAGCGAGACCTCTTAGTGGATAGTTTCCTTACGGAGCAGTCACTAGCAGCGAGACCCACCACCGGACATCACGTAGCAGAAGCTTCAACAACTGGCAGTAGAAAGATGTCACAAAGGTAGTAGAGGACTAGACCTATAGGTGGACGACTGCATGACTCAGGATCTGTTGTGTGGGGCACCTGAGGCAGAGCCAGTCATGCCAGGAGTAGGCAGTGTTATGCATGCGGCGGGCAGGGTCACATGGCTTGTGACTGTCAAACATTCCATGTGGATTATCAGTAGATGGTCGAAGGACTTCCCAGGCAGAGATAAAGGTTCGACAGAGGAGTTCCACATGGAGCTGGTGGATGTGGAAGATGAGATGGTCGTGCAGCTAACGGTGGGTGAAGATTCGAGATTTTACCACCACCACCACCAAGTGGTCCACCCCCGACCACAGGGAGCAGGTGTAGAGGGGCGAGCTCAGCTTTAGGCAGTTGAGGCCTATGATCATGGCACTCTAGAGATGATACGAGATACAATCTATGTCTACTCCACCTTAGTTGTAGTAATTATAGACACAGGTGGCGGTCATTATTTTATTTCCACTTCCCTCATTCAGAGCTCAAAGATTCTGACAGAGTTGTTGGCTCAATCCTTATGGCTATAGACACCTATGGAAGTAGATTCAACAATTAAACAAGGGTACCGGTAGTGAGATCTTACTCTAGGAGGTGAGATATTCATCTGGGATATCTTAGTAGCGGCATCGAGGCCTTACGAATTCATCATGGGTATCGACTGGTTGTCTACTTTCCATGCTCAGATTTAATGTATTAGGCGCAAAGTGCGGTGTGTCCATAGGGATGGGACCAGGGTTACCTTCACCAGTGAGAAGGGAGCCTTTGAAGCACAGGATAGACTTACCCGGAGGAGAGTGTAGTCGTTCACTCGTCAGTTGGATTGCCTTACCCTTTGAACAGTTGATGTGGAGAGTCTGAGTTATCCTATAGTGTTGGACCAGTACGGGGATGTTTTCCCTGATGATGTCATGGGTCTACCTCCTCATAGATAGGTGTACTCTTACATTGACTTGTACCCTGTGATGGCAACGATATCTACACAAGCATATCAGATGGCTTCCGTGAATCTTCATGAGCTGTGGGTACAACTATAGGACTTTCAGGGGAAGGGATTCACTCAGCCCAGTGTTTCCCCTTGGGCACCCCCAATTTTGTTCTCCATGAAGGCGGATGGGGGCTTGAGGCTTTGTGTCGACTATCGGCACCTGAAACCGGTGACCGTGAAGAACAAGTACCCACTTTTGAGGATTAACGACCTCTTTGATCAGCTGAAGGTTGCACGGTGGTTCTCAAAGATATACCTCAGATCAGGGTATCACCAGCTCAGAGTACAAGATGAGGTTATGATGAAGATGGTTTTTAGATGTCGGTACTACCATTATGAGTTTTAGGTCATGCCGTTCTACGTAACCAACGCTCCAGCAGTGTTCATGGGACACATGAATAAGATCTTCCCACCATACCTTGATCACTTTTTAGTAGTCTTCATCGACGACATTCTGATCTATTCGGCTACTTAGGGGAGCATGCCTGTCATTTTTCGGTAGTACTGGATACACTCTGAGAGCACCAGCTATATGGTAAGCACTCGAAGGGATAGTTCTGGGTCTGAGAGATTCACTTTCTGGAACATGTCGTATTGGAGGCTAGAGTTGTAGTGGACCCAACGAAGATTCAGGCAGTACTTTCTTCGGAGCCACCCAGCAGTGTGAAGGAGGTACAGAGTTTCTTGGGTTTTGTTGGATACAATTAGTGATTTTTTTCAAATTTCTCCAGAGTTGCAGCACCACTATCAGCATTGAAGAATAATGGGCAAACCTTCATGTGGTCGGAGAGATGCTAGTGGATTTTTCAACAGATGACGTAGAGGCTGACTAGTGCCCCCATCTCGAGGCTTCCAGAGGAGGGCTCAGGGTACGTAGTCTATTGTGATGCATCAGGGACCAAACTCAGATGTGTATTGATATAGGAGCGAGCAGTTATTTCTTAAAGTTCTAAACATCTAAGATAGTACGAGCTAAACTATGCTACCCATGAACAGGAGTTAGCAGCAGTGGTCTTCACCTTGAAGATGTGGTGAAATTACTTGATGGGCGAGCATTTTACAGTGTACTTTGATCACAAGAGTCTCAGGTATATATTTTTTCAGAAGGACCTAAACTTGAGACAACAACGTTGGCTTGAGTTCCTCTAGGACTATGATTTTGAGGTAGTCTATACTCCTGGGAAGGGGAATGTCGTAGCAGATGCAATCAGTAGGAGGTCTGTTAAACAGCTGCTAGGCGAGGCGACGGAGAAGCTGGGTGCTTTGTAGATATCCTTTGTGGATCGGGCTGGAGCAGCATTTCTTCAGTCTCTTATAATCACTCCCCCACTTCTTCATTAAGTCATGGAGGCGCAGCATGGGGATACTGACTATGAGGCTCGACGTGCTCAGATATCCATAGGGTAGGCACCTGATGGATATTCTAAAGGTGGCGAGCATGTTATTCTCTTGATAGGACATACCATGGTGCTCGTGTCTCTTCAGGAGGAAGTGTTGAGGGAGATCCACACATCCCCTCTAGTGGTACATCTACGAGTGGCAAAGATGTACCAGGACCTTCGACGACAGTACTGGTGGTCGGGAATTAAGAAATAAGTTTCATAGTTTGTCTCTTGGTGCCTCACTTGTCAGCAAGTGAAGGTGGAGCATCAGGTACCCGCAGGCTTGGTTTAGCCTTTGGACTTTTCAAAGTGAAAGTGGTATGGGATATCCATGGACTTCATGACAACACTTCCACATGAATCCAGGGGTCATGACTCGATTTGGGTGATCATTGACTGACTCACCAAGTCCGCCCACTTCCTACCGATTAGAGAGCAGGGTTCAGTAGTGGTCTTGGGATGCCTCTATGTGTATGAGATTCTGTGGTTACATGGATTACCCTCGACGATTGTCTCCGATCGTGATACAAGTTTCACTTCATGTCTATGAAAGGGGTTGGAGGAGGCTTTCGGGACTCAACTTTGTTTGAGAACCACCTTCCATCCCCAAACGGATAGCCAGACTGAGCGGACCATACAGACCCTCGAGGACATGTTGTGTGCTTGTTTCCTCGACTTCAGTTGCAGTTGGGAGGATCACATTCCTTGACTATAGTTTTCATACAACAACAGTTATCACTCCACCATTAGGATGACACCTTTTCAGACATTTTACAGGCGACCTTGCATATCAACTTTGTGCTAGACTGACCCAGGAGAGCCAACACTAGTTGGACCAGAGATGGTACGGGCTACCACAGATATATTTTAGATCATCCAGGAGAATATGAAGACTGCACATAGTATCCAGAAGTCTTATGCCGGTAGGAGACAGAGACCTCTAGAGTTCGAGGATGGTGACCACGTCTTTCTACGGGTCTCACCGAGATGGGGTTTGCAGAGATTTTGATGAGGCGGAAAGTTATCTTCGAGATTTAGCAGACCTTTTCAGGTTCTCAACAAAGTTGGCGAGGTGACATACTACTTAGATCTTCCACCTCAGTTGCACCAGTGCATGGAGTCTTCCACATATCCTAGCTGAGGAGATATGTGCACAACCCTTCTCACATCATCGACCATAGTGAGATGGATTTCAATGATGGGGAGACTTTTATGGAGGTTGTAGTAGAAATTGAGGATCGATAGGAGCAGGTCCTTCATGTGTGGTCTATACCTCGTGTGTGCATTCGTTGGCAGCACAGGAACATCCATGAGATCACATGAGAGAGGGAGGCTCAGATTTGTCCTCAGTACCCCCACTTGTTTTCCTAGTTTTGAGTTGTGAATTACGGAGAAGTAAAGACCTGATGTGGAGAGAATGTAAAGACCTGGAAATTCCAAGTAAATTATTTTTTAATTAAATGGGAATTTTATGAGTCTGTGTAAATCGACGGCACGTGATTCCAAGGCCCAGTGTGCCCGAGATGAATTTCTGAACTTTTTTTCAGGTACGTTCAGTAAAAGTGCAAGCAGGTTTTGGTAACTTTTGAATCAGTGCTCAGAATAAAATTCTGAGGATACCATTGAACTCACAACGCTGATATTCACTTAAGAGGACTTTCACCTCGACGGTAGTTGGTCGAGGGTGAAAGTTAGTATTTGGGTTTTCATGGGAATAGAAATAAAATGAAATAAACTTTTATTTTATTTTTGTTGAAACCTCTCGTGTGGATGTTTCATAGGTGGGGACCACCTAAACTAAAACCTCAAACAAGGGTTATAGTGGTGGGGACCACCTGAGATTAAAACCCCCAATTTTGAATCCTAAAGGCGGGGACCACCCGAACCCACATAATGGGATAAAACTCAAGAACTCTCCTTTAATGGGAGATAAACTTTGGTATCCTCCCACTTTAATAGTGCCACCTCCCATTAATTAATTTTTGTCAATTAATTATGCCAAAGTGCCAACATAATTAATCCAGCCAATTTAAATTATATTGGCATTTCTTTCCTTTGGGAGGTTTTGGTTGGCGAAGGAGAAGGGGAGAGCTTGGAGAACTACTCTCCAACGAAGAACCATGATGCACAACTTTGAATTTCTCCTCGGGACATCCTCCAATGGTGGACATCTTCAATAATGAAGAACCACCTACATCGAAAAGCATTTATCCGATGAACGTAGACATCTTCGAATTCTGTCTCATGCCAACATCAACAAATAAACGAGGTAGGGTGGTTTTTTAAATTTCTTTCCCTTAACCATTCTAGATATTCATCATAAATGAGGAAGATATTATACCCACTTGATACCGCTATAATGTGGAGAGTGCAGGCCAAACAAACATGGGATGAACTCTCCACAATTCTTGTGATAAATTGTTGTGTTCTTCACGATGGAGGAGGATGGAAACCAACCTCAGTGTGGAACGAGAAAGGCGGACGGCACCACCGTCGGTCGCGACGAAGGCAGTGGCGTAACGACGCAGCCCCGCGGACACCATGTCGCCCGCGGCCTCGGCCGCCCCGCTGCCTCCGCCCCAATGGCCACCGCCACCCCACGGCCTCCGCTACCCATAGCGACTGCTGCCCCATGGCCTCCTTCGACCGCAGCCTCCACCGCCCAGTGGCCTCGCGCCGCCCTCAGCCACGTCGTCCCGCCACCCCGCGACCTCACGTCTACCGAAGCCCCGCCATCCCTCGGCCTCCACCATCTGCGGCCTCCACTGCCCTCATGGACCCCCTCGGCACTGTGCCGCCCCGTGACCTCCACCGCCCTCATAGCCCCCATGACAACTGCCTCCCGTGCGGCCCCTGTGTTTTTTGCTGCTCTACAGCCCCTACGACTTCCATTGCCACGCAGTCCTTGCGGCCTCTTCGACCTCCCTCGTGGCCTCAGCGCTGACCCGTACTGCCCAAGTCGGGCCGCCCAACACAGGTTGGGTGGGACCCAACAAGCCGGACCACCCAACATGGGTCGGGCCAGGCTGCTCGGCAGTCCGGGTCAGACCTAGTGGGTCAGGACAGGTCAACCCAAACCAGGTCAGCCTAGGCCGGGTCGGACCGGACTTGGACCCACTTCGACCCATTTACGCTCTTTTGACCATAACTTTGGCACCAGACTTCCATTTGAAAAACCATAAATGGTGATGAAAACCTTGGAGCGCGATGGTCCCTTTGGTATACCCCACTAGAGAATTGGATAAACTTGGCGAAGTGTCAGGTTGGATCGAGCACGGATACAATCAGGCCCTCGGGACTAAAAGGCTAATAACTTACAAACCGTGCTTCTGATTGACACACCATCTATTGAGTTGAGACAATTATGATGTGTCGGTACTTTGAGATACTTTTTTGTGGGACTTTGTGGAAGTTGGAGTATCGACCAGTGGCTTGAGGAGCGGACCCTCCAGGAGATGATCAAGCTTAGTGCAGGAACCCAGTAGCTGGTTGTGAAGTGAAAAATTTAGAGCAATCCTATGTGGGTCAGCTCTTAGGGATCCTGTGTGGGTCCGCACCGAGCGATCCTGTTTGGGTAAGCACCTAGAGATCCTGTGTGGGTCAGCACCGAGCAATCCTGTGTGGGTCAACACTGATCGATCCTCTGTGGTTTAGCAGCAGAGCCTCTTAACAAGAATAATATGATTCATTAGTAACATCCAATCATCTTTACTGTTGTACCTAATAAATACCTAGTGTGAGCTGAGTCCATACCTGAGCGATACATTCCTTCATGGTAATACCTTGGTTGTATTCTTCTGTATGGCATACCTGTGAGGTACTTACCATTGTGGTATTTCTTCCTTTGGGGAATAGTTTAGCTTGGGGCTTTGGAGTTGGACTCTATGTTTTCCTCATGATTGAGATTGGTTTACTTGATAACTTAAGTATATGTATGGGAATATACCTAAGTAGGGGTTTCAGTTGTTTTCAGACTGTGTGGTTTATCCTTTTTGGATTTTGTGAGTCCTTGAGGGTCTCATGGTCCCGACTGAGTGACATTATACTCACCCCTACATGGGTTATTCCTACACTTCGTTGTGTTTGGTGGAGATTATGGACAATGCTGACTGAGGACGAGAGTACTGGGACTGGAGGTAGCTCGAAGGTGGACCTTAGATGAGGCGTACCACAGAGACAACCATTCCAGAGTTGTACCTACCCTTTAGGTAGGATCCTTGGTAGGTGATCACAGGAGATATTCCAGTTTACTTGTACTTTCAGTTTATTGTACTTTCCAGTTTGGCTTGTATTCTGGCCCCTTTTACTTATTGTACTCACTCTATTTACTATTCAGTTTACTTGAGTTCATATCTTGTTGTGTGCTTGGTTGTGTGTTCTTATAAAAAGAAAATGTCTTCCTAGTTTTAGGGAACATGCCTTCGGTGCTAGTCGTCAACCCCTTGCCTATGGAAGGCAGTCTTGTGGTAGTCATTGCATGGGTCCCAGGGGACGGGTCGTGACAGTAGGTTCAGAAAAGAATGTCAGACTTGACAAGGGAGTTTCAGCTACAACACCCTCCTACTTTTACCAGAGAGGGTGAACCTGAGGGAAATGAATTCTGGATTGAATCCATAAAGATGATAATTGACCCTTTTTAGACTCTATCTAAGAAGGGTATCAAGTTGACTGTTATATGATGTGAGGTTCCGTGAAGTGTCGGTGGGACATTAAGGTACGATCTGGACAAACTGATGAGATGTAATGGAAGGAATTTTTGGAGAAGTTCATGGAACACTTCTATCCAGACACACTAAGACAAGAGAAGGCTTCATAGATTATGCATTTGATACAAGTAAGCAAGTACATAATGGAATACACTGGATGTTTCACAGATTTACAGCATTTTGCTCCAACTTTGGCGTCCGATGGGGCTTCTTCGGAAAAACGATTTGAGGACGGACTTAAGTGTGAAATTAAGTCCCATGTGAATATCTTTAGGCTAAATATATTCTCAGAAGTTGTTAATTAGGCTCTCATTTCATAAGAGAACCTAAAAGAGGCTTCCAGTACTGGATAGGTAGCTAGACGATCACAGAGCGGGCCATCCGAGAGCCGAAAGCACCACTATGAGAATCATAGTCAGGATAGTGGAAGGTAAGGAGGAAAATCAGGAGAGACAGTCACACTGGATCTTTCTCATGTGATTTTACACCAGTGAGGTAGATAGGGAAATTATCATACACATTGTTCTTGACCACCAGTGAAGCATCTATTTTGTGGAAAGTTGGTACATCTATAGAGGCTATTTAAGAAGCAGTGGTAGGATGGTGCTGAGGGAGTAGCTTCTCAGAGTTAGTGTGTGGGAAGGGGGTCTTCTACATCATATAGGTCTGGTAGCTGGAGTTCTACTAGCATATGCGGTAAAGGTATTTTTTGTGGTGCTTTAGGGAATGAGCTCCCATATCAGAAGAGTGGTGCTACTTAGGGGAGTCAGACAACACCACATGGAAGAGGGTCAAGAAAATTACATGTAGTGTTGCCTACACTTTTGAAGAGTGAGGCTGGTCCATCAACAGTGAGAGGTACTATTCTAGTTACTTTTACTTTAGCTACTGCCTTGTTTGATACTAGTGCCTATCATTCCTTTATATTTTTAAATCTTGTTAATGGTTTGATTCTGGAGGTCGAGTCCATAAGCAGGCTGATGAATATTGATACACTATTGGGAACACAGACTAGGGATATCTGTTATAACACCCCAAATATTTTATGGTATGTTTCTCTTAAATGCATTCTATTCATCACTGTGTTCCTTTGAAACAACACTAGGTTATTTAGGGGATATTCAAAACCTATCCATTAAATATAAATTTTCCACTTCTATGTTTAGAATTTCGAAAAATGGTCATCTAGAGTTGTGATCAGTAAGTTATTTGGAGTCTGATAGAAAAAACTTGATTTTTGGTGAATAGTAACATACCCTTATGAATATTAATATGAATATTAATATAACCCTTATGAATAGTAAATAATATTATTATTTTATTTTCTTAAGGTAATAAGATAATGAGATCTTAATTACTTTTTCAGTGGGAAATAAAACTAATTTCAACTTTAAGATTTTTATATTTCGAATTTAACTATGACTTTATTTAAAAATTAAATTAATAATATTTTGAAAATTAATTTTGAAAAATGGAGTTCATTTTTGAATTCTACATGTCGAAAAATAGTTAGGGTAAATTTTTGGGATTTTTCTGAAATTCTATAATTTTTTATGAATAGTGAAATATGATAAAATACCGTATATAAAAATTATCTGTTAAATACACTATTTATTACATCATAAGTGATGTAAGGCCACTTGATTCAAACTCACATGCACTTATTACTATTCGGGGTCACATGAGACAACACTATTGGTTTTCTTAGGAGAAATAATAAAATAATGAATTAAATATTCAAAATTTACCCCTCTCGTCAACTATAAAAACCCTTCACCACTCCCTCTTCTCTTCACTCCTCTAAGACTTGAAGTGTAACACCCGAAACTTTTATGAGAAATATTTTGTTTTTATGTTATATAAATCATCAAAGGAATCTTTCACTACACACAACACTAACTTGGCTTTCTTTACACGCAACTGCGGCCTTCCTCGATAGCTTGTGTCGTACGCAATACCGAGTTTCACTAAACAACGATATTCTATTAAAATATTATTAAAACTAGAAGTTATGAATAGTAATAACCACTTTTTAAAATTTTGTAAATTTTATTTTTCAAAATGGACTTCATTTTTGGATTCGGAATGTCGAAATTAGCTTAGGGTGAAATTTTGGTACTTTTCGGATAACTTTCATATTCTGATGAATAGTGAAAATTACTAAATTTTAATTAAAAACAACTTTTTTAATCGAAATAATTAATAGTGATAAATTATTAATTTTAGTTGTTTTAAAGTATATTTAGAATATATTTTTACAATTTAATACAATGTTTTTCATTGGATTTAATTTCACATTTAAACCAGACATAAACAAGTGTCAATCTTTTGATAGTTATTATCTCTTAAAAACACGCTATTTGTTTTGACGACGGGAATTAATTTTTAAATTAGTTAATGTAACTGATATGTTTTGAATTTGTTAAAATAGACATCATTTTTTAATTCATAATATCAAATATATCTTAGGCCTAATTTTTGGTATTTTTTCTGCAAACTTTCATTTTTTTATGAATAGTGAAACCACTAAGTGGTAGTTAAAAAAACTGAATTTTTCATAAAACATAATTTTACCGCTTCTGTGAGTATAATTTCAAAAATCCGAGAGACACGGTTAATATCAAAGACTAAAATGTGGTTCGATGAGATGAAAATATTTTTTGGTGAATAGTAACTTTTTACTTTTTTTACCACGGTTAAAAGTAAATAGGGTAATTAAGGGTAAAAGTGTTATTATTATTACCCTAACACATGTCCTAATTCTATTTGATAAGTTTAATTCCACAAAAAACAACCTTAGGAATAAAATATGACTGTTTAGGCCCACTTGGATTAGATTAGGACATTTATTATCAATTTATTTAAAGAAGGGTTAAAATAGTTAAAATCAAAGTTTAATAACGAAATCATTTTTAACATAGGGTTATACATAAGATAAATTCGACTATAAATATTCATTAGAAAGCTAAAAATATTTCCCACATAACGGTATTTTATTTGTAATTTTTAGACTTAAAATAATTAAATTTATTTATGATACAATGATGATGCAGTAATTATCTTATTAATGAAATATTGACATAATTGATGTTATAAATACCCAAATAAATGTAATTTGAGACTTTTTATGAATTACAATAATTTTCTGTGTTAATATGACATGTTAGTATTTATTTAATTAATTTTCTTGGAACTAATCTGTAAAGACCCGTAAAATTCAAGGGAAATTTTTTTTCTTAATTTTCTTTAGAATTTTACAAGAGCGCGGTTTCAGACGGCACCTGATTTCGAGGCCCGGAGTGCCCGGAATCATTTTTCGAAGGTTGGCTCGGGTACGTTCAGTGAACGAACGAGCGGGAATTTCTAACTTTTGATCCGGTGCTCGGAATTGAAATCCGAGGGCACCGATGAACTCGCAGCGCCGATATTCGCTTAAAGAGACCTTTTCGGGAGTTGCGTTTGTTTCGGGTTGAGAGTTAGTTTTTGGGAGATTAGAATAAGTTAAATAAAAATATGTAAACACAATTTTTATTTAAACTTAATAGTTAACTTCTCTCAAAGGAAGTTAGGTGTGGGACCCACACCCACTTAACCTCCCTTGAGAGGATTAAGTGTGGTGGGGCCCACACGAAACCTAACTTTACATCTTCCCTCAAACTCCCTTAACCCCTCTTTAATTAACATGACAATTTGTTAATTAATGTGGAGTTATCTCTTATTTGAATTTCAAACTTTTGAAATTCCGGTGTGTTGTTGTGTTAATAAAATAAGATAGAGTCTTATTTTATTTTGGTTTTAATTTTGTCTCCTTGAGAGAGTTGGGAAGGTTCTTCTTGTTTCTTCATCTTCTTCAACCTCGACGAAGAACACGAAGAACGCCGTTCTTCAACGAAGAACTTCTTCACCGAAGAACATGGTTCTTCCGCGACGCCATATCCGCGACGTGACGTTCTTCTTCCACATCATCTCTTCCGCGACGGTTTTCCGCGACGAACTCCATCGACAACGACTCTTCCTCCGACGTCAAAGGAATCGACATCGATATTCCACGACTACGTCAACGTGCGACTATCGAGGTAGGGGTTCTTGAGTTCGTTGTTTTCTTTTTATTTTGACATTCCTCAAGACTTGACGAAGAACGCTCAAGTTCCGACGAAGAACGCCGCTCCGCTCTTCTTCGTCTTCCGTGTCAACGAGAGAGAACACCGCTTCTTCCTCGGACAACCTTCGTCGGCGTACAAGGATTCGCCAACGACGTATCACATCAGACGCACCTCTTCGTCATCGAATTTGACGAACGACGACCGTGATGCCCAACCTCCGCGACGTTATCTTCCGCGGAACATTGTCAAATCTTCGAACCTTATACCCGAGGTAGGGGTTGTTGATTTGTTTAATTATTTTATCCTTGTTCGTGGTTCATGCTTGATTTACGTAAGGATTTTTATATAAGTGTTATTGTTTAACGTGAGGGGGCCGGACCGCATGAACACGGCCGAACCCCCTCCTCCGTTCTTGGTGTTTAAAGAAAGCGGGTGGAAACAAGGTGGCGTGGTGCCGTCACACCACGCGGTTAATCGTGCGTTTATTTTACGCAACGCCGTCGCGCGCGCACCATGGAAGAAACATCTTGAATGTGACGTCGTCGCGCCGTGTTGAAAGAAATCAAGGCACGGCGGAGGGGCGCGGTGTCGTCGCACCGCGCCGGACGACGAACACCGCGGCCAGTTTCGGGCCGCGGCGGAAAGAGAAGACCGGTGGCCGCGCCACCGGCGTCGGAAGCCGAAGAGGGGACCGGATTTTCCGGTCCCGTTGGAGAAAACCGGCCGGCCAGCTGGCCGGCCGGATGGCATTAAACCGGGGGAAATTAATCCCCTGTCCGGCTCACAAAACCCCCCTCTTTATGAGGGGGGTGGTTACCTTGAGGGGGGGGGGGGGCAGGCGGCTCCCCCGGATCCTCTTCAAAGCGGGCCCCCAGAAGGGGGGCCGTTGTTTGACAAAACGGCGCGGCTATGCCGCGCCGCCATTTGAAGAAGCGGGGGATTGATCCCCCGCGTGCAGCCTCCATGCGGCGCCAGGCCGCCGCGCCGCCGGCTGGCCGGCAGGCCGGGCCGGGTCGGACTCGGGTCGGGTCGACCCGATTCGGGCCGACCCAGAGGGGGTCGGGCCGGGTCGCCCCGGACCCGGACCCCCCGTTTCGAATCTTTTTCGGTCTTTTGGCCATATCTTGAGCCACGGACCTCCGATCGACGAACCGTCTGCGGAAACGCGATCCTTGGATCGAGACGGTCGTTTCGGTATATCGCACTCAAGGTTTCGGACTACTTTGAGTTTGGCCGGGTTGGTTCGTTCACGAAACCAACCGGGCCTTCGGAGCGGAAACGCTCATATCTTGAGCTACGGACGTCCGATTGATGTGCCGTCAGCTGTGTTGTGTTCCTCTTAGTGATACGGATCTTTTGGCATACTCCGCACGAGGTTTGGACGCAGGTGGAGTACGGTCGGGTTGGTTTTTCCTTAAAAACCAACCGGGCCCCGGGGACAAAAATGCCAATAACTCTCAGACCGGGCGTCCGATCGACGCGCCGTCTGTTGCGTTGAGTTCCTGTTGTCGATACGGAACTTTTGGATACATCAACTCTGGACTTTGTGTCAGTTGATGTATCAGCCTCTCAGCTCGGGGAGCGGACCCTCCGAACGAGCTTGCTGTGTGCGGGAACCCTAGTGCTGGCTGCGGCTGTTACTGTGACTACTACTGCTACTGTGACTGCGACGACGACAGTACAGAGATCCTGTGTGGATTCGACGACGACGACTACAGCACTCATCGATTCTACGTGGATCAGTGCTACAGGTCCTGTGTGGGCCCGATCCTGTGTGGATTCGACGACGACGACTTCAGCACTCAGCGATCCTACGTGGATCAGTGCTACAGGTCATGTGTGGGCCCGATCCTGTGTGGGTCCGATCCTGTGTGGGTCTTTGCGCTCAGCGGTTCTGTGTGAGCCAGCGCCTACAGGTCCTGTGTGGGCCCGATCCTGTGTGGGTGTTTTGCGGGTGTTAGTTACCTATCGATCCTTCGTGGGTCCGACGACTTAGATGGATCAGTGATCATCTTTATCGTCTTTTGAAGAAGTATACCTGTGTGAGCTGAAACCGTTTTGCTTTCCTGTGTGGATTGTGTTGTGCAATCCTGTGTGGATTACGTTTTACTTTCCTGTGTGGATTGTGTTGTGCAATCCTGTGTGGATTACGTTTTGCTTTCCTGAGTGGATTGTGTTGTGCAATCCTGTGTGGATTACGTTTTGCTTTCCTGTGTGGATTGTGTTGTGCAATCCTGTGTGGATTAAGTTTTGCTTTCCTGTGTGGAATACGTTTACTTTCCTGTGTGAACTGAGTTGTACTTGGGCTCGGAGGTTGGAGCATATTTGAAATTGATGACTTAGGTATATGTATGGGCATATACCTAATCAGTGTCGGTTGTTACTTCGTGATTGTACCTTTCTTCGTGGTTATCCTTTGTGGATTTGAGAGACCTTCAGGGGTCTCGGGATCCCTACTGAGTAGCTTATACTCACCCCTGCACGGGCTTTTCCCGCACTACGTTGTGTTGGTTTCAGACGACGGACAGCGTTGACCTTAGCCGAGGCTTGCAGAGCGGGACGGTACCCGGAGGTGGACCACTGGGCGGGACGTGCTCGGAGCAGACGGCGGGACCCGTGGAGCAGAGGAGCTATCTGTACCCACCCTTCAGGTGGGATTTCCAGTGGACAACTCGGCGTAGCGGATTTTACTTTTCAGTTGTTGTTTTCCCTTTCGAGTTGTACTTTACTTTCAGTTTGGGTTTGCATACTGGCCCATTTACTTTTCCGCACTTTCAGTTGTACTCTGCTATTGCTTAGTGTTTACTTTCCGCTTGCTTTCTCTGTGGTGTTTGTTTTCTTTACAAAGGCAATGCCTTCCCTTTTTACCGGGATTTACGCCTTGGTGCTAGTCGCCAGCCCCTGGCCTATGGAAGGCGGGCTTGGGGTAGTCACGGCACGGACCCCGAGGGTGGGTCGTGACAAATTGGTATCAGAGGAGTTCGGTTCTACCTCGATCTCTGATCTTTTCTATGTGAAGCAATAATGTTTAGCATATTGAGTGTGGTTATCAGTCCAGGGAGTCCAGTGTTGGTGCGGCGGCCGACGTATCCGTACACCAGGACCCTGACTTCTGATTTCCGACTTAATGCACGAAAACATTGATTGCGTGTGTGTTTTAAAGTTTTCCTTGTGATTTCTTTGTGTCAGCTCACCAGGTATACTGTTTGACCGTGGCGCACCTGTTTTCTATTCAGGATGGCCCCACGACGGCAGCCAGCTAGGGTTCCGAGAGTCGAGCGTGACGACAGCCCACTGAGCGACGAGGCCTCGGTGCATGGCCCTTTGTCAGCAGTGGCACCG
This sequence comes from Viscum album, assembly GCA_963277665.1. Classification (NCBI taxonomy): domain Eukaryota; kingdom Viridiplantae; phylum Streptophyta; class Magnoliopsida; order Santalales; family Viscaceae; genus Viscum; species Viscum album. The sequence continues at coordinate 790,072,534 of OY728137.1, forward strand.
GCGGTAGTTCTACCCGTCGAGCCCCCGATGCTTCCAGCAGCAGCCACTGACGATGCACGTCGCCTCAGCGCACTGCATGAGTTTCAGCGCCAGCGACCGCCCAGGTTTCGCGGGGAGACGGATCCCCAGGCAGCAGAGGACTGGCTGGCGGTAGTGGTACGAGTGTTTAGGCTAGTGAGGACACCAGCAGACCTCATGGTGATCCTCGCTGCGAGCCTACTACACACAGTTGCAGGACGATGGTGGAGCTTGATGCTCCAGGTGCACGATGAGGCATCTCTACTTTGGACGGACTTTGAGAGCCTCTTCCGCTCGGAGTTCGTCCCAGCCACCCTTCGTGCGGTGCGTATCCAGGAGCTTCTATAGCTGCGGTAGGGCAGCATGACGGTCGCTCAGTACTCGGCGAGATTTACCGATCTCTCGCGCTACTCGACCGACATGGTACGGGACCCATTCTTCCGGGCCCGGACCTTCGAGCAGGGTTTGAGACACGAGATCAGGGCATCGCTGATCTCCCTCAGCATACCGACTCAGACAGGAGTACTGGAGCGGGCCCTTCTGATCGAGAGCTTCCTTGCCGAGTCTACATCAGCACAGCGACCCACCGCAGGGCGGCACGTGGCGGAGTCATCTGCAGTAGGCAGTCGACGGATGACTCAGGGGTCTAGACAGACCAGACCTTCAGGCAGACGACCTCAGGGCACTGGCTCAGCAGTGCAGGGCACACAGCGCGGAGCCAGTCTTTTGAGTGGAAGACAGTGCTTTGCATGCGGCGGGCAAGGCCACATGGCTCGTGACTGCCCGACCCGCCATGCGGAGGAGCAGCAGACGGTTGAGGAAACACCTAGGCAGAGGCAGAGGTTCGACCGTGGCAGTCTGCAGGGAGGAGGCGGACGAGGCAGAGGAGCTGGCCGAGCAGCAGGTGGTGGACGACGCTTTGAGGCTCTACCACCACCACCACCAGGAGGTCCACCCCGACCGTAGGGGAGAGCTCAGCTTCAGGAAGCCGAGGCCTTCGATCATGGAGCTCTGGGAGCCGATGGACAGGAGCAGAACTAGTGGATACATCCTTTGTACTTCTGGTTCCTTTTTTCATTTGTGTAGCGTCTTGTATTATGAGCTGCAATAATAAAAGACGCATACCTTTGTGATATTTCGTTCATGTTCTCTTTCGTGATGTTACTAAGAAGTTCCAGTTTTGGCTGTTGACTTGACCCTCACTTGTGAGACATCTACTGGAGGAGACCCAGTTACCACACACTGATGCCGACAGTGTGACTCAACCCTTGGAGGCGAGAGTAACGGTTGGATCTCTTAGTAGTAGCGTCGAGGCCTTACGACGTCATCCTTGGTATGGATTAGTATCATCCATGTTAGGATTGACTGTATTAGGCGAAGAATGTGGTTCATCCAGGGGATGAGACCAGATTTCTCTTTTCAGCAAAGAAGAAATCTTGCAGCTCTTGTGGGACCTGTGATGGTCCAGGCCACGACAAAGAAGGTCCAGGTCATCCAGGAGCGGATGAGTACAGCTCAGAGCCGGCAGAAGTCATATGCTGACAGGAGGCGGAGGCCACTAGAGTTCGAGGATGGTGACCACGTCTTCTTGCGGGTCTCACCTCGACGTGGTATTCGGAGTTTTGGCCGAGGCGGCAAGTTGTCTCCGCGCTTCATCGGACCCTTCCAGGTCCTCAGCAGGGTTGGTGAGGTGGCTTATCACCTGGCTCTACCACCTCAGTTGCACCGGGTGCACGACGTCTTCCACGTATCTCAGCTGAGGAGATACGTGCACGACCCGACGCACATCATTGACTATGGGGAGCTTGACGTTGACGATGGGGTGACTTTTACGGAAGTCCCGGTGGAGATAGATGATCGACAAGAGCGGGTCCTACGTGGGCGATCGATTCCTCTTGTGCGCATCAGATGGCAGCACGGGAATCTCCAGGAGAGCACAAGGGAGCGGGAGGCTCAGATGCGTGCTCAGTACCCTCATTTTTTTCCCTAGTTTTTGATGTATCTTTACGGGGACGTAAATACCTGAGGTGGGAGTAATGTAAAGACCCGTAAAATTCAAGGGAAATTTTTTTTCTTAATTTTCTTTAGAATTTTACAAGAGCGCGGTTTCAGACGGCACCTGATTCCGAGGCCCGGAGTGCCCGGAATCATTTTCCGAAGGTTGGCTCGGGTACGTTCAGTGAACGAACGAGCGGGAATTTCTAACTTTTGATCCGGTGCTCGGAATTGAAATCCGAGGGCACCGATGAACTCGCAGCGCCGATATTCGCTTAAAGAGACCTTTTCGGGAGTTGCGTTTGTTTCGGGTTGAGAGTTAGTTTTTGGGAGATTAGAATAAGTTAAATAAAAATATGTAAACACAATTTTTATTTAAACTTAATAGTTAACTTCTCTCAAAGGAAGTTAGGTGTGGGACCCACACCCACTTAACCTCCCTTGAGAGGATTAAGTGTGGTTGGGCCCACACAAAACCTAACTTTACATCTTCCCTCAAACTCCCTTAACCCCTCTTTAATTAACATGACAATTTGTTAATTAATGTGGAGTTATCTTTTATTTAAATTTCAAACTTTTGAAATTCTAGTGTGTTGTTGTGTTAATAAAATAAGATAGAGTCTTATTTTATTTTGGTTTTAGTTTTGTCTCCTTGAGAGAGTTGGGAAGGTTCTTCTTGTTTCTTCATCTTCTTCAACCTCGACGAAGAACACGAAGAACGTCGTTCTTCAACGAAGAACTTCTTCGCCGAAGAACACGGTTCTTCCGCGACGCCATATCCGCGACGTGACGTTCTTCTTCCGCATCATCTCTTCCGCGACGGTTTTCCGCGACGAACGCCATCGACAATGACTCTTCCTCCGACGTCAAAGGAATCGACACCGATATTCCACGACTACGTCAACGTGCGACTATCGAGGTAGGGGTTCTTGAGTTCGTTGTTTTCTTTTTATTTTGACATTCCTCAAGACTTGACGAAGAACGCTCAAGTTCCGACGAAGAACGCCGCTCCGCTCTTCTTCGTCTTCCGTGTCAACGAGAGAGAACACCGCTTCTTCCTCGGACAACCTTCGTCGGCGTACAAGGATTCGCCAACGACGTATCACATCGGACGCACCTCTTCGTCATCGAATTTGACGAACGACGACCGCGACGCCCGACCTCCGCGACGTTATCTTCCGCGGAACATTGTCAAATCTTCGAACCTTATACCCGAGGTAGGGGTTGTTGATTTGTTTAATTATTTTATCCTTGTTCGTGGTTCATGCTTGATTTACGTAAGGATTTTTATATAAGTTTTATTGTTTAACATGAGGGGGTCGGACCGCATGAACATGGCCGAACCCCCTCCTCCGTTCTTGGTGTTTAAAGAAAGCGGGTGGAAACAAGGTGGCGTGGTGCCGTCACACCACGCGGTTAATCGTGCGTTTATTTTACGCAACGCCGTCGCGCGCGCACCATGGAAGAAACATCTTGAACGCGACGCCGTCGCGCCACGTTTAAAGAAATCAAGGCACGTCGGAGGGGCGCGGTGTCGTCGCACCGCGCCGGACGACGAACACCGCGGCCGGTTCTGGGCCGCGGCGGAAAGAGAAGACCGGCGGCCGCGCCACCGGCGTCGGAAGCCGAAGAGGGGACCGGATTTTCCGGTCCCGTTGGACAAAACCGGTCGGCCAGCTGGCCGGCCGGATGGCATTAAACCGGGGGAAATTAATCCCCCGGCCGGCTCACAAAACCCCCCTCTTTATGAGGGGGGCAGTTACCTTCAGGGGGGCAGGCGGCTCCCCCGGATCCTCTTCAAAGCGGGCCCCCAGGAGGGGGGCCGTTGTTTGACAAAACGGCGCGACTATGCCGCGCCGCCATTTGAAGAAGCGGGGGATTGATCCCCCGCGTGCAGCCTCCATGCGGCGCCAGGCCACCGCGCCGCCGCGCCGTCGGCCGGCCGGGCCGGGTCGGACCCGGTTCGGGTCGACCCGATTCGGGCCGACCCAGGGGGGTCGGACCGGGTCGCCCCGGACCCGGACCCCCCGTTTCGAATCTTTTTCGGTCTTTTGGCCATATCTTGAGTCATGGACCTCCGATCGACGAACCGTCTGCGGAAACACGATCCTTGGATCGAGACGGTCGTTTCGGTATATTGCACTCAAGGTTTCGGACTACTTTGAGTTCGGTCGGGTTGGTTCGTTCACGAAACCAACCGGGCCTTCGGAGCGGAAACGCTCATATCTTGAGCTACGGACGTCTGATTGACATGCCGTCAGCTGTGTTGTGTTCCTCTTAGTGAGACGGATCTTTTGGCATACTCCGCCCGAGGTTTGGACGCCGGTGGAGTATGGTCGGGTTGGTTTTTCCTTAAAAACCAACCGGGGCCCGGGGACAAAAATGCCAATAACTCTCAGACCGGGCGTCCGATCGACGCGCCGTCTGTTGCGTTGAGTTCCTGTTGTCGATACGGAACTTTTGGATACATCAACTCTGGACTTTGTGTTAGTTGATGTATCAGCCTCTCGGCTCGTGGAGCGGACCCTCCGAACGAGCTTGCTGTGTGCGGGAACCCTAGTGCTGGCTGCGGCTGTTACTGTGACTACTACTGCTACTGTGACTGCGACGACGACAGTAGAGAGATCCTGTGTGGATTCGACGACGACGACTACAGCACTCAGCGATTCTACGTGGATCAGGGCTACAGGTCCTGTGTGGGCCCGATCCTATGTGGATTCGACGACGACGACTTCAGCACTCAGCGATCCTACGTGGATCAGTGCTACAGGTCCTGTGTGGGCCCGATCCTGTGTGGGTCCGATCCTGTGTGGGTCTTTGCGCTCAGCGGTTCTGTGTGAGCCAGCGCCTACAGGTCCTGTGTGGGCCCGATCCTGTGTGGGTCTTTTACGGGGGTTAGTTACCTATCGATCATTCGTGGGTCCGACGACTTAGATGGATCAGTGATCATCTTTATCGTCTTTTGAAGAAGTATACCTGTGTGAGCTGAAACCGTTTTTCTTTCCTGTGTGGATTGTGTTGTGCAATCCTGTGTGGATTACGTTTTACTTTCCTATGTGGATTGTGTTGTGCAATCCTGTGTGGATTGCGTTTTGCTTTCCTGTGTGGATTGTGTTGTGCAATCCTGTGTGGATTACGTTTTGCTTTCCTGTGTGGATTGTGTTGTGCAATCCTGTGTGGATTACGTTTTTCTTTCCTGTGTGGAATACGTTTACTTTCCTGTGTGAACTGAGTTGTACTTGGGCTCGGAGGTTGGAGCATATTTGAAATTGATGACTTAGGTATATGTATGGGCATATACCTAATCAGTGTCGGTTGTTACTTCGTGATTGTACCTTTCTTCGTGGTTATCCTTTGTGGATTTGAGAGACCTTCAGGGGTCTCGGGGTCCCTACTGAGTAGCTTATACTCACCCCTGCACGGGCTTTTCCCGCACTACGTTGTGTTGGTTGCAGACGACGGACAGCGTTGACCTTATCCGAGGCTTGCAGAGTGGGACGGTACCCGGAGGTGGACCACTGGGCGGGACGTGCTCGGAGCAGACGGCGGGACCCGTGGAGCAGAGGAGCTATCTGTACCCACCCTTCAGGTGGGATTTCCAGTGGACAACTCGGCGTAGCGGCTTTTACTTTTCAGTTGCTGTTTTCCCTTTCGAGTTGTACTTTACTTTCAGTTTGGGTTTGTATACTGTCCCATTTACTTTTCCGCACTTTCAGTTGTACTCTGCTATTGCTTAGTGTTTACTTTCCGCTTGCTTTCTCGGTGGTGTTTGTTTTCTTTACAATGGCAATGCCTTCCCTTTTTACCAGGATTTACGCCTTGGTGCTAGTCGCCAACCCCTGGCCTATGGAAGGCGGGCTTGGGGTAGTCACGGCACGGACCCCAAGGGTGGGTCGTGACATAATCATTCTGTTATGAGTTTCACAAAAATCAATTACCAAGTAGTGTCAAAATTGACATAAAATGGTTTTTAAAACAAATATTATATTATTAATTTTTATTTTATTCCTAAAAATCTAAGGTTCTGCAAAGATACTTATATCATGATATTTTTATAATTAATGGACCACTTTGGGGTCGATTGGATGTATATGGTATGTTTATTAACTATATAATATAAAAATACAAAGTGACATGGTAAATGTCAATCTAATTAACTAAGAGTTAAAACTAAAAGATAAGGTTAATATAATGACCTTAACTTGTCTAAATTCTATTGGATGAGAGTATTTCGACTCATCCCCACCTTATCTTCGAAATATATCAATTTGAAGCTATTAAAAACCGAATTTGACTTTATAATAAAATAATATTTTTAGTTATTCCAAAGGTGCCCCTCTCCTCCCTTATAAAAGGGTACCTCCTACCTCTTTTCCTCACACCACTTTGAGCCTTAAAGCTCTGTCAAACCCTACCAAATTATCTTCTAAACTTTTCTATAAACATCCTAGAGGTCCTGGTATTCTTCAAAGACCAATTTTAGTTCCCTAAGAGGAGGTCTCAAAGAGGCGCTTCAAAGAAGAGGTAATGTCTGTTACCGATTCTTTCAACTTTATTTCTTCTTACACTTCTTCTTCTTTAGTTGTTTAATTATGAAGTAATAACATCAGTATCACTAATATACTGATATGTTATTATAAGTATTAAACAACCCTATTTCACCATCTATCCATCCTACGGAAAACGAAATCACCGCGCGTGCGTACGTACGGAATACCGTCTCCATGTCGTGGTGTAATCTATTTTCCACCACCACCTTACTTAGATGGATATAATGGTGTAAATAATGAATATATATGATTATTTTAAAGTGATATTGATTCTGAATTAGTATACATACACTCCAATACAATTCCACGATCATGGGAATGATATCATCGCTCATGCGTACGTACGGAATACCGTCTCCACGATGTGATGCGACTCGTTATACATGATATTCATTGCATAATAATTATATAAATGAATTGAATGAATGAATATGATATATATTACACTAATAACATTATGTAAATGAGTTATCCATAACCTAAAAAGAAAACTAAGAATTTATTCGACAAAACACGCATAAGAACAAAAAGTAATAAACACCCGAATAACAAGTAGTAATGAAATATTAATAATAAGAAGCTAAGAATATGACCATATATGATATCATAAAAATAATTATGATTCTGGAATAAGTCAATAACATTATTTAAATCATTATACAGGATGTTCGGACACTTACGAAGCAAATCGGACCTAAGGTAAGGGAAAATATCACAATCTCATTTTATCCGAGATTGTTTATACTTTGGGATTTACTGGGGTGTATTTATCATCCACATCCATGTTTCCAAAATATGAAATATTATTTCCATCCACCTACAATTTTTTAAATCCAGTTTTACCCTTAGTTGAGTTTTTAGTAAATGATATGAAAGGAATCTTTGGTCATTTTTCGTAAGAGGTACTTTTTGACTTTTCTGAAAAAAGTACGAGAATAATGTTTTTTTAACTTATACGACATAAATGGATTTTTAAAACATTATTTCCAATAAGATTCCTTTACAAGTTTTCAAGTTTATTTTTAATAAACTTCTTTTAGTTTAAAATTGTATGACATGTTAAGATAGGAAAATGTTTTTGAAATGATATTTTCCTCAAGAATGGAGTTCAATTGTTTTATCAAAATTATTTTTCCATATAAGATAATATAGGGTTCTGTTTCTATCCCTATTATTACATTGATTTGATTATGTTGTGATGGAATTATTTTTATGAATTCCTTTATCTTATATGAATTGTTTTATGATGTCATGATGTTTAAGAATTCCATTTTTATTACATGGGTTATGCAATGATGTATGATTTATGATTTTGTTGCACACATAAGAATGGTATCATTATGAGATGGGTGGGACCTATATCTCCCACCAATTCATTGGGTAAATATTTTATATCTCATGAGATAGACATGGCTGGAACGGCATGTTAAACCGGTTTAGTGAAACAGGACTGAAACGAGGAGTTAACTTAGTTCAGAAGTTTACTTTTTCCACTAAGATAGTCTTGGAAATGAGTCTTGACTAATAATTAATGTTTTTCTATGATTATTTGTGTATGCCAAAAAGTTTTATTTTTTTTAAGTTATGATTATTGGGATTACATTTCACTACTATGATTTATCCCATGTTATGAAATTATGATCTCTTTTGCAGGTTAAGATTTCCAAAAGTTATGTTCTTATGTATATGATGTGATTGATATTTATTTTGTTTACCCTTAATGAGCATTTGAGATCACCCTTTTGTATGCTTTATTTCCCCAGGTCAGGAATAAGGTTATTAAGTAGGATATGCCAAAAGGGACTATAGATATGATGAAATAAATGGGAGGTAAAGTAGATGCTTTATGAACCAGTTGTTTATGTTTCACATTTTCTAAAGACTCTATACCTATACGGTCCTTTCTTGGTTTTGTTATATGTTGTAATAAGTGTGCTTCAATTCTTAAGTAATAACAATGTATGTAAAGTATGGGTCGTTATAGTTGGTATCAGAGAAAAGGTATATTCAACCTTTGGAAACTAGGATGTGAAAGCCTTATTAAGAACCCTAAGGATAAGTCTAAGCATAAAACACAATCTTAGTGTTTTAGAAACGACCATAAATAACCTCAGATAAGACCTTTAAGTGTGAAATTTTATTCTTTATTATGTGGTTTTCCTATTATAATTAGTGTTGCTCACACTATTCTTCTTGGTTTTAGTCAATGGCTGGAACCCAAAGGAACCGTGTTAATGCGGAATGCGATGGGAAATGAAATGATTGTCCTCGTGAGAAACCAAACATTAGGGAGCTGGAATGAAAAATCCTATAGCCATGCTCACACAACTTTCTCAAGCTATGAATCATGCAGGACTTCCAAACAAGCAATGGATGGAGAAACATTCTGTTGAATCCTTAATGAGGCAGTGTCCACCTTCATTCAGTGGGTCTACTGATCCATTAGTTGCTGAACAATGGATTAGTACTACTGAAAAGATATTTTCAGTTCTTCAATGTTATGAACATGATAAAGTCATCCTAGCAGTGTATCGTTTGGAAGTAGATGCTGATCAGTGGTGTAATCTTATTAAGAATACGAGGCGAAGAGATGAAATTGAGTCCATGGAATGGGACGAGTTCAAGAACTTATTTTTAAATAAGTACTTCCCTCGTATTCTCCGAACAAAGATAGAGAAAGAGTTTCTTGAACTGAAGAAAAAGGATGATGAATCTGTTGGTACCTATGAAGCAAATTTTACATGACCTGCAAGTTATGCTTCTGGTATTATTATCCAACCTGAGAGTAGGATCGATCGATTCTTTAGTGGCTTAAAACCAAGTCTTCAAAGGGCCTTAGCCATAAGGGACTTCAATATCTATGAGGAAATCGTTCGATGTGCTCTCAAAGTTGAGATGGAGATTGGGGTAACCCAACAGTCATATGGGTTTGATAAGAAGAGGAAAATGGAATTCAAAGGAAAATCTAAAGAGCACACTCAAAAGAAGATGAGCTTTCCCTTATTATCAAAGTGTGGAAAGAAACATGGAGGGAGTTGTCTTAAAGGGACAATTAAATGTTTCAAATGTGGAAAGGAAGGTCATCGGGCATTTTAATGCTGCAATGATGGGAAGAAGGTGTCTAATGATGAAAACAAAAGAAGGGATACACATAATAAACCTACTACACTTCAATGTTTCAAGTGCAAGGAGATGGGGAATTATGCCAATCAATGCCCAAATCCAAGGGTTGATGAGGATGTTCGACGTCAACAAACTCTTAAGGATAAAGATAAAGGAAAGTCACATGCAATTTCTATCAGCGATGTGGAGTAGGATAATAATGTGGTGAAAGGTACACTTACCATCCACTCTAAAGTAGAAAATGTTTTATTTGATTCTGGATCCACCCAATCTTTTATTTTTGAAGAATTTTCTAAGAGCATCACTGTATTACCTCAACAATTAGATGTTGAGTTAGCTGTGACAACCCCTAATGGCACAACAGTCACATCAAAAGTTTATAATTCTTCCCTGATTGAAGTTTGTGGGAAAGTGCTTCCTAAAAATCTTGTGATCCTTCCTATAGTGGAATTTGATGTGATTATTGGCATAGATTGGCTTTCTTTATATGGAGCTTATAACAATTTCCAAATAAGGGAAGTCACATTTCATATTCCAGATCAATCTATGATCGTCTATTGATGCAAGGATGAACATAACCTTCCAGTGAAAATTCCTTCCATCTTATGGGTCTTGATTCCACTAAATGAGGGTTATTTATCTCAAATGGCTGGAGAGAAAATCACGATTAAGAATATTCCCATTGTACGGGAGTTTGATGATGTATTTCCAGAGGAATTTCCGGGTCTTCCACCAAATCGTGAAGTTGATTTTTCAATAGAACTCGTATCAGGTGCTTTGCCTATTTCAAAGACACCTTATAGAATGGCCCCAATTGAGTTGCAGGAATTGAAGAAGAAACTCCAAGAGAATCTTGATAAGGGATTCATACGCCCTAGTGTGTCACCTTGGGGAGCACCTGTTCTGTTTGTTAAGAAGAAAGATGGATCAATGAGACTCTTCATTGATTATCGAGAACTTAACAAGATCACTATCAAGAACAAATATCCTTTCTTATTCATTGATGACTTATTTGACCAACTACATGGAGCTCAATACTTTTCCAAGATTGATCTTCGTTCAGGGTATCATCAATTAAGGGTCAAAAGGGAGGATATACCGAAGACGACTTTCCGTAAAAGGTATGGACACTATGAATTTATAGTGATGCCATTTGGTCTTTTTAATTCCCCTGCTATCTTCATGGATCTGATGAATAGAGTCTTTAGAGACTATCTTGATCAGTTTGTGGTAGTCTTTATAGATGATATTCTTGTCTATTCAAAGAGCAAGGAAGAACATGAAGATCACTTGAGAATTGTATTGAATACCCTAAGAAAAAAGAATCTTTATGCCAAATTTACAAAGTGTGAATTTTGGCTTAAAAAGTTGCATTTTTGGGTCACATAATCTCAAAAGAGGGGATATCTGTGGATCCAGCAAAAACAGAGGTTATTGAAAAATGGTCGAGACCAACAACAGTAACCGAGATCCGAAGTTTTCTTGGTTTGGATGGATATTATCGACGTTCTGTGAAAGATTTTTCATGATTATCTAATCCACTCACCAGGTTGACTTGGAAAGGAGTTAAGTTTGTTTGGACGGAGGAATGTGAAGAGAATTTCAAGGAGTTGAAAAGAAGGTTATCCAGTGCACCTGTGCTCACACTGCCTTGTAGTTGAGAAAGGTTTGTGATCTACAGTAATGAATCCAAGAAGGGATTGGGGTGTGTTCTTATGAAAAATGATATGGTGATAGCTTATGCCTCACGACAGTTGAAAATCCATGAGCAAAATTACCCAACTCATGATTTGGAGTTAGCTGCAGTAATCTTTGCATTAAATATTTGGAGGCATTATCTTTATGGAGAAAGATGTGACATTTATACTGATCATAAAAGTTTAAAGTATATTTTCACACAAAAGGAGATGAATATGTACCAAAGAAGATGGTTAGAGCTGATTAAGGATTATGACTGCTCAATTCATTACCACCCTGGGAAACCAAACAAGGTGGCAGATGCATTATGTCAACAAGACCATGCTAGTTTATCTAGGATGAGCATCACAAAAGATCCAATATTTATGGATTTACAAAGGATGGATCTTGGAATTATAATGGAATGGGGGAAATGATAACTTTCTCAAATTAATGTTCAACCATCTATACATGTGATGATTAAAGAGGCACAGAAAGAATATGTAGAATTACAAAAGAAGGTGAGAAATGTTCCTGAATTCAACCTTGATTGTGATGGGATAATAAAGTTCAGGAATCGGGTTTGTGTTCCTCCCATCCCCGAATTAAAGAAGGAGCTGCTGGATGAGGCTCATAGTTCTTCATTCTCTATTCATCCTGGAAGCACAAAGATGTATATGGACCTGAAAGAGTACTTCTGGTGGGATGGCATGAAAAGATATGTTGCTGAATATGTCTCTCGAGGCTTGGTTTGTAAGCAAGTTAAAGCTGAGAGACAGAAGTCTAAGGGGATGTTACAACCATTACCCATACCCGAATGGAAATGGGAAAACATCACTATAGACTTTGTCATAGGACTTCCTAAAACATCCAAAGGCAATAATGATATCTGGGTCATAGTTGATCATCTTACAAAGTCTGCACACTTCATTGCTATTAAAGAGGATTTCTCCCTAGATCAGCTTGCCAGGATATATGTAAAGGAAGTGGTAAGATTGCATGGAGTACCACTTTATATTATATCTGATCAGGATCTGATATTTACCTCAATGTTCTGGAGAAGTCTTCAGCATACTCTAGATACAGAGTTGAGTTTCAGCACTGCTTATCATCCTCAGACAGATGGTCAGTCTGAGAGAACAATTCAAACTCTAGAAGATATGTTGAGAGCTTGCTCTATGGATTTCAAAGGTGGTTGGGATCAACACCTACCTTTCGTGGAATTTTCTTATAATAATAGCTTTCACTCCAATATTCAGATGGCTCCTTATGAAGCTCTCTATGGAAAGAAATGCAGGACCCCAACTTTCTGGGATAAAGTTGGGGAAAGAAAGCTATTAGGACCTGATCTTGTTGATAAGATGGCAGAAAAGGTATGATCTATTCAACAACACATAAGAGCAGCTCAGAGTCAACAGAAAAGTTATGCCGACAACTGAAGAAAAGACCTAGAGTTTGAAGTGGGTGATAAAGTGTTCTTACAAATATCTCCCTGGACGAGGGTCATGAGATTTGGAAAGAAGGGGAAGTTGAGCCCTAGATATATCGGTCCTTTCGAAATACTGGATTTTGTTGGAAAGGTAGCTTACTGATTGGAGCTTCCACCGAATATCTCTCAAGTTCACGATGTGTTCCATGTATCTCTCCTGAGAAAGTACATTCCTAATCCTTCACATGTACTCAGCTCAGAAGTTATACCGCTGGAGCAAGATCTTTCTTATGAAGAACAGTCGATAGAGATTCTAGATCGTAGCAAAAAAAGTCCTACGAAACAAGAAAACTCGATTGGTGAAAGTTTTATAGAGGAACCACCAATTAGAATAATCTACATGGGAGCTTGATGATATGATGAACGAGAGGTATCCTCATCTTTTTGTTACAAAGTGACGAATTTAGAGGGCGAAATTCATTTTAAGGGGGGTAGAATGTAACACCCAAGACTTTTATGAGAAATATTTTTTTTATGTTATATAAATCATCAAAGGAATCTTTCACTACACACAACACTATCTTGGCTTGCATTACATGCAACTGCGGCCTTCCTCGATAGCTTGTGTCGTACGCAATACCGAGTTTCACTAAACAACGATATGATATTAAAATATTATTAAAACTAGCCGTTATAAATATTAATAACTACTTTTTGAAATTTTGTAAATTTTATTTTTCAAAATGGACTGCATTTTTGGATTCGGAATATCGAAATTATCTTAGGGTGAAATTTTGGTACTTTTCGGATAACTTTCATATTTTGATGAATAGTGAAAATTGTAAATTTTAATTAAAAACTTCTTTTTTAATCGAAATAATTAATAGTGATAAATTATTAATTTTAGTGGTTTTAAAGTATATTTAGAATATATTTTTTCAATTTAATACAATTTTATTTATTGGATGTAATTTCACATTTAAACCAGACATAAACAAATGTCAATCTTTTGATAGTTATTATCTCTTAAAAACACGCTATTTGTTTTGACGATGGGAATTAATTTTTAAATTAGTTAATGTAACTAATATGTTTTGAATTTGGTAAAATAGACATCATTTTTGAATTAATAATTTCAAATATAGCTTAGTCCTAATTTCTTGTATTTTTTCTGGAAACTTTCATTTTTTTGATGAATAGTAAAACCACTAAGTAGTAGTTAAAAAAACTGAATTCTTCATAAAACTTAATTTTACTGCTTCTGTGAGTAGAATTTTAAAAATCCGAGAGACACGGTTAATATCAAGGACTAAAATTTGGTTCAATGAGATGCAAATAATTTTTGGTGAGTAGTAACTTTTTACTTTTTTTACCACGATTAAAAGTAAATAGGGTAATTAAGGGTAAAAGTGTTGTTATTATTACCCAAAAACATGTCCTAATTCTATTGTATAAGTTTAATTTGACTAAAAACCACCTTAGAAATAAAATATTACCATTTATGCCTACTTGGATTAGATTAGGACATTTATTATCAATTTATTTAAAGAAGGGTTAAAATAGTTAAAATCAAAGTTTAATAACGAAATAATTTTTAATATAGGGTTATACATAAGATAAATTCGAATATAAATATTCATTAGAAAGATAAAAAGATTTCCAACATAATCGTATTTTATTTGTAATTTTTAGACTTAAAAGAATTTAATTTATTTATGATACAAATATGATGCAGTAATTATCTTATTAATGAAATATTGACATAATTGATGTTATAAATACCCAAATAAATGTAATTTGAGACTTTTTATGAATTACAATCCTTTTATATGTTTATATGACATGTTAGTATTGATTTAATTAATTGTTTTCGAACTAAGAATTCTGTTATGATTTTCACAAAAATCAATTACCAAATAGTGTCAAAATTGACATAAAATAGTTTTTAAAACAAATATTATATTATTAATTGTTATTATATTCCTAAAAATCTAAGGTTCGGCCATGATACATATATAATGATATTTGTATCATTAAAGGACCACTTGGGGGTCTCTTTGATGTATATGGTATGTTTATTAACTATATAATATAAAAATACAAAGTGACATGGTAAATGTCAATCTAATTAACTAAGAGTTAAAACTAAAAGATAAGGTTAATATAATGACTTAAACTTGCCTAAATTCTATTGGATGAGAGTATTTCGACCCATAACTACCTTATATTCTAAACATATCAATTTTGAGCTATTAAAAACCGAATTTGACTTTATAATAAAATAATATTTTTTGTTATTCCAAAGGTGCCCCTCTCCTCCCTTATAAAAGGGCACCTCCTCCCTCTTTTCCTCACACCACTTTGAGCCTTCAAGCTCGGCTAACCCATGAAAAATTATCTTATCCACTTCCCTAGAAATATCCTAGAGGTCCTGGTATTCTTTAAATACCAATTTTAGTTCCCTAAGAGGAGGTCTCAAAGAGGCGCTTCAAAGAACAGATAATGTCTGTTACCGATTCTTTCAACTTTATTTCTTCTTCCACTTCTTCTTATTTAGTTGTTTCATTATAAAGTAATAACATAAGTATCACTAATATATGGATATGTTATTATAAGTATGAAACAACCCTATTTCTCCATCTATCCATCCTACGGAAAACAAAATCAACGCGCGTGCGTACGTACGGAATACCGTCTCCACGCCATGGTGTAATCTATTTTCCACCACCACCTTACTTGGATGGGTATAATGGTGTAAATAATGACTATATATTATTATTGTAATGTGATATTGATTCTGAATTAGTATACATACACTCCAATACAATTCCACGATCATGGGAATGATATCATCGCTCGTGCGTACGTATGGAATACCGTCTCCACGATGTGATGCGACTCGTTATACATGATCTTCATTGCATAATAATTATATAAATTAATTGAATGAATTAATATGATATATATTACACTAATACCATTTTGGAAATGTGGTATCTATAACCTAAAATGAAAACTAGGAATTTATTTGACAAAACACGCATAAGAACAAAAAGTAATAAACACCTGAATAACAAGTAGTAATGAAATATTACTAATAAGAAGATAAGAATATGACCATATATGATATCATAAAAATAATTATGATTCTGGAATAAGTCAATAACATTATTTAAATCATTATACATAAGGTTCAGACACTTACGAAGCAAATCAGACCTAAGGTAAGGGAAAATATCACAATCTCATTTTATCCGAGATTGTTTATACTCTAGGATTTACAGGGGTGTATTTTATCATCCACATCCATGTCTCCTCAATATGTAATATTATTTCCATCCACCTACAATTGTTTAAATCCAATTTTATCTTTAATTGAGTTTTTAGTAAAATATATGAAAGGAATATTTTTTCATTTTTCATACGAGGTACTTTTTGACTTTTCCGACAAAAGTACGAGAAGAATGTTTTTTTAACTTATACGGCATAAATGGATTTTTAAAACATTATTTCCAAGAAGCTTCCTTTACAAGTTTTCAAGTTTATTTTTAATCAACTTCTTTTAGATTAAAATTGTATGACATGTTAAGAAAGGAAAATGTTTTTGAAAGGATATTTTCCTCAAGAATAGAGTTCAAGTGTTTTATCAAAATTATTTTTCCACCTAATATAATATAGGGTTCTGTTTCTATCCCTATTATTACATTGATTTGATTATGTTGTTATGGAATTATTTTTATGAATTCCTTTATCTTATATGAATTTTTTTATGATGTCATGATGTTTAAGAATCCCATTTTTATTACATGGGTTATGCAATGATGTATGATTTATGATTTTGTGGCACACATAAGAATGGTATCATTATGAGATGGGTGGGACCTATATCTCCCTCCAATGCATTGGGTAAAGATTTTATTTCTCATGAGATAGACATGGCTGGAACGGCAGGTTAAACTGGTTCAGTGAAACATGACTGAAATGAGGAGTGAACTCGGTTCAGAAATGGACTTTGTCCACTGAGATAGTCTTGGCAATGAGTCTTGAATAATAAGAAATGATTCTCTATGATTATGTGTGTATGCCGCAAAGTTTCATTTTTTTAAGTTATGATTATTGGGATTACATTTCACTACTATTATTTATCCCATGTTATGAAATTATGATCTCTTTTGTAGTTTAGGATTTCCAAAAGTTATGTTCTTATGTATATGATGTGATTGATATTTCTTTTGTTTACCCTTAATAAGCATTTGAGCTCACCCTTTTGTATGTTTTATTTCCTAAGTTCAGTAAGAAGGTTAACAAGTAGGATATGCCAAAAGGGACTCTAGATATGATAAAATAAAAGGGAGGAAAATTAGATGCTTTATGAACCAGTTGTTTATGTTTCCTAGTTTCTAAAGACTCTATACCTATATGGTCCTTTACTGGTTTTGTTATATGTTGTAATAAGTGTGCTTCAATTCTGAAGTAGTAACAATGTATTTAAATTATTTTTCGTTATATGAAGCTCCTTAAAGTTAAGCCCAAATACCCTTCCCTAGTCACTCCCCACGACCAGGAATCTCTTGGTCTTTCCAAAAGACCAAAATATCTTCCCTTAAGGAGGTTCTCGAGGAATTAATATCAAGAGGTAAAACACATTTCTTTTTCTTTTAGTTTCATTGGAATTTATCTTCATTTGTTGTACTATACTCACCTCCTATGTCCAAATGATCATGATAAACCCAGTATCATCTATATACTAGATTTATATCATGTTAATGGAAGAACCATCATCAATATTCTTACTCCCTCCCTTTTATTTTTATAAATGAAATCAACATCCATGCGGTTCCAATTTATAACCTTCGTGGATGATGAAGTATCATTCATTAATCGTTCCTTAATTACTGGTCATGAAACCATATTTATGGTTGAACCAGGTCATAATATATTTATTTTATTTTGATTAATGTTCTTGAATCTTTACACATACATAATATGGAATTATAATACAAAATAAGTTTATTGAGCACAAAACTGCCAAACCAAATTCAAGCGTTTATTTTTAACTCATCGAATGAGTCATCCTCATGGTATATAACCATAATAATTATATGATAATTTATATCTATTTAATGTCACCAATAATTTATATTATCAATTCTGTGTGTTTAACCATATTTCAAACCAACTTCCATTCTTGAATACAAGTAAACAAATCATGAAACCAAGTAAGAAAATGCTTCTAAAACAATAAAATTAAATCTCTTAAACCCATCAAAAAGGACATTAATGAACTTAATAAGGTTATACCATATAAATTACATGTTTATTAAGTTCTGGAATCGTTAATTAATGAATCTAAATTTGATTATTTATGTCATTAAGAACAATCAAGAATGCCTTCGAGCATAAGGTAAGGGATCCTCTCTCTCACTTTTGTTCAAGAATCACCCCTATGTTGTGCTCTTTTATTTTTAATGCCTAATGATGGGGTATGTTTCTTCACCTACCCCATACTACCCTTATTATATATAAATAATGGTATAACCTTTTACCTCTCATTAATCCCTCGCAAGAACACTCGTTACCATGCCGAAATGTTTGTAAGGGGTTTCTCATCTCACTTTCATTTCTGTGAGATTTTCATTGTTGGCCACTTAATTCTTGTATGTGGTATATGTGTTCTTCCATTTGATATAAAATAACATGATTCTATTTATATTCATGTTATTCATTGATTCATTTGATTTTCATTGCATTCTGGTCATATGATTCGACTGATTACATTTTTGTAAGAGACTTTGTCTCAACTTCTATTTGGTAGTGACTAACTTTGAATAGTGAACCTAATAATCCTTATGTGGTGTACCTAATGCCCATTTGAGATAAATTTTCATTTGAAATTATATTTATATTAAATATCCATAATCTCATATCATGGATATGTTTTTTGTCTAAACCTGATACCATTTTACATATGGTGTTCATTTGAAAAGTTATTTTAGTTAAGGAAATATAGATGAATCTGTATACTCTACTCTATATGGATATTGAAAAGTAATATTTCTCTTGTATTGAATCAATGTATAAAAAATTCTTTGGACATTCAGTGTTGGGTGGGGCCCTCTATATCCCCTCGATGCATCTGTAGGTCTCATGAGACAAATAAGATGGCGACAAAACCATCAAGTTTGTCTCCAAAAAAATCAGATGGGTTTCTACCAATAGAACTAAACTATTTTTACGGTATTATGGTTTCATGTTCCAGATACATGAAGTAAAATTAATAATATTTCTATTTATTCATTATCAGTTATTATTATTATCCATGAAGTTTTCACTATGGCAAAATCTATGGATGCAGTTTCATTCTCAGATTATTAATGGTGTTAGTTATTCATTTATTCACTATGCCATATTGATTATGTCAGATTGATTATGTTTAAATTATTATTTTACTCATGCTTCTGCTATTTGTAACCCTTAATGAACCTTTGAGATCACCCCTTTCATTTTTTACCTTCAACAGGAGACAAAGTGGAGATCGTTTATTGAGTTCTTGTGGATGCAGATTTTAGTTTCGTTATGTATTGTATTTTTTAAAGTTTTCCAATGTAATTTGGGTAACATCTATGTATCTAGTTTCTTCAAGACTACTAAACTGATCATTACTTCCATATTTTCATTCCTTATAACCATGCCAATATCACATCTAATGCTCTAGCTCCAGCCTAGAGGGGTCGGGGTGTTACAGTTGGTATCAGAGGAAGTTTAGTAGAAACTTGGAAACTAGAGTAGGAAATTTATAGTAGGGAACAAAGCCCCAAGGTAGTATTTGGGGATAAAAATACAAGAACGTCTTGATATTTTTGTAAGGAATAGATTATGTGGATATTTTAAGCAATACATCCTTTTCTGGATACGAGCAGGAAGAGTCGGCTCTGGAATAGATGTATCTAAGGATAAAACCTGAAAACACCACTTTGAGATAGACTCAAATGGGAATTGGTGTACGACAACGGGCCTTACTGCACTCTTGGCTATGACACTCCTGGGGGATATTCTTAGTATAATTCACATTTTCTTTACAAGCCATTATGAAGGAGTTTAATGTAAATTTTTTCTTGGAGGAACCATGTTTATTAGATTAGCTATGCATAGAATTTCAATCTATGTTGAGTGATTTTCTATTTGAGATTCATAAACTAATCTATTGTATCCCATTATTTAGAAATGACATATAATGGAAGAAGGGGAATCAATACTCGTGGGAAAGGTATGGATCTCCCTAATGATCAAGTCAACACAGTCAACATTGGAGCAGATCAGATCATGACCATTTTGGGACAACTTACTCAAGTGGTAACGAATAACCATTCCACACCTGTGTTGGATCATTTCATGTGGTAGAAGCCCCCATCTTTCAGCAGAACTACTAATCCAGTGGTTTTTGAGCAATGGATCAAGTCCCTTGAAAAGATATTCATGTCATTAAGATGCAATGAAAATGAAAAGCTAGTACTGGAAGTATATTGTCTCAAGGGTGATGTTGATCAATGGTGGTCCTTAATTTAGAATACCACGGAGGAAGAAGAAATAGAAGATATGGAATGGAGGAATTTTAAGGAAATATTCTTCGAAAAATATTTCCCTCGTGAGCAACAAACTGAAATGAAGAGGAAATTCCTTATCTTAAAATAAAGGGAAGAATACAGTGTTGCAGTGTATGAGGCTACTTTCACAAGGTTGTCCATGTATGCCATGGATTGCGTACGTAACTCGGCAGACAAGATTGATCATTTCTTTGATGGTCTTAAGATAAGTCTTCAAAGGGAACTGTCTTCTCAATCATTTTCATCATATGATGAAATTGTATCAAGTTCCATCAAAACAGAGAGGGAAATTGCTAGATCAAATATTTTCAAAGGAAACCAAGATAAGAAGCGGTACTCTAAAAACAGAGGAAAAGGAGAAGCACCAAAGAATAGCAACGGAACAAAGCTATTCCCATTATGTGAGAACTATGGAAAGAATCATCTCAGGAAATGATTGAAAGACATGGGAGTCTGCTATAACTACAGAGGAAAAGGGTCATCGATCTGATGAATGCAAGGGGAAGAAACAATTCGATGATATTCAATGCTACAATTGTAGAGAGATGGGTCACTATGAAAATGAGTGTCCTAAGCTTCAATAAAAATCGACTCAGAAAAGGCCAAGAGAGAAAGGGAGAGCCTTTAAGATTACAACCGTGGAGGTTGAAGTTCCTAATGATGTAGTGGTAGGTACTTTAATTGTTTCCTCAAACTTGGCCAACACTTTATTTGATTCTGGATCATCGCATTCATTTATATCTACCCAGTTTTCCAAGAAAATTAGATTTGTCCAATTTGATTTAATAATGGAGTTTTCAGTCAAAACTCCTAGGGGATGTATCATTGCAACCAAGGCATGTCTACTAGTCCCCCTCCAGACACCAAAATGTGCTCTAGTTTCTAACCTTTTCATCATACCAATGACTAAATTTGATATAATTATCGATATGGATTGGCTGTCAAATTATGATGTGAAGATTTATGGTAAGAAGAAGGAAGTTAAATTTTTTCAAAATGGTATAGAATCCCTTGTCTTTAGGGCAGAAACTTCACCACATAATTCTTATATAGAACCACCCCCAGTAGCTCTACTGAATACAATACTTAGAGAGGAAGATAAACCGATATCTATGGGCTAGGAAATAAATCTTCAGATTGAAGATGTGCACATAGTGAAAGAGTACATTGATGTATTTCGAGAGGATTTAACTAGACATCCTCCAGATGAGGGGGTTGAGTTCTCTATTGATTTAATTCCTAATGCAATACCTATATCAAAGACTCCCTATAGAATGGCCACTATAGAATTAGTATAGCTAAAGAAACAACTAGAGGATTTGAGTGAAAAAGTATTTATTCGACCTAGTGTTTCTCCATGGGGAGCCTCTATCTTCTTTGTCAAGAAGAAAGATGGATTCATGAGGCTTTTCATTGATTATAGGGAAATAAATGCTATTACAATTAAGAATAAGTATCCTCTACCCCGTATTGATTATTTATTTGACAAACTACATGGAGCTCAATTCTGTTCAAAGATTGAACTTCGATCTGGATATCATCAGTTGTGTGTGAGAAAAGAAGATATTCTTAAGATAGCATTTCGGACCAGGTATGGGCATTACGAGTTCATAGTGATGCCTTTTAGACTGACAAATTCACCCTCTGTTTTCATGGATTTAATGAATAGAGTTTTTAAGGAATATGTTGATAACTTTGTTGTGGTATTCATCAATGATATCCTCATATACTCAAAAAGCTATGAAGACTATGAGAATCACTTGCAGGCTTTTCTGAGAACTCTTAGAAGAAATAAGTTATATGGGAAGTTTAGCAAGTGTGAATTCTGGCTTCAATCATTTTCTTTTCTAGGCCATATTTTCTCTAAGGATGGAATCCTATTTGATCATGGGAAGACAAAGGAAATCCAAGATTGGCCCATGCCAACAAACATAACTGCGGTACGTAGTTTTACTGGCTTAGTAGGTTATTATCAACATTTCATTCTGAATTTTTCCCGACTGGCTAACCTGCGAACCAAGCTCACTCGTAAAGGAGTTAAGTTTGTTTGGGAAAAAGAATATATAGAATGATTTGATGAATTGAATAGAATATTGGTCAATGCTCCAATTTTAACTCTTCCATATAGAAGTGATGGATTTGTAATATACAGCGATGCATAAAAGAATGGACCAGGTTGTGTCCTTATGAAAAACAATGAAGTTATTTCTTATGAATCAAGATAGTTGAAGACTAATGAGAAAAATTATCCAACTCATGATATTTATTTAGCATCTGTAATCTTTTATCTGAAAATATGGAGGCATTACCTCTACGAAGAGAGATGTGAGATTTATATAGACCACAAGAGTTTGAAATATATTTTCACACAAAAAGAACTCAACATAAGGCAAATAAGATGGCTCAAGTTACTCAAAGATTACTATTTTTCAATACACTACCACCCAGGAAAGGTGAATAAGGTGGAAAATGCATTAAGAAGAAAAGATCATGGCCTTCTGACTCAAATGAGGATTGAAAGAGATACTATGTTCATGGATCTACTGAAGATGGATATGGTAATTGTTAAAGAAGGGGAAACATCACCCATCTTTCAAATGATTTCTAAACAATATTTACTAGAGAAGATAAAAATTTCCCAATTTGATGATGAGAATTTGCACAAGAAAATTAATGCAGTTAAGGATGGGAAGCTGGCTGATTTCGAGTATGAAGAAGGAGTTCTAATGTTTGGGAAGAGGTTATGTGTTCCATTAGTACCTGATCTAAAAAGGGAACTATTAGAAGATTCTCATAGCTCAAATTTATCAATACACCCAGGTAGCACCAAGATGTATAGAGATATGAAGGAATATTTTCTGTGGGATAATATGAAGCGATAAATTGCTTACTACGTGTCAAGGTGTCTAGTTTTTCAACAAGTGAAGGGGGACAGACAACATACCAAAGGAGTGATGCAACCTATTCATATTCCTATGTGGAAGTGGGGTAACATTATGATGGATTTTTTCACTGGACTACTGAGGACACCTAGAAGGAATGATGAAATATGGGTAACTGTTGATCATCTCACTAAATCAGCACACTTCCTTCCAATAAGAGAGGATTTACCACTTGAACGCATGGAATGACTTTATATTAATGAAGTTGTGAGACTTCATGGTACAACTATATCGATTGTCTCTGATTGAGATCCCTGGTTTACATTAAAATTATGGAGAAGTCTCAAGAAGGCTTTGAATACTAAGCTTCGTATGAGTACTGTATACCACCCTCAAACTGATGGACAGTCCGAAAGGACTATTCAAACTCTGGAAGAAATGTTGAGATCATGCTCTCTTGACTTACAAGGTATGTGGGATCAATACTTTCCTTTGGTGGAATTTTACTACAATAATAGTTTCAATTCTAGTATTCAAATGGTTCTATATTAAGCATTATATGGAAAGATATGTCGAACTCCAACTTGTTGGGATGAAGTTGGTGAGAGGAAACATATCGGCCTAGAACTTATTGAAGAGACCACATAAAAGGTGAAGAAAATACAAGCCCATATTAAATCATCCCAAAGTAAGAAGAAGAGTTATGATGACAATCGAAGAAAGGATTTGGAATTCTGAGTGGGAGATCATGTATTTCTGAAAGTATCTCTATGGAAGGGTGTCTTAAAGTTCATAAAGAAAGGGAAACTGAGCCCTAGGTATATCAGACCATTTGAAATTCTGGAAAGAATTGGAGCTCTAGCTTACTGACTAGCATTGCCGCCAAATCTCTCCGGATTTCATGATGTGTTCCACATATCATTATTAAAGAAGTACATACCAGACCCAACGCATGTACTCACATATGAAGAAATAGAACTGGAACCTAATTTTTCATACTGTGAAAATCCTATCAGGATTCTAGACACAAGGGAGTAGGTATTGAGAAATCAAACAACTTCTCTAGTAAAGGTTCTTTGGAAAAACCATAATATGGAAGAATCCACATGGAAACCAGATGATTTCATGAAGAAGAACCACCCACATCTTTTTGGTGGGATTTATACATAAAATTTCGAGGACGAAATTTCCGAAGGAGAGAATAATATAACACCCCAAACATTTTATGTTGTGTTTATTTTAAATACATTCTATTCATCATTGTGTTCCTTTGAAACAACACTAGGTTATTTAGGGGATAGTCAAAAACCTAGCCATTAAATATAAATTTCCCACTTCTATGTTTTGAATTTCGAAAAATGGTCATCTAGAGTTGTGATCAGTAAGTTATTTAGAGTTTGATAGAACAAACTTGATTTTTGGTGAATAGTAACATACCCTTATGAATAGTAATATGAATAATAATATGACCCTTATTAATAGTAAATAATAATGTTATTTTATTCTCTTAAGGCAATAAGATAATGAGATCATAATTAGTTTTTCAATGAGAAATAAAACTAATTGCACCTTTAAGATTGTTATTTTTTGAATTAACTATGACTTTATTTAAAACTTAAATTAATAATATTTAGAAAATTAATTTTTAATAATGATTTTTATTTTTTAATTCTACACATCGAAAAATGGTTAGGGTAAATTTTTGGTATTTTTCAGAAATTCTAGAATTTTTAAGAATAGTGAAATATGATAAAATACCGTATATGCAAATTATCAGTTAAATACAATATTTATGACATCATAAGTGATGTAAGGGAACTTGGTTAGAACTCACATGCACTTATTACTATTAGGGGTCACATGAAACAATTCTATTGGTTGTCTTGAGGGAAATAATAAAATAATGAATTAAATATTCAAAATTTACCCCTCTCCTCCACTATAAAAACCCCTCACCACTACCTCTTCTCTTCACTACTCTAAGCCTTGAAGCTCCTAAAAGTTCTACCCAAATACCCTTCCCTAGTCACTCCCTACGACCAATAATCTCTTGGTATTTCCAAAAATCCAAAATCCCTTCCCTTAAGGAGGTTCTTGAGGAAGTTATTTCAAGAGGTAAAACACCTTTCTTTTTCTTTTAGTTTCATTTGAATTTATCTTCATTTGTTATCCTCTCCTCACCTCCTCTATCCAAATGATCATGATAACTCCATTATCATCTATATAATTGATTTATGTCACGTTAATGGAAGAACCATCATCAATATTCTTACTCCCTCCCTTTTATTTTTATAAACGAAATCAAGGTCCATGAGGTTCCAATTTGTAAACTTCATGGACGACAAAGTTTTGTTCTTCAATAATTACTTAATTACTGGTCATAAAACCATATTTATGGTTGAAACAGGTCATAATATATGTATTTTATCTTGATTAATGTTATGTAATCTTTACACGTACAAAATATGGAATAATAATACAAAACAAGTTTATTGAGCACAAAACTGTCATGCCAAATTCAAGCGTTTATTTTCAACTCATTGAATGACTCATCCTCATGGTATATAACCAGAATCATTATAAGAACATTTATATATCTTTAATGTCACTAATAATGTATGTTAAAAATTCTGTATGTTTAACCATATTTCAAACCAACTTCCATTCATGAATACAAGTAAACAAATCATGAAACCAAGTAAGAAAATGCTTCCAAAACAATAAAATTGAATCTATTAAACCCATCAAAAGGCCATTATTAAACTTAACAAGGTTATACCATATCAAATAAATTTTTATTAGGTTCTGTAATTATTAATTAATGAATCTAAATTTGATTGTTCAGGTCATTAAGAACAATCAAGAACACCTTCGAGCATAAAGTAAGGGATCCTCTCTGTCACTTTTGTTCAAGAATATACTCTATGTTGTGCTCATTTAAATTTAATACCTATTGATGGGGGGATGTTTTCTCACCTGCCTCATACTTCCCTTATGATATATAAATAAAGGTATAACCTGTTACCTCTCATTAAGACCTCTCAAGAACACTCATTACCATCCCGAAATGTTTGTAAGGGGTTTGTCATCTCACTTTCATTTCTATGAGATTTTCATTGTTCGCCACTTAATTATTATATGTGGTATATGTGTTCTTCCATTTGATATAAAATAACATGATTATATTTATATTCATGTTATTCAATGATTCATTTGATGATCATTATGTTCTAGTCATATGATTCGACTGATTAAATTGTGGTAAGAAACTTTCTCTCAACTTCTATTTGGTTGTGAATAACTTTGTATGGTGCACCTAATAATCCTTATGTGGCGTACCTACTTACCATTTGAGATCAATTTTCATTTGAAATTTTATTTATATTAAATATCCATAATCTCATATCATGGATATGTTTGTTGTCTAAACCGTATACCATTTTACATACAATGTTTTTTTCCAAAGCTATTTTAGTTAAGGAAATATTGATGAATCTGTATACTCTACTCTATATGGATTTTGAAAAGGCATATTTCTCTTGTATTGAATCAATGTATAAATAATGATTTGGACATGAAGTGGTGGGTGGGGCCCACTATATCCCCTCTATACATCAATAGGTCTCATGAGACAAATCAGTTGGCGACAAACCCTTTGAGTTTGTTTCCAAAAAATCTGACGATTTTCTACCCATAGAACTAAACTGTTTTACGGTATTATGGTTTCATGTGACAAATACATGACGTCCAATTAATAATAATTCTATTTATTATTATCAATTATTATTATTATCCTTGAGGTTTTCACTTTGACAAAATATTTGGATGCAGTTTCATTCTCAGTTTATTAATGGCATTAGTTATTCATTTACTCAATATTCCATATTTATTATATCAGATTGATTGTGTTTTGATTATTATTGTACTCATACTTCTGCTATTTTTAACCCTTACTGAGCATTTGAGCTCACCCCTTTCATTGTATAATTTCAATAGGTTACAAAGAGGTGATCGTTTATTGAGTTCTTGTGGATGCAGTTTTTAGTTTTGTTATGTATTGTATTTTGCAAACTTTTCCAATGTAATTTTAGTAACATCTATGAATCTAGTTTCTTCAATACTACTAAAATAATTGTTCCTTTGGGATTTTTATTCCTTATAACCATTCCAATATCACAAGTAATGCACCGACTTCAGCCAAGAGGTGTCGGGGTGTTACATCTGTTTATACAAGGGATGTTCTCTAGAGATCGGAGACTATCATTTCCTTTGGGATATCTATGTCCTTGAAATTGGAGGCTTTGACCTGATTATGGGTATGGACTGGCTAGTCACATACCGAGCACACATATATTTTTACTGCAGGATAGTGACCTTCGTAACTTCTGAGGGTGGCTAATATATTATTCGTGGAGTCTGGAATATCCTTGTAGGATGAGTTGGGCCAATTACTCAGCAACTGGGAGAGATCACATCCCAAGTTGCTAGTACTTTGATGGATGATGGGAGTGGTATGAAAGACATCCTTCTACTAATATTAGACCTGTTTCAAGATGTCTTTCTTGAATAATTTTTAGGGTTTCACCTGAGATAGATGTCGAATTCACTATTGAGCTCATGTCGGGTGTGAAGTCGGCATCTATTCCAGCTTATAGAATGGCATCAACTGAGTTTCAAGAGCTCAAAACACAGTTGGAAGAGTAAAAGGATAAAGGGTTTATCTGTCCAAGTATGTCACCTTGGGGATCCCCGATTTTGTTTCCAAAGAAGGCCGACATGAGTTTAGGCTTGTGTTTTGATTAACAGAAGTTGAACAAAATGGCTGTGAAGAACCGATATACACTTCCGTGTATTGATGATCTTTTTGACCAACTGAAGGGAGATAGTGTGTTTTCAATGATCGATTTGAGATTAGGGTATCATCAGGTAAGAGTTAGGACTTATAATTTACCAGAAACTTCTTTTAGAAGCAGGTATGGACTTTATGAGTTTTTTGTAATGTTGTTTGGGTTGTCTAATGCTCCAACAATGTTTATGTCCTTGATGAACAGGATCTCTAATCAATACTTAGATCATTTTTTGGTGGTGTTTGGGGATGAAATCTTAGTGTAATCTAAGACTCATGATGATCATGCTCAACATCATGACCTCGTTCTGGGTAAACTGAGAGAGCATCGGCTATACACCAAGTTATCTAAATGTCAGTTTTGGATTGATAGGGTGCACTTTTGGGGGTACATCATCTTAGAAGAAGGTGTGGTAGTGGACCCAGAAAAAGTGCAGGTAGTGATTTCTTGGGAGCATCCCAATGATTTTTTTGATATTCTAAGCTTTTTAGGATTAGCTAGTTTATCCAAGACTTTTTACGAATAGAAGCATCACTTAATGGTTTGAAAAATAAAGGGATAAATATTTTTTGAAAGAAGTATGAGAGCATGATTTCTAGTAATTGAATAAACACATGATGTCAGCACCAATTTTGATCTTACCTGAGTTAGGTGAGGAGTACACTGTGCTCTATTATACTTTTGGGACTGGTATCAGAGCTGTGTTGATGCAAGGGGAAAGAATTGTTTCTTATGGGTCTCGGTAGTTGAGGCCACATGAACCAAATTACCCTACGCATGACCTTGAGTTGGAGGTAGTGGTTTGTGATCATAAGTGTTGGTGAAAATATCTTTTGGGTGAAAATTTTACTTTTTTTACGGATCACAAAATCTTGAAGTATATATTTTCACAACACGACTTGAATCCTCAGCAGTGAAGATGGGTAGAGTATATGCAGTCCTTTGATTTTGAACTGGCATATAAACATGGGAAGGGGGATTACTATGGTTAATTCCTTGAGAATAAAAACTCAGACATGGTTGGTACATGAGTCGAGTGCAGAGTGGAAGATGATGAATTTGATGGTAGATATGCATGTGGTAGTTCAGAAGAGTCATGAGAGGATGACTCCGGTTTCTATAGCAGTGGATTATACACTATTGAGATGGATCAGGGATAAGAAATATGAGGATCCGGAGTTTGTAGACCTAAGGGAAAGACTGGAAGGTGTGAAGACACCTTCAGACTGGAAAATAGATGAAGATGAGACCATCTATGGGAAAAATCAGGTTTTTGTGACTACTAGTATGTGAGGGGAACTCATGCGAGAATTTCATGCTTTATGTTGGGCGGTACATCCTAGGGTGAAAAAAATGTATTGTAACCTTCGACGATAGTTTTGGTGGATAGGAATGAAAAAGGAGATAGCAAGGTTTGTAACAAGATGTTTCACCTGTCAGTTGGTGAAAGTAGAGCATCAAGGACCTAGAGGCATATTTCAACTATTACCTATTCGAGAATGAAAGTGGGATGACATGAAAATAGATTTTCCGGTAGTAATTCCAAAGAAATTTAGTAAGAATGATGCTATTTGGGTCATTGTGGATCAACTAACGAAGGTAGAACACATCTTGCCTATCATGGAAACATTTAGAGTAGAGAAGTTGGGAGAACTGTACGTGAGAGAGATAGTTCGTTTTCATGGGGTGACATGGACTATAGTTTCATAAAGTGATTCATAATTAAATTTAAACTTATAGAAGGTCTTAATGAAGGTTCTTGGTATACCGGTTCTATTAAGTATGACCTTCTACCCAAAGACAAATGGGTAGTCGGAGCATACCATACATGTGTTAGAGGATATGTTACGAGCATGTGTGTTTGAATTCGATGGTTCTTGGGAAATCCACTTGGATTTAGTGGAGTTAGACTATAACAATAGTTTTCCGGAAAATATACAGATGGATCCATAAGAGTCACTTTATGGTATACCTTGTAGATCACTACTATGTTGGTTTGAGGCGGTTGAGTCAAAGTTGTTAGGACCGAGTTTGGCTCGGGAGACATCGGACCAGGTGTAGTTGATTTGAATGTGTATGGTTACAGATCAGAGTTGGAAGAAGTCATATGCTGATAGAGGGAGATGACCCCTAGAGTTTATTGAGGGGGATATTGTATCCCATTTGGTGTCTCCTTGATTGGGTCACCGCGGGATATGGAGGCAGGGTAAGTTAGTGCTCAGGTTTGTGGGACCGTTTGAGGTGTTGGAGAGAATCAGGCCAGTGGCTTACCGATTAACACTTACACCAAAATACAACCCTTTTTATGAGGTTTTCCATGGGTCACAAGTATGGCAGCATGACCCTAACCCATCTCATCCGATTGAGGTGGAAGAGGTTGATCTCGAGAAGATGCTCTCTTTGAGGAGCATCTGATACGTGTGATGGGTCATAGTGAGAAATTGATATGGGGAAATACTGTGTCAGTAGTTCATATGTTATGGTAACATAGAAATTTTCAAGAGAAAACATGGGAATGGGAAGAATACATGAGGGCTTAATGGCCCTATATTTTGGCACAGAATCTTAGAGAAGTTCGGGAGTACAACTCCAGGACGATCTGTTATAATGTGGGGGATTATAAGATCTCTGCCTTTTTTAGAGTCATCTCAGGTGCATTTTTAGGTACTTTTTGAATCTTTTTAAGTTACTTTAACATGGAGTAGTGTCTTAGCATGTGTTTGGGTGAACGTTTAAGGAATCCTAAAGGACAGTGGGTTGTGCACGGTTTGAAAAACTGTGCGACCAAACTGTGCCAAGCATGCGAAACTGGATAGAGAGGTCTGCACAGTTTGACAAACCATGTGACCAAACCATGCCCACCATGTAAAACTAGATAGAGGGTTCCGCACGGTTGGTGCACGGATTTCCCTAACCGTGCGACTCTTCCCAGGAAACAATGCGTGCAGGATTTTAATTATGAAAATACTTTTTAAAACCACTCCAACCCTCGAGACTTCCGTATTTTTGACCTTGGATCGATATTGATGAATTCTCGGTGTTTCCAAAGCCTTTCAAATAGATTCCAAGGTGATCTTAACACCGTTATTTGAGATTTAAATCTCATATTGAATATTTTCTCTCCTCCTGGTAAGTAGATTTCATCCTGATGCTTATTCCGTTCTATATTTTATCTTTTCTATATCTTTTCATGGAAGATATCCACTGTTTACTTGGATCTA
The DNA here is from genome assembly GCA_963277665.1 of Viscum album. NCBI lineage: Eukaryota > Viridiplantae > Streptophyta > Magnoliopsida > Santalales > Viscaceae > Viscum > Viscum album. The sequence continues at coordinate 790,103,880 of OY728137.1, forward strand.
AACCCATGAGTTAAGATATAGATCTATAATTGCAAGATCTTTGTGCCTTAGATCATATTTTTTTGTTTTAGGGATTTAGATCTGGATCTTGATCAATGATGTTTTGCTGGTCGGATTTTTGGGGATTTTTGTTGGGATAAATTCCATCAATAAACTAAGGTATGTGGTATAAATTGAACTACCATAGTCAGGATTTATGATATGTGTATGAGTTTATGAATTTTCTAGATTCCCTTGATAATTTAATTCCTAAATTGGAGTAATTGGGAATATGTATCTGACTTGTTTTTTGCCTTGGTGGTTAATTGTTAATTGATCACAGAATAAACAATGGGGTTTTTCCAAATTGATATTTGTTTTGGATATTGATTTTGGGTTGAGATATTATATTTAGATATTGATTCGATTGATAAGATAATTAATTGGTGGGAATTAATTATGGAACTATGTTTGTCTATGTAAGATAATTAGTTGGGAAAAAATAATTATGGAAAGAGAATTATGTTAATTGATTAATTATTTGTTGAATTAATTAAGGGGTTATATGACTTTTTAATTATTGAATTAAATAATGGAATTTGAAATGTTTAACTAATCATAGGATTAGTAAATCAATAATGTGGAAAATTATTATGTATTAAAGAATGATTAAATGGCTGAGATTTTGTGTTTCTAGGCATAGCCTCCTAGACTGATTAGAAGTTGGGACTTAGACATGGAGTTCCACCCTAATAGTTATCCAAGCTTGAGATTATGGGGTGACATGTATGATAACCTACACCAATTGAGAAAATAAATTCTAGTCATGATGACCTACAATCAACTTGATTTGGGGTGCTAGGTATGATGACCTACCCCCAATGAATGATAATAATGATTGATGTTTCAACTAAGATTTGGAGTGCTATTCATGAAGACCTACACCAAATGAATGATAATAATGAATGATGATTCAAATGATAAACATTAATGGAACTGGACTAATGTAATGATTAATGATTAAATGATAATGTGATAACTATTTAAATTATGCTTTATATTTATTACTTCATAAATCTACATGCGCTATCTTTTGACATGACACATTTTAGACACCGTTGGTGGTGGCCTACTGAGTTGTACTTGCACCCTATTCGGGCCGCCTGGTCACACTCGAGCAGACATTGTAGTTTTAGGACATGATAGGTTCAAGGCCCTATGATATGTTGGAGTTTGGGATTGGAGCATTAGAGAGGGATCCAGAAATGGTTCGGGGGGGCATTTTGGAGTCGGTGTGTATTTACTATGAGTTGCATTGTAGTCACTTGGCACTTGAATTATCATAGAATATTTTACCTTTCAGTTGAGTATTGTATTTTTTTGGGTTTCACTAATCATATGTCATGGTATTGTTCTGGTTATTTATATTCTTTCGTACTTGGTTATTTTTATTTTATTCTACTAGTGTTTTATTCTGATAACATAAGGTATAGTCTCCCCAAGACTGACTTACCAGACCCTTGCTGCTAGTTGGAACCCTCTAGCATATGGGGAGGAGCTCTTGAGGGAATGTTGCCAACCGGCTCGAGGCACTATTTAGTGGATCCCGGATCGGGATGTCATGGCTGCATTATTGAATAATGTGAGAAAGTATTTCCGCCTTCTATTCTTTAATGGAATTTTATATCTCATTCCCTTTGATTGAAATGATACAGCCTAAATAAATCCAAGTTCGTTGTGTTCTATATGTAATTTTTATTACTAGATATTCAAATTAAGATACATTGATCACATAGGTTGATGGTACCAACATGAAACCTGCTTGATTAGAGATATCATTATAAAGAGACTATATTACACAATAAGAATTAGTATGATATATTATGTCATTACGAAATTAATGTGCTTATTTACATCTTCCTTGGCATGTTTCTAGATTCTAACCTTGGACTTTAGGCATATTCACCTAATGCCACTAAAAAATAGGTCGAGAGAGTCACACACTAAGTGTATATAGAATCTCAATTAAATAATATATTATTATTTATTACTTAATAAGTTTAATAAATATTATTCCCACATGTGGTTTAATAATTATTCATGTTTTACGTATAGCATATATTTTGTCACCAGTTATTCGAGAGAACATTATCAAAGTGGAATATTTAATAAATATTTATTTTCAATATAGTAAATATTATATTTATTTTTTAATGATGAATAATCTAGTGATATTTATTTAATAAATAAATAGACATTATTTAAGGTTTGATAAATATTGTGGAGTAATCATGGACTGTGTTTAACAATCCAGTGAGAAATAATGTATATTTAATATTACTTGAATAAATAAAATTTAATTTTACTTTTCAAGTAAAGGGAATGAAAAGAAATAATAATATTATTATTATTATTATATACATGGGGTTCCGCAAAGATTAAATAAATATTAAAGGGATCTTCTGAAAACATTTATTTATAAACCTTAGTAGTATATAAACCCAATTATATTGTTTTTTAGGAGAGCCAATTCATTTATTTTGTTGTGCACAATGAATCCGAATAATCCTCTTGAATCCCTATAGAGATCCCATATCTAAGAACGCTCCTAATAATGGAGATTGAACATCCCCCACACCCCACTCTCGATTCAATAGAGAAAAAATTGAATCCTTTGGAAGTGATTCTCAAGGTGATCAAAAGAAAACAACACAAGTTATAGGATCTCTTATTATCACAGCCCATACATTACATATGTAGATATTACTTCAAAATTGAAGAATATTTTTTGAACAAAATGAAAAAACCATGCCAAGTTCATATAGGTTTACCGTCTTTAGAAACTAGGAAATGTAAATGACTGGTTCATAGAATATCTAGATTTTCCCCCAAATATTGTATCATAACTAGACCCTTTTTTGACATATCTTACTTAATACCCTTCTTTATAACCTAGGGAAAAGAAATATCAGAAAGGGTCAGCTCATATTATTAGTAAGGGTAAAAATTGAATATATCAATCATATAATAATCATAAAATATAATAAAAAAATTTTAAAATCTTATCCTGCATATGAAAGATCATGATATCATGTCATGGAATAAATCATAAAAGTTCATAACGAATCAATGAAAATATTCCAAAATGGAATAAAATAAGACATGAATTTTTTGGAATACACATAATAATAGAAAATCATTTATATTAGTTAATCCTCATTTTCAATACCATCATAGTGGAAAAATTCAATTTTTGAATCGAGTTAACTCCTCATTTCAGCCTTGTATTACTAAACTAGGTTTACTTCTCATTCCAGCCATGTATTATTGAGTCGAGATAAATTCTCATTCCAGTTCTGTCTATATCATGAGATATAAATCTTTAACTATTTCATTTTAGGTTGATATAGTTCTCACCTATCACATAATGAAAACCAAATATATGTGCTCCATAAGAACATTTATTATTCATCATAGCATAACCCAAGGAATAAAATGGGTTTCTTAAACATTATTCCATCATAAAACAATCCTTGAAAAATGAATTGATTTCATAAATATTATTCCGTCATAAGAATAATCATCTAAAAGAATTATAGGTATAGTATACTTGAAACATATCCCTATTAAATAATTCCATCTGAGATGGAAAATAATTTTTATAGAGCACTTGAAATTAATTCTTGAGGAAAATATCCTTTATTGTTCAAAAAAGTTTTAATTTTTTAAATTTGCATGAAACATTAAAAGAAAAAATTGTATTCAAAAATAATCATGTAATTAGGTAAGGTAATATTCAAGGAAGTAATGTGGTATGAAAGTGTAAAAATACATTCACACCATATAAGTTAAAATAAAACATGCATCTCATACTTTTTCTAGATAAGTCAAAAAGTACCTCGTATCAAAAGTAGTAAAATATTCCTTTCATATTGTTTATTAAAAATTTACCAATGTGTAAAATTTAATTTAAATAATTTTATAATAATAGAAATAATATTTTTGAATAAATATTTAGGAAATACGGACATAGATGATAAATATACCCCAATAAATACTTACGTATAAATAATCTCAGATAATAATGAGTTGAAGAAATTATCTCTAACCTTAGGTCTGGGTTCCTTCGTACATGTCTGAACCTCCTATATATTGGTTTAAATAGTGTTATTAACTTATTCAAGAATCACATTAATTTTTATTACATCATATGTGATCGTTTTTTTGCCCACTTGTTAATAACATTTTTACTTGTCTTTTGGGTATTAACCGCTTTATTTTCCTACGCATGTTTTGTTGAATAAGTTATGGTTACTCTTATATAGTAATATCAGGTTAAAAATGATACTAATATAATAAGTATAATATTTATTCATTCTATACATTTATATAATAATTCTTTAATGAATATAATGTACAATTAATCCCATTGCATTGTGGACACGGTAGGATATACATACGCATGAGAGACGATATGATTCTTTTAATTGTGAAATGTTATAAAAGTGGATGGTATTTTTTTTTTAATTAATCAATATAATGTTATAATAATCATATATATTTATTTTTTCCATAATTCTACCCATCCATATAAATTGGTGGTGGAAAACATATTTAAACCACGACGTAGAGATGGTAAGTCGTACGTACGCACATGTGGTGATTTCGTTTTTCATAAGATGGATATAAGGTGTAATTTGATTGTCCAATTTTCATAAAAACATCTAATAATATAATTAATATTTGATTTATTACTTTATAATGTAAATAAATTGTGAATAAAAAGTAGAATAATAAATAAATTTGAAATAATTAGTAGAGGATATTACCTCTTCTTCGACGAGCTCCCTCTAGATCTCCTCTTAAAGGCACTACAGTTAGACTTTTGAGAATACTATCACCTCTATAGTGTGACTAGAAAAGTTAATAATGGAAATTTTTAGGGGATTTCCAAGATTTAATTCTAAACAGGAAGTGAATAAGTGAGGGAGGAGGTTCCCTTTTGTAATTGTGGTGAGGGGTAATTTTGAAATCTAGAAAAATATTAATTTATAATAAAATTATATCCCATCAAAAAACCTCCAAAAATTAATATTTTAAAATATTAGATGATATAATATTATAATATCATCAAAAAATAAATTTTAGACAAGTTTTTCTATCATTTTAAACCATATCATTTTAACTAAACCATAGTTATTCTATTTTAATTTTAATTAAGATATCAAATTTTTCAATATTAAAAGGATGAAATATTTACTTATTTGATGTAAATTATACCATAAAGGAATAATTTATAACCTTTTATACCATATAATAATTATTTATTATTTCTAAAAATGGGTTATTATTTTTGAATAATTTAATAAAACATTATATTGATAAATAATCAATAGTGTAAATATTGACACTATTTAATTCATTGATTTTTAAAAATATGTATATGACAAGTTATCTTTGAAAAAAATATTTTCTTATATTTAAAATAGGTTAAGGAAATATAAAAAAATTTATATGTTAATTATCCAAAATTATATTTATTTTAATATTTTTAATAACATTTATTTAAAATTTCAATTAATAAAATAATTACTACATCAGATTTGTGTAATTGTTTAATATACTTATTTCATTACTACAAATTAAAAATAAAATAAATTTATTAAGATAAATATTATAGATATTATAAAAATATTTATACTCTAATATATTTTCGAGAAAATACAACATTAAAAATTTTATATTTACTAAAATGTGAATGTGAAAACTTTAACATTACCTTAGATAAAATATTATAAGTGTCATAATATTTTCTATGCAGATCCAAATGATCCATAATTTGACCCTTGGATTATTATGGTCGATATAAACTCTAAAAATAATATTTGGACATGTTTTTGGTCTTTTGATGATTATCATAATTTTAATTAAAATTATCTTATTGATTTTTCTTCAATTAAATAATTTAGGTATCATCATTGTATAATCTTTAAGGTAATTATTTACTTCCTTAAAATTAAAAAAAAATACAATTATAAATAAAAACATTTAAACATTAAAATGAGTATTTATAGTCAAAATTATCTTATTTATTAACTTACATTAAAAATGCTTTAGTTATTTAAATTTGAGTAAAACATATTTAACTTTTATTTAAATAAAATATATTAAATGTCCTAATCTCATCTAATTGGATTTAAAAGGATACAAGTTTTACCCAAGGATGATTTAGGTTGAACCACACTCGTCCAATGATATTAGGATTAGTGTTAGGGTAATTTTATAATATTACTTTTAGCACTGTTTACCTTATTTACCTTTTTACTATATTAGTAAAAAATATTAAAGTTACTATTCGTAATTTCCAAAAATAAAAGAAATATTTTTTCATAATTTGTAATCAAGGATTCCAAATATGGAGTATATTTTTAAAAATTAAAAACACATAAGTTTCAGTAATAAATTAAAAATCAATTGCATTTTCAGAATGAGGAAACGTGATTTTAAAGTTAAAACATGAATAATATTGAATTTGTTTTGCATTTAAATTCAATGTAAAATTAATTCCAATTAAATAAATTATATTAAATGATAAAAATATATTTTATTTATACTTTAAAGCCATTCAAATGTAAAATTTAACCACATAAATTATTTCAATGACAAAAAAATTATTTTAGAATTTAGTATATTTTTATTATCCATCAAAACATGAAACTTATCAGAAAAATATAAAAAAAATAATTCAAAGTAAGTTTCTATATCCTAGTTCTAAATAATAAGTTTATTTCATAATAAAAAAATTATTAATGTTTCAAAATTAAAATTTAAAATGGGTTCTCCCTTAAAAGGTGTTTAAATTACCCTTTTAAAAAATATAGGTTTTTATACATAAAATAGGGTTTATTCATATCCTATGACCTAATATTGTATTATATTAATATAAAAAATATTTTATTAAATATTTAAAATGTATATTTCATTAATTTAATTTACTAATAGTAATTTATTTAATTTATTAATACAAACTATACAAATACTTCATGTACATTTAATTGGTTTATATTTTTCAGAAATAATTGGATGCAAATGAATTCCCCATATATTTCATAAGTTAATTATATTTATTCATGATAACATAACGGCTAGGTCATAATGTTCATTTTATACTAATGGCATCTCATGATTTGTTAAAACTCACAATTACGTGCAATAAAATCTATTCAATAATTAAAATTATTTTAAGAGAAATATTTACTAAAATATAGGGTAATTACATTCTACGCATCTTAAAATTAATTTTTCCTTCAAAAATAATCACATGGATACAAATATATGAGGATAATATTGCCTCATCACATCCTCAAGTTCCCACATAGCTTCCTCAAATTGGTGGTTCTACTATAAAAGATTAACCAAATGAGTGGTCTTGTTTCGTAGAAATTTTTCATTGCGATCTAGAATCGCTATTGGTTGTTCTCCGTAATAAATATCTTTCTCTAGTGGTATGAATTATTATTTTAGTACATGTGAAGGATTGGGTATATAATTACTTTGCAGTGATTCATGGAACACATCATTAACTTGAGAGAGATTTGGTGGAAGGGCCAATCTATAAGCTACCTTCCACACAAGATCAAGAATTTCAAAAATACTGATATTCCTTGGGCTCATCTTAAACTTATTTCTAAATATCATTACTCTCTTCCAGGGAGATATTCATAGGAATAACTTATCACCAACTTCAAACTCTAGGCCTTTTCTTCAACTGTTAGCATAACGTTTTTGTCAACAGTGAGCTGCTCTTATGTGTTGTTGAATGGATCTAACCTTATTTTCCATTTCATCAATAAGATCTAGTCCCAATAGCTTTCTTTCCAAAATTTTATCCCATAATGTTGGAGTTTTTCAAGTCTTTCTATATAGGGATTCATAAGGATCCATCTGAATATGGGAGTGAAAGCTATTTTTGTAAGATAATTTTACCCATGGTAGGTTCTGATCCCAACCACATTTTAAATTTATAGAACAAGCTCTAAAAATGTCTTCTAGAGTTTAAATTGTCCTATCATACTAACCATCTGTCTGAGGATGATAAGAAATACTAAAACAAAATTTTTTATCAAGATCTTGTTGAAGACTTTTCTAGAACATCGATGTAAACCTTGGATCCTGATCATATATAATGGAAAGTGGTACTCCATGAAATCTTACCAATCCAATTACATATATCTTGGAAATCTTGTTAAGAGATAAATATTCTCTAACAGTAATAAAGTGTACCTACTTCATAAGGTGATTAACTATAACCCAAATTTCATTATTTCCTTTAGATGTTTTGGGAAGTCCGACACCAAAGACCATAGTGATGTTTTCCCATTTCCATTCTGGTATGGATAATGGTCATAACATCCTCTCAGACTTTTTTCTTTTAACCATCACTTACTGAAAACCCAAGCACTGAGATACATATTCTACAATAGAGTAGAACCTCTAGAGGTGGGGTGAGTTACTAGGGTTATGAGGCCAGTATAGAGGTTTTATTCCTAGATGAACATTATTCTTCTAATAAAGGGTGGGGTACCATAGATATTGAATGAGGAAATAAGTATAAGTTTCTCAATGTAGTCAAAGTTATCAATGAATTGACAATTTTATTCTCATAATGTGTCTGATACATGGTACCTAACACATTTTTTTAAATTTAAGAGAGCACAACAACAAAAATGGGTTTATCATTGAAAGGAGGAAGTGGACAGAGGATTTTGGCACTAGGTAGAGCTAGTTTTGAAGAACTTTCAAATAATTGTATGTAGTGTTTTTAAATTATATATTCTATATTTTTATGAAATAAAAATAGTTCATTTTTTTATCATCCTAGTTACTATGGAAGGTTTTCTTTTGAACAACTTTATGTCAATATGTCATTCTTTCAGGGAGACTTAGTGGAAGAAATCCTCATGGATAAATGAGAAGGCTTAATACTTGAATGAAATAAAATCCTAGTGTGAAATCTCAAGATAATTATATGTGGGATAAAATCAGTTACATAGAAGTGGAATTAAAATTTTTATTCATTTATAATGGAATATAGATTAATTTAGAGTAATAAATACCCTATTTATTAGAATAGGGAGAATGATGATGGGAGTTTTTTCATAGTTGTAATCTATGTTTATGAATTACTATAGGCCATACCTTTTCTTGGAAGGTTAGAGGATTTAAGGTGTTATATATTCAGAAGTTTCTAAATTAATAATCATAGTTCAGCTAATAAGTTATTGGGGAATAGGTTTGGAAGTGTCTTTAATTACATAACATTATTTCTTTCTTAGTTGGAGTATGTCTAAAAGGTACTCGATAGATTCAATATAAGTTAGTAGAAGCCTATGAGTACACTCCATTTTGGATATTTTAAACATTAAAAGTAAACTCTTAGATAAATAGAATATGATGAAGTGTACATGGTGACTTTTCTATATATATTAGTTGTAGGAATTTATATTTACACTAGGGTTTATACTAGGCCTGATATTTCTCAAGTGGTAGTCTTAGTTAGTAGATTCAAGGAAAAACAGAGAAAGGGTCACATGGAGGTAGACAAGTGAATATTCCATTATATTAAGAGTATAATAGGTGCTGTGATTTTTTTGGATGGATGATTCCTTATAGGGTGTTACATATGCATGTTTTTTTGGAAAAACGAGCACAAAGAAGAGAACCACTACATTGGGGATTAATTTTAATGGAACTATTATAATTTGGTTGTCTTGTTAGAACCATTATTTACCTTATCCTCTATAGAAGTTGAGTAAATTTATATAATATAATCTAGTAAGGATAATGTGTTGTTGAATGTTCTTTTGGAAAAAATTGGTAAGAATTAGGTGATTGGTGATATGTACTTTGAGATTCAAAGTGTTGTGGTCAAAGGATCTATTTTTTGTATTTGTTTTCAAAGATCAAGTAAATGGTAGGAGTTAAAATAAATATGTGGTATTGGATGAGGAATTGAGTGTCCACCCATGCAAGAAGATTTTTTTTTCATGGGCAATAAATGGAAAATAAAGAGACCATGGATCCTTAGAATAGTTATCCAGACAAATTCATTGGTACGTAAAGTAGAACCCATAAAAGGAAATCAAAGAACAATGGTTTCATAAAGCAGTGTTTACACCCTCTTAGATAATTCCCTATGTGAATAAATATAGTTCAGGATTTTTGAATAAGTGTTTCACCTAAGTTGGTAGATATATTTACTGAAATTCTCATTTTCTATATTTTATTTTTTACAACACCTCAGAAATATATTTTAAGGGTTTTGGAATTATTCTAACAATTACAATAACAAATTGAGGTATATCCAAGTAGATCTATAGAATTTATGTCAATTAATAGTGCAAGATGAAGTTTATTTGAAGCACTCTATATAAAATTGTATTTTGGTGTCCACAAAAAATGGATATTTCATGAACATAATCCTTTCCCTACTGATCAAAAAACTTTTTTATTGAAAAAAAGGCTTCATGTACAAAGCATAAATATTTTAGGTAATTATAAGTCTCTATTATTAATCAAATTACATTTTTAATCATAAATATTTACAGAATTATTGAATTCATCATAAGGCTTTGAAGTCTATAAAAAATTTAAAGGGGAATGATAATAATTATTTTTTCACTAAGTGTAAGTCTTTGAAGTCACCAGGGTAAAGATTTTAATTTGAAAAAATCTTCAAACCTTAGATAAATTTTCATAATGTAATTTGATAATTTTGATACTTCAAAAATTATCTTGGCGAGCGTAAACCTTTTATGTTCCAATCGTAAGATGTTTATACTTATGAAAATTTTAAGTTTCTACTAGATGAAAAACCAAGTTACCAGTTTTTTGAATATAATGAATATGAATCTATTTAAAAATATGAAAGAGTGGTTCGTTACTAGTATAAACATCATATTCACATAGATTGGTGTGTTATACAATTATGATAATAAAGAGTATATTATCTTCATCCATGGAAATGGAAGATCAAATAATGAGGAAAATATGAGTTTACATGATTATTTAATTCTAAGGTGGTAAAAATATGAAGATGATTGTGATGTAATTTTGAGTTATAAAAATAAGGATACTTAGATAATCTATGATCTGATCTTGTTTTGAGTCATATCAAAGAAGTAGAACTAATTCATGAATTATTTGATGAAAAATGGAATCCTTAGGTTTTCAGGAATAACGAAGATGAAGAACCATTGAATCTCAAGATATTGTTTACTATATCCAATATCATTATGATCTGATTTTACTTAATTATTCTAAGGGATATGATATGGATTTCTATGAATTCTACCAAGATAAAAAAAATTTGAAAAAGAAGAATTATTTCCATTTTATATAATAAATAACTTGTTTTCTGCTTTTTATATAGTTGTGAAGATCTTGAGTGTAAATTTTTTAGGTGTTTTTAAGTAGATGAATTTTTTACTACTGAAGAATAAAGATTAATTTTTGATCCAGGTTTAAAAAATTGAGGATCATTTAATAAGTTTATTTGTGGAATAATCCTTAAGTTTAAAAATAAAGGCATGTGAATTCATTGAAACCTGAACTGGGTATTATATTATGGTTATTTTTCAAGGGAAATCATCTTTCTTTATCAATATACCATTTATAGTATTTTAAAAGGTAGAATGAATTTAATATATTTTATTACAGATATGAGTAGATAATATGATTTATAAGAGAATAAAAGAATAGGTTTAATCCACTTTAAACATGGCTTGAGAACAAAATAAATAATTGAGTGTATGTGAGAACTGTAGTTCTCGAAGAAAAAGAAAGATAATCCACTGCAACCTTTAGTGAGGAAGAAGTAAGAGATGAAGAGAAGACCCATTTGATCAAATGAATATCACTAGGAAACATTATGAGACTATTTTCAAGTGTTTAAAATTTTGAAGAGTAATATTTTAGGTTTTATTCTTCATAAGTGAGTTTGAGAATCCATTGAACAGATTCAGAAGCACTATTAACTGAGAAGAATTCCAAAGAATGAGTTTCATGAGTTGATATAGAACATATTTTGGTGGTCAAAGAATCTGAGGTGAAGAAGAACATCAGATTTTATTCCTATAGAGATATTTAGTTCTTAGATAAAGTCTACATCAGAATAAGGAATAAGGTAACTAATGGGAGCTGAATATTATGGAAGAATTATAAAGCCCCATTTACTTATGTCATATAGTGGAAGAGTTTCACCTACAAACTATGGTTACCAAACATGTTTAATATTGTGTGAATAAGGTTTTAGTATAATCTATGGTCACCCATTTTCATTAGTGATTCGATTATAGTGGATAATTCATGACTCAGTGGGAGTTGACACAATAAGGGGTGAGTAACCGACACAGGGGTAGAACCTTGAAAAATACCTATGATGTTTTAAATTTCAGCATATTCACTGCATTTTGGTGATTTTTATTGTGAAAAAAATATATTTACTTATATCAAAACAAATTATAGTATTTAAAAACAAAATTTGGTTTAAATATAAAAGATAATTTTTGGTAAAATTGGTTAATGATTGATTTAACCCACCCCCTCATTATGTGTGTTTTCATGGTCAACTAGGCCCTACAATTGGTATCAAAGATAAGGTTCCCTATGATTGTATCTTTTTATTATCATAGATGAGTAATAAGCACAAGGATCCCTCTACTATGTAATAAATAAATCTCAATGTTGTTTTACTAGATTTACATGAAGTTAAAATTTTAGATTCTTATAGAAGTGCCTCAGATGGGAAATTTATATTCCATACCAATAAAAACTAACATAGAAGTATCAACCAATTAATCGAGAAAGAATTATAATTAATAGGTACATAAGAAATGAAATAGCACAACGAAGAAATAGTAAACAAAAATAGTATAAGGTGGTCATAAATATGAGATCCTTATAGAAAAATCTTTTGACTATCATTTCTATAATGAATATATCTTAATATGTAGTAATGAACTCATTAATACAAGTGGAAATGTATATATTGAGGTTATGTATCATCATAACAATTCCCAAATTAAATTAGTGATGTATATATTTATATTTATCAAGGAATTTTAGAATGAACAATCACAGTTGGGAAGAGATGTTGCCACAAAGGAAGAAGCATTAACAAAAAAATGAGTTGTTAAAACACCCTCACAATTTTTTAAAATATAAAGAATAATTTTCCATAATTTTCAACAAAATATTTTTTGTAAACAATGAATAATTTCAAAACCTTGTTTTGAGAAACATGTGTTTAAAAAGGTTGTGAAGGATATAGTCCATGTATTGGAGAATAACCATAAGGTCTCCATGGAAGTCATGTATTCCCAACTAGATGTTAAATCAAAGAGTGATAATGTTGTATAACTATAAAAACCACAAGCCCACACTATAGGATGTGGATATAAAAACATGATATTTACATTTTTTTATTTAATACCAATAAAAAATGAACCAATCTTATTCATCCAAAACATATAACATCAAACAAATATATTGTATTACTTACAAATCTAATGTCTTTTTAGGTTCAATGTTTTTGATAAATAGTATAAACCCTTACATGACAATACCAATATCTCTAAGTAAACAATTTTCTAACTATACCTAGCTTTTCTTATTTCAAAATAAGTCTTAAAAATATCCCAAAAAATTATTCTCACACGAAAACTTTCTAGACATAATCAATTTAATATCATTCATTATAACCTAGGGAAATGGAAAATACAAGAATGGTGAGATCAAATACCCATTAAGGGTATGTATAATCATGAATAATTGAATTTGATCAGTGAGAATAAGATGATCATAAGGGTAGGATGAAATAATAAAAGTTCATGATCATAAAATTATAGAACTCATACCCATAAATACATGGATAATAAATCATGAGATATGGAATAATACTTTGACATAAAACTAGAGTCATATAAATCAATAATAATAATCCATGTGAAAACTATCCCTGAGTAAAGGGCCAATTATAACTCGTAGAAAGCATTTCAAAATTATATAGGTATCTTGTAACATAAAACATTCATTACGGAATCACAAAAATAGATAATTACCATATCTATTAAGATTAACCAATAACTGGTAAGACACATCATCTCTTATGAGTAACATAACTTAATCATCTCTTAGGAGTAACATTCATCCAGTTCACCCCATCTCATTACAAAATGCATTGGATGGGTATAACCGACCCACATATCACACATCAAACAAATCCATTAATTATTTGGGTTCAGTCCCTAATATTTCTTTCATTAATAACATCCATGTATTATATCACAAAACAGAACACATGGATTCTTTCAATTCATCAAAATTATCACTGCTTTATTTACCCTTGAAAAAAGAAATATGTTTCGGAAAAATATCTTCAAGAAGATAAGCATAAACCATTAAAATAAAGTAACTTAATTGTATTAAAACATCATATCCCCAGTTAATCATAAGAGTCATTAAATAATATTGAAAAAGGTAAAAATTCCTTTGAAAGAATATTTTAAAAGTTTTATGGAATATAAGGGAAAAACCTTTTTTCCTTCAGTATCATTAAAAATAAAATTTCAAAAAATAAATTGAAAATATTTTTCTTAGAAAATATTCATATAAAATTATAAAAAATATTAAAATAAACTAATTTCCATGATGGAAGAAAATCTCTTTATGTCGTATAAGTTAAAATAAAACAGTTTTTATAATTTTATAAAAATCCAAGAAATACTTATTCAGAAAATGTTTATTTAAATATATTATTTTTAAAGATTTGTAGATAAATTAAAATCTAATAAAAGTGAAATTTATAAAAATATTGTATAAGTAAAATACTCCAATTAAATATTTTTTAAGAGTATGGACATTGAATAAAAACTTCTTCGACCAAAAAGTAAATAAGGTCAACTTTTATTTAAATACATTTTTTCGATCATTTTAAGAACTAAAGAGAGGAAAACGTTATTAATACATAAAAATTATTGGAATAAAAATATAATAAAAATATATATGTGGGTTTTAAAGGGTGATGTCCCAATAATTTCTGTAACACCCCAACCCCAGTTACCCAAAGTTGGTGCATTATTTTAATACATTGGAATGATTACAAGGAATCAAGTCCCGAAGGACCCATTGATTTAGTGGTCTTGGAAAATATATTACATACACGAATGTTACATTACACTTTATAACATACAACACAACATAAATAATCCTTTATGAATGCCATTATACCCTCATATTATCCCTACATATCAATCACAATACACTTCTTGGGATCCTGGGAAAAATAAAACATAGAAAGCGGTGAGCTCAAACACTCAATAAGGGTAAGAAATACAGCAGATGATAACATAAATACTAAGCATGGTGAATAATTGAAACCATATTCCTTTACCAATAATAAACATGAATACTATTATGGCAGGAATATGAGCTGGGTAAAAAAAGCCATAATAAAAAATAATCATGGGTATTCTACTAGTTGAATGAGCACAAGAACCATCAATATTATTTTCATAATGAGGGAATGTATAATATAGGACTTTAATTTCTCTGTCAAGGCCTCGTGCCAGGACCTATGGGCTAACTGTAACCAGACCCAAACCCGGAGAGCCTCTGTAACCAGACTCCACCCCGGAGAGCCTACGTAACCGGACTCCAACCCAGAGGGCCTCTGTAACCGGACTCCATCCCGGAGATCCTCTGTAACCGAACTCCAACCTGGAGGGTCTGCTGTAACCAGACCCCAACCCGGAGGGCTTACTTTTAACGGTCCCCAACCCAGAACATACTAGTCCAATACATTCATCATAAGAAAACGTTGAAATATAACATAAACATTCGTATTAAAACTAGCATACAAAATGTAAACACTTTAACCATAAACCATGAATGGTATATGAATAGAACATCCATAGTAAAACATATCACAAAACCTTCAATAAAATATGTATGTTTTCTATCATAATAAATCAACTTCAAATAAACTTAAAATCCATCAAAGGATGTTGACATAGATGAAATCAAAACCTTTTTTAAAGAAATATCTTTTTCTATTTTGAAATCATTTAAGAGTCACATAATTATAAAGAAAAAATTTATTTTGAAAATATTTTTAAAAGCATGTAAGGGAAGCTTCAACGATTTTATAACATTGGAAAATATCTGCACCCGCTGTATAGGATAAAAAAAGACATTCTTACCATAATTTTTTCAAAAAGGTTATAAAGGACCTTATTTGGAAAACGATGAAAAGATTCCTTTAAAAACATCTTATAAAAAGTCAAAAAATGTTATAAATTAATTTAAACTATAGTCTATAAAATAGAAATAATGTTTTGAAATACATTTTTAAGAAACGTGGATGTTGATGATAAAGAGGTCCCAGTAGATAATTACATATAAACAACCTCAGATAATAAATAGATTGTGAAATAAACCCTTACCTCATTGTAATCAATCAAGTCATATGAACAATAGTCAATAACCACCAAATGAATCACAGAATATCATGAATATAAAGAGAATTGTGATAATATATATAAAATGGTAGTACAAAATACACCACATGCAATAAATAAGTGATGAACAATAGAAACCTCACGGAATTAAAAGTGAGATAAGCAACCCCTTACCTCAAGTCCGACTTGACCCGTTCATTATTTAATATCCTGAATAATAAACTAAAGTTAATTTCTACTTGCTTAAGAACATTTTTCAAGTTTATTCTTCCTTCTATATCACTTATTACCATGTTATAAACATTATGTAATCTATTAAGTTAATAACGTTCGTTTTGTCGATATTTGGAACTTGAGTCAAAAATAAACACCTTATAGTTACAAGTTGTTCACATGGTCAAAAGTTCATTATATACAAAATGATATTCATGATTTACATATCATATATATCATATATATCTAGTATATACAATTATTTATAACAGTACATATCATTTTGGGGTAAAAATGAAATGCACCGTTCATGGAGATGGTAAGCCGTACGTACACATGAACGCTACTTTCATTTCTATTTCTTATTTTAATGGAATTAAAACAAAATGATACATAGGTATATTATAATTACAGTATAATATCATATATAATATCAATAAATTCATCCTTTATATGTCCCAAATATTGTATTAACGAGTCAAATCACTTTGAGGGGGTGGTAGTACGAACTTCCTCAAATGAAATTATCACATTTACCCATAATGGAAACCATTAAGTTATTCTATAAAAGAAAAATAAATAAGCATGAAGAAAACATAAACAGAATATATTTCATATATAAATACAGTTCCATCAAAATGTCCACCATGAGAGGCGGTAGGATGTAATTGAACAATCATCATTTCATGAGGCGATAATTTTCCATCCACAGAAACATTATGTTCTTCACCTATGAGATGGAGGTGTGTGTAAGTGTAGTTAAAATACTTCTCATAACAACATCCTAGCATATTTAGGATACTGTTGTTGTTATAAAATAAATTAATAAAAATATTTTAGGGGTTTGAGAAGTAAAATAAAAGAAAATAAGTTAAGAGAAACTGTTACCTTTAATTGGGTAACTTCGTTTGGTTTGAACCAAAAGAACTTCTTAAAGTGACTTTTGCCTAAGGTAAGGCTTCTAGAAGAAGGAGAGAGATGCAAGGATCTTAATTTGTCTGATTTTGGATGAGCCTAAAGGCTTGAGAGGTGTGAGGAATTGGTTAGAAGTGGTCTCCTTTTATATGGGGGAGGAGGGGCTCTTTAGGAAAGTGCGAAAATATTATTTTATTATATAATGATATTCAGTTTCTAAAGGTCCAAAAATCATTAGGGTAGAAGATAAGATAAATCATGGTAGAAATAAAATCATCCAATAAGAATTGGAAATGTTTTGGATATTATATTAATATTTATAATCTAATTTATTTAAATCATTTATTAATGAGGTAAATACTACATCATTATTGTGTAATAAATTATTTAATTTATTAGATATCTAAAAATTATAAAAAAACTAACATGATGTAGGAAATATTTTTATCCTTCCAAATTAATATTTATAGTCAAAAATATTACTTATATAGCACCATATAAAAATTAATTACTAAAATATTTTTGTTTACGTCAATTTTGCCTTTACATTAAATTAATTAATCTAAAGTGTCATTATCATTCATAAGTGGATCCATGGGGTCCCAAAATCTACCCAAGGATTCCCCTGGTCATAGATTACTCATAAAAATAATTTAGGACATTTTTTAAGATAATTTTGAATTATTACAATATTCTTTTTACCTTAAATTACCCTATTTATCTTTACCAGTGGTAAATAAAAGTCAAAAGTTACTATTCACCAAAAATTATTTTCATCTTATTGAACCAAATTTTACTTAATGAGGTAAACCGTGTCTCTCAGATCTTTGAAATTCAACTCACAGAAGTGGTAAAATTAAGTTTTATGCAAATTTGCAAATACTCTTAGGAGGTGGGTAAAAGGCGGTAAAAAGTTCAATAAAATTTATATATATCTAAACTTATTATAAAATGACTCCAATGAATTATTTTGAACATATATAGGTATTATGTATCTATTTTAACCTAAAATAAATTTAAATAAAATAAATAATTATTTAAATAAAAAGTCAGTTTTAACAAATAAATCAGTGTTTTTTACTATTTATTAAAAATTGATGTTTCTTAGAAAAATACCAAAAATTTAGCCTAAGTTATATTTGATATTCCAAATGAAAAAATGATGTCTATTTTACCAAATTCAAAACATATAAGTTACATTAATTAATTTAAAATTAATTCTCGTTGTCAAAATAAATAGCATGTTTTTAAGAAACAATATGTATCAAAAGATTGACACTTGTTTATGTCCAATTTCAAAGTGAAATTAATTACAATGGCCTAAATTGTATTAAATGATAAAAATATAATCTAATTATACTTCAAAATTGATCAAATGCATAATTTAACAGTATAAATTATTTCTATTATAAAATTTGTTTTAATTAAAATTTAGTATTTTTCACTATTTACCAAAATATGAATGTTATCAGAAAAATACCAAAAATTTATAAAAACTAAATTTTTATCTCACAATCATAAAGAAGAAGTTTATTTTGTCAGATTGAAGACATAAAAGTGTCAACTATTGGATTTAAAAAAGGTTCTCCCTCAAAAGGCGGTAAAATTGCATTTTTTGAAAAATACTTCCTTTATATAAAAAATTGAATTTCTTCTAATATTAAATCTAAGAAACACATAATATGGATGTTAAAATTATATAGAGTATATTAAATTCAAAATGGAGTTAATACTATTCATAACCTCTTTTGAATGGCTAGATTGGTAAGTTGTGATGCGCTTTAACTCGGTGTTGCGTGTAGTGCAAGTTATTGAATTACTTTGAATAAATAACATACTATGAAATCTTGGGGAGTTACATTCTTCCCTACTTCAATAAATTGTGTCCTCTCAATTCGAAATTTTTCTTCTAAAATAGAAGGTTGAAAATATAAAATACCTTTGTGGGAAAACCCACATCAGAAATTAGGGTAATTAAATTTAGTCTTAAAAAGAGGAAAAGAGAAATGAAAAAGTAACCAAAAAATTATGATCTCAATGAGGAGAATATTGGAAAAAATTAGAGACACGTAATTGGAGGGAAAATGTAAATATTTATAGGGAGTGATTGATTTCATCAGTCACAAACAATTGTAGAATTGAGGGCCTCAAAGCCATCAATCTATGATGATTTAAAATGTCATCGGTTCAACAAAATATAAGGTATTAGGATAACACATTTTTAGTTTTAAGATCCCTTACCTAAAGATTAAGAATTAATTTCTTCATAGAATAAGAGAAGAATAAAAAATATATACTTAACAAGTTGAGTTCCATCCTTTAACTAATTTCTACCACAAACTCATCTTTCACTCTAAATGATAATAGAACTTAAAAAATATTATATTTATCCTATTTGTATAGGTTTCAAAAAAAGTAATTTATAATTCACCTATCAAACCCTTAACAAAGAAACTACATTACACAATTCAGGGACTTCACGTAGTCTAGTGGTAGGTGATAAATCCAAATCGCACTATGGTTGTGGGTTTGATTCTCGTAGCTTTGTCCGATGTGACGGGTTGTCCCACGGTCTGTGTGTTGTCCTTTTTATAAAAACCCAAAAACAACCTTAACAATAGTATCTTAATCCATTCCATCCTTTAAACATATCCAAAATAAATCTATCCAAACTCACAGTCCAAAATTTATAAGTAAGTTAAACACAATAAAGATCTTTTTTTCCACGTAATGACATATGAACACCTTCATCATGTTTTATTTTAAAACATGGTAACACCCTGAAATACCATAAAACCTTGTTGATTACATTAATTCTCCCTTATAATTTATATAATACTAGATATATTCCTTATATCCAAAAATATTGAATAATCCAATAATGATGAAATAAAAAAACTATTAATCAGTTCCAAGGAAGTCAAGAATATGCAATATAATTTATCCAAATCAATCATCTCTTATTCTAAAATCACTACCTCTGTATCAGAACCATATTATGGTTTATCTTTCTCTCAACCATATATTTTCCAAAAAAATTAAGCTACAATTGAGTCACTTTTCTTGGTTCCACACAATCTCAAGTCCTTAATGAAATAGTACTATAGTACAATCCTTATATACTCTATAATTCTTATAACATGTACATCATTAATACAATACTCAAATGACACAATACTTTAATAAAAATGTAAGAAATATAATCATTCCACTTCATCTTCGGTAGTATCATAACTTTATTATTATCCAATAGAAGCATTTGGGGTATACTCTGATGATTTGGACATTGATTCGCGTAGTGTCCCAACTACTTTCAGATGAATGATTGTACATTGGAAACTTTTTCTTACCCTTGAAATCATGTATTTGGTGTCCATTTTCTCCACACTTATAACAAACTCGCATTCCCTTCAATAATTTACCAAGGTGATTCTTTCCACAGTTATCACATATGGGAAAATCCTTCTTTTCCCTCTTCCCTTTATCCATATTTCTCCCTTCCATCTTTTTCTTCTCTTTATTCCCTTGAAATCCATAGAACTCAGAGAATTCTTTACTTATCTTATTAACACATGATATTATTTCTTTATATGTTGAGAATACATGGGAGACAATTTCCCTTCTAAATGTTGTCTTAACAACGTTAAAGATATGATCCTTCTTACTCTTTGGATCATATGTATTGTTGGAATTAACATTCCTTCTACTGTGTTCCATTTCTATACAATGGAATAAACAAGATTAGTTTATGAATCGAAATATATAATTCCAAACATGTAAAAAACTTAAAATAAATTGAACAGTTTATGGATATAATCCATAATCAACAAAATGTTTTCTTTAAGGAAGTATATAGTAATAAACCCTTTATAATGATTTGTAAAGAAAATTAGAATTATCCTAATCATATCCCTCGGAATTTTCATAACCAAGAGTGCAGAAAGGCCCATTTTCGTGCACCAGTTCCCATTCGAGTCTAGCTCAAAGTGGTGTCTCTGGGTTTTACCCCTAGGTACATCTGTGCCAGAGCTGCCTTTACCTGCTTGTATCCAGATAGGGATGTATTTTCTTGGAAAACTCACAAAATCTCTACATTACCAAAATTCTAGGAAGTTCTGCTATACTAATCCTCAAATTATATCTTAGGGTTATGTGTACTAATCAGATTTTATCTAAATCTAGTTTCCAAGGTTATTTCTAAACTTCCTTTGATAACAACTATAACAACCTGACCCCAGTTACCCAGAGTCGATGCATTATTTTAATACATTGGCATGATTACAAGGAATAAAGTCTCAAAGGACTGATCAGTTTAGTAGTCTTGGAAAATTGATTACATACATGAATGTTAAATTACACTTTATAAAATACAACACAACATAAATAATCCTTTATGAACACCATTATTCCCGTAGATTAACCCTGCATATCAATCACAATACACTTCTTGGAATCCTGGGAAAAATAAAACATAGAAAGGCGTGATCTCAAACACTCAGTAAGGATAAGAAATACAGTATAAGATAACATAAATATTAATCATGGTGAATAATTTAAACCGCATGCCTTTACCAATAATAAACATGAATAATTTTATGACAGGAATATGATCTGAGTAAATAATGTCATAATAAAACATAATCATGGGTATTCTACTAGTCAAATGAACACATGAACCGTAAATATTATTTTTATAATGAGGAAATGTATAATACCCTAGTTTAATTTATATGTCAAGGCCTCATTCCTAGACCTATGGGATAACTGTAACTGGACCCAAACCCAGAGATCGTCTGTAACCAGACTCCATCCTAGAGAGCCTCTATAATTGGACTCCAACCTGGAGAGCCTTTGTAACTAAACGACATCCTAGAGAGCTTATGTAACCAGAATCCAACCCGGAGGGTCTGCTGTAACCGGACCCCAACCTAGAGGGCTTATTTTTACCGGTACTCAACCCTGAACATACTAGTCCAATATATTCATCATAAGAAAAGGATGAAATATAACATAAACCTTCGTATTAAAACTAGCATACGAAATATCAATACTTTAACCATAAACCATGAATGGTATACGAATAGGACATACATAGTCAAACATATCACAAAACCTTCAATACAATATGGAAGTTTTGTATCATAACAAATCAACTTCTAATAAACTTAAAATCCATAAAAGGATGTTGACATAAATGAAATCAAAACCTTTTTTAGAGAAATATCTCTTTCTATTTTAAAATAATTTAAGAGTCACATAACTATAAAGAAAACATTTATTTTGAAAATATTTTTATAAGATTGCAAGGGATGCTTGAACGATTTTATAATGGTGGAAAACATCCAAACTCACCATATAAGTTAAAAAAAGACATTCTTACCTTAATTTTTCGAAAAGGATAAAAAGGACCATGTTTGGAAAATGACGGAAAGATTCCTTTATAAACATCATATAAAAAGTCAAACAAGGGTATAAATGAGATTAACCCATAGTCTATAAAATTGTAAGAATGTTTTGAAAATCATTTTTAAGAAACAAGGATGTGGATGATAAATAGGTACCAGTAGATAATTACATATAAACAACCTCGGATAATGAAGAGATTGTGAAATAAACCCTTACCTCTTTGTAATCAATAAAGTCGTATGAACAATAGTCAATAACCACCAAATGAATCACATAATATCATGAATATATAGAGAATCATGATAATATATATCAAATGGAAGTACAAAATACACCACATTCAATAAATAAGTGGTGAACAATGGAAATCTCATAGAATTAAATGTGAGATAAGAAACCCCATACCTTGTGTCCGACTTGACCCGTTCATTCTTTAATATCCTGAATAATAAACTAATGTTAATTTATACTTTCCTAAGAACCTTTTTCAAGTTTATTATTCCTTTTATATAACTTATTACCATGTTATAAACATTATGTAATCACTTAAGTTAATAATGTTGGTTTTGTCGATATTTGGAACATGAGTAAAAAATGAACACCTTATAGTTACAAGTTGTTCACATGGTCATAGTTTCATTATATACAGAATTATATTAATGATCTAGATATCATATATATCATATATATCTAGTATATACGTGTATTTATAACAACATCCTAGTATATTGAGGATACTGGTGTTGTTATAAAATAAAGGAATAAAAAGAGTTTATGGTTTGGAGAAGTAAAATAAAATAAAAGAAGTTAAGAGAAACTGTTACCTTTTATTGGGTAACTTCCTTTGGATTGAACCAAAAGGACTTCTTTAAGTGCCTTATTCTTTAGGTAAGGCTTCTAGGAGGAGGAGAGGGATGTATGGAGCCTAATTTGGTAGATTTTGGATGAGCCTAAAGGCTTGAAGGGGGTGAGTAATTGGTTATAAGTGGTCTCCTTTTATAAGAGGGAGGAGGGGATCTTTAGGAAAGTGTGAAAATATTATTTTATTATATAATGATATTCGGTTTCTAAAGGTCCAAAAATCATTATGGTCGAATATAAGATGACTCCCGGTCGAAATAAAATCATCCAATAATAATTGTACATGTTTTGGATATTATATTATTATTTATAATCTAATTTATTTAAATCATTTATTAGTGAGGTAAATACTACGTCATTATTGTGTCATAAATAATTTAATTTATTCAATGTCTAAAAATTAAAAAAAAAATTATAATGTAGGAAAAATTTTTATCTTTCCAATGAATATTTATAGTTAAAATGATTACTTATATAACACCATATAAAAATTAGTTACAAAAAGATATTTGTTTCTGTCAATTTTTCCTTTACATTAAATTAATTAATCTAAAGTGTCATTATCATTCATAAGTGGATCCATGGGCTTCCAAAATCGACCCAAGGATGCCCCTAGTCGGCCATTACTCATCAAATAAGTTTAGGAGATGTGTTAAGGTAATTTAAAATTATTACAATATTCTGTTTACCTTGAATTATTCTATTTACCTTTCACCGCGGTAAATAAAAGTCAAAAGTTACTATTCACCAAAAATTATTGTCATCTTATTGAACAACATTTTACTCACTGAGGTTAAAAATGTCTCTCGTATTTTTGAAATTCAACTCACAGAATTGGTAAAATTAAGTTTTATGCAAATTTGAAAATACTCCTAGGAGGTGGGTAAAAGACGGTAAAAAGTTCAATAAAAATTTTATATATGTAAACTTATTATAAAATGACTTCAATGAATTATTTTGAACATATATAGGTATTATTTATCTATTTTAACCAAAAAAAATTAAATAAAATAAATAATTATTTAAATAAAAATTCGGTTTTAACCAATAACTCAGCGTTTTTCACTATTTATCAAAAATTGATGTTTCCCAAAAAAATACCAAAAATTCAGCCTAAGTTATATTTGATATTCTGAAATCAAAAATGATGTATATTTTACCAAATTAAAAACATATAAGTTGCATTAATTAATTTAAAATTGATTCCCTTTTTCAAAACAAATAGCGTGTTTTTAAACAACAATATCTATCAAAATATTGACCCTTGTTTATGTCCAATTTCAAAGTGAAATTAATTGTAATGAACTAAATTGTATTAAATGATAAAAATATAATCTAATTATATTTCAAAACCAAGAAAATGCATAATTTAACACTATAAATTATTTCGATTAAAAAAATAATAATTAAAATTTAGTATTTTTCTTTATTTACCAAAATATGAAAGTTATCAGAAAAATACCAAATATTTATCAAAACTAAATTTTTATATCATGATTGTAAAGAAGATATTTATTTTTTTCAAATTGAATTCATAAAAGTGTCAAATATTGGTTTTAAAAAAGATTCACATTCAAAAGATGGTAAAATTGCATTTTCTGAAAAATACTTCCATTATCTAAAAAAATTGAATTTGTTCATATACCATATCTAATAAACACATAATATGGATGTTAAGATTATATGGAGTATATAAAATTCAAAATTCAGTTAATACTATTTATAACCTCTTTTGAACGGCTAGATTGGTAAGTCGTGGTGTGCTCGAACTCGGTGTTGTGTGTAGTCCAAGTTATTGACTTATTTTGAAGAAATAACATACTATGAAATCTTGGGGTGTTATAATTTCCCTCAATGAAAATTTTTCATGTACAATCCTGAAAATAATTGATATTATAACATAAATCTTTTACTTATTTGGTAAATTTTGAATCATAACCCCCATGAAAGAAATAAAATAGAAGGAAAATTCAAATAACATGAAAATAATGATATTCATGATACAAAATATCAAAGGGTTAGTAGATAAAGCTCATAAACTAATATTGGTGTATAATATAACAAATTTCTTAGTGAAGACAATTTGAGAGGGTAAACCCTAACCACTTGGTAACATTCAAGTCAAATCCTCTTGGATGAATTAATATAAATTGTAACTTTAAATACAATGAACTAAGAAGGATCCATGATATAATATGTCAAAGTGGAATTATATAAACCTCATAAACATAAATATATGTATAATATAAAACATGTGTCAATGAAACAATGTTGAGATAAATAATCATTACAAAGATCACATCACTGAAGTGAGAATTAATCATTAAAGTGATTTTGTGTAAAAATTATAAAACCAAGAAAATAAGTAAAAATACATCAAAATAAAATTAGATCCCATTTCTCACAAAATCTTGGCATAACATCATCTATGAAGTATAATTATTACCTATTGAATGGAAATTGAGTTGAAAACCCACTTACCTCGGGTCCAGAATTTATGTGTACACTCTTTAAATCCTATATAATAAACATATATTAAATATTTAATTTTTTAAGAACTTATTACACGTTTATTTACTTAACATTAAACCATTTAATTCATGTATTTTAATGAAATATATAATTACTAAATCGGTTAAGTCTATGTCATGGGCTTTGTGGATGTTCAGTTCATAGTTGCAAAATGAATTCTGTATGTTCAAATTGGTAAAAAGATTTATTAACACATCATATATGGAATAATAATAATTAAATAATTATAATTTTTATACATCAAATATAATTTTATAATCACCCATGAAAATTGGATTTGAAAAATGAATCACATCGCTTTTTGGACACGGTATTCTATATGTGTGCACAAGCGATGTTATCATTTTTTAACAGGTGGAAGGGTAAGAAGGTAAGTGATATTTTTATATATAGAATCATAATATTTTAATGAATATAATATATATTTATCACATCCATCATATTAACCATATTTTTTAGTTGGTAATGAAAAAAATAACACATCTCTTTGTGGAGGTGGTAGCCAACACATACGCACGAATGATGATTTTAATCCCTAATGGATAGAAATAGAGATGGATAAGGGTGTTCCATTAAAATAATAACATCATGATATATGGAAGATATATATGTTATTATGTTGGAATGTTTAAGCGAGTTTTTATGGAGATAAACTAATAAATAAAATCACTTAGTTAAGTGTTTTACCTCTTCTTTGGCAACATCTACAAGTTTGCACCATAAGCCTTAAAAGGTGGGTATTTTAATCAAAACAGGTACTCTAAAATGAATGATATATCTTAGGAAGGTATTTGGGCATTTATTTTATAAAATAGAGAGCTAAAAATGTGTATGGAAGGGAGGATAAGAAGTACCCTTTTATAAGTGAGGGAAAGGTCACACATGGAATTATTTAAATTATTAAATTATATATATATATATAGAACAATCATGTCAAGTGGAACTAAGTCACTCCAAATTTTAGGATAATATATTATAGGGTCTTAATAAACTCAACTAGTAACATATATCCATTATTTGGATATATTTTAAGAATTATTTCCTAGTTAAACCTCTAAAAACTAATTTTAACTTTAACCTTGATAACTTTACTTTTTATCATGATAACAAAATTATATGACCAAAAATAATAAGGTCCTACTAATTTTTTTTAAATGATGTTCAATAATATGGAACACATTTTATAATATTCAAAATATAAATTTAACATACATTTATTTTAACAAAATTACACAATACGTATGAACAACAGTTTTTTTGGAAATTAGCTGATTTAAGAGTAAAAATTATTTACCATGAAAAAAATTAATAATTTTTTTTCCATTAATTTTTTTAAAATAATAAAAATGAATATTTTTATAATTTTTTAGAAATAAAATACCCAATGGTACCTTCCAACCATTCTATTAAATTAAAAGACCCAAAAATAGTTTTTAATTTGAATAAAAATAACTTATCTTCACAAATGTCAATAATATGTTTCCAATTCCAAACTCATGTTTTGAAATATAATATTTAACTCATTAAACAGATATTTTGTCCCAACCCACTCATCCAATATTATAAATTCAATGGTTAGAAATATTTTAAAGCTTTCTCCGATAGTTTTAACCAAGTTTTACTTGTTTTACTGAGGGGACAATTATTTAACATGGTTATTATTCATTATGAAAAAAAGGTTAAGTTTACCCTATTATATTATAATAATTATTATAATTTAAAAAATGGAATCTTTTTTACAAGTTTCAATTTCTATAATTGTAGAAATAAATTTAAAAATAAACATTAAAACACAACAAAACCTAATTTTGGAAAATTTCATTTTTGAGTTTAAAAGTGGATTTATTTTTATTACATGCCTTATAAACACTATAAAATGACTATAAAATAATTTTATATAATATATAGACTATAAATTTCATTAAAATTAATAATCAATAATTATTTGATAAATTAATTAAGATAAAAACACATTGCATACATAATAAAACTTTCTAGAAGAATGTGTTTTTATGCCCAAAAATGACCTTATACCAAAATTTAGTATAATGTTTATTCCTATAAAATTAATTATATTCTATTTAATAAGGGATAATTATATCAATTTTCTATCAAATTCAAATAATAATGTTACTTTTATATGAAAATAAATGGAAGTTTTTTAAAAAATATATTTTCCTCTATTCACTAAAAAATAAAACTTTTCAAAAAATCCAAAAATTTAACCATAAGATATTTATGATATATTAATTTTGAAAATTATATTATTTTTATCTAATAAAATTTCTGAAAGTTTTAGAAATAAATTATAATATTCTCTCACAAAATGTAAAAAACCCCATTTTTTAAGAGAAATATTTTTTGAAGCATAAAATGAATTTTCTAAAAATTAAGTATTTATTATATAAAAATTAATCAATAAATTTATTATGAGTTGGAAAATTTTATATATATTTCATAATTTGATTACTCTTATTCGTATCTTACAATTCAACATCTAGGTTATAATGGTCATATTTATATAAAAATATATTGTGGTTCATTTAAGAGTGTGTTGTGTCTTGACGCATCTGAAAGATGTTGTTAATTCCTCTATGCATTAGTCAAATTAGAAATTTATAATAACTCATACGATACTAACTATAAAGGCATATTATAGCATAATTGTGGGGTCGAACCCATAAGGAGCGAGGAGCACAGTGATGACAACTCTAAACTAATGGTTAGGTCGCTCCAATTTCTCTTTGATTAAATTAAACTAATGATTAAATTAAAATAAATAAATTAAAATAGATAAACAGAGGAGAAGGGAATCAATTTCTAAGGGAAGTTCTACTAAATTAATTAATTCATCTTTACTCACAAAATAATTATATCAAATAGTTATGCAACCAAATAGTTTTATCAACAGAAGAAATGTTCATTCTCTATCAATCTACCCTATAATCCCAATCCTTCCTAGTCATATACATTAAAATAATCATATGAATTGTGTTCATATTTCCAAAAGCATAAGAGTAATTACATTAAGTGGTCTTGAATAAATCATCTCAATTATGTTTTATTTTGTTCATTATTGAAACATATGATCAACGATTTGATGATGAATAAAGTAGATGAGCAGGATCAACATGGCATTGTAGAATAAAATCATCATTAAGAGAAAATGTAAATAGAATTATGATGGTATGTACCCCCTTTAACTAATCCCACTCCCCCCTATGGGGTTTATTCAATCATCTTCGGGTGGTCACCGATAATGAATAAACCAATACCCATAGTGGAGTGATTGGAAAAGAGTAAAGGAGAAGGAGAGAGAAGGAAAACAAAGGTTGTAATTAAAATATAAAGCATTCAATGATTATATAAATGAAAGGGAAAAAATATAAAAAAAACTACCCATGAAGAAATTTGGGTCGGAACCCTGCGGTAGCCTCCCGGTGGCTGTGCTTGCTCCCTCAAGTCCATAGTATTTTGGAATGCCTTAGAAGGGCGGATGAGGGTACCTTTTATAGGCTTCTTTGCCAAAACTCATGGCCCGCATCACATTTAATTTTTAGTGTGTCATAGTTTTCCTGACGTGCACATGGAATACACATAAAGTACTTCAAGTCCAAGTTTTCCTCCACCGCGTTGAATCTGTGAAAACCTCGTACATTGTTTTGACTCTGGTTGTGTCATTTACTAGAGTTACATGATGTGTACATGTTGTTCACAGCATGTTCCATTATCATGACTTGTTCTACGTGGTTTGAAGCATGTCATAAACTACACATCATGTTCCAGTTCATCTCTATAATTTTATGCTTCTTTCTCTCTCAAAAAATCGATGTTGTGCCATGAGAGAAGCAGCACGAAGTGTCATTTTGTTCCACATTTTCCATGTTATCCTTATTATACTGCACAACTCAATTCTGCATAAGAACTTCAAAAAAATTAATATTAGACACATAAATTATATCAAAACAATTAATATTCAATGAATTCATATGTAAAAACCTATCAAAATATGTATACAAAATAGAGTTATCAAATACCCCCACACTCAAACCTTTGCTTTTCCTCAAAGAAAACATCAACATCAAAATACCAAGGTTTCATACATCAATAAAAGAATTTTCAAATTATGATGCTCATTGAATAAATTTTAACTGAATAAATTAAAATCACAAAACACACCCAATGATGAATTTTAAAAATCATGCTTCATTTAAAATGTTCAATTCGTGACATTTATACCTTTTTACATATAGTTTTTTGCCTTTCATCAACAATCATTATAGCAACCCAAACTTTTCTTACATTACTATTACATCATTTTAAAGATAAACAACATATTAGTATTACACATAGAGCATCCGAAGGTTTAGTGTCTTGGGCGAACTAGGACCGTACATAAAAATTACAACATCAAGTATAAACATTTATTTAATTTCTTCTTCTCTAGCTTCTTATTGGAACTTTTACTCTCCTTATTACATGTAGCCACCTAAAGATATACATAAAAACTGGTGATCTAAAAGTCCAGTAAGAGAATAGATAATAAGAATATAGCATGGGGTGAGCATAATCATGACATAGGCAAAAAAATCATGAACATGAGATGAGCATAAATAAAAGACTTGAAATGTGGCAATGCATAAAAATGAGACATCATGTATTTGTGGTTAACTACCACACATACTTGTGAACCAAGATAGAATCTCTTTCACACATCATTTCACATTTACTCGTGATATTCATCACTTTACCTAATGCATTGGAGCACTGTATAATTCCAGGCACTCCCGTCACATTCAAACAATCATATTGTGCTATATAATTCTGGGCACACCTGTCACCTCATTATATTATCATTATGATGCATGACACATAGAACATATATCAATAATGAACATAAATAAACCATGTTAAGCAATGTGTTTCATCTCATAATAATTTATTCATAATCTTTGGGTTCCCAAAAGAAAGAGGGAACAACATACTTGACACAAGAACCATCAACCATGAATGAGAGGTAAAAGTTGAGTTCTTAAAAGAAGAGTTATTTAGAAAAACATTTGTATTGACATAAACTTCATTAGAAAACATGTATATCCTAGAAAAGGTAAGATAATTATGAACAGACTATTTTTAAGAAGTGACCATACCAAATTTGAGTGAAAGAGGGAGAACCCGAAGAAAGAAAATTGGGTTTGAGATTTTCCCCTTACCATGTATTTGAACGCTTCCTTCCCTTTAATTTCCTGTATAATGACATTATATTCATTAATTAGAAATATAAAACCTTTTTTACAATAATATTGTTCATTATGGTTTCATTAAGTTATTTTATGTGCCTTTGGATGAGTTATAGAGTTTAAAAACATTATTCGGGAATGTTTGTTTTTATGTTTTTCTTGAGTGGTTCACTTGTATTCTTAAATTGAAGTTTCAGTAGAACATGGGTAGACAGATAGAAATGATATTAAATGTTATTAATGATATTTCAGGAAATTTAATGATATTATAATGAATCATATTATATCCATGTGGATGAATCATTAGATAAGAATTAAATGATGATTATTTGGGTTAATTTTGGAGGTTTTTCGATCACAACGAACTTGTTTTAATTTATCACTTAGTAATATGGCCATAAGTTATTTACAGAATTTTAAATAGTAAATAATACATATAAAAAATTCTGGTTCAACCATAAAAATGGTTTCATGACCATATCTAAAGGTAGAAATGGAAGAATAAATCATGTCGTTCTTGAAGGTGATAAATTAATACCTCACAAACAATGTTCTCTTTAATAAAATAAAAGGAAGAGGGAAATGGGGTTATATGATATAATATCCCATTAGCATCATAAAATTCCATTATAAGTACAATACTAGAGTTACAATACCATTTGGATGAATATAGGTGGGGAGAGATCCAGAAATAAACTTGAACTTAAAGGGAAATTAAAGGAGAAGAGGGAGAGAAATTACCTCTTAAATCGTCCTCTTGAGATCCTCCTTAAGGAAGCTAGGCTTGGTCTTTTGATGATACCAAAAGCTCCTGAACGTGGGAGAGGGGCTAGGGAAGATGTTTGGGCAGAGTTTAGAGAAGTCTTGGAGCTTGAGAGGTGTGATGAAATGAGGGTGTGAAGGGTGGTTTTTACAGTGGAGGGGAGAGGGGTTTCCTTAATATATAATTATTTAGTTTATTAATTTCCCCTAAGACAAAGAATAGTGAGTCTTGAATGACCAATAATAGTAAATTTATCATGTGATCCTGAAACAACTGGGATTACATTATCAGAACATCACACATGACTCTATAATTAGCTTATTAACTTATTATTGTAAATTACGGTATTTCACTATTCATAAAAAATTCATGTATTTCAGGAAAATCCCAAAAATTTACCCCAACCATTTTTTGACGTGTAGAATCCAAAAATGAGGTCCATTTTTCAAAAATAATTTTCTAAATATGATTAATTTAATATTTAATTAAAATCATGGTTTATTACTAAAAAACAGTTTTAAAACATTTATTTACTTATTCTAAAATATAGGTACATCAAACTTTCAATTTAATATTATTTTTATACTATCATAGGTAAGGTTACTATTAATTAGGGTATATCACTATTCATAAGGGTATGTTACTATTCATAAGGGTATGTTTCTATTCACCAAAAATTATTTTTGTTTCATTACACTTCAAAAATCATCTTGAACACAACTATGTATGTTCGATTTTCAAAATTCAAAACACAGAAGTGACAAACTTTTGTTTAAAGGTTACATAACACACAATAGTTCATTATGTTGTGTTTTCATGTGATTTTATGACATAATTATAAGAAGGTAATTTTCGTTGAAAAACTTTGGGTCATTACATTCTTCCCCCCTTAAGAAATTTCTCTCCCAAAATTTCACTTTACACAAACAGGTGAGGGTGTTTCTTCTTCATTGCCTCTTCTGGATCCCAAGTTGCTTCCTCAAACTTATGGATCCTCCAAAACACTTTGACAATATGGGTTGTATTGTTGCATAGAACCTTATCTCTCTGATCCAGAATCTTTATTGGCTGCTCCTCATAGGAGAGATCATCTTCCAGCTGCACCACCTCTGAGTTTAGTACATGTGAGGGATCAGGTATGTACTTACTCAAGAGTGATATGTGAAAAACATCATGAACTCGAGCCATATTCGATGGAAGTGAAATATGATATGCCACGGCTCCTATATGGTCAAGGATCTCAAAGGTGCCAATATACCTTGGGCTTAGCTTCCCTTTCTTCCCGAATCGCATGACTCTCTTCCATGGAGATATTCGACAGAAGACTTTATCTCCAACGTCGAACTCCAAGTCCCTTCGACGGTTGTCATCATATCTCTTCTTCCGACTTTGAGCAGCTCTGATGTGTTTCTGGATGACTTGAACCTTATCTATCGTCTCTAGAACAAGATCGGGTCCAAGTAGCTTTCTTTCTCCAACTTCATCACAACAGGTTGGAGTTCTACATCGCTTTCCATACAGAGCTTCATATGGAACCATCAGAATACTCGAGTGGAATCTATTGTAGTATGGGAACTTAACCAATGGGAGATGTTGATCCCATCCGTCTTTGAATTCTTTTGATCAGGCTCTTAGAATATCTTCAAGTGTTTTAATATTCCTTTTTTATTGGCCATCAGTTTGGGGGTGATAGGTCGTGATGAAATTTAATTCAGTACTCAAATCATGTTGAAGGCTCCTCTAGAATTTACATGTGAACCTTGGATCATGGTCAGAGACAATTGAGTGTGGAACACTGTGCAGTCTTACCACTTCCTTCACATATATATTTGTAAGTTGTTCAAGCGAGATATCTTCCCGAATAGAGATAAAATGGGAAAGCTTGGTGAGTCGGTCAACCACAACCCATATTGCATTATTTCCCTTCGACGCCTTTGGGAGACTCGTGACAAAGTCCATAGTAACATTTTCCCATTTTCACATGTGTATAGGCAATGGCTACATCATACCATTGGACTTTTTTCGGTCAGCATTAACTTGCTGACATACCAAGCACCTTGATATATATTCTGCAATCTCCTTCTTCATGTTATCCCACCCGAAGTGTTCTCGGAGATTAGAGTACATTTTGGTACTCCCATGATGGATAGATAATGTTGAGATATGTGCATTATCCAACAGATCCTTCTTTATCCCAGGTGATGAAGGCACACAAATCCACATTCCAAACCAAATCACACCATCATTGTCAATATGGAACTCTTGCAACTTCCCTTCTTTTACTACATTCACCCACTTTTGTATCTCCACATCATCCCTTTTTGATTCGTTAATCTTCTCTTGGATGGATGGTTACACAATCATTTGGGCAAGGTAGGATGTATACCCTGCCCTTATGATTTCCAAATCTATTCTTTGTATATCTAAGAAGATAAGGTCTTTCTCAATTCATAACATGGATAGAGTAGCAGGTTCTTTTCTGCTTAGAGCATCAGCTACCTTGTTCGCTTTTCCAAGATGGTAGTGAATAGAGAAATCGTAATCCTTGATTAGCTCTAACAATCTCCTTTGACGCATGTTGACCTCCTTTTGTGTGAATATATACTTCAGGCTCTTGTGGTCGGTGTATATGTCACACTTCTCACCATAAACGTAGTGCCGTTAGATTTTCAAGGCAAAAAATCACGGATGCCAGCTCTAGATCATGTGTCAGGTAGTTCTGCTCATGTATCTTCAACTGTCGTGAGGCGTAGGCTATCGCATTATCATTTTTCCAGAGTACGCAACCCAAACCTTTATTTGAAGCATCACTATATATCACAAAACTTTCTCCACTTTTCGCTATTGTGAGTGCAGGTGCAGTGATCAGCCTTTTCTTTAGCTCCTTGAATCTTCCATCACATTCTTCCATCCAGACATACTTTAACCCTTTCCTTATTAACTTATTTAGTGGGCTTGAAAATCGTGAGATTTTTCCCACAAAACTTCGGTAGTACCCAGCTAATCTAAGAAAACTATGGATTTCTGTGACACTAGAGGGAATGGGCCATTCCTCAATCACCATTTTTTGGAGGGATCCACAAAAATTCCCTCACTTGTGATCACATGTCCCAAGAATGTGAATTTCTTCAACTAAAAGTCACACTTTCTGAACTTGGAGTACAACTTATCCTTTCTCAATGTCGCCAACACAAGTCTTAGATATTCTTCATGTTCCTCCTTACTCGTGGAGTAGATGAAAATATCATCAATAAATGTAACCACAAATTGGTCTAGGTAATGTATAAAGAATCTATTCATCAAATCCATGAAGATTTTAGGGGAATTAGTAATTCCAAAGGGCATCACCAAACACTCATAGTGCCCATACCTTGTATGGAAGGAAGTATTCTGAATATCTTCCTTCTTCTGCTTTACCGGATGATATCCAGAATGAAGATCCACCTTTTAGAAGTATTGAGCTCCTCTTAACTGGTTAAACAAGTCATCAATCCAAGGGAGAGGATACTTGTTCTTTATGGTGATCTTGTTGAGTTCCCGATAATCGATACCCATCCGCATTGTTTCATCCTTCTTCTTCACAAAGAGAACCAGTTCACCCCAAGGTGATGCACTAGGGCGTATGAACCCTATGTCCAGATGATCTTGAAGATACTTCTTTAAATCCTCCAGTTAGATAGGATCCATCCTATAGGGACACTTTGATATAGGATTATCTCCAAGTATTAGTTCAATTGAGAACTCTACCTCACGATCCGGGGGAATTCCAAGTAACTCTTCATAAAATACATCGTCGTATTCCCTCACGGTGGGCATTTCCTCAAGTTTGGAACTATCCTTTGACTCAACCATTTGGGAAAGGTATTCTTCTTCATAGGGAATCAACACCCACACCATTGAAGGATTTTTCAAAGGAGATTCATGATCTTCCTTTCATTTGTAGAGGATCATGGGATGGTTCGGAATATGAAAAGATATTTCCTTTTCCTGACAGTTGATATGTGCTCTATATAATGAGAGCCAATCCATTCCCATTATAAAATCGAATTCCACCAAGGAAAGTGTTACGATATTTTCTGGAAGAATCTTCCCACATATTCCAATAGGAGAAGAGTCAAACACTTAGGTTGCAATGATTGCACCACTTGGTGTTTTTACAAATATTTCTACTTCAAGGTTTTGGTGCTTCGATTCTATAGTTCTAGCAAACTTTCAAGATATAAAGGAATGCGTAGAACCAAAATCAAATAAGACTTTTTCCATTCTTGAGTGAATAGGATGTGTACCTTGTAAGACTTCATTATCATGATCCACCTCTCTAGTAGTGATGGCATAAGACTTCCCTTGTTCATTTGGATTTGGTGGTTGCTGACATTGATTATCCTCAAGAACTCAAGGTTTAGTGCACTAACTTGCATAGTGCCATAGCTCCCTACAGTTGTAGCATTGAACAATGAGTGGTTCTCTCCTTTCTTCTGCCACATTCTCCTTCCTTTTCATGTCTTTTCGAAACTCCTGAGCATGGTGTCCTTCTTTCCAACACTTGAATCACTTCCATGTCTCATTAAGGTAGTTCCCATGGTGCAACTTCCCACATTTTTGGCATGTGGGTCATTGAGTTTTATTCCAAATTTTGTCATTAGATATCCCAACATGAAACACCATCTTTCATTTCTTATCCCCATACCCATGGGACCATTATCCAACCTCCATATCTACTTAGATGGCACATCGAACAACTTCTTCATAACTCTCAAAGTCTCGAATTGCAAGATCCTTTAAAAATTGTGGTTTTAATCCACTAAAGAATCTATCAATTTTTCTATCATTGTTGACAACAAACCCGAAGTGTACCTTGTAAGCCTTGTGAAATTCACTTCATAGGTTGTGACATATTCTCCTTGTTTTTTATTGAGCTCTATGAATTCTCTCTCTATCTTCGTAGAAAGAGTTCATGGTAAATACTTATTAAGAAACATTATCTTAAAGTCTTCACATTCCATCTCTTCAATTTCCTTCCTTGGCTTAGTGTTCTTAATCAAATCCCACCATTGATCGGCCTCTCCATCTAGATAATAAACAGCTAGAGTCACCTTCTCCATCTCAAAATAGTGAAGCACATAAAAGATCTTCTCCATGGAGTTGACCCACAGTTTCACAACTAGTGGATCATAAGATCCACTAAATGTCAGTGGTCGTTGCCGCATAAAACATTTGATAGACAGTTGTTGCCTCATTGGTGAAGGAGGACGTTCCCCATTATTATGGTTATTGTTAAAAACATGAGATAATTGGTTAAGCATCACCATGAAGTTTTTAACTCCACCTCCTAAATCATTGGGGATTTCGTTCGGGAAATCATTGCATTGGCCCTCGCACGAGTTGTTGGCCTGATTTCTCTTAGTTCCCACCATTTTCTAAAATAGAAAAGGTTAGAAGAAAACATAATTAAACAAGTCATGAATAAATTATTCATTTAAACAATTTATACCAAAAACATAACATATGGGATCCCTAGGTAAATATTATTGTGTGCATATTTTTACTTAGTCTCATGCTATAGGTTTTCTCTAGGGTTCACTAATCTTAATTCCCAAATTAACTAAACCTTTCCTTTGATACCAACTATAAAGACCCAACCTTTTCTTACATTACTATTACATCATTTTAAATATAAACAACATAATAGTATAACACATAGAGGATCCAAATTTTTAGTGTCTTGGGAAAACTAGGACCGTATATAACAATTACAACATCAATCATAAACATTTATTTAATTTCTTCTTCTCTAGATTCTTATTAGAACTTGTACTCTCCTTGGTACATGTAGCCACCTGAGGATATACATAAAAAGGGGTGATCTAAAAGCCCAGTAATAGTATAGATAAGAATAATATAGCTTGGGGTGAGCATAATCATGACATAGGAAAAAGATCATGAACATGAAAGGAGCATAAATAAAAGACTTGAAATGTGGCAATGCATAAAAATGAAACATCATGTCTTAGTGGTTAACAACAACACATAATTTTGAACCAAGATATAATCTTGTTCAAACATCATTCCACATTTAATCATGAGATTCATCAATTTACCCAATGCATTAAAGCGTTATATAATTCCGGGTGCACTCATCACATTCAAGCATTCATATTGTGCTATATAATTCTGGGTGCACCTGTCACCTCATAATATTATCATTATCATGCATGCCACATAGAACATATATCAATAATGAACATAGCTAACCCATCTTTACGAATGGATTTCATCTCATAATAATACATTCATACGTTTTTGGTTCCCAAAAAAAATAGGGAACAACATACTTGATACAAGAACCATCAACCATGAATGAGAGGTAAAAGTTGAGTTCTTAAATGAAGAGTTCTTTTAGAAAACATTTGGATTGACATAAACATCATTAGAAAATATTTATATCCCAGAAAAGGTATTATAATTATTAAAAAATGATTTTTAAGAAGTGACCATACCAAATTGGTGTGAAATAGGGAGAACCCAAAGAAAGAAAATTGGGTTCGAGATTTTCTCCTTACCTTGTATCAGAATGTTTCCTTCTCTCTAATGTCCTGTATAATGACATTATATTAATTAATTAGAAATACAGAACCTTTTTTACATTAATATGGTTCATTATGGTTTAATTAAGTGATTTTATGTTCCTTTGGATGATTTATAGAGTTTAAAAACATTATTCGGGAATGTTTGTTTTTATGGTTTTCTTGAGTGGTTCACTTGTATTCTTAAATTGAAGTCTTGGTAGAACATGGGTAAACATAGAGAAATGATATTACATGTTATTAATGATATTAAAATATATTTAATGATCTTATAATGAATCTTATTATATCCATGTGGATGAATCATTAGATAATAATTAAATAATGATTATTTGTGTTAATTTTGGCGGTTTTTCGATCACAACGAACTTGTTTTATTTTATCACTTAGTAATATGGACATAAGTTATTTCAAGAATTTTAAATAGGAAATAATACAAATAAAAAATTATGTTTCAACCATAAAAATGGTTTCATGACCATATCTGAAGGTAGAAATGGAAGAAGAAAGCATGTTGTTCTTGAAGGTGATAAATTAACACCTCACGAACAACGTTCTCTTTAATAAAATAAAAGGAAGAGGGAAAGGGGGTTGGATGATATAATATCCCCTTAGCATCATAAAATTATATTATATGTATAATACTAGAGTTAAAATACCATTTGGACGAATATGTGTGGGGATAGATCAAGAAATGAACTTGAACTTGAAAGGAAATTGAAGGAGAAGAGGGAGAGAAATTACCTCTTAAATCCTCCTCTTGAGATCCTCCCTAAAGAAGCTAGGCATGGTCTTTTGATGAGACCAGAAACTCTTGAAAGTGGGAGAGGGGATATGTAAGATGTTTGGGTAGAGTTTATATAAGGCTTTGAGCTTGAGAGTTGTGAGGGAATGAGGGTGTAAAGGGTGGTTTTTATAGTGGGGGGGAGAGGGGTTTCCTTAATATAAAATTCATTAGTTTATTAATTTCCCCTAAGACAAGGAATAGTGAGTCTTGAATGACCAAGAATAGTAATTTGATCTTGTTATCTCGAACCAAGTGGGCTTACATCATCATAACATCACACATGACTCTATAATTAGCTTATTTAGCTTATTTTTGCAAATTATGCTATTTCACTATTCATCAAAAATTCAAGTATTTCAGGACAATTCCAAAAAAATTACCCCAACAATTTTTCAATGTGTAGAATCCAAAAATGAAGTCCATTTTTCAAAAATAATTTTCTAAATATGATTAATTTAATATTTAATTAAAATCATGGTTTATTACTAAAAAACAGTTTTAAAACATTCATTTACTTATTCTAAAATATAGGTACATCATACTTTCAATTGAATATTATTTTTATACTATCAAAGGTAAGGTTACTATTAATTATTTTATATCACTATTCATAAGGGTATGTTACTATTCATAAGGGTAGGTTACTATTCACCGAAAATTATTTTTGTTTCATTAGACTCCAAAAATCATCTTGAACACAACCGTGTATGTCGGATTTTCAAAATTCAAAACATAGAAGTGAAAAACTTATATTTAAAGGTCACTTAGAACTTAGTAGTTCATTATGTTGTGGTTTCATGTGATTTTATGACATAATTATAATAAGGGAATTTCCATTAAAAAACTTTGCGTCGTTACACTCATTCCATTTATGATTTACCTCACCACTAATTTTTCTATGCATCACTCAAGGTAAAACTTTAATGGAGTTATGTCCATACCTCAAGTGCATGTTAATAACCATAGACATGAACTGAATCTACTTTCTCCACCCCTTAAACACAAATATCATAATTAATCATGAGGGCTTTGAAATAAGGATCATATGACTCTGTAGCTGAGGGTAGGTATGTAAAATGATGAAAATCAAGTAAGGATCAAGGAGGAGGCTAAACTCTAATGTACAAATTGTGATATTCAAAACAAAATATCATTGAAATGATCCTCCATAAAAATTTAATGTCATCTCACACATCCCCCAAAGCATAGATTGATGTCTCACAAACAAAGTAATCATAATGAAAAATAACCCTCTCTTATTGTTATTTTTTATATTTTTTTATTTTTCCTTTTTTTAAGTTGTGATTGGAATAAACCTCACATCCAACACCTAACCACATATGATAAAAATCATCGATCAGGAAAATGTAATTTTTTATTCTCCCAATTCACAAGACATTTTTTTCATAATTTTTTTATTCATTTTTTGTAACAACAATTGGGATATACAATGGAATATAATGATTGTAAATATGAACCTTCCCAAAAATCCCATGAAAACTTCCTCCATTTTCCCATAAAGATATAATATCCAATATCCACTATAAACAACCCCTCCCCCACACTCATTCAATTGAATATCACGAAAAATAATAAGAGATGGGTAGGAAAGAAAATACTGTCTTGTAACATGGATTAATCCTAAAAAGGTCATCCATGGATTTTATGGGATAAAGGATGATCAATGTGTAGGTGGGTATTAGGATAAATATGCTCATTAATAAAATTCCACAATCAAATCAAGAGTGAATTTGTGCATTCATTGCTTTGACAAGATAATAATGAAAGTTCTTGTCGGTTTACATGCCCCAAGTTTCACTCATGAAATATGCTCTGAAAAATATGAAATATTTTTTCTAGAATCATTTCTAGAATGGGAATAGAATTTGATTCAATCAGTTCATTACATGAAAATCAATAATTAGTTTACTCAATTCATGCTTCTAGGAATCCACACCATGAAAAGTAATCATTTTCAAGAAATCCTAAATTTAAGTAAGAAATTGGCGTCCAAAATTTCCATTTTTAGCTATGCATTTATGTACATCATATTTCAAATTTTACAGCATGTCAAAATATTTCTCCTCGGTGCTGATGTATCCTAGATCAATGAATATAAGACAAAAACTCAAGTATTTTTGTGGGTGAATCTAATTCAATTCAGTTCATGTAACCATTAAATTCATTTTTTTCTCAAATCATGTGCTATATAAAACTAGGGTAAAAAATATATAAACAAGTAGAAATAGTACTCCCCTTACATTGATTTTATCGAATGAGTCTCTTACATTCTTTTTGGGTAGGTACATGGCATGTAATCTAATTACACGATG
The DNA here is from genome assembly GCA_963277665.1 of Viscum album. NCBI lineage: Eukaryota > Viridiplantae > Streptophyta > Magnoliopsida > Santalales > Viscaceae > Viscum > Viscum album. Next base: position 790,146,010 of record OY728137.1, read on the forward strand.
TGTAATTTTCATGTTTTCATCCTCTTAAATTATTTCTTGATTATTCCTTTCAGGGACCAGAAATATAAAAGTAAACAATGAATGAATATGCCATTAAGAATTAAAAATATTTTTATCAAATAGGGAAAAATGAAAACCACATGGGTATTTATTTAAACTAATAAAATAAATAAATCTACATCCTTGAAATTAATTTTTGACATCCACGTTTCCTCCTGGTAGCTACTCTTTTTTATGGTTGTTCATCTCGACCTTTTACCTTTTTTAACTGATTGGAACATGGTACAATGATAACTATTTGGATTTAGACACTTCTAGATTTTCTAGGCATTTTGGTTTTTATTTTTCTTCATCCTCCATTGGTTCTTCTTGGCTAGTGGTGGGATGTAATTTGAGGACAGATGTAATGAAAATAATATTAAATCGAAATCTAACCAGATTTTGTAATTCACCTGCTCCACCACTACTTCCTTCTTATCTTCCTCTAGTTCAAATTATTAAATGGATTATTCAGTCAAATCCTCAATGTCCTTCTCTTCTTCTTGAAATTTTAAGTGGGAGTCCCATTCATCATCAGCCTCAAGAATACTCATGAGGTTGATCGATGTTTTCTCATTTTCCACTCTATTTAATTTGTCTTACTCTTCAATAAATTCACTAGATTTTACCTCCTTAACATCCTAACCATAATTCTTTACCACTTATTTCTCTAATTTTATAGATTGTATTACTTTTACCTCCTCCTCTTATTACTCTTCAACCATTAAATCACGAATTTCCATCATTTTTCTTTCCTCTTCACCGCACAGTTGCAAAAGAAATTATCCTTGTTGTTCTTGGTATTTTTTTTATATATAGAAGGGATGCCTTAGGTTCTGATACATCTTCTTGATCTAGAGGTTCATCTTTTTCAATGTTTCCAACAAACTCTAGATAATTATATTTTTTCTCTACCTCTGATTTTTCTTCCTTTTTCGTTTCCACAGTATTGCTTCCTCCACCTTTTGATCTTCATCATCTTTACGAAAATCAATCTCTACATTATATTTTAATGGAAATTTTCATACTAGGGGATTTAAATTTTAAATAAAATAGGAAAAATGATCAATTAATTCTCTATGTTCAATAAGGTGTGATTTATTGTCATCTATCCAATTATCCAACTATAGAATGAACTTTGAGATCAAAGTGGCTAGTATGTCATAAAAATTATGCTCCTAAGGTTAATTTAAGGAATGGTATTCTTGAATATAATTTTCTTAGGATTGTTTTATTTCAACATCTTAGACTTCCTCCACTTATTGAGGTTTATCATCTTCAAAGTCACATGTATAGAATTTGAGACAATTTGTTGGCAAAAATTGAAATTTAAAATCATTTGGGCAGGTGAGTAGTTAATTATTTCTACTCATTGAGTTTAGAATCCTTATTTTCCATCCTCTTTTCCAACACTTTAATACCCTAGGTGAGAAAACCAGATAGCCCTGATTTAGGATGTCACTTTTTTGTCTGAAATTAGGAGTTGTAATGATTGTGATACTCATATCATCAATTAACTTGGTAGCTTTGATAGTCATGAGCTCCTTCATTGGGCTGATAGTATGTTTCATTCCACTATGGAGGTTGGAATTCATCGTACTCATGAGAAAATGAGTCATCCCGACCGTTTTCATGCTTCATCCACCCTTATGAATCCAGTTCTTACCATATGGTTAGATACTCTAGATATTTAATGTCTCGTGGTGGTAGTGCAGTGTAATACTGGTTCATTTGAAAATTCATCCTACACACCACAAAACACTACAAAAAGCCTAATATTTGATTAAAAAATCCCATTAAATTTATTAAATAAACTAAAATCACTAAACAGAAATCAGATAAGAAAATTCTTTGACCTAAGAAATCATTCATGAGTCACTTTCAACATTCCCCTACACCATAACAACGGTGCTAAAATTTGATGTACACAAAATACATCATTATTTATTCTAGGTGTGAGTCAAATTATAAATTTATAATAACCCGTATGATACTAAATACAAAGTAATAGTATAGCATAAGTGTAGGGTCGAACCCACAGAGTGTGGGGAAAACAGTGATGACAACTCTAAACTAAAGTTTAGGTCATTCCAATTTCTATTTGATTAAATAAAACTAATGATGAAATTGAAATAAATAAGTTAAAATTGAGAATCATAGGAGAGGGGAATGAGTTTCTAGGGGAGTTTTTTCTAAATTAATTAATTCATCTTTACTCGAAAAATAATTTTATCAAATAGATGAACAACTAAATAGTTTTATCAATATATGAAATGTTAATTCTATATTAATCTACCCTAGAATACTAATTCTTCCCAGTCAGATGGATTAAAATACTAGGCTGCAATGAGTTCAGATTTCCAAATGCAAAAGATTAATTCCATTTAGTGGTTTTGAATAAACAATCTCAATATTGTTGGGATTCGTTCATTATCAAAAAATATGGTCAAAGATATAATGATGAATAAAGTTGAAATGAAATATTAACATGACACTATCGAATATAATCAATATTAAGAGAAAAGATAAATATAATAATGATGGTATGCATCCCCCTTTACAAATTCCACTCCCCCCAATGGGGTTTAGTCGATCATCGTTGGGTGGTCGCCAACAATTAATAGACCAATACCACTAGTGGAGAGATCAGAAAATAGTGAAGGATAATGAGAAGAAAGAAAAAGAGAGGTTGGAATTAAAATATAACGAATTAAATTATTGCATAAATCAAAGGAAAAATAAACAAAAACAAAACCTATCTATGAAGAAATATGGGTGGGAACCCTATTGTAGCCGCCTGGTGGTTGTGCTTTATCCCTCAGGTCTAGATTATTCCCAAATTCCTTAGAAGGGTGGTCGAGGGTGCCTTTTACAGAATTTTCTACCAAAACTCACATCACATGTTGCATTTAATTTTCAGTGTATCATTGTTGTCACTACATATACCTGGAATACACGTTGTGTACTTCAGATGCAATTTTTCCTTCACCGCGTTGAATCTACGGAAACTTTGTACGCTGGTTTGATGTTGTTCATGTCATGTACTAGAGATACACGATGTTAACTTGTAGTTCACTACATGTTCCACCATCATGACTTTCTCTATGTGTTCTGTAGCATGTCATGAACTATACATCGTTTATGATCAGTACACGGTGTGTATCGGTTCTGATCCAGAATTTCCAACTTCTTTCTCTCTTAAATATCTCGTGTCATGTCGCTTTTCTCACAGCGTGAAGTGTCGTTTTCTCCACATTTTCCATGTTTTCCTTATTTTATTTCACAACTAAATCCTGCATAAGAACTTCTAAATCATTAATATTAGGCACATAAATTATATCACATCAATTAATATGATTTCATATATATAAACATATAAAAATATGTATACAAAATAAAGTTATCATGTGTCTTGCATTCCATCAAACACAATGTTCTTTTAAAAAATCAAGATGTTATATTCTCTGCCTTTAATAACAATCATAAAAAGGGTTAATAAAACATCCATTAGAAAATAGGTAAATAGAAATATAAATTTCATCTAGAATAACACATAACCAGGTTTCCAAATAAAAGAACATTGGTTGGTAGGGAAAATATGAATGTAGAGGAAAACATTGATGTCCTAATAATAATGAAGAGTGACAGAGAGAATTTATCACAATAAAGTGGATGATCATGACATATTTAATTACTTCAAAACCCTAAACAAATTATGTGTGACAAAATTACGTCAATTCATCATAATGAAGGTATTATGATAACATTTTTGTATGAAGATAATTTTCCTAGAGTTAAGGAATTTCTTTAGCATATTGACTAAAAATATAATGAAATATTCTTACTTTATTTTCTTAAAATCCATAAATTCAATTTTTTCCTTTATTTTTGTGTTTCAATTAGTTTTCATCTTTATCTCATTTTTTAATCTAAATGATGAGTATGAATATTTAATACCTATAGAATTATAATCAGCTTATGATTAACCATGAGGTATAAAAAAGGATAAAACTAAAAATAAAATAGTTTTCACAAGGAAGATAATAGCTAAAATGAGTAAACTTTCATATGAATAAAAATACATTAATCAATAAAATTCAACAATAATACCCAAAGTTTAAATTAAATCATTCCAAACCCTATATCCTAAATAACCTCAATGATAACACATTAACCTCAAAGGATGTCATATAAAATTCATCTTACATCCCCAAAATGTAACATAATTCATCACTAATAATCATACATGTTAAATCATATGATACACCTAAGGGATACTTGTAATTAAAACTTATAAAACCACACCCAAAATATCATTAATCACTTTAAAACCCCATTACAAAAAAACTCAAAATGGGAGTATGTGCCATTGAACATAAGATCAACCATAAACCTATAAAATAATTATGTTATTCATAAATCTTAAGTTAAATTCCATGAAAACATCAAAATATCTAAATTTATCTAAACTCAACTTTAATACCACTAATAACATCCTTGAATCTACACTCCTGGATCTTGTGATGAAAACATAATATTTATATTTCTCACATTGATACTAATAAACAGGAAACAATTTTTGTCATCTAAAACATATAACATAAAACAAAATTATTGAATCAATTACATACCCATTGACCATTTAGGTTTAGTGTTTTAGAGAAATAGTAAAAACTCTTATATAAAAATAATCATGTCTTTGAGGGATCATTTATCCTACTATACCTGACTTTTCTTATTTCAAAAAAAGTATTCAATATCTCCCATAAATGATTCTTACATGAAACCCTTCTAGACATAATTAATTTAAAATAATTTTTAATAACCTATAGAAATGGAAAACATAAGAAGTGGGACCACAAGTTCTCAGTAAGTGTAAAGAAATCATGAACAATTGAATGCCACTAGAGATAATAAGATGAAAATAAGGGTATGATGATATAATAAATGTGCATGGGCATGAAATAAGAGAATTTCTACCCATAAAAATCTAGATAATAATTTATAAGACATTTCATAAATCATTATCATATGAAAAGAGTCATATAAGTCAAAAATCATGATCCATGTGAAAAATTCCTTGATTAAAGGCTTCATTAGAACTCATAGAAATAATTTAAAAATTGTGTAGGTACCTTGGAACATCAAAAAAATTTCATGGAATCACCTAACCAGATAATTCCCATATATATTAGGTGTAAACTATAATTGTTAAACCCCATCATCGCTTAATAGTTACACAACTCAATCATATCTTAGGATTAACTTCCATCTAGTTAACATTATCTCATTGCCCAATGCATTGAGGGGATATAAAAGACCCAACTATCACATATTGGAAAAAGTTCCTTAAGGATTTGGATTAACCCACCAATCCTACTTTAATAAATAATTTCCAAGTATAATGTCATGAGACAAAACACATGGATTCTTTCATTTCATCAAAAATTTCATGGCTTGATTTACCTATGAGAAAAGAAACAATTTTTAAAACAATCTCTTAAAAAATAATAATAAATATTTTAGAGAAATTAATTGGATGGTATCATAAGATCATATCCCCTATTAATGATATAATCATTAATGGATATTAACATAGATAAAAATACCTTTAAAATTCTTTTTAAATTTTTTATTAGAAAACATAATAATTTAACCTTTTTGTTCTATACTGTTAAAACTAAAAATTCATATAATATTTTGAAAATGATTTTCTTTGAAAATATCCATGGAAACATATAAAATAATATTCAAAGAAAATAATTTTCATGATATTTTTAAAAACCCTTTGTGTTGTATACATTAAAAGAAAACATTCTTTTCAAACTTTTATAAAAATTACAAACTAACTAGTATGGAAAATGTTTATTTAAGAAGATTCTTTTTTTAATATATATATTAAAAGGAAAAATTTTAAAAAATTTTAAAAAAATTCTTGTATAGTTAAAAAATCACCCATTAAATAAATTTTCTGATCATTGACATCGAAGAAAAACATCATCAACCAAAAAGGATATAAGGTTTGCTTCTCTTTTAAAAAATTATTGATCATTTTAAGAAAAAAAGAGAGGAAATGGAACTAATATATATAAATATAAGAAATAACCATAGGATAATAAAATATATTTAGTTTAGAGGATAAGAATCATATAATTTCCCCCAATGGAATATTTTTACAGATAATCCTGAAAAGAAATTAGATTGTAAGATAAATTCCTTATTTCTTTAGTACCTTTTGAATCATAACCCCTTGAAAGAAATAACATAAAATGAAACATTAAATAAAATTAAAATAAGTATATTCATTATAAAACATATCCAAGGGTAATTATATATACCACATAAAATAATATAGGTGTATAACATAACATATATCATAAAGAAGATAATTTGAGATGATAAACCCTTACCACTTGGTAACTTTCAATTAAAATCCCATTAGATGAATTAATTTTAATTTTAACATTAAATACCATAAATTCATAAGGATACATGATATAATATTCCATAGGGTTGGTATAAAAACATTATAAACATATATTTGGGTATAACATTATACATTACTTAGTGAAAAAATAATAATAAAAATAATCCTTACCAACATCATATCTCCGAAGTGATAATTAATCATTAAGGTTATTATGTGTAATTATTTTAAACCCATAAAAAGTTAAAATATATAATAATGAAATAATATTTTATTTAATTCATAATATTGGAATAATATATTCAATGATGTGGAATTATAACCCAATGAATGGAATTTGAGTTAAGAAACCCCTTAACTCAAATGCAGACTTGCTATGTACATTCTTTAACTCCTATATAATAAATATATATTAATTATTTAGGTATTTAAGAAAATTTTATGGGTTTATAACCTTATCATTAAACCATTTAATTAATTTATTTCAATAACAAATTTAATTACTTAATCAGTTAAGTCCACGTCATGTGTTTTGAGGACATTCATTTTATAGTTACCAAATGACTTTCGTATGTTGATGATAATCAAAAATGTAGTTATTCCATCATATCTAGAATAATAATCCTGAAATAATTATCATTTTACACATAAAAAATAATTTAAAATAAATCATTAAATTAAGATACGAAAAATTAATCACACATTTTTATGGATGTGGTATTCCACAGATACAAATGAGCGACATTATCATTTTAAAATAGGTGGAAGGGTAAGAAATTAGGTAATATATTATATTTATAGAAACATATTAATATCATGAATATATTATATATTTATTAAAAATATCATAATAACCAAACTTTTAAGGTGGTAATGAAAAAATGAAACACATCGCTTCATAGAGGAGGTAGTCCACACCTAAGCGTGAATGATGATTTCATTCCAGATAAGATAAAAAAGAAATAAATAAAGTTTTCAGATTAAACTAATAACATATAATTATATTATATATTATTATTACATAATATTTGAATGTTTAATAGAGTTTTGAAGGAGATAAAAAAATATATAAACTAAAAACACTTAGTTAAGCTCTTTATAACTTTTTCAAACAACCTCATTAGGTTTAAACATTTTTTCGCCTAATTTGGTAATTATAAGCATAAAAATGAATCTAAGATGTAGCTAGGGATGTTAGGAAGGAATTGGGTTGTTAATATCCAAACTAGAGTGCTAAAAATGAGTGAGTAAGGTAGTATAGGTGGTTCCCTTTTATAAGTGAGGGAAAGGAAACACTTGGAATTACATAAAATATTAAATAATATATATAATAATAATGATAAGTGGTATAAATGCACCCCAAAATGAGAAGATAATATGTTATATTGTCAAAATAAACTCAAACAATCCCAATTATACAATTTTTGGATATATTTTAATCCTTATATCTTAGTTAAAACACTTTAAACTAATTTTTACCTTAACCATGATAACTTAAATTTTTATCATGGTAACTTAGTTATATGAAAAATAATAAAAGGGGAATTATAAAAAAATGAAATTCGGATTCAAAATTTAGATTAAATTTTATCGTATTCAATCTCTCTAGGTCGTGGAAATTAATTTTAATATAAGTACACAAAATTCATGAAAACCATTTTTAGGAAAATACTAGATTTAAGAGTAAAAATCTATTCACCTTGAAATTAAGTAACAATTAAAGGGATCAGGGTGTGAAATAGAAGAAAATGGCCCTTATATTAAACAAAATTCATCAAAAATCAATAAAACTATTTATTCTCCAAAGATTATCACCTAGGTAAGATATCCTGGGATCTTGTTTGATGTAATTTTTCAAGATAATTAAACTGAAAAATTACCCCATTTTATTTGAAGATGCTTTAAACAACTATTCATCAAAGGTGAACATTTATTTAAGGAATCAAATTTTTATCCCTCTAGATCATCCGCATGTACTTTGAAAGTCTACAAGAGTTTAAATCAGTTGTATCTGGGTGCTAGCATGGAGATCCAAAGATACCTTTGGTATCTAATGATCAATGTTATGTTGATCCTTAGTTCCATGAAGTATATCTCAGATCTATTACTTGGATTGAGATATTCAAACTTTAGGTTATAAGGGATATAAGAGAGAATCTCACAAAATCATGTGATGAATAATGAACCAAATGATGACCTACTTTTTCATATATAGTGAGGTATACAGTACTCGTAAATAGCTCTGTGTCCCTCAGATATGTTTTTCCTACTAAATAAACCATAAATGACATCTTATGACTCCTTTACAAAGTAATAAATATAATTTATATTTTAATTAATTTAATGTGATATTATAAATATAGTTTATGATAGAAGAGAGCTTCTAATTTAACACTTAATTACTATTAATATTAAACTAACCTAGTATATTAAAATAATATTATCTCATAAAATATTTTCCATGTTCTCTCTTAATATATTATGAATACTTCTAATAAATAAATTCAATACCAATCAATCTAAATTCAAATAATATGATTTTATTTATATCATGGAGATCATTAAAACTTAGACATTAACCCCGACCCCATGGTGGGGCCTACCATGTCTTGAAATCATATTCATTAGAATATGCTATACATTTGAATATTCTAACTTTGTGACTCTCTTGGATCTTATCTCGATAGTAGTGAATATTATTCATAGACCAGGATTGAAGTCTAGTAACCCATGAAGACCACTAAGTAGAAAAGTAAAGTTCATAGCAACAACAAATTTTCCTTTGAACACATGATGTGTAATAAAATCTCTTTGTCTCATGATGTCTCATAAAATCAGAATAAAACATTGTGTTATCGTCCTTCCATTCTCTATTGATCATCAACCTAGCTAGATAGACTTACCTTATTTTACCATGGCCATGGATTTACTTAAATTTCTACCATCCATATCAACTGGGTCCAAGATATTAATTCAATTTAGAAGAGAAAAATTATATCTAGATTATTCAATAAATGACGTACCCCCTCCCCCTCCCATAATGCACCCAATGAAAGATACCTTACTATAACATCAACACCATAATTTTTGTCTTACATAAAAGTACATAATCAAATGGAACACATTGGGACTCAATTCACGAGACCAATATATGTGCTTGTAGATAGAAAAAACTAGTGACACCTGAAACATGGAGTGTTATTATTAGTTATTAAATCCTCATAATATAATATACTTGAGATCACCTAGTTATAACTTTATGATAATGATTCTCAATTTTTTTGGGGCCATAGAACCTGATGGTCAGACATCATTTGTGCCTTGTTTTCATTATATATCTAGACCATATAGCATATGTTTAAGATTACCATCATGGTATCTCTAGGTTCTCATTATATCCTGGGAACTATTATAATCTTTTCATATGACAAGTATTCTAGAAAAATTATCATATAAGCAATAGACACAAAAATATTAATACTATTAAGGTAAGAATAAATCATGCATAACTCAATGTATACATGATATAGTAATACAAAATTATTGTTTATGTTGGATCTAGGGAACCCACTTTTACAAAAATTATATGGTTTCCATAAATAGTTTTTGTTAAATAATAAAAACAATTAAGGTTTATACTTTTTATCAAGACAAAACATAACAGAATCTTCAAAATGTGCCATTAAATGCAAAGACTCAAAAATAGTTTTAATTTGAATAAAATATAAGTTATTATCACAAAAGTTAATCATGGATTCCCAATTTCAAAATAATGTTTTAAAATTAACTATTTACCTGTTTAAATATATATATTGTCGAAAACCACTCATATAATAGGATAAAGGAAAGTTTTAATATTATTTTAATTCTTTACATCGTAGTTTTAACCTAGGTTTACCTATTTTATCAATGTAACAAATCATTACCATGATTATTATTCATGATGAAAAAAAGTTAAAGTTAAACCTATTATATTATAATAATTATTATCACCACTAATTTTTATTCCATTTTACAAGATTCAATTTCTATAAGAAATATAAATTCACTTTAAAATAAGTATGCAAAATGAAACAAGAACTATTTTCTATAAAAATGAATTATTTAGAATAAAAATAGATTTATTATTATTATATTCCTATTGAAACCCATACAATGAATGTAAAATTATTTTATTGAATATATAATATAAAATTTTATTAGCATCATTGATCAATAGTGATATATTTAATTAATTATGATAAAAACACATTACGTATATAAAATTAGTTTTTAGACCAAAAATGAACTTACATAAAATTCCAGAATAATTTTTATTCCAATGTAATTAATTTTATTACATATAATTAATTTATAATTATGTCAATTTAACATTAAATACAAATCCTCTCATTTTCTACACCAATCAAGGCTTAAATAGACTTAAAGTGGATTAGTTGATGGCATGTTTCGGAAGTATGAATTTATACCACTTTCCCACGTACATTGTATTTATTATCAATAATTGGCGGTAAAATTCAAAAAATATCATGATAAATATGTTGGAGATAAGTAATAATTGTAATAAAATATATTTAAATGTCATTTAGAAAGTATTACCAATAAATAAAAATAGAGGATTTTATTGAGCACAATTTGTGTGAGTTGAGTTTTTTTACACTAAATTTAAATATATTGTAGGTGTAGTAAGGAATTTTAGTCAAGAAAACATAATTATGTTGTGAATAGATCCCAAAAAGTTGTTTTGTGATTATTAAGTATCTTGGATGATTTTTATTTATTTTTTTAAGTTGAGGATATCTTTATTTTTAAATTTGTGTAAGATTTATTCATATTAGAGGAAAAAAGGAATTTGAAGATTTTGTGTTACATGGATAATTAATTTTTCAAGGAATAATTATATTTATATTTGATTATGGAACTTTTATTATGGAAATTTAAGAAGTTGCATCTAAATGTGTCATATGATGTTTAAAGTTGATTATAACAAGACATAAGGAGTTTAGAATAAATTTGGAAGATTTTTGAAGTAGTCTTGAAGTACTGTGTAGAATTCAATACCTATTTAAGGTAAATTCAAGGTTTATGACTCATTTTTAATAGTAACCAAGGATTAAAACTAATTAATTGATGGGGTTTTAGGTGTTTTGTATAGTTAAAACTTAAATCCATATGATGTGTAAAGGTTAACTAAATATTGATCTACTAGTATAAAGGTAACTATAGGATTACAAAACTTATGTACAGGTAAGATGGGATGAATATATTAGATGAAAAGGTATACCTAGTTGATCTATGTCAATATGGAAATTCATGGTAATTTTATATTCAAATATTTATATATCATGATATAGTTATTCAATAGATAAGAACTTATGTGTGACAAGTAAATGAGTGAGAGGACTCAACGTAGTTTAGTTTTTCAATAACCATTATGCGTTGAAGTTAAAAAGAATAGAAATATCCAGTATTATTTTAGTTTCACTGAGAAATAAAAAAGGAATATAGAAGAGGAATAAGAATAAGAAACCGAGATGGTTGTGAAGATCATCAGAACAATAAGAGATATTATGAATCCTAATTCACACAAAAAAAGAGATGGTCGAAAGATTATTGTGAATTTTATAATACATAAGAAATAATAGAAAGAAGAAGATTTATAATATCAGTTTTCTTTGGTGAATAATAAGAAGATATTGTATAAAACATTACACGTACAAATAGATTAACAGAATTTCTATTGTGTAAGGGAATAAAAAGAATAAAGGATCATCACATCAACAACAAGGAGGTATTCTAAATTGGTTTTATAATATATTTTTGTTACCCCTATATTTATTTTAAAGGTACGGTTATACCCAAGTATGGAATACACTAAACAAGTTATGTGGGAAGAACACATTACATTATCAGGTGAGAATAGTGTCCCCCTCATAGAGTTTTACTATAAGTTTTTGTGACCATAGGTTTTACGAGATCTCACCTATAATTATCCATGTGATATTGAAATGTGAACCTTTTATATTTATATTCCTCTTATTTGTGTGTGGGTGTGTGTTTCATTGAGTTGTAAGATAGAAAAAAGGTGATAAGAGAGAACTAAGAGACATGTTCACTTTAACAAATGAAATAGGTAAAAAAGAAAAGTGGATTAAATTATAAAAATGAAAAAAGGTGAAAAACACTAATTCACTCCCCCCCCCCTCGGAGTGGTTCATATCCAAAATTGGTCTTCTTCAACACATAAAATGAAATAATTCCCACCTAATGGGTCAGATGATCCTGAACTCCAATCATTTTGACCGACAAAAATTATATTGTGTCACTATAAAAGTACCAGTGACCACTTACATTTGGAAAGTAGTTATCAACCAACTCAAAATTACTGACACCAATCAACATGTTGAGTTTTCCATTGGAAATGCACACAATAAATAATTCACATGAAGAGATAAGGATTAATTCTTTTTAAAAAACATGGTATCTAAAAAATTACCAAACTACAAGAAAATAATAATAATTATAAAATGAAATTAACCAAACCCTAATAATTTTACATAATAGTGTAGGTTAATAAAATCTCTTACCAAGAAGAATCCAACCCCACTAACAGATCATGATTTATCCAAGAAAAAAAAAGAAATCACCACATAAAAATATAGGGGGGGAAAGTGAGTTTTCCGAGAGATAATCCTACCAAATGACCTCGTAGAAATGTAAAATAAAAAACTTAATCTAAATGTTGTGATATAAAATTAATATAATTATTGTTATAAAAAAATGAATCTGACACATTTTGGGTAACTAGTGACTATCTACCACCCGAAGATTCATCGATCACTTATTTCCAATCCATTAGTCACAAAGTTTTTTTTCTAGAGAAACATAGAGATTTTTCCCTTTTCTGGGCACATCGTACCCAACTAATGAGAACTCAGTATCCTTTACTACATAATTCTAGAAAATTCCACCAAAAATCCCTCCACTTATCACCTTCCTCCACCCACATCACTCAAAACCAACTCAAAATAAACTAAAAAAAATTCAAATACATAAATATTTAAAAAATAATGCCTCAAAAAAAATATTCATTATAAAATCCTCACCATAAGGATTCTCATCCATTAGAAGAATCATTGAGTGTATCTATTGAACAATATGAGAAATTATGACCTTATCTATACTTATAACTCCCAAATATTTTTTTCTCATGTCTATGATTCCATATAACACATGTAAGTGGTATGTATTTTATTTACAAGTTCTACTCATCATTATAAATAAGACACATTGACCTTTCAATAAAATATACATCTATATTTAACTCCACATAATCATACTAAATTACTTGATATGGATCTAGACCATATTTACATAGTTGTGATGAATTAAAAATATCATGTATATTATCATACTTTGAAAGTAAATATAAATGATAGGAAAGATCCAAGGTCCTATAAAAATTTTCAAATGATCCAATAACCCATAGATCTATCTTCTCTTACTTACCAATTCTTCAATCTCCCAACCAAGGTGATACATAAAGAAAGATACAATCTCCAACTTCAAATATAAAAGGATGATGTTTATAATTAGTGTAAAACTTATACCTACTATGATTCATAGAAAATCATTGCCTGATAATTTTCACTTGATAAAAACTCCCCTACACTAAGATATTCCCAAAGGAAGACTCCTCACCTACTTCCATCCAACACAAACAAAATAGAACTGACCACACAAATAAAACCTCAAACTTATCTATCTAAATTGATGCGTGGAATATATTGTAATAAAAATCTCAAATAATACAACATGATCTTCCCATTCACATTTAAAATCAATAATACATTCTTAAATAATATCATTAATAATATTAATAGAATGATAAAATTATCCATCCATCTGTGCATGATAATGTGAGTTCAACTTCACTCGAGAACCCAAATATTTAAGAAAAACTTTCTAGAATCAATATGTGAGTCTCACATTATGATTAGAAATGGTATTTTTGGGTGTCCCCAAATTTCTCAAAATTTTTCTAACATAAATCATCCCAAGATCATAAATTATCAGAGTATCTCTAATCAAAATAAAATATACAACTTTATTAAATCAATCAACTGTAACCCAAACCACATACTTCCATTTCTATTACATTTGGAGACCTATTATTAAATCCAATATCTTATTTACATTCTATAATTTGTAATGTATAAAACATACTTATTGGTATTTGATCATATGATTTCAACCACTAACAAGTAAATAATCTTGAAATAAAACCAATTAATTATTTCTTCATACATTCCTACCAAAAGTGTCATCACACACTACAGTACACATTAGTCAATCCAAGACAAACTATCTATTAATAAATATAAATATCTCTCATCACTTTATCTTGTTGATCCACAAAAAAATCTATCCATGGATGTGTAAGATAGAATACTCACTGAGTTTATATCTTGTTATCTTCTCCCCTCTGTACAATATTTCATAGAAAACCTATGATTTTTAATTTGAACTCTGTTCTACCTTCACCTACCTCATCAAGTAATAATTTATTGTAAAATGATCTAGAACAACATAACCTTCCACCTTATATAAATAAATATACAAATAACATAAACCACCATTGATCTTTTAAAGTCATGAACTAAATCAACTTGAGACTTTCTTACCAAATAATTAGTGATGAAATTCCCCTTTACAAGAGTATAAATCATCTCAAATTCAAATGAATAAAAAAAATTAACCCATATCCAATGTTATATGTTAAAATATAACTGTGAAAATATATACTTTAACATCTTATGTTAGGTGAATACCATGAACTTTTAACAGTATAATAATTATACTATCTTTTCAGTGCATACAAAACTGTGGTCAATTCAAGACGATGAGTATAATGATTCTTCTAATGAATTAAAATATATCAAGAACCATATGAAAATTCTCTTCCATCTTTTATCAACACATATTCAGGTCCCACTTTATTAGATTCAAAATAAAACTTATAATGTTACCATAGGTTTGGTAAAAAGATCATGGGATTTGATATAAATCTCTTATTTAACTTTGGAAATTGAACATCACATTTATCCTACCATTAAAACGTTAATTTTTCCGTATTCAATTTCACTATCGATATATCTAGGAAAGATAATTCATGAATAAATCAATGATAATAACATGTAAGACCCAAGTAACTTTAAATATTAAAAGCATTATTGTGAGTCTCTAAAGTCCTTATAACAACCACATTCTGAATATACATGGGTATCCCAAATTCATAGACAACATTTCCAAGAAACATGACCTCTAAGATATAAAAATAAAATGTTAACATCTTGGAAAACAAATTATAATATCTAAATGTGTCTAATTCAATAACCAAATATTCCATATTTCACTTATAGTATTATGAGTATATCAATATATCATCAATAAATACAATCATGAACGAATATTAATAAGGATGGAAATCATATTTCATTAATTCTATAAACATATTTGGAGTATCTTTCACACTGAACTATTTGATATTAACCAAAATAATATAAATATAATTTATATTACTTAAGAATGTATTTTCTTTCAATGAATCCTTTAATATGTTCCTAAGGTTATATTTATGAAAACGTAACTTAGTTTCATGTAATGAAACCCGAGGGAACATATATCTGTCACCTCACTCTTATATGGTCTTCATCAAATAGATTAATGGACTAGTATATGTTCATTGAATTAGATCAATTCAATCATCAATGATACATAAATCAAGGGTGTAATTTGATGAAACTGAATGTTTATTATGTATTCTTCATTCATGGAGGAGCATCAGGCGTTGAATATATAATGGTGTTATCTTGTTGGTAGTGGTTTATCATAAGAACATTAAAGCTGATTGTGATCATTAGTTACATGAAATTTTATATGAGATTATCTTTTTCATATAGGATTATTCATTAAATATAAAAAATGATCCAGTCTCCCTAACAATGTACAAAATACACACAATATGACCATGGATCCTTTCAATTATGTATTACCCTCGGAGAAAAGAGTATTAGTTATAATACTACTATGATCATAATCAATGTTAAAAAATTAGATTAAATTATGGAGGTTTCTACATAGGCATTTCAGTTATTATTTTGTAAAACAAAATCCCTTTTTGAGTTGTACATTTTTCAGGGGATTTTGAATTTTTTTGTTTAGTGGATGGTTCTTGTTGAGAACTATGATTCGGATTGGTAACATAGGAGTTTGAGAATCCTTATATGATGTTCTTGGATATGGTTTGAGTCTTGAGAGGTGAAACTAGTTCTCAAGTGATCCTTCGGAGATTTTTGTAATGTTTTATATGTTTAGGACGAATTTACCTAGAGTTCATGATTTATTGTGAATGGTTTATAGGAAACCGTGTAACAACCTAATAATGAGGCACCTTCTAGTTTAAAATTTGTAGTGTACTAATAGTTAAGAAATTTAGCACATGGTTAAGGGTGAACCGTATGGATCTCATTGGGAACTATGTTACCTGGTTTTGACTTGGGTCTTGGTGCATGAATTATGGAATTTTTCAGACAAATCGTGTGAAATTTTACAGACTAATATAGTACCAATTTTCAAGGTTGTTACATGATTTGGTAAACCATTTAACCTAATCATGTCAAGGGTATATTCTTGGTTAGTTCCAACCAAATGGTTAGTGTTTGGTTTGTAAAACTATATAGCCAAACCGTGTGGCTCATTAAAAGTGGATTTTATGATTCTTTTTTTCCACTTATAGATTTTAAACCCTCGACCACCATTTCTCCTCCACCCTCTAACATGATACCCATACAGTTGAACTTCCTCCTCCCTTTTTGATTCCTCCTGATTTTGGGTAATTTTAACTAATTTATTCAATAATTCCAAGTGAGTTCCCCCCTCTGACTTCCTCTTTCAAATTCCTCTTGTAGTTTCCTTAGATTTCAATTTATTTTGTTAGGGTTATTATTCTGATTCCACTAGATAATGGTGGAATAATCTTTTTATTATATATATTTCATACAACATAGTAAGAGGATATCCAGATATAGTATATACACATTTTCTAAAGTTGTCATAGTAAAGGTTTGTCGCTATTTATTTTTTTCAAAAAAATGGTTTCAATTAAATTAAATTTACAATTTAATTATTGTTTTGTGTTAGGTATTTGTCTTGGGATAATGTAGGGGTGTGTTGTGGGCCTACTGTGTGTGGTTGGTTGCAGTTTTGGCATGGTGGGATCACCTAGTGAGTATTTAGGCATTTATTCCTTCTAGAATTAAATAGAAAATTGAGTTCTAAATTATTTAAAATTTTTAAATTTTTATTATATTAAGTTATGGTATGTTTTTATGTGAGTTAGGTCCTCATGATTATAGGTGGTGACATGTTAAGATTGTATGAGCTTGGGCAGATCTAGAAGACTAAGAAATAATGAGGATAAGTCTATTTTTAGGTAGGTGGTCTCATATAAATTCCAATGGGTGTTATGAATTTTTTATATGCACATGATAGGTGCAGTCTCTCCACCGAGGGTGATTGACCAATAAATTTTATAAATATTTTATTTAAAATTGTAATTCGTGAATGATTTTAGCAAATAGATAAATTCAATGATGGAACCTTGTACAGTGGCTTGATTGCCTCTGTTACCAATGGTCAAGGACATTATTATTACATTCATGTCATATGTTACATAGACCCTAGGTGGGTATAACTGGGAAAATTGATTCATAGTTGACCTTAGTATAAGTTCTATTTGGTGCCTCCAAGTATAGGTGATCATTGAACTAAGATGTTTATACCAAGTAGTCCAAGTGAGAACTATATGATGATTTAATGAAGTTTGGATTCTTTGATGACCATGGGATGAGTGTTCATCCCCACACTGTGGTTTTATCATCTTGTTAGGCAGACCCATTGGAGGATAATATATAGCTTAGGTGTTTTTACTAACCCTATGATAGTTTATAAAAGGAATGGACTAGAGGTTGTATCCATCAGAGATTTTGCTAGTAGGGTAGTGAGGCCTCTAGAATATTTTGATAATGTTGAGTGTCACAATTCCCTTTGAGTGATTATTATTCACCCAGGATATTAGATTAAGGTGGAGGAACCCTTGTGATGTGTCCTAGCTACAAAAAAAATAGGGGGGCCTAGTGGGAACCCCAGTGAGATATTGAACCTAGTGATAAAATGTATATGGTAAACTAGAAGTGATGATTAAGGGTCTCACCTTATAACCTAAATCAACATTGGACCTATTAATTTTACAACTATTACAAATCATTCAATTGAGTAGCCAACCTTTTTTATGTGATATGGAATCGAGCAGATGGAAATCCCTACTGACAAGATATGGGAGTAAGTGATTCCCAATAATATGTATTCACATTCCTGGGACTCCTTGGAATAGCTCTTTGGATATTCTAGAAGGGGGTTCAACACCCCCCCCCCCCCACACACACACACACACATGGATTTGGGTACTATAGACTACCCTAATTGGTATACGGTCATTGATCATGTATATTGGGGGGAGTTATATAGTGACCCAACCTTTTCTTACATTACTATTACATCATTTTAATGATAAAAAACATAATAGTATTTCACATAGAGGATCCAAAGGTTTAGTGTCTTAGGAAAACAAGGACCATACATAAAAATTACTATAACAAACATAAACATTTATTTAATTTCTTATTCTCTAGCTTTTTATTGGAACTTAACCTCTCCTTAGTGAATCTAGTCACCTGAGGATATTCATAAAAAGGGGTGATCTAAAATCCCAGTAAGAGTATAGATAAGAACAATAGATCATGGGGTGAGCATAATCATAATATTGTAAAAAGATCATGAATGTGAGAGAAATCATTAATAAAAGACTTGAAATATAGAAATGCATAAAAAATTAAATAGCATGTCTTAGTGGTTAACCTCCACACATACTTGTGAACAAAGGTATAATATTGTTCACACATCATTTTACTTAAACTCGTGAGATTCGTCACTTTACCCAATGCATTAGAGTGCTGTATAATTCCAGGTGCATCTGTCACATTCAAACATTCATATTGCGCTAAATAATTCTTGGGGTACTTTCCACACCATAACATTGTCATTATCATTAATTCCACCAAGGGAAGTATTATGATATTTTATGGAATAATCATCCCACATATGTCAATAGGAGAAGATTCAAACACTTGGGTTGGAATGATTACACCACTTTGTGTTTTTACAGATATCTCTACTTCAAGGTTTCGGGGCTCTGATTCTACAGTTCTAGTAAACTTGGAAGATCTAAAGGAATGCATAGTTACAGAATCAAATAATACTTGTTTCATTCTTGAGTGAATAGGAAGTGTACCTTGTACGACTTCATTATCTTTCTCCACTTCCATAGTAGTGATGGTATAAGTCTTCCCTTGATCCTTTGGTTTTGGTGGTTGCAGACGCTGATTACCCCCAAAAAATGGTACGGTTAAAATTTTGGGATTTTTCTAAATTTTTGGAATTTTTGATGAATAGAGAAATATGGTAAAATATTGTATATTAAAATTATCAATTAAATACACTATTTAGGACATCATAAGTGATGTAAGACCACTTGGTTCAAACTCCCATGCCATTATTACAATTTTGGGTCACATGAATTAAAAAATTTCACAGTCTTGAGAAAAAATATTATAATAATGATTAAAATAAGGTAAAATACCTCCTCTATTCCACATTATTTTAATAATTATTATAATATTTTTCTCTCCAGACTATGAATATTCTTAATTCACGTGACCCAAAAATAGAAATAATGGAATGTGAGTTAACTTCCATACATACTTGTGAAAAAATATAGCATCTTTTTCACACATCATTTCACTTAAAATCATGAAATTATTTACTTTATCCAATGAATTAAAGTGCTATATAATTCTAGGTTCACCTTTCATATTCAAACATTCATATCGTGCTATATAATTCCAGGCGTACCCATCACACCATAACATTGTCACTACCTTACATGCCACATAGAAAATATAAAAAAATGAACATAAATGACCCATGGAAAGGAATGGGTTTCATATCATAAGAACACATTCATGAACATTGGTCTCCCAAAAGAAAGCGGGAAAAACATACTTGATACAAGAACCATCCACCTTTAGTGAGAAGTAAAAGGTGTGTTTTTAAAAGAATAGTTATTTTGGAAAACATTGTATTTGACATAAAATCCAATGGAGAACATTTGTATACAATAATAGGTAAGATAATTATGAAAAATGATTTTTATGGAGTAATCATACCAAAAATGGAGTGAAAGAGGGGGAACCCTAAGAAAGAAAGTTGGGTTCGAGAATTTCCCCTTACCTTGTATCTGAATGCTTTCTTCACATAAAAGTTATATATAACCACATTATATTCATTAACTAACAATTTAAAAAACTTTTGTACATGAAATTGGTTCATTATGGTTTCATTAGGTTATTTTATGGTCCTTTTTATGAGTTATAGGGTTCAAATCCATTGTTCGAGAATGTTCGTTTTTATGGTTTTCTTGAATGGTTCACTTGTATTCTTAAATGGAAGTTCATGTAGAACATGAATAAACACCCAGAACTGATGTTAAATGATATTAATGATATTATAGAAGTTTAAATTATCTTATAATGAATTATTTTGTATACCATGTGGATGAATCATTATATAAGAACTAAATAATGATTGTTTGGGTTAATTTGGGTGGTTTTTCAACCACAATGAACTTGTTTTTATTAATCATTTAGTAATATGAACATAAGTTAGTTCCAGAACATTAAATATGATATAATAAATATAATATAATATGTTTCAACCATATAATTGTTTTGTTATCAGATATGAAGTAATTAAATCAAATTGAAATCACATCCTCCACGATGTCGGTAATTCTACACATCACGGACAATGTTATTATTCCAAAAATAAGTGGGATAGGAGAAGATGAATGATGATGAATTTTCCATGAACTTGAGAATATATAGAATATACAAGATTTATGGAGCTTTCAACCCTCTTGTATAATAGTATAAGAGGATAAAATAAGTAAAGAAAGAAACTTGAAGAAAAGTTGAGAAATACCTTACAAAAATTCGATAGCCTAATGACTATGCATTAAGGTTTTAGAAAAAATTAAAAAGAGGGGAAATGTGTCAAAAATCTTGAAATGAATAATAATAAAGTATAGATAAATTATAAAATATAAAGAATAACATGGTATGGAAACATGAAAGTTATACCACATAAAAGAGAACTTGAATAGAAAAAGAAAGAAGTTGAGATTTCTCAAACCTTGTAGAGTAACTCCTAGGACTTGAAGGTTGGACCTTGGGGGCTTGAAGAAAAATTGGGAGGACCACTAGGGATGTAATAAGGCCATATATTTGTTGAGGATGAATTTTGAACGAATGGAATGAAGGAAAGGGTTGTTATTTATAGAAAAATTGAGGGAATGTTTTAATAATTTCCAAGGGACGCCTCATTAGTGGTACTTGCAATACCATGTGCTTTCACATGGTATTTTCCATGGTATTAGAAACTTGGGACACTTAATATATTATTTAAATATACCCATGTTGACCATAATTATTACATCATTAATGATGTCATTAAACACACCGAAACTCAAAAATGTATTTTTACTATTCACAGAAAATTCAATTATTTCAGAAAATTCCAAAAAAAATCATCCTATCCATTTTTCAACATATATAATTCAAAAATGAACTCCATTTTTTGAAAATAATTTTTTAAATATTATTAATTTAATTTTAAAATAAAATCATTCTTTATTCAAAAATTAACAATATTAAAACTATAACTACTTTTATATCACTTTGAAAAATTAATCAACATGACATTATCATAAATCCTTTAGAAAATTAAATTATAATATAATTTACTATTCATTAGGGTCATATTACTACTCATATTACTATTCATAGGGGTACATTACTATTCACCGAAAACAAGTTGGTTCCATGAGACTCCAGATGACATAATGAACACAAATGCAGATGTCCACTTTTCAAAATTCAAAACATAGAAGTGGAAAAATAATGTTTAGTGATAACATAATATTTAGTATCATGATATGTTATTGTTCTTACTAATGTGATTATACTACAAGACACAGTTATAATAGGGTATTTCCATTGATAAAACATTGGGTTGTTACATTCTTCCCCCCTTATTAAATTTCACCCTCAAAATTTTATTTTACTCATAAATGTGAGGGTACTTATCCTTCATCACCTCCTTTGGTTCCCAATTTGATTCTTCAAACTTATGGTTCCTCCACAACACTTTGACAAAATGGGGTGTCTTGGTGCATAGAATCTTATCTCTCCAGTCTAGAATCTCTACAAATTGAAGGAAGATCATGAATCTCCTTTGAAAAATCCTTCAATGGTGTGGGTGTTGATTCCTTATGAAGAAGCATACCTCGCCCAAATGGTTGAGTCAAAGGATAGTACCAACCTTGCAGGAATTACCGTCGTGACTAAATATGGTGATGTATTTCCCAAATAGTTACTCAGAATTCCCTTGGATCATGAGGTATAGTTTTCAATAGAACTCATAACTGAAGCTACTCCTATCTCAAAGTGTCCCTATAGGATGGCTCCTATCGAACTGGAGGATTTAAATAATTAGCTATAATATCATATATATAAAGGGTTCATACACCCTAGTGCATCACCTTGGGGTGCGCCGGTGTTCTTTGTGAAGAAGAAGGATGGAACAATGCATCTACGTATCGATTATCTAGAACTCAATAAGATCACCATAAAGAACAAGTATCCTCTTCCAAGTACTGAAGACTTGTTAGATCAGTTAAGAGGAGATAAATACTTCTCAAAGTTAGATCTTATTTCTAGATATCATCAGCTAAATGTGAAGAAGGAAGATATTCAGAAGACTGCCTTCTGTACAAGGTATGGTAACTATGATTTTCTGGTGATGCCCTTCGGACTTACTAATGCCCCTACAATATTCATGTATTGGATGAATAGAGTCTTCAAACATTACCTTGACAAGTTTTTGGTAGTGTTTATTGATGATATTCTCATATAATCTAAGATCAAGGAGGAATATAAAGAACTAGAACCATATATAACAATTACAATATCAGGAATAAACATTTATTTAATTCCTTCTTCTCTAGATTCTTATTGGAACTTGACCTCTCCTTTGTACATGTAGTCGCCTGAGGATATACATAAAATGGAGTGATCTAAAAGCCTATTAAGAGGATACATATGAACAATATATAATGGGGTTATAATAATCATAACATTGGAAAAATATCTTGAACATGAGAAGAATCATAAATAAAAGACATGAATTGTTTCAATGCATAAAAAATGAAACATCATGTCTTAGTGGTTAACTTCCAAACATACTTGTGAACAAAGATAGAATCATTCTCACACATCATTTCACTTAAACTCATGAGATTAAACACTTGACACAATTCATTGGAGAGTTGTATAATTTTGGGCACACCCGTCACATTCAAACATTCATATTGCTTTATATAATTTCGGGCCCACCTATCACACCCTAACATTGTCATTATCATGCATGCCACATAGAATGTATATAAAAATTGATCATAAATGAACCATGTAAAGGAATGGATTTCATCTCATAATAACACATTAATGAAATTTGGGTTCCCAAAATAAATCGGGAATAACATACATGATACAAGAACTATCCACCTTTAGTGAGAAGTAAAAGGTGTGTTTTTGAAAGAATAGTTATTTTTGAAAACATTGTATTTGACATAAAATATATTAGAGAACATGTATATCCAAAATAGATAATATAATTATTAAAAATTATTTTTAACTAGTAATCATACCAAAAATGGAGTGAAAGAGGGGGAACCCAGAGAAAGAATGTTGGGTTCGATAATTTCCCCTTACCTAGTATTTGAATGCTTTATTCACTTTAAAGTCATTTATAAACACATTACATTCATTAATTAAAAATTCAAGAACCATTTTTACATTAAAATGTCTCATTATGGTTTCATTAGGTTATTTAATGGGCCTTTGGATGAGTTATAGGGTTCAAATCCATTGTTCAGGAATGTTCATTTTTATGGTTTTCTTGAATGGTTAACTTGTATTCCTAAATAGAAGTTCGTGTAGAACATGGATAAACATATAGAACTAATATTAAATTTTATTAATGATATTATAGAAATTTAAATGACCTTATAATTAATAATTTTATATACCATGTGGATGAATCATTAGATAAGAATTAAATGGTGATTGTTTGGGTTAATTTGGGTGGTTTTTTGACCACAACGAATTTGTTTTGCTTAATCATATGGTAATATGTACATAACTTAGTTATAGAAAATTAAATAGGATATAATACTTGTAATATAATATTTCTCGACCATAAAAATGGTTTTCTGACTGGATCTGAAGGAATTAAATCAAATTGAAATCACAATGTCTACAATGTTGTTAATTCGACACATCACGAACAATGTTTTCATTCCATAAATAAGTGGGATATGAGAAGAATAATAATGATGAATTTTCATGAACATGATAAAACACATAATATAAAAGATTTTTGTAGCTTTTATGTATCTTGTATAAGAGTATATGAGGAGATAAGAAGAAAATAAATGAACTTGAAGAAATGTTGAGAAATTTCTTACAAAAATTCAGTAAACTAACGGTTATGAAATATGGTTTTAAAAAACATTAAAAAGAGAGGATACAAGGGTAAACCATCCATAAATGAATCATAATATATTATATAGAAATAATATAATGTAAATAAGAACATGTTATGGAAATATTAAAGTTATAACAGATAAAAGAGAACTTGAATGGAAAAAGAAAGAAGTTGAGAATTCTCTTACATTATAGAGTAACTCCTAAGACTTGAAGGTTGGAAAATTAAGGGAATGATGACACCTTTGGAGGACCAATATAGAGGTAAGAAGTCCAGATATTTTTTCAGGATTAATTTAGAATTAATGGAATGAAGTAAAGGGTTGGTATTTATGGAAAAATTGAGGGAATATTATAATAATTTATGAGGGACACCTCCTTAATGGTATTTGAAAAATCATGGTCTTTCCCATGGTATTTTCCCATGTTATTAGCTACTTGGGACACCTCAAATATTATTTTACTGTAAAAAATTCTACCATAGTTATTACATCATTATTACATAATTAATGAGGTTATTAAACACACCAAAACTCAAAACTCTATTTTTACTATTCACCAAAAATTCAACTATTTCAGAAAAATCCCAAAAATTCACCCTAACCATTCTTCTATGTGTAGAATTCAAAAATGAAATCCATTTTTTTTAAATAATTTCCTAAATATTATTAATTTGATTTCTAAATAAAATCATTATTTATTTAAAAATTAAAAATTTAAAAACTATAACTACTTGTATATTACATAGAAGAATTAACCAAGATGACATTATCTTAAAGACTTAAGAAAATAAAATTATAATATGAACTGAAATTTTAAATTTTTATTATTCAAACACTTTTTAGGAAAAATTGAGAAACCATATAGGACTCTACGACTTAATAACATATCACCATGGAACAAGTGTTTGTGGCCAAACATTAAGCCATCACAGAAGATCCCCTACCCAGCATCAAAGACAATAAGATCAGCTTCCTCCTACTCCTCACTGCCGGAAAACTATCTCATGCATGAATGCATGGGCCTAGAACTGATGGAAAATCCATACCCTCTCAAACATCCAAATCCATAGTGAAGACTAGGATAAACCCTCTGATCTAAACCCCATCTAGATCAATCCCTTGAGAGAAAGATTCAGTGACCCACAAACCTCGAACTAGCTGAGACCCAAAGATTCACAATACCAAAAATCCATTCCACTGATTCAACAAATGTAGATGACCGCTTTCAGAAATTCAAAACATAGAATTGGAAAAATTATGTCTATTGATAACATAGTATTTAGTATCATGATATGTTATTGGGATTACTAATGTGATTATACTACAAGACATAATTATAATAAGGGATTTCCCTTTATAAAACATTGTGTTGTTACATTCTTCCCCCCTTAAGAAATTTTTTCCACGAAATTTTCTTTTACTCAAACAGGTGATGGTAATTTTCCTTAAACATGAGAACATCCAAAATATAAAATATTTCTAGAGCATTCATGCCTCTTGGATTAGAGGATATGAGGATAAAAGAAGAAAATAAATAAACTTGAAAAAAAGTTGAGAAATTCCTTATGAAAATTCGGCAACCTAGCGGCTATGCATTAAGGTTTTAGAAAACATTAAAAAGAGAGGAGACAAGGGTCTCCCATACAAAAATGAATCATAATATAGTATATATAAATGATAAAATGGAGATATTAACATGTTATAGAAAGATTAAAGTTATACCACCTAAAAGATAACTTGAATGGAAAAAAGAAAGAATTTGATAATTCTCTTAACATGTAGACTAACTCCTAATACTTGAAGTTTGGGACGTCGGGGGATTGAGTACACCTTGGGAGGACCACCAGGGAGGTAAAAAATAGATATTAGTTTAGGAGAAATTTTTAATGAATGTAATTAAGGAAATGTTTGGTATTTATAGCAAAATTGAGGTAATATTTTAATAATTTCCAAGGGACACCTCCTTAGTGGTATTTGAAAAACCATGGGCTTTCACATGGTATTTTCCCATGGTATTACCCACTTGGGACACCTCACATATTATTTTACTATACCAAATTCTACCATAATTATTACATCATTATTACATCATTAATTATTTCATTAAACACACCGAAACTCATAACTATATTTTTACTATTCATTGAAAATTCAATTGTTTCATAAAAATCCATAAAAATTCACACTAAAAAATTTTCAACATGTAGATTTCAAAAATGAACTCCATTATTTGAAAATAATTTTCTAAATATTATTAATTTATTTTTTAAATGAAATCATTATTTATTCAAAATTTAACAATTTTAAAATATTGCATGGGGTGAGTATAATCATAACATTGGAAAAAGATCATGAACATGAGAGGAATCATTAATAAAAGACTTGAATTTTAGAAATGAATAAAAAATAAAAAATCATGTCTTAGTGGTTAAATTCCACACATATTTGTGAAAAAATATATAATATTTTTCATAGGTTGAAAAATGGTTAGGGTGATTTTTTGGAATTTTTTTGAAACAATTGAATTTTTGGTGAATAGTAAAAATACAGTTTTGAGTTTTAGTTTTTTTAATGACATCATTAATGATTTAATAATGATGTAATAATTATACTCAACTTGTGTACAGTAAAATAATATTTTAGGTTTCCTATGTGTCTAATACCATGGGCAATCCGATGATTTTGTGAATACCACTAATGAGGTGTCCCATTAAAATTATTAAAATATTCCCTCAATTTTTCTATAAATACCAACCCTTTCATTCACTCCATTCATTACAAATTCATCCTCAATGAATATTTGGACTTCTTAACTCTCTAGTGATCCTCCCAAGTTGTCCTAAATCCCCCAAGGTCCCAACCTTCAAGGCTAAGGAGTTACTCTATAAGGTAAGAGAATTATCAACTTCTTTCTTTTTGCCATTCAAGTTCTCTTTTATGTGGTATACCTATCATGTTTCCATAACATGTTATTATTTCTATTTTATCCTTTATTTATAATTTATTATGATTCATCTATGGATGGGTTATCCTTTTCCCCTCTCTTTTTAATGTTTTCTAAAACCATAATGCATAGTCGTTGGGCTGTTGAATTTTCATAAGGAATTTCTCAGGTTTTCTTCAAGTTATTTTATTTTCTTCTTCTCTCCTCATATCCTATTATCCAATATGAATGAAATCTCCAAAATTATTTTATATTCTTTATATTCTCATTTTCATGTAAAATTCATCATCATTTTTCTTCTCCTCTCCCACTTATTTAAGGAAAAAATACATTGTCCGTGATGTGTTGAATTACCGACCTCGTGGATGATGTGATTTCAATTTGATATAATTCCTTCATATCTGGTCACAAAATCATTTTTATGGTTGAAAAAGATTATATTATATGTATTATATCCTATTTAATGTTCTGAAACTAACTTACGTATATATTACTAAATGATTAATCAAAACAAGTTTTTTGTGGTTGGAAAACTGCCCAAATTAACCCAAACAATCATCATTTAATTCTTATATAAAGATTCATCCACATGGTATATAAAATAATTCATTAAAAGATAATTAAAAATTCTGTAATATCATTAATAACATGTAATATTAGTTCTGTATGTTTATCCATGTTCTACACGAACTTCCATTTAAGAATACAAGTGAACCATTCAAGAAAATCATAAAAATGAACATTCCTGAACAATGGATTTGAACCTTATAACTCATCCAAAGGATCATAAAATAACCAATTGAAACCAAAATGGACAATTTTAATGTAAAAATTGTTCTTTAATAGTTAATTAATGAATATAATGTGGTTATACATGACTTTAAATTGAATAAAGTTTTCGGATACAAGGTAAGTGGAAATTCTCGAACCCGACTTTCTTTCTTCAGGTTCCCCCTCTTTCACTCTATTTTTGGTATGATTACTCCTTAAAAACAATTTTTTCATCATTATATCACTTATTCTATAATATATATGTTCTCTACAAGATTTTTTGTCAAATACAACGTTTTACAAAAGAAATATTCTTTTAAAAACACACATTTTACTTCTCACTAAAGGCGGATGGTTCTTGTATCAAGTATGTTATTCCTGATTTCTTTTGGGAACCCAAGGTTCATTAATGTGTTATTATGAGATGAAACCCATTACTTTACATGATTAATTTATGTTAATTTTTTAAATGTTTCATTCCTGACAATGACAATGTTATGGTCTAACAGGTGCACCCTGAATTATAATGCACAATATTAATGTTTGAATGTGACGGGTGCGCCGGAAATTATATAGTTCTCCAATGCATTGGGTAAAGGGATTAATATCATGAGTTTAAGTGAAATGATGTGTGAAAAATATGATTTATTTATTCACAAGTATGTGTGTAAGTTAACCACTAAGACACGATGTTTCAATTTTTATGGATTTCCACATTTCAAGTCATTTATTAATGATTCCTCTCATGTTCATGATATTTTTCCAATGTTAGGATTATGCTCACCCAATGCTATATTGTTCTTATCTATCCTATAACTAGGATTTTAGCTCACCCATTTTTATTTATATCCTCAGGTGAATACATGTACTAAGGGGAGGTCTAGTGATAATAAGAGGCTAGAGAAGAAGGAATTAAATAAATGTTTATACTTGATGTTGTAATTGTTATGTATGGTCCTAGTTTCCCCAAGGCACTAAAACTTTGGATCCTCTATGTGTAATACTATTATGTTTTTTATCTTTAAAATTATGTAATAATAATGTAAGAAAAGGATGGATCACTATGACCCTAATGAATAGTAAATTATTTTATAATTTTATTTTCTTAAGGGTTTAATATTATGTCATATTGATTAATTTTTTGAAGTTATATAAAAGTAGTTATAGTTTTAAAATTGTTAGTTTTTGAATAAAGAATGATTTTATTTAAAAATTAAATTAATAATATTTAGCAAATTATTTTTTGAAAATGTATTTTAGTTTTCAATTCTATGCATCGAAAAATGGTTAGGGTGATTTTTTGGGATTTTTCTGAAACAATTGAATTTTCAATGAATAGTAAAAATAGAGTTTTGGGTTTTGGTGTGTTTAATGAAATAATTAATGATGTAATAATAATGTAATAATTCTGGTAAAATTGATTTAGTAAAATAATATGTGAGGTGTCCCAAGTGGATAATACCATGGGAAATCCCATGGTTTTAAAAATACCACTAATGAGGGGTCCCTAGGAAATTATTAAAATATTCCCTCAATTTTTCTATAAATACCAACCCTTTCCTTCATTATATTCATTCAAAATTCCTCCTAAACTAATATATGGATTTTTTACCTCCTTATTGGTCCTCTAAATGTGTCCTCAGACCCCCAAGTTCCCAACCTTCATGTCTTAGTAGTTACTCTATAAGGTAAGATAATTTTCAACTTCTTACTTTTTCCATTCAAGTTCTCTTTTATGTGGTTAAACTTTCATGTTTTCATACAATGTTTTTAATTCCATTTTATCCTTTATATATACTGTTTTATGATTAATTTCTGTATGGGTGACACTTTTACCCTTTCTTTTTAATGTTTTCTAAAACTATAATGCATAGTCGTTATGCTGCAGAATTTTCGTAAGGAATTTATCAACTTTTCTTTAAGTTCTTTTCTTTTATTTTTCTTTCCTCATATTATCATATCCAAGAGGCATGAAAGGTCCATAAATATTTTATATTTTGTATGTTCTCATGTTCATGGAAAATTAATCATTATTCTTATTCTCCTCTCCCACTCATTTAAGTAATAAAAACATTATTGGTGATGTGTCAAATTACCTACATCGTCGACAATGTGATTTCAATTTGATTAAATCTCTTTAGATCTGGTCATGAAACCATTTTTATGGTCAAAAAATATTATATTATATTTATTATATCCTATTTAGTGTTATGGTACTAAATTATGTACCTATTACTAAATGATTAATCAAAACAAGCTCGTTGGGGTCGAAAAACTTCCCAAATTAACCCAAACAATCATCATTTACTTCTTATCTAATGATTCATTTACATGGTATATAACATAAATAATTATAAGATAATTTAAACTTTTGTAATATCATAAATAAATTTTAATATCAGTTCTGGATGTTTATTCATGTTCTACATGAACTTCCATTTAAGAATACAAGTGAACCATTCAAGAAAAAGTGAAAAGCAAACATTCTCGAACAATGGATTCAAACACTATAACTCATCTAAAGGCCCATAAAATAACCTAATGAAATGATAAAAAAACATATTAAGGTAAAAAATGTTCTTGAATTGTTAATTAATTAATCTAATGTGGTTATATAGGACTTTAAAATGAATAAATCATTTGGATACAAGGTAAGGGGAAATTCTCGAACCAAACATTCTTTCTTCGGGTTCCCACTCTTTTACGCCATTGTTGGTATTATTACTGCATAAAAATGATTCTTTCATCATTATCTTTCCTATTCTGGGATATAAATGTTCTCTATTGTATTTTATTCCAAATACAATGTCTTACAAAACAACTCTTCTTTCAAAAACACACCTTTTACTTCTCCCTAAAGGTGGATGGTTTTTGTATCAAGTATGTTATTCCTGATTTCTTTTTGGAACCCAAAGTTCACGAATGTGTTCTTATGAGATGAAACTAATTCCTTTACATGGTTGATTTATGTTCATTTTATAAATATTTTCTATGTGTCATGCATGATAATGACAATTTTATAGTGTGACGGGTGCACTCGGAATTATATAGCGTAATATGAATGTTTGAATATGATAGGTGCACCCAGAGTTATACAGAACTCTAATGCATTGGGTAAAGTGATTAATCTCATTAGTTTAAGTGAAATGATGTGTGAAAAATATTATATCTTTTCTCACAAATATGTGTAGAAGTTAACAACTAGGACATGATGTTTCATTTTTTATGCATTTCTACATTTCAAGTCTTTTATTGATGATTCCTCTCATGTTCATGATCTTTTTCCAATGTTGTGATAATTCTCACCCCATTCTATATTTTTCTTATTTTTCTTCTTACTGGTCTTTTAGATCACCCTTTTTTATGTATATCCTTAGGTGACTACATGTACTAAGGAGAGGTCAAGTTCCAATAAGAATCTAAAGAAGAATGAATTAAATAAATGTTTATGCTTGATGTTGTAATTGTTATGTATGGTACTAGTTTTCCCAAGACACTAAACCATTGGATCCTCTATGTTTAATACTATTATGTTGTTTCTCTTTAAAATTATGTAATAGTAATGTAAGAAAAGTTTGGGTCTCTATAGTTGGTATCAAAGGCAATGTTTAGTAAATTTTGGAATTAGTATTTTTGAACCCAAGAGAAAACCTCTAACATGAGACTAAGTAAAAATATGAACACAAGAATCTTTACATAGGGATCCCATATTTTATTAATTTAGTATAAATTATAAAAATTAAAAATTTATTTATTCATGACTTCTTAATTATGTTTTGTTCTAACCATTTCTATTTT
This sequence comes from Viscum album, assembly GCA_963277665.1. Lineage (NCBI taxonomy): Eukaryota > Viridiplantae > Streptophyta > Magnoliopsida > Santalales > Viscaceae > Viscum > Viscum album. The sequence continues at coordinate 790,178,773 of OY728137.1, forward strand.
AGAAAATGGTGGAAACTAGGAGAAACCAGGCCAAAAACTCGTGCGAGGGACAATGAATCAATTGCCCAAATGACATCCCCAATGATTTGGGAGGTGGAGTTAAAAACTTCATGGATATGCTTACCCAACTATCTGAAGTTATGAACAATAACCATAATAATTGAGAACATCCTCCTTCACCAAAGAGGGAGAAACTGGCTATCGAGTGTTTTATGTGGAAATGACCATCAACATTTAGTGGATCTTCTGATCCATTAGTTACCAAACAGTGGGTCAAATCCATGGAGAAGATCCTTTCTGTCCTTCACTATTCTGAGATGGAGAAAGTGACACTAGCCTTTTATTATCTATTTGTATAGGATGATCAAAGGTGGGATTTTATTAGGAACACCAATACAAGTGGAGAAATTGAAGAGATTGAATGGGAAGACTTTAATATAATGTTTCCCAACAAATATTTCCCAATAACTTTTCACAAGAATATGGAGATATAATTAATGGAGCTTAAGAAAATAATGAGGAGAGTCTTTTACAACCTAAGAAGTTAATTTCACAAGTCTTTCAAGGTATTCCACAAGTTTTTTTATTAACAATGATAGAAAAATTGATATATTATTTAGTGGGTTAAAACCACACCTTCAAAAGTCTCTCAAAATTATAGACTTTGGGAGTTATGAAGAAGTTGTTTGATTTGATCTCAAAGTGGAAATGGAGTTTAGAGAATGGTCCCAGGGTTATGGTGATAAGAAATGAAAGATGGAGTTTCATGCTGGTCGATCTAATAACAAATATGGGAAGAAAACTCAATGACCCACATGCCAAAAATATGGGAAGTTGCAGCATGGGAATAACCTCAAAGGGATGGGGAAGTGCTTCAAGTGTTGGAAAGAAGGACACCATGATCAAGAGTGTAAAAAATACATGAAAAGGAAGGATAATGAGGTGGAATAATGGAGATAACCACTGATGGTACAATGCTACAACTGTAGAGAGAAAGGGTGTTATGCAAGCTAGTGCACTAATCCTTAATTTCTCTTGGGTAATCAGCATCAGCAACCACCAAAACCAAAGGAAAAAGGGAAGAATTTTTCCATCACTAGTGTGGATGTGGAGAAATATAATGAATTCATACAAGGTACACTTTTTATTCACTCAATAATGGCAAAAGATTTATTTGATTCTGGTTCTACGCATTCCTTTATATCTTTCAAGTTTTCTAGAACTATAGAATCGAAGCCCCGAAACCTTGAAGTAGAGATATCTGTAAAAACACCAAGTGGTGTAATCATTGAAACCCAAGTGTTTGAATCTTCTCCTATTGGCTTATGTAGGAATATTCTTACATAAAATATTGTAATACTTCCCTTGGTGGAATTAAATGCTATAATGGGAATGGATTGTCTCTCATTATAAAGAGAACATATCAACTGTTGGGAAAAAAATATATTTTTAAATTCTGAACCATTCCACGATCCTCTAAAAATGCAAGTAAGATCGTGAATATCCTTTGAAAAATCCTTCAATGGTGTGGGTGTTGATTCTCTATGAAGGAGCATACATCACCCAAATGGTTGAGTCAAAGGATATTACAACCTTGTGGGAATTCCCATCGTGAGTGAATACGGTAAGGTATTTCCCAAAGATTTACCCAAGATTCCCCCAGATCATAAGGTATAGTTCTAAATAGAACTCATACCCAGAGCTACTCCTATCTCAATGTTTCCTTATAGGATATCTTCTATCAAAGTGGAAAAGTTAAAGCAGCAGCTGCAAGATCATCTGGAAAAAGGGTTCATACGCCCAAGTGCATCAACATGGGGTGCGCCAGTGCTCTCTGTGAATAAGAAGGATGAAACAATACGACTTTTTATCGATTATTGGGAAATCAATAAGATCACCATAAAGAAAACTTATCCTCTTCCAAGCATTTAAGACTTGTTAGATCAGTTAAGAGGAGCTCAATACTTCTCAAAGGTCGATATCCATTCTGTATATCATCAGCTAAAGGTGAATAAGAAATATATTTAGAGGACTGCCTTCTGTACAAGGTGTGGGAACTATGAGTTTTTTGGTGATTCCCTTCAAACTTACTAATTCCTTAACAATCTTCATGGATTTGATGAATCGAGTATTTAGAGATTACCTCGAAAAATTGTTGGTAGTGTTTATTGATTATATTCTCATCTACTCCAATAGCAAGGAGGAACATAAATAACATCTAAGACATGTGTTGAAGAAATTTAGAAAGGAGAAGTTGTATGACATGTTCATAAAGTGTGCATTTTGGATGAATTAACTCACGTTCTTGGGACAAGTGATATCAAGTGATGTAATTTATGTGGGCCCTTCAAAAACAAAAGTAATTGAGGAATGGCTCAGGCCCTCTAGTGTCACCGAAATCAGTAGTTTTCTTGGATTAGATAGTTACTACCAATGTTTTGTGAGAAATTTCTCATGATTGTCAAGCCCTATAACTAAGTTAACAAGGAAAGGGGTAAAGTATGTCTAAAAGGAAGAATGTGAGGGAAGCTTCAATGAGCTAAAAAGAAGGCTGATCACTGCACCTATACTCACATTACTGAAAAGTGAAGAAAGTTTTCTGATATAAAGAGATGATTTAATGAAAGGCTTAGGTTGTGTACTCATAAAAAATGATAATGTGATAGTCTATGCCTCACATAAATTGAATATCCATGTGCAAAACTAACTGATGCATGATCTAGACCTAGAAGCCGTAATTCTTGCCTTGAAAATCTGGCGGCACTACATTTATGGTGAGAAGTGTGACATATACACTAACTATAAGGTCCAAAATTATATATTTAGAAAAAACTAGATCAACATGCGTCAAAGGATATAGTTAGAGCTAATCAAATATTGGGATTTCCCTATTCACTATCACCCTGGAAAGGTGAACAAGGTAGCTGAAGCTCTAAGCAGAAAAGAACTTCCTACTCTATCCATGTTGTGGATTGAGAAAGACTCTATCCTATTGGATATTCAAATATTGGATTTGGAAATCATAAGGGCATGGGATACATCGTACCTTGACCAAATGATTGTGCAACCATCTATCCAAGATAAGATAAAGGAGACACAAAGGTATGATCTGGAGTTACAAATGAAGGTGAATGCATTAAAGAGAAGCTAGAAGAGTTCCATATCTATGATGATGGTTTGATTTGGTTTTGAATGCAGCTTTATGTGCCCTCATCACTTGGGATAAAGAAGGGGCTAATGGATAATGCACATAGCTCAACATTCTCTATCCATCCTGGTTGCACCAAGATGTACTGAGATCACTATTAACACTTCTGGTGGGATAACAAAAAGAAGGATATTGCAGAATATATCTCAAGGTTCTTGGTATGTCAGCAAGTTAAATTAGAGCGAAAAAAGTCCAAAGGGTTAATACATTCATTGCCTATACCCATGTTGAAATGGGAGAATGTTACTATAGACTTTTTAATAGGTCTCTCGAAGACATCTAAGGGATATAATGCGATATGGGTTGTGGTTGACTAAATCACCAAGACTGCCCATTTTATCTCTATTTAGGAAGACCACTTGCTTGAACAACTTGAAAAGATATATTTGAAGGAATTTGTGAGACTGCATGGTGTTCCTCTATCGATTGCCTCTGACCGTGATCCAAGGTCCACATCTAAATTCTGGGGGATCCTTCAACATGCTTTGAGTACTGAATTAAATTTCATCACATCCTATGACCCCCAAACTGATGGCCAATATAAAAGGACTATTCATATGAATGAAGATATTCTAAGAGCCTACTCTCAATAATTAAAAGGTGGATGGGATCAACATCTCCCATTGGTTGAGTTCTCATGCAATAATAGCCGCCACTCGAGTATTCAGATAGCTCTATATGAATCTCTGTTTGGAAAGCGTTGTAAAACTCCAACCTGTTGGGATTAAGTTAGAGAAAGGAATATACTTGCACCTAATCTTGTACAGGAGATAAAGAAGAAGGTTCAAGTCTTCCAGAAATACATCAATTCTACTCAAAGTAAGCAAAAGAGAAATACTGACAACCGTGGAAGGGACTTGGAGTTCAACATTGGAGATAAATTCTTTATTCAAATATCACCATGGAAGAGAGTTATGTTGTTTGTAAAGAAAGGGAATCTAATCCCAAGGTACATTGGAAACTTTGAGATCCTTAACTTCATAGGATTCATGGAATATCGGCTTGAACTTCCACCAAATATGGCTCAAGTTCATGCTATGTTTCACATATCACTCCTGAGGAAGTACATACCTGATCCCTCACATGTAATGAACTCAGAGGTGGTGCAGCTAGAAGATGATCTCTCCTATAAGGAGAATCCAGTAGATATTTTGGACAAGAGAGATAAGGTTGTACATAACAACACAATACATCTTTTCAAAGTGTTGTGGAGGAACCATAAGTTTGAATAAGTAACTTGGGAACCGGAGGAGGTGATGAAGGAGAAGTACTCTCACCTTTTCGTGTAAAACAAAATTTCAAGGGTGAAATCTCATAAGGGGGGAAGAATGTAATGAAACAATATTTTATCATTGGAAATCCCTTCTTATAATTATGTTTTGTAGTATAATCACATTATTAAGCACAATAATATTTCATGATACTAAATACTATGTGATCACTAAACATAATTTTTCCACTTCTATTTTTTGAATTTCAAAAGGCGGTCATCTACATTTGTGTTCAGTAAGTTATTTGGAGTCTAATGTGTTGGACTCACCTGTTTTGATAATCCCAAATCATGTTTAAATATTGATCCTAATATATTAAGTCAGTCATTAATCTTTTTAATCTACATATACAATTATCTTTTTCTCAACAATGTATATTCTTAAGACTCATGAATTTGTTGCATCAGCTTATAGTCCATATTTATCTAAATATAATCCCACTATTAAAGGATATGGGTAAGATCCCTCTGTTCAAAGTCACTGTTATAGCTTACTATCACCTTAAGTCACTGATGCTAGAAGATCACTGTTGAAGATTTACAGTCACTGTTGGAACCTTTCGGTACATGGTTACTGTCACAAACCTACTGATGATCTACTTATCAAAGCTCACAGACAGAGAGTTACTGTCACAAGGTCACTGTTGTAATAAGGCTTTTGTTAAAAGTCCACTGTCAGACTCTTTCTCAAGTCTTCTATTGAGAACCTCACTGTTCAAGCCTAAAGTTGGACAAGTTTAGTAGAAGGCTACCGCTGGACAACTCCTACTGTCAAGGTAGTTGACTATTTCTCAAAGTCTACTGATGAGGAGCTACTATTATACAGATTAAAAGCTAACGTTACAAGACATCCACTAACACAAAGTCCACCGTTACAAGCCTACAGTTGAAGAACCTACCATTGGAGCTCACAGCTGAATACTCTACCGATGAAGTCTACAGTTGTAGAGATTAAAGTCTATCGTGTGACATGCATCTGCTACCAGTATAATGATATTCCATTCTCTTCTTTACCAATTTTTTATTAATACTATTATAACGTTCATGTCAAGACAAATTAATATAACTGAAATTATTTAATGATACTTGTAGGTATATCAGGAAACAATACGATGTACGAGGAAGACCACACGTGGTTGAAACATTTTTTCTGTCGGCCCCTGCTGAACCAAATGAGATAAAGCTGAACTGGAAAAGAGTATATATATAAGAGAGAGACATTCAGAGAAAAAAATGGAATGAATATATAAATATGAAAAGTAGTGTGGATATATTGAATATACACATAACACTTATAATAGAGACTCATACACAATATGAAGAAGTGCCTTCAAGCACTCATTCAAAAAACATAGAGCTTCACAAATATCTATTGAAAGAAACTTTTCAAGCTGAAGTGGTGTGCAGAAAGGAGCTTCAATCCCAAGAGGCTGATCATCTTTACATCTGGATGTTTGGAAGTTGCAACACTCTATTTTGGAGGCAACTTACAGAGAAGGACCAAAGCTTCATTTCATTCATTCCAACGAGTCCAGATCTGATCTTCCAACACAATAGAACATTCCAAACTTATCCCTACTATCTTTAGCTCTACTATGTTTAAATACTTTACATTTTTGAGCAGTGTGTATGTGTTACAAACACTGACTCTTGTGCTTGAACTGAGGGATACTGAAAACCCCCATACCAAACTATCTTTATATTTGTTTCCCACGTATAACTGTGGAAGAAGCCTGGTGTGGGTTGGTAGTTTATTTCTTTCCCACGTAGAACTGTAGTAGAGGTTTCAAAACCTGGATAATTTGTGAAATCTGTTTTAAATCCTGATACAGGCTGTGTATCACGTTTAATATAACTGTTTAGTGGCAGGTGATCACCAAGTGGAGAGGACTAGGTATTGACTTAAGACTGAACCTCTTGTTTAAATTTGTTGTGTTCATCTTTGCTTTACTCTATTTAACATCTATCTGCTGTGTTTATATTTTCAAAGATAGAAATATATTTTTACATTCAATCTGATAGTTAGTTCTAGTTAGTGTGTATATTTGATTTGTTTAGTAAACCTGTTTCAAAAGTATAATTAGTTCTCATACTGATTCAACTGAGGAGTAATCATCCTTTGAGAAACCTATTGAACAATAACTCACTTGTATCTCTACTGCCTTAATTGACTGGGATATTCTAATTTGGGGGTCTTTAATCCTAAAAGTTTTTAACAGAAATATGCAATTGGAACTCAATTCACCCCCCTCTTGAGTATCCACTCCGACCAAAATAATGGAACCAACTTGTTTTTTTGGTGAATATTAATATGAATATTAATATGACCCTAATTAATATTAAATTATATTATAATTTTATTTTCTTAAGGGTTTAAGATAATGCCATCTTGATTAATTTTTCATGGTAATATAAAAGTAGTTATAGTTTTAAACTTGTTAATTTTTGAATAAAGAATGAATTTATTTAAAAATTAAATTTATAAAATTTACAAAATTATTTTTAAAAAATGGAGTTCATTTTTGAATTCTTCACTTCCAAAAATGGTTAGGGTGAATTTTTGGAATTTTTCTGAAATAGATGAATTTTTGATGAATAGTATAATACAGTTTTGAGTTTCGGTGTGTTTAATGACACCATTAATGATGTAATAATTCTGGTCAAGTTGTGTACAATAAAATAAGAATTTAGGTGTCTCTAGTGGATAATACCATGGGAAAATACCATGTGAAAATACCATGGTTCTGCAAATACCACTAATGAGGTGTCCCTTGGAAATTATTAAAATATTCCCTAAATTTTTATATAAATACCAACCCTTTCATTCATTCCATTCATTCAAAATTCCTCCTAATAGAATATCTAGACTTCTTACCTCCCTATTGGTCCTCTAAAGGTGTCCTAAATCCCCCAAGGTCACAACCTTCAAGTCTTATCAATTATTCTAAAAGGTAAGAGAATTCTCAACTTCTTTCTTTTTCCATTCAAGTTCTCTTTTATGTGGTATAACTTTCATGTTTCCATACCGTAATCTTATTTCCATTATATTCTTTCTCTATAATATTTTATGATTTATTTATTTACAGGTTACCCTTTTCCTCTCTCTTTTTAATGTTTTCTAAAACCATAATGTGAAGTCATTAGGCTGCCGAATTTTCTTAAGGAATTTCTCAACTTTTCTTCAAGTTCCTTTCTTTTCTTCTTCTCTCCTCATATCCTCTTATCCAAGAGGTTTGAAAGATCCATAAATCTTTTATATTCTTTATTTTCTCGTGTTCATGGAAAATTCATCATTATTATTCTTCTCTTATCCCACTTATTTATGGAATAAAAACATTGTTTGTGATGTGTCAAATTACCGACATCGTGGACAATGTGATTTCAATTTGATTTAATTCCCTCAGATCTAGTCATTAAACAATTTTTATGGTTGAACAAGATTATATTATATGTATTATATCTTATTCAATTTTATTAAACTAAATTATGTATATATTAATAAATGATTAATGAAAACAATTTAGTTGTGGTCGAAAAACCACCCAAATTAACCCAAACAATCATCATTTAATTCTTATCTAATGATTCATCCACATGGTAAATAACATAATTCATTATTAGAGAATTTAAACTTCTTTAATATATTTAATAACATATAATATCACTTCTTTATGTTTATTCATGTTCTACACAAACATCCATTTAGTAATACAAGTGAACCATTCAAGAAAACCATAAAAACGAACCTTCCCAAATAATGGATTTGAACCCTATAACTCATCTAAAGGCCCATAAAATAACCTAATAAAACCATGAAACATTTTCATGTAAACAAGGTTATTTAACTATTAATTAATGAATATAATGTGTTTATATAGGACATTAAATTTAAGAAAGCGTTCTGATACAAGGTAAGGGGAAATTCTCAAACCCAACTTTTTTTCTTCGGGTTCCACCTCTTTCATTCCATTTTTTGGTATGATTACTCCTTAAAAATTATTTCTTCATCATTATTTTACCTATTAGGGGATATATATGTTCTCCACTGGATTTTATGGAAAATATAATGTTTTCCAAAAGAACTCTACATTCAAAAACACATCTTTTACTTCTCACTAAAGGTGGATGGTTCTTGTATCAAGTATGTTATTCCAACTTTCTTTTGGGAAACCAAAGTTCATGAATGCATTATTATTATATGAAACTCATTGCTTTACTTGGGTCATTTATGTTCATTATTATATATGTTCTATGTGGAATGCATGATAATGACAATGTTATGGTATGATGGGTGCGTGCGAAACTATATAGGGAAATATGAATGTTTGAATGTGATGAGTGTGCCCGGAATTATACAGAACTCCAATGCATTGGATAAATTTATGAATATAATGAGTTAAAGTGAAATTATATGTGAACAATGTCATATCTATTTTCACAAGTATGTGTGAATGTTAACCACTAAGACATTATGTTTCATTTTTTATACATTTCCACATTTCAAGTCTTTTATTAATGATTCCTATCATGTTCATGATCTTTTTCCAATGTTATGATTATGCTCACCCCATGCTATGTATTTATTTATCTATCATATTACTTGGATTTTATCTCACCCCTTTTTATGTATATCCTCAGGTGACAATATGTAGTAAGGAGAGGTCAAGTACCAATAAGAAGCTAGAGAAGAAGGAATTAAATAAATATTTATACTTGATGTTGTAATTGTTATGTATAGTCCTAGTTTTCCCAAGAAACTAAACCATTTTATCCTCATTGTGTAATAATATTATATTTTTTATCTTTAAAATGATGTAATAGTAATGTAAGAAAAGGTTGGTTCACTATAGTTTGTTTTTATGGTTTTCTTGAACGGTTCACCTGTATTCTTAAATGGAATTTTCTGTAGAACATGGATAAACATAAAGAAATGATATTACATGTTATTAATGATATTATATAAGTTTAAATGTTCTTATAATAAATTATGTCATATACCATGTGGATGAATCATTAGATAAGAATTTAATGATGATTGTTTGGGTTAATTTGGGCGGTTTTTCGACCACAACAAACTTTTTTTCTTAATCATTTAGTAATATGTACATAAGTTAGTTACAGAACATTAAATAGGATATAATAAATATAATATAATCTTTTTTAACTATAAAAATGGTTTCATGACCATATATGAAAAGATTAAATCAAATTTAAATCACATCGTCCATGATGTCGGTAATTAGACACATCACGGACAATGTTTTTATTCTTTAAATAAGTGGGAGAGGATAAGAATAATGATGATGAATTTTCCATGAACATGAGAAAATCCAGAATATACAAGTTTTATAGAGCTTTAATTCCTCTTGGATAAGAGGATATGAGGATAAAATAATAAAAGAAAGGAACTTGAAGAAAAGTTGAGAAATTCCATACGAAAATTCGGAGCCTATCAACTATGCATTATGGTCTTAGAAAACATTAAAAAGAGAGGTTCAAAGGGTCACACATCCAGATATGAATCATAATACAACATATAGAAAAGATAAAATGGAAATAAGAACATGTTATGGAAACAAGAAAGTTATACCACATAAAAGAGAACTTTCAGAAAAAAAAATTAGTTGAGAATTATCTTACCTTGTAGAGGAACTCCTAAGACTTGAAAGTTGTGATGTTGTGGGATTTAGGACACCTTGGGAGGATCACCCAAGAGGTAAGAATTATAGATCTTCATTTAGGAGGAATTTATAATGAATTTAGTGAATGAAATCATTGGTATTTATAGCAAAATTGAAGGAATATTTTAATAATTTCCAGAGGACACCTCATTAGTGATATTTGAAAAACCATGGGATTTCCCAGGGTATTTTCCCATGGTATTAGACACTTGGGAAACCTCACATATTATTTTACTATACACAAGTTGACTGTAATTATTACAATTCATAGGAGTATGTTACTATTCAGCAAAAAAAACAAGTTGGTTCCATAAGACTCTAAATATCTTACTGAACACAAATGTATATGAATGCTTTTCAAAATTCAAAACATAGAAGTAGAAGAATTACATTTAGTGATCACATAGTATTTAGTATCCTGAAATTTTATTGTGATTACTAATGTGATTATACTACAATATATTATTATAAGAAGTTATTTCCATTGATAAAACATTGGGTCGTTACAAGTCTGGCCCTGAGTGTTTATCTCATGTATAATGAGGGTTAGTTAGGCCCTTGGGTGTTTATATTCTATATACCATGGTGGGTAAAACCCCAAGTGTTTATTACAAGTATACTGGGGGAGATTTATATCCCTAGGTGTTTAGCTTCTACATACTGAGGTAAGTTATCCCCTAGTGTTTACATTATTTATACTGGGGGGAGTTATACACCAGGTTTTTATCTCAGGTATATTAGGGTGAGCTATAACCTATGTTTTTATCTCTGCATACTAGGGGATATAAGCCCCAAAATAGCTAACTTCTATATAATATGTTGATTCATACCTCAGGTAACTATATTGGTTGGAAAGATTATGCAACATTCTTAGAGACGCTCTAGAACTGGCTAAAGAAGGTTTGGTTAGATCTTGTGTGTTACGCAGAAACTGAGGATCGATTGTGGTTATTTTTTTATACCTCTACAGCTGAATTTATTTTCTGAGAATATCACATGTGTACAATAAATTTAATTTTTATATATATTATTGTAATTTTGGTTCCCTATAGAGTTATACTCACACTCTACGTAGGTGTTCATGGAACATGAGTATCCGAGCTATACTTGTAATTGTTGCAGGTGTAAGTGCCCAGTCCTGATGGTTGTATTAGTGAGAGGTGGGGATGAATTAGAGATACTTTTTCTTTTACATTTATTTTCAATTGAAAAAACCTTCACCACTGGTTAAATATTTCAATTCCCTATTGAGAACAAATCTAACACACATCCCCAGGAACAAAAATATTTACAAGGTTCACTATTCAATAAGAATAGTTACATCATTATTATGGTTTGGAAATGACCTAATACCATAAAATCTACTACAAATCATTCCTTGTATTACACCAAGATGGATATACCCTTACACTCATGTATCACTATGTAAAAAATTCCAATAGTGTGTGTGCACCATCATAGCACAAATTGGGTAATACAATGTTTATGTAACAAATAATGTTACATGTTCTTCTTTTCAATTACACAAATGTATTAAATTGAAATACAGTTCTTCACTTTTTTACCCAAAATATGGTAAGAACTTTCTAGATTTTGTTATGAAAAATCAATATGTTTTTCTAATTCTGATTCCTCCGAGTATGATTCTCCCAAATATGATTTTTCCAGTCCGATTATCTATTTAGAATATGACAGAAATGAATCAGAACCACTTCAATTACTGAGTCCAATAAACTCAATAAAAATTTTCCTCATTATGAGAACCCAAATACATAAATCCTAAAATTTATTTTCTAGAATGATACAATGATCAGCTGCATACAATATTGTGATCTTGTATCTTATCTTTCACTTCAATCTGTCAAAACTTATTCAAAAAAAGTGATCATGGAAGCTTCTTATTCTCTCTACAACTTGGATATTATCTCTCATGAATAATACAGAAGTCGTTATAAAAGTAAAATGTGCTTTATTCCTTTTATAGGTGACCCACGAGATGATTTGGAAGGAATCCCAAAAAAATCACACTTAATCAGATTCACCTTAATATCAATTTCTCCAAAAATATTGGGTGAATTTTGACTTCATAAACTCTTCTAAAAGCTTCTTGATTATAATTAAAATACATATCCTTCTTCAAAATTTCATTTAAATCACCAGTCTGATTTCAATTACATGATTCTGATTTTTCTCAAATCGATTTCTTCATAACAAATCTTTGTATCAATTTTATGAAAGTATATGAAGAAATGGATACCACTTCTGAATGATAGATTGATCATTATTTTGAATGTCGATTTCCCCCTTGATAGTACATCCAACAAACTTTTTATCCTTTTCTCTTGACCCACTTGAGACACAAAACATCATCTTCTCCTATTCTATTAACCCAATTGGAAACCTACAAAGTAATTCAACCCTTTTGAAATGGTTCACTATATTGTTGATTTCATTATCTCCTATTTTCATCCATCAAACTCAAGAAATTACTTCTATGAATATAATTGTCCACAGTACAATATTTTTGAGTACGATGGGCCTGGATACAATCATTTCTGGATATGATCATTTCTGGGTATGATCATTCTAAGTAATATCTGTTTTATTTCTAAGCCTGAGTATGATCATTCTTGGTAAGAAAAGTTTTTTATACTTTAGATATATGATCAAATGCTACAATACCTGAGTATGATCTCTATTTTCAATGGGAAGTACTTATTTCATCTCTTCAACCTAGATCCCATCATTTAGAAAACAATTGGCACCACTTGTTGTTCTCACTTCCTTATAACAATCTTGTATCACAAGTTCTCCAACCAACTTATGATTTACATGAAATAAAAATCATAAAAGTATCATCACATTTATTTAATCATAGTCATTTAGACTTTGATTCTTCATAAAAACAAACACGTCTTTCGTGTCGAATTTAGAGTGAATCTGATGGCCATTTACTTCCAAAATATATTCTTCTCATTAAAATAGACTTTCACAGTGAGTTTAATTCTTTTTAAAACATGAGTCTGGTTATTTTGAAATACATTACTCAATATGATTTTTCCAACATACAAAGTGAGGTGATTTCCTTTTTTCCTTTGTTCAACAACTTTCTTGAAAACAAAAGACAACGCATGAAAACCATCAACTTTATCATCAATTTGGTCCTAACAATATCACTCTTTGGATTTTGTTGTCAATCAAGTTTCATAAATCACTAAATATTTTATTTTTGAGAAATGGATTACATATCAACAATTCTAAGCCTACATGAGCTAAATCATTATAGGAAATAGTAATCATTGATAGAAAAAACATGTTGTCCAAAAGTAGTGATTATGAAAACCGTTTTATTTTTCCTTCATCAGCTCTTCTTCAACCTCATATTTTCTTTATTCTCTCAGTAATACAAATTAATTTCCTTACTGTAACCACTCTAATAAACAATTATAACAGTTCAATCACAATATAATGACGAATTCAAAGATCACCCATAACTCCCTCCTTAATACAATAAAAATGATGGATTTATGAAATAATTATTCACCTTGACAATAAAATCTAAAGGTAAGATGAGATAAGGGACTAAATCACAAACCTCAAACTTGAAGAGAAAGAGGTTGGACACCCATGTTCAAACTCAATTTAGAAAATGATTCCTTTAGTAAAGGTTATGTGAATATGTGAGCAACTTATTACAATGTTGGAACATACTTCAGCTTCAATTAATTCTTCTCCACATGCTCTTTTATGAAATGATATTTGATATCAATATATTTTGAACAAGAATGTTGAATATGATTTTGGGTAAGATTTATTGTGCTTTGATTATAATAACCCAAGAGAAAGGGTTACTTTACTTTAAAAAGTAACTTCCAATTGATTTTTTATCGACATGAGTTGTGTAGTTTCTTTAGTGATAGAAACATACATAGCCTCATCCAAACTGAGAGTTATTGAATTTTTTTCTTTGAATTCAAACTAACACTATTCTTTCCCAAAAATAATAATCTACCATATTTGGATCTTCGATAATCAACATTCCCTTCCCAATATATATCTGAATATCAAAACAAATCAACACTATCTGAGCTGTAATACCTAATTCTGAATTCTATTATGGCTCTAATTTATCTAGGAATTCTTTTTCCATCAAGTAAATGTTATTATTTGGGATCACTTTGAAATCTTTCACATATGATAATAGCATAAACAATGTCAGGTCAGGAGGTATCCAAATGAAATAGTCTTTCAATCAGCTTCTCATACTCATTCTAATCAAATTCTTTTCCTTGTACATCTTTACTCAACATGGTTCCCACAAAAATAGGTGTAGAAACAGGGTTTTATTTTTCCATGCCAAACCTCTTGAGAATTTCCTTAGCATAATTTTCTTGAGAAATAAATATTTATTTATACTTTTTCATGATTTGTAACCTAATAAAGTATTTCATTTCCCCCATCATAGAAATTGAAAATACCTTCTTTATATATTCATCAAATCTTTCAAAAACTCTTTCATTATTCCCAATAAATATAATATCATCAACATAAACAATTACAATGAGGGAATGTTTTTGATGTTTTTTGATATAAATATTGTTATCCCCTCTTCCTTTCTTAAAACTAATCTTCCTTAAGCATGGGTCCAATTTGGAATACCATACCCTAGGATATTGTTTTATACCATATAAGTCCTTCTTCAATCTTCACACATAACTTTCATATTTCCCAATAAAAAACCCACAAGTTTGTTCAATATTAACTTCGTCTTCAAGATCACCATTCAAGAAAGTATACTTAACATCTATTTGGAAGATGTTTTAGCCTCATTGTGAATCAATAGAAAGAAATATTATAATTGTGTCAAGTATTTCCACCAGAGAAAAGGTTTCATCAAAATCCTTTCCTTCGATCTGAGAATACCCTTTGCAAACCAATCATTCTTTGTTTCTTATAACTTCACCTTATTCATTAAGCTTATTCAGGAAAACCCATTTTGGGCCAATGATGTTTTGTTTTCAGGTTTGGATATGAGTTCACATGTATTTTTCTTTTTAATATGATCCAATTATTAATTTATGGCTTGAACCCATTATAGATGCTCAAAAGCTTCTTTAACATCATTTGATTCCACTTTGGAATGTAGAGAAGTATGTGTGGTAGCATTTGTTGTTCTTCTTATTTGAACATTTTGATGTTGATCACCAATTATATTCTAAGCTTCCACTTGCTTCCTTAGCCTTGGATGGTATTTTTTAGATTCTTCCTCATCACTGGAAATATTTGAATTTGTTTCCTCTTCCTGAGAAGGATTAAAATTGTTTTTATCCTTATCATAATCATTTTCTTCAACTTTATTGTCTTCCTGAGTATGTTTCTCTTTCTCTAATCCTTCAATCACTTTCATGTTAACTGAATCAAAAATTAATCCTATTTATTTGTGGAAGCATCTATATCCTCTTCCTTATAGATTATTTCCAAGAAAGATTCAATCTTCACATTTCTTCTCAAACTTAGCATAGTTTCCACCATTCCTTTTTATAACACATGGACACCCAAAAAACTCTAAAGTGATTCAAACAATGAGTTTTTTCATAAAACAATTATATGGATTCAAACCTAATTGATGTATATATAAATAATGGTTCTAAATATAAACATTATTACTCATGGATTGCCTCTAAAAATTAATGAGAGAGTCCATGTTCAAGTAACATAGTTCTTCCCATTTCCACCAAGATTCTATTCTATCATTCAAGAACCCCATTTTTTTGGGGAGTGTATGGGTAACTATACTCATGATGAATTCCACGATTCTAAAGATAGTCTTCAAACTCCTAACTTATATATTCACCATAATTATCTGTTCACAACTTCTTCACTGAATACTCACATTCCTTTTCTGATTTTCTTCTAAAACTTTTAACAATTTTCAAAACATCTGATTTATGATTCATATACATGACACAAGTAATGAGATTAAAATCATCAATGAAAGTAATGAAGTAATTATAATAATTTTTCAATGATTTTATCATTGGACTACATCTATTATGATGTATTAGCTCTAGGGGTTGTTTTGATAAAATTTAAACTTTCTTATGAATAGTATTTGTAATCTTTCCTTTCTGGAAGATAGTGAAACACCAATATCTTCTTCTTGGAAAATTATGAATGTCTCAAACATTGTCTCTTTTAGATAAATTAATCATGTTTCTCTAACACATGTGTCTAATCCTTTTATGCTGCAATTAATTCTCTTCCATCATGCTCATTTAACAAGAGTTTTGTACTTCACCAATATCAAACAAATTTCCTTTTGTATATTGGATTATTGAGAAATATTCCCATCTAATTCACTTTAAAAAAGCTATCTTTTCTGAAGATAACTTTGTCATCCACTTCACACAACTGTGAAACACTTAGACAATTGTGTTTCATCCCATCAACATACAATGATTTCATGGATTTCATCTTTTCTTTTCCAATGATGGATGATCCAACACCTTTGACTTTTTGGGATTCATAATTTCTAAATGTCACCGTGCCTTCCTTAAAATCATTCAAATTCTTCAAAAATTTCAAGTCTCTTATCATGTGAGAAGAATACCCAGTGTCAATTATCCAAGGTCATTCTCCCTTTGAATTTTTCAACACAGTTTCAACAACAAGATCCTTCTTTATTTTATTTTTTCAGTTTTAGATTGTGAGAACTATTAATAGTGTTTTGTTGTACTATTAAAAAACATGAAATCCTTTTGCAATGTTTCTAGGTTGTTCACATCATTCACAGATAGTTTATGGGGGTTGGAACCTATTTTAAATCTTCATCCCACTCCCTTTAAAATTCTTCGCAGCAACTTTCTCAATCTTCTTATTTGGAGGTAATTAACTCCCCCTCAATATTTTCTGTTAATAACCTATGGGATAATATTAATTTTGTTGGTTGAACCAACACATACTTTCCATGTGTCTGAATCCCATGCAATACCAGCAATATCTATAAAAGAATAATATTTTCCTCTGAAATGTTCACATTGATTTGAATTTTGTATATGGTTCTCAGCCACCATCTTCTCTTTTCTTTTATCATAAATAGAATCAGAAGTATTTGAAACTTTTATGGATCTAGAAAAAAAATTTAGACATAGTATTATTTGTAACTTCTGAATTCTCCGCTTTGGCCACATACATAAATTTTTAGATTTCTTATTCTTGGAAACAATTCCATTTTTCTTATATCTATTTGAAGGTTACTTTTGTTCAACCTTCTCAGGTTTCTCATTAAGATAACACTCACCAACTTTAGTGATATAATTTCCAAAACTTATACTTTCCCCTTCATATTTATAAAAAAATTGAAATGTTATAACACGTTTTATTTTTCTTTCAATTTCACTTATAGATACTCATTACAATTCTTTTCTTCTTCAAGAGATTTATTAAAATCATAAATCTCATTCCCTAAATTTTCCTACTCATCAGAAAAATATTCTTGGTTAGCTGAGCATTAATCTTACAACTTATTTTTCCTTCCAAGTCTTCTCATCTTTCTCAGACATTATTTTAACTATTATTTCAAATTAAATTCAAGTTGAGATTCCTCTTCTTCAGAACTAATTCTTCTCAATTCTTCTTCATTAATTATTTCAATAAATTTATTTTCAATACCATACTCAACTGATTATTTGGATTCAGTATCATTGTCTTCTTCTTCTTCATATTTATTTAAAAAACATCATCTTTTGGATTTGAAGATTTTTCTTTCTTTCCTTGTGTAATTTGATTTTTCTTTATCTCCTAGTTTCTTCCATGATCTTATAGGATTTCTTTCTTCTTACTAATTATCCTCTTCTTTGTTTCCCCAAGTACATTTAGCCACTAAATGACCAAATACTTCACATTCAAAACATATTAAAGGATGTTTTCCATTGTATTTTCCTATACATTTTTTCACATTTTTAGAAAAAAAGGATAAAATATCATTGAGATTTTTACATACCTTATTTTTAAAGTGAGAATCACAATATTCTTCTTCAAAAAAATCTTTTTGACTTTCCATTCTTTATAGAGTTGAAATATATTTCTCTATCAACTTTTTTTACTTTTCATTGATTTATCTCTTCTCATTTCAAAAGTTATAATAGTGCTATAAAATCATCAAGAGATAATGTTTTTGGATCTCTATCTTCTAATGAAGAAACCTTGTCATAGAATTTGTTAGGTAGGATTCTCAAATTATTTTCAACAACTGTAGACTCATCCAGCTATTCACCAAGACATCTGATAGTACTCACAATGTCATTCACCCTGGTAAAGAATTTCCCAATGGATTAATGATCTCCCATATTCATATATTCATATTTCAATCTCCAGATTTGTAGTTTTTCATTATTCACTTTTTTATTTCCCTCATAGATGTTCTTCAATTTATCCAAAATACCTTTGGTCGTAAAAAGCCATTTCACTCTCAAGAATTTACTTTTATAATTTGATGAAAATATATAATTCTTCTTCCCTATACCACTCTCAAGATTCTTCTTATCAACAAATGTAAGAGGATCCTTATCTTCAATGGGATGAAACCAAACTATTGTAGCTTAAAGAACATCATATCTAATAAATATAAGATATCCAACATTATATATTTCTAGATATAATAATTCTTTCTATCAAACATTTTAATACATTTATTGTTCACACAATTAAAATTCTCTATAATCAAAGAATATGCAAAGGGAACTTACCCTCTAATACTGGTTGTAAGTGCCCAGTCAGGATGGTTATATCACTAAGAGGGGGAGGGGCTGAATTAGTGATACTATTTCTTGTACATTTCTTTTCAATTGAAACATCCTTCATCTCCTATTAAAGATTTCAATTCCCATCTAAAAACAAATCCAACACAAATTCATAGGAACATAAATATTTACAAGGTTTACTATTCAATAAGAATAACTACATTCTTGGTATGGTTTGGAAATGATCTGATACCATAAAATCCACTAGAAATCAATCCTTGGATTACACTGAGTAGGATATAACCTTATACTCATGTAGCACTATGAAAACAATTCTAATAGTGTGTGTGCACCATATTAGTACAAATAGGGTAATAAAATGTTTGTGAAACTACTCATGTTACTTGTACTTCATTTCAATTCCACAAATGTAATAAATTCAAATAAAATTCTTCACTTTATTTCGTAGAAAATGGTAGGAACATTCTGGAATTTGTTACGAAAAACTCATTCTGTTTTCCTGAGTCTCATTCCTCTAAGTACGAGTCTCCCCAATATGATTCTTTAAATCAGATTCAATTTTTAGAATATGATATAAATGAATTGGTACTACTTCAATAAGTCCAATAAACCCAGTACCATTCAAAAAAATTCAATAAAAACTCAATATGGAAATCCACTTCTTATATCTCCTAAACTCAGAGCTTCTCTCTCATGAATAGTATATCTGTCTCCAAATAATTATAATGTACTTTTCACCTTTTATAGGTGACCCTAGAGATGATTTGGCAGGAATCCCAAAAAAATCCGTGTAATAAATTTCACCTTAATCTCAATTTCCCCTAAAATCTCAGGTGAATTTTTACTTTTTTCACTCTTATCAAAGCTTCTAGATTCTTCTTCAAACATTATCTCCTTCTCAAACTTCCAATTTAATATCCATCCCAATTTCAATTAAATGATTTTGATTTTTTTCAAACTAATTTATTCACTACAAATCTATGTATAAATTGTATAAAAGTGTATAATGAAATGGTTACCACTTCTAAATGTTAGATATGATCATTCTTTTGAATTTCGATCTCCCCCTTGATAGTATATATAGAAAACTCCACCTCATTTTCTCTTGAACCACTTTATATAAAAAACTTCATATTATCCTATTCTATTGACCCATTTGGAAACCTAAAATGTAGTTCAACCCTTTGGAAATGGTTGACTACATTATTGATTTCATTCTCTTCTTATCTTTTCATCCATCGGCCTCAAGAAATTACTTCTTTAAATAAAATTCTACATAGTATGATATTTTTGAGTACGATTGGCCTAGATACACTCATTTATGGATACGGTCATTTCTAGGTATGATCATTCTAGGTATGATCATTCTGGGAACAATCTCTTTTCTTTCTGAGTCGTACTATGATCATCATGGGTATGAAAAGTTTGTTATGCTTCAAATGGATTATTTAATGCTATAGTTCCTAAGTACAATCTTCATTTTCAATTGAAAAAATACCTTTCTTATCTTTGACCCAGATCTGATCATTTTGAAAATAATCGACACCGCCACTTTTTCTCACTTCCATCCAACAAACTTTTATCACATGTTCTCCAACCAACTTTTGATTTTTATGAAATATGAATCAGAAAAGAAAAAAAAATTATTTAATCATAATCATGTAGACTATTATTCTTCATCAAAACAATCACTACTTTTATATAAAATTCAAAAATGAATATGATGACAATTTACTTCCTAAACAGCTTCTTCTCATTACGATATACTTTCACAGTGAGTCTAATTATTTTGAAAAATGAGTCCAATTATTTTGAAAAACATATCTCAGTATTATTTTTTCCAAGATACAAAGTGTGGTGATTTAACTTCTTCCTTTATTCAACAAGTTTCTTGGAAAAAAATACAACACACAAAAAACATCACCTCCATCATCAGCACGGTCCTTATAATAGGTACAGATTAGGAAAAATCCTAGAGTTCAACTCTTGAGTCAGTTAGATCAGATGGTATTTAGAGATTGATAAGGTATGGATTGTATTAATTTTTAATCCTTGTATCTTTTTTTCTTTTATTTATAGTCTTTTATGTGTGTTCATCCTAGTGGGTGATTAGTGTTATGCATATATGGTTAAATTCCATCTGTTATAGATTGTTTCATATTTATTTATTATCAAATTTTTTATATTTACATTATGTCTAATGCTTCATGAATTATTTTTTTATTTTTCACTCTGACATGGTGGTAAATTCTCCCTATATTCATACCATAGACCCCAGATACTATTCAATAGCCTCTGGCCTATGGAGAGGAATAAAAAAGGTCTAGTTTCCCTTGATCTATTTATTGTTTATAGTGATTCGGTTTGGGACATGACAAAGTGGTATCATAACATTTATGTGACTTAAGTAATGATTCTATTATAGTATATATTTTTTATTAATATTTATTGATATAGTAAAATAAGATATAGTAATTTGTTGTAATTTTTTATATAACCTAGACTAGTGAGTCATAGACACCATTTTTGTGGAATTCTAGGTTAATAGAAATATGGGATTGATGTTCATGTTTTTTACTATTAAATTTTCATTATTTCACCTTGGGTGATGAACATGATATTTGAGGTTCATAATTTATTATGGATTTTGGATATTTAATCTTAGAGATAAGAGGATTATCATACATGATGTTTGGTATCTATTATTCATATAAAAATCATCAAATTTTGTGATATTTTAATAATTATAAGGATTAAGTTATTTAAAGATTCAATACTAATTTACGCTTGTTTCCCAAATAATTTCTTGGTGAATTTCTACTTAGATGAGACATGAATTATTTCCTTCTGATAGCATGTAATCTGTATCTACAGATGGGCACTCCTCAATGATGATGATGGTGGTGAAGTAATCTAGTGAATGGGAGGTACAGATATGCTTGATGGTTTATTATAGGCATTAGATTCCTTGATAATGGTTCTAGCTATGAAAAAGGGTTCAATTACTAAAAGTGTCAACAACAGTCCTAATGGTGTTTTTCTGTATAGGTTTTTGGTCAAATTATACTTAGATAAACATTTTGGTGGTTATTTTCCTAATATGGGTCATGATAAGATGATAGCACTATGTGATTGTGGATGTGACCAGATCATCCAGTGAGTAGTCTAATGGGAAGATACTCAGAGAGGGTGGGTTCCATGGGAGTGGATAGTTAATTTTGGCATGTGATACCTAACGTGTATCCATGAGACCCGGGATGGGTATGTTCGTATGTGAGTTTCCTTGAGATATTGAGATGGGAGCATGGATGACATCTAATGATATATGACCTATGTGATATGTGATTTATGGGATAGGTGGGTGGACCACTTGACCTTTATGTGAGGCCTAGAATATTATTGGGTTGGTGAGTTTTGATGGTCAATGGTAACCCAAGTGGAGGGATAACCCAAGGTTGTGAGTTACCTTAGAGGATGGAATCATGGGTAGATTCTCTAGGTTACAATATTAGTGCACATGAGGTCCTATTGGGTATGAGATACTGGCATGTTGATACCTTGGAAGATCTTGAAAATGAAATCACATGGTTTTTTTGGTATTGAAGTGGAAATTTGAGGGTAGGATCTATAGAATATTATCCTTGTGTGTTTTGGATGTGTTTCCAAGTGGTTCAGCAGTATATAATGGATTAATGCTTTTAGTTTTGAGATTGTACCCAGTTGGTGGGTGATCCTTCATATTTACCTCGACATGTGAGGGATATCGGTTTGTTGGAAAAGAGAACATGTATTCTTTCATATTCATGAGACTAAAATTCATGAGGGAATGGACGGTGGATTTAGGTGTGTGATCTTAGGTTTAATTACATACAACTCATGCGATTATGAGTCAGTCGATGGGTTTTATGGGAGCATACACTAGTTACTTTACGAATAGATCATGGAAGCATGTATTGTATACACACAAAACTATTGAATTATGAAATAATGAGCGGCTTCATGTGAGTTGTGGGGTCACCGGTCTTGAAGAAAATATTGGGGTCCTGGTTTCCTAATATTTTAATAAAATGGTAAATGTCTCACTATGGTAGATGGGGTATTAATAATGGGTCAGTTGAGGTGTCATGATCAATCTTGGAGTTAATCGTGGTTAGGTATTGAATGTATGGGTATGTGTGGCTCTAGAGGATTGGTAGGCATGTGATAATAGTTGATTTATTTGGGTTGTTATTTTAGGATCCATTTAGGTGAAGTTATATGGTGGGGAGTGCACTATAATCCACTGGAGGGTGTGAACCTCATTATTTATGTGTTCTGATGGATATTGATAATGATGTTTCTATGAGATAATAATAAGTGATGATAGATATTTTGATTTGGAAATAGATTATGATTGGGATGGCCAAGTCTAATCATTAAATGTAGTAATGGATAGATTGTGGGTAATTGAGATACAACCCACATACTAGAAGGGTCTTTAGAATGATGATTTTTGGATGGTCAAGGTGTAATTTTTATTTTAGGGGGATTCAATTATGATATTGGATAGATTTCGAGCATTAGTGTTGGGATCATGATTGTGTTGACCTAATTAGAGGGTATTTCAGATCCGAGAGGTGTTGGTTCTTGGGAGAGATCATAATATTGGATTTGGTTGGATAATGATCCAATTTAGTATAACATCAATAGTAAGGATTGATCTTTTATTTGGGTGAAGTAAATTTTATGATGATTCCTCTGATGATTTAGGGAATTGTGATTGGGTGATGAGGCATTGCCTCAGTAGGTGTGGTTGAGTGTTTTCAAGATTGGTTAGTCGAGGAGGTTCAAATAACATTTTTGCATGATATTGGATGTTTTGGGTTATAAACTGCATTAGACATATCATATTTGGTATGAAGGGTGTGTTTTGAAAATCATTCAAGGTTTTTTAGTAGAATAAAATTTATCTAATCCTTATATTTGGATGGAAGAGGCTCATTTGATCTAATTCGGAATTGGACATGTGGATCTGATGTAAGGAATTGTTTATTGATAACTTGGTGTCTCAGGTTAGACAAGTTCCATGAAGCATCATCTTGCTGTTTCAATGATTTTTATGAGTGGTGACTCAACTTTTAATGAATATGGCACTTCATGATTGAGGTGGAATAGTAAAAGATCATTTGAAACTCAGGGATAGAATGCATCAAATTGAGTGTGAACTGGAAACCCAAATAGGTTGGTATTTATGTTTGGATAGTCCATGAGTATTCTTGGTGATGATAAGTATTAAGGTGGGAAGTTTTAATAACCACTTTTATTTTTGAGTTGTGAATTTTTCAAGGGAATTTGAATTTTAAGTTTGATGGAATGATCATTTTGGGAAATGGGATTAATATTGTAAATATAAGATTTCAAGAATCCTAATATAATGTTCTTGGATATGGTTTGAGGCTCAAGACGTTGCTCAAGTTCTTAGGTATGCCTCAGAATCTTTGGATAAATTTTTTGAAGCTTAAAGAGGATTATATCTATAGTGCATAGTTTTGAATTTACTGTTTAGGGGAAACCTTTCGACACTATGAGCACGAGGCTCCATCGATATCAAAATGTATAGTCCATGGTTTTTTGGAAAAAATTTCAGATGGATAAGGTCGAAATATATAGAACACATAGGGAACTACTCATCTTGGTTTTCACTTGGGGTTATTTCATGGTTATAGACAAACTATGTAAAATGTTACAGACTGAGATATTGTTAATTTTCACGATCAACACATGGTTTGGTAAACTGTGCATCCCAACCATGAAAATGGGGGTTGCTTGGGAAGTTTTATAACAAGATTCGAACATGGTTTATAAAAATATGTGACTCATTAAAAGTGTATTATTATAGATTTACCCTTCAATATTATAAATACCAAACACCAATTTCTCCTCCTCCCTCTCTCATGATGACCAGCTAGTCAAACTCCCTCCTCCCTCTTTTATTCCCCTTTATATGGGGTGATTTTAGTGGATTTATTCAACTATTACAATTGATTTTCCAACCCCTCCTTCCTCTTTGGTATTCCAATTGTTGTTTCCTTTGATTTTAGTTTATTTGACTATGTTTTGGATTCTGATTCCACTAGGGAATAGTGGAATTGTTCGTTTTTATCGATGTTTCATGTAACCTAGAGAGAGAAAATTAAAAGAAGGTATATTCACATTGTCTCAAGTTGTTTCAATGAATGTGAAATGTCATTTTTAAAATAATATTTTAAATTAAATTAAATTTTTGCTTTAATTGTTGTCACATAATAAGGATTTTTTATGGGAGGATGTTGATGGTGAATTGTGTGTCTCCCATCTGCAGTTAGATTCAGTTATGGAATAGTGGGAGAACCTAGTGAGTCTTTGGAAATTTAGGGATAATGGAATTAAATGGGAAATTAAATTTTATAATTTTTGAATTAATTATAAATTTATTATTAATTTTTTAACTAAAATTTTATGTTATGCATGAGTTGAACAATATTTTATGCTCCATGATAGACCCATGTGGACTGGATTGATTACCTCATCCGATGATAGTCTAGTTATTGATTATTACATGTATTCCTTGTATTTTAGAGGCCCTAGAAGTGTATAAATGGCATTACTAAGATATAGTTTTCATTTGTATAGGTTCCATTTGGTGCCTTTAAGTATAGGTTAGTGTTGTACTGAGATGTTTGGCCTAAGTAGCCTGTATAATAACTAAGTGATGACTTAAAATTATTTTAATTATCAGATAACTATGAGGTGAGTTTTCCATCCCTCACTAAGATGTGGTCACCTGGGTGGTTAGACCCAATGGAGGTTGGTGAATAAGTTGAGTTTTCAGACCAAACTTGTGATAGATTAGAAAGGGAATGGGCTTGAGGCCATCCCATTTATGAGATTTTCCTAGGACCCCAGTAAGGCCTCTATAAGATTTTGATAATATTGAGGGACATTATTCCCTCTATGTGTTGGGTGGTGACCCAAGAGATGAGGTTGAGGTTTAGAGACACTTATGAGGTTCCTCGAAAATAGACTTAGGGGATCCCTTTGGATACCTGAGTGAGATATTCACCCTAGTGAGAGAATGTATATGGGAAATGGGTAGTGATGATTGTGAGGGTCGCCTCAAATTGATGTTTCACTTATTAAGGATATAATGATTACTGGTTGTGCACTTGAGAGGCTGACTATGTTTACGCGAGATAGTCTTGGGTGAAGAGATATCCTTTATGAGATGTTATGGGGAGAAGTACTACCCTCTATGATATATTTTCATTCATGGGATTCCTTGTACTAGTTCCTTGGATATTCATTTTCATGGAATCCCTAGGACTAGTTCTTTGGGTTTGTTGGTAGGGGATTAGCCCCCCCCCCTATAGATTTGGGTATTATGGACCACCCTGATTGGGAGATTAATCTTGAGACCATATACCTTGGGAGAGTCATGCCAAAAGTGTTTATATCATGAATAATGGGGGTGAGTTAGTTCCCCAGGTGTTTATCTTCTATATTTATGGGTATCTCAGCCCTCAAGTGTTTATCTCATGTATTCTAAATATGATTTGGAACCTTAGGTGTTTCCATACTGAATATTAGGATAATTTATGGCCCTGGGTGGTTACCTGTTTCATATCAGGGTGATTTAAACCTTGGGTTTCTATCTCTTATATACCATAGTGATTTAGACCCCATGTTGTAACCTTTAGTATATTAGGGTGATCCAACCCCCTAGGTGATTTTCTTCTTCATAGTAGGTTGAATTATAATAAGAGTAATTACATGGGTTGGAATTATTATGAGACATGATTAGATTCACTCCAAAATTGTCCAAATTAGGTTTGAGTCAATCTTTTGTGTTACACCATACTCGAGGATTGAATGTGGTAATTTATTGACACCTATGTAGCTGCATATATTTTTCTTAATATATCACATGTGTACATTACATATACTAGTTATGTATGGGACTATGTTGGTGGTTCCCTGATGAGTTGTACTCACACCTTTCTTAGACAGTCATGGCAGTTGGGTACCCAAGTAGACCTCCCACTTATTGCAAGAACAGTTTGGGTAGAAGCAAAGAGATTCATGCTTGAGCGAGTTAGCTTATATGGAATGTAATAATAGACGAGATATGACTTGGGGTGTTGTAGGGACCCCCATATTTTTTTATTTTACTTATGTTATTTTATGTGTGGTAAGCCTAGTGGGAAATCTATATTATTCTTGTAAGTTTTCATTTTATTTGTTATATATTGTTTCTTATTTATTTATTTGGAATATTTTAATTTTTATATTGTGTATAATGTTTGATTATTTATTTTGTTATCATGAACTGTATTTGGGGGGTATATTCTCCCCATGTTCATAAAATAGACCCCTTATATTATTCCAAATCCTCTAGCACATGGGTATGTGTGTCTGAGGTCCATTCACCATTGATCTGGTTATTATTTATAGTGAGATGGGTTGGGACTTGACAACTTTATTTTTTGTGATATTTATTTTCATTTTACAAGAAAGTTTAATTCTATCAAGAAAGATTGGGTTTTATTTCGGGTTCTATTCATGATCCCCCAATACCCATAAGTTGTATTAAATCTAGGTTCATCATTGAATCAATGTGCATATTCCACTATTTTTCAAAGAAAATGTGATATAAATTACTACTTTTTTGACTTCATGTTATGTGATAACGTTATGATTGATACTCTAATACTATGAGAGTAATTATATTAATTTGTTAATGTCATCTAGAGGGAAAATCAGAACAATATTATTTGATATCATTTATTGCATTGCATGATGTAGAAAATAGAGCATAATTTTTCTCTTCCTAGAAATATGGTGACTATCATCGTGAAGTTGAGATGGGATAAGCATGAAATGACGATGTAGTGAAGCATATCAGGAGCTTCATGTGGATGAAACACAAACTAAGTGGCACGGATGACCATAATGGTATGAATCTTGTACATGGATTAATAGTACCCTAACAAACATGTCCCACATTGGACTTCATTTGGAGAGGCCATTTTTTTATCACCAAAGGTGTGCGTTAGGTCTCTTGAATAATTAAAATGTAGTTTCCCCACTTCATGAACATGACTATTATTCTTCTCTATATAGTTCCACTATTTATTATGATGCCCCACACACTTATTCATTACCATAACTTTCTACTCCTTGTGATTGTACTAGCCCATACTCACATCCTTGACCACTCTCATTAGACCTATCTTGAGCTTGTTTGAGATCCCTCTCACGGTTGGCTACTTGGGTGGGATAACCAAGGGCTAACCTGAATTTTTGAGAAATAAAATAAAGTGTTTATTTATTTATTAAAAAAATATTGTAATTTATAAAATAGTTATAAACAATATGTTCAAGGATTTGTGAAATGTTTGTTTTTACAAGCATAAGTTAAACGTGTACATTCATATTTGTTTCTCATGATAGATAGAGTATTTATTTATTAATAAATTTCATTAATCAATTCAATTAGGTTATTTATAAATTGTTTATAAATAAAGGAAAAGTATATTTTATGATATTTTTAGAATTTATAACATCATTTTTTAAATTAATTCACTATAAATAATCATATTTAATTGATTAAATTTTTTCAAAAAAATATTATAAATATTATATTAATAATATAGAATTCATATTAAGAATATAATTTTAAAATTTATATAGTATATAAAATTTTTATAAATGATGGGTAAATGTATTTAGTCACAACCCCGTCCATAAAAAGGTACCCCTCCTAGGATGACAATAAAGGATGAACAATAATGACCCATGAGTCCTACCTTCAGTAGGACCTAGGTTTGAGACTAACACTGAGGGTATAAAAATCACATCTATGGAAGGAATTTCCCTCAATAGATAAAGTATAATCAGAAGACAGGATACCAATCACCAAGAAAATCCATGAAATAAATAAAAGTGGAAGCAAAAACCATCTCACAATGCATTTATAAAGTAAAAAAATACAAAGAGTCTCCAAAATAAATAAGAAAAGAAAATCTAAGGTAGTGACTCGGTGACAAATTTAAATTTTGGGATAGTAATGTCCATCATGGTCTCCATAGTCCTCTTGAAAACCTGAAAATAGTTTTTATATATATAGGCTGATCATAATTTATATACTCAATAAGATCATACCCAATGTCTCTCATGCACATGTGAAAAAGAGAATAATAATACACAATTGGGTAAACAGTAGAACCAAAAACATGTAAATAGGTCAACTAAACAATCTCATCCTCACAATGTCATGATCACCAAATAACACACCCAAGTATAGTACATAATATAAATTATATTGATAAGGAGGGTTCCCCACACCACTTTCCCAACTAATGCGATTCTCTCATGATCCAACATTATACATATTAGAACCCTATCCCTTCCATAGAATCCTTATTCAATACACTTGGGAAAATGAATCATACCAAGAACCCCATGTTAAATTGGTCATCACATCTGACCTGAAGACACCTGGAAAGCTCACCAAGCCAAGAACCTAGTATAAACTATTCATCACATCCATATCCACCCATAACCACTAGAATATATCCAGTATAGTTAGGTATCATGAAAATAAAAGACATTAACCATGTTCCCTCCTCCTACCATGCAAAACCCTTACTATGAAACACCTCATAAATCTCATTAACCAAACCATAAGTTCAATATTTCTACAACACATCATATCATGTGGGTAAGAACCTCTCCTGGGAGAGAGAGCGGGGAAGGGGGTGGCCATTCATTCATCTGTTAGAGTTTGTTCCCTTGATCCATATTTTGTGTACATAAAGATAACTTGTATTTTTTTTTGAATATTAATAAACTCTTTATCACATCAGGATTATTATTATTCATGACATAGTATGTGATATTTTTCTAAGAGTAATTGTCACACTAAAGGGTCATACCAGTTACCCAATTTGATGAGAACATAGAAGTTCCACGACAATATTCTTAAATACATGTTCTATAACTGGATGATATCATTTGAGGGATACAAACGATACAGGCTATCAGGGGTGGATACTCATAGGATTTTGAGGAAACTTCACAGGGTGTATGCCCTTGGTAATATCTAGTGTAGGATATTTTTGTGAAAAAGACACGCCGGTAGAAAATCCGCATTTATATATATCATTGGATGTTCCTATCTGTGAATGTGTGTATTGATCCTTAAATTTAATATTATTATTAATGATTATTATAATTTGCGTACTTTTATATATTGATGAAAACTGGGATGACATATGTTCACGGTGAGATAGGATACATTAGGTGTGCCGTGAGTAATGCTACTGTAAGATCCCGGCTTTTTTGAAGTAAAATAGGGCATGTTTTTAGGTAATTTTAGAAGCTTTTAATTACCTTTAACTTGGATTAGTGGCTTGGGTTCATTTGGATGAACTTTTAAGGGAAAATAAAGGACAGTGGTCTATTCATGGTTTGCGCACGTTTTGACAAACCCGACAACCAAACTGTGCCAAGCATGCAAAACTGGATAGATAGGTCTGCACGGTTTGACAAACCATGAGACCAAACCATGACCACTGTGAAAAATTGGATAGAGGGGTTTGCACTTTTGGCGAAGGGTTTTCCCTAACTGTGTGCCACTGCCCAAGAAACCATGCACATAGAATTTTAATTCCGAAAATCCTTTTTAAAACCACTCAAACCCCTGATACTTCCATATTTTCGACCTTGGCTCAGGCTTGACAAATTCTAGGTGTTTCCAAAGACTCTTGGAGAGATTCCAAGGTGATACAAACACTTTTCTTCGAGATTGAAATCCCGGATTGAAGATCTTCTTTCCTCCCAATAAGTGGATTTCATCCCGATGTTTCTTGCGTTCATTCTCTTATCTTTTCTAGATATTTTCATGGAAGATCTCCAAAATTTTATTATATCTAAACCCATGAGTTATGATCTAGATCTAGGATTTTAGATCTTGATATAGAATAAAATATCTTTATGCCTTTGATATTAATTTTTTGTATTAGGGATTTAGATCCAGAGCTGGAATAACGACGTTGCGCCGGTTGAATTTTTGGGGATTTCTGCTGGGCTAACTTTCATCCATAAACCAAGGTAGGTGGTCTAAATTGAACTCCCACAGTCATGATTTATGATATGTGTATGATTTTATGAATTTTATATATTCCCTTGATAATTGGATTCCTAAATTGGATTAATTTGGAATATCAATCTGACTTGTGATTTGCCTTGGTGATTAATTGATAATTTATCACAGAACAAATGAAGGTGGTTTCCCAAATTGATATTTGTTTTGGAGATTGATTTTTGGTTGAGATATTGTATTGAGATATTGATTTTTTTGATAAGATAATTAATTAGGGTGAATTAATTATGGAACTATGTTTTTCTATGTAAGATAATTAATTGTGAAGAATTAATTATGGAAATTGAATTATGTTGATTGATTAATTAATTGTTGAATTAAATAATGGGTTATATGTTTATTAATTTTTGAATTAAATAATGGTATTTTAAATGTTTAACTAATAATTGGACTAGTAAATGAATCATGTGGTAAATTCTTATGAATTAAAGAATGATTAAATGGCTGGGATTTTTTGGTGTTAGGCATGGAATCCTAGACCGATTAGTAGTTGGGACTTGGACATAGCATTCCGCCCCAATAGTTATACAACAATTAGATTATGGGGTGATAGGAATTAGGGCCTACACCGATTGAGAAAATAAGTTCAATGCATTACGACCTACACTCAATGACATTTGTGGTGATAGACATGACAACCTACACCCAATGAATGATAATAATGAATGATGTTTCAACTAAGGTTTGGGGTTCAGGGAATGATGACCTACACCAAATGAATGAAAATAATGAATGATGATTAAACTGAGAAATAGGAATGGAATTGGCCTAATGTGATGATTAAATATTAAATAACACTGTGATAACTGTTTAAAATATTCTTTGAATTTATTGCTTCATAAATCTGCATGAACTATCTTTTTACTGGACTCATTTTAGACACCATTGGTGGTGGCCTACTGTGTTTTACTCACACCCTATTTATGCCACCTGATCGACACATGAGCAGACTTTTTTGTTGTAGGATAGGATAAGGGCAAGGCCCTATGTTAGGTTGTAGTTTGGGATTAGAGCATGGGAGAAGGAACTGGACATGGTTCGAGACCCTTTTTGGATTCATTGTATCTTTAATTTTAGTTTCATTGTAGACACTTGGAACTTGAATTTTTATAGCATGTTTTAACATTCAATTGAGTATTGTGTTTTTTGGTTTTGACTATCATATTTCATGGAATTGTTCTGGTTATTTATACACTTTCATACTTAGTTATTTTTATTTTATTCCACTGGGGTTTTATTA
The DNA here is from genome assembly GCA_963277665.1 of Viscum album. Lineage (NCBI taxonomy): Eukaryota > Viridiplantae > Streptophyta > Magnoliopsida > Santalales > Viscaceae > Viscum > Viscum album. Next base: position 790,211,115 of record OY728137.1, read on the forward strand.
TTATAAAATAGGGTAGATTCTCTCCAATACTAACTTACCAGACCCTTGCTGCTTGGAGAAACCCTCTAGCGTACGGGGAGGCACGCTTGAGGGCTTGCAAAAAACTGTCTCACTACACCATTCAGTGGCTCCCGAGTCGGGACGTAACAAAGTGGTATCATAGGAGTTTTCTTTTCTTTCTTCTTCCTTTGTCTTACTATTTTGGGAAAGTTAAATAAGAGACTAGGAAGAGTTGAATCTTGGTAAGGATCTTGTGCATGGGAGTTTTAAATCAATGTATGGGGTAAAATTTGAGTACTCAGGGTGGGATCATTGTGATTTCTATTTGTTGTTACAGTTGGATATTATTTCACCTTGGGTGATTCACTTGTGGTGTGATGTGATATTTGTTTTGAAAATTATTTTATTTAGATTCATGTCCTAAAGAGGTATGATATTTGAATTGGTATACATCATTCTAGGCACTCACGGTTATTGTAAAATGCATCACTCCAGGTACTCATAGGAAAACAGGTTATGGGTAAGTTGTTGAACTTGAACTATTGTTCCTTGTTGTGGGATTAGAATAATGATAAAAAATGAGAATAAATGGGTATCTAATGATAACCTTGATAGTTTAATTGAGTATGAGAAATTAATTAATTTTTGAATTAATTAATTTGAGAAAATGTGATTAATTATTCGATGAATTAATCAGCGAGAATGAATATACCCTTGTTAACCAAGGCCAAGGAGTAGGATGGTTAAGGGTAATGAAAAGACCTCGGTGTTGACCATTTGATGAGAAAACGGGGGGAAAGGAATGTTGAAACTTTTTGTGCTAGTTTCTCATATTATGTAAATGTTATAAGGTTGTGTTATGAGAACTAAGACGTGTGTTTGTATTTGTAGGATTATTCCTCCATGACGCTTGTTGAGGGATTGACTTAGGGGTATGGCTCAGAATGAACTTCCAGACATGGAACTTGAGGCACCATTGGTGCAAGCTAAGGAAGAAGAGGAACAGTTTTGAGATAACTTTTCTCATTTCATTAAATTCATGTAGAGAGACCCAGGGCAGGTTCAGAAAAGCATGTCTGAGTTGATAAGGGAGTTTCCACTGCAGCACCCTCATACTTTTACTAGAGAGGGAAGACCTTAGGGAAATGAATACTGTATTGAATCTATAGAGATGATAATTGACCATTTGGAGACTCCGGCTGAGAAGAGGGTCAATTTGGATTCTTATATTCTGCGAGGTTCTGCGAAGCGCTGGTAGTACATTCAGTTACAATATGGACAAACTGAAGATATTTTATGGAAGGAAGTTTTGGATAAGTTCTTGGAACACTTCTATCCAGACACACTGAGACCAGAGAAGGCTTCAGAGATTATACATCTGATACAAGGAAGCATGTCCATAATGGAATACACTATATGTTTCATAGATTTACAGCGTTTCGCTCTAGCTTTAGCGGTAGATGGGGATTCATCAGCAAAATGATTTCTGGACGAACTTAAGTGTGAAATTATTTCCTAGGTGAATATCTTTAGGCTGAAGAAATTCTCAGAAGTTTTTAATAAGGCTCTCATATAAAAGGGGAACCTAAAGGAGGATTCCAGTACTGGATTGGTAGCTAGATGATCAAGGAGTGGCCATCCAAGAGCCGGAGGTGCCACTATAAGAATCTTATTCAGGATAGTTGAAAGTAAGGTGGACAGTCCGGAGAGATAGTCATACCGGATCTTTATCATGTGATTATCCACTAGGGTGGTATATGGGGACATTATCATACACATTTTCCTCAACCACCAGTGGAGTGTCTGTTTTGTGGAAAGATGGTACATCTACAGAGGTTCTGCAAGAAGCAGCAGTAGGCTAGTGCTGAGGGAGAAGTTTCTCTAAGTCAGAGTGTGGGAAGGGGGTCTTCTACACAATATAGATCTAGTAGATGGAGTTCTACTAGCATAGGAGGTAAAGTTATTGGACATGGTGTTTCAGGTAATGAGCGCCCGTATTAGCAGAGTGGTTCTACTTAGGGGATTCAGACATCACTACATGGAAGAGGGGCAAGAAAATTACATGTATTGCAACTTACACTTGTGGAGAGTGAGGCTGGTCCATAAATAGTGAGAGGTACTATTCTAGTTGTTTTTACTTTATCTATTGCCTTTTTTGATACTGGTTCCTCTAATTCATTAATATTTTCAAATCTTGTTAATTTTTTGAGATTGGAGGTCGAGTCCATAAGTAGGGTGATGAATATTGATACACCATTGGGAACACATACTAGGGATATCTATTTATGAAAGGGATGTTCTCTAGAGATCAGAGAGTATCATTTCCTTTGAGATATCTATGTCCTTGATATATCAGGCTTCGACCTGATTATGGGTATATACTAGCTAGTCTCATACCGAGCACACATAGATTGTTACTGTAGGAGAGTGACCTTTGTATCTTCTAAGGGTGACCAATATGTTCTTTGTGGAGAATGGAATATCCATTCAGGCCGATCTGGGCTAATTAGTCAGAAACTAGAAGAGATCACGAACAAAGTTTCTAGTCTTTTGACGGATGATGGGAGTGGTACGAAAGACGTCCTTCTACTCATATTAGACCTATTTTAGGATGCCTTTCCTAAATACTTTTTAGGGTTTACACCTAAGATAGATGTGGAATTCACTATTGAGCTTAGATCGGGCATGAAGCTGGTATCTATTCCACCTTACAGAATGGCACCGACTGAGTTTTAAGAGATCAAAACACAGTTGGAATATTTGGAGGATAAAGGGTTTATCCGTCCAAGTATGTCACCTTGGGGATCACTAGTTTTGTTTCCAAAGAAGGAAGACATGATTTTATGCTTGTGTGTTGATTACCAAAAGTTGAAAAAAAATGATTGTGAAGAACCGATATCCACTTCCACGTATCGATGATCTATTTGACCAGTATAATAGAGCTAGTTTGTTCTCAAAGATCTATTTGAGATAAGGGTATCATCACGTAAGAGTTTGGAATTTTAATTTAACAAAAACTTTTTTCATAAGAAGGTATGGCCATTATGAGTTTTTGTTAATGTCGTTTGGGTTGTCTGATGCTCCAGTAGTGTTCATAGACTTGATGAAAAGGATATTTCATCCGTACTTAGATCATTTTGTGGTGGTGTTTGTGGATGACATCTTAGTGTAATCTAACACTCATGATGATCATGCTCAATAACTTGACATCATCCTGGGTATACTAAGAGAGCATCGGCTATACGCCAAGCTATCTAAATGTCAGTTTTGGATTAACAGGGTACACTTTTGGGGGCACATCATCTCAAAAGAAGGTGTGGTAGTGGACCCAGAAAAAGTGCAGGTAGTGATTCCTTGGGAGCAGCCCAATTATGTTTTTGATATTTGATGATTTTTGGGATTAGTTGGTTATTACAGTAGGTTTATCTAAGAATTTTCCCAAATGGAAGCACCACTTATAGGTTTGAAAAATAAAGGGATAATATTTTTTTGGATAGAAACATGAGATAATTCTTTCCATGAATTGAAGAAGCACTTGACTTCAGCACCAGATTTGATCTTTCCTAAGTCTGGTGAGGAGTACATGGTGTTCTGTTATGCTTTCGGGATTGGCCTCGGAGCTGTGTTGATGCAAGGGGATAGAGTTGTTTCTTATGGGTCTCGACAGTTGAGGCAACATGAACAGAATTACCCTGCGCATGACCTCGAGTTGGAAGTAGTGGTTTATGATCATAAGTTTTGGTGAGATCCAGGGTGTTTATCCCTAAGGGAAAGACTTGAAGGTGAGGAGACACCTTCATACTACAAAATAAATGAAGATGAGACCATCTTATGTGAAAAATCGGGTAGTTGGGCTGACGAGTATGCAATAATTTCATGCTTTAAGGTGGGCGGTACATTATGGGGTGAAAAAAATGTATTGTGACCTTCAACGATAGTTTTGGTGTCCAGGCATAAAAAAAGATAGCAGGGTTCGTAACAAGCTGTTTCACCTGTCAGTTGGTGAAAGCAGAGCATTGATGACCTGGAGGCATATTGCAACCGTTCCCTATTCTGGAATGAAAGTGGGATGAAGTGACAATAGATTTTGTGGTATGACTTCCAAAGGCTCTTAGTAATAATGATGCTATTTGGGTAATTGTGGATTGACTAACAAAGGTAGCACACATATTTCCTACCAAGGAAACCTTTACAGTAGAGCATTTGGGAGAACTGTACGTGAGAGATATAGTTTGTTTACTTGGGGTGCCATGGACTATAGTTTCATACCTTGATTCACACTTTACTTTAAACTTCTATAAGGGATTAAAGAAGGTTCTTGGTATACAGGTTCTATTATGTATGGCCTTCCACCCACAGATAGATGGGCAGTCAGAGTGTACCATACAAGTGTTAGAGGATATGTTGCGAGCATGTATGCTTGAAATAGGTGGTTCATGGGAAAGGCACTTGGATTTAGTGAATTTATCCAATAAAATAGTTTTCAGGAAACTATACAGATGGAAACATATGAGTATCTTTATGGTAGACCTTTTAGATCAGCTCAATTTTGGTTAGAGGTGGGTGAGTCCATGTTGTTAGGACCGAGTCTCATTCGGGAGACATCAGACCAGGTGCAGTTTAGTTGAAAGCATATGGTTACAACTCATAGTTGGAAGAATTAGTATTATGATAGAGGGAGATGACCCCTAGAGTTTATTTATGGGGATCATGTATTCCATTGGGTGTCTCCAAGATTAGGGCACTACAGGATACGGATCCAGGGCAAGTTAGCACCCAGGTTTGTGGGACTGTTTGAGGTGTTAGAGAGAATCGGGCCAGTGGCATACCTATTAGCACTTCCACTAAAATAAAACACTTTTCATGATGTTTTCCATGTGTCACAACTACGGAAGTATCACCCCGATCCATCTCATGTGATTGTGGTGGAAAAGGTTGATCTCGAGATAGATGCGTCCTTAGAGGAACATATGATATGTGTGATGGTCAAAGTGAGAAAGTGTTACGGGGAAATATTGTGTCGTTAGTTCATGTTTTATGGTAACATGGAAATTTTCAAGATAAAATTTGGTAATGGGAATCACACATGAGGGATTAATGGCCCTATATTTTTTGGCATGGAATCTTAGAGAGGTTTGGGAGTGCACCTCGAGGATGAGTTGTTATAAGGTGGGGAGATTGTAAGATCTCTTCCTTTTCTAGAGTCATCTCGGGCGTGTTTTTTGGTACTTTTGGAAACTTTTAAGTACCTTTAACTTGGAGTAGTATCTTGGGGTGCGTTTGGGTGAAATTTTAAGAAAAACTAAAGGACAGTGGGTTGTGCGCGGTTTGACAAACCGTGCGACCAAACTGTGCCAAGCGTGCAAAACTGGACAGAGAGGTTTTCATAGTTTGTGCATAGTTTGACAAACCATGTGACCAAACCATGCCCAACATGAAAAAACTAGACAGAGGGTTCCACACTATTGGAACATGGTTTTACCTAACTATGAACCTCTTCCCAGGAAACCATGCTCGCAGGATTTTAATTCTGCAAATCCTTTTTAAAACCACCTAAACCCTTGAGACTTTTATATTCTTCACCTTGAATTGGGATTGATGAATTATAGGTGTTTCCAAAGCCTTTCAAAGATATTACAAGGAGATATGAACACCATTATTTAAGATTGAAATCCCATATAGAATATTTTCTCTCCTCCTAGTAAGTGGATTTCATCATGATGATTCTTCCGTCCTTTATCTTATCTTTTATAGTTCTTTTCATTTGAGATCTCTAATACTTTCTTGGATATAAACCCATGAGTTACGATCTAGATCTATAATTTCATGATCTTGATTTATTGGATCATAATTTTTGGTTTTAGGGATTTAGATCAGGAGCTTGATCAATGATGTTGTGCTGCTCAGATTTTTGGGGATATCCGCTGGGCTAACATCCATCAATAAACTGAGGTAGGTCATCTAAATAGAACTCCCATAGTCATGATTTATGATGTGTATGATTTTATAAATTTTATAGATTCACTTGATAATTGAATTCCTAAATTTGAGTAATTAGGAACATGGATCTGACTTCTTATTTTCCTTGGTGGTTAATTGATAATTTATCATGGAACAAACGAAGGGGTTTTCCCAAATTTATATTAGTATTTGATATTGATTTTGGGTTGAGATATTGTTTTGAGATATTGATTTTATTGATAACATAATTAATTGGGGGGAATTAATTATGGAACTATGTTTGGATATGTAAGATAATTAATTGTGAAAAAATATTTATGGAAAGAGAATTGTGTTAATTGATTAATTAATTGTTGAATTAATTAATGGGTTATATGCTTAGTTAATTGTTTAATTAATTAATAGAATTTTAAATGTTTAACAAATCATTGGATTAGTAAATGAATAATGGGGGAAATTATTATGTATTAAATAATGATTAAATGGATGAGATTTGGTGTTGCTAGGCATGGCATCCTAGACCGATTAGAAGTTGGGACTTAGACATGACACTCCTCTATAATAGTTATTCAAGCTTGATATTATGGGGTGATAGGAATGAAAACCTACACTGATTGATAAAATAAGTTCTAGTCAGGATGACCTGTACTCAATTAGATTTTGGGTGCTAGGCATGACGACATACACCCAATGAATTATAATAACGAATGAGGTTTCAACTGAGATTTGGAGTGCTAATCGTGACGACCTACATCAAATGAATGATAATGATGAATGATGATTAAAATGAGAAACATGAATGTAATTGGCATAATGTGATGATTAATGATTAAATGAAAATACGATAACTGATTAAAATATGCTTTATATTTATTGCTTCATAAATCTACATGCACTATCTTTTGACTAGACTCATTTTAGACACCGTTGGTGGGTGGCCTACTGAGTTGTACTCACATCCTATTAAAGCCACCTGATCGAACCTGAGTAGAATTTGTTGTTGTAGGACGGGATAAGGGAAAGGCCTTATGATAGGTTTCAATTTGGGATTGGAGCATGGGAGAGGGAACCAGTCGTGGATCGAGGCATGTCTTGGAGTCGTTGTGTATTTACTTTGAGTTGCATTGTCATAGCATGTTTTACCTTTTATTCGAGTATTGTATTTTTTGGTTTTGACTATCATATGTCATGGTATTTGTAGAGACCTCAAGCTTGACGTAAATGGACATTACATTGCTTTTGTGGAATAATTAATACATAACAAAAATAGACACACAAGAATCATAATAGTTTAGTGTCTTTGGAAACTCGGAACATAATCTTCTAATCGTGGTGAAAGATCTTCAACATCTACCATAAAGATCTTCCCCTTTTGTTTTCTTACCTAAAAACCTTTCTTTATATCCTGGGGAAAAGAAAACATATAAAAAGTGAGCTCAAATTCTTAGTAAGGGTAATCATGGAGAAAATAAAACAAACCATATACATTTGAACTTAAAAACATGAACACAATGTTTAAACATCAAGATCTTTAGCAATGACATAAAACATGGCAATACGTAAGGAATATATCATAAAGAAACATTAATCTTGATAAAATATCATGGGAATAAAACATGTAATTTTGGAAAAACATTAAGCACATGATATGATTTCCATGGTATCCAAGGCATTGCTGTCATGACCATCTTAGTGGACAAAGTCCCTTTCAGAATCGAGTTTACTCCTCGTTTCAGCCCTGTAAGACTGAACTAGATTAACTTACCATTCCACCCATGTCTATCTCATGAGATATAAATCTTTAACCAATTAATTGGAGGGATATATAGGTCCCACCCATCTCATAATGAAATCATTATTACTTGTGCCACAAAATAAACTTAAAATATTCATCATAACCCAAAGAATAAAATGGGTTTCATAAACATCATCCCATCATCTTATAATCCATATAAAACAAATGAACATTTCATCATAAGAAAAGTGAAACCATGTAAATAATAGAGACATTAAACTTGAAACATACACATATGAAATAATTTCATCTTATATTGAAAATGGTTTTGATAAAACATTTGAAATGAATTCTTGAGGAAAATATCCTTTCTTCTTCAAAATCATTTTCTTTTCACAAAATTCCATGCACTTTTAAAATAAATATATTTTGTTGAAAATAGTCATAAAATATTTTATAGTAAGCTACATGAAAATGAGGAGTTATGAAACCATAAAAATCCATTCACGCCGTATAAGTTAAAAATAACATTCTTCTCATACTTTTCTCGGAAAAGTTGAAAAGTACCTCGTATGTAAACAAAATAAAGATTCCATCCATACGATGTGATAAAAGTAAAAAAAGGGTAAGAATGAATTTAAAAATACATGGAATAAAAGTAAACATTTTATGAAAAAAATTGAGAACATATGGACATGGATGGTAAACATAACCCCAGTAAATACTTACGAATAAACAATCTCGGATAAGAATGAGATTAGAAAAGTTATCTCTTACCTTAGGTCCGATTTGATTTGTATGTATCCAAACCTCATGTATAATGATTTAAATAATGTCATTGACTTATTACAGAATCATATTAATTGTTATGATATCATATATGGTTCACTTATGACTTTTTATTAACCGTTCTTTTGTAAATCCCATGTTAAAGCAATGTTTTGGGTAAAATCATCTTATTTATCGTACGTGTTTGGACTTGTGGTTCTTGATTTTATTATTAATTATATAATAATTTAATTACTTCCAGAATGTGAATCATGATTTATATATCATATATATTCATTATATATCCAGAATATACATGTATTTATAATAGTACATAACATATGGATGTAAGAAATGAAATGCATAATTCGTGGAGACAGTAAGTCGTACGTACGCATGAAAGCTACTTTAATTTATATTTATTATTTTAATCGAATATGTATATTATAATTCCAGTTTAATATCATATATAATATCATTAACTCCATCCTTTATACATCCCACATAAGGCATTAACGAATCACATCACTTTGAGGGGGCGGTAGTCTGCAGTTCCTCAAATGAGATTATCATATTTACCCACTATGGAAACCATAAAGGATTGATATAATTGGGAAGTAAAGAAGCATAAGGAAATCATAAACATAATATATATAATATATAAAAACATTTCCGTCACAATGGACACCATGAGAGGCGGTAGGAAAAAATCGAACAATCATCGTTTCGTGAGACGTTAGTTTGCCATCCACAGAAACATTATGTTCTTCATCCATTATATGGAGGTGTGTGTAAGTATAGTTTGAATACTTCTCATAGAAAAATCCTAGTATATTTAGTATACTAGTTTTGTTACAAAATAAATGATTAAAAATAGTTTAGGGGTTGGACAAGTAGAATAAAAGAAAACAATTTAAGAGAAACAGTTACCTTTAATTTGGGTAACTTCCTTTGGTTTGAACCAAAAGGACTTCTTGGAGTGCCTTCTGCCTAAGGTAAGGCTTCTAGGGGGAGGAGAGGGATATAGGGAGATTATTTTTTTAGAGGTTGGATGAGGCAAATGGCTTTAGAGTTTTATGTAATTGGATAGAAATGGTCTACTTTTATAAGGGGGAGGAGGGGCTCTTTTGGAAAATGTGAAAATATTATTTTATTATAAACTTATCTTCGGTTTCAAAAGGTCCAAAAATAGTTTTTGTCAAATATAAGATGACTCATGGTCGAAATATAATCATCAAATCAGAATTGGACATGTTTTGGATAATATTTTAATCATTATAATCTTATCTATTTAAATCATTTATTAATGTGGTAAATACTGCATCATTATTGTGTCATAAATAATTTAATTTATTTGATGTCTAAATTTTTTTAAAAAAACCAACATGTAGGAAATATTTTTAGCTTTCCAATTAATATTTATAGTCGAAAATATAATTTATATATCCCCTTATAAAAATTAATTACTAAAATATTTTTGTTAATGCCAATTTTGCCTTTACATTAAATTAATTAATCTAATGGGGTCCCAAAATAGACACAAGGATGCCCATGGTCGGCCATTACTCATACAATAATTTTTGGACAAGTGTTAAGGTAATTTTTAATTATTATAATATTATTTTAACCTTGAATTACCCTATTTACTTTTAACCGTGGTAAATAAAAGTAAAAAGTTACTATTCACCAAATATTATTTTTATCTAATTGAACCACATTTTACTAATTGATATTAAACATGTCTCCCGGATTTTTGAAATTCAACTCATAGAATCGGTAAACTTAAGTTATATGAACAATTGCTAAAGCTCCTATGAGGTGGGTAAAAGATTGTGAAAAGTTCAATACAATTTTTTTATAAAACTAAAATTATTATAAAATGACTCCAATGAATTTCATTGAACTTTTATAAGTATTATGTATATATTTTTGCCTAAAATAAATTTAAATCAAATAAATTGTTATTTAAATAAAAAGTCGTTTTTAACTAAAAACTCAGTGTTTTCACTATTCATCAAAAATTGATGTTTTTCAGAAAAATACCAAAAATTCAGCCTAAGCTATATTTGATATCCCAAATTCAAAAATGATTTCTATTTTTCCAAATTCAAAGCATAGAAGTGGAATTAATTAATTTTAAAATTAATTCCCATTATCAAAACAAATAGCGTGTTTTTAAGAAACAATAACTATCCAAAGATTGATACTTGTTTATGTCCAATTTCAAAGTGAAATGAATTCCAGTGACCAACATTGGATTTAATGGTAAAAATATATTCTAATTAAACTTTCAAACCATTTAAAAAGATAATCTAACAATATAAATTATTGTGATGAAAAACGTTGTTTTTAATTAAAATATAGCATGTTTTAACTATTCATCAAAATATGAAAGTTATTAGAATAATATGAAAAATTTATCCAAATTAAATTTTCATATCCTGATTCCAAGGAAGAATTTTATTTTGTCAAATTGAACTTATAAACATGTCAAAAACTAGAATTAAAGTGGGTGTGCCATCAAAAGGCGGCAAAACTTCATTTTTTGAAAAATACTTATTTTACCCGAACAATTTATTTTATTTTCATACAATGTTCTAGAAAATATGTTAGATTAATAATAATGTTATAAAATTAAAAATATAGTTAATACTATTCATAACGGCTAGTCCATAATAATATTATAATAATATATGGGTGTTTAGTGAAACCCGGTATTGCATACTACACACGCTATCGAGGAAGGTCGCGATTGCGTGTAATGCAAGCCAAGTCAGGGTTGCTTGTTGTGCAAGACTCCTTTGTTGTTTCGTATAACAGAATACAACCACATTTCATTTATAAATTGTATATATATATATATACACTCAATGTTGCGTAGAATGACTATTATCAAACGAACTTGAAATTATGTGTAACACAATCCAAGAATAGTGTTGCGTATACTGCAAGCTAATACGGTGTTGCGTATATCACAAGATAATATTGGTGTAGCATAAAACACATGGCATCAAATAAATTAAAAAGAATACTTATCATAAAATCTCAGGGTGTTACACTATCTTTCTGGTAATTTATATTCTTCTGTACTTGGTTAATTTTATTTTCTTATGTTAGTGCTTTATTCTGAGAACAGAGGGTATAGTCTCCCCAAGACCAACTTATCAGACCCTCGTTGTTAGTTGGAAACCTATGGAATATGGGGATGAGCTCTTTAGGGAATGTGGCCAACCGGCTCGAGAAACCGTTCAGTGGATCCCGGATCGGGACGTCACATCTGCATTATTGAATAACGTGAGAAAGGATTTTCCCACTGTATTCTTTAACAGAATTTGATATTTCATTCCCTTTTATGGAAATGACACAGCCTAAATAAATCCATGTCCATTTTGTTCTATAGGTGTGTTTAATTAATAGAAATTCATATAAAGATACATTGAGAACATAGGTTGATGGCACCAACATGAAACCTACTTGATTAGAGATATCATGATAAAGGGAATATATTACACAATAAGCATCGCTATGAGATATTATGTTATTACGGAATTAAGGTATTTATTTACATGTTCCTTGAAATGTTTCTAGATGCTAACCTTGGACTTTAGGTAGCTTCACCTAATGCCACTAAAAATAGGTTGATAGGGCCACACACTAAGTGTATGTAGAATCTCAGTTAATAATATATTATTATTTATTACTTAATAAGTTTAATAAATATTATTCCCACATATGGATTAATAATTATTCATGTTTTACTGATAGGATATATTTTGTCACCAGTTATTCGAGAGAACATTATCAAAGCATAATATTTAATAAATATTTATTTTCAATATAGTAAATATTATATTTATTTTTTATTGATGAATAATCTAGTGATATTTATTTAATAAATAAATAGACATTATTTAAGGATCGATAAATATTGTGGAATAATGGTGGATCGATTTTAACAATCCAGTGAGAAATAAGGTATATTTAATATTACTTGAATAAATAATATTTAATTTTAATTTTCAAGTAAAGGGAATGTCAAGATATGATATTATTATTATTATTATTATAGACATGGGGTTCCGCAGAGATTAAATAAATATTAAAGGGATCTTGTGAAAACATATATTTCTAAACCCTAGTAGTATATAAACCTAATTATATTATTTCTTAGGGGAGCCAATTAATTTATTTTCTTGTGCACAATGAATCCGGATAATCCTCTTGACTCCCTTGATAGATCTCATCTCTAAGAATGCTCCCAATAATGGAGAGTGAACATCCCCCACACCCCACTCATGATTCAAGAGAGATAAAATTGAATCCTTTGGAAGTGATTCTCAACGAGATGAAAATCAAACAACACAAGCGATAGGATTTCTTGTTATCACATCCCATACATTAAATAGGAAGATATTACTTCAAAATTGAAGAATATTCATTGAAAAACACGAAAAACCCATGCCAAGACCAAATAGGTTTTGAGTTTTTATAAACTGGGAAAAGTAAATTATTAGTTCATAAAACATCTACATTTTCCCCCAATTATTGCTTTATAACTAGACCCCTTTTTGACATATCTTACTTAATACCCTTTTTCATAACCAAGGGAAAAGAAACATAAGAAAGGGTGAGATCATATGCTTATTAAGGGTAAAAATTGAATATATCAATCATATAATAATCATAAAACATAAGAAACTAACATGTTAAAATCTTATCCTGTATACGAAAGATCATGATATCATGTCATGGAATAAATCATAAAAGTTCATAATGAATCAATGAACATATTCTAAAATATAATAACAGAAGACCTAAACTTTTTGGCATACACATAAGCATAGAAAATCATTTATATTATTCACGGATCATTTTCAATACCATCATAGTGGACAAAGTCCATTACTGAACCGAGTGCACTCCTCATTCCATCCCTGTATTACTGAACTAGGTTTATTTCTCATTCCAGCCATGTATTACTGAACCGAGATCAATTCTCATTCCAGCCATGTCTATCTCATGAGATATAAATCTTTACCCATTTCATTTTAGGGAGATATAGTTCTCATCTATCACATAATGAAAACCTTATATATGTTCTCCACAAGAACATTAATCATTCATCATAGCATAACCCAAGTAGTAAAATGGGTTTATTAAACATTATTTCATTATAAAACAATCCATGGAAAATGAATTGATTTTATAAATATTATTTCATCGTAAAAATAATAATCTATAGGAACAATAGGTATAGTATACTTGAAACATATCCTTATTAAATAATTCCATCTGATATGGACAATAATTTTTATAGATCGCTTGAAATTAATTCTTAAGGAAAATATCCTTTATTGTTCAATAATGTTTTCATTTTTTAAATTGTCATGAAACTTTAAAAGAAAAAAGTTTCTTCAAAATTAACCATGTAATCAGGTAAGGTAATCTTCAAGGAAAAAAGTAGTATTAAAGAGTAAAAATACATTCACACCGTATAAGTTAAAATAAAACATTTTTTCCATACTTTTTCTGGATAAGTCAAAAAGTACCTCATATCGAAAGTGAAAAAATATTCCTTTCATACTGTTTATTATAAATTTACCAATGGGTAAAATTTAATTAAATAATTATATAATAATAGAAATAATATTTTTGAATACATATTCAGGAAACATGTACATAGATTATAAATATACCACAATAAATACTTACGTATAAATAATATGAGATAATAATTAGATGAAGAAATTATCCTTAACCTTAGGTCTGAGTTCCTTCGTACATGTTTGAACCTCCGGTATAAGGGTTTAAATAATGTTATTAACTTATTCCAGAATCATATTCATCTTTATTATATCATATGTGATCGTTTTATTACCCTTTTATCAATAACATTATTACTTGTCTTTCGGGTATTAACTGCTTTATTTTCCTACGCATGTTTTGTTGAATAAGTTATGGTTACTCTAATATAGTTATATTATTTTAATAATGATATTAATATAATATGTATAATATTTATTCATTCCATATGTATATATAATAATTCTTTAATGAAGATCATGTAAAATTAATCCCATCACATCGTGGACAAGGTAGGTCGTACGTACACATGAGCGACAGTATGATTCCTTTAATTGTGAAATAGTATAAAAGTGGTTGGTATATATTTTGTTACTTAATAAATATAATGTTATAATAATCATATATAGTTATTTTTTCCATTATTCTACCCATACATATAATGTGGTGGGGAAAAACAGATTTACACCACGATGGGGAGATGGTAAGTCGTACGGACACACATGTGGTGAATTCATTTTTCATAGGATGGATAAAAAGTGTAATATGTTAGTACCATTATCATAAAAACTTATAATAATATAATTAATATTTTATTTAATAATTTATAATAGAAATAACTCGTGAATAGGAAGTATAAGAATAAATAAGTTTGAAAGAATTAGATGAGGATATTACCTCTTCTTCGATGAGCTCCCTCTAGATCTCCTATTACAGGCACTAGAGTTACACTTTTGAAAAGACCAGCTCCTCTATAATGTGACTAGAAAATTTGATAAGGTAAATGTTTAGGGGATTTCCAAGATTGAAGGCAAAAAGTGAAGTGAATAAGTGCGGGAGGAGGTTCCCTTTTGTAATTGTGGTGAGCGGTACGTTTGGAATCTCTAAAAATATTAATTTATAATAAAAATAGATCCCATTCAAAAACCTTCCAAAATGAATATTTTCAAATATGATATGATATAATCTTATAATATCGTCAAAAAATAAATTTTAGAATAGTTTTTCTATCATTCTAAACCTTATCATTTTAATTAAACCTTGGTTATTCTATTTTAATTTTAATTAAGGTATCAAATATTTCAATATTAAAAGGGTGAAATATTTACTTATTTGATGTAAATTATACCATAAATGAATAATTTATAACCTTTTAGACCATATAATAATTATTTAATATTTATAAAAATGTGTTATTATTTTTGAATAATTTAATAAAACATTATTTTGATAAATAATCAACAGTGTCAATATTGACACTATTTAATTAATTGATTTTTAAAAATATATATATGACAAGTTAACTTCAAAAAAATATTTTATTATATTTATAATAAGTTAAGGTAATATAAAAAAATTATATGTTAATTATCCAAAATTATATTTATTTTAATATTTTTAATAACATTTATTTTATATTTCAATTAACAAAATAATTACTACATCATATTTGTGTAATTGTTTAATATACTAATTTCTTTACTAAAAATTAAAAATAAAATACCTTGATCAAGATAAATATTATAGATATTTGAAAAATATTTATACTCTAATATATCTTCAAGAAAATACAACATTAAAAATGTCATATTTACTAAAACATGAATGTGGAAACTTTAACATTACTTTAGATAAAATATTATAACTGTCATAATTATTTCTATGTCGCTCCAAATGATCCATAATTTGACCCTTGGATTATTATAGTCAATATAAACTCTAAAAATAATATTTCTAAAAGTTTTTTGTCTTTTAAAGGTTATTATAATTTTAATTAAAAATATTTTATTGATTTTTCTTCAATTAAATAATTTATGCATCATCATTGTATAATCTTTAAGGTAATTATTTATTTCCTAAAAATTAAAAAAAAACACCATGATAAATAAATAAAATTTAAAATTCAAATTAGTATTTATAGTCAAAATTATCTTATTTATTAACTTATATTAAAAATGTTATAGTTATTAAAATTTGGGTAAAATATATTTAACTTTTCTTAAAATAAAATATATAAAATGTCCCATTCTCATCCAAGTGGATTTAAAAGGATACCATTTTAACCCAAGGATGATTTAGGTTGAACCACACTTGTCCAGTGATATTAATATTAGTGTTAGGGTAATTTTATAATATTACTTTTAACATTATTTACCTAATTTACCTTTTTACTGTATTAGTAAAAATTATTAAAGTTACTATTCATAATTTCCAAAAAAATAACTATTTTTACATAATTTGGAATAAATTATTCCATATATAGATTCCATTTTTAAAAAATTCAAAACACATAAGTTTCAATAATTAATTTAAAATCAATCGCGTTGTTAGAATGAGGAAACGAGATTTAGAAGTTAAAACATGCAAAAGATATATATGTTTTTTGCATTTAAATTCAATGTAAAATTAATTAAATTGACCTAAATTATATTAAATGATAAAAATATAATCTATTTATACTTTAAATCCATTCAAATGTAAAATTTTACCACATAAATTATTTCAATGACAAAAAAATCATTTTAAGATTTAGTATATTTTTACTATCCATCAAAACATGAAACTTATCAGAAAAATATAAAAAACTAATAAAAAGTTTGTTTATATATCCCACTGATAAAGAATAAGTTTATGTCATAATAAAAAAAATATTAATGTTTCAAAATTATAATTTAAAATAGGTTCTCCATTAAAAGGCAGTAAAATTTCCCTTTTAAAAAATGAAGGTTTTTATAGATAAAATAGGGTTTATTCATTTACTATGACCTAAAATTATATTAGATTAATATAATAAATATTTTATTATATATATAACATATATATATTTCATTAATTTAATTTTTTAATTGTAATTTATTTAATTTATTAATACAAACTATACAAATATTTCCTTTACATTTAATTAGTTTATATTTTTCATAAATAATTGGATGCAAATGAATTACCCATATATTTCCATAAGTTAGTTATATTAAATATTGATAACATAATGTCTAGTTCACAATGGTAAATTTATACTAATGTCATCTCGTGGTTCGTTAAAACTCACAATTGCATGCAATGAAAGTTATTGAATAATTAAAATTATTTTAAGAGAAATATTTCCTAAAATATAAGGGCATTACATTCTACCCATCTTAAAATTAATTTTTCTCCCAAATTCATCACATGGATACAAATAGATGAGGATAATAGTGCCTCATCATATCCTTAAGTTCCCACATACCTTCCTCAAATTGGAGGTTCCACTATAAAACATTAACCAAATGACTGGTCTTATTTCGTAGAAAATTTTCATTGTGATATAGTATCTATGTAGGTTGTTCTTAATAATAAATATATTTCTCTAGTGGTATGAATTATTAATTTAGTACATGTTAATGATTGGGAAAATAATTTCTTAGTAGTGATGCATGGAACACATCATGAACTTAAGAGAGATTCGGTGGAAGGCCCAATCTATAAGCCACATTTTCAATAAGATCAAGAATTTCAAAAATACTGATATGCCTAGGGTTCATATTACCCTTATTTCTAAATATAATTACTCTCTTCCAGAGAGATATTATTAGGAATACCTTATCACCCACTTCAAACTCTAGGCCTTTTATTCAACTGTCATCATAACTTTTTTGTCAACAGTGAGCTGCTCTTATGTGTCATTGAATATATCTAACCTTATTTTCCATTTCATCAACTAAATCTGGTCCCAATATCTTTATTTCCCAAACATCATCCCATCATGTTGGAGTTTTGAACTTCTTTCTATATTGTGATTCATAAGGATCCATCTGAATATGGGAGTGAAAGCAATTTTTGTAAAATAATTTTACCAATGGTAGGTGTTGATCCCAACCACATTTAAAATTTATAGAACAATCTCTAAAAATTTCTTCTAGAGTTTGAATTTTCCTCTCATAATAACCATATATCTGAGGATGATAAGAAATACTAAAACTTAACTTTTTATCAAGTGCTTTTGGAAGACTTTTCCATAACTTCAAGGTAAACCTCGGATCACAATCATATATAATGGAAAGTGGTACTGCATGAAATATTACGAATTCATTTACATGTATCCTAGAAATCTTGTCAAGAGATAAATATTATCTAATAGTAATAAAGTGTACCTACTTCAAAAGGTTATTAACTATAACCCAAATATCATTATAGACTTTAGATGATTTGGTATTTCTGACACCAAAGACCATAGTGATGTTTTCCCATTTCCATTCTGGTATGGGTAATGGTCGTAACATCCTCCCATAATTTTGTCTTTCAACCTTAACTTACTAAAAACCAAAGCACTGAGAGACATATTCTACAACATCTCTTTTCAATCCATCCCACTATAAATATTCTTTCAGGTCCCTATACATCTTTGGGATCCAAGTATGAATAAAGAATAAAGAACTATGAGCTTCATCCAATAACTCCTTCTTTAATTTTGGTATGGTGGGAATACAAACACAGTTCATGAACCTTATTATTCCATCAAATTAAAGGTTTAATTCAGAAATATTTTTACCTTCTTTATAATCTCTATATCTTCCTTATGTTCCATCTTAATCATAACTTGGATAGATGGCTGAAAATTCATTTAAGAAAGATAATATTTCTCCCCTGCCTTTAAAATTGATAAATCCACCCATTTCAAATCCATAAATATTGTATTTTTTATGATCCTCATCATACAGAGGCTAGCATGGTCATTTTATCTCGAAGAAACATCCACCATGATTTCTTTCCTAGGGTGGTATTGTATTCATTAGTTGTAATATTTAATCAACTCCAACCATCTACTTTGGTTCATATTCAGCTCCTTTTGTTTGAAAATATAATTTAAACATTTATGATTAGTATATATATCACACCTTTCTCCATAAATATAATTCCTCCACATATTTAATACAAATAATTCCATAGATAACTCCAAATCATGAGTTGGGTAATTTTTTCATGGATTTTCAACTCTTGTGAGGCATAAGCTATAACCATACCATTTTTCATGAGAACACATCCCAGCCCCTTTTTGGATGCATCACTGCAGAACACGAACCAATATCTAGTTTAGGTTAGAGTGATCATAGGTGCACTGACTAACCTTCTTTTTAGATATTTAAAATTAATTGTGCATTCCTTTATCTATATGAACATAACTCTTTTTCTAGTTAACTTGGTGAGTGGATTAGATAATCGTGAAAAATATTTCACAAAATGTCAATAATATCTTTCCAAACCAAGAAACCATCAAATATCAGTTACCGTTTTTGGTCTAGTTCAATGTTCAATAACATTAATCTTTGCTGGATCCACTGATATCCACCCACTTAAGATTATGTGACCTAAAAATGTAACCTTTTATGCCAAAATTCACACTTTGTAAATTTTTTATAAATAATCTCTTCTCTTAGGGTCTTCAGTATAATTCTCAAGTGATCCTCCTTTTATTCCTTGGCCTTAGAATGTACAATAATATCATCTATAAATACTATCCAAAACTGATCAAGATAGTATATAAAGACTTTATTAATCATATCTATGAAGATAGTGGGAGAATTAGTAAGAGAAAAAGTCATGACTATAAATTCATAGTTTCCATACCTTATACAAAATGTCGTATTTGGTATATCCTTCTTCTTGACCCTTAATTGATGATATATTGAGAGAAGATAAATATTATAAATATATTTAGATCCATGTAGTTGGTCTAATAAGTCATCAATGTGTGGAAGAGTATATTCTTTCTTGATAGTGATCTTTTTAAGTTCTTGATAATCAATGAAGATTCTCACTGATCCATATTTATTCTTAACAAACAGAACAATTGAACCCTAAGGTGATAAACTAGGGTATATGAATCCATTTTCAAGATTATCTTGGAGTTATTTCCTAAATTATTTTCACTCAATTGGGTACATTCTTTATAGATTCATTGATGTATGAATAACACTTAGTATGAGTTCTTTTGAAAATTCTACTTCACAATTTGCTGGAAGACCTAGAAATTGATCTGGAAATACATCAAAAAACTTGCATACAATATGTGTTTCCTTAATGGTGAGTTTCTCCCCAACCATATGAGATAGATAACCTTAAATTATAGGAATAAAAACTCATAACATGGATGAAATTTTTACTAGATGGTTATATTCATCCTTGCATTGATAGATGATCATAGATTCATACAGAATAATAAATGTGACTTTCCTTCCTTGGAAATTGAGATGAGCTCTATAAAAAGAGATCTAATAGATGAAAATAATCACATCAAATTATACTAATCGGAGGATCACAATATTTTCAGGAAGAAATTTTCAACAAACATCAACTGGATAAGAATTATAAACTTTTGATGCAAATGGTGTTCCATTAAGAATTGTCATAGCTAACTCAACATATAATTATTGAGGTAATATAGTTATACCCTTAGAAAATTTTTCAAAAATTAAATACTATGTGGATCTATAATCAAATAAAACATTTTCTACTTTAGAGTAGATGGTAAGTGTACCGTTCACCACTCCATTATCATACTCCACATCGTTGATATTGATCACATGGGATTTTCCTTTGTATTTGGCCTTAATATTTTTATGATGTCAATCATCATCGATAACCCTGGGATTAGGACATTGGTTAGCATAATTCCCCATTTCCTTTCACTTGTATCATTGAAGTGTGAGAGGTTCCTTCTATATATATTTTTCTATATTCTCATCATTAGATATATTTTTTCTATCACTTCGTAATTCAACTACTCAATGAAATTCTCTCCCACACTTCAAACATTTTCTAGATCCATTAAGAAAATTTCATCCATGTTTCTTTCCACACTTGGATCATAAAGGAAATCACATCTTCTTTTCAGTTTTCTCTTTATATTTTCCATTGAATTCCATTTTTCTCTTCTTATCAAACCCATGGGAAGGATGGGTAACTCCAATTTCCTTCTCGTTTGGAAGTCCTACATGATTCATATCTTTAGAAAGTTATGCGATCATGGAAATAAGATTTTTCATTCCATCTCCCAGAAAAGTTGGTTTATCATAAGTACAATCATTGCATTACCCTACACATTCAGTATTAATGTGGTTCCATCAGGTTCCATCCATTGACTAAAACCAAGAAGCATAGTGTAAGAAACACTAATCATAATAGGAAAACCACATAATCAAGAATAAAATTTCAATTTAGGAAAAATTAGGTTTTATCCTTGGTTATTTATGATCATTACAAAAACACTTTGATTGTAACCTATAATTAGACATATCCTTAGGGTTCTTACAAAGGTTTTCTCATCCTAATTTTTAAAGGTTAACAAAACTTTTACTCTGATACCAACTATAACTTCCCATACTTTAAATACATAGATATTACTTCAAAATTTAAGAATATTCAATACACAACATAAAAAAACTACACCATGACCATATAGGTTTAGTGTCTTAAGAAATATGGAAAAATAAACAATAGGTTCACAAAGCATCTACATTTTCTCCCACTTCTTCCCTAATAACTTGAAACATTTTTTATATATCTTACTCAATACCCTTCTTCATAACTTGGGGAAAAGAAACATAATAAAGGGTGAGCTCAGATTCCCAAAAAGGGTAAACAATGGAGATATAAATTATATAATAATAATAAAACATAAAAACATAACATCTGAAAATCATATCCTGCATATGAAAGATCATGATATCATGTCATGGTATAAATCAAAAAAGTTCATAAAGAATTAGTGAACATATTCCAAAAGGTCATAACATAAGACGTGGAATATTTTGCATACACATAAGCATATAAAATCATTCATATTAGTCAAAGATTATTATCAATATCATCATATCAGACAAAATCCATTATTGAACCGAGTTTACTCCTCATTCCAACCCTGTAATACTGAACTAGGTTTACTTCCTATTTCATCCTTTATTACTGAATTGAGTTCAATTCTCATTCTAGTCCTATCTATCTCATGAGATATGAATGTATATCCAATTTTTTGGATGGAAATATAGGTCCCACCCATAACATAATGAAAACCATACATATGTGTTCCATAAGATCATAAATTTTTCATAAAATCATAACCCAAGGAATAAAATAGTTTTCTTAAAAATCATTGTATCATAAAATAATCCATATAAAGTGAATGAATGAAAATTTATTTTTTTATTATGAAAGATCATGGTGGCCACAAAACACCTCCCAACCAAGAGTTCAAGGAGGTTGAAAATGGTGTAAACCAAGGGAATCCCCTTGAACAAAAGACATTCATTTCAAATAAAGGGAGCCTAATCTATCATAAACAACAAGAACACCCCCTGCCTTCCAATCCATGAGAGCGCATCAGCCGCAAAGTTAGCCTCCCTCCAACAATGATTAACAATTCTCCCACATTACGTTGTTAGATCACATCTATGGATCACATACACTAGGTCCCAGGATGGACCATAAATACCTCTCATTGATCTGACCAGAACTTCCGAGTCTGAATCCACTTCATCCACCTGAAAGCCAGCCCTCTGAAAAACTTTGATTCCTATGAGAAGCACCTGATCCTCCACCCCCAAATAACTTCTAGTACCAAATTATGCACTGAAGGCCCCCATCACTGATCCACATGAATCTTGTATCACCCCACTACCTCTCATAATCTCATTTATCATAGAATTGTCTACATTCAGTTTAACACCTCTCATAGATGGATGCTAAATGATCCAACAACCCTTCTGGTTGTCAAGACTGAATAGAAAATTTGTCTAGTAATAACCTAGGATATGTTGGCCCCCTTTAAATAGAGGGCATATCTCAAAGAGAAGATCCTTTAGCTAGATCTAGAGAAAATTAATAGGCCTCCCTTCACCCAACCAAGTTTGGTCCCATTCCTCCTAGATGACCCAATAGATAGAGGAAAATATAACACACCTCACCTTGAAAACGTGTGTATGGTTAACACTCGAATCCCACTAGGGGGACCCTCTAGGCCTTAGAGCGCACTGCACATTCCCCAGCTAGGCATATGGTTTTGAATCTCTCATTTCATAATACACAAAGTTTCTGAGTCTGGTATGAATCAATTCTAGGCCAGTTCCCACAGAGAGCGAAGGGTACACCCAGTGGGTACCACTCAGCTAACACCCCATGGGAAAAAATGAATGGATTTTATAAATATCATTCCATCATAAACAAAATAATCCATATGAATAATAGGGATAGTATACTTGAAACATATCCTTATTAAATAATGTCATCTTAGATGAAAAATAACTTTGAGAGAAATCTTGAAATTAATTCCTGAGGAAAATATCCTTTCTTCTTCAAAAAAATGTTTTATTTTCTTACAATTTCATGAAAATTTAAAATAAAACATTTTATTCAAAAATAACCATGTAATATTGTAAGGAATATTCAATTAAATAAAGTGGTATGAAAGTGTAAACATTGGTTCAACCCGTATAAGATAAAATAAAACATTCTTCTCGTACTTTTACCAGATAAGTCAAAAAGTACATCGTATCAAAAGTGACAAAATATTCCTTCCATACCATTTAGGTAATATTCACAAATGGTTATAATTAACATTAAAAAAATTGTATAATAATATAAATAATATTTTAGAATATGTGTTTTGGAAACATGGATATGGATTATAAATATATTCTAATAAATACTTGTGTATAAACAATCTCGGATAATAATGAGATTGCGAAATTATCACCTTACTTAGGTATGGGATCATTATTACTTGTTTTAACATAATTTATAAGGGTTTAAATAATTTTATTAACTTATTTCATATACATATTTATTTTTATGATATCTTATGTGATCATATTATTATCTGTTTGTTCATAATATTATTACTCATCATTCGGGTATTAATTGCTTTATTTTCTTACGCATGTTTTTTAGAATAAGTTATGGTTCATATTCTGTAGTTATATCATTTACATAATGATATTAATATAATATATATCATATTTATTCATTCAATATATTTATATAATCATGCTTTAATAAATATCTTGTATAATGAATTGCATCTTATAGTAGAGACGGTAGGTCATACGTACGCACGAGCAATGATATCATTCCCTTAATTGTGGAATGGTATGGAATTTGATGGTATATTTTTTTATAGAATAAATATCATGTTATAATAATAATATATAGTTATTTTTTCGATCATTATACCCATCCATGTAAATTGGTGTTGAAAAATAGATTACATAATGATGAGGAGACGATAAGTCGTACGTACACACGTGTGGTGATTTAATTTTTCATAAGATTGATAAAATGTGGAATATGGTTGTTCTGTAATCATAATAACTTCTCATAATATAATTGATACTTTATTTATTAATTTATAGAGTAAATAACTCATAAATAGGAATTATAAGAAGAAATAAGTTTGAAAGAATTGATAGAGGAGATTACCTCTTCTTCGAAGAGCTCCCTCTAGATCTCCTCGTAAAGGTGCTAGAGTTAGACTTTTGAGAAACACATAACCTATATAATTTTAATATAAAAGTTAAGAAATTAAATGGGTTGTTTATGGATGAAAATAAAGGAACAAAGTGAAGTGAATAAGTGAGGGAGGAGGTGTCCTTTTAAAATTGAGTTAAGGGGCACTTTTGGAATCTCCAAAAATATAAATTTATAATAAAATAATACCACATCCAAAAACCTAAAAAATATAATATTTTCTAAGATTATATAATATAATGTTGTAATATAATCAACCAATAAATTTTATACAAGTTTTCCAATCAATTTTAACCTTATCATTTTAATTAACCCTGAGTAATTCTATTTTAATTTTAATTAAGGTTTCAAATATTTCAATATTAAAAGTGTGAAATATTTACTTATTTGATATAACTTTGACCATAAATGAATAATTTATAACCTTTTATACCATATGATAATTATTTTATATTTAAAAAAATTATTATCATTTTTAAATATTTTAATAAAACACTATTTTGATAAATAATCAATAGTGTCAATTTTGACACTATTTAATTCAATGATTTTTAAAAATATGTAGATAATTTGTTATATTATAAAAAACATTTTATTATATTCCTAATATGTCATTGTAATCCATAAAATTCATTATATATATTAATTATCCCAAATTATATTTATTTTGAAATTTTTAATAACATTTATTTGATATTTTCATTAACAAAATAATTACTACATCAGATTTGTGTAATATTTTAATATACATATTTGTTTACTAAAAATTAAAAATAAAATTCCTTTATGAAGATAAATATTCTATATTTACTGAAAATATTTATAGTCTAAAATATATTCTAGAAAATCTAACATTAAAAATGTTATATTTATAAAAACTTGAATGTGACACCCTTAACATTACTTTAGATAGAATATTATAAGTGTTATAATGTTTTCCATGTGGCTCCAAATGGTCCATAATTCGACCCTTGGATTATGAGAGTCGATATATACATAACCAATAATATTTATTCAAGTTTTTTTCCTTTAATGGTTATATAATTTTAATTAAAATTATTTTATTTATTTTTATTCAATTAAATAATTTATGCATCACCATTGTATAAGCCTTTAAGGTAATTATATATTTCTTAAAAAAATTAAATTATCATCATAAATTAAAAAAACTATATTCCAAATGATTATTTATAGTCAAATTTATATTCTATATAACCTTATATTAAAAAATGATATGGTGATTAAAATTTAAGTAAGACATATTTAACTTTTCCTTAAATAAAATATATTAAATGTTCTAATCTCATCCAAGTGGCTTTAAAAGGATCTCATTTCAACCCAAGGATGATTTAGGTCAAAACAAACGCACAAAAAAATATTAGAAAACGTATTAAGGTAACTATATAATATTATTTTTACACTTATTTACCTGATTTACCTTTTTACCATATTAATAAAAATTACTAAAGTTACTATTATTAAAACCCAAAAATAAAATAAAGATTTTTACATAATTTGGACCAACTAATTTAAAATATTTTATCCATTATTTAAAATTCAAAACACATAAGTTTCAGTAATTAATTTAAAATTAATCACATTGTCGGAATAAGGAAACTGGTTTTAAAAGTTAAAATATCAAAAAAATGGAAATGTTTTTTACATCTAATTTAAATGTAAAATTAATTTTAATGACCTACATTAAATTAAATTATAAAAATATAATCTATTTTTACTTTAAAACCATTCAATAATATAATTTAACCATATAAATTTTTTTGAGCAAAATATTTTTTTCAATTAAAATTTAGTATATTTTTACTATTAATCAAAATATGAAACTTATGAGAAAAATATCTAAAATTAAACCAAATTAAATAATTATATCATGCTTTCAAAAACTAATTATAAATTTTCATATGAAAATTATTAATGTTTCAAGATTTTAATTTAAAATGGGTTCACCATTAAAAGGAGGTAAAATAACCCTTTTAAACAATATAGATTTTATAAAAAAATAGGGTTTATTCAAATACTATGACCTAAAATTATATTGGATGAATATCAAAAATATTTTATTGAATATATAAAATATATATTTAATTAATTTCATTTACTAATTTTAATTAACTTAATTTATTGATACAAAATATAAAAATATTTCCTTTACATTTAATTGGTTTATATTTTTCATAAATAGTTGATAGCAAATGAATTCACCATATACTTTCATAAGTTATTTATATTTATTGTCGCTAACTTAACCACTAGGTTATATTAGTAATTTCATTCTAATGGAATCTCACAATTCATTTAAACTCATGATTTCATGCAATGCAAACTATTGAAGAATTAAAATTATTTAAAGATAAATTTTTATTAAAATATCGTGGTGTTACAGTTATGATAGAACCTGGAGATTCTTATGGTGACAATAGAAAATTTGTGGAACACATGTGGATTACTATTAAATGGAATCTACTCTTTATTCCTACAATGTAATGATGATACAACATAGATCTTTTTTCAGATCCATCAATGAAGAAAAAATTTTCATAAGGTGATTATTTAATTGATTAGATTAGTTATAAAAATATGTGATTATATTCAGCTTTGGTTCTGGCATATAATCCATTTTCTATTTTATTTTATTAAATTCTATTGATCATGGTGTTTATAATCATTTAAATCTTAGATTGATCATCGATCATGACAAAAGATAAAAGTTGAGAATGAACCATCGCACTCTTCCATTGCATTCAAAATCTACAAGTGGTATCATAGTGATCACATAATTATTTATAATTACTTAAAAATCATTGATTGATTTACACATTTGTCATTTAGTTTTAAATACATGTTTAATCATTCATTTATCTCAATTGTGATATTTTATTCTTCCATATACATTTCTTGTAAATATAATATAATCAATTAATTTTATGAATGAAATAGAATTTAAGATCACATTCGGAGGTTCTGAGGAATCTAGCCAGACAACACAAGAGTATGTGTCATGTAACCCGAAGGTACATGTCATGTACTAGTGTTCATTTCACCAAAAATTAATTTGTAATTAATTCAAAGCAGGTGCATTTATTACATATTGTGAATTT
Source organism: Viscum album (assembly GCA_963277665.1). Classification (NCBI taxonomy): domain Eukaryota; kingdom Viridiplantae; phylum Streptophyta; class Magnoliopsida; order Santalales; family Viscaceae; genus Viscum; species Viscum album. The sequence goes on from OY728137.1 coordinate 790,238,994, forward strand.
AATTATACACTACATGTTGACCAAGCCAGCCTAGCATGCGTTCAAACAGAGTACACACCATGTAGACCACATACATGGCATGTAGCCCTTTATTCACAGACAAGACGTGCATCTTCTTACATGACCTACTTGACTGGTGACCATGTAACTCTGAGACCACATGATGTATATCCTATGTACATGTCATGTATTCCAATATTATACATGGAATGGTTTACACCCTGAGTCCTTAGGTGTGCGCATTGGATAGACGATGAGAAAAGTACACACTGTGTAGTTGGATTTTACACACTTTGTACTCATAAAAATGAATATAATTTAAATTAATTTATTATTCTATGTAGACCTTATAAATATGTTATTTCATGTGGCCACTATGTTTATATGACACTTCATATGATGGTTTTTAATATATATATATATATATATATATATATATATATATATATTTGTGTGTGTGTTTGTATATTTAATTAATTAATATGTAATGTTTATATATGCATATCATGTATGAGTCGTATTACTGTTATTACTCTATGATCATTGAAGAAAAAACACGTTAGAAAAAAATCATGGAATCCATGTAATCATTAATTTAGTAGTACACGTCATAAAAGTACATGATTAGTCATGTATACCATATCCCATAAGAGTAAATAGTATATGGGTATAATACATGTTGGGTAGATTCAAACGGGTATTCACCATGTTTCCTCCAAGGAACAATTATGTACATAGTTAATTTTCAATAAATTTATTTAATTTTTTAAAAATTATTATGGATGAGGATCTCAAGGAAATTAAGATGAGAATTAAGACAAAAAAAATATTAATTAAATAATATAATTAATCAATTTTGGTGTGTTTTATTTTAAATAATAACTATTAGAATTCAATGATGATTTTATTAAATGAATAATTTGTTTCATGCTAATGGGTGATCATGAGATTATACCAAGACATTTTTCTGTGATTGGTTTCATTGAATTTATTCTTAAAATAAATTATTGTCCTTGGAGTCATCACTTATTTCATTATGTAAGGGAATGTGTTCCCATGGTTTATTTTATGTAAATCCATTCCCCTCACCTACATGTGAGTAAAATCATATATAATTAATGGAGCTCCTAAGTAAGTGGAAACAGTTTATGTTTGGATTCAAGGAAAAACCAATCTAAGAGAGATACATAGGTGGATAGGTGAAAATATAAAAAATGAACCTTAATTGGTTCAAGGTGGTTTTCCCCTAGGTCAAATTTTATTTCATCATCTATAAGATAAACTAACCATTAATAAAATATCATGATCATACCACTTTATAATTTAATTTCTGTCATGTTTCATGGTTATATCATTATGGATTTTTTCCAACCATCACTTGAATTAGTTAATTAGAAAGAATGTAAGATATAACTAAAATAAATTGAATTATGTGTAAATAGTATCTATGACATGGTTAATCACTTAAGTAAATACATTTAATATTAACAAGAATTTAATAAATTTAATAATTTTAAATTTGTGCATAAAAGGATAAAATCCATCAGTAATATTTATTATTGTAGTATAGTCATCCACTACTTCAGTAAAAATCAAACCATAGTTCAAAGAGCTTTACTAGACAAAGTTGGGGTGATTTCAATTATATAGGGATTCTAACATGATTTTTTTGGGTTGACTTAACTTATTTCACATCAAGTGTGGACTACCAAAGAATTATATGGTGTAAATGAGAGGTAATGGTTGAGTAAATCCAATTTAAGGATTTTAGGGTTAGGTAGTCCACTCAAAAAATCAAGGAACTGTGAGTTAATGTATTTGAAATTGGAATGCCTACCTAAATCCATTCAAATTTCTTGACCAACCAAATTTGGGGTAATAATAAGGGGAATATGGATCCTTTCCACTAGTAAAGTTCAAGAAAAGGGATATTTTGAATCCAATGGTGAGGGCTATTAGGTTTCAATGAAATAGTGGGAGATTAATAAATATAATAGTTATTTATTTTTCTAAATTTTATTAGATAAAGTACTGAAATTATGCTAATATTTTTTGTTGAAACAAAAATAAAATTACATTAAACATATCACTATCACCCATACTTGATAATTATAACCATTTCACCAGTATAAATCTCCAATAGTATAAAAGGATATTATCTAGTATCCTTCTCCATTAATTGATTTTGTATGTGTTGGAAGAACTTATTCATGATGTTCCTGGTAATGAGACTAGTGATAAAGATTTAACTCTCTATGAGAATTATTTGAAAAATTCAATATATGTTTAGTGTTTCATGATATCATCCATGACCAATGATATTTTGAATCAATATGAGTACATGGATGTGTATAGCATGATGTATCCACTTTTAGATATCTATTAAGAGAAGGCGATATAAGAGAGATATGAGATCTCTAATGATTTGTTTATAACTAAGCTTAGAGATTTAGTGCCAATTTGGCCTCATGTAGTCAATATTATTAGCTACATTGAATGATTAGACATCTTATGGATTAAATTATCATATGATCTGTGGATAGATCTCATACTTTTACCACTAACCAAGACCTTCTCTAGTTTTTTTATAGATTATATTATGAGAAATAATCGGAATATTCTTTCGAAACTTCTTAATTTTATTCACTAAGTAGATAAGGATATAGGGTGTGAAATATTCATGGTTCTTATAGTGAATACGAAAAGTAAGAAAAACGAGAAGGGTCCCAAGACTCATAACAAATCTAAAGCCCCAGAGCACCATCCTTCCATAAATAGTAATATACATAGGTAGTGAAACAAAAAGGAGGTAGTATGTTTTTCAGGTGGCTTGGAAGGCCACTAAAAGAGGAAATACATATAGAAGCAAGGTTAAGTTAAAGTTTCATTCGTTATTGAGTGTAATATTTCAATATCTACAAAAATGGGAATTAGATAAAGTTTGTGGTGCTCACATCTATATCCAAATGTGAAAAGAAATAATATTTAGAAATATTTCTAGAAGAGAGGTGGATCTATGAGCTGGAAATGGTGAGAGGTTGTCTGCTCTAGTCATTGGTTACTACCACCTTTCATTTCTAATAGTAATGATATTGGCTTGAAGGGGTTATTATTATATATATAATATTTCTAAGAACATTCTTTCTGTATCATTCCTAGATGCATATGGTTTTATTGTCAAGTTTAAATAAAATTTGTTTATTTTATAAATACAACATATGTTATAGTATAGAGAAATAAAATAATGATATTTATGTATTAAATTATGAAAACCAAGTGTTTTTAATAGATAAAGAAAAATTTTCACATGAATCATATAACACCCAACTAAGGAATCATCATCTTGGTCATGTAAACAAGAAGAAATTGAAAAATCTATGTCAAGATGGTTATTTATAATCTTATATGCTAAAATCAATTAAAATATGGAATTATTGTTTACAAGTAAAATTGAATAAGCATCCATTAGCTGAACAAAGTGAAAGGTAAACTGATCTTCTAAGATTGGTACACACTAATTTGTGTAGACCATTTCCAGTAGAAGATAGAGGTGGATATTCATAATTCATTACTTTTTTTAATTACATGAGTATATATGGTTTTGTCTACTTTAGGATGTATAAGTCTGATACCTTTCATAAATTTAAAAAATTAAAGAATGAAGTAGATAATCAACTTGGAAGGAATATAAAGAAGATTCAATCGGATTGAGGTGGTGAATATCTTAACTAAGAGTTCATTGAATTTCTATGGGAGTTTGGGATTCTATCATAGATCACTCAACCTTACACACCATAGTGGAATGGAGTTAGTGAAATAAAAAACCATACCTTGTTTTACATGGTAAGGTCTATGATGATTCATATAGATCATTTATCACCTTTTTGGGGATATTCATTAAAAACTATGGAATACACACTAAAATGAGTACTAAATAAAGTGGAAAATAGAATTCTCTTTGACTTATGGAGTGGAAATAAACCTATTTTTTCACATACACATGTACGAGATTGTAAGGAATTTTTTAATTTTATCTTAGTAAAAACTAGTACCTCAGGGCATAAAGTGAATATTTATATGGTATCCTAAGGAAACAATGGGACACTACCTATAAAAACCCTCATACAAGAAAGTGATTATCAACTTAAAATCTATCTTTCCTGAGAGGAAGAACATCCTAAAAAGGGATAGTGGGAGCAAGATTGACTTTGATGAATTTGATTCTAAAGATATAAAATAGTTGGTATAGGAAAATATTCCATAGGTACCCATGGAATATGTAGTTCCTATAGCATAAGTACTATATAGGAGCATAATAGGGGTAAGAGAACTAAAGAGATATTGTTTCCTAGTCACCAAATATGGATAATTGTTATTGGTTGAAAATGATGAACCTCTATCCCAAAAATAGGTGGTAAAGAGATCAAAATCTAAAAGATGGAAAGAATCCATGAATTATAAAATGAATTCCATTTATCAAAACCAAGATTGGGTTCTGATTGATGATCCAATTGATGTAAATCTCATAGGTTTCAAATGGGTATTCAAGAGAAAACAAGATATTGAAGTTAAATTAATTACCTATAAAGTAAGTATAGTGGATAAGGTGTTTAAAACAATGTTAAGGAATTGACTATGATGAAACCTTTTCATCAGTTTCCATGTTAAAATCAATCAAAATTCTACTTACTATAGCATCTTACCGTGACTATGAAATTTGGTAGATGGTTATAAAAACTAATTTCCATAATGGTAACATTCAGGAAGATGTCTATATGACACAAATAGAAGGTTTTGTGACTCCAAGAGATTCCAAAAATATTTTCATATTAGAGAGATCCATTTATGAATTAACGAAATATTCTAGGATGTGTAACATTTTATTCAATGAAGCTATAAAATAATTTCATTTCATTAAGAATGAATATGAGCCTTATGTTAAAAAGCAGTTTAGTGGAAATGCAGTCATTATCCTCATAATATATGTTGATGAATAATTAATAATTAAAAATGATATACCAGTATTATAGTCTATTAAGTACTGGTTAAACAAGTGTTTCTCCATGAAGGACTTAAGTGAAGTAGCCTATATTCTAAGGATCAAGATCATTCGTGATAGATCCAAGAGGCTCCTTGGACTAAGTCAAACTATATTAATTGACCATATACTAAAGACAATCAGTATGGAACAATCCAAGAGGGTATTTGTTCTAGTGTCACATGTTATACATTTTTTATAATAAAATTTTTCCTCATACACAACAAGAGAAAGAGGGAATGAGTATGATCTCATATGCTTCAGTGATAGGATCAATCATGTATGTCATGTTATATACTAGACTTGATGTTTCCTATACATTGATCATGGTATCTAGATATCAAAATGATCTAGGATAACATAATTGGTTTTTTTATGGATATCCTTATTTATTTGAGAAGAACTAAGGATATATTCCTAGTGTATGGATGAGACGATGATCTTCTCATCAGGGGGTTATACTTATGCTAGTTTTTAGACATATCATAATGATTGGAAGTCATGGTTAGGATATGTTTTCAGTCTCAATGGAAGATCTGTGATCTGGAAGAGTTAAAGGAATCCATTTTTCACTGATCCTATAGTGGAGTCCAAGTATATAGCAGATTATAATGTAGCCAAGGAATCCATTTGGATACAAAAATTTTCTCAATAGCTTGATGTGGTACCTAGCAGTAAATACCCTATCATATTTTATTATGATAATACTATAGTGGTGGCTCTTGAAAAAGATCAAAGGTCACACCAACGGACAAAGAACATACTCTAGAAGTATCACCTCTTGATTGATTTTTATCATAAGTGTAAAGTTAAATTAAGAAGAGTTTCCATAGAATAAAAGTTGGTGGTCCCATTGAATAAACACATGTCACAGCAGAAGCACCAGTACCATGTGATAGCTATCAGACTGAAGGTTGCTAGCAATTTTCTCTATTGAAAGTGGGTTTTTTTTTATTTGGTTTCCTAGAACCAAATTATATGTACATTATGATAACCTGTATTTATTTTTTCAATATTAATAAACTCCTAATCAATTTATAATTGTTCTTATGATTTACATAGCATGTGATAATGTCCTAAGAGTAGTTTTCACACTAAAATTTCATAGTAGCTCCACAATATGATGAGAACCCAGAAGTTCCATGATAGTATTCTTAGATATATGTTATATAGCCAAATAATATCATACTAGGTACACAAATGATATGGTTTATTAGGGGTGGAGACTCATAGTACTTTGAGGAATCTTCTCATGATGTATCCCCTTGGTAATATCCATTTTTGGATATTATGATATTAAGTCTCGCTAGTAAGAAACCTACATTTATATGTTTCATTAGATGTTCCTGCCATTAGATGTGTATATTGATATTTAGAATTCAATATTATTATTAATGAGTATTATAAGTCTTGTAATTTTATGTATTTAAGAAAGGTTTGATGACATATGTCCATGATGAGGTTGGATACATTGGGTGTGTCATGACTAATACTGCATTAATGAACAATGCAAGAAAGGATTTTCCCCTTCTGTTGTTTAGAGGAATTTGATATCTCATCCCCTTTGATAAAAATTTTATATCCTAATTAAATCAATGTCCATAGTGTTATATAGGAAACTTTGGATTTTTTAAAGTCAAACAAAGAGACATCGAGCATATAGGTTTATGGAAAAAACATGAAACTTACTTAATTAGAGATATTGTGATAAATGGATTATATTACACATTAAACGTCTGTATGAGGAATTATGTAGTTTTGGTATTAACATATTTTTATATTGGTGTCTTGGCATGTTTCTAGATGCTAAACTTGGACTTCAGGCTCCATTGCCTAATTCCACTAAGAAAGAGTCCTAGAGTGTCACACACTAAGTGCATCCAGAATCTCAGTTAAATAATATATTATTATTTTTTATTATAAAATTTGGGTAAATATTATTCCTAGACATGTTTTAATAATTATTCATTTTTTCTTGATTACATATATTTTTTCACTAGTTATTTTAGATAATATTATCTGATAGGAATATTTAATGAATATTTATTTTCTATTTAGTGAATATAATATTTATATATTTATTTTTGAATAATGAAGTGGTATTTATATAATAAATAAATAGACATTATTTAAGGCCTGATAAATATTATGAAGGAATGGTGTACTGAGTTTAATGGTTTAGTAAGAAATACTATATATTGAATATTTTTTGAATAAATAATACTTAATTTTATTTCTCAAGTAAAGAACTTGTAGGGAAATAATATTATTATTATTATTATAAACATGGGGTTCTTTATAGATTAAATAAATATTAAAGGGCAATTGTGCAAGTTTTTATTTCTAAATCCTAGCGGTATATAAACCCAATTATAATATTTTTTAGGATAGACAATTCATTTGTTTTTGTGCATAATAAATCCATATAATCCTCTTGAACACTTAGATATATCCATTCTCCAAGAAATCTCCCAAGAATGGAGAGAAATCTTCCTCCATCTCCCACTCAAAATTAAAGAGAGAACAAAAATAATCCTTTGAAATATATTCTAGAGGAAATCAAAAGTAAATAACAAAAATGATAGGATCTTTCAAGCTAGCACCCAGATATTCATACAGTGACATTTAGAGATTTCTAGAATATGTGTAGATCATCGCTAGATAGAATATATGCTTGATTCCTATAGTATAATGATATTACAACACAGATTTGTTTTCATAACCATCAATGAAGAAATAATTCTCATAAGGTAATTCTTTAAATGATAAAATGAATTATAAATAATATGTGATGATCCTACACTTTGGTTAAGGAATATTATCTATTGTCATTATATTTTATTCAACTCTATTTATCATAATGTTTATATTCATAAAAATATCATATTTATCACTGATCATAACAAAAATAAAAGTTTGGAAAGACCAATCACATGTTTCAACTGCACCCAATACCTACACCATCATAGCCAACTTAGATGTTTTGAAAAACATCCCCTAAAAAGTTTGGGTATTGACACATGGTGCTCAACAGGAGTGGTGTGAATATAGAAATCACAATAAACATAAAATATATAATATTCACACACAATCCAAATCTATGGGTTCAAAGAAAGTACACTATTATAAATCACAATGCCACCAGAGGGCCCCATAATCTTTAGAAAAATATAATAATTTAAACTATTATTACTATAGAAATTAAATTTGTGTTATCACAACAAACCTCCCTCTCTATGTCCTCTCCCTACAATAGCCTCCTCTCCCTTGCACGACCTTGCCAACACCTCCTTTAACAAGTGTTTTTTCTTCATTTTTTGTCTTGACTAGACCCCAGATCATGGTTTGATAGAGTTTTGGTAATTTTTTCATTTTTAGGGTGTGTGGTGGGACTCCCAGGTCTTCCTCGTATGGATTTAGTCTTCTGCCGAAAAAGTCGAAGCATTTTGGTCTCTTCTAGTTCATCTACCACCGTTTGAGGTTGATTTCTTTTACCCTCTTGTTTTTTTGTTAATTTAAATTTGTTCAAAATTTTATTTGGGTAGTGTGAAGTGTTATTTGGTGATGTTTTAACATTTTTATGGGTTAGTAATGAGTTTTTTCAAAACAAATGACTCTGTGTTGTGCATATTGTATTGAAATGTATCTTGAAAAGAGTTTTATGACTTATTTTCAAAGTGATAATTATATTTACAAATGAACTTGATATGCGTATTTGTTATAAGTGATTTTTTATTTAATATTGGCGTAGTGTTGGCATATAGGCCTTGTCATGTATTTTTACTTATGAATTATAGATTGTTTAATCATAAAAACTCATGTTTTGGAAAAGATTTTGGGTTGTGTTTGGATTTATAAAGAGGGGATTTCTAGGGAAATTGGTTGAGAAAGTGTGATTTTCTTGTGTTTGTCAAAGGGGAATTTATTAATTGTGTAAGTAATGGTAAAATAATTTGAAATAGGTTTTGGTGTCAGTAAAATGTAAACAATCGATCTGTATTGGCATGTAGGCTTTTTGTCCACTTTTATTATGAGTTGTGAATTCTTTAAATAATAGGAAGCTAGTTTTGGAAATAAACTTATTTTATGTGTGGGTTTCCTATAGGTTAATTAAATTATTTTGTGTCTTCTTGAAAGTTTGTACGCACATACATAGGTACATATATCTATATATATATATATCCACCGTGCACATATTCCCTCATGGTGTGGGGAAATTTTTTATTGGATTAAGGGGTATATATATATAGGATTTTATGTGTGCACAATTGTGGGGTGGTCTTTGTCAAGGGAGTCAGGTGACGAATTTGTTCATCTTGGTCTGATCCCTTTAGAGGTAGGTTTCCCAATTAATTATCCATTAAATTAAAGAATTATTGATTTCTTTATTTTCACACTTTTATTTCATGCTAGTTAGTAATTTATGGTTTTAGAATAATTGCTTATTGTGAAACAAAGTAAGACCCTCTTTGTATTTTAATAGTAAGAAACTATTTTATTAAATGTTCTTACTAATTTTTTGATGAAATCCCCCTTCGGCCCTTATAAATGCTCTTCAGATTTAAAGTGGTTGATTGAGTTTCTTAAAAAGGTTTCCAAGTGCATTTTTTGTTTTCAAAGTGATGACGTGTGTTTCTTCTTTTTTGGAAATGATTTAGTGTTAAGTGATTGCTTGAGGCCCCTTTTGTACTCTGTAAAATTAATTATTTTAAAAACCCTATTTTGGATGAACCTCTTGACTTGTTGGATATTTATGGGAATGGGTGGTCCTCGGATGGGACTTCCCTCACGTGTTTATAGTTAAAGGCAAGAGGGAAAAAATCCCATGGAGTGATTTGGGGGTGATTTTGTTGTGTGTGTATTGGTGGTGTAAGATTAAAATATGTGAGTTTGATTTCTTGGTTACTATTTATTGACTCACCCGCCCCTTTTAGTCTGAACATTGGAACCTAGAATAGCAAGCAAATTTTTGGTGAACAATTGATGCACTAGTTTAGATTATGCACAGGCCAGTGGCCCATATTAGGGGATACTCTGTTATTATTATTTCTATGGGATTGGGCCCCTTGACTAGGCCAGGTAGGGAAATGGTCGGGCATTAGGGTGTTACGATGTCATTGAGTAGGGAATGCCTTTGGGATGAGTCACATGTATAGTATGTTCTAAACTATTCACGATCTCCTAGGCTTCACCCATGTCTATTGGCACGAATGTTTTGATGCATTGTTTTCAAGATTCTCTTGTGTGTTATTTCCCATTTCCCTTTTTCTATGATTGTTGAGCTTGCTTCTAGAATAGTGTGGGTTATATATAAAATGATAAAGTGTTTTAAAATGGTTAGGGAAAAAGGTTTTAGAAATTTTTTATACTCACTCTCTCCTTTATAACTAAAATTTCATCTCTCCTTTAAAATGTATGTGGTTCCTTCTTGGGAAAGAATATGGTTTTGAATGGTAAAAAGGGAAATGGAGTGTGACTTACTTTAAATGAAAAAATATGTAAAAAACTTACTTTTATATGTTGTAGTTCAAACCTATAATTGTTGATTCTTTTGTTTAAAGTAAATTCATTTGGGAGTAGATTACTTGGGCATGTTGACTAAGTTTTAATACTCATGCCTATAGTTCATTCTTGTTTTTAGTTAAAGGTGTGGGCTTCAGCTTGATCTTGATCATCATGGGCGATGTTGAGTCTTGGGATCAGAGAGTAACCTGCGGGGTCATGTGGAGTTTTATTGGTCATCAGGTACGGTTAGTTTTTCTTTTCAGTTCTTTCTTAGTGTTATGTTCAGTTTATTTATTTATTTTGGAATGATTTATAATTATTCTGCTTCTTTTGTTTATTTATATTGGGTCAAATTGTTCTCATTGTCACTCTATTGATGACCTTGGTGCTTATCACCATCCCAGAAGCATCAAGAACGTATCTTAGTCCTTATAGTGGTCCGACTCAGGTGACCAGTTTAGGGTCGACCTGAGTTGGTTCATGACAAAATGGTATCAAAGCATAGGTTCTTTAGATGACCTAGCTTTTAGAGAACCCTTTGTTATTTGGGTTGTCAAGGTAGATGGAGTAGGATTGTCAAATCTTAGGGTGTAGGTTTTGGGGAGTGTCTGGCTAACACTTTCTGGGATAAACCTTAAGTTACCATGGGAATTCAGGTTTTCTTGGTTCATTTGGTTTTATGGGTTTCTCGGTATTTGAGAAAATGAAAACGAGAGTTTGTTAAATTGTCACATTGAGATCATAGGGTCTAGAAAGCCATGTGGAGCCAAGTACATGGTCCTGGAAGACTCTCTGTGATGGTGTTTTGATTGGCATATGGCTTCCAACCATATATCCACGTCACCCATCAACACTAGTTTCCCCTGGTGATTTTTTTGGGTCCTTTTGAGATTTTGGGATTTTTCTTTCGTTTGTATTTAAGGTTGTCCTGGGATGGTTTTTGGGGTGTTTTTGTTTAGATTTTAAAATGACGTTTGGTTTGAAAAAATTATGATTGGTTGGTCAGAAATAATATTTCCAAAATCAAAACTTTGAATATTTTTTAGAGAGAAATTATTTGTTTTGAAAATGGGAGTTGTTTTTGAAAATGTTTTGGAGGTTTTTCAAGGGTTTTGAGAAATGTGAAATTGGATAATGAATGTGGAATTTGAAAATGGTTTTCTTTGACAATGATGTGTGGTATTAAAATTGGTTGAGGTATTTTTAAAATGGTTTTGAAAGTGATATGTTTCTTTTATCCGACTCTTGGTATTCATATGAGTGCTCACATATATGTATACGGATGTTTGTATATGGTGAGTGTATGGTTATTTGTGTGTATGGGTGAGTGCTTGATCTTTCCCAAGAGTGTATGTATGTGAGGATAAATGAAATACCAATAGTGGGTGATTGGTTCATAAGTCTTGTTATGTTTTCTGAAAATGTTCTTCAAAAAGGGGGTTTTCAATGTTTTAAAGTGTCTAAGTGTGTGATGTTACCCTTTTGTTTTTGGTGTTTTCCGTTTGAAATTTGGATTTGGTGTGTTGAATGTGTGATTGAAATCATGTTTTGAGTTTGGGTTTTTGATTTAAAAATGAGATGTGGAATTTTTTATCTATGATATATTTTGATTTGATTTCATGCTCCATATTTTCAGGTTTTGTCCCCACTGAGTTCTAAGGGATTTTAAGAAGAATATGTTAGTATTTCTTTAACTTTGTGCCCTTTAGTTGATCAAGTTGTGCTTTAGATGTTTGTTTTTTCTATTTTGGATATGGATCCCTAGTCGTTCTCAATATTAGGAGTTCTTCTATAGGTTCTGAGAGTCGAACCCTCCCCATTTTCTTTGGGTAGCTGGAACCAGGGAATGCTAAGGAATGGTTTTTAAATATCAAGGAGATATTTATTCAGCTTGAATCTCCCAAACCTCTCGAGTTGGATATTGAAACCTTCATGTTGGAAGTCCTAAGTAGAGAATGGTGGGAATCCATTCTTCAGGACGAACGGCATAAGAATTACTCTTGGGAATGCTTTAAAGACTCATTCATCCAACCATATTTCCCCGATGATGTGAAGATACTAATGGATTCAATATTGTATGGTCTTGAGTAGGGAAATTAAATGGTGTTGGAGTATACTAATAATTTCACTAAGTTGGTCTTGTATCTCCCAAACCTTGTTGGGGATGAATTTTTAAAATCTATATTCTCTAAAAGGGGTATCCGATCAGAATTCCTCCCAATTGTGCATTTATTCCCTTATGGTTATGAATAATTCATGAGGTGGGATGTTCAAGTTGAAGCTGATTTAGGAGCTTCTGTTTATTTGATAAGAAGAACAAAAAGGCTGTCGTTTTCCACCTCACCAAATTCATCGAAGAGGAAGTACTGGTTGTGTTTTCATTGTGGGAAGTTAGGGCATAGGAAGTTTTCATATCATGAAGTGCCTACGATCTCTAGTACCTATGGAAATTTAAGTCATTTGCAAAGGTTTTTCTAGGGTAGCGTCAAGAAGTTTCATGGGTCTAGATCCACTCCCTTGAAGAACCTTTTATCTCAGTTGGATGAATTTAGTAGTGATGTAAGCTCAATCAGAATCTTTTCTTTTGTTGCAAATTCCCTTTTTTTTGTAATTAAAGTAATATGTGGTGTCATCTTATTTTGGATGTGAAGAATGATGTTGCAGGTCCTTTTAGAACTTTGTTTTAATGGGAATGTATTTGCAGTATTTTTAATGTTTCTGGTGTAGAATAGTGGTGTTTTTTGTCCCATGTTTCATTTCATTGGGTTTTTCTAGCTTCTATTAGGATTTGAGAGTTATTCTAGCTTGTGAAATCAATGTTTTTATGGATTCCTAATATGGTGGGGAAACCCCCCATGAGATGATCACATGATGAATCCATATTCTAGGTGTTCTTGGCAAAGAATCTCCTTGTTTTATCTTTACTCAAACCTGACCATAGTAGTTAGTTGGCTTTGATATTGGTTTGGGTAATGGATGCTCACAGAGATCATGAACTTGCAACAACTCGTTTCTTCAATGGTTTTTGTGTTAGGGGTCAGGGTTTTCCTTGTTGGGTTGTGTTTAGAAAAGAGTGAGTCACTTATTTGTAATCTCTTCATTGTTTTTTCAAGCTATATGGTCTTGTGTGATGTCTTCCTAAGATGTGTGGCTTCTTTTGAGGGTGGTATCGTAGTTTTTTTTGGGAATAAATAGATCTGGGATCTGAATGAAAGTGAGTGTTGGTTCTTTGGTCTTTAAGTTTTCAGGTTTTTCTTTGGTTGTAAATCAGCTTTGTTTGGTTTTTATTAACTGAATCTCTTGGGACTTTCTAGGGGAAGAAAGTGTCATGGTAGAGAGAATTGTAACACCCCGACCCAACACTTTGTAGTTATTTTATTTATTTTTGAGTTTCCATTAAGTTTTATTCATTTTTGAGTTTTATTTTTTAAAAATTAAATAAATTAAATTGTGATAAAAATTAAATGAAAAAAACCCAAATCTAACCCATTCCTCCCCCTTACCTCGTGGTCAAACCCCCTCCCTTCCCCTCACATTCACACGACATGACTGACCCCCCCCCCCCCTCCCCATCCTCATGTCACACAATGCTACCCCCCCCCTTCCTGGATGTCTGAACACGGTCTCTCCTCCTGGAAAACCTCCCTCCAACGGCCTCCTCTCCCTTGCACGACCTCGCCGACACCTCCTTCGATGGGTGTTTTTTCTTCAGTTTTTGCCTCGTCTGAACCCTAGGTCATGGGTTGACCATGTTTTGCTAATTTATTCCATTTTTAGGGTGTGTGGTGGGACTCCTAGGTCTTCCTCGTGCGAGTTTCAACATCCATCACCAAAGGAGAAGCGTTTCAGTCTATTCTCATTCATCTGCCACCGTTTGATGTTGATTTATTTTACCCTCTTATTTATTTAGTTAATTTTAATGTGTTCTATATTTTATTTCGGTAGTGAGAAGTGTTCTTTAGTGATGTTTTAACATGTTTATGGGTTTGAAATGTGTTTTTGCAAAGTAAATGGCCATGTGTTGTGCATATTGTATTGTAATGTTTCTAGAAAAGTTTTTTATTCCTTGTTTTCAAAGTGAGAATTATATTTACAAAGGCACTTGAGGTGTTTATTTTTCTGAAATGAGTTTTTATTGAATAAAGGAGTAGTTTTTTCATATAGGCCTTGTCATGTATTTTTACGTGTGAATTGTAGATTTTTTAATCATAAAAAGGCATGTTTTGGAAATTATTTCAGGTTGTGTTTGGATTTATAAAAAAAAGTTTTTCAGGGAAATTGGTTGATAAAGTATGTTTTTCTTATCATTGTCAAAGGGTAATTTATAAATTGTGTAAGTAATGGTAAAATCATTTGAAATGGGTTTTCGGTGTGAGTAAAATGGAAATAATCAATTTTTATTGGCATGTAGGATTTTTTTTCACTTTTAGTATGAGTTGTGAATTCTTTAAATAATGGGAAGCTATTTTTGGAAATGAACTTATTTTATGTCTGGATTATCTATAGGTTAATTAAATTGTTCGGTGTTTTTCGAAGGGTTGTACACACATACATAGGTACTTATATATCTATATATAAATCCTCCTTGCATATATTACCTCATGGTGTGGGAAATATGTGTGTTGGATTAAGGGGTATATATATAGGAGTGTATGTGAGTGCAATTGTGGGGTGGTATTCATCAAGGTATTCGAGTGTTGAATTGTTCATCGTGGTCTTCTCCCTTTTGAGGTAGGTTTCCCTATGCATTAGCCTTTAAATTAAATAATTATTGATTTATTATTGTTCTCAATTTTATTTAATGCTAATTAGTAATTTATGGTTTTAGAATAATTGTTTATTGTGAAATAGAGTAAAACCCTCTTTGTATTTCAATTGCATGAAACTATTTTATTAAAGGTTCTTACTAAGTTTTTGATAAAATACCCTTTGGACCTTATAAATTTTCTTCGGATTTAAAGCGGTTAATAGAGTTTCTTAAATTGGTTTCCAAGAACATTTTTGGTTTACAAAGTAATGGAACATGTTACTTATTTAAAAAATAATTTAGTGTTAAGTGATTTCTTGAGGCCTGTTTGTTAATTTGTAAAATTAATTATTTTGAAAACCCACTTTAGGATACACCTCTTACCTTGTTGGATGTTTACAGTAATGGGTGTTCCTCAGATGGGACTTCCCTCATATTTTTATGGTTGAATGCACAAGGGAGAAAACCTCTTGGAGTGATTCAGGGGTAATTTTATTGTGTCTGTGTTGGTGTTGTAAGATGAAAATGCATGTGTTTGATTGCTTGGTTAGTATTTTTTGACTCACCCCCCCCCCTTTAGTCTGAAAATGGGAACCTATCATAGTGAGAGAATTTTTAGTGAACGTTTGATGCACTAGTATAGATTATAAACTATCTAGTGTCACAAAGAAGGGGATACTCTGATATTATTATTTCTGTAGGATTGGGCCCCTCGACTAGGCTAGGTAGGGTGATGGTCGGGCGTTAGGGCTTTATGACGTCATTGAGTAGGGAATGCCTTCGGGATGAGTCACATGTACAGTACATTCTAAACTATTTACGATCTCCTTGGTTTCACCCATACCTATTAGAAAGAATTTTTTGATTCATTGTTGTCTAGATGCTCTTGTGGGTTATTTCCCACTATCCTTATTGTATGATTGTTGAGCTTCCTTCTGGAATAGTGTGTTTATAGCTAAAATGATAGAGTGTTTTCAAATCGTTATGGAAAAAGGTTTTATAAACTTTTTGCACTCAGTCTATCCTTTATAACCAAAATTTCATCTATCCTTTAAAATGTATATGGTTACTTCTTGGGAAAGAATATGGTTTTGAATTGTAAAAAAGGGAAATGGACCGTGACTAGCTTTAAATGGATTTTTTTTTTTGAAAAACTTACTTTTATATATTGTAGTTCAAACCTAAAATTGAGGATTCTTTTGTTTAGAGGAAATGAATTTGGGATTATATTAATTGGGCATGCCTACTGAGTTTTAACAATCTCTCCTATAGTTCATTCTTGTTTTTAGTTATAGGTGCAGGTTTCAGCTTGATCTTGATCATCGTGGGAAATGTTGAGTCTTGGGATCAGAGAGTGACCAGAGTGGTCACCAGGAGTTTTAGAGGTCATCAGCTACAGTTATATTTTCTTTTCAGTTCTTGTTTACTGTTATATTAAGTTTTTTTTGATATTTTTTATTATTATTCCACTACTTCTGTTTATTTATATTGGGAGAAATCATTCCCATCATCACTATGTTGATGCCCGTGGCACTTGTCTCCATCCTGGGAGGATCGGGAACGCCTCTTGGGCCTTGTCACGGGCCGACTCGGGTGACTGGTTCAGGGTCGACCCTGTTTGGTTCATGACATGGAGTTTTTAAATTATAAACATTGTGTTTGATAGCTTATACAATATGTAACCCAAATCTTAAGAGAATCGTAAAATAGTATAATGTTATAACATATCCCTTAAATTGGTGTGTATGAATAGTACTAACTAAATTGTAAAAATTATATGGTTTAAAAATATATAAAATAAATTAAATGGATATATATTGATTATAAATATTATAAGGATCATTTAAAAGGAAAAAAAGAAATGTTTTCTAAAAAATAATATTTTTTTAAAATCCAGTTTCATTGCATATTGAGAACATAATTTAAAATACATTTTTATAATTTTTATAAAATTTATTTTAAAAAATTAACTTTGTTATTGAAATCAGAATGTAAAAATTATATTAGTGTGATTTTTTTATAATTTTCTGAAATCATAAAGTTTTTAATGAATAGTGAAAAATACAGGTTTTTATTGAAAATTGTCTTTTCATTTAAATCATTTAATGGATACATTTTTATTGTAAATTGTTATGAAAATAAAATTAGTTAAATTATGTTATAATAAATACAATTTAGTTCACTAAAATTAACTTCATATTTTATTTTCATATTAAAACTTTCTATACTTTTGATAATTTTCACTTTAGAAAACCGTTTTTCCATCGTATCTGCAGGTTTAAATTTTAATTACTTTTTTCCACTTATCTGAGTTTCATTTGTTAAAATATATTTAATATTTTGATTTTTAATAATTAATATTTTTAATTGAATTAAAATAAATAATTATTAAAAATAATAATAAATTAATTAATGCGATTAAGGTTAAAATGAGTTAAACATAGGGTTATACTAAGAAGATAATTGTTAAAATGACTAAAATACTTGTCTAAATTATATTAAATAGAAATATTTCAACCCTTTTTCCCTTATTCTAAATTTTTTTGTCCTTATGGGACAATTTTCCTTCAAAGTGACCAATATATTAATTTATGTAAATAAAAAGAAAAAATATCACCCACTTTTAAATTTCAATTATGTGTTCACATATGGACAAAAGAAAAATTAGAATAAATATTAATAGTGATTTTTAGAATGAAGAAATTTATTCAATGTGGGTAATTTATTTTAAATTTTTAATAATTATATAATTAATATAAATTTTTAAACAATAACAATGTAGTAATTATTTAATTAATAAAAAACATGATATAGAAAATATTTAATTTAATATAAATTGAATTAATTATTATATTCCATTAAATTTTTAGATAAAAGTAACATTATATAAAAGTTTTAAATAATATATTTTAATTCCATCTTTGTCTTCATGTTTTTAAAGTCAAATTAAATGAATAGTGTCAAAATTGACATTAATATTATTTTATAATAAATAATCTTTTATTAGATGATTTAAAAGTATTTAAAATACCATACTCTTACAATTTATTTGTATATTTTTAAATATATCAACCATATTCAATTAATGGGCCAATGGACCTTTTATAATAATTATATTAACCCCTAAATAGTAATTTTTTTGTTAGCATAGTAAAGGGTAAAATTGAGTTTTATGCATTACATGCGCTTGTGTTAAAATTTATTTTCCACACACATAGGAATTTTATTATAAAAAATATATTTTATATTTAGAACAATTTGGTACAAATTATCTAATTGGGATCATTTATTTAGTTTCAAATGATAAACTACCTATGTAAGAAGACTGGTTATAGTATTGAAAACTAAAATGGTAAAAGTAAAGACACTTATAAGTTATGGAACAAAATATTTAAAATATGTGTTTTTTTTTTGTTTTAGGTGTTTATAGATCATATAATCCATCTTCCCATTTAATAATTAATTTTGGATCCACTTAGAGTGAGAGTGACCTCCCATTATTGAATATTTTTGGGTATTTACCAAAATGTCACTCCATAATTACAAAAGGGCACTCCCTCCCCTTACTCCTTCACACCTCTCAATCCATTTTTCTTGAATAAAACCTTCCAAAAATTCTCCCAAAAATCCTTATCTTCATTATAGAGGAGATTTTATTCCCGAAATACTAACCATAGGGTCCTTAAGAGGATATCTGATGGAGGTTTCTCTAAGAGAATGTAATCATATCAACAAAGATCATTCTTTTTCATTCTTCTTTTACAGCTTTAAATTAGGTCTTATAAATTACAATATAATAACACTAGTATTTACCATATACATATATATTATTATGTTAATGTATAACCTATATCCATCTCCTCTTACTTCAAATGAGAAACGAAATCGTCGATCGTGTGTATGGCGGGCAACCGCCACGCAAACTGATGTGACTCATTTTCCATCAACACCTCCCGTAGTTTGATATAATGATTAGTTTAATGTATATATATAATATTTATTATATAATTATACTAATGGAATTTTAATATCACATATACCTTCTTACTTTAATTTTCTTTTAAAATATGATAATGTCGCTCATGTGTACGATAGACTACCACCTTATGAAGCGGTTTTATTCATTTTTCACGTATACTTTACAAGGAAAGTAATAAATATAAATATAATGAATATATGTAATATATATGACATGATATTTATTTTTTTAAATAATATATCACCAAATTACTTACCCTTTCACTTGTTAAGGAAATGATAATGTGGGTGTGCATATGCACGGCCTACAGTCTCCACAAAGCGATGTGATACATTCTCCATGTTCAATTTTAAATAATTATTATAAAAATTTATAAAATTAAAAATGATATTTATAAAATTAATATAATTATTAATATTATGGAACTATATAATATGCTTAGGAAATGTAAATTTTATGACAAAATGTGCATGAGAAAGCAAGGAAGTTAACACCCGAAACAATAATAATAATGAAATATTATTAATAAATATGTGATAAGATATTATAAAAGGATAATATATTATATTATAAATATTTAAATGGTTTTGTTATAAGTTAATAAAATGATTAAAACCACTATATAGTAGATTAAATCATGTTCAACCAAAAGGAAGTGTGAGGTAAGGGATTTTGTCTCAATTTACTTTCATTAAGACATATTATAATGTTATTCACCTAAATTTTTTATATTGTGTATATACATCCCATTTTAAAAATTATATCATGAATACATAATAATTCATGGTATTTTAAGTTTCAATTTGAATTATTTAATCCAATGAAATTTGACTTCAATGTTACCAAGTGGTAGGGACTTTATCTCAATTTCCCTTCATTGAGGCATATTTTGATGTTATACACCAAATTTCTTTTATATGTTGTATATGCTACCCATTTTACATATTATATCATGAATACTTCATATATAATGGTATTTTATGTTTCCTTTTAAATTATTTCATCTAGGTGGATTTGACTTGAAAGTTTTCTATTGGTAAGGGACTTTGTCTCAATTTCCCTTCACTGAGTCATATTGTAATGTTATGCATCTAATTTATTTTATATAGTATATATACTTAAAATTTTATATATTATGTCATGAATCATTCATAATTCATGGTATTTTAAGTTTAAATATGAATTATTTTATCTTAGGGTATTTAAATTGAAAGTTACCAAGTTGTAAGGGGTCTAATCTCAATTTCCTATCCATTTGGGACTTATTTTAAATTATGAACCTATTTATTTTTATGTGGTGTAAATACTACCCATTTGATATTATCATTCATTATACATTATATTTATCATAAATATAAATATTATTTATATAATGGATATGATTATTTCATAAACTCTATACCAATTTTATATATGATGTTTACTTTAAATATTATTTGATTAATAGGAGAAATAATGATAAATCCATATTCTTTACTCAATACATATATTTTTTTTATAAGGTATATTGTTCATGAATTAAACTGATCAATCAATATATGAGGAATGGTTTGGAAATACAGTTATAGGTGGGTCCCAGTTATAGATAGTTCTTTAGTGCATTGAAATATCTCATGAGAAAAATTAGTTGGCCAAATTAAGTGGTTTTTTACCCTTAGTTTTAACCTATATTATTAAAGGACTTTATAGTAGAGGTATCATGATTCTGGATATCATGACATCCAATAATTAATCATTTCGTTCATTGAGAATTCATCTATTATTATTATCCCATTGATTTTTTTCATTTATATTATCTCTGGATGCATTTCATTCTTAGTTTATTGATTAAATGGAATGTGTGGCTATTTATTTACCTTTCCTTACTAATAACACTTCATTTACTCATGATATATTTTTCTTTATGTAACCCTTACTGATAATTTCAGATCAACCTTATTTTTTTCCTTTAGTAGGAATATATCAAGTGTTTAATGAATTATATCCCAGGATATGCTAGAGGAAATAATGATATTCTAAAAAAATGTTGTAATTTGTGGATTCAAATGTAATATGGAAATAATTTATGAATATATTTTACCAACACTACCAAAATATTCAGTCCTTTGGGATGTGATCAATTTTATCTAGATTTAATGTAATAAATTATAAATTAGACCCCAATTACTAGGTTTGGGGTCATTACAGTTTGTATTAGAGAAAGTTTATAAGAAACCTTGGTAACTAGATTTAGGAAAACATGTATTAGGGAAAATAACCCTATCATAGACCTCAAGGATATCTATATAATAACATCCTAAATTTTTTATGAGTAAGATATTATGTGATTTTTCTTAGAAAGAAATCCTTGTTTGGATACTTTTAGTGGACATAGTACTAGCACAGATTTACCTAGGGGTAATAAATCTGAAAAAGGTGTGTTAGGCTTGACTCAAGTGTTACATGCTACACAATAATGGGCCTTATTTCACATCTAGAATGAAAATCCCAGGGGATATGCTTAGGATAGTTCACATTTCTTTACAGACCATAATAAAGGATTTGAAAATAGAGATATCCCCAAAGATAGTGAGTTTATTATTCAAATAATAATATATTAATATTTTTAGGCATTATCATGGGTTAATAAGTCTAAGGATGGCTATAATTTTAAAGAAACAGATACCCCTTATAAGGTTCTATGTTATGAAAGTACCTTGGATACATCTATCAAGTTTTAATAGATGTTTGGAGTATATGTAACCCTTATGTATAACTTATGTTTTAGTGAGAATGTTATTTGAAAAATAATTATTTTATTTTTTGTAAATTTATCAAATAAAAAAAGAACAAATTTTTTTTTATGAAATAGAAATATATCAAGTAATTATAATTTCTTATATTCTTAGATAGTAAAATAATTCTTTAACTTTTGGAATATTATCTTAAAACAAAAATGGTATCATTTTACATTTATATCTGATGAATCAATAGTCATTTGAATCATCAAAAATTTATGGTGTTGTGTCTTTTGAATTTCTCTTAAACATTTAATTTTCTTGTGATCAATGTCCTCAACCACCCTCCATCATTATTTGGGATTTACGTTTTTATTATTTGTTCATTTCTTCCCTTACCACTTATGTTCTCATTCATGGAAACCTAGTTATGTGTTATTCTAGATGAACTTTACTATTTATCTTTAGCTATTTTAAAATGAAGTTTTATTAAACCTTTTTATTGTCTGGGTTTTTAACAATTTAATTTTTAAATTTCAAACCCTTGATTTACAAGCTCAGCTCAAATCGTGAGGATGAAATTTATTTAAGGTGTGGATAATGTATCACCTTGAGATTTTAATTTATATTTATTTTAAATAAATTTAATATTTTTTAGAGCTTAAAGTATATGAAACCCTATTATTTTAAAATTCTAACACTGTATTCGATAGAATATACAACACACAACCCCGAGTTTAAGAGAATCGTAAAATAATATACCAGTATAACCTAGATGTCAAATTAGTGAGTTTTAATAAAGATAAATAAATTATGAAAATTATATGGTTTACTTATGTACAAAATAAATTAAGTGGATATCAATTAATTATAAAAAAAATAATCATTTGAAAGAAAAAGAAATGTTTTCTGAAAATAGTATTTTTCTAAAATGTAGTTTCATTACACTTTGTGCACATACATTAGAATTAATTTTTACCAATTTTAGAAAATTTATTTTAAAAAAATAAATTCATTTTTTAAATCATAGTGATAAAATTATCTTAGAGTTAATTTTCGATAATTTTTTGAAATGGTTAATTTTTCGATGAATATTGAACAATATTGGTATTTATTCAAAACTGCCTTTTAATTTTAATCATTTAAAGGTTACATGTTGATTTTAAATTATTTTGAAAGTAAAATTAGTAAAATTATATTATAATAAAAATAATTTAGGTTAGTGGAATTAATTTTATATTGAATTTTAATATATAAATGTTCTATACCTCTGAGAATTTTCACTTTGTAAAACCACTTTTTCATCGCATCTATGGGTTTAATTTTAAATTAATTTTTTCCACTTATGTTAGTTTATTTTCCTAAAATAGATTCCATATTTTTAATTAAAATAATTAATATTATTTAATAAGTTCAACTTAATTTTTTCACAATAATTAGAAGAAAAAAAAGAAATAATGAACTGATTAACACGGTTAAGGTTAAAATGAGTTTATCGAATACTTAATCTAAAATTATAAGGGATAAAATTACTAAAATAATTATATAAACTATATTTTATGGAAATATTTAGAACCTTATTACCATAGTACATATTTTTATGTTATTATTTGACACTTTTCTGTGAAGGTAAACAATATAATAATTTATGTAAAGAAAAGGATAAAATGTCACCCTCTAGCTTTTAAATCTCAATTATTTGTTCACATAGGGAATTAATCAAGGTGTGAATGAATATTTATTTTCATTTTGATAATAATTAAATTAATTTGATGAGGTAAATTTATTTTTAAGTTTTATTAATTATAAAATTAATTGTAATTCATAAACAATGCTAACATGGTAATTATTTAATTATTAGAAAAATAAAATAATTGATACTAAAAATAATAAAACTGAGATAAATTGAATGTATTATTGTTTTCTATGATTTTTTTATATAAATATAACATTATATAAAATTTTAAAAATAATACATTCGAATTCAACTTTTTCCTTGATGTTTTTAAAGTAAAATTAAATGAATAGTGTCAGGATTAACATTAATATTATTTTACAATAAATATTACTATATTAAATAATCTAAAAGTATTAAAAATCATATTACATACCAAGTTATTGGTAAATTTTTAAATATATAAACCATATCTCATTCGTGGGCCAATTTTGTCACGACCCGACCCTACCCGGGCTCGAGTCTCAACTACCCCAAGCCTGCCTCCATAGGCCAGGGGCTGGCGACAAGCGCTGAAGGCTAAAAAACTCGGGGAGGCCTTTTTCTAAGTACTTGTACCCACACACAGAGCACTCAAAGAAATAATGCAGAGTAAAAGAGAAAGTAATGTAACAACTACTATATACAACCACAAAAGTGCATCGACCTATAAATAGTACCAAGCAAGTGTTGAAGGTAGACTGAAAAGAAAAGAGAAAAACACACGCCCAACTAGAAAAGTGCCACAACACAGCAACAGGTAAATAAAAGTAAACAGTTGGGAGAGTCCCACACCTAGAACCCGACTATGACCACCGTACGTGGTTCAAGCTCCCAAACTCCTAAGCTCTGTTGAAGTCACGACCAACCTATCTGTCGTCTGCAAGGTCACACCAAGTGCAGGCAAAGCCTGAGCAGGGGTGAGTATAAAAATACTCAGTAGGATGCCTCGAAGGCTCAAGGGAGAAACAAAGGAGGTACTGAAGAGGTGAACATTAGATCTAATAGAAAAAAGTAAAGGAGTACAACCAAGAGTGTAGTAAAGAGTACAGCTCAACCCAACAAGAGGAAGGAATTAGACTCATCCAAACACAAGGAGCTAGAATTAGTGAGAAGATGAACTTCTCGTAGAGTCTTCACCACGCATAGCAGGAGAGTACACTCGTCCAACCACGAGAAACTAGACACGGAAAGCACGTGGCATACCCTGCGCGTCTTCACCTCTTTTGGAAGGAGAGTAACCAAAACCCAAGGAGTGGGTACTGGAACATGGTATACATATATATATACTTTGTTAAGAAACCCAAACAACATTGTAAAGTTGTAACAGCCCAAGATTTTATAAAAAAAAATATATTCTTTTTAATTTTATTAATGTCTTGTGTTGTACGCTAAACCAAAAGGAGCTTGCACAACACGCATCCTTGTCTTGCCTTGCATTACATGCAATCGCGACCTTCCTCGATAGCGTGTGTAAAACGCAATACCGAGTTTCACTAAACAACGATGTGCTATTAAAATATTATTAAAACTAGCCGTTATGAATAGTAATAACTACTTTTTAAAATTTTGTAAATCTTATTTTTCAAAATGAACTTCATTATTGGATTCGGAGTATCGAATTTAGCCTAAGGTGAAATTTTGGTACTTTTCGGATAACTTTCATATTTTGATGAATAGTGAAAAATTACTAAATTATAATTAAAAACAACTTTTTTTAATCGAAATAATTAATAGTGATAAATTATTAATTTGAGTGGTTTTAAAGTATATTTAGAATATATTTTTACAATTTAATACAATGTTGGTCATTGGATGTAATTTCACATTTAAACTAGACATAAACAAGTGTCAATCTTTTGATAGATATTGTTTCTTAAAAACACGCTATTTGTTTTAACAGCGGGATTTAATTATAAAATTAATTAATGCAACTTTTATGTTATGAATTTGGTAAAATAGACTTCATTTTTGAATTCGTAATATGAAATATAGCTTGGGATGAAATTTTGGCATTGTTCTGAAAAACATCAATTTTTGATGAATAGTGAAACTACTAAGTGGTAGGTTAAAAACTGAATTTTGCATAAAACTTAATTTTACCGCTTCTGTGAATGGAATTTCGAAAATCCGAGAGACACGGTTAATATCAAGGACTAAAATGTGGTTCAATAAGATGAAAATAAATTTTTTGGTGAATAGTAACTTTTTACTTTTTTTACCGCGGTTAATAGTAAATAGGGTAACTAAGGGTAAATATGATATTACTATTACCCTAACACATGTCCTAATTCTATTAGACAAGTGTAATTCGACCAAAAACAAACTTAGGAATAAAATATGACCATTTAGGCCCACTTGGATTAGATTAGGACATTTATTATTAATTTATTTAAAGAAAGGTTAAAATAGTTAAAATCAAAGTTTAATAAGTAAATCATTTTTAATATGGGGTTATACATAAGATACATTCGATTGTAAATATTCATTAGAAAGATAAAAAGATTTCCTACATGATGAAATTTTATTTGTAGTTTTTAGACATAAAATAATTTAATTTATTTATGACACAACGATGATGCAGTAATTATCTTATTAATGAAATATTGACATAATTGATGTTATAAACACCAAAATAAATGTAATTTGAGATTTTTTATGAATTCCACTAATTTTATAGGTTACTATGATATATTAATGTTGATTTAATTAACTTGGTTCGAACATTTAATTCTGTTATGACTCTCACAAAAATCATATATCAAATAGTGTCAAAATTGACACAAAATAGTTTTTAAATCAAATATTATATTATTAATTGTTATTTTATTCCTAAAAATCTAAGGTTCGGCCAAATGACTTAGATAAGGATATATATATTAATAATAAACAATTTGGGGTTCGTTTGGCATGTTATAGTAAGTGTATTAACCATATTGTGAAAGAAAACAAAAAGACATGGTAAAAGTTAAATTATTTAACTTAGAGTTAAATCTAATTGATAAGGTTAAAATAGTATCCTAAACTTGTCTAAATTTTATTGGTTGATAGGATTTCGACCCATCCCCACTTTAGCTTCGAAATAAGACCCTTTGGAACCATTATAAACCGATTTTGACTTTAATATAAAATAATATTTTGAGATATTCCTAAGGTGCCCCTCTCCTCCCTTATAAAAGGACACCTCCTCCCCCTTCTCCTCACACCAATTTGAGCACTCAAGCTCGGCCAAACCCTGCCAAAATCTCTTCTCCACTTCCCTAGAAACATCCTAGAGGTTCTGGTCTTACTCAAAGACCAATTTTAGTTCCCTAAGAGGAGGTCTCCAAAAGGCGCTTCAAAGAAGAGGTAATTACCGTTACCAATTCTTTCATCTTTATTTCTTCTTCCACTTCTTCTTCTTAGGTTGTTTCATTATGAAGTAATAACATCAGTATCACTCATATACTGATATGTTATTATAAGTATGAAACAAACCTATTTCACCATCTATCCATCCTACGGAAAAAGAAATCACCGCGCGTGCGTACGTACGGAATACCGTCTCCATGCCGTGGTGTAATCTATTTTCCACCACCACCTTACATGGATGGGTATAATGGTGTAAAGAATAACTATACATAGTTATTGCAAAATCATATTGATTCTGATATATTGTATAATCCACTCCACTCCAATTCAATATTTATAGAAATGATATCATCGCTCGTGCGTACGTACGGACTACCGTCTCCACGACGCGATGAGATTCATTCTCCATGTTAACCATTTAAGAATGATTATAAAGTATATATAAGAAATAATAATGAAATATATGACATTTTAAAGCTACTGGATTTATGTATAAATATATATGTATGTCATCTACTTACTTCCATTTCAAGACAATAAGGAAAGTAAAACAGCGTTCATGCGTACGTACGGACTACCGTCTCCATGAACGGTGTTTCTCATTTTATTTATCTATCTATTATATATATATATATACTGAATATATATGATATATAAATCATATTTTATATTCTGGAAGTAAGTAAATCATGATATAAGTAATAATGATGTCAAGAACAACAAGTCAAAACACCTACGATAAATGAAACGATTTTACCCAAAACGCTTCTTTAACATGGAATTTACAAAAGAACGGGTAATATAATGTCATAAGTGAACCATATATGATATCATAACAATGAATATGATTCTGTAATAAGTCAATAACATGATTTAAATCATTATACAGGAGGTTCAGACACTTACAAAGCAAGTCGGACCTAAGGTAAGGGAAATGTCACAATCTCATTTTTATCCGAGATTGTTTATACTTTGGTATTTACTGGGGTGTATTTTATCATCCACATCCATGTTTCCTCGATATGTAATATTATTTCCATCCTCCTACAATTTTTTAAATCCAATTTTACCCTTCGGTGAGTTTTTAGTAAAAGATATGAAAGGAATCTTTTGTCGTTTTTCGTACGAGGTACTTTTTGACTTTTCCGACAAAAGTACGAGAAGAATGTTTTTTTTAACTTATACGGCACGAACGGATTTATACTGTTTTATAAAGCCTTATTTTCATGAAGCTTCCTCTAAAAGATTTCATGACTATTTTCAATAAAATCTCTTTCTTTTAAAATTGCATGATGTTTTGTGAAAAGAAATTGATTTTGAAGAAGAAAGGATATTTTCCTCAAGAATTCAATTCAAGTGTTTTATCAAAATTATTTTCCATATAAGATAATGAAGGGTTCTGTTTCTATCCATATTTTTACATTGATTTGACTATGTTGTGATGGAATTATGTTTATGAATTCCTTTATCTTATATGAATGGTTTTATGATGTCATGTTGTTTAAGAATCCCATTTTTTTATTACATGGGTTATGCAATGATGTATGATTTATGATTTTGTGGCACACATAAGAAAGGATTCATTAAGAGATGGGTGGGACCTATATCTCCCTCCAATGCATTGGGTAAAGATTTTATATCTCATGAGATAGACATGGCTGGAATGGTAGGTTATACCGGTTCAGTGAAACAGGACTGAAACGAGGATTACTCGATTCAGAAAGGGACTTTGTCCACTAAGATAGTCTTGGCAATGAGTCTTGACTAACAAGAAATGATTATCTATGATTATGTGTGTATGCCACAATGAGTAATGTTTTAAGTTATGATTTCATTTCACTAATATGATTTATCCCATGTTATGAAATTATGCTCTCTTTTGCAGGTTAAGATTTCCAAAAAATGTTATGTTCTTATGAAAATTATGTGATTGATATTTCCTTTGTTTACCCTTACTGAGCATTTGAGCTCACCCTTTTATGTTTTCTTTTCCCCAGGATATAAAGAAAGGTTTTAGGTATAAAAAGGAAGATCTTTATGGGAGATGTTGAAGATCTTCCACCACAATTAGAAGTTTACGTTCCGAGTTTCCAAAGACACTATACTATTACGATCCTTGTGTGTGTATTTTTGTTATGTACTAAGTATTCCGCAAAAGTAATGTAATGTCAATGTACGATAAGCTTCGGGTCTCTACAGTTGGTATCAGAGGAAAGGTTTAGTCAACCTTTGGAAACTAGGATGTGAGAACGTTAGTGAGATCCCTAGAGATATTTCTAAGGTATGTCTAGGGATGTCCCTAAGGATAAGTATACGTATAGGATACACTACTAAAAATAAGACTATTAGCGACCGCCAGTGGCGGTCGCTAAAGGTCTGTAGCGGCCGCGCAGCGACCGCCATTGGCGGTCGCTGTTGCCTCGTCGCTAGAGGCCTTTAGCGACCGCCAGTGGCGGTCGCTATAGAAGGCCGTCAGATCGGCCTTCAACGACCGCCAGGCGGTCGCTATAGTGGGCCGGCATGGCACCCTATAGCGACCGCCTCTGGCGGTCGCTATTCAAAAAAAAAAAAATTTAAAAAATTTTTTTATTGAATTCAATATAAATATATATATATATTTATGTAAAAATATTCATATATATACTATTAAATACAATATTTTAAATATATATATATATATATATATATATAATATATTTTAAATGTTTTAATATATATTTAATACATATATAATATCAAATCATTGTGTTATAATAATTTAAATATTCTATATATAATATATTTTAAATATTATATATATATAATATATTTCAGGTCGTTCGGAGCACGTTTGCTCCGAATCGGACCGCCGCACGCCGTTTTGGTGTTTAATGGCGCCGGAAACGCGTTTCCGCCCGCCGCGGTCACACCGCACCTCCGAATGAGGTGCCGTCTGGCCGACCATTTCACAATTCACGCCCCGGATGTTGTCGTACGGTTTCGTGGCATTCGGAGGTCGTTCGGGTGGTTTTGACCCCCCAATGCGCCATTTCAGCGCGCGCCGCGCTGCTGAAAACGGCACAATCGGACGTGCCGCGCGAACCGCACGTCCGATGGACGTGCGGCCTCCTCCTGCATCTCAGGAATAATATTTCTATCGTTCCCGTGCGGTTTTAGGTCGTTCGGAGCACGTTTGCTCCGAATCGGACCGCCGCACGCCGTTTTGGTGTTTAATGGCGCCGGAAACGCGTTTCCGACCGCCGCGGTCACACGGCACCTCCGAATGAGGTGCCGTCTGGCCGACCATTTTACAATTCACGCCCCGGATGTTGTCGTACGGTTTCGTGGCATTCGGAGGTCGTTCGGGTGGTTTTGACCCCCCAATGCGCCATTTCAGCGCGCGCCGCGCTGCTGAAAACGGCACAATCGGACGTGCCGCGCGAACCGCACGTCCGATGGACGTGCGGCCTCCTCCTGCATCTCAGGAATAATATTTCTATCGTTCCCGTGCGGTTTCAGGTCGTTCGGAGCACGTTTGCTCCGAATCGGACCGCCGCACGCCGTTTTGGTGTTTAATGGCGCCGGAAACGCGTTTCCGGCCGCCGCGGTCACACGGCACCTCCGAATGAGGTGCCGTCTGGCCGACCATTTTACAATTCACGCCCCGGATGTTGTCGTACGGTTTCGTGGCATTCGGAGGTCGTTCGGGTGGTTTTGACCCCCCAATGCGCCATTTCAGTGCGCGCCGCGCTGCTGAAAACGGCACAATCGGACGTGCCGCGCGAACCGCACGTCCGATGGACGTGCGGCCTCCTCCTGCATCTCAGGAATAATATTTCTATCGTTCCCGTGCGGTTTCAGGTCGTTCGGAGCACGTTTTCTCCGAATCGGACCGCCGCACGCCGTTTTGGTGTTTAATGGCGCCGGAAACGCGTTTCCGGCCGCCGCGGTCACACGGCACCTCCGAATGAGGTGCCGTCTGGCCGACCATTTTACAATTCACGCCCCGGATGTTGTCGTACGGTTTCGTGGCATTCGGAGGTCGTTCGGGTGGTTTTGACCCCCCAATGCGTCATTTCAGCGCGCGCCGCGCTGCTGAAAACGGCACAATCGGACGTGCCGCGCGAACCGCACGTCCGATGGACGTGCGGCCTCCTCCTGCATCTCAGGAATAATATTTCTATCGTTCCCGTGCGGTTTCAGGTCGTTCGGAGCACGTTTGCTCCGAATCGGACCGCCGCACGCCGTTTTGGTGTTTAATGGCGCCGGAAACGCGTTTCCGGCCGCCGCGGTCACACGGCACCTCCGAATGAGGTGCCGTCTGGCCGACCATTTTACAATTCACGCCCCGGATGTTGTCGTACGGTTTCGTGGCATTCGGAGGTCGTTCGGGTGGTTTTGACCCCCCAATGCGCCATTTCAGCGCGCGCCGCGCTGCTGAAAACGGCACAATCGGACGTGCCGCGCGAACCGCACGTCCGATGGACGTGCGGCCTCCTCCTGCATCTCAGGAATAATATTTCTATCGTTCCCGTGCGGTTTCAGGTCGTTCGGAGCACGTTTGCTCCGAATCGGACCGCCGCACGCCGTTTTGGTGTTTAATGGCGCCGGAAACGCGTTTCCGGCCGCCGCGGTCACACGGCACCTCCGAATGAGGTGCCGTCTGGCCGACCATTTCACAATTCACGCCCCGGATGTTGTCGTACGGTTTCGTGGTATTCGGAGGTCGTTCGGGTGGTTTTGACCCCCCAATGCGCCATTTCAGCGCGCGCCGCGCTGCTGAAAACGGCACAATCGGACGTGCCGCGCGAACCGCACGTCCGATGGACGTGCGGCCTCCTCCTACATCTCAGGAATAATATTTCTATCGTTCCCGTGCGGTTTCAGGTCGTTCGGAGCACGTTTGCTCCGAATCGGACCGCCGCACGCCGTTTTGGTGTTTAATGGCGCCGGAAACGCGTTTCCGGCCGCCGCAGTCACACGGTACCTCCGAATGAGGTGCCGTCTGGCCGACCATTTCACAATTCACGCCCCGGATGTTGTCGTACGGTTTCGTGGCATTCGGAGGTCGTTCGGGTGGTTTTGACCCCCCAATGCGTCATTTCAGCGCGCGCCGCGCTGCTGAAAACGGCACAATCGGACGTGCCGCGCGAACCGCACGTCCGATGGACGTGCGGCCTCCTCCTGCATCTCAGGAATAATATTTCTATCGTTCCCGTGCGGTTTCAGGTCGTTCGGAGCACGTTTTCTCCGAATCGGACCGCCGCACGCCGTTTTGGTGTTTAATGGCGCCGGAAACGCGTTTCCGGCCGCCGCGGTCACACGGCACCTCCGAATGAGGTGCCGTCTGGCCGACCATTTCACAATTCACGCCCCGGATGTTGTCGTACGGTTTCGTGGCATTCGGAGGTCGTTCGGGTGGTTTTGACCCCCCAATGCGCCATTTCAGCGCGCGCCGCGCTGCTGAAAACGGCACAATCGGACGTGCCGCGCGAACCGCACGTCCGATGGACGTGCGGCCTCCTCCTGCATCTCAGGAATAATATTTCTATCGTTCCCGTGCGGTTTCAGGTCGTTCGGAGCACGTTTGCTCCGAATCGGACCGCCGCACGCCGTTTTGGTGTTTAATGGCGCCGGAAACGCGTTTCCGGCCGCCGCGGTCACACGGCACCTCCGAATGAGGTGCCGTCTGGCCGACCATTTCACAATTCACGCCCCGGATGTTGTCGTACGGTTTCGTGGCATTCGGAGGTCGTTCGGGTGGTTTTGACCCCCCAATGCGCCATTTCAGCGCGCGCCGCGCTGCTGAAAACGGCACAATCGGACGTGCCGCGCGAACCGCACGTCTGATGGACGTGCGGCCTCCTCCTGCATCTTAGGAATAATATTTCTATCGTTCCCGTGCGGTTTCAGGTCGTTCGGAGCACGTTTGCTCCGAATCGGACCGCCGCACGCCGTTTTGGTGTTTAATGGCGCCGGAAACGCGTTTCCGGCCGCCGCGGTCACACGGCACCTCCGAATGAGGTGCCGTCTGGCCGACCATTTCACAATTCACGCCCCGGATGTTGTCGTACGGTTTCGTGGCATTCGGAGGTCGTTCGGGTGGTTTTGACCCCCCAATGCGCCATTTCAGCGCGCGCCGCGCTGCTGAAAACGGCACAATCGGACGTGTCGCGCGAACCGCACGTCCGATGGACGTGCGGCCTCCTCCTGCATCTCAGGAATAATATTTCTATCGTTCCTGTGCGGTTTCAGGTCGTTCGGAGCACGTTTGCTCCGAATCGGACCGCCGCACGCCGTTTTGGTGTTTAATGGCGCCGGAAACGCGTTTCCGGCCGCCGCGATCACACGGCACCTCCGAATGAGGTGCCGTCTGGCCGACCATTTTACAATTCACGCCCCGGATGTTGTCGTACGGTTTCGTGGCATTCGGAGGTCGTTCGGGTGGTTTTGACCCCCCAATGCGCCATTTCAGCGCGCGCCGCGCTGCTGAAAACGGCACAATCGGACGTGCCGCGCGAACCGCACGTCCGATGGACGTGCGGCCTCCTCCTGCATCTCAGGAATAATATTTCTATCGTTCCCGTGCGGTTTCAGGTCGTTCGGAGCACGTTTGCTCCGAATCGGACCGCCGCACGCCGTTTTGGTGTTTAATGGCGCCGGAAACGCGTTTCCGGCCGCCGCGGTCACACGGCACCTCCGAATGAGGTGCCGTCTGGCCGACCATTTTACAATTCACGCCCCGGATGTTGTCGTACGGTTTCGTGGCATTCGGAGGTCGTTCGGGTGGTTTTGACCCCCCAATGCGCCATTTCAGCGCGCGCCGCGCTGCTGAAAACGGCACAATCGGACGTGTCGCGCGAACCGCACGTCCGATGGACGTGCGGTCTCCTCCTGCATCTCAGGAATAATATTTCTATCGTTCCCGTGCGGTTTCAGGTCGTTCGGAGCACGTTTGCTCCGAATCGGACCGCCGCACGCCGTTTTGGTGTTTAATGGCGCCGGAAACGCGTTTCCGGCCGCCGCGGTCACACGGCACCTCCGAATGAGGTTCCGTCTGGCCGACCATTTCACAATTCACGCCCCGGATGTTGTCGTACGGTTTCGTGGCATTCGGAAGTCGTTCGGGTGGTTTTGACCCCCCAATGCGCCATTTCAGCGCGCGCCGCGCTGCTGAAAACGGCACAATCGGACGTGCCGCGCGAACCGCACGTCCGATGGACGTGCGGCCTCCTCCTGCATCTCAGGAATAATATTTCTATCGTTCCCGTGCGGTTTCAGGTCGTTCGGAGCACGTTTGCTCCGAATCGGACCGCCGCACGCCGTTTTGGTGTTTAATGGCGCCGGAAACGCGTTTCCGGCCGCCGCGGTCACACGGCACCTCCGAATGAGGTGCCGTCTGGCCGACCATTTCACAATTCACGCCCCGGATGTTGTCGTACGGTTTCGTGGCATTCGGAGGTCGTTCGGGTGGTTTTGACCCCCCAATGCGCCATTTCAGCGCGCGCCGCGCTGCTGAAAACGGCACAATCGGACGTGCCGCGCGAACCGCACGTCCGATGGACGGGGGGTGCGGGGGGCTGTACGGGGGTGGCGGGGGGGCTGTACGGGGGTGGCGGGGGGCTGTACGGGGGTGGCGGGGGGCTGTACGGGGGTGGCGGGGGGCTGTACGGGGGTGGCGGGGGGCTGTACGGGGGTGGCGGGGGGCTGTACGGGGGTGCGGGGGGCTGTACGGGGGTGGCGGGTGGCTGTACGGGGGTGGCGGGGGGCTGTACGGGGGTGGCGGGGGGCTGTACGGGGGTGGCGGGGGGCTGTACGGGGGTGGCGGGGGGCTGTACGGGGGTGGCGGGGGGCTGTACGGGGGTGGCGGGGGGCTGTACGGGGGTGCGGGGGGCTGTACGGGGGTGGCGGGGGGCTGTACGGGGGTGTCGGGGGGCTGTACGGGGGTGTCGGGGGGCTGTACGGGGGTGCGGGGGGCTGTACGGGGGTGGGGGGGGCTGTACGGGGGTGCGGGGGGCTGTACGGGGGTGCGGGGGGCTGTACGGGGGTGCGGGGGGCTGTACGGGGGTGGCGGGGGGCTGTACGGGGGTGGCGGGGGGCTGTACGGGGGTGCGGGGGGCTGTACGGGGGTGCGGGGGGCTGTACGAGGGTGGCGGGGGGCTGTACGGGGGTGGCGGGGGGCTGTACGGGGGTGGCGGGGGGCTGTACGGGGGTGGCGGGGGGCTGTACGGGGGTGGCGGGGGGCTGTACGGGGGTGCGGGGGGCTGTACGGGGGTGTCGGGGGGCTGTACGGGGGTGCGGGGGGCTGTACGGGGGTGGCGGGGGGCTGTACGGGGGTGGCGGGGGGCTGTACGGGGGTGCGGGGGGCTGTACGGGGGTGCGGGGGGCTGTACGGGGGTGGCGGGGGGCTGTACGGGGGTGGCGGGGGGCTGTACGGGGGTGGCGGGGGGCTGTACGGGGGTGGCGGGGGGCTGTACGGGGGTGGCGGGGGGCTGTACGGGGGTGCGGGGGGCTGTACGGGGGTGCGGGGGGTTCTCCGGGGGTGCAAAGGCCATCCCATTGATTAAAAAAGTGAAAAATAAAAGTGATAATATCTAATTAATACATATTTCTTTTATCGATACCATACAGAAATTTATAAAAAATATATTAATAATACATAATCTATAATATCAGATTTATTGATCTGTTGGAATTAGTTCGACTTTTTCAAATGTAGAATCATTCAAGATTATCTGATCAAAAACTCAATGTGTATAAAATATTTAAAAGACCACCATGGATGGTAATAATGCATTACTTAAATGAATAAATACAGTACATCAATGTCAAACCTACCAGTAAAAACAAAAAACATATCTCGTGAATATATGGTGCGTCACGTGTTGCCATCACTGCTACCTCCTTCTGGTGGGCCAGGTGCCTACAACAAATAAACATTATAAATATTTTAATAACAAAAGTAATTTAAATTAAATAAATAAATACAGTATATACCTGCGTCGTATGATCCCCTGTACCATCAGCTCGACGCACATATTCCCGCAGTGCTCTAACCTCAGCTGTCAATTGCGCATTTGTCTCCTCGGAAGCGCGCAGCCGTGCCTCAAAATCTGACATCTGCTGTGTCATATGAGCAACAGCAGGACCGAAAACCGCAGCGCGTGACACTACAGAACGAGGAATCCCTGCTCCATAGGTCAAACTATAGCCATGCCCGTCCCGACCAATAATGCGATGAAAGATCTCATCCCGTCGCATGGGAAGCTGTCGCTGGTCCTCTGGCAGATGTTCTAACTCAGCTTCAAATTGATCCTGTGAAATATTTAAATATATATATGTTAATATATAGATTTATGTAATTATTGGTAAGTACAGACACTTACTATCAATGCTGCAACCTCTGGATCATTGCGATCACGAGTCCTTATCCACACCGACATTTTATCAGTTGCTGCACCTTGCCCTCGCAACTGTATATTAAAAGAATATAAACACAAAACCATATTAATTAATAAATTAAAAAATGAATAATATATACCTCATGTCGGATCTGAGACACGTGACGAGTCCCGAGCCTGTGAGCTGGTCCCTGCAACGCTCGATTCTCCGAATGGCGTGTTGACACCTCCTACATTCAATTCATTCAAATTTCAAACAAATCACATATTCTTGAAAATATATATACAGAAAAATAATTAATATACTAACCGCAACACCCTCAGTAGACCAATATGCAACCAAGTCACGCCACTGAGCTGGGAGGACACCTCTCGGGACCTTTTCCAAAATGTCAAGGGCACCCACATTTGGTATCCAGTGGTCCCTCTTCACTTTGCCTTTATAATCTTTCCACAGCTTACGGCATTTGCTCATACACACCGGCCGAAACTCTTCAGGGCATACTTTCAAATTTTGCTATAATGAAAATAATCAAACATATTAGTATTATTTATAAATAGAAAATAAAGTAAAATTATTTTCTTACCTGAACCTCCCTCCATAGACGATCTAATGTGTCCTGAGGGATAGAAGCCCAATCACGCGTGGTCAATGGAAATCGATGTGGGTCACGTATGATATGACCCAGCTGACGAATAAACGCCGGGGCATTCGGTCCCACGGGATGAAATACCTCATCAAATGAAACATCTATCGTCGTGTCGGAATTCCATGATAATATGCCACGACCAGGGCCTCTCCTGCGAGAGGAAGAAGCAGCCGAGTCTGATCCTGTTGAAAACAATTTTATATATAAATTGACAAATGTTATATATATATATATATATATGTCAATTACATAAAAAATATAGACAATGACATTCAAACATACCTCGACCCTGAGACGTAGATGCCTCAGATGGATGATGTGGATTTTCTGCCTCTTCCCCTGACATGTCTGCAGTCATACAAAATATCAGTAATGAGTCCAAAGTGTTTAAAAGATAAATTGGATTGTTCTTAATAAATCAAACTTGTACAACTGTTAATCAAACAAAAAATGGATTGAATAATTAGTTGTGAATGAATTTTAAAAAATCAGAAAGTTAATCAACCTAAATATTTATGACTGAAATAACTTACAAAAGTGAGGATTAAAACTTATAAGGATTTATAAAATGATTAGATAATTTATGATATCCTAGGACATTCTACTGAATAGCGGGAAAACAATTATACCTTTCATTAAGCATGCAAATCGACCGTTTCTCCTTCAACAGCCGCTCTGACCCAATAAATATCTTCTTCACGTTGAACTACGGTATGTTGATCAAGTTGTTGGTAAACAAACGGAACAGTCTCGGGTTCATCTTCTTCAAATAAAAACACTCCTCGCCGAGACATTTTGACAACAACTTGCCAACTTGGATCCGAAGGCAAAGTAACGAAGAATACTTGTTCCGCTTGTGATGTCAAAATGAAAGGTTCATTCTCAACTCGTTCATTATTTCTGTATAACATATAGTTAAAATTCACCAATGAAAACTGATATTGATCGACTTTACATCCACGCACTGGATCAACCCAATTACACTTTAACAATATGTACTTCAAACCGTGTGTATATACAACTTCAATGATGTCTATCAATTGACCATAGTAATAACCAGAATCGACAAAGGGACAACCGATGCCACTGTTTTGTGTTGCTCGTTTGTCGTCAACATCTTTAATGCGAAATCGAAAACCATTAGCATCAATAGCTTTATAACGACGAGCCGTTATAGATGGACCCTCAGCCAGTTGGATAAATACTTCAGGTAGCGTGGGGTCCCCTAACTCCCTCATCTTACGAACCTACATAATTTATAAAAATCAATACTGATATATGCAGAAAGAATTAGTTTAATACTTCACTCATAATGAAAATCAATTTATACATACATAATCCTTGAACCAATCATGAAATGTCGCATAATGAGATTGTTGAATTTGCAACTCAGTCGCACGATGCATCTCTTCTTTTATCTCATTAATGTGTTTCCTGCAAATGATTACGCGATGTTTAAAAGATCAACTTATGCAAAGAAAACATGTAAAAGTTATACAAGCACATTGATAAGATACTTACTGCATTAATGGTGCAACTGATGGAGTATTGAACAAGATATATCGATGTGCTTGTATCCACTCGATGTTGTCCATATCAAATGTGGTTCCTTCTCCAACTGGACCATCATGAATCCGAGAGGGCTTATCTAATTTTGTTTCAACATCCGTAAGATATTCTGCACAAAAGGTAGTACACTCATCCATCAAATAACCATTGGCTATTGATGCCTCTGGACGAGCTCTGTTGCGTACAAATCTTTTCAATGTACTCAAATACCGTTCAATAGGATACATCCACCTGAATTGCACTGGACCAGCAGCCATTACTTCATCAGTTAGGTGCACTGTCAAGTGGACCATAACATCGAAAAATGAGGGGGGGAAAAGTTTCTCAAAGTGACAAAGCGTAAGTACAATTCGGTCCTGCAAACTTTTTAAATCACTCATTCGTTGATTTCTTAAACAAAGCTGTCTAAAAAAATTACTCATCTCAATCAAGGGCTGAACAACATTGGGGGATAAACAATCACAAATTGCGATTGGAATCAACTGCTGAAGTAATATGTGATTGTCATGACTTTTCAACCCTTGCAATGTCTTGCTCGTCAGATTCACACACTTTGAAATATTAGAAGAGTAACCATCAGGCACCTTGACCATCTTCAAAATGGAAAGAAATGTCTTTTTCTCCTCTGTAGTCATCGAATACTGTGCAGCAGGCATATATGCCTTGTTTCCCTCAGCTAACTGTAAATGCAACTGTTTCCTTAAACCCATTTCTTCCAAATCACGGCGTGCATTAACATGGTCCTTTGACTTTCCACTGACACCTAAAATGGTCCACAATATGTTATCACAAACATTTTTTTCAATGTGCATGACATCCAAATTATGCCTCAACATGTTAGTTTTCCAATACGGAAGACTATAAAAAATACTTTTCTTTTTCCAATTGTGACTGCGCTGCCTACCCGCAGCACGAATATTACGTACTGGAGGAGCCACCAAATCCTGAATTTCATATACCGTGCGAATGTTTTCTTCCTCAATCTGCGATAACATTTCGACTCCTGTCATGATCTTTGGTGCTGGGCTGAACTCTCTAGAACCATCAAATGCCACTCTGTCCTTTCTGAACCTGTGCTGGGGAGGGAGAAAACGCCTGTGACCCATGTATGCCCATTTTTTGGAATGTTTAAGCCATACAGATTTTTTACTTTTATTGCAACAAGGGCAAGCAAATTCCCCTTTCGTACTCCAGCCTGATAAATTTGCATAAGCTGGGAAGTCATTGATTGTCCACAATAAAGCTGCATGCAGTTTGAACATTTCATTCGTTTCGCAGTCATAAGTCATCACACCATCGCCCCAAAATTCATTCAACTCATCAATCAATGGCTGAAGGTAAACATCAATCTTATCCCCCGGACTTTTAGGTCCATCAATAAGAGTGGAAAGTAATATAAATTGTTGCTTCATACAAAGCCACGGAGGAAGATTATATGGAACCAACACCACGGGCCATGTGCTATGAGTTGCACCAACCATAGACTTGAATGGATTGAAACCATCTGCTGCCAATCCCAATCGGACATTACGAACATCTTTAGCAAAGTCGGGATGTCTCTTATCAAAATCCTTCCATGCATGAGAGTCTGCCGGGTGGGTTAACATGTCACTTTCATGAACTCTTTCTGCATTCCATCTCATTAAATTAGAAACTTTAGATGACATAAAAAATCTTTTCAACCTCGGTTTAAGGGGAAAGTAACGCATTTGCTTTACGGCAATCGGTTTCCCCTGTATCGCAATCTGACTTTGATGAGTCTTATTTCCCCTGTTCTCTTTCCACCTGGAAGCGCCACAAACCGTACAAATATCCAAATGAGCAGTTTCATTTCTAAACAACATACAGTTGTTTGCACATGCATCTATAGTCTCATATGTAAAACCTAAGTTCTCTGTCAACTTACGAGCATAGTAATACGACTCAGGAATCTTAGCGTCGACAGGAAGAACTTTTTTCAATAAAACCAAAAGCATGTCGAATGATGTGTCTGACCAATTATTCAAAGTCTTCAAATGCAACAACTCCACGATAAACGACAGTTTATTGTAAGAAGTACATCCAGGATATAATTCTGTTTTCGCATCATCAAGTACTTCATAAAACCTCCTCGAATCACGATCTGCACCAGAGCAAAGATTTATCTCACCGGTCTCAAGATTCTGGAAGTCAATGCCTTCAGGATCAAACCCACGTACCATTTCAGTAAGCATTTCATGCATTGGATCAGTCATCCTTGCATCAACATCCATCTGAGCTGCATCTGTATTTTGACAACGAACATATTCTTCTCCATGACGAGTCCAACTCTTATAATTTTTCAGAAATCCATTAAAGAAAAGGTGCTCCCTCACAGTATCTCGTGTGAATTGATATCTGTTAGCACATTTTCTACATGGACAACTAATATAGTCACTTTCAAATCCTCTCGTGAACTCAATAAACTGCATAATGCCATTGAAATATTCTCTAGACGTTCGATTTGGAAGATCAATCCAACTCTTATCCATAATAATATCTGTATAACAAACATTTACACAATACTTATTAAATTTACATTTTTCAAATCAACTATATTCAAAATAAATATTAACCATTTGTTTATGAACCATTGATAAAATAATAATGTAACTGAAAGCTCATGTTACCTGATTGAGCTACAAACCTGAAAGGGAGGGGAGCCGAAGGCTGTGCTGCGAGGGAGAGGAGGCAGCGAAGGGGAGCCGGAGCCAAAGGCGGTGCGGCAAGGGAGGGGACGGGCGGCGGCGGCGGCGGGGAGCTGGAGGAGAGGAGGCGGTGAGGGGATGGGGGACGCGCAGCGAGGGGGGGGGGTGTCTGGGGTCGGGGGGGGGGGGGCCTTCCGAGGTGCGGGGAGGGGTGTCTGGGGTGTCGGGGGCCTGTCAGGGGTGCGGGCAGGGGTGTTCGGGGTGCGGGGGTGTCCGGGGTGCGGGGGAGGGGGGGCTGTCTGGGGTGCAGGGGGGCTGTCGGGGGTGCGGGGTGGGGTGTCCGGGATGCGGGGGGCCTGTCCGGGGTGCGGGGGGGCTGTCCGGGTTCGGAGGGGGGGTGTCCGAGTGCGGGGGGGGGGGGGGGGGGGGGGGGCTGTCCGGGGTGCGGGGGGGCTGTCCGGGTTCGGAGGGGGGTGTCCGAGTGCAGGGGGGGGCTGTCCGGGGTGCGGGGAGGCGTCCGGGGTGCGGGGGGCGGTCCGGAGTGCGCGGGGGGGGTGCTGTCCGGGGTGCGGGGAGGCGTCCGGGGTGCGGGGGGCGGTCCGGAGTGTGCGGGGGGGTGCTGTCCGGGGTGCGGGGAGGCGTCCGGGGTGCGGGGGGCGGTCCGGAGTGCGCGGGGGGGTGCTGTCCGAGGTGCGGGGAGGCGTCCGGGGTGCGGGGGGGCGGTCCGGAGTGCGCGCCGGGGGCTGTCCGGGGTGCGGGTGCCGTCCGGGGTGGGGGGGAGGGCCGAGAGGCCGGAGGGCGGCGGCCGGAGGACCGAGGGCGGCGGCCGGAGGCCCGAGGGCGGAGGGCGGCGGCCGGAGGGCGGATGGCAGGCGGCGGGGGAGGCCGGGCGGCCGGGGGGGGGCGGGCGGCGGGGGAGGCCGGGCGGCGGGGGAGGCCGGGCGGCGGGGGAGGCCGGGCGGCGGGGGAGGCCGGGCGGCGGGGGAGGCCGGGCGGCGGGGGAGGCCGGGCAGCGGGGGAGGGGAGGGCGGCGCGAGGGAGGGCGGCGCGAGGGAGGGCGGCGAGGGAGGGTTAGGGCGAGGGATCGAGGGAGAGAGTGCGCGGGGGGGGGGGGGGCGCAGAAACCCCCCGAAATTTTTTAGGCAGCTTAGCGACCGCCATTGGCGGTCGCTAATGCTGACCTATAGCGACCGCCAATGGCGGTCGCCCGAGTCTGGGGGGCTCCAATGCCCCCTTTTCTAGTAGTGATATAGTCCTAGAACTACGGTAACGATCTTAGAATTTAACCTAAGATGTTAGATATTGAGGGTGCTCCCCCTTTACTGTGTTGTCTTCCCTAGCATGATTTCGACTCTCACAAAATTCTTTTTGTGTTTTAGTTAATGGAGGGAACCAGAAGGAATTCGGTTAACATTGAATCCAATGGACAAATTGGTGACTATGAGCAACAAAATTGTGTAATGCCTA
This sequence comes from Viscum album, assembly GCA_963277665.1. Classification (NCBI taxonomy): domain Eukaryota; kingdom Viridiplantae; phylum Streptophyta; class Magnoliopsida; order Santalales; family Viscaceae; genus Viscum; species Viscum album. Next base: position 790,281,777 of record OY728137.1, read on the forward strand.
AAGATAAAGATATTGTGATTATGCCGAATCAGTCATCGCGATATATGATTAACAAGGTGAAATTTAGTGGTATGACTAATTCATCAAAGAAGAGGAAGATAAACTATTATGCATGTTCGCATGTTGAGGAGCATAAAGAAAGGAAGATTGAGATTTCTAAAGAAGGGAAGAAGAACCTTGAGGAATACCTCAAATGGAGGGACCGATGTTATCTGTGTGGAGAAAAGGGTCATAGAGTGACAGATTGTTATGGAGTTCAATGTCTTATTTGTGGAGAACATGGGCATTACCCAACTCAATGCCCTGACCTAAAAAGATACTTCTAAATCAAGGAAGGACTTATTCCAGGACAGTCATTGAAGTGGATGGACTGAAGTGTTTATGTATTGGTATTCAAGAATAATGTTGTTGAGGTACTTTTATGGTGTATTGGAATATTTATGTATTGATCTAATGTGGTATTCGAAGTGATTGAGGTATTTTTGGAAAAAAGATGATATGCGCATAATGAAGGGAAAATGAGAAAATGAAATATTTGACAGTATTCATGAGCTCATGATTGATATAAGGACTAAGTGATATCATGGTTTGAGTATATAGAATTTTGAGGATTTTGGTATGTGGAAAGTGTTAACTTTTAACTGCACTCATGTTTTCACTAAGGTATTCAAGAGAATACACGATTAAGGACTTTGAATGTTTGGAATGTGACCAACAAGACATATCTTATGATATGTGGGGATCAACGACAGTATTAAATCTCTGGTAATCGATGTCACTATATTATGAGAGTGGACTGCAGTATTATGTATAAGCCTAAAGATTAGACTAGATTATGTTGGACATAAGTTAGTATTGTTTAAGGATAGAAGATTTTCGATATTACTGATGGGATGTTATAGTAACGTAGTTTTAGAAAAAGGGACAACCTACAGGACGGGCGACAGCCCATCGCTTCGGACAAGGCTGTAGGAATCGAACCCACAACCAAAGTGCGACTGGCCTTTATCGCCTACCACTGGCCTACAGGAAGTCCCTGTTTAGTAGAAATTAGTTTTATTATATTATGCAGTATGATATATGAAGTATAAGTCCATTTTAGGAACCATATGTGATTAATCTCACTATAGATCGACTTATGTATATAATTTTTGCTAACCTTTTGTTTGAGACAGATGGAATGACCCGTCATTCTATCACATGATCTGCTAACACTTCACGAATAACAAATTCAACTTCATTTATTTAAGATATGAAGTGGAAATTGTTAAAGGCACGAACAGCAGCGAGATTGTACCAAAATAAAGTAAGTATTTATTCTAAATTAAATTCTTTAACTTTAGGGAAATGATCTTGAAAACCAAAAATGTTGTCCTAGTTCTCTTATACCTGATGAATCAGATGGTACCTTAGATCGTCACAAATTTATGGATTTGTGATTACTGGCTTTTCCATAGCCATGTTCTCTACCACTCTCCATCAGAACATGATGGTTAGATTTCTCTTCCATATCCATATTTTCCCCTATGTGGAAACCCGGTGATTAGTTTATTTGGGTAACCGTTACGTTTCATACTTTAGTTTTTAAAGATTGGTTTTGGTATTCCCTTTTACGATGTGGGTTTCTATTAAAGAAACTTTCGAATAGTAAACCATTTATAACCCCGACGAATTTCGAGGGCGAAATTCATTTTAAGGGGGGTAGAATGTAACAGCCCAAGATTTTATAAAAAAAAATATATTCTTTTTAATTTTATTAATGTCTTGTGTTGTACGCTAAACCAAAAGGAGCTTGCACAACACGCATCCTTGTCTTGCCTTGCATTACATGCAATCGCGACCTTCCTCGATAGCGTGTGTAAAACGCAATACCGAGTTTCACTAAACAACGATGTGCTATTAAAATATTATTAAAACTAGCCGTTATGAATAGTAATAACCACTTTTTAAAATTCTGTAAATCTTATTTTTCAAAATGAACTTCATTATTGGATTCGGAGTATCGAATTTAGCCTAAGGTGAAATTTTGGTACTTTTCGGATAACTTTCATATTTTGATGAATAGTGAAAAATTACTAAATTATAATTAAAAACAACTTTTTTTAATCGAAATAATTAATAGTGATAAATTATTAATTTGAGTGGTTTTAAAGTATATTTAGAATATATTTTTACAATTTAATACAATGTTGGTCATTGGATGTAATTTCACATTTAAACTAGACATAAACAAGTGTCAATCTTTTGATAGATATTGTTTCTTAAAAACACGCTATTTGTTTTAACAGCGGGATTTAATTATAAAATTAATTAATGCAACTTTTATGTTATGAATTTGGTAAAATAGACTTCATTTTTGAATTCGTAATATGAAATATAGCTTGGGATGAAATTTTGGCATTGTTCTGAAAAACATCAATTTTTGATGAATAGTGAAACTACTAAGTGGTAGGTTAAAAACTGAATTTTGCATAAAACTTAATTTTACCGCTTCTGTGAATGGAATTTCGAAAATCCGAGAGACACGGTTAATATCAAGGACTAAAATGTGGTTCAATAAGATGAAAATAAATTTTTTGGTGAATAGTAACTTTTTACTTTTTTTACCGCGGTTAATAGTAAATAGGGTAACTAAGGGTAAATATGATATTACTATTACCCTAACACATGTCCTAATTCTATTGGACAAGTGTAATTCGACCAAAAACAAACTTAGGAATAAAATATGACCATTTAGGCCCACTTGGATTAGATTAGGACATTTATTATTAATTTATTTAAAGAAAGGTTAAAATAGTTAAAATCAAAGTTTAATAAGTAAATCATTTTTAATATGGGGTTATACATAAGATACATTCGATTGTAAATATTCATTAGAAATATAAAAAGATTTCCTACATGATGAAATTTTATTTGTAGTTTTTAGACATAAAATAATTTAATTTATTTATGACACAACAATGATGCAGTAATTATCTTATTAATGAAATATTGACATAATTGATGTTATAAACACCAAAATAAATGTAATTTGAGATTTTTTATGAATTCCACTAATTTTATAGGTTACTATGATATATTAATGTTGATTTAATTAACTTGGTTCGAACATTTAATTCTGTTATGACTCTCACAAAAATCATATATCAAATAGTGTCAAAATTGACACAAAATAGTTTTTAAATCAAATATTATATTATTAATTGTTATTTTATTCCTAAAAATCTAAGGTTCGGCCAAATGACTTAGATAAGGATATATATATTAATAATAAACAATTTGGGGTTCGTTTGGCATGTTATAGTAAGTGTATTAACCATATTGTGAAAGAAAACAAAAAGACATGGTAAAAGTTAAATTATTTAACTTAGAGTTAAATCTAATTGATAAGGTTAAAATAGTATCCTAAACTTGTCTAAATTTTATTGGTTGATAGGATTTCGACCCATCCTCACTTTAGCTTCGAAATAAGACCCTTTGGAACCATTATAAACCGATTTTGACTTTAATATAAAATAATATTTTGAGATATTCCTAAGGTGCCCCTCTCCTCCCTTATAAAAGGACACCTCCTCCCCCTTCTCCTCACACCAATTTGAGCACTCAAGCTCGGCCAACCCCTGCCAAAATCTCTTCTCCACTTCCCTAGCAACATCCTAGAGGTTCTGGTCTTACTCAAAGACCAATTTTAGTTCCCTAAGAGGAGGTCTCCAAAAGGCGCTTCAAAGAAGAGGTAATTACCGTTACCAATTCTTTCATCTTTATTTCTTCTTCCACTTCTTCTTCTTAGGTTGTTTCATTATGAAGTAATAACATCAGTATCACTCATATACTGATATGTTATTATAAGTATGAAACAACCCTATTTCACCATCTATCCATCCTACGGAAAAAGAAATCACCGCGCGTGCGTACGTACGGAATACCGTCTCCACGCCGTGGTGTAATCTATTTTCCACCACCACCTTACATGGATGGGTATAATGGTGTAAAGAATAACTATACATAGTTATTACAAAATCATATTGATTCTGATATATTGTATAATCCACTCCACTCCAATTCAATATTTATAGAAATGATATCATCGCTCGTGCGTACGTACGGACTACCGTCTCCACGACGCGATGAGATTCATTCTCCATGTTAACCATTTAAGAATGATTATAAAGTATATATAAGAAATAATAATGAAATATATGACATTTTAAAGCTACTGGATTTATGTATAAATATATATGTATGTCATCTACTTACTTCCATTTCAAGACAATAAGGAAAGTAAAACAGCGTTCATGCGTACGTACGGACTACCGTCTCCATGAACAGTGTTTTTCATTTTATTTATCTATCTATTATATATATATATATATATACTGAATATATATGATATATAAATCATATTTTATATTCTGGAAGTAAGTAAATCATGATATAAGTAATAATGATGTCAAGAACAACAAGTCAAAACACCTACGATAAATGAAACGATTTTACCCAAAACGCTTCTTTAACATGGAATTTACAAAAGAACGGGTACTATAATGTCATAAGTGAACCATATATGATATCATAACAATGAATATGATTCTGTAATAAGTCAATAACATGATTTAAATCATTATACAGGAGGTTCGGACACTTACAAAGCAAGTCGGACCTAAGGTAAGGGAAATGTCACAATCTCATTTTTATCCGAGATTGTTTATACTTTGGTATTTACTGGGGTGTATTTTATCATCCACATCCATTTTTCCTCGATATGTAATATTATTTCCATCCTCCTACAATTGTTTAAATCCAATTTTACCCTTCGGTGAGTTTTTAGTAAAAGATATGAAAGGAATCTTTTGTCGTTTTTCGTACGAGGTACTTTTTGACTTTTCTGACAAAAGTACGAGAAGAATGTTTTTTTAACTTATACGGCACGAACGGATTTATACTGTTTTATAAAGCCTTATTTTCATGAAGATTCCTCTAAAAGATTTCATGACTATTTTCAATAAAATCTCTTTCTTTTAAAATTGCATGATGTTTTGTGAAAAGAAATTGATTTTGAAGAAGAAAGGATATTTTCCTCAAGAATTCAATTCAAGTGTTTTATCAAAATTATTTTCCATATAAGATAATGAAGGGTTCTGTTTCTATCCATATTTTTACATTGATTTGACTATGTTGTGATGGAATTATGTTTATGAATTCCTTTATCTTATATGAATGGTTTTATGATGTCATGTTGTTTAAGAATCCCATTTTTTTATTACATGGGTTATGCAATGATGTATGATTTATGATTTTGTGGCACACATAAGAAAGGATTCATTAAGAGATGGGTGGGACCTATATCTCCCTCCAATGCATTGGGTAAAGATTTTATATCTCATGAGATAGACATGGCTGGAATGGTAGGTTATACCGGTTCAGTGAAACAGGACTGAAACGAGGATTACTCGATTCAGAAAGGGACTTTGTCCACTAAGATAGTCTTGGCAATGAGTCTTGACTAACAAGAAATGATTCTCTATGATTATGTGTGTATGCCACAATGAGTAATGTTTTAAGTTATGATTTCATTTCACTACTATGATTTATCCCATGTTATGAAATTATGCTCTCTTTTGCAGGTTAAGATTTCCAAAAAATGTTATGTTCTTATGAAAATTATGTGATTGATATTTCCTTTGTTTACCCTTACTGAGCATTTGAGCTCACCCTTTTATGTTTTCTTTTCCCCAGGATATAAAGAAAGGTTTTAGGTATAAAAAGGAAGATCTTTATGGGAGATGTTGAAGATCTTCCACCACAATTAGAAGTTTACGTTCCGAGTTTCCAAAGACACTAAACTATTACGATCCTTGTGTGTGTATTTTTGTTATGTACTAAGTATTCCGCAAAAGTAATGTAATGTCAATGTACGATAAGCTTCGGGTCTCTACAAAAGTGATCTCTATCCTGTAGCTCAGCCCAAGAAAGTGAGTATCCACCAGTCATAGAAGTAAACACCATCTATGACAAGCATCCTGCATGTCTTCCCCAAACTACAAGCCAAGGGGCTCAAATCACCGCACCCTGACATTGTCCACTTTGGGCGGCACTGACTCGCCCTCACGGTTTTAGGTTGCGTCACAAGGACGCGTCTTGGTGGGGAAAGCGCCCCTTGTACTTGAAAGTTCTGGGGAAAGTAAATCCACACCTCGTCACTACCCCACAGTCGAGAGCTCTTCTCAAAGACAAATTTGTCATATCACTGACTCGTACAACCAAGGTCTCGCTCCAGTAGTCACAGAGAAGAGCCATAGTCTAGCCTAGTAGAAAAGACTAAGTCTGAAAGAATTCATCGGGTGACCCACTGCCCAGTCTCTACTAGAGGGTAGACCCTAAGAGGTCGTCGGGTGACCCACTTCCCACTCTCTACTGGAGGGTAGACCCTAAGAGGTCAACAAGAGACCCACTGCCCAGCCTTGATGGAGACTACACCTGGAATAAGTCGACAGGCGACCCACTACCCAGTATCTGCTGGAGGGTAGACCTAAAAGAATTCGACAGATGACCCACTGCCCAACCTTGCTGGAGGGTAGACCCTAAGAAGTCGATAGGTGACCCACTACCCAGCCCTGCTGGAGGGTAAACCCAAAGAAGTCGATAGGTGACCCACTGCCCATTCTTGCTGGAAGGTAGACCCTAAGAAGTCGATAGGTGACCCACTACCCAGCCCTACTGGAGGTTAGACCCTAAGAAGTCGACAGGCAACCCACTGCCCAGTCTCACTGGAGGTTAGACCCTAAGAATTCGACAGGCGAACCACTGCCCAACCCTACTGGAGGGTAGACCTGGAATGAGTCTAATAACTCAGCACTGCAACTGGCATCACCAGGTGTTACCAACATCGCTACCCTGTGTTGGTTCGGAGTGCATCAAATGGACCTCCATCCAACACCCTTTCATGTTTACACATTTAATAAGATCTCAAACAAGGCTCCACATTCCCAAACAGATCACATTGTTGCAATCCTCACGGAAAAACTCACGATATGGGCCATTTACTCACCCAAAACGGTCAATCGGTGAATATGGTACTATTCACTATAGCCAGCCCGTGTGGGTCCCACACCAAGATTCCGAAACTGAATAAACGGATTACACCACTACGATCCCCTTGGAAAAACACACGGGATTGACTACTCGATCGTCCAAAACGGACACCCGGTGAAAAATGTACTATTCACCGTAGCCAGCTCGGATGGGACCCACACCACGATCCTGAAAAAGGTCAGTCAAAATACGTCATAGCGATGCTCTCAGAAAAACACATCAAATCGACTATTCATTCGCCCCAAATGGACGCCTGATGAAAAAGTCACAAAACGCTGTTCAAAGCTTAAAAGACGACCCGTGGGGCCCACGCCTCAATTCTAATTTAGGCAGGCAGAATGCACCATTGCAATCCCCTTAGAAAAACTCACAGAAACGAGTGCTCAAACACCCCAAACGAATGTCGGGTGGAAAAATGACATTTCATCGCAAATCGGGCAAATTGGGCCATGTGGGGCCCGCTCCCTGTCTCTCGCTCGAACACTGAAAGGGGCATCTCAAAAAGTAGGAACGAGGACTAGGATCACGCTGCCGCTGACGGACCATCAATCGTACATCCCAAACAGGAGTTAAGTCCGAAGCAAGAATAATTAATTAATTAATTAATTAATTAATTATTCACATTAAGCGTTTCGTGCCACCGAGCAATGAAACCAAACCGCAAAGGTTCCGAACCAACTTTTTAAAGATCATCTCAACTCTAGGGCCATAGCGCCTCTGGCGGCACATCAAACGGACGTCCAGCTTGCGAAGCACGCCCGTCGTAAGCTTTAATAATAATTTAATATTATTAAATTAAAGTGTTCCGAGTTACCCGACTTTAGGCACAGAACCCAAAATCCCCAAAACACACTTCAACAAGGTCGGATCGCCGACCCGATCTTGTAGCCACTGACGGCGCATCAATCGGACGCGTCGTTTAGGAGATACGGCCCCCCGAATGTAAGGGGGCCCAAAATGTGCCGGTCCAGACTGGTCGGCCCGGTGCGGACTGCCGGCCCGCGGCCCAGCCATGGGAAAAGTCAAACCTACCGTGGCCCATTGGCCGCAGCCTGCCTCAAACCACCGAACCTTCCTCAGGTCCGGTTCTCCAAAGCATACAGGCCTTTTGGCAGGTCTTGGTCGCGTCGCCCAGCAGGACCCGCGAACCAGGGTCCCTGCTTCCTCCGCACCCCCAAGGCGCTGACCTCGGGGGTCTTCTCTGACCGCGACAAGGCTATGGTTGCCCCTCGCATGTAGCGATCCGCTGTGACACCGCCATGGCCCGCTAGCTTCCTCTGCGCCGGCTCCGCCTGACGCCAGTGAGCCGGCCGCTTGAGCCGCTCGACTAAGCCGCCTTCTGAAGCTCGGCCTTCACCTACCCGTTGAGCAGCAAGCCCAGCCACACCGGCACCCCTACTCTGCTTGAACGCACGGCTCCACCGGTCGTGCACCGTCCTCGGCCAGCCGACAACACCCGACACCACCTGGCTGCCTGCCGCTTCCACCCGAACCCCCGGTCACAACTGCTGCCTGACGCCAGAACCTCCGTTGCACCACCCTGAGCTCCGGCCATCACCCTTTCTAGAGCCGGGACTTTTGATGGCCACCAACATTGCTCTGGTGGCCCAAAATCAAAACCGAACACGGGTTCAGGATCCATTGGGCGAGGCCTTTACAGCGCCTGCCCCCAATCAACGATTTGACCAGATTGGCGCGTCTGAAAATTTGGACAAAGAACGCCCAAGATCGACATATAAAACGGGGCTCGGGCGTTGGTCGTGTTCGTTCAGCCAATGCCCCAAATTCCAAAATTTTAGAATTTAAAATGATGCAAATTGATTAACCCTCCATAAATTGACAAAGGTTCAAAACATAACAAGAATCCTACCTCGAATCGGTCACCCGACGTTGGTGACGCGTCCACGACGCTCCCGCTTTGATCTGCCAAAGTTCTGGTGGAGATCGCTCCTCGATCCGAAGAAGAACGGTGAAGAATGGCTAGAGGGAGAGAGGGGGGGAAGAGAGAGGGAGAGAGATAAGAGAAATTGGTCCTCCCTCAGCACTTAAAAACTATTTATAGGGATCCCACTCAGCGCAGAATCTGAATTCACCGCACCCTCTCATTTTATACCGCACCTAGGTAAAATGACCGATTTTGAACTCAATGGAAGTATCAGATTTCAATTCCAAGACTTCATTCAAAAGTTATTCAAAAATAATTTCAGTGATAAAAATCACTAAGTGCCCATTTCGAAATGACAATTTTTCCCCTAGGTGACGTCTCTCACAGCAGGCCCTCGCCCACAACTTTTACACCCCACCTAGGTTAAACGGCATGCTCCGAACTCAACGGTGCCCTCGTTTTTTCCATACGAGTAACCATTTAGGAGTTATTTGGGTTTGATCCATTAAATGAATAATTATAATCTAATTTATCCATTTAACGCACTGCTAACGAGCGAGGGGTCCGAATGTCCCGCGCAGACTTATTTTATGTCGCGCGTAGGGTAAACACCACATTTCGGACCCAACTGTGGTATCGAATTTCCGACCCAATCAACCATCTAAGAGATATCATGTTTTCTTTAGTTAACCACGCGTGCGTAATATAAAAACACTTACATTTTTATAAAATTAATTCTGGGGACACCGGGCCTCGGAATTTCACACCATCTGAACGCCCTGTTCTGGAATAATATCAAGAAATTTCCAAAGTATCACAGGCTCAAAACCGGGGTTCTTACATCATTCCCTCCTTAAAGCTTTTCATCCCCAAAAAGCAAAACTGGGAAAAACAACTCGGGATACAGAGCTCAAACCTAGCTCTCCCGCACCCAAGAAAACTTGCACAACACCATGCTAACACAACACACAAACCAAGGGATAGTTTGTACTTATAGGGTCTGCTACTCTCGAGTACATGCATAAGAATACGCATGCACCTCATCAGTTGCTACCCATAGAAGACATCGTGCACCCACTCCTACTATTGGGAGGGTAGGTCAAGACGGTAGGAAACCTCTCAACCGCTTGCATGATTCCCGAATGGCCCAAAGAAACTTGGGGAACTTCCCCGGACGAACCTATACTTTCCATGTCTCGACCAAAATCATGATTTGTTCCTAGAACATGGTCTCGTGATTCACTCCTTCAGAATACCCATCTGGTGAAAAACTCAAGGATATCTGGTCACATAGGGTTTCACAGTCGATGTCCCACCACCAAGACCCTCTTACACATTCAGAAAGAGAAGGAGTCGCTACCATCGACTAAAGAAAAATGTTCCACGTCTTTTACTCTACTAACACAGGGTTACACCGCCGCCCCACGTCACCCTAGTAATACTGAAAGCAAGGATTAGGGAGAAAAATAATTTCACCTACAGAGTATAACAATTCTACTGCAAAAAGTGGAAGAGTTGTAGAGCGTACCTCTTATCACCTCATGCTCTGTAGGATCATAGACATACAAAGCTCGTGGCTGTCCGTGGTCCCAACTATTAGCTCCCGGAGCCTGACATGGACTGCCTGGTGGTGATGGGAAGACCTTGTACTGTCATCCCCCACTTCCAGCTCCTCCTGCTCCTCCACTAGCACCACCTCTCTGGGGACTACTCCGATCACAGTGTTTCCTCCATCGTGGTGGTGCACCCGCTGCCTGCCCAATATTCTCAATGAGCATGGTCAAGAAGTCTCGTGCCAAGTGACCTCGCTCATCGCAAGCATAACACCGACTCTCTCCGGGATTCCATGGTGCCCTCTGGAACCACTATGGTGTATGACCACGCCGCTGAGTCCGGTTATCAGAAATCCACCTATGTTGAGGTTCTGTCTGCCGACGCCCGCTAGTTACAGTAGACGTCTCGGCTCCATCGTGCCTACTACCACCACCAATTGTAGAGCGTGACAGGAAGCTCTCTGTCACCAGCGCCTGCTCTAGCACCCCGGCATAAGTGGAAATTCCCAAGGGTACTATGACAACACGAATCTCTCTGCGGAGACCCTGCTCTAACTTTTGCACTCGGAAGTTTCCATCGTGGACTAAGTCCAGGTAAAAACATGCATGGTCCATGAACCTAGTCGCGTACTCAGTCACTGTCATCCCTCCCTGCTGAAACTGCAGGAGCTCCTAGATCCAAATGGAGCATAAGCAGGATGGGTAAAACTCATCATGAAACATCATATGAAAGTCTCCCCACTAAAGGGATAAATCATCAAGTAACTGAGTCACCAGACTCCACTAACGCCCAGTTGCTCTATGGAAAAGCCTAGCTTCCAAATCCACCCTCTGATCTGTCGGTGTCTACGCAAGCCTGAAGAGGCAAACCACTGCCTCGAGCCAAACCTTTGCTACCTGAGGTTCTAGCTCACCACTAAAACTCAGCGGTCTCTATCGCTGGAACTCACAGAACATTCTCAACCTACGCCCAAGCTCCGTCTGCTCTATTGGAGCTCTCTGGTGCTCACCAGGTGGGGGCACTACTACCGGCCCACTCGGAGAAAGGGACTCACATGATGGGTCCTAAACTGAGGCCTCGTAGCTCACAGGTTCGTCGTTATGAAACAAAGTTGGTATCCTAGCTGGCTGTCTTCGCGAATACATCCCGAATTTCATTAAGGAGTGTCGCGGTCAAATGATCATATATGTATATGACCATAACAACAATGGGGAGCTGACTCAAGAAGGACAGTCAAAGTATCAATCCTATTTGATGCACAAACCAATTTCCCAACAATGAGTGTCTCAGCATGCTGAGTCTACAAGCGGGTTATCAGGGTCCTGGTGAATGGATACATCAGCCTCTGCACCATCGCTGGACTCCATGGAATGAGAGTAGCTCTCGAGACATATTGACACTATTTCCCTAGATCCCAACCAATTCTTTTTTAGGGACGTCCGAACAACGTCCCAAGGAAAGAACCACCTCTGATACCACTTTATCAAGACTCGACCCTACCCGGGCTCGAGCCGCAACTACCCCAAGCCCACCTCCATAGGCTAGGGGATGGCGACAAGCACCGAAGGCTAAACAGTGAAGGGAGGCCTTTGCTTAAGTACCTATACACACACACGCAGCCAACTCAAAGCAATAGAGAAGAGTACAAGAGAAAGTAAAGTACCATCTTCTATATAAAACCACAAATGTGCATCGACCTCTAAACATTACAAAGAAACTGCTGAAGGTAAACTGAAAAGAAAAGGGAAAAACATGCGCCCAACCAGAAAAGTGCAACAACATGACAATAGGTAAACAAAAGTAAACAGTTGGGAGAGTCCCACACCTAGAACCCGATTATGACCACCATACGCGGTCTAATATCCTGAACTCCTAAGCTCCGCTGAAGTCATGACCAACATGTCTATCATCTGCAAGGGCAAAACAAGTGCGAGCAAATCCCAAGAAGGGGTGAGTATTAAAATACTCATTAGGATTCCCTGAAGGCTTGAGGGAGCAACAAAAGAAGTACTAAAGAGGTGAGCAGTAGCTTGAATAGGAAAAAGTAAAGGAGTACAACCGAGAGTATAGTAAAGAGTACAGATGAACCCAACAAGAGGAAGGAAGTAGACTCATCCAAACACAAGGAGCTAGAAGTGGTGAGAATATGAAATTCTCATTGAGTATTTTCTACCAATAGAAATAGAGTAGACTCGTCCAACCATGATAAACTAGACATGGAAATTATGTGGCATACCTCACGCGTCTTCGCCTCTTTTGGAATGAGAGTAAACAAACCCCAATGATTGGGTAATGGAACATGGTATACATATATATATGATCTGTTAATAAAACCAAACAACATCGTAAGGGGATCTCTGTCCCATAGCTCATCACAAGAAAGTGACTAACCACCAGTCCCAGAAGTAAACACCATCGATGCTAAGCATCCTGCACGTCTTCCCCAAACTGCAAGCCAGGGGGCTCAAATCACCGTACCCTAAAACTATCCTCTTTGGGCGGCACTAAATCACCCGCACGATTTTAGGTTGCATCAAAAGGATGCGTCTTGGTGGGGAAATCTCCCCTCGTACTTGAGAGTTCTGGGGAAAGTCAATCCACACTGTGTCACTGCCCCGTAGTCGAGGGGTCTTCTCAAAGACAAAGTTGTCACATCACTGACCAGAACAACCAAGGGTCCTGCTCTGGTAGTCACAAAGAAAAGCCACAGACTAGCCTATTAGAAAGGACTGAGTCTGAAAGAATTCGCCGGGCAACCCACTACCCAATCTCTACTGGTGGGTAGACCCTAAGAGGTCGTCGGGTGACCCACTACCCAGTCTCTACTGGAGGGTAGACCCTAAGAGGTTAACAGGCGACCCACTGCCCAGCCTTACTGGAGGGTAGACCTAGAATAAGTCGACAGGCAACCCACTGCCCAGTCTCTACTGGAGGGTACACCTGGAAGAAGTCGATAGGCGACCCACTGCCCAGCCTTGCTGGAGGGTAGACCCTAAGAAGTCGATAGGCGACCCACTGCCCAGCTCTGCTAGAGGGTAGACCCTAAGAATTCGACAGGCGACCCACTACCCAGTCTCAATGGAGGGAAGACCCTAAGAAGTCGATAGGAAACCCACTTCACAGCCCTGCTTGAGGGTAGACCCTAAGAAGTCAACATGTGACCCACTGCCCAGTCTCGCTGGAGGGTAGACCGTAAGAAGTCGACAGGCGACCCACTGCCCAGCTCTGCTGGAGGGTAGACCTGGAATAAGTCTGATAACTCAGCACTACAACTGACATCATCGAGTGTTACCAACATCGCTACCGTGTGTTGGTTCGGAGTGCATTAAAGGGACCTCCATCTAACACCCTTTCATGTTTCCACATTTAATAAGATCTCAAACAAGGCTCCAAATGCCCAAACAGATCACACCATTGCAATCCTTGCAGAAAAACTCAGGAGAGAGACCATTTACTCGCCTGAAATGATCAACCGGTTAATATGGTACTATTCACCCTAGCCAGCCCATGTGGGCCCCACACCAAGATCCTGAAACTGAACAAACGGATCACACCACTACGATCCCTTCGGAAAAAAAACACGGGATTGACTACTCGATCGCCCAAAATGGACACCCGGTGAAAAAAGGTACTATTCACCGTAGCAAGCCCGGGTGGGACCCACACCACGATCCCGAAAAAGGTTGGGTGAACTGCACTATCGTGATGCTCTCGGAAAAACACGTCAAATCGACTATTCATTCACCCCGAATGGAAGCTCGATGAAAAAGACGCAGTACGTTGTTCACAACTTAAAAAACGGCCAGTGGGACCCATGCCTCATTTCTAATTTAGGCAGGCAGAATACATCGTTTCAATCCCCTTAGAAAAACTCATAGAAACGAGTGCTCAAACACACAAAACAGATGTCGGGTAAAAAATGACATTTCATCGCAAATCATGCAAACTGGGCACTGTGGGGCCCGCTCCCTGTCTCTGGCCCGAACACTGAAAGGGGCATCTCAAAAAGTCCGTATGAGGACTAGGATCATGCTCCCGCTGATGGCCCATCAACCGGACATCCCAAACAGGTGTTAGGTCCGACGCAAGAATAATTAATTAATTAATTAATTATTCACATTAAGCGTTTCGTGCCACCGAGCAAAGAAACCAAACCGCCAAGGATCTGAGCCAACTTTGGAAGGATTGTCTCAACTCCAGGGCCATAGCACCTCTGGTGGCACGTCAAATGGACGTCAGGCTTGTGAATCACTCTCGTCGTAAGCTATAATAATAATTTAATATTATTAAATTAAAGTGTTCTGGGTTACCCACCTTCGGGTGCAGAACCCAAAATCCCTGAAACCCACTTCAACAAAGCCACCTCGCCGACACGATCTCATAGTCGCTGACGGCGCGTCAATCAAACATGTCGTTTAGGAGATACGGCCCCCCGAATGCTAGGGGGCCAAAATGGGCCGGTCCAGACTACCGGCCAGCAACCCAGCTGCGGGTCTGGTCCAACTCACCGCGACTCGCTGGCCGCGGCCCGCCTCAAACCACTGGACCCGCCTCTAGTCCGGTTCTCCAAAGTAGATCGTCCTTTTGGCCTGTCTTGGTCGTGTCGCCTAGCAGCACCCACAAACTGTGGGTCCCTGCTTCCTCCGCACCCCCGAGGCGCTGACCTCGGTGGTCTTCTCCGATCGTGACAGGGCTGTGGTTGACCCTCGCCTACATCAATCTGCTGCAACCCCACCACATCCCGCTGGCTTCCTCTCTACCGGATCCGCCTGACTTCAGCGCCCCCGCCGCTCGACCGCGCCGCCTTCCGAGGCTCGGCCTTCACCTGCTCGCTGATCCGCACACCCAGCCACAAGGGCTCCCCTACACCGCATGGCTCCTCTGGCCGCGCACCATCCTCCGCCAGCCGGTGACACCCGACGCCGCCCGGCCGCCTAGAGATTCCACCCGAACCCCCTACCGTAACTGCCGCCTGACGCCGGAACCTCCGTTGCGCCACCCCAAGCTCCGGCCACCACCCTTGCCAGAGCCAGGACTTCTGACGGCCGCCACCACCGCTCTGGTGACCCAAAATCAAAACTGAACACGAGTTCGGGATCAATAGGTTGAGGCCTTCGCAGCACCTATCCCCGATCAACGATTCGACCAGATTGGCGCGTCTGAAAATTTGGACGAAGAACGCCCAAGATCGACATATAAAACGGGGATCAAGTGTTGGCCGTGTTCGTTCGAACAATACCCCAAATTCCAAAATTTTAGAATTTAAAAAGATGAAAATTGATGAAACCTCTAGAAATTGACAAAGGTGCAAATCTTAACAAGAATCATACCTCGAATCGGCCATCTGACGTTGACGACGCGTCCACGACGCTCCTGCTTAGATCCGCCAAAGTTCCGGTGGAGATCGCTCCTCGATCCGATGAAGAACGGTGAAGAATGGATAGAGGGGGAGAGGGGGGAAGAGAGAGAGAGAGGAGAAATGGGTCCTCCCTCAGCACTTAAAAACTATTTATAGGGATCCCACTCAGTTCAGAATCTGAATTCACCGCACCCACTCATTTTATATCGTGCCTAGGTAAAACGCCCCTTTTATAACTCAACGGAAGTCTTGGATTTCAATTCCGAGACTTAATTTGAAAGTTATTCAAAATGAACGTCAGTGATAAAAATCACTAAGTTCCCATTTTGAAATGACGATTTTCCCCTAGGTGACATCTCTCACAGCTGACCCATGCCCATAACTTTTACACCCTGCCTAGGTTAAACAGCAGGCTCCGGACTCACCGGTGCCCTCAGTTTTCCCATACGAGTAACCATTTAGGATTTATTCAGGTTTGAGCCATTAAATGAATAATTATAATCTAATTTATCCATTTAATGCACCGCCAACGAGCGAGGGGTCCAAACATCCCGCGTAGACTTATTTTATGTCACTCCTAGGGTAAACACCACATTCTTGACCCAACTGTGGTCTTGGATTTCTGATCTGATCAACCATCTAAGAGATATCTCGTTTTCTTTATTTAACCACGCGTGCTTAATAGAAAAACACATACATTTTTATAAAATTAATTCCGGGCACACCGGGCCTCAGAATTGCACCCTGTCTGAACGCCCTACTCTGGAATAATATCAAGAAATTTACAATGTCTCGCAGGCTCAAAAACCATGGTTCTTACAAATTTTATTTTTATAATAATTATATTGACCCCTAAATAATAAAAACTTAGTTACCATGGTAAAGAGAAAAATAGAGTATTTATTGTTACATGTGTTTGTGTTAAAATTAATTGTAAACACTCATTGGATATTTATTATGCATATTGGATTCTATATTTATAACTGGTTGGTATAAATTATCTAATTTGGGTCATTTATTTAGTCATAAATGATAAACTACCTAGGTAAAAATACTAGTTACAATAGTGCAAACTAAAATGGTAAAAGTAAGGAAACTTAGAAGTTAAGGGAAAACATGTTTAAACATATGTTTTTTTTGTGTTATAGGTATTTATCAACCATATAAACCCTAAAACAATTTAATTTTCAATTTTATATCCACCTAGAGTGATATTATCTTCCCATTATTGAATAGTTTTATGTATTTTCAAAAATTCCACTTATCCTCAATTATAAAAGGGCACTCCCTACCCTCACCTATGCACACCTATAAAGACATTTTTCTTGAAACAAACCTTACCAAAATCCCTCCCCGACATCCTTATCAAAATTATAGAGGTTATTTTATTCCCAAAATACCAACCTGATGGTCCTTAAGATGAGATCCAGAGGAGGTTTCTCAAAGATAAAGTACTTATCTTATTGAGGCTATTTATTTTTCATTATTATTTTAAAAAATTAAATTATGTATTAAAAAATATATAATAAAACCTGTATCTGCCATATATTGATATTTTATTATGTTAATTTAATATCCTATATCCATCTCCTCTTCCATTAAATTGGAAAATAAATTTTCGATCAAGTGTGTGGTGGACTACTGTGTCACGAACTGATGTAAATCGTTTTCCATAAACACATATCATGGTTTGATATAATGATAGATTTAATGTATATATGTAATATTTTTGATGTAATTATACTAATAAATATTAATATCAAATATATCTTCTTACTTTCCTTTTGTTTAAATTACGATAACATCACTCATGTGTACAGCGGACTACCACCTCACAAAGCGATGTGATTTATTTTTCAATTACACTTTACATGGAAGGTATTAAGGATATATTAAATGAATATATTTGATATATATGAAATTTTATTGATTCTGGAAAATTATTATATCACCTGCTTCTTTTCCCTTTAACCCATTAAGGAAATTATAATGTCGCTCATGCGAATGTACGGCTTGCCCTCTTCGCGAAGTGATGTGATCCATTCTCCATGTTCAAATTTTAATAGTGATTATAAAAATGTATCTAATGTAAAAAATGATATTTATAACATTAATAAATTTCTGAATATTTTTTAACTATATAATATAATTGAGAAATCAAACTTTCATTTTAAAATAAGCGTAAGAAAACAAGGTAGTTAACACCCAAAAAAAGTAATAATGAAAGATTATTAACGAATGTGGGACAAGATAATACAAAAGGACAATTTATATTGTTATAAATGTTAATATTGTTCCATTTTAAGTTAACTACATGTTTAAAAATAGTAAACATGAGTTTAAAGTGAATTAAACCAAAATGAAGCGCAAGGTTTGGGATTTTTGTCTCAATTTCCTTTCATTAAGGCATATTGTAATATTTTGCATCCAATTTATTTTTTATGGTGTATATACTACCCATTTTATATAATATATAATTAATAATACATATTTCATGGTATTTTAAGTTTCAATTCAAATTATACCATTTAAGGGGATTTTTCATGAAAGTTACTGAGTGTTAAGGGACTTCATCATAATTTCCCTACATTGAGGCATATTGTAATGTTATGAAACTAATTTATTTAATATAGTGTAAATACTACCACTTTTACATATTATATCATGAATCATACATACTTAATGGTATTTTAATTTTCAATATGAATTATTTTGTCCAAGGCAATTTTACTTGAAATTTTTCAATTAGTAAGGGACTTTTTCTCAATTTCCCTTTACTGAGTCATATTGTAATGTTACACACCTAATTTCTTTTATATAGTGTATATAATTACCCTTTTAAATATTATATCATGAATCATTCATAATTCATGTTATTTTATGCTTCAATTTGAATTATTTCATCCAAGTGGATTTTAATTGAAAGTTATGAAGTGGTAAGGTATTTTGTCCCAATTTATACTCTATTGGGACTTATTTGAAATTATACACCTATTTATTTTTATGTGGTGTATATACTACCCCATTTAGAACATTATTCACTGGACATTAAATTTATCTTTAATATTCATATTATTTAAATCATGGATATGATTATTTCTTAAACTATATACCAATTTTACATATAGTTTTTACTTTGAAAGTTATTTCATTAACTGGTGAAATAATAATAAATCTATATTATTTATACAATATGACTATTTTTTTAGACAGAATAATGTTTATGAATTAAATAAATTATTTGATATATGATGAATTATTTTCACATATAGTTACAGATGGAGTCAGGTTACAGATATCCCCTTGATTCATCGATAGGTCTCATGATATAAATCAGTTAACCAAATAAAGTGGGTTTTTTACCCATAGTTTTAAACTATCTTTAGGAAGGTCTTGACTGTATAGGTATCATGATGTTGGAGATCATGAAGTTCAATAATTAAGAATTTAATTCATTTAGAATTTTGTTATTATTATTACCAATGATATTTTCACATTGATATTATCTCTGGATACATTTTATTCTCATTTTATTGATTAAATGGAATGTGTGTTTAGTTATTTAACTTTCTTTATAGATCATGATTTATTTACTTATGATGTCTTCTGTTGTACATATCCCTTAATAATCATTTGATCTCACCCTTATTTTATTTCCTTTTTACGGAATCCAGGATTTGTACTATGAATTATAGAAAAAAAATATGTTATAATTTATGAATTAAAATATAATATGGGAATCGTGTATGTATCTAGTTTACCCTGACTACAAAACTATTCAGTCCTTTAGGATGCAATCACTTGTATCTATAACCAATGTAATAAAGTTAACACCAGCTCTGGGTTACTATAGTCATGTTCGTTACATAGGGTGTGAGTGTCTGTAATCATACATGGTCTATAAAAAAAACTTCTAACAAGAATACATTTCATTATATCCTAAGGTTTTCATAAGAAAAAAGATCAAAGTACATAGTTTATAACCATACAATACCATATTAAACCACAATTTATGAACATTGTGCAAACTAAAACCAATACCCATATAAAATTGAAATTAAAATTTTAAATACGATCCACAATGTAAAATCACATAAATCTACCACTATCCATAATGATTTTAGTTTATTAGGTGTGTTCATCTCCTCTACTCAAGTTTTTTCGCAAAGAAATACAATCTTTACAGTGTTTAACCCAAGATTAATCTTTCATAATGTTAAGGAATTTTTTCATAATAATTCACTAAAATCCACATATTCATAATATGAATTTATATAGTTGTGGAAAACATGTTATCACCAAAAATAACATCAAAACGCAAACTATATCTCGTAAAGTTTCATAATCGATTCCACCATTAATAATTACATTAAAATAAAGAATCATTTCTTTATTTTTATGATTATTAAATCATTTAACAAATAGAATTATACACTTTAATCCGTCTAAACTATTTATAAGATGAAGAAAAAACTTATAATTTATTGAAAATTTATTATAAATAATTTGAAATAGTTTTTTATGATGATTAACTCACGTGAACCATTAAATATAATAATCCTAGTAGACCATACAATCACCATGAGATGGAAGTGAATCAAGGGTTACCAAATTTTACCGATTAATTTCAACTTAAACTTTTTCTTCCTTTAATATGATAAAACCACTGTCATCAATTAGTATTTTTGGATCTTATATGTGTGCCATCTACACTTACTCCACCATGAAATTTAGATACTCTAAAGGAAGAATCACATAGGGATTGCTAGAAGTTCTAGCCCAAGTGTGTGAAACAAACTCTCTATTGTGCTCAAAATGTCCAATTCATAGATTTTAACAATTCTCATTAGTGCTAAAAAGGTAAATATTATTATTCTTTACCTAACAGAAGGATTCAACCTGAATTTAAAAACAAAAATATTATGTACATAGTTGATCTATCTCTTCAAAATATCATTCTACCTACTAGTAAGAATGTCACATTATTTATATTAAACCCACTATCCTTCAAGGGTTCTCCATGAACTTCCACATGGATGAATATTTTACTTCCTATTAAACTTATTCTGTACTCATCATGCATGTCGAATTATCCTACTTCTAGAAACATAATTCTATATCTCTCATTAAAAAACTTCAACATCTTGTACTTATACAGATAGATGCTTTATGTTGGTCTAAATCTTATTGTTTTTGACTTATAAATCTAGATAACTCACTCTTCTAATTTAGAAATTCATGTTTTTATATTCTCAAAACTTTAACCTAGATGAATTTATGTTATAAACTCCCTCTCTTCAACTCTTCTCACTTTCTTAATTACACTTATCAATGCTCATCACTACTTCATTGAATAGTGTTCCCCCATTATATAACCATACATCCTATGAAAAATTTTGGGAACACATGGGCATCTATTTTAATTTATTGTTAACTAAAATTCTTTTTTCAAACACCTTTAATGATTCTAAAGATATTATATTTTTACTTAAAAATCCACAACAAAAGTCTACATTAACATTCTTTTAGACTACCATAAAACTCTTCTGGAATCAAAAAATTTTCCTTAATGAATATTGAATGTTTGAATATCTACCTTAACTTATTTATAATGATTGTGACATCACATGAATTCAAAATCCATAAATATATTCCAGTCTATGAACTTTCATATAATCCAATCAACTCCTTATGGTTCTGTATTTTACTTCACTAAATTTTTTTAATCCTTTAATACTTTAAACTTTGTATGACATGATTTATACTCTATTATCGGTCTCCATCCCTAGAATGTTCATTCTATTAAAATATTTTTATACACCATCTTCTTTGGACCAAATAAAATTTTGATCATCTCATTACTTGTTAAACTTCAGCCTACAGCTTCTAATGTTGTTAGTTTTCCTCATCTATAGAATTTCACTCATCCTTTTTTCCTAAACTTCTTCAATACATGGATCATTAATTCGAGCTTCTAATACATTGTCCTTCCACCAAAGTCTGTCATCATCCAAATTTTCTAAACTTATGATGCCTTATTTATCAATGATTTAACTTCTAGTGGATTTATAGATGACATTTCCTTTATTTTCATCTTTCATATTCTTCCACATCAACCTTCAATAATCTCAACCCATTTATAATTTTTATCTTTTTTTCATCTTCCACTTTATTATTTTTATCATATCTTATTGTGATGTTACTTCCATAGGTGTGCCTTAGACTAGATTACACTTATTTCCTTTTCCATATCAATGGAAGCGTCTCTCTTATTTCTTATCTATAAGCACTTTTTATTACTTTAATTTAATTCATTTCATTCATCTTTAACTCAGGTCATTAGCTTCTCCAATTGGGTAATCAATCTCTTCATCTATCAGCTTCACCATTCAATGGTCCCCTTGAAATATCCCATTGAACATTCACTCCAAGTTCTTGGTGTAAACAATGTTCCTTCAACCTTCAACCCTTAATTTTTATCTTCAATAATAGTTCAAACATATTCAGATGTGTAGAATAAATTTAGATAGACTATACTCCATGAATATATCCTCTTTTCATCAGTAATACACTCTTCACTTCTCTTCATTGCTTCTGGTGACATTAGTTCCTTATATAATTAGGTCACATTATCTGGTCTTCCTCACTATCAGCTTCCGATGGTAGATCATATGTCTATGGTGTTCCAACTATTAAGAAAAAAGTTTACTTTCAACACTTTATAACCTTGTTTTTTAAAATAAAAACTCACTTCATTAAAGTTTTTACTTTACAAACTTTTATACTTCCCAATAATCTTAAGAAATTTTTTATATAAACCTATTTTACCAAACATAGAAAGTTATTATCATAAGATATAACTTTTTTAATGGTTTCCATGCAAAGTAAATCTGATAAAACTTACTTAAATAGATGTACATGTACTTTGTTCATTGAAAGGACTAAAATACAGTTCATCGGATTAAGGTTTATAAAGTCTAGAATATGAAGTTTAACAAAGTCTCACTAGAAAAGGTTATAAAAATTCCAACATACAAACTTCATCAGACAAAGGAAGACATGATTTTTGGATGAACATTAATAAGTCCTCATAATATGAATGAAATTCACATATTCTACCAGAAAAATGTAGTCATCATACTAGATGTAATTCTAAATAATTGTAATAGTTTTACCAAGGTGACCATTGGATGGAGTTTTGATGAACATTTTTATAGGGGAATGTGTTCATACAAAGTCATTATAATTAAATCCAAAGAATTTGAAATATGACCATTGGATAAATTCCTATAAATAGAAGAAATATTTGAGTAGGAGGAATATATTTTAACTCAAATGATCTAAATCTACCTTAAAGAGTTTGTAACATCTTGTTATAAGTAAAAAATCCATTTTAACCATTTGTGAATTTTTATATAAGGAATCTAGTTGTGAGGATTCTTGTAAATTCCCCAAGTTTATTTTATGTTTGTAATTTTTTTTTTCTAATATAGTGTAGTTGAGGGATTATGAGGTTTAGAAAGATGGATATTCTGATCATGCTGGTTAAGGGTTCATGAGGCTAGCAAAAAAAAATCTGATCTTAGTATCGAGTGATTCCTTGGTAAATTAATATATACATCTATGGTTTGGGTTAAACCCATTTATATCTGGAGTTTGATTAAAACTCCCATTAATTTGAATGTTAAAGTTTGGTAACTTTATTAGGAATTTTTTTTTAAGTTTTATTAAAACTTTTATAAAACCTGTGTCACATAGTTATTTTTATTACCTATAAGTTTTTATATATTTTATGATGTGCATACTTTAAGGAAAGTTTCATAATATTTTTTTAAAAGAAATGACTTAACACTAATTTTATAAATTATCCATAAAAAAATTGTCTGGTTACTCTCTTATAAATCAAACAAAATATTTTCTAAAATACCTTCATAAATAGGTTGAGTAAATTTTATTTTTTATTTTATAAACTATAATTCACCCCCATTATTTTGGTAAAAATATACTCTTATGATCCAAAAACTATTTCTAAAGGAGTAATCATTCAGAATATAAACGTTAGGTAGAATTACTTATAAAATACCCATAGGTAAATTCAACTTCAACTTACTCATTTAATTCTCCATAAATTATTGACAAAAAATACAATTCAACACCATCATTATATTTTGGGTATTATAATCTAAACCATCCAATTTGTATTCAATACCTACTAAAAATTAAATTCAATGTTAGTTATCCCCCTTATTGACAATAAATTAAAATCCTCCTCTAAATCCTTTTTTCAAGAGATTTAGGGTGAGGGGGCCTTATAATTATTCTCTCCCCCATAGTAATATAAATTTTCATCCCCATTATTGATAACATGAGGATATAGAGGGGCACTCATATCATTTTTCAAATTCTCTCCTTATATTATGTTGAATTGGATGTAATTTTTGAATTCCTTGAGATAAGGATACCATCAATTTTCTTAAATAAATGAGTCATAAATCAACTAAATCAATGTCTATGTGATCAATGCTTGCTGTATAAAATAATATTGATTTACTTTGATACCAAAGTTATCCATAAAATTATCAATTGTTACCAACTTATGAAATTTTCATCCTAGGGTTATTTAAATATATTTTAAAATAATCTCATGTATCTATCCTAGAAAACATATTAAAAAAAATTAACTCAAAAATGGAAGTTCTCTCCCCCTTTTCAAGATAACTCATACTCTTTCATTTGAGATTAATTTTTCCCCTTTTCATTTAAACTTGTGATTTTTTAAATAAGGATATGGTAATATTGAAAACATCCCTTATGGATGAAAAAAACATCATTACCCACAATTTTATTATAAAAAATTTAATACTAATTATCTATAAATTCATACTCTGATTTGCTTCAATCTTCGATTCATAGGAACTTTATTATCCAATGAATCTTATCTTTGGTCATTCGGAATTTGGATCTTTAATAAATAGCTTATCACTTCCCCAAAATCATAAGCTTTTCCTACACTCCCCTTAAATGGGTGAACCCAATATTTCTTTTTCACCATGGATAATTTTAATAGGAATTAAGTGGTTGATACCAGTTTCAGATAAATTCTTCCATGATGGATAAATTCTTGTGTGTTATAATATTTAAAAAGAAAATTTTTACTCTAAGTCTCTACCAAAATTATATCACCTTCAATTACCCTTTTCATTTAAACTGTTTTATAACATATGGGAATAAATTCAATCTTTCATTGTCTTTAATTAAACTAACAGGTTTGAGAGATCTTTCTCAACCTAGAAACACCCTTCAATTTTTCTCCATTTTTCTTTATGATTTCACCATTGAATGTCCAATCACCAAACCTTCTGGACAGCAAGGACTTCTTACTATTAACCTCACTTTTCACTTTTTTTAGGGGGTTCTAATTAAATTCAACTAGAAAGTTACTTTCTTCCATATTTTATTTCTCTTTTGTTGTCTTTTCTAATTCTAGTTGTTTTATAAAAACAATCATGAAAACCTTCAGAACATATTTATATTTTTATTTCCATTTTGTTTTTTATTTGTCATTAAATGTGGTATATTCTGATGCATGTTTCTTATTTTACACAAAATTATCATGTCCTAGTAATATTTCTATGTAATTTTTTGGAGATTTTTTAGCCTTCATACACCTTCTCATAACTTTTTAACTTATAGAAAGTTTCACTTTTGTAGTAACTTTTAAAGAACCCCAGCTTATATATTAGATATATCTTCCACTATTTCAATATGGTTGTGTATTTTTCATATTGATCCACTTTGTTTCTTGAGTATGATTCCATTAACTTGACCATTCATGTAATTTTTTCAACTATCCATGAAGTGAATCTTCCTTCCAAAATAGAAGCATTTATTTTTCAGTGTGACATCTTCCATTACTTTCTTATTGGGTGTGTTCTACTTAGAAACTTCTGATTTCTTTAACCCCAAAGAAGACCTATTGTCTATACTTAAATAATTCTTATTTAGATATTGTGGCCTTATTCCATTGGATATTGGTAAATTTTTCTAAGTGGATTCAACTATAAATCATTATCACTATAACCAGTTCTTTCTTTCCTTCCATGGAAATTTTCAATATTTTTAAATATATTGAATATCATCATTTTTTCCCTTTCCTATAAGGGTTGGTTTTAATTAACTAAATTCCTTCTAAATTATTTTGTGATCCCGTTTAGTATGGTCTATATCTATTTTCTATACCTTTAAATATTATTCCAAAAATCAATATTTTTGTGTCAAAACATTTTACAACACCAACTATAGTCAATAAGACTTATAGTCTTCTATTGTGTTGAATTTTAGTTGAAAAATGAAAATTCTATAACTTCTTAATTATTGAAACATTTTGGGGGAAAACATTTAAATTTATTTCTTTCTTACACCTTTATATATGTGGTATATTTCTACTTACTTTTCTCTAACCATCACTCTCAATAAATTGAGTTTTAATTTACACTATTAAAAGTATTCATGCAAACATTTTTACCAAAAAAAATAGGTATAATTTCTTCTTTGTATTATCAACAAATGGGGATATTGATGATTTTTCAATATCCCTAACACTAGGACGAGTCTTCTAAGAGGTCAAATTATCCAAAGTAATTTTGAAGGTGTCACTTTACCAAGATTCATGTGAATTTTCAACCTGAGTAGCTTCCATGTTTCTTAATTTCAACACCAACTCAAGGTGTAGAGCCCCAATACCCATACTCCCAAATATAGTTCTAAAAACAACTAAATTATTCAAACTGGATTTGATACACACACATAATTACAAGATAATTTAATATATTCAAATAAATGACCTTTTAGATTTAGCGTTTTAGAGAATTATGATAAATTCTTAACTTGTATAACCAAACTTTTTTATCAAAAGGACATTTTCCCACTATATAAGAAACTACTTAATCATTAACAAGAATTCAACATATTCCAAAAAAACATCCATGAAAGATAATATTCTTATCACATCTTACATATTAATTCTATTCATAACCTAGGGAAATGGAAACATAAGAAAGGGGTGAGCTCAAATTCTCAGTAAAGTTAAACATAATTGATAACAATAAATGATCGAAAGTAAGCCTTAAATGAGTATATGGGTATAATTATGATACATATGAATGTTATACCCAATAATTCATAGATCATAAATCATTAAATATGTAACACCCCAATATTTCATCTTACGTTATCTCTTTAAAGTAATTTAATATCTTGCGTTACACGTAACACCGAGTTCGAGTGCACCACGACTAACCAAACTAGATGTTCAAAAAGTAGTTATGAATAGTATTAACTGAATTTTGAATTTTATATACTCTATATAATTTTATAATTCATATTATGTGTTTATTATACATAATATAAGAACAAATTAATTTTTTTCAAACAAAAGAAGTATTTTTCAAAAAATGCAATTTTAACGCCTTTTAATGGAAAACCCTTTTTTAAATCTAATATTTGACAGTTTTATATATATAATTTGACAAAATAAACTTCTTATTTAGAATATTGGCATAAAAATTTAGTTTGGATAAATTTTTGGTGTTTTTTTGGTAACTTTAATATTTTGATGAATTATGAAAAATACTAAATTTTAATTGAAAAAAAATTAATCAAAATAATATATAGTGTTAAATTATAAATTTGAATAGTTTTGAAGTATAATTATATTATATTTTTATAATATAATACAATTTTTGTCATTGGAAGTAATTTTACATTTAAATTGGACATAAACACATATCAATCTTTTGATAGTTTTTACTTCTCAAAAAACCCATTGTTTTTGTTTTGACAACGGGAATTAATTTTAAATTAATTAATGTAAATTATATGTTTTTAATTTGGTAAAATATAATTCATTTTTGAATTTGTAATATCAAAATTATCTTAGAATTAATTTTTGGTATTTTTCTGAAAACATTAAATTTTTTATGAATAGAGAAAACACTTCGTTATTATTTAAACCCGTCTTTTAATTTAAATATTCATTTTTAATTAAAATTTATTTTAAAGTAAAAAATAGATACATAATAACTATATTAGTCTAATTAAATTCATTGGAGTCATTTAATAATAATATTAGACAAATAAAATTTTATTGAACTTTTTAACGTCTTTTACCTACCTTCTAGGCACATTTGAAAATTTGCATAAAACATAATTTTACCACTTCTGTAAATTGAATTTCAAAAATAAAAGAGACACGGTTGAGATTAGTAAGTTAAATTTCAATCAATAGTATTAAAATAATTGTTAGTGAACAGTAACTTTTGAATTTTATTTACAACGATTAAAAGTAAATAGGGTAATTAAAGGTAAAAATGATATTATAATTACTCTAGAAAATATACTAATTCGATTTGATAAGTTTATTTCGACATAAATCAACCTTGGGAATAAAATATGATCCTTTTTTCTACATGTATTATATTAGGACATTTATTATTATTTTATTTAAAGAAGAGTTAAAAGTGTAAAATTCAAATTTTAATAACTAAACCATTTTTAAAATAGGGTTATACATAAGATAAATTCGAATATAAATATTAACTAAAAATATAAAAATATTTCCTATATCATGGTATTTTATTTGTAATTTTTAGACATTAAATAATTAAATTTATTTATGACACAATGATGATGCAGTAATTACCTTATTAACGAATTATTAATATAATTGATACTATAAATATCAAAATAGATGTAAATTGAGAATTTTGATGCATTCCATGAATTTTATAGGTTAATATGACATTTTAGGGTTGATTTAATTTATTTTTTCAAAATAAATCAAGTTTTTTTGACTTTCACAAAACCAAATACTAAATAGTGTCAAAATTGACATAAATGGGTTTTTAAAATAAATACAATATTATTAGATGATATAATAATCATAAAAATATAAGGTTAAACCAAAGGGCTTATATAATGATATATATGTCATTAATGAACCACTTTATGTTCTATTGGCATTTTATAGTAAGTTTATTAACCATGTAATATAAAAATACAAGAAGACATGGTAAAAGTTAAACTATTTAACTAAGAGTTAAATCTAAAAGATAAGGTTAATATGGTGACCTAAACTTGTCTAAAATATATTTATTGAGAGTCTTTAGACCAATCCTTACCTTATCCTCTAAATAAATCCATTTTTATCCATTATAAACTGAAAATGATTTTATTATAAGATAATATTTCAATCTTTTCCTAAAGTGACCCTCACCTCTCTTATAAAAGGGCACTTCCCCTTCTCTCAAAATCACACCTCCAAAGCCATTTGGCTTAGCCAAAACATACTCAAATATCTTCCCAAATACCCTAAATTCCACATAGATTCATTACTTTGATCATAAATCCAACCTAAGGATCCCTTTTTATCAAATCAAAAGGAATCACCCGAAGAAGAGGTAATTATTTCATCACCTCTTTCAAAGTTCTTTTCTTCTTCCACTTCCTCTTTCTTTGTTGTTTCCATACCAAAATATTAAATATAGTACTATATACATACTGTTATTTTATTATAAATATGGTACAACTATATTCATTATTTTATCCATCCTATGAATAACAAAGTCACCATACGTGCGTACGTACGGCTTACCGTCTCCACGTCTTAGTGAATTTTTTTATTCAACACATCATTATTTAGATGGGTATAATAATAAGTATAATTGATTTAAATAATAAATATAACATGTTAATTATTCTTTATATATAATATACCATCTAATTACATATGATTTCACCATCAAAATAATGATATTTTCGCTCGTGCGTACGTACGGCGTACCGTCTCCACGATGCGATGAGATTCATCTTCAATTATCACCATTAAAGAATTTTTATAAAAATATATATATTGATTAAGTATGAGATACATGAAATAACATTACTACTGTAATAATATATATACATTTATTTAGATAAATATATTTTTTTTACTTACTTCCATACTATATGATAAGAGAAAAGAAATAAAGTTAATGTGTATGTATAGTCTACCGTCTCCATGAACGGTGTTTACATTTAATATATATATATTTTGTACATATTTATATTCTGAATATATATGATATATAAATCATTTTTTATATTTTTTAAGTATGTAAACCATGATATAATTTATACGATCAATATTAACAAGTTAAAACACCTATGATAAAGAAAGCGATTATTACCCAAAATGTTACTTTAACAGGGAAATTATTATTAAATGGGAATTATACAGTCATAAATGAATCATATATGATATCATAAATATTAATATGGTTCTTTTATAATTTAATAACATACTTTGTTCATTATACTGGATTTTAAACGTACCCTCGACTAAAGGAAAGAACAAAGTAAGGGTTAATTCCTCAATCTCATTATTATCTGAGATTGTTTATGTGTAAGTATTTACTAGGAAATATTTATTATCCATGCCTATGTTTCATAAAAGAGTTTTAAAAAGGATTATTTTTAAGATAGTATTTAACTAAAACATAATTTTAAATGTTTTACATATTTATTGTTCTAAATCATTCTCAATAATGCCCATGTTTTTAAAATGGTTTTTAAGGATTTATTTATATGGAGATGAAGGTTTTAAAATGTTAATTAATTTAAAATGTTTAAAATTGGTATGGGACACTTTGATTCAAAAATTTATTTTAAATTTCTTCCTTTCTAAATTGTGTGACTTTTAAATGATTTCATTAAAAACGGATATTTCTCTCAAAGAGTTTTACTAATCATTTTCAACTAGGTCAACATTCTTTTTTGGATATTACACTTGATTGAGGCTGATTTATTATAAATACAATATTCAATATTGTATTTAATGAGTTGTGATATGTTTGACTATGAATGTGATATTTTTATACCATTCATTATTTATGATTAAATTATTGACATTTCATATGCTAGTTTTAATATGAATGTTTATGTTATGTTTTGACATTTTAATATGAGGAATGAATTGGACTTAGTAAGTGGTGGGTGGAGCCTGTTATAGATCCTCGAGGAATCGGTAGGTATCATGAGACTAATTAGTGTCTTGGTACAAGTTCTTGACAAAAATTTTATTTGTAGTCTTGGAATGAGGCCTTGAATATGTGGTTATGATGCCCGGAATTATGCATCCCCTCATTATGTAATTAATTATTACATGTGATTATTCAACTAGTAGAATATCCATGTGCATGTTTATATGGTAATGTTAGATTTATTTTTTTCATATTATGTTCAATATTATGTCTAAAAAGACTTTAGTTTTTATTTAAAATCCTTCCTTAAAAGTAAATTGCTTCTACTAAACTACTTACCATTATTGAGCATCTGAGCTCACCCCTTTCTTATGGTTCATTTTCCCAGGATGACAAGAAGTGTATTATGATTTATATGAAGGTTTAAGCTAGAAGAATAAATGAATTATCAAATTATTTTTTTTATGTTGTCTATGAATATGTAATTTAACTTTAATATATATAATCATTTTTACAAGACTGGTAAACTGATCGGTCCTTTGGGACTTTATTCCTTATAATCATGACAATGTATTAAAAAATGCACCGGCTCTGGGCTTCTGGGATTGGGGCGTTATATTTGGTATCAGAGGAAGTTTAGTACAAACCTTAGAAAATAGAATTAGAAAAACTCTTATTACAGCATATTACCCTAAGATAAACATTTAGGATTATTATATAATAACTTTCTAGAATTTTGGTAATGTAGAGATTTTGTGAATTTTTGAAGCAACATATCCCTGTCTGGATACGAGCAGGTAGAGGCGGCTTTGGAACAGATGTATCTTTGAGTAAAACCCAAAAACACCACTTTGATCTAAACTCAAACAGGAATTGGTTCACGACAATGGGCCTTACTACACTCTTGTTTACGACACTCTCGGGGGATATGCTTAGCATAATTCACATTTTCTTTACCAACCATTATAAAGGATTTATGAGTAAATACTTCCTCAAAGAAAACATCTTTTTAGGATTATGGATTATATGCATAAATTGTTTATTTTAGGTATTTTAATAGTTTGGAATTATGCATTTCGATTCATAAACTAACCTAGTGTATGCCATTGTTTAGAAATGGTGCCTAATAGATGGAATGAATAAGAAGAATCATATCTTTCATGGTCTTAAGCCACTATTTAGAAGGAAAATAGTCTCCCACGTATTTTCGTCATTTGAAGAAATAGTATCATGTGTTAATAAGATAAGTAAATAATTATCTAAGTCCTATGGCTATGAAGGGAAGCCATAGAAGAAAAGTATGGTAAAGAGAAAGATAGATAAAGGGAAGAAGGGAAAGAAGGATTTTTCCACATGTGATAACTGTGAAAAGAATCACCTTGGTAAATGTCTGAATTGAATGGGTGTATGTTATAAGTTTGGATAAAAAGGACACCATGTTCGTGATTTCAAGGGTAAGAAAAAGGTTTCAAATGTACAATGCTTCATCAGCAAGGAGTTGGGACATGACATGAATCAATGTCCAAATCATCATAGTATGCCCCAAATGATGCTATTGGATAATAATAAAGTTATGATGCTACCGTAGATGATGAGGAATGACTAGTGTTCTAATGTTGTTATTAAATAATTATGTCATTTGAGTGTTGTATCAATAATGTACTAGTTATATAAATTATGGAAATAAATAAGGATTGTACTTTAGTACTATTTCATTGAGGATTTCAGATTATATATTACTAATAAAAGTGACTCAACAACAAGTTAAAATTTTCTGAAAAATAAATGGTTGAAGGAAAGATAAACATTAATATGGTCCTGATACTAATTTATTTATATTGGAAAAATACTTGGTTGTTTTGAATAAATTATATTGGATATTCTTGACTACCTTGGAACTGATTAATGGTTTGTTTATTCCATTATTGTTAGAGTATTCAAAATTTTGGATATAAGGAATAAGGGATCAGGAATGTAATAAATAATTTTTTATGGTAATTCACAGTGTTAGCATGTTTTTATAGAATACATGATGAAGGTACTCATATTGTATTATGTGGAAAAAAGATATCTTCATTATGTTATGTTAACCTTTATTAAAAAATTTGGACTATGAGTTTGGGCACAAGTATTTTGGATAAGTCTAAAGGTTGGAATGGATTTTGTTGGACATTGGGTACTATGGTTTAAGGTTAAAACAGTTCTTAAGATTATATTTGGATTTTTATAAAAAGGACAACCAGAAGTTTGGGTGACAACCTGTCATGTCCAGCAAGGCCGTGAGAGTTGAACCTGCATCCAAAGGGCAACAAGGGTGAATCACCTACCACTGGCCTACATGATGTCTTAGTTTGTCTAATTTACTTTTTTTAAATGATCTGATAGATGAATTATAAATTCATTTTTTATTGAAACCCTATACATTTAGGATAAATTGAATATTTTTATATTCTATTATCTTTCTGAAGTGAAAGATGAGTTTGTGGCCTACGTGATGAGTTTGTCTCATTGGTTTGTGGTATTTTTTTTCTTATATTCTAATTTAGTTTTTTTCTTGTCAAGTATTTTTTTTATTATACAATTAGTATTTTTTTCACTTGTTTGTGATTGATGACCTTAATTAATCCCTATAAATATTTACATTTTCCTTCTAATTATGTGTCTCTAATTTCCACCAATGTTATCCTATTCTAAATCCTAATTTTTTGGTGACTTTTTAATTTCCCTTTTTCTCTCATTAAGACTAAATTTTATTATCCCAATTTCCAATGTAGGTTTTCCACAAAGGTATTTTCAATTTTAAAACTTTTATTTTCGAAGAAAAATTTCAAATTGCGAGGATTAAATTTATTGAAATAGAGGAGAATGTAACACCCCAATATTTCATCGTATGTTATCTTTTTAAAGTAATTCCATAGCTTATGCTACACGCAACACCGAGTTCGAGCGCACCACGACTTACCAAACTAGTTGTTCAAAAAGCAGTTAAGAATAGTACTAACTGAAGTTTGAATTTTATATACTCCATATAATTTTATAATTCATATTATGTGTTTCTTAGACAAAATATAAGAACAAATTCATTTTTTCAGATAAAAGAAGTATTTTTCAAAAATGCAATTTTACCACCTTTTAATGGAGAACCCTTTTTAAATACAATATTTGACACTTTTATATATTCAATTTGACAAAATAAACATTCTATTTTGATTCAGGACATAAAAATTTAGTTTGAATAAATTTTTGGTGTTTTTCAGATCACTTTAATATTTTGATGAATAGTAAAAAATACTAAATTTTAATTCAAAACAAATTTTTTAATAAAAATAATTTATAGTGATAAATTATACATTTGAATGGTTTTGAAGTATAATTAGATTATATTTTTATCATTTAATACAATTTTGGTCATTAGGAATAATTTTACATTTAAGTTGGAAATAAACACATATCAATCTTTTGATAGTTTTTACTTCTCAAAAACCCACTTTCTTGGTTTTGACAACGGAAATTAATTTTAAATTAATTAATGTAACTTATATGTTTTTAATTTGGTAAAATAGAATTCATTTTTGAATTCATAATATCAAAATTATCTTAGGATTAATTTTTGGTATTTTTCTGAAAACTTTTAATTTTTGATGAATAGTGAAAAACACGGCGTTATTGTTTAAAACCGACTTTTTATTTAAATATTTATTTTTAATTAAAATTTATTTTAAAGTAAAATTAGATACATAAAACCTATATTAGTCTAATTTAATTCACTAGAGTCATTTTTAATAATATTAGACATATAAAATTTTATTGAACTTTTTAACGTCTTTTACCTACCTTCTAGGTACATTTATAAATTAGCATAAAACGTAATTTTACCACTTCTATGAATTAAATTTCAAAAATATGAGGGAAAATGTTGACATAAATAAGTAAAATTTAGTTCAATAGTAGGAAAATAATTTTTGGTGTATAGTAA
Organism: Viscum album; assembly: GCA_963277665.1. Lineage (NCBI taxonomy): Eukaryota > Viridiplantae > Streptophyta > Magnoliopsida > Santalales > Viscaceae > Viscum > Viscum album. Next base: position 790,316,663 of record OY728137.1, read on the forward strand.
CTTCTGAATTTTATTTACCACAGTTAAAAGTAAATAGGGTAATTAAAGGTAAAAATGATATTATAATTACTCTAACACATGTCATAATTCTATTGGATAAGTTTATTTCGACCTAAATAAACCTTGGGAATAAAATATGATCCTTTTTAATCCACATGGATTATATTAGTATATTTATTACTATTTTAATTAAAGAAGAGTTTAAAGTGTTAAATTCAAATTTTAATAACTAAACCATTTTTAATATAGGGTTATACATAAGATAAATTAGACTATAAATATTCATTATAAATCTGAAAATATTTCATACATTATGTTATTTTATTTATAAATTTTATACATTAAATAATTAAATTTATTTATGACACAATGATGATGTAGTAATTACCTTATTAATAAAAGATTAAACTAATTGATATTATAAATATAAAAATAAATATAAATTGAGACTTTTGATGCATTACATGAATTTTCTAGGTTAATATGACATGTTAGGATTTATCTAATTTATTTTTTCTAAGTAATCAATTTTTTTACTTTCACAAAAACCAAATACTAAATAGTGTCAAAATTGACATAAATGAGTTTTTAAAAAATACAATATTATTAAATGATATAATAATACTAAAATATAAGGTTCGGACAAAGGAATTATATAATGATATATATGTCATTAATTAACCACTTTAGGTTCTATTGGAATTTTATAGTAAGTTTATTAACCATGTAATATAAAAATACAAGAAGACATGGTAAAAGTAAAACTATTTAACTAAGAGTTAAATATAAAAGATAGGGTTAATATGGTGACCTAAACTTGTCTAAAACCTATTTTTTGAGAGTTTTTAAAACCCTACATACATTATAATCTAAATAAATCTATTTTGAGACATTATAAACTGAAATTTTTTTTATGATAAAATAATATTTGAAGCTTTTCTTAAAGTGACCCTCACCTCTCTTATAAAAGGGTACTTCCCTTCTCTCAAAATCACACTTCAAAATCTATTTTTCTCGGCCAAACCCTACTCAAATATCCTCCCAACTACCCTTAATTACACCTAAATTCCTTAATTTAATAATAAAGCCAACCTAAGAATCCCTTTTGATTAAATCAGAAGGAAGCACCGAAAGAAGAGGTAATTATTTCATCACCTCTTTCAAAGTTATTTTCTTCTTCCACTTAATCTTTCTTTGTTGTTTCCATGCCAAAATAATAAATATAGTACCTTATACATACAGTGATTTTATTATAAATATGGTACAACCATATTCATTATTCTATCCATCCTATGAATGACAAAGTCACCATACATGCGTACGTACGTCTTACCTTCTCCACGTCGTGGTGAAGTTTGTTATTCAGCACTTCATTATTTGGATGGGTATAATATTGAGTATAATTGATGTAAATAATAAATATAAAATGTTAATTATTATTTATTTATAATATAACATATGATTACATATTATTTCACCATCAACAGAATGATATTTTCACTTGTACCTGCGTACGGATTACCGTCTCCACGACGCGATGAGATTCATCTTCAATGATCACCATTCAAGAATTTTTATATAAATATATATATTGATTAAGTATGAGATACATGAAATAAAATTTTTACTGTAATAATATACATATTTATATAGATAAATATATGTTGTTTACTTACTTTTATACTATACAATAAGAGAACAGAAACAACGTTCATGCGTACGTACAGACTACCGTCTCCATGAATGGGGTTTCCATTTCATATATCTATCTATTATAAATATTTATATTCTGAATATATATGATATATAAAACATTTTTTATATTCCGGAAGTATGTAAATAATTATCTAAGTGATACGGTCAATAATAACAAGTTCAAACACATACGATAAAGAAAGTGAGTATTACCCAAAAGAGTGTGGAAATAAAAAATCAATAAAAATGATCCATGAGAGCATAATATAGTCATGAGAATATGTATAAAACTATGACATATTTTAGATATGGTACAAACATTATTATAGGGAAACATTAATTTCCAAAGGCACACCACTAGTGAACATGCTTATGAGTAACTAAATTTACTCACAAATATTTTATCCCATGAGAAATAAACCTTTAACCAATGCATTAGAGGGCTATATAGGACCCCACCCATCATCATCCATACATGTGAGTTCCATTTGAAATCAATCATTCAATATACCATAAAGATCCCATGGAAAGAAAATGGGTTTCATTTAACACATAATAATGTGTAAATGGAAAGAAAATAGATTATATATCCTTTTTAAAAGCATTTAAAATTCCATAAATAATTGTAACATGATAAACCCATGAAAAATAAATGTGTCTCCAAAGATATTTAGTAACTTTCTATGGAAATACCATTCAATTAAATTAATAAAACATATATATTTACACCATATAGGTAAAGGGTATATAGTTAAGTCAATAATTTACCTAAATAAATCTATATATGGAATTTGGGTGAACACCCCTTAATAAGAGGAAGGAAATATAGATTTTCCATATACAAAAACATTGGATGAAAATTATGGTTATACATTGAAGATGATTAGGAAAGACAAAGGAAGCGATGGATAATTAATATAAAAGATAATAATATAACATAATCCATCTGTAGATATAATTATTTTGGAATAATTTGAATAATTTCCTTCATCAAGTATAAGATATGTCAACAAACAATGACTTAGATAAAGAACTCTTTTTAGGAGTTTTAGAAAAATCACTTTGGAAATAAGAAATATCCATGATACTTTAAAAAAATATGTTACAAAAATAGGATAAGAATAATTTCTTTTATAGAACATGAAAAAGGAGAGATAAAGTTTTGTATTATATAGAAAAGTTTGTGTAATTTGGTGTTCACATGAAATAAAATTAAAAAGATATACTTTTCACACTTTTAAAAAAACAACCCATATAAAAAACATTAATTTTTTTAAAATTTATTTAAAGAAGTTCAAGTAGTATAAAATGACCTTAATAAATTATTAAGGAAAATATAAGGACATTTTTAAAAGTATCTAACGTATATAAAAATGGAAAAATGTAGGTTCCTAATTAAAAATAATAGATGGGGTCAGTTTCGGTTATAAGAAACAGTTCAGGTAAAATATGAGTCAAGGGGAAATAAAACTTTGTGGAAAAATGTTAAACTATATGAATAAACAAATAAAAAAGAAAGGGAATTTGGAAAGAATAAAAATTACCTAGATGTATTATATTTTAAAAAAAATCTTATTTTAAAATAATATTAGCAGGGAAACACTTAAGGATTGAGTACCATTTAAATCCAAACTATTGAAGGAGAAAGACTTTGAAACTAAAATTAAAATAACATGAATAAAATATTATTTATGATATAACATAAAAAATTTAAATATGTATACCTTAAATACTTAAGGCCCTACATTTTTATTTATTTATTGGATAATGTTTTTAATTAGGTAAAGGGGGACCCTTACATGAACCGTGGACCTAGTAGGCATATAGCCTAAGTACATGACCTTAAAGTACCCAAAAACCTCAAACCACTAAAACATACCCTCCCTAGAATAATTGATAGCTTTTTTTGACCTATCTCTCAACCTTGAATGGATTTATAACTATAATTTACTCATGCAGATGTGTACGATTCCTAGTACCAATGGATGATGTCATACCTTCTCATCCTTCCCAATCTGGTATCCCTAAAAAGTTGGAAACCAATGCTCTGAATCCCCATCTGGATCTTATATTTTTGTTGTATTGAGGCCTGTATATATTTTTTTCTCAATCTGTCATACCCCACCACTCCTGCCATCGTAAACGCCCAACATCAATCGTCACCGCCCAAGAGCCTGCTAACACCACCCGATGGCCACTATCGCCCATTACCTTGGTACTAATTTTTTTTCTTGCACTTAACTTCCTAGATAATTAAAATAATTTTTTTAAAAAAATTATTTAGAACCTTATTCATCTATATTTTATATTCTAAGTTTCATTTATTATCATATGTTATTTATTTATCATATAGTTTTCTCTTATGTTGTTTATACAAGGTTGTTCGGTTGAATTTTTGTAACTATATATGTATATTGAAAATGGTTAAATGCATTATAAAATTTATTCATAATATCTTTATTTATATTTTTTTATGTTTTTTATTTTTCTATCACTACAACAAAACCACCGTTTAGCGGCGGTTTTGTAGCGGCGGTTTTTAATAAACCACCGCAAAAAAAAAATTACACAGCCCCGACCCTTCCCCCACCCTGGCTCTCATTCTCACCCCGTGCTCCCCCAGCCCCCCGCTTTCCCTGCGACCCTGGCCCCCCGCGACACCGGTGACACCGGCGACCCCGTAACCCGGCGACCCTGCTTCCCCGGTGACCCCGCGACCTCGGCGACCCCGGCCCCCCGCGACCCTGGCGACCCGGCTTCCCCGACAACCTATACAAACCCTAGGGTTTGATTTCTCTCCTTCTACTATTTTATTCTCTATGTGATATAACCGTTGATGATATTTTAAATTTTTTTCACTTATTTAGAATTCTAGTTCACCGTGTTATAAGATATTCATTCTATATTTTAGAATAATGTGTATATCGTATGATAATTCATGATGCGGGTCTAATGTAGTTTGGCCATATAGAAATTTTCACATTAATCATAAAATATTATTCTTATATAATTTATTCCCAACATCACTAGACCTCTCATTCATGGGAATGTGATATTTTTATGAGATTAAATGTTTTATGTATTGAAAATGATTTGAAATATATGTTTTTTTATCCAGTGTCATTTCACTATATATCAAAGTGTATCTATAAAGTTTGTGTTTTTAGAATTGAATCCATAATTGTGAGTCGGAGGTGTTTATGTTGGTATCAGAGAAAGTAATAGTTATTTTTCAAGATTGGACTTGTTTTTTTTTTGAGGATTTGTTTTGTAAAATGTTTCTATAAAACTTTGGAATATCAGACATGCAAACCCTCTACTAGTGATAGATGTTACTAAAATTAATATTCTAGAACCATATCACCCTTCAAAACTGGTGAAAAAATTTATCAATCCTTGAAAAGGGGTAATTCATGTTTATCATTTTCAGGTTCTGGAAACGACAATACACACAAAGCCATATGATCTCTTCAAACAGTTTCTTGAACATGAATGGAGTTGACTAGGGGGAAATACTCGGTCTAATGAAACAATTCCCACAAAGGTCTTCAAAATGCAACCATTGATCATGAATCACAGTAGGTACCATCTGATATGCCACAAAAAATATTAGGGAAATACCATGATCCAATAAATTGAAAATCTCCATCTCCCATCTTGGAGGTATTCCTGAAATAACATCAGAAAAGAATTTCAAATAATCAACCAGAATTAAAGGAACCCAGATGCCTGAATTTCTTATGGATCCAAGGGATGCCCCTTCCAACTGATGGGTGATAGGTTGAAACCTCTTATTCATAATATCCACCAAAACTTCCTTGATATATCTATCACACAAAAGGAGAACCTCATATAATTAGTTTATAGGCATCTGACTAGTCTATAGTAAAAGTAGATCTATTCCTGGACCATGAAAAGCCAATATGTGCCCATGATGACATCATAGGGATCCATTGTGATGACTAAATGATCTCACATTAACCATTATGGGATAATTTATACCTCTCACTACAAGTAAATGAAATTTCAAATGAAGTGTTCCCAGTAGAAACCTCAAGATGACATTATTTTGATAATGTATCAACTTTGATCTCTAACTATCACACAAGGAGTCGAGGGATAAAATAATGGGTAGAACCTATGTTTCATAATACTAAGGAAAGATCATAATAAACACAAATAATAACTCAAATCATCTCGTGTTCCATTGGATCGTAGACATCCAAAGCATGAAGTTGTCCATTTCCCTAGCCCCCAGCTCTTTATGCTTCACGTGGGCCTCCTAGGGGTTGTGGTTAAAGGACCTCATAGTACCATCCACTAACTGAAACTCCTCCTACTACTCTACCATCTCTACCACATTTGGATTTTCAAAAAAGACATAATTATTTCTGTAGGGCTTACTTAATTGATTTCCATTGAGGAAGTGTTGAAATCATAATTTCCATCATAAGTACATTCAAAGACATCAACCATTATTAAAGATGACATCAAAAAATTATTCTAGTTTACTATTGTTGGAAACAGATCCTTATTATCACCAAAATTAAATACAACTAATTTATAGAAATCTCATACATCTTTATGGTAAATTATGATATTGATTTACAATTAGACAATGTTCAAGCCACGATTCGGCCTCCTTAATGTCATCATCCAACATGGAAAAGGATTATCTACTTCATTCCCTCTTCTGGTCATTAATGCACTTGAGCATAGACGTGATAGTTAAAAAGGGACCTCCATGAATGACACTATTACATCCACTAATGAAAATTTTCCTACATCCATGAATGGTAGGTCATGCATTATTACACTTGAATGGTAAGGGGGATGACCTTGTGGGGCCTTCCAAAATCTTGATGACAAGAGGATTGTGATCCGAGTGGAACTTTTCATGTGTATGTTTGGAAATTTCAGCGATAGCGTAATGATCATTAATCCAGAAGAAGCACCTGTAAATCTTACTTTCTTGTCTTCTGTTTCCTGTAATCCTTCCCCATGTGAATTTATCCCCCGTAATATGGACCTATATTAAGTTGCACTTATCTAAGAAGCTTTCAAATTCCTCTGCAGAATTATGAGAAAAATGAGGACCCAACCTTTCATGCGACCTTAGGACAGTATTAAAATCCCCCACAATATCCTAATTACTTTTTGTTTGGTCATTAATTTTTTTTAGATCCCTCCAAAGCTCTCTTCTCCTGGTGTAGGCATAGGATGCATATACAAATGAAAATGTGTTGACAACACCGCCTAGAACAGCAGAGATAGTGATGAATTGGGAACAAATATCATAAAAAGTAATCTGAATTTCATCATGCTTGAGAACCCATAGGGTTTTAGAACCCTTGAGATCTCCATTTTGTGCAAACAGTTAGTATTTAAGAGATTCCCAACTAAACCCTTTCCATTTCCCAAAGTTCATTTTGGGTTCAGCAACTGCAACTAGCATTGGCCTATTATGTGAATGAAAATTATTGAGGGAAGAGGCAGTAATAGAGTTCCCAAGCCCTCGACAGTTTTAAAAGAGGGTCTTCATTGAATAATCTTCTTCTCTTTACCTTTCCCACCCTTCTTATTGGGTGTTTGGACAATGGATATTTTATCAGGATTCGATTTGCTTATAACATCATCATCCACCTTCTCATCATTGTCATCACTATCATCTTCCTAGTATTTACTTTAGAGGGGTGAGAATTTTTTTAGAACACATGTATCAACCTTTGGGGACATTCCACCAGGATTCCTTTTCACACACTTCCTATCCTTCAGGGAGGTGAACTTAGTTAAAAGGTCTCCCAGTGTGCCAGACTCCCCTGATGAGTTATTTGAGGTCCCCTCCAAGGGGGATCCCACTATGACATCCTGAGGTCTCTGAACTGAATTGGAGGGACACCCAGAATTTGTGTTGGTGTATTTTGAATAGAAAATTCAATTCAATAAGTATACTATAGAATTGGGAAAGGATTTTTATTGGCACAAGAGGTGATAAGAGCTACATTGGTCTATTTATTAACAGAAGGTTGATTGCTGACCACTTGCATGTCCTTCTCTACCAAGTGTGTAGTGGTGTTCGAAAACCCTACATCATGCAGGGCGGAAGAAGGTTCTGGAGCTGCAACAGCCTGTTATAAATCCCCCTCCTACTTCCTATAAATACCCTATCCACCTCCACAGAAGGCAAGCACTGAGTCAGCTGTAGGTACAACCTGAGAATGTGCCTGGAGGGCTGGTGCCTTAGGTGACTTGGGTAAGCCAAGGATCATTGTAATGCTTCCATAGCAATGAGGAATTCTAGCCCCTCACCAACCTATACATTAACAGTTATAGCAGGAATAGGTAAGACGAATTTGGTGCCACCAGCATCTGATGTTGATCCATCCCTATCAGCCTCCAAGAGATTGGCCTGGCCTGGACCAGGGCCAACAATTAAGTCAAGATTTGTTCCCCCAAAGGTAGAGCCTAAAGTACGAGTAGGTCTTGACTCATGCCCTGAGTGATCATCCTAGGGGGATGTGGTGGCCACCTCATTATGAGTTTTCATAGCAGGGGAAAGTATCAGCTCAGTGATGAGTGACTTGACAGGGGATGCTTCTCAAAGGGTGGATCAAATTCTCTTTCCCCTTCCCTCTCATCTTCTGGTAGTCTCCATCGTGATGGCCTCATTGATTACACCTATCATAGGTTGTTAATATTCTACATTCATAAATAGAATGATCAATAATGTTACAATTCCCACCGAACCTGGGCCTTCTCTCATACATAATTTATAGATTCAACGTATCATCAAAGGTGGTGAGGACCACCACCTCAACCAGAGTTCTTGCTAGGTCAATCTTGAAGAGGACTCTTTCATAGTGCCCATACCTTGTGTTATTATTTTCTCTATAAATTCAAATAGGGGAACCCATTGCATAAGCAATATACCACTGTATTCTAGGATTCCAGTAAATCCAATTCAGCTTAAAAATGTGAATCCACACCTTTGTAAAAGTGTTTCTCACAACTATTGGGGTTATTCCAAATTAACAATGTGTTTTTGTTTTCATGGTAAAGTAGCTACCACATTGTTATCACACTGTTTCTCTTTACCAAAGAAACTTCCCCTATCCCAAACACTAAGGGTTCATATCTAACTCAGGGGATCATCTTTATTATATTATGTTTTTGTAATCTTATACTATCGTATATATGAATCTCTTTCTCTATTTAGTAGTAACTATGTGTTATAATTTTTTTTATTATTGTGTAGGCACATTGTGATATACATGGATAAAAGTTGGATCACATTACTGAGGAACACACCTCATTATGTTAAGGGTTTGAATGAGTTTTTAGATTTTTCAATTTCTAATCGATCCATTGAAGGGAGAATAAAATGTCCATGTCCTAAATGTAAATTTAGAACATGGTTGAAGAGAGATGAGGTTTATGAACATTTGATACTAAAGCAATTCCCTGATCAATATTTGTGTTGGATTTGGCATGGAGAATCGAACATTACAGAAAGATTGAGCACTGATGTTAATCCACAGAATGAGGTCCCAAGTTCGTCGACAATGGAAAATGAAATGCATAACCTAATAAATGATGCATTAGGCACTGCAAGGCACCACTATCAGCATCAAAACATATCAGAACAAATAGAAGAGGGTGCTACAAATTGCAACGTGACAAGTGATGTTTTTGAGACTGTAACACAAGCAGATCAAGATTGTCACATATCATTGGATCCTCCTCTTGATTTTTTGGAGCCAAGTGTAAGAGAAAACTTCACTGAGGAAAATGCGTTTCATGATTTATTTAACGATGGAAATCAAGAGTTGTATTGTGGGTATTTGAAATATTCAAAACTTTCATTTCTGCTGAAGTTGTATCACATCAAATGTCTATGTGGAATTACAAATAAGGAAATGTCCATGATATTATAATTGATACGTGATGCATTTTCTGAAGCAAAAATCCCAGAATCTTTTTATGATATGAAAAAAGTTGTTAACAAGCTTGGTCTGAATTATACAAAAATATATGCGTGTCCCAATGATTGTATGCTTTATTGGGAAGAGGATTCAAGTTGAAAAAATTGAAAGAAAGGTTCTTCTTCTAGATGGTAGGAAAATAGTGATGTTGGAAGTCTGAATGAACATAATTTCATGGAGAAGAAGAAGAAAAGGAGCACACCTGCAAAGGTTTTGCATTACTTTCCTTTGAAACCTCGATTGAAAATATTATTCATGTCATCGAAAACCACCGAACACATGAAGTGGAATTCTGTAGATAATAACAATGATGGGTTAATGAGACATCCACGAGATTCTCAATCGTGGAAGACATTTGATTCATTACATCTCGATTTCTCAGCTGATCCTAGGAATGTTCGATTGGGATTGGCTGCCGATGGATTCAACCCATTTGGGACTTTGAGTACCAATTATAGCATTTGGCCAGTTATTTTTATCCCTTATAATTTTCCTCTGGGGATGTGTATGCAACAAACATCTTTTATCCTTTCGATGATTATTCCTGGAAAACAAATGCCTGGAAATGATATTGATGTATACTTGTAGTCTTTGATTGACGAATTGTAGGAGTTATGGAGCAACTGTGTTGAGACATTTGATGCTTCTTCTAAAACAATGTTCACAATGCATGATACTTTAATGTGGACCATTAGTGACTTCCCTGGGCTTGGGAATTTATCTGGTTGGAACACTTACACGGGTTTGGCTTGTCCCGTTTGTAACTTTGATTTTGAGCCCAAACGGCTACCTCACAGTAGAAAATGGTGCTTCTTGTGTCATCAAAGATTTCTCGATGCATCTCATAGATTTCGGCTGAACAGATCAAAATTTAATGGTTCCATTGATCGTAGACCACCTCCAAAGTTGTTAAATGGTTTTGAAATATTGAAATAGCTTGAAAATGTTGAAACGTAATTTGGGAAGGTTCATCATTTGAATGATAGCGGAAAACGGGTCTGAAGTCCATCGTCAAGCGAAACCGGAATGCAACAATGGAAGAAAAAAAGTATATTCTTCAAACTTCCGTATTGGGAATTTAATTTGTTGCGGCATAATCTTGATGTGATGCACATTGAGAAGAATGTCTGTGACAATTTGATTTTCACATTGCTTAATGAGCATGGAAAGTCGAAAGATCATCTCAATGCTCACAAAGACTTACAAGAAATGAACATAAAACGTGATCTCTGGCCAGATGAGAATGAAAAGTATCCTCCGGCAATTTTTTTAATGAAAAATAGGGATAAAGATACATTCCTTCGAATGTTAAAGAATGTTAAGGTATCTGATGGGTATTCAAGTAACATCTCGAGGTGTGTTGACTTGAAGAATCATAAGTTAAATGGATTGAAAAGTCATGATTCACATATTTTGTTACAACAGTTACTACCATTGGCATTGCGTACATTATTACCTGAAACAATTACTGTTGTTGTACTGCAGTTCTGCACATTTTTCAGACAACTATGTGAGAAATTTCTACATATATTTCAGCTTGATAACCTCCAGAAGAAGTTTGTATTGACCCTTTGCATAATGGATATGATCTTTCCTCTATCCTTTTTTACTGTAATGATGCATTTAACTGTGCATTTGGTTGAGGAAGCTAAATTAGGAGGCCCCGTTCATTATCTATGGATGTATCCAATTGAGAGGTACTTTATTTATATGTTTTCTAGTTAAGTAAACAATTTTTGGTACTTAATTAAATGCACAATTATGTTTATTTTATTTCACAGTTATCTTGGACATTTGAAATCATACGTGAGAAATAAAGCTCAACCAGAAGGCTCAATTGTTGAAGGCTATTTGGCTGAGGAGTGTATTACCTTTTGTTCTCGATACTTGGATGATATTGAGACAAGATTTAATCGAGTTGGACGTGTTGACAACACATCGACTCAATCTCAAATACATCAGAAATCCAAAATATTTCCTGCTATTGGCCAATCAGTTGGGAGGACCTCAAATGCGACACTGGATGAATTGGAATTATTACAGGCACATAGATATGTGCTGATGAATAGTGACATTGCAGATCCATTTATTGAAGAGTTGAGGATACAAACAAAGAGAGGAATGAGAGGCCGAACACGAAATGAGAAATATATATCGAAAGCTGTTAATAAAGAGATTATAGAATGGTTTGCAAGAAGTGTAAGTTCATAAATATTACAATAAATACGAATATTAGTTTGACACATACATTTTTTGAATATAATAAAGTATATTTATTTTTTCAGATCATGAATACTGATACTCGAGCAGAGGTGTCAGAAGATTTGAATTTTCTTGCTAGACGTCCTCTAAAAGAAGTTAGAAAGCTCGACGCTTATAATGTGAATGGATTTAGATTTCGTACAGTCGATCGAGAAGTGGGTTTGAAAACACAGAACAGTGGTATATTTACATTTGCTGAAGTGGAATACTATGGAAAGCTGTATGATATTATTGAATTAAACTACCACAGACATTTTTCGGTTGTTTTATTCAAATGAAAATGGGTCGATATTATTAGAGGTGTTAAAAGAGATTCCTTGCAATTTACTTCTGTGAACTTCTCTCGCTTGATGGATGTTGGTGATCGTGAACTGTATGATCCATATATCTTAGCATCATAAGCAAAAATGGTATATTATGTGGATGATATTTCTGATGAAGGGTGGAGTGTAGTTGCTCATGTAATACAAAGAGATTTGTATGATATGGGTGATGAAGTGGAAAATTTGACCTCTGAAATTGAATTTAATCAGCAATAGAAAGTGGAATTAGTTGTCGATCATGATATTGAAAATATTAGTCTAGCAAGGATGAATGAGGTGGATGAAGCAATAGAGCAGGAAACCAACATGATTGAAGGAGAAAGTGATTGTATGTACAATTATTTATTTATTCATCAACCACTTGTTTCATTTCTGCAGTCATTCATTATCATTGGTATATATATTTTGTTTGTTAGTACTGGGCATCTATTTTCATTTTTAATTTTTTTTCTGCATAATTTTTTTGAAATATATATTCTGAACTTAATTTTATTTGATTAAATGACAGGAATGCCAAGGAAGAAGCGGTATATTGTTTTATCTAGTTCCGCGATAGATGGCGATCAATTTGTCTCCCTCCCCACGACATCTGAGACGCCAGGTGCCGACACCCCTGCACCATCTCTCACACCTTCCGTGGATGTCCTAGTAGAGGGTGAGTCGTGGACTCCCCTTTCAGGAGGCTCAGCAGTGGGACAACGTTGTGCCCCTTCCAGTTCATCCCGGACACACTGGAGTGTCACTAACATAGGTACAAATTTTAATTAAATAAATTTATTGCATTTTGTTTATACTAATTGTTTGCTCATTGAAGATGACAAAAATTCAACCGTGAAGAAAAATATAAAAAGTTCAGATGTTTGGAATCTGAATGGATAGAAGATTATTGTGCCATTTGATTCTTACGGGGTCCCTACGGATGATGTCGCGGGGTTACTTGGCCAGATTATAGGCCAGATAGCAGCGGAGCCCATTTCCCTTCCCATTTCATATGATGATTGGAGACATATGCCTTCAAGCTAGAAAAATGAAGTGTTTGATTCTAAAATAAAGGTAAATTTATTACATTATGGTTTAATTGAATTTCATGTTACTAATATGTTCAAAATGAATTTCTGTATACAAATGTTCTTCCACTTTATCGTTTCTAATGTGATAGCACGGAAGTGGACGTTGAAAAATCTACGTAAGAAGTGGAAAGATTTCAAATGGAGATTATGGTGTGTTGTCAAGGATACTTCATTGACCACGCAGCAAATGTATGAGAAGCTACCCAGTGGGGTACCGAAAGAGCAGTGGAAAGTGTTTGTTGAAAGACATCGTGATCAGAAGTGGATGGTATTGAAATATATATTATTATATTATCCTAATTTTACATTTATACATGTATATGAAAAGGAAATGACATTAAATACATCAGTATTAAATTGACTTTTATTTATTTCAGGATCTTTCAAGACAAAATGCATCAAACCGGGCAAAGCAAGTCATCCCGCACACTGCGGGCTCAAAAAGTTTTTCTAGAAGCCGAATGACATTGGTAATCTTTTAATTAGATTAAATATTTACAAGACAATATTATCTGTTTAATATATTGAATTATTGATTTATCTTTGTTTAATGCAGTCACAGAGTTTAGGGTATGAAGCATCCAGGACTGAACTGTGGTTGGATGTTCATAAGAAATCAGATGGAAGTTTTGTTAAGGAGCCTGCTAAAGAAGTTAGGGTATGAAGTCAATTTTTCATCATAATAACGTATTATCAGTTTTTACTGTGTTAATATATTTTGATATTTTATTTATAGGTAAAAATTAAAGAGCTATGGGATGCCAATCCTGTGCAGTCCTACTCAGTCTCCCAGGATGACCCAGTTGCTAAGTTCCTTAGGAAGGAGCATGCTGGGAGAGTGCGCAGGATGGGTTTGGGACCCGTACCATCTGATATTTTTAGCAGGCCATCGGGGATAGCAGTTGCATATACTCCTGACTTTAGTCAGCCCATACCCAGAGATGATAAGAGAGAGAGTTTTTCTTTAAGAAATGCAGTTCACCAGTAGGGAGATCAGATATCTGCATTGCAGAAAGAGTTGATTGAAATACGTCAGCAGATGAGCAGATATTCCCCCAGTGGTAGTGCATCGACTGGTGGTATGCAGGTAAATCACAAAAAATCAAAATCATTTAGTTTGCTAACTTTCATTGGTTTAAAGTTTTAATATAAATATGCAATAGTATTTAATTTTCAATATAATGTTCTTATAGGTGACAGCATAAAGTGGAGATGAAGGTGGAGAGGGTGATGATGCATCATCATACCCTGAGTAGTTGTATTGTTGATTTGTAATATGAAAAAAGTTGGTTTATATATGTAACATTTGTGGCACATAGTTGCCACCACACATTTTCATGTCCTAAAATTTCCTTGATTTCTCATTTTCCTTTTATGCATTTTATTGATTTCTGATGTTTCTTTTTATGTCTTGATTTCTCGAGTGTCATATACATCATTTAGGAATAAAATTTTTGATTAGCCTACTAAGAACTTTTCCAAGGGTTCTATATTATTATTTTTATGTGTTTGGTTATGAATACTTTATAAATCATGGTTATGAGCATTTTTATGAATTGTATGTGCCTTGCAGATTTATTTTCTTCTTTCTATGATTTGGTTATGGTGTAAACTGAAATTGAGCTTTTAGATTATTCTCTGTGAAGTGGAAACATTTTTGTGATTATGCTTGGGAAATCATATTGCTTTGGCTGAATAATATTATATTGCATGATGCATTGAAATACATGTAGATTTTATCTAACTATGTTCATAAGAGTTTGATAATATTATATTTCATGAGGCTGAATAATATTATATTACATGAGGCTGAATAATATTATATTGCTCTGGATTTACAGCATGCACCGGACAGTTTTTTATTTTCATGAGACAATGATTTTTTGGTTGGGGAGTGGGGGGATGGTGCAGGGGGGTGTGATGCAAGGGGTTTGGGGGGGTACATGGGATACATATTAATATTTAAAGTGTATGCGAGACATACCCATTTAACATGTATGCGAGACATTCCCATTTAACACATACAATATTTACCTACTATTAATGTCACACAAGTCATGTGCACATAGGATATTTATACATAGAGAAGAAGGATGTACATAAATCTGATTACCGATTTGATCTGGATTGAAGATATCATTCTATTCTATATCTACCTGGATTATGGTCAGTTGAGTTTTCAGTTGGCATGTTTATTGTTTGAACATATCTGACTGTTTTGGTTTTCCTCTATTTGGATGGTTTTGCTTCCTCATTTCCCATTGAATCTGCTATATTCATGGTTTTCCGGGTTTGCTGAGGATCCTGAGTGCTTCAAGGATGGATCAAATCCATATCACTTGATGCTTTTGGACTGCTAACTATTCAGCTTTGATTGATGCATGGCTCTGGATTTACATCATGCACTGGACTACTCTGTTTTACAATTGAATTTTAGGACTCTCTTATCCAGAAGTGAGCCTATTTGAAGTATGTTTAATCTTTGCATTAAGGTGTTCATTGTTCTTTGCTTTATTTCTTGTATACTGATGTTGTAAATTTGATATGTAGCAAGATTACTCAAAGACCACAAGGCAATGCATAATATGATGTCCCCTTTGGCAAGGATGATGTCGACGTATGAACAACATTCAGGTTATACATGTATTCAGATTAAATAATCAATTCAATTAGGCTATTAATCAGATTTCAGGTATTTTAATGGTGTTCATATTTTATCCACTTATATTCCCTTTTTATGCACCAATATTTTGTTTCAATGTGATTTCAGGTTGTTGTAACATGGTTCCATGGAGAAACCAAATGATAGAAGATCGAATTTTTATGGAAATAGGAGTACACAGATGCAAACGGTAAGCCTCCCAACAGATTTCTATCCCTTTATTCATGACTCTATATTTTCAAATTCCTTAGAAATGGATTTCATGATTGATTGATATGTCTTGATGTTTATGAATAGTTGCAACATTTAAAAACTGTGTTGTCATTACCCAAAAAATACACCACTATATAGAAGTGTTTCCACGAATCCCTACTACACGATGAAAAAGAACTGGCACCGTTCAACAAGTGCAAAGCACACAATTCGTGTCCATGCATAAAAGGTTTGATTTACACCTTCTGTAGGCAAGACAACGATGCATATGGTGTGCGTTAAAGGAAGATGAACATACTATACTGTTTGTATTTGCAGGGGTACATCAGTTGAAAAAAACAAAATAAGAAGTTCTCATTCTTGATGGGGTAAATGAATCCGGAAATGGTAATTTAATGCATCATACATGCATGATTATGGAACGATTTATGATCTTAACTATGACCTATACATTTTTTTCATTCAGCATTACGAGTTCCAGGCTATGTTTTGTTTTTTCAATCTGATCTTCTCATTTCTGTGTCCTGATAGTCAGTTTTTTTATCATTTTTTAATTATAATGACTACTATGCTTTCAACAACTTTTTCCAATCGTTGATAAGGTATTCTTCCATTGCATTCTCATACGGTATGTGGTTAGTATCCACACCCTAAACACAGTTCAACTGGTGATTAATGGAATTTATGATCTTTATATTTTTACATATTAAAAACATGTCATAAACATATAATAAAATGTAAAAAGACTCATGTTTAACAGTTTTAAAATACACACATGCATCAAATCTACTTATAGAAAACTGATTCTCACTCATAAAGGAATCAAACCTTTTATACCATTGTCTTGAAGACTATTTAATCCCATGAAAGGACTTATGTAAAATAAAAACATGGTTTGGTTTGAACAATTTTGAAAATCATTCTAGAGGATTCATATAAATGCTTTCATCAAGACTACCATGTAAAAAAAGTGGTTTTCACATCGAGTTGTTCAACATGAAAATCAAGTTTGGCAGAAAATGCAAGCATAATTCTAATGGATGAATGCTTAAAAAAGGAGAGAATATTTCACTATAATCAATGACTTCACATTTTATAAAACCTTTAGATACAATGAATGCTTTGAATTTGATTTTAGACTCTCCTACATTGCTTTATTTCTTCTTATAAATCCATATTGAACCTATAACTTTCTGGTTATTGGGTTTTGGAACAACAACCCAAGTGTTGTTCTTAAGAAGGGAATTAATTTCTTTTTGTATTGATCTCATCCAATTACTATATTCTTTGGACTTAAAATATTACTTAAAAGTTTTAGGCTCATCATTAAACAATTCCTAAGCTACATTGAAAGCATAGGCAGCAATGTATGACTAGTTGAAGTGGGCTGGAGGTTTAATAACTCTCCTTTATTTATCTCAAGTAAGCCGATTGTTGATCAGGCCAACAGGTTCTTGGTCCTCAGGTTCGGATTCCAAATTGGGATCAGATTTAGGCTGGGCTTGGGTAACCAAATGAGCAGGACCAACACTGAACTGAGGTTGGTCACCTGATCTTAAAGGAACATCAACACCTAAAGGTGTTGGGACCTCTAAGGGTCCTACAGCTTCATCAGGAGCTACAACAGGTTCAGGTACTTTGTCGCTGGTCACACCAGATTCATGGAAGACCACATCGCGACTAAAAATGCATTTCTAGTAACCTGGTTTATCTACTCATAAATAATACCCTTTAACACCCTCTAGATATCCCACGAATATTCATTTAATAGCCCTATCAGCTAGCTTATCATTAAATGAATGCACGTAAGCTATGGATCCAAATATCCTAAGGTGAGCTAGATTTGGGGGTGTGACCTTCTAAATTTATTCAGGTGTTATAAAGGAGTTAGCAGAATATGGACAACAGTTAATGAGGTGCACTGCTGTTGAATCATCCTCATCCTAGAAGGACCTAGAGAGTTTTGAGTGGGATAACATACACCTTACCCTCTCAAGAATAGTCCTATTTATTCTCTCTGCTAACCCATTCTGTTATGGAGTTTCCAAAACAGTCCGATATATCTTAATTCCTTCGGATTCAAAATATTCAATGAATTCATTGGATATATATTCTAAACCATTATTAGTTCTTAAGGCCTTAATTTTCTTATTAGTATCACTCTCTACCGCAACTTTCCATTTCATAAAAGTCTGAAAGGCATCTGACTTGTGCTTAATAATATAAATCCACACTCTCCTAGAGAAATCATCAATAAAGGTTACAAAGTATAAACCACCACCATGGGAGGTAACCCTAGAAGGACCCCACAAGTTAGAATGTACACATTCAAGAGGTTCCTTAGCCTTAAACATGGATCTACTGAAGCTGATTCTCCTAGAATTCCCATATACACAGTCTTCACAAAAAGGTAAATTGTTAGGAGTGATATTACTTAGAAGGCACTATTTATTAAGATCACTAAGACCCATGGCACTAAAATGCCCTAGTATCCTATGCCATAAGGTGGTGGAATCACATTATGAACCAGAATAACTATTCAACTGATTTCTATACACTTTTCCATCTAACAAAAACAGACCATTGCAAAGGGTTCCCTTTATTATAGTGAGGGATCCTTGGGAAACTCTAAGGCTTCCAGATCTAGACTTGAAGTCGTACCCTTTCTGGTCAAGGGTTCTTAGGAATATTAGGTTTATTTTTAATTCAGGTACCCACCTAAATTATTCAAGAGTTTTAACAGACCCATCATGAAGCTCTAGTAAAATTAAGCCTATGACCATGATGTGACCGCTCATATTATTCCCTAAAAATACCTCACCATTATTCAATTCCCTTAATTCAGTAAATAATTCCTTATTTGGGAACATGTGGAATGAGAATCATGAATCATGGTTCTATTCATATAAGATGGCTATATCAGTGACATTTAACACATTAGTAGTGTTGAAGTCTTGTTCAACTAATAGGGAATGGTCATTATTACTATCTTTAAAGTCACCCTTATCCAGGTTGTTTACATTTAAAACATTTGATTACCTTGTTTCTAGATTAAATTCTATATCTCTTGAACTATCCCCTATCTTTTCTCCTACCCATTGACTCACTTCAACCTCTAGATTCACCTCTTTCCTTAAAATTGTTTTCATGTATTGTACTTGTTATCTCTGTTATATGTGTTTTGGTTTGGTTTTCAGGCTATGGGGCAGCAGAATCAAGTAATTTTTTTTTTTGGGAAACTTTTTAGCAGCAGTTTAAACCACCTCTAAATGAAAGCTGGCGGCTATTTTGCGGCGGTTTAAACCACCGCTAAACGTTCAAAACCGCCGCTAAACATAAAATAAAACATATGTTTAGCGGCGGTTATAACCGTCGTTAAATAGTCACATCATGGCAGTCTAATCTTGCGGCGGTTCTTCTGGATTTAGCGGCGGTTTTACGGCGCTGGATTTGAATTTATTAGCGGTGGTTATAACCGTCGCGAAATGAGGCAGCTGCGACGCTTCCCTAAAACAGCTGCTAAATGAAAATAACTGCCGTGAAAAGATTGGCAATGCCGTATTAAGCGGCGGTTTCTAGAAACCGCCGCCACACCGTTTAGCAGCGGTTATAACCGTCGCTAGATGCCTATTCTACTATAGTGTATAATTAAGGAATTTATAAAGTTCTATAGGTTTCCAAAATGGACTCCAAGCATGAATGGTAACTTGAAGTGTTAATTTGTGGGGGTTAAATTTACTAAGATTGTAACACCAAAAAATTATAGAAGAATGATATTTTATAGTATATATGAATTGAAAAAAAGGTTTTCTTTAATATTTTTCATTACATGTAAGACTGAGTTTTACTAAACAACAATATACTATTAATATTATTATTTAATATGATAGTTATATCATAGCCATTGGAATAGAAAAAATAAATAGGATTAACTAAATTATGAAAATATATATTTTAAACATTTTTATTATTTATGCATTTATTATTAATAAAATAATTATCATTTGAAATAAAGAGATTTTTTTTTTGAAAAAATGTGTTTTTTATAAAATATATATTAGTTGTGCTTTGAACACATAATTTAAAATTAATTTTTATCTATCTTTTAAAAATTTATATGAAAAATAAACATCATTTTTTGAAAATTTAATATCAAAATTATCTTAAGGTAGTTTTTTTTATTTTTCTAAAAAGATTAATTTTTTGATGAACAGTGAAAAATACTGAATTTTAATTGAAATTTGCTTTTTGTTTAAATAAATTATAAAGTTAAATTACATTTTCAAGGTAAATTTAGTTCAATTATTTACCCATTAATATTATTTAGGTAATTGTAATCATTTTTGTATTTAATTTTTATATTAAAACCTTGTAAACTTTTGAACATTTTATTTTTTAAAAACTTCTTTTCTCTTCCCATATGCAGGATTAATTTTAAATTAAATTATATTGATTATCTGAGTTGAATTTAGAAAAATGGATTCCATATTTCTAATCATAAATATTTAATTACCTAAAAATTTCAAATTAAATTTTTACTATAATGATTAGGGAAAACAATTAAAATTAATTACGGTGATTAAGGTAAAAATGAGTTGACTTAGGGGCTAAACTTAGAATATAAGGTTTAAAAATGACCCAAAACTTTTCCAAAACCCATTTACTAGACATATATTTACACTTATGACTTTTGGATCTATTTTTATAAGTTTTGGAGACCATATTCCCTGAAAGTGACCTATATGATAAGTTAAGTAAAGAAAATGACTAAAAAGGAACCGTCCTTGCTTTTAAATTCTATAAATCATTTGGATAGAGAGAAAAACCACATTGGTTCGGTTATACATATTATTTTGAAATATAATTTTTTTCATCATAATATTTTATATTTTTTTAAGATTAATTAGTTACTTAAAATTATTAAGAAACACCAACACAGTAATTATTTAGTAAATAATTAACTAAAATAAATTATACTAAAAAAACTAAAAGTAAGGTAAACTGAAAGATTTATTATATTCCATTAATTTTATAGATTAATATTTCATGTTACACATATGTGAACTTAACATATTCAAATTGCATAATTGTCTTGATATTTTTAAATTCAAATTAAATAAATAACATCAAATTGACACAAAAATCATTTTATAATAAATGATAATTTATTAAATGATTTAAAATTATTAAAAATCAAATACTCTTCCAATTGATTTATAAATTTCAAGAAATAAAAATTGTCGATCATTTGTTGATTTAACAATTTTGTTGATTTTTTTTATTCTCATAAACACCCACATTTATTCCACTAATAAATTTTAGGAAATTATTATTCATTAGAATATTTATTCTAGAATAATATTCATATAATTGATCCACTAGGAATATTTATTCACATATTCAAGATGTGATTAAATGTATTCTAGAAACATTTTTAATACACTTAGTTAGTAAGTGTAATGTATAGATCAGCAACCCTACTTTTGAAACAGCATGTGTGGATCATATACCCTATGCTTTTAGAAAAGTATCGTTATGAAATCCTATATTTTTAAGGAACACAATTTTTATGAAAAAAAATATGGTACATCAACTCTACCTTTCTAATAAACCATGCATTTTCAAACCCTACTTTTGTTGTTTTTTTCATGTGAAGGAACCCTAAGTTTGACTATTCAACAATGGAGATTTAAATCTATGATATTATCTATGATTTATAAAATGGTCTCGTCGAAAGTAAACATATTTTCAAAACTATTTTTCCACTGATTCAAAGACTCGTTATGGTTGTTTTAGAGGCACTTATTTGTTAGAGTAAATCATTACTATTATTATGGAAAGTTATGAATCTATTAAATGATTTTAAATTCAAATATTCTTGATTTATTGTGCGATATTTTTGGAGTTAGTTTGATATAGAGTTTTTTTACCTACTATATAAATATTAAAGTGATATTCATCAGAATATATACATAATAAATAAGGGAAGATATACATAATAAAAAGATGTGTGTTATTTCTATCATAGCTACACTTTAGAGACATATGTGTTTTGATCTATTGTATCACTACTATTGTTTTCACTGATAATTCATTTTATTATTACATGATCTTATGTAAGAAATGCTGAAATATTTTTCAGAGATACAATTTGAATACATGATTATTTAAGCATCTATCTAGTGTTTTCTATATTGCAATTTAAATAAAGTCTATGGGATGTTTAAGAACTATTTTCTATTGTGAATTATTGAATATTTGAATACAACTGTCAGTTATTACTAAAACTATTAAATTTAACCTATATTCTTAACAAAATAAATCTCTCTTTATTTAGTGGAGTTTCAACTACTTGTACTGAGTTGTGGTTAAGTGTCAGCTTCTTTCACTAAGATGTGAATTTAAGATTCCTTGTAAAAGAACCAAAAGTCCCTATAAAATCCATGTAAGGTTTCAACTACCTCTACTCATTTAAATTTTTAATGGTCTTAGGATAATAGGACCTAATATTGAAAATTATAAAGCTCATGGAATTAATTGTTGGTGGAGTGGACTAGGGGATATTTGTTCCCTAAACGACTATACATCTCTGTGTTCATTTCCTTTATTTATTTCCACTTATCACTTATATTTAATGAAATTTTCACTGCATAACAAGATATGTGTTTGAAATCTATCAAAGTTTTTATAAAACACAATCCCCCACCCTCTTATGTCTTTTTCTTTATCATCGTCATCCCAACCTATCAATTGGTGTCAAAGGTAGTGCTCAACTGATATATTTTATTATTGAAAATTATTTTCTGATATCCACAAGTGGTATTATAAGGCTCTACTAAATATATAATAGTTCTAACAATCCTGAGTTAAATATTCAAATGAATACATCTTGAAATAGATGATTCTAGAGAAGTTATGTCAATGATTTGTGTTCCTTATATTAATGGTGACAATTTTTTATGCTAAAAATCACATATGATCATTTATGTTAAAATCTTGGAATAAGGATTTATTTAAATGTTGTTAATCCTTATGATATTCCTAAGGAGGATTTGTAAGATTAGAATAATGATCAAGAAATAGAATATAATCTCAATTCAAAATCCATGAATGCTATTTTGTGTGGTTTAGGAACTGATGAATTCAATTAAGTGTCATAATGTCCTATTGAATATGAGATGTGGTAGGATATTTTTGTTTCCTATAAATTAATTGATAATATCATAAAATTAGGGTACACTAATATTAAAATAATGTGTGATACTTTCATAATGTATGAGGATGAAAATTTAACCCAAATAAATGGGTGGTTAAAATAAATTATTAACAAAGTTCCTACTTTAGAAAATACAATTTCACAATCAGATAAATCATTAAAACTACTTAGAGTGCTACCCTTTTACCTGTAATGGAATATCTACAACTATAGAATAATCAAAACCTGTGAAAAATTTATCTATAAAGTAATTGATTGGAACTTTAATGATGTATGAATTTTAGATGAAGGTTGAAGATGAAAATCATATCAAACATGATGAAGCAACTCCCAAAAACTACCAAGGATGAATCATCTGATTCAAGTGATCCATATTTAGATAAAGATCTATCATAACTTTTAAGAATATTTTAGAAATTTTATTGAATGAAAAATAAAAGGAAATAAGAAAATAGATGTTGTTAATATAAGGAAAATGGTCATATAAAGGATAACTCCCCTTTATGAAAATCTCAAGGAAAATCCTATTGTAAGAGACAATAAAAGAAAATTATAAAATATACCTAGTGTAATTTTTTTGGTTCACACAATGAATCTTCTATAGATTCTCATGGTGGGAATAAAATACAAATGGTATGTATTATTGATCATACTAATGAGGTACAATCTTTTTACTCTCAGAACTCTCGTTGTGAAAAACTATCTTATAGTGAATTAAATAAGTGTTGTTTTTTGATATAAGATAAATAAAAATCCTTAAATAAATATCATAGAAAAATTAAAAAATCTTATGATATTGTTCTATTATATAAAGAAAATTTGTCAAAAAAAATTATATATTTAAAGTATGATTATTATAAAATTTCTTTTGATTTTCATGACACTAAGATTAAATAATTATTCACTGAATTCAATAATTTAAAAACAAGATTCTAGTATACTGAAATAATGATAAGCGTTTTTAAATAAAATCCTTGGAATAAATAAAATACTAAAAGAAAAATTTGGAATAGGAAGAAATGGTGAAATGACAAAACTGTATAAAAATTCTTTTATTTGTGGTTTAAACAAAAAAAATATCTATGGGAAAAAATTATTGTGGTATTAATGGTCAATATAGAAATGATTACTACCTTATAAAACCTCAAATTTATGGTGTTAAAAAATTTTATTTCTCAAAATAACTATTCAATTTGAATAATAGAATTCCTACTCAAAATAAATAAGTTTGGTTTCCTAAGAATTTTATTGCTAACACTACCGGACCCAAAAGTATATGGGTACCAAAAAGAAATTTAATTTGATATTTTTTATAATTACACCACTAATCTATATAGTCAAATCTTTAAGTGGTTGATCGATTGGTATATGAAGTCTCTACTAAAAGAGTGAATAGCTCTAAAGTAGTTTGTTATAAAATAACGCTCGGTACTATGATCATTGATCCAGGAAGTATTTCATTTTAATACCTATATGCTTATGGTTCATTAAATTTTCTATATATAGGGATAAAGAAATATCTCTCAAAATTTAATAAAGAATTTTATGTACTCTATGAATCAATTCTTAATCTATTTTGATTATATAATTGATTAGTTAAAAAAATTAAAATATCTTTAAAAAATTTTTGAAAGTGTTTTGGAAAATTCAGTATTTGTGTAAATTATGAAAAGTTTATATTTTATTTTTTTAGCCTATTTAAATATTTATATTGGTTTATGTAACCATAATTCCTTGCTTATATAATATGTCTTTTCAAAAATTATAATCTATAATGATTATTTTGTATTTTTCAACTAAAGAATATGAAACTTCATCTACATTATGTTAGAACCTAACATTTCATATTATCATTAAAAAATTTAAATTATGAAGTTGTATTAGTCGAAAAAAAAAAATTTATCAATAACTTCTAAAAATTAGTTATAGTAATATAAAGTGGTCAAGTTATTTAAGTTCAGAATAAAAAACTATTTTTCAAAAGGATGAAAGGTAATCTGTGTGATTTTTCAAAAGAACAGTATTTTTCTTATGTTGAATATTTATTTAAAAAGTATTCTAGAAGAAATAAATAAGTTTATAGTAATGATTAATTGGAATTATCTTCTTCTAAAATAACTTATAACAATATTTTTATTAAATTAGGCACCTTAAATGATGAAAAAGTAAAGCTATAAGCTGAGTTGGATGCATCTAAAAATTCATATAAATAACTACATAAATAATCTGTGTTGAAAATAGTTTTTGATTCATTTCAAAAGGAATATTGGAATGTTAAATATAGTTTGATCTCGATAGCATACATTAAATTGTTCAATATCAAAATTCTAAGTCAAATGGAATTTCTAAGAAGGTAAGTTGTTACTAATCTAGATCCTGACAAGATAAAGTTGTTTTTAGGTGAATAGTATCTATCTTCTTCATATCAAATAAAAGCATATGTACAAAATATATTATAGGAAATGTAAATATTTTTGTGTTTCTTTAAGTGATAAAGTTAAAATTTTGTAAAGTTAGGATAAACCGTCTACTCCTTTCTAACCCTTCATTCTTATTTTCAATTTATTTAAAATCATTATTTTATATACTATTTTTAAAATATATTATTTAGTGAAAAATATAAATTATTAATTAGTTCAAAATTTATTTTTGTTAGTTATCTTACATGAGCATGTATTTAATATTTAATTATCTCATTACTATAAATAAAAATAATAATAATAATAGTTTTTTTTAATATTACTTGTGAAACAATTAGTTAAAAGTATATTATTTTCTTTCGAAATATTTTAATTAAATGAATATACTATATGCTATGATTTAGGGGGAGTTTAAAGAAACTAATTATTTTATTCATCAACATATTTTATTAGGCTCCTTGATTACTTTTTTATATCTTTTTAAACCATGAATTTAGAGAAATTTTGTACTCTTTACTCTTATCTTTTTTATGTCACAAAAGGGGGGAGAGGTTTATAGGTTTAATGTTAATGTTATAGGGGTGAAGTTTTATAGATTTAATGTTATCATCTTGATTGAATGGCCTTATAATAGGGGAGAATTTTTTCTACAAAATAAAGTTTTTATAAAGGGATAACAGGGATAAATTTCCTTTATGGAAGAAATATTATAAATATCTAAAGAATGAAAAATTTATTTTTTATAAAAATTGTTTGTTAACTATATGAATTTTTTTCATGGGTTTTGTGACCATAAAATAAGGGTATATTGTTGGTCATGTGTTCATTCAACAATTTCCTTAATTTTTTTGTTTTTTATTCTCATAAATTCCCACATTTATATTACTAATGAATTTACTTTTAAGTGAATTTCAGGAAATTATTATCTGTCAGAATGTTTATTATGGAATTATATTCAATTCATTGATCTACTAGGAATATTTATTGAAGTATTTGGAATGTTTTTAAATTTATTATATAAATACTATTCATACCCTACATTAGTAATAATAACATATGGATCAGTAACCCTATGTTTGAAACAGTACGTATGGATCATGTACCCTATAATGTCGAGAAAGTATGGTTAAGAAACCCTATGTTTATGAAGAACCCTACATTTGAGGAAAAAACATATGGTATATAAACCCTACTTTTGTAATAAATAGTATGTTATCGAACCCAATTTTTCGTGTTTTTTCATTATGTGAAGTAACTCTACATTTGACTATTCAATGACAGAGTTTTAAATCTATGATATTATCCATGATTTATGAAATGATCCCATCGAAAGTAAAGATCTTTTCAAAACTATTTTTTGACCAATTAAAAGGCATGTTATGATTTTTTTAAAGGATTTTATTCAAATGAGTAAATAATTATTATTCTTATGGTAAGTTATGACTCTCTTTAAAGATTTTGAATTTAAATATTCATGATTTATTATGCGATATTTCTAGAGATGGTTTGACCTAGATTTGTCCAACCTGCTATATAAATATCAAGACCGTATTCATAAGAATGTATATATAATGAAAAAATAGAATATATACATAAAAAAAAGTTATGTGCCATTGATATCAAATTTATACTTTGGAGACGTACATGTTTTGATTTGTCGACTTACTATTGTTGTTGTCTTGGATTCTACATTTTATTGTTACATATTCTTCTACAAGAAACAATAGAGCATTTTTCATAGATACACTTTAGAGACATACATGTTTAAACATATTTTTAGTGTTTTCTCTATCACATTTTGAATAAATACTATGTGACGTTGAATATATATTTTATGTTGTGCATTATTTAAGATTTTAATGCATTTTTCATTTGTTACTACAATTGTGAAGTATAACTTTTATTCTTAACAAAATCAAAATTTATTGATTTGGTGGAATTAGACTACAAAGACTCAGTTATGGTTAATTTTCATCTTCTTTCACTGAACTATGTACTCATAATTCCCTGTAAAAGATCTATAAGGCCCTATAAAAGCCTTGTAAGGTTTCAACTACCTCTACTCAGTTGTTGTTTAAAGGTATTCGGATAAGAGGACTTGATATTAAAAATCACCAGGCTTTTAGAGTTGATCATTGGTATAGTGGAATAGGTGATATTTGTTCCATGAACCAATATACATAATTATGTTAATTTTATTTATTTATTTCTACT
Source organism: Viscum album (assembly GCA_963277665.1). Classification (NCBI taxonomy): domain Eukaryota; kingdom Viridiplantae; phylum Streptophyta; class Magnoliopsida; order Santalales; family Viscaceae; genus Viscum; species Viscum album. The sequence goes on from OY728137.1 coordinate 790,344,720, forward strand.
GCTCACTCATCTTTAAGAGAGAAAGGTTCACTGTATAGCAAGAGATATATTTTGAATCTATCAAAGTTTTGAAAACCCACAATTCAACCCCCCCCCCCTCTTTTTTCTTTTTCTTCTCCATAAACATCCTGACCTAACACAAATATGTTCCATTAATGGAACAATTTTTATCTTATAATGACTATATTTATGCCTAAATAGAAAAAAAAACTTAGTTATCATGGTTAAGGTTAAAACGATTTTTTTTCTCATTACATGCATTTGTATTAAAATAATTTTACACACATATAGGATATTTAATTGATAAAATAAATTTAATATATAGAATCATTGGGTCCAAATTTTATAATAATTGTCACTTTAATTTAGTCTTAATGGATGAATTTCCTAGGTTAAAAAAACTAGTTACCATAGTGAAAACCCAAAATGGTAAAAATAAGGAAACTTATAAGTTAAGGAAAAAAATGTTTAAAACATGTTTTTATTGTGTGGTGGAGGTGTGAATATACCATACCATCCTTCCACCCCATTTAATTATCAATATTGGATCTACTTGAGGTAATATTTACCTCCAAATAGTGAATACTTTTGGGGATCTACAAGAATGTCACTTCTCCTTAACTATAAAAGGTCACTCACTCCCTTCACTTATTTACACATATCTGGACATTTTTATAATCAAAACATTACCAAAATCAATTCAAATATTCCCTACATTCCTAATAGAATAATTATTTTTAGAATAAATCCATCCTATTAAGGCTTTAGTCCAAAGCCAATGAGGATACCTAAATAAGAGGTAATGTTTTTTAATGAGTGTCTTTGTTTTACTTCACTCTCCGCCTCCTTAAATTTTTATTAAACCATGATGATAAAATGGAATTAGTATATTAAATATACTGGGATATTTTTATAATAATTTAATGACCTAGAAACATCTCCACTTCCATCAAATGGGTTATGAAATCATCATTCGTGTGTATGGCAGATTACCACCTCACAAACAGATGTCATTTGTTTTTGCATTTCCACCTCTATATGTTGGGTATTAAGATGGATATAAACTATATATATATGATATTTATAACATAATTATACTGATGGAGTAATTTTATAATATATATATATATATACCTTCCATTCCATAAGATATATAATAATGTATCCATGTGAACGGTGGACTACCATTTTGCGAAGTGATGTGATTCATCTTTCAATAACACTTCACATGGAAGGTGATAAAGATAAATTTAATGATTATATATAATATAAAATAAATATTTATGATATTAATGAAATATTTACCATTATATAAGGATAATATATATCATTTTATCTCTTCCCTTTTCACTCACATAAAGATGATAACATCGTTCATGTATGTGTGGACTACCACCTTCACGAAGCGATGTGACTCTCTTTTCATCACTGCACCACATGGATGAAATATGTAAGTATTCAAAATGGTATTTATGATATCATAATAATTATGTAAATTTTATATATTAATTACCTTCTTCTCATGATGATCATTGAAAAATGGAAGTGTTACTCATGCGCATGTATGGTCTACGCCTCCATGATCGTAAGTACATCATTTTTCATAACCATCATTCATGATTTATTTGAAAAGTATAATTGATGTAAAAATATAATAATTATTTCAAGATTATTATTATATATATTATAGAACTATATAATATATACAAGAACTGGATCTTTTATAATGAAACACACATGAGAAAACAAGGCAATTAACACCTGAAACAATGAAAACAATAAAATATTTTTAATCGATATGTGATAAGATTCTATAAAAAGATAATATATGATATTATAAATATTAATATGGTTATGGTATAATTAAATATCATATATAAAAACACTTTATAGGAGCTTAAATCATGTTCAACTAAAAGGAAGCATAAGGGAAGGGATTTCATCTCAATATAATTCCATTGAGATTTATTTTTTATTATACACCAATTCACTTTTATGTGGTGTATATATTTCACCGTTGAAATGTAAAATCATGAATACTTTATTATTAATTATATTTTAGGTTTCAATTTGAATTATTTCATCCAAGTTTTTGACTTGAAAATTACTAAATAGTAAAAGTTATTGTGCATTCTCACTTTATTTTGTGATTGTTAACTTTCTCTTGTAACAATCACTTTGTTGTAATAATTTTTCATTGGAAATTAAATTTATATTAAACATACACTATCTTGTATTATAGATATGATTATTTCCTATATCATATTCCATTTTTACTTATGGTGTTTAATTTTAAATTTATTTTATTAACTAGGAAAATATTGATAAATTTGTTTCTTTTACTCGATATAGATATTTGATGATGAGGAACATTGCTTCATGAATTAAATCGATTATTTTATATATAAGGAATGATTTGTACATGCAATAAAATGGTTGTGGATTAGATAATATAATCCCATCGATGCATCGGTAGTCATTGGAAAATAATTAGTTGGCCAAATCAAATAGAATTTCACCTAGTATGTCTTAAACTGTCTTGAGGGTATATCTTGATGGTAAAGGTATATTATTCCTAGGAAACATGACATCCGATAATTAAGTATTACCTTCACTATGTATTTAGTTGTTACCATCTAGGATACTTTCACTATGAAATTATCTCTGAATGCATTTCATTATCATTTATTGACTAAATGTCATGTATTTTCAGTTATTTACCTTTCCATATTGATTATCTCTTATCTATTCAGGAAATAAAGTTATTTAAATGGATTTTTTGTTCAATTATTTACCTTTCCATATTGATCATTCTTATCTATTCATTATATCTTCCACTATAATTAACCCTTACTGGAAATTTGATCTTTCCCTTATTTTGTTTCCTTTCCCTAGGATATGAAGATGAATTCTTGGAATGTGTTTCAAGGATGCTGAAATTTTACTTTTTTGGCTTTATTTTTTTTCCAATGTAAAATGGGTAATATTTATTTATCTGGTTCTCAAAATCTATGAATTTAGGATGTCCTTCAGTATTCAACTCATTTTATCTATTCCATTGTAATAAAGTAAGGTGTCATCTCCTTGCTTCTGAGGTTGGGGTCATTACAGTTGGTATTAGAGAAAATTTAGTAGAAACCTTGAAAACTAGATTTAAGAAATAATATATTAGAGAAAATAAACATATAATATAATTTGAGTATAAGTATAGAATAACATCCTAATTTTTGGTAAGAAAGAGATTATGTGGGTATTTCTAATAGTATAACCCTCTCTGGATACTAAAAGTGGATTTGGTTTTGTCATAGAGGTACCTAGGGGTAATAACTCTGAAAAAGGCATGTTGGGCTTAACTCGAGAATTAACTAGTACATGATCATGGGCCATCCTATTCAACTGTTTTGACACTCATGGTAAATACTCTTAGGATAATTCAAATTTTCTTCACAAACCATTATGAAGGATTTGAAAACAAATATATCCCCAAAGGAACCAAGTTTAGAATTTTGAGATTAACAATTCATAAATTTTTATTTCTAAAAATTGTTACACCATATTTGGAATTATACATTATTGCTAATATTATGAGATAATATAGTATATTCCATTGTTTATAGATGGAACCTAGAAGGAAGAAAATTATCAATACTCATGCCCAATATGGGTTTCCTAATGAGGAATCCAATATAGCTAGTATTATAATTGAGTAATTTAGAGATATATTAGGTAATATTAATCAAGTTATCACACATAACCATGTCCATATTGAGAAACTTGTTCCATAATGAGATTCTCCAATGATAGATCACTTTATGTGATAGAGGCCCCCATTATTTAGTAAGAATATTGATCTAAGGGTAGGTGGTAAAAGGATTAAGTCTTTGGAGAAGATATTTAGGGCATTAAGATGAGTTGAAAAGGAAAATATTACCCTTGTAGTGTATTTTCTCAATAGATATAATGATCAATAATGTTCATTGATCCATAATACTAGGGAAGAACAAGAAATAGAACTCATGGAATGGAAATATTTTAATCAGAAATTAATTGAAAAATATTTCCCTCATGAGAAACAAATTGAGTTGAATTGAAATTTAATTAGTTTAAAGAAAAAGTAGGAATAAATTATTGTAGATTATGAATATACCTTTACAATGTTATCATTTTATGTTACAGATTACATACACAATACAGAATGCAATATAGTCCATTTATTTGAATGGATTAATCCAAGTCTCTATAGGGCATTAGTCTCTCAAAAAATTTCTTTATATGATGAAACAATTTTATGTTTTATCAAGATAGAGAAATAATTATCCAAGTCTTATGGATTTAAATGTAAGTAAGAGAAGAATAGAATGGTATATAAAATAATAGAAAAATGAAATAAAGAAAAGAAATATTTTCCCAAATGTGATAACTATGGAAAGATTCACCCTAAGAAATGCTTGAAGGGATTGGGAGTTTTTATAAGTGTACAAAAAAGGGTCACTATGAAAAATAATGCAAATGGAAGAATTAAAACACTTCTATTATGTTTTTAAACTATAAGGATATGGGGCACTATGAAAATTAATGCCCTAAGTGTCAAGGTAATATACCTTTGAAGAAGCTAAGAGATCAAGGTTAAGCTTATGCTATTGATACAGTTGAAGCAAAATTATTAATGTGATTATAAATTTAGATCCTTAGAATATGTTGTAAAATTATTTTATTGATGATATTTTGGTTATAAGTATTAAGAAATTTATAAGTATTTTACTGCAGTAATATTTGTTACGGGAATCGAAAACATATATTGAATAGTACCAAGAATAGTGATTCAGTGGAAAGTTAAACATCTTATAAAATTCCTGATTTAGGACCCTTAATATAATATTGATGTTTAGATAATAATATTGGGATAAACATATTATTGATATGGATAAATTAAATGGGATAGTACTGACTATATTAGAACTGATAAATGATATGTTTAAAAAAATTTATATACTATCATTCATAGATTTAACAAAAATTTGGATGTAATTAATATATCTAATAAAATGTATTTTATTTAAGGATTAAGGAAGCGTGAAATTTTTCAATAAGTTGTTATGGTAATTCACGTTATTATCATTTTTCAATATATTACATGATGAAGTTATTCACAAGTTTGTTATGTGGTGATTAAGAACTACTTCATTTTATTTGAGGGATAACTGCTAAGTTGACTTTGGAAATTTAGTGACAGTATTTATAATGTTTTGTATCTTGATATTTTATAAAGGTTCATAAAGTTAAGCATTTATTAAATGGTTTAAGTTTACCTTTGGAAGATTTTTTAGAGATTATTATTTTACTTCACTATATAAAGTTTTATGCATATTGGATAACCTCTACTAACCATTTTTTCTTAATAATAACTAGAGATTCAAGGAATGACTTATCAGTATATTATGGATCTTAAAATCCATTAAAAGTGAATTTTTGTTCTTCATTAATAAAAAAAATATTTTTTTAGAGAAAGACATGAATTATAAATTGATCAAGGCACAACCAAAGGATGATATTGTTCTTATGAAATGAGATTAAATCAATTAAGTATATCTTTTCATGAAAGTTTTTCAACATTAGGAAAATGATCTTGAAACAAAAATATTATCCTAATACCATAATTTTTATGATATCAATGATATTTTTAATTCCTCATTGGTATATGGATTTTTGGTTGTTAACATTCTCTAGATCACCCACTTTTTAATGATCAATGTTCACTATTACTCTCCATTAGTGTTTGGGTGTTAATTTTCTATTCCATGTATATGTTTTCATTTACCATCTAATTTATCCAACTTAGAAACCTAGTTATGTGATTATTTCATATGACCGTGGTACTTAACTTTCCACTTATCAAGAGGATATTTTATTAACTCTTTTTACGATGTGGGTTTTTCAATAATTGTATTTCCAAATATCAAACCCTTGATTACCAATATAAAGTTTAAATTGAGAGGATGAGATTTATTTAAGGTGGTGATAATGTAAAACCTTGAAATTCTAAAAGAATAAAATTTTATATCATGTATGATATGAAATAATGAATTTCTTTTATAGCTTTCATTACATATAAGGTTGAGTTTTACCAAAAAATAACATACTATTAATATTATTATTTAATATGATAGTTATCACCAACCATTAAAATGTTGGGAATGAAAAGGATTAAATAGATTTCAGAATTATATATTTTACAAATTTTTATTAATTATATATTGATTAACAATTAAATAATTATCATTTAAAATAAAAATAAATGTTTTCTGAAAATTATATTTTTCTAAAAGATAAATTATTAGTACATTGCGCACATAATTTAAATTATTTTTATAAATTTTAGAAAATTTATATGACAAAATAATATCCATTTTTTGAAATCAGAATATAAAAATTATTTTAGGGTGTTTTTTTGGGATTTTTCGGTAAAGTTTCATTTTTGATGAATAGTGAAAATACATAATTTTAATTACAAACTACTTTTTTAATAACTTATAATGTTAAATTATATTTTTAAAGTAAAATTAGATAAATTTTATACTCTTTAATAAAATTTAGGTAATTTTAAACATTTTCATATTGAATTTTGATATAAAAATATTGTACACATTTGAAAATTTTATTTTTAAAAACCCATTTTCTCATCTCCTTTACAGGATTAATTTTAAATTAAAATTTTACACTTATGTGAGATGAATTTAGAATAATGGATTTAATATTTATAATTATAAAAATTTATAGTAACTTATAATTTCAACTTACCTTTTTACCATAATGATTAGTGAAAACAGTTAAAATTAATTACAATGATTAAGGTAAAACGAGTTTACATAGTAACTTAACTTAGAATATAAGGTGTAAGAATGACCAAAAAAATTCTAAGACTAATTTTATGGAAATATTTAGATTCTTGAGAATATTTTATTCATTTTTATGATTTTTAGGGGTACTTTTACATGAAAGTGACCTATAAAAAAAGTTAAGTAAAGAAAATGACAAAAAAGGAACCTTCCTTACTTTTAATATCTGTGAAGTTTTGGGATATAGAAAAAATCAAATTTGTTCGGTTAAACATATTATTTCTAAAAATAAATGTGTTTTATTTATAAAAAAAATTATATTTAATTTTTATAGATGAATTAGTTACTTAAAATCTTTAGAAATTCCAATGTAATAATTATTTAGCTAATAATTAATTAAAATAAATGATACTAAAAAAAGTAAAAGTGAGGTAAATTGAACATTTTATTTTCTTAAATTAATTTATTAGATGAATATATCATTTTAAATAGTTTTTAACCAAATATATTAAAATTAAATCATTGTCCTGATATTTTAAAATTCAAATTAAATAAATAATTTCAAAATAAACATTAAATTTATTTTATATTAAATTATATTTTATTAAATGTTTTAAAACTACTAAAAAATCTATATTTTGAAAAGTGATTTATAAATGTCAATAAATATAAAATATTTTCATTAAATGGATCATTTTTTCTTTTATAATTACTATAATGACCACTAAATAGAAAAAACCTTATTAACATGGTTAAGGTTAAAATGGTGTTTTTGTGCATTATATGTGTTTGTATTAAAATTAATTTTACACACACATATTATTTTTAATTGATAAATTTTATTTTTTATTTATAATCTATTTTTAAAAATTATATAACAAGTATCACTTTAATTTAGTATTAATGGATAAATTATTGAGGTTAAAAAACTAGTTACCATAGTGAAAAACTAAAATGGTACAAATAAGAAAACTTATAAGTTAAGGAAATAAATATTTAAAAAATGTGTTTTATTATGTTTTGAAGGTTTTTATAGACCATATAATCCTTATAAACAATTAATTGTCAATCTTAGATCCTATTTAGGTATGATTTACCTTCCAATAGTGAATACTTTTGGGTATCTACAAGAATGTCACATCTCCTCAACTGTAAAAGGTCACTCACTCCCCTCACTTCTTTACACGTATCAAGAAATTTGAATCATACAAAACCTAACAAAATAACTTCCAAAATACACTCACCTAATCCTATAATCCTTATTTTTTGTATAGATCTAACCTAGGAAGGATTTAGCGCATACCCAAGGAGGATACTCGAAGAAGAGGTAATTTTTTTCAACTAGCGTCTTTATTTTACTACTTTCTCCACCTCCTTAATTTTTTATTAAAATATTTAGGTATAATTAAGTAATTATCTTCAATATAAGGGGATGTTTTTATAATTATTTAACGACCTAAATCCATCTCTAATCCCATCAAATGAGTTACGAAATCATCATTTGTGTGTATGATGGACTACCACCTCGCGAACTGATGGCATTCTTTTTTCCATTTACTCCTCTCAAGGCTGGGTATTACGATGAATATAAAGTATATTTATGATATTTGTAACATAATTATACCAATATAATCATTATATCATGTACATATATTTTTACCTTAAATTCTGTTGGAGATATTATAATGTCGCTCATGTGTACGGCAGACTACCACCTCAAGAAGTGACGTGATTCGAATTTCACTAACTCTTCACATAGAAGGTGATGAAGATAAAGTTAATGATTATATATGATCTAAATAACATAATTATGTCACTCATTACGTAATTATTATTCTTTAATGATAATATATTTTATTTTATTTCTTTCTTTTTCACTCACGTAAGGATTATAACATCGTTCATATAGGTGTGGGTAACCATCGTCACGAAGCGATGTGACTCTCTTTTCATCACCACGCCGCATGTATAAAATGTATAAGTATATAATATGGTATTTATGATATCATTATCATTATATAAATTTAATATATTACTTACCTTCTTTCCATAATGATCGTTGAAAAATGGAAGTGTTGATCATGCGTACATATGACATACCGTCTATATGATCATAACATACTTCATTTTTCATAAAAATAATTCATTATTGGTTTTAAAAATATAATTAATGTAAATATATAATAATTATTTCATTATTGTTATTTTGGAGATGATAGAACTATATAATATGCACAATAAATAGATCTTTCATTATAACAACCCATCTCTTTATTACACATTAATTCATGATTTATTACATAACATTACACTTAATAAAACCCATAAGATCCAAAAGTATAGTGTATTTTTAAATTAGGTAAATTACATAACAAATTAAAATAATAAAAATATCATCTTTATTGAAAACTTCCTTAATATTCTCACACTTAAATCTGTATGGGATAGCTTGGGGATATACATAAGAAAGGGGTGAGCTATAAATCCCAGTAAGGGAATAAACATGGAATAACATGAATAAGTAATAAATTTTAGATAAAATTAATATAAATGGTAAATTAAAACAGTGATAATAATAAACATAAAAAATGAGGCATGATATAGAATGATAACATAAAATCAACATGGGAAATGTGGCAACAACTTAAAATATTGTATCATAAACATAGGTCAAGGATAACTGCAAAGACATACTGATAGAAAAAGTGAAATATAGGTATCATGTTCACTTATTGTACCAACATTATGTCTCATGATACTAAACATTACCCAATTCATTGGCACGCTATATAATTCTGGGTTTACCTGTCATATTCATTTCATTCTCATGGTAAAGTGTGAAAGATATATTATATGAAATGAATTCATTCATAGTCATAATTTATTACATGATCAAGGATTTTTGGAATAAAAAATTTTAAGTCCCAAGTAAGAGAATCATAATTTTATAAATATGAACACCCTTGATATGAAAAGGGTATGGTATTCACTACACAAGTGTTTTTTAATGTAAAAAACGTGTTTCGACATCATAATGGTGTCACTTAAAAATTCATAAAATGGGTTGATGAGAGATAAATGGGTCTCTCGTCATTTTTACATCAAATGTGAAGTAATAGGGACATGGAAATATATATCACAACATTATTAATTTTTAATAGAATGAATAATATAATAGTAAAACTTGAATAAATAAGAGAAAGGAAAGAACCATTACTTGCGAGTGTGACTCCAAGTGATTGGGAGAGGATTCTTTAGAGCTTAGGGATACCATGAAATGACTATAGAGAGGGGAGGGAGTAAGTCTATTCTCCAAGAATTATGAGTGAATAAAAATAAGATCTTAGGTGGTTTTATATTGGAAATTAGTGGGGAATTATTTATCATTTCTCAAAACATAGTTTTTGGACTCTATATAACAAAATAACCAAAACTACAAACCTTAACTTGGTTTTTTCTAATTATTTCTACCAAATGGGAGTTTTTTCCATTACATTATAAGTAAAAGAGACTAAATTAATAAAATAATACCTTTTCTTATATGTAAGTGAGTCATACTCCTAAAGGAATGATTTTAAAGCCTTAAAATATATTAATGATTTTGGAGGAATCATAAAGGATTTATAAAATTAACCAAATAAGCATAAAATAAAAACATATATTTTACCATGGATCCAATTTATAGTATTTACTAATGTTGATCAAGTGTTTTTTTAACAATAAATAATATTTTTATTAAAAAGGGGGAGATTGTTGAGAACAATAATCTATCTCTTTAAGATAATTTTGATGCTCACAAATACCCTTAATTGTTTTCTAATGATTTAATTTTAAGTGTATTTCAGGAATTTTTTATTCATTATATTATTATTACTAGAATAAATATTTAAGTTCTTGAACAATGAGAATAAATTGCTAAATTATTCTCATTATCCTTTTCTGGAAACACTATTTATGCTTTACATTTTCGGGAATTGTTTAAGCGTGTTCTGGAAACACTTTCCATACCCTACATGGAGAAGCATAGCGTAAAGATGGAATACAGTGTATAATTTATGAGATATTAGAAAAGAATGGTTAAACAACCATACGTTATCGGAAAATTATAGAAGAAGAACCCTACGTTTGGGATATTGGAAAAGTATGGAAGAAGAACCATACTTAAGTTTTAAATGTTACGTTTGTTTCTTAAAAGTATGGTTTATCAACCTTACTTTTTTGAAATACCTTACATTTGAAAGCTTATAAAAGTATGGATCATTTATCATACATTTTAATTTTGAAAAGAAAAGTACGGATGATCAACCCTATATTTTTTATCAACACTACGTCATCAACCTTACGTTTGTGATCTACCTTACATTCAGAAGATGCATGCTATACAGTTCAACCTTACATTTGGCATCGGAGAATTAAAGATGATATTATTATACAATAGTATACAAGAAAATTATTTGGCTGATTTCCAGTCGGATTAAAAGCTGATTTTAAAGTGTGTCTTTAACTGATTCAAAGTCATTTATCTATGATTCAAAGGATCAATTTAAAAGGATCTTTTCATGCCAAATTTTCAGGGGAGTTATGACTGCTCTGTTATTCTGAATTTTTGAATACCGCGATTCTAAAGGAAACTTTTGTGGATCTAAATTTGAAAGGAGATTGATCAAATTTATTCTATAAATACTTGAATTATTTTGTATATAAAGAGATAATCAAGACAATTGAGACTTACAGATCTACTATTACGAAGAGTGAAAAAGTCCTATTTATTGAAGAAGAAGAAATACAATAGAAGATTCACTCATTCAACATTAAATATCTATTGTAAATCTACTGCTGGTGAAGTTTCGAATTATTTTTCTATGTCTACTGCAACCGGATCGACTCAGAATGACTCTTAATTAAAGATCATTATTTCTGAATATGACAATCCATCTATTGTCAATTGCATTCTGTTGCAATTGTGAAGAACAATGGGAAAGTATTTTCAAAGCTAAATACTCTTTTATCTTGAGTGACTGGCTTCTTATACTAAGTTTTGTAGGTTCTACGATTGAACCAGAAGGCTCTATTTTTCCTTAGATTGTAAAGGTGTCAACTACCTATACTTAGTTGTGGGACGGTCTGTTGATAAGAGGACCATATAGTGAAAATCACCAAGCTTGTGGAGTAGAGCATTGGTGGAGTGGACTAGGGGCCTTCTTTTCCCCGAACCACTATACATCGTGTGTCACTGCTATTTAAATTTCCACTACATTAATCTATTTGATTAAAGTTAAAGTTTAGAACACGATCTCGTAAAGAATTTGTAAAAGACACAATTCATCCCCCCCCCTATTGTGTATATTTGGTATAACCCGATCCAACAATTGGTATCATAGGAGGAGCTTTCTGATAAAGACTTAACAAGCTGAAAGTGATTAATGATTATACTCGGAGAAAGATGACTGATACATGAGAGGGAATGTCTATGGTAAGAGCATTGTACTTCAATGGAGAAAATTATGGATGATGGAAGTAGAGAATGATAATTTATCTAAAAAACCTTGGATACAGAGTGTATTCTAAGATTCTGACTCCATATGAAATACCTGAAAAACTTGATACATTTAGTGCATCTACTAAAGTATAATATGATATGAACTCGAAGGAAATGAATGAAATTATATGTGGTCTATGACCTGATAAATTCAACAGAGTATCTCAATGACCGACAGCATATGAGATGTGGCAAACTATTGTTGTTTCTTATAAAGGAACTGAAAAAGTTAGGAAAATGATATATGCTACTGCTAGGCTTAAATTTGATACATTCATAATGATTGAAGGTCAAATCATTACTCAAATGAATGGAATATTTATAGATATTATCAATAATATAAATACTTTGGGAGAACCAATAAAACAAGAAGATCAAGCTTTAAAAGTAATAAGAGTAATTCCTATTAAATGGAATGGAATATCTATAGCAATCAGACATTCAACACCTATCAAAGACTTAACCATGAGAGAGATGATTGGAGCACTTATAATTTATGAAGCCAAAATTCAAGATGAAGAAAATGAGAATAAGGTTTTTTATCAATAAATATGACACTACCTTAAAAGTTTCATCACAAAGTAAAATCAAAAAGATAAAGAAAAAGGAAGTAAATGTGAAATCATAAAGTTCTGATTCATCAAATTCTGATGTAAAACTTTCTTAGCTATCCATAAAGTTTAGTAAATTCTACAGAAAAAAAAGGCTTCATAAAAACTTTAAAAAAGGATGAAATGGAAGTCAGATGTTATGAGTGCAAGAAAATGGGGCACATCAGACCTAACTGCCCTCAGTTAAAAGAAGACAAGAAAAAGAAGTTCTTCAAAAGGAATGATTATGAGAAAAAAGATAAGAAAGCAATGAAAGCTACATGGAGTGTGTCTGAAGACTCCATCACCTCTTCAGAATCAAGCTCAGAGAAGGAAGAAGTAAATTTAAAAGCCAACATGTTCTTTATGGCAGAAACAGATGAGGTAAAATCATACTACTCTTCTGATTCTAATGCTGACTCTAGTTCTGAATCGAGCTATGCAAATGATAAACTTGTAGCTTACTGCAATATGCTTGAAAATACTGCAAACTAAAGTAGAAACTTATAAAATTGCAACTCTTATTTTTACAAAAGGATAAAATTCACTAAATGAAATTCTTGGGAAGAATGTGATTAAAAAGGGAAGATATGGAATAGGCAGTAAAGGTGAAAGCCTAAACTGTACAAGAATTACTTTGTTCCAAGTACAAGAAAGGTAATTTGTAACTATTGTGGTGAAAAATGACATATGTCTAAGAATTGTTACTTAAGGAAACCCTAGATAAGTGGAATAAAGAAAGACTTTGTCTCAAACAATTTATATGATTTTTTTGAGTTTAGAAAAACAAAGCATGTCTGGATTCCCATATCATTGCTGGCTAACACTTTTAGACCCAATAGAATATGGGTACCAAAGTAATCTGTTTAAATGCCTTTGTAGGGAGCAGGTCAGAGAAGCAAAAAAGACCATATGGTATATGGACAGTGGATTCTCAAGTAATATCAGTGGAATCTCATTGAATTTCCTTACACTAACTCAAAAATATGGTGGACTAGTCACTTCTGGTGACAATGCCAAAGGCAAGATAATTGGAATTGGAATATTTGGAGATCTAGAAGTTATCTCAATCAATAAAGTACTTTATGTACAAGGATTGAATCACAATATGATAATTATATCTCAACTCTATGATTATTTTTATGTTGTTGATTTATCTAACAATTGTTGTTCTATTTTAAAAAATAAACTGCTTAAATTTAGAGCACCTAGAACTGATAATGTGTATACCCTGGATTAAAATTCCTTGTGTAAACAAAAAATAAACTACTTAACTACTATGTTAAATGAATATTAGATCTGTAATAGAAGACTTGGACATTACAATATATATGTTTTAAATAAGTTATCTAAGAAACATCTAGTTTCTGATTTTCCTAGTCTCAAGTGTGAAAGTGATAGATTTTGTGATGTATGTCAACTTGGCAAGCATCACAAATCATCATTCAAATCAGTTAACAAAATTGCTACATCTAAACCTCTAGAACTTATCTATATGGATCTATTTGGACCCTCAAGGGTAGAAATCTTGGATGGTAAATTATATGTATATTTTTTAGTTGATGACTATTCTAGGTTTACATGGATTTTATTTTTAAAATTTCAAAATAAAGATTTTACATTATTTGAATTTTTTTGAAAATCTGTTCAAAATGAAAAAGGTTTTAAAATAATCTCATTAAGAAGTGATCATGGTGGAGAATTTGTGAATCTGGAATTCAATTCCTTTTAATCAAATAGGGGTATTAAACACACCTTCTCTGCACCAAGAACACCTCAACAAAATAGAATTTTTTAAAGAAGAAATAGCACTATTCAAGAAATGGATAGGATTATGCTAAATAAATACAGTCTTCCTACCTATTTTTGGGCAGAATCTGTAAGTACAACCTTCTATATAATGAATAGATTTTTAATTAGACCAATTTTGAAAAAGACACCCTATGAACTCTGGAATAACAGAAAATATAAAGTAAATTACTTCAAAGTTTTTGGATGCAAGGTTTACACTTTAATAAACAAGGTAAATCTTGGTAAGTTTGATCCAAAATCTGATGAAGGCATTTTCTTAGGATATTCTACTACTTACAAAGCTTATAGAGTTTTTAATAAAAATTCAAGGATTGTTGAAGAATCAGTTCATGTGAAATTTGATGAATCTAATCCCTTTGATAAAAGGACAGATCAAATAGATGAACTTGATTCTAATGATGACATGATACTTAAGAACCTAAAAGATGATTTTGAAAAGTATATAAATGAAATTCAGTCCAGTATAGAAGATCCTGACACTGAAGAACATATAAGTGTACTACCTAGACAGTCAAGAACCCTAACAAATCACCCTTTAGAAACTGTAATAGGAGACTTAGAAATATAAATAAAACTAGAATAAACATAGGAAATCTTGTTGAGTTTTCTTCCTTTCTATCCCAATTAAAACCCAAGTCTATAGAAGAATATTTAGATGATGAAATTTAAATGATATCAATGCAAGAAGAACTAAACTATTTCAAAAGAAATGGAGTCTGGAAATTAGTTGAAAGACCACAGAATTATAGGAACAAAATGGGTCTTTAGAAATAAACAAGATGATCAAGGAATAATAACTAGGAAAAAGCAAGAATATTAGCTAAAGGATATATTCAGTAAGAAGGTATAGATTATGATGAGACATTTTCACCTGTATCTATATTAGAATCCATTAGAATCCTTTTAGCCTATGAATATCATATGAATTTTAAATTATTTTAGATGGATGTTAAGTCTGCCTTTTTAAATGGTTATTTAATAGAGAAATTTTATGTTGAGAAACCTCTTGGTTTTGAAAATTCACAGAAACCAGATTCTATTTTTAAACTTACTAATACCCTTTATGGCCTTAAACAAGCACTTAGACCTTGGTATGAAATATTAAGCTCTTTTCTTTTGAAAAATGATTTTATTGTTGGAATGGAATATCCAACACTATTTAAGAAAACTATAAACTCTAATATTTTATTGGTTCAGATTTATGTTGATGATGTAATTTTTGGATCAACTAATAAATCTATTTGGCATGAATTTTCAAATCTAATGCAAAAAGAATTTTAAATGAGTATGATGGGATAATTAAATTTATTTTTATGACTTCAAATTTATCAAAAATATTTTGGAAATATTTTAAATCAAAGCAAATACATTACTGATTTACTAAAGAAATTTAGACTTGAAAACAGCAAGAAATATACAAATCATATGTGTACTAATATAAAACTTGATTTGGATGAAATTGGGAAATCAATTGACAACAAGTTATATAGAGGTATGATTAGTAGTTTATTATATCTTACTACTATCAAGCCAGATATAATGTATTCAGTATGTCTTTGTGCAATATTTCAATCAAATCCTAAAAAATCTCATTTAACTGATGATAAAATAGTTTTTAGATATTTAAAAGGAACTATTTTTCAATCTCTTTTTTATCCAAAAATGTCTGATTTTTATCAAATTTTATATTCAAATAAAGACTTTGGGAGTTTTAGATTAGCTAGGAAAATCACTTCAGGTACTTGTCACTTTTTAGGAAAATCCTTAGTATCATGGTCAAGTAAGAAACAATATCCAGTTGCCCTATCAACAACCGAGGTAGAATATGTGTTTGCTGGCAGTTGTTGTGCCCAAGTGTTGTGGATGGAAAACACCCTTATGGACTTTGGAATAATTTTAATAATACACCTATTTTATGTGATAATACAAGTGAAATTAATATTTCAAAAAATCTTATTAATCATTATAGGACTAAGAATATTGATATCAGACATCATTTTCTAAGAGACCATGTTCTTAAAAAGAATATATTTTTAGAATTTGTAAGAACTGAAATTCAATTAGCTGATATTTTTACAAAACCGCTTCCCACTTCAAGGTTTGATTTTATTAAGGGGGGGCTAGGTTTATTTAATTTTAAATAAAGTTTTATTTTATTCATTTGATTATTCTATTTCTATTTTATCTTTAATACTGTTTAAAATAAAGTAGTTATTTGTTTTCCAAACAGAATAATTTTTATTTTTATTAGTTTTATTTTTATATGCACGTGTAAAATTTTCTTTATTTTTAAAATTTATGTAATGGTTATTGATGACATGGGAATCAAGGCTATCAGAGCCCTTTCGAATTATGAATCATTTCATTTCTACAAAAAACTCTTTCAAATCCATGAAGCATTACCGCTCTTTTTCAATCCTAATATGAACCTTTGAAACCATAATATTTTAACCTTCATATATCTTCGCATCAATGGCCAAGACCAAGAGAACCAATGAGGCTAAGACTAGAACTGCCAAGAGGCAACACTCTGAAGGAAGTAAAATTTTGCAAGGAAAGGTTATATATCTAAAATGGTTATATCAGATGAACCTGTTGCTGAAGAAGGCTCTTTCATTTCAAAACCTCGAATAAACTTTTAATAGTGAAAAAATTGTGTTTTTATATGAGGTGGAGATTCATTATTTCTTCAAATATATTCAGTTTAGTCTGGTGAAAGATTAAGATTCCATGATAGAGAAAATAGAAGACAGAGATGTTTCTATCCCTTCTGCCAAGATAGCTCAGATTCTAAAATTCCCTCATAAGGGAGTTTATCATTTTGATTTGAAAAATATTGGTGATAGTGTACATAAATCTGAGGATATTATGTAATTTCCTTTTGGATCAAATAATATCTGGAAGATGTTTGTAAAAGACTTGTAACCGGACCAGAAGATATTGGTTAAGTTTATGCAAACTATTATTGAAACTAGGATATCTGAAATGGAAAAAATTCTATATCCAGATATGTATGTTATGTTTCTACTGATGAGTGATATCAAGTTAAATTTTCCCAGGTACATGGTAAGGTACCTGCATTACTACTTTCAAACAGAAGCCCGAATGAATTTGTATCCCTTTGATAGATTTATTTCATTGATACTATTCAAGAAGGAATGGGGAGACTGGTGGATTCCAGAGTTAGATGCCACCATAGCAATACATTTGGAGCTAAGACCCTGAGAAAAATAGGATATTTCTGGAGCATGGTCAAAGGAAAATTTCTACCAGTTAGCACTGAGGAAGAGGAAGAAAAAAGTACTCAGGCTTAGCCTTCTAAGTCTAAATAAGGCCAAGCCAAATCAAGGATGAGCTCTATATCTAGAAGAATTAGATTTGAAACTAAGGTTCTGAAAGGATAAGAAAGTCAGGAAGGACTTCAGATAAGGGAAAAAAATATGCAAGATCAATTGAGGAGCCTCTATCCTCACATGCTTTATCTTTTGGAGACCAGTTGAGTTACAAATTTGTAAGGGAAGCCGTTGTTGAAAAATCACAACCAGAAGTTGTTGATCAAGTTGAGGTGACACCTCAAGTATAAGTTGAGACTCAAGTAAAAGCAGAAGTAGAGGCTCAGAATGAGGTAGTAGTTGCAGCTAATGATGAAGTTGTAGTAGAGGTTAGAGTAGAATCTGAAGCTGAAAAAGAAAAGGAGGTCGTTCCTGGTGAAGTAGAAGTGGCCAGTTCTCATATAATTCAAGAGGAAATTGTTTTAGAAAACCCAGTGGAGGAAATGGATGAAGATGATTCCCATGAGGAGTAACCTCCATAAAATGTTTAAATTCAAGATGAAAATGTTTTTGAAGTACATATTGAGGTGCAGAATGAGGATTTTTCTGTGGAAGGTCTTGGAAAGTCTCTGAGGAAAAGTCAGTGGAAAACCCTACTCAGGAGGAAGATAAGGAAAAATATGATGCAAATTCATTACCTTTAGTGTTGCTACATCAAGTACAAGCTGAGGATGAGAATCATGTATAGAGTGCCTCCAATTCAGTAAATAAGGAAGTTGAAGAGCTGTACAGGAAGCTGTTAAGTAAGGAATCTGAAAATGCTACTCTGATGAGAGCCATAGAAAAAGAACAGTTGAAATTTCAGAGGCTGAAAGCTAGTTCAGTTTCAAAGTAGGATGTTTAAGTTTTTAAGAAGTAAATGTTAAATGAAGTTGAAAAATTGAAATCAGATATGGTTATGAAGACATATTTAATGGAATTTAGATCTTTCATGAAGCAACAATTTGAATATGTCAAACCCAGTGAGGCCAATACATTAGGTACTTCACCTGATTTAATTAGAAGATTTAAGGCTATCATAGCAGTAATGAGAAATATTAATGACAGATTGCAGGACCTTCAATGCAATAGTTCCCCTTTGTTAGTGTTTTTATATAATCAGAAGTTTCTAGTAGACCAATTAACCTCAAGTAAACCAAGTACTAGAACTATGCTGAATCAGTTCAAAGAGAAGTTGAATCTATTTATAGAGAAGGAAGCAAGGCTGCATGAGTTTTTCAGATTAAATTTGATAGAATATATTCATATGTCTCAGGAGACTAGAGATCTTATTATCTAGCTGGGAGATTGCATGATGAGAAGACTGAAGGAGAAGTTGACAGAAATCAAGGAAATATATCAGAAGAGATAGACCCTATCTCATACCCTTACCACACCTTAATTCCTGTGTTCATCATGATTGTAACTGTTACATATTTTTAATGAAATTTTGTTTCATTCTATATTTGTGTGTTTTTATTTATTTTACTATCTTTGTTGAGATATGTCGGTACTCCAGATTCACTTATTGACAAACAGATAATAATAGCATTTACTTAAGTTCAGTGCTACATTAAAATGTGTTCTATTCCATATTCTATCATTCTTTTTTATATCATAAAAAGGGGGAGACATTTGAAATTTGGATAAACACAACATTTTATTTTAACTATTTCACGTTGTACTTTAAATGTTTTAAATATTTAACTTTTTTTAGGAGAAATTTAAAACTTTTAAATCTATTAAGGGTTTTCCATTAAAATTTTATTTATTTTTTATTGTTCACTTTAGAAAAAGGGGGAGAAATTTATTTTTATGATTATGGATAATAAAATGTTTATTTATTTTTGAAATAATCTTGTTAAAATTAAATATTGGTTTATCTAATAAATATTCTAAACTATTTGTAAATAATTTTGGAAGTTAATTTCATTTATTATGTTATAGGTTTTTTGATCATCAAAAGGGGGAGATTGTTGAGAAAGTGTTGTTTTCAACAATACATAATATTTTTATTAAAAAGGGGGAGATTATTGAGAATAATAATCTATCTCTTTATGATGATTTTGATGCTCACAAATACCCATAATTTTTTTCTAATAATTTTATTTTAAGTGTATTTCAGGAATTTTTTATTCATTATATTTTTATTACTGGAATAAATATTTAAGTTATTGAAAAACGAGAATTAATTGATAAATTATTCACGTTAGCGTGTTCTGGAAACACTGTTCACGCTTTACATTTTTGGGAATTGCTTAAGCATGTTCTAGAAACATTATTCATACCCTATGTGGAGAAGTGTAGCGTAAGGATGGAATGTAGTGTATACTTTATGAGATATTAGAAGAGTGTGGTTAAACAACCATACGTTATTGGAAAAGTATGGAAGAATAACCCTACGTTAGGAAGGAACCCTACATTTGGGATATTGGAAAAGTATAGAATAAGAACTGTACATAAGTTTTAAATGTTGCGTTTTTTTCTCAAAAGTATGGTTCATGAACCTTACTTTTTTGAACAACCTTACGTTTCATCAAAAAGTATGGATCATGTACCTTACATTTGGAAGCTTATAAAAGTATGGATCATTTATCATATATTTGAAAGTTGAAAAGAAAATTATGGATGATCAACCCTGCGTTTTTTATCAACCCTACGTCATCAACCTTATGTTTTTTATCTACCTTACATTCAGAAGATGCGTTCTATACAGTTCAACCTTACATTTTCCATTGGAGAATTAAAGATGATATTATTATGCAATGGTCTACAAGTGAATTATTTGGCTGATTTCAAGCTGTATTAAAAGATGATTTTAAAGCATGTCTTTGACTAATTAAAAGCTATTTATCTATGATTCAAAGGATCAATTTAAAAGGATCTTTTCATGCCAAATTTTTAGGGGAGTTACGACTACTCTATTATTTCAAATTTTTGAATATCGTGATTCTAAAGGAAACTTCTGTGGATCTAAATTTGAAAGGAGATTGCTCAACTTTATTCTATATATACCTGTATTATTTTGTATACAAAATGGAAGTCGAGATAATCAAGACTTACTGATCTGTTGTTTCGAAGAGCGAAAAAGTCATGTTTATTGAAGAAGAAGAAGAAACACAACAGAACATTCACTCATTCAACATCAAAGATCTATTGTGAATCTACTGTTGCTAAAGTTACGAATTATTTTTCTATACCTACTGCAAATGGATCGACTCCGAACGACTCTTACTTGAAGATCATTATTTCTAAAGATGACGATCCATCTACTGTCAATTTCATTCTATTGCAATTGTGAAGAACAACGGGAAAGTATTTTCAAATATCAAATACTCTTTTATCTTAAGTGACTGACTTCTCTTACTAAGATGTGTAGGTTCTGCGATTGAACCATAAGGATATGTTTTTTCTTAGATTGTAATGGTGCCAACTGCATGTACTCAGTTGTGGGATGGTCTATTGATAAGAGGACCAGATAGTAAAAATCACCAAGCTCATGGAGTAGAGCATTGGTGGAGTGGACTAGGGGCATTCTGTTCCCTGAACCACTATACATCATGTGTCATAGGTATTTAAATTTCTGCTGCATTAATCTATCCGATTAAAGTTAAAGCTCAGAACATGATCTCACGAAGAATTTATAAAAGACACAATTCACCCCCCCCCTCCTATTTTGTATATTTGGTATAACCTGATCCAACAATTATATCACTTTTGGGTCATTATCATGTCATAATACACAATATATATATATATATGTGGTATTTATTTTTTTACCTGAAAATTTGACTCTCTCATAAAATTATGAAAAATTCACCATTGCATAATTTTGACATCCAGATTCCAAAAATAATATTCAATTTATCTAAATTATATTCTAAATATGTAAATTTTCACTTTTAAAATAATAAATGAAATATATTGAAAATTCTAGGTTTTTTACAATAACAATTTTTGAACCCTTATAAAGATTACATTCGAGATCATAAAATTTATATGACAATTTATTTTTGATAAAAATTATATAATCATAATATTTTATTAAAATATAATTTATTTAAAAAATAAATTAATTCATTAAAATATATCCCTTAATTGAATTTGAATATTTCCCAAAAATACTTTTTCTATTTTATCAAAATAAAAAATCATTTATAAAGTAACAATAATAGGATAAAAATATATTCATTATTTTATACAAAATAATATACATACTCATATTTCTTGGGTCTTGATACATATCCCTTTAATACACCATAAAATTCCATAAGGTTAAGTGTTTGACAGTGATACTTTCATGGGGTGGTTCAATGTACATGGTTTCGGTCATGATCTCGATGAGCTTAAAATTCTCCCATAAATAGTTCCACCCATGATTAAATTATTAGATATCAGTTTGGTCTTGGTTTAGGGAAAGTCTGAGAGATGATATCTCCCTTATAATCTCAAATAAATGGGCTTCATATGATATGATCCTACTACTTGAGTCCATCACTTCTTTTGTCTGTGTCAATTGTATTTTTCAAAACCCTATATTTATACTAATCATGTGATCATTGTTGAAAAAAAAATTATCAATAGTAAATATTTTTAAAAATCATTAAAATACAATAGAATATAATAAAACCAAACAAGTGCATGTGTTTTCTATAATAATATTACATAATAATACATTTAATTAAACTATAATATAAATTTTATTTATAACTATTCACATCGTTACAATATTCACCCTAAATAAATTGCACCCTATAAATTTTTATTTCCCAGACCAAAACATAGGAGGGTAAATCGGTTGCATCACTTACTATAGTTCCCACACAAATTCTTCAAACATTTGGTTTCTCTACCACACTTTGACTAGGTGCATTATCTTATTTCATAGAACTTTGTCTCTATAATCTAAGATCTTCACCAGATTATCTTCATATGAAAAATAATTCTCCAATGTTACCACCTATGTATTGAGTACATTTGAGAGGTATGGTATGTACTTTATTAATAGGGATACATAAAATACATCATTTACTTTAGATAGGTTAGGCGGGAGTGCTAGTTCTAGGACACCGCTCTGATATGATCAAGGATCTCAAAGGGGTCGATGTATCTTGGACTAATCTTTCCCTTCTTACTAAATCTCATCACTTTCTTATATTGATATATTTGGAGGAATACCATGTCTCCAACATCAAACTCTAGGTATCGTCAATGATTTTTAGCATATCTCTTCTATCGACTCTGATCATACTTGATGTGCTACTGAATGGTCTTAACCTTTTCCACTGTTTCCAAGACTATTTCAGGACCTAGCAGTTTTCGTTCCCCAACTGCATCCCAACATGCAAGTGATTTATACCTATTCCCATAAAGGTCTTCATAGCGATTCATTTCAATTCTTGAGTTAAAACTATTGTTGTAAGAGTACTCGAGTAGAGGAAGATATTGGCCCCATCCTCCTCTAATGACAATTGAGCATGCTCTAAAAATTTCCTTAAGTGTTTGGATAGTCCTCTCATATTTTCCATTAGTTTTAGGGCGATAATACATGATGAAGTTCAACTCAGTTTTCAAAATGTTTTGGAGACTCTTCCAGAAATTATATGTTAATATTGGATCTTGGTTGGATACATTCGATAGTAGTGTTACATGTATCCTTACCACTTCTCTAATGTATATCCTTGCAAGTTGATCGAGTGAGAAGCCCCATCGAATTTCAATGAAGTATACAGGATTTATAAGATGATACAACACAACCCATATCGAATTATTTTATCTTGATGTATTTGGAATACCAGTGACAAATTCTATGGTTATTTTTTCACAATTCCATGTAGGTACAGTTAATGGTTACATCATCTAATTGTATTTATTTCCTTTATGCTTTCACATGCTAACATAAAATACATCTTGATGTATATTCCATGATCTTATTATTCATATTTTCCCACAAATAGTGTTTATAGATATCTTGATACATCTTTTTTCTTCCTAGGTGGATGAAAAAGTTGATCTATGTGCATCATCCAATAGATCCTTCTTTAACACAGGATTTGATAGTACACATACTCTTGACCCAAACCATACAACACCTTCTTCATTAACATTTAACTCCAAGTGTTTCCATTTTCTTATATCTTCCACTTTCTTCTGAATTCCCACATCATCTCTTTGAACATAATTTAACCACTTTGGGAGGGGTGGTTGAGAAATAATTTTTTAAAGTATTAATGATGTTCCTTCCTTTATGATTCACATGTCCATACTTTTCAAATATAAGAAGATCGGATCCTTATCGATTATAATAAATGATATAATTTTTGTATCCTTTATACTTAGAGAATAAGAAACTTTATTCTATTTACCATGATGGTATTGAATTGAGCATTCACAGTCCTTGATCAGCTCTAACCATCTTCATTGGCACATATTCACTTCTTTCTGTGTGAATATATACTTGAGACTTTCATGATCTGTATATATTTAACACTTCTACCCAAAGAGATAATGCCACCATATTTTCAAAAGTGAATATCACTACATATGACTCTAAATCATACATTGGGTAGTTTTAGTTGTTAACTTTCAACTACCTTGAAGCATAGGTTATCACTTTGTCATTTTTCATTAACACACAGCCCAAGCCCTTCTTCGAAGCATTGTTGAATAGTATAAAAATTTATCAACTTATGGGTAGTGTGAGCATAGGGGTAGTGATGTGACTCCTTTTCAAATCCTTGAATCTCCCTTCACATTCATCATTCTAAGAAAAATGGACTTCCTTCCAAGTTAGCAAGGTTAGAGGGTTTGAGAATCGTGATAAATTTCTCACAAATCAACGATAGTACCCAGATAATCCAAGAAAACTACGAATATCTATAATAGATATTTTCCTCATCCATACTTCAATTGTTTGTTAAGAGTTAATTGATATCCCATTTATTGTGATGATATTCTGCAATAATGAGACTTACTTCAACCATAAATCACATTTTCTGTACTTTGCAGAAAGCTTCTCCTTTAGAGAGGTCTTTTTCACAGTTCTTAGATGCTCCTCATGATCCTACTTAGTTTTGGAGAATATTATAATATCTTCTATAAATATTGAAAAAAATTTGTTGAGGTGATATCTAAAGACTCTATTCATCACATACATACATATTTATAGAGAATTAGTGATTTCAAAAGGTATTTCTATGAACTCATAGTACCCACACCTTGCAAGAAAAGTAGTCTTGGGGATATCCTCCTTCTTCACCTTAACTTGGTAATATCATGATTGTAGATCCACCTTAGAGAATTTTTTTTCTTTACCTAACTGATAAAATAAGTCATCAATCTGAGGAAGAGGATACTTGTTCCTTATCATGATATTTTTGAGCTCGTGATAATCAATGCAAAGTTGCATTGACCCATCCTTCATCTTGATGAAGAGGATCGGTGCACCCTATGGTGAAGCACTTGGGCATATGAACCCTTTATGATGATTATATTATATTTTTTTCTTCAAATCCTCAAGTTCTACAACATTCATTCTATACAAAGTCTTGGATAATACTAATATCCTAGGTATAAGATTGATTGGAAACTCAACCTCTTGGCTAGGAGGAAGACTGAGAAATTCCTCAGAAAACACATCAGTGTATTTATTCACAATAGACATGTCCTTGAGGATGATATTTTTCTTAGACTCAATCATTTGAGCTAGATATGATTTCTCATATGGAAATAACATACATGTTTATGGTGTTTGTTTTAAAGAATATTCATCCTTCTCATTTCACTTGTATAGAATTAGGGGACAATTTATTATATGGAGAGTGATTTCATTCTTAAGGAAATTTATGTTGGATCAATATAGGGAAAGTCAATACATGCCCAAAATTGCATCAAAATCCCACCAAAGAGAGTATTACAAGGTCCATAGAAAATTTCATCCCACAAATTGTGATAGGGGATGAGTTATATACTTGGTATGCAATAATTGACCCATTTTCCATTTTCACCGATAACTCTACTTATATTATTTTTTTTTTGTTTTTTTAATAGTTCTACTAATCCTTCATGATATTAAGTAATGCATATAATTATAATCAAAATGTATGTTCACTATTATTTAATGAAAAACTATCTTACCTTTCACAACTTCATTTTTGGGATCCACCACAGTGGTTGTGATGTAAAATCTCTCCCTTCCTAACTTAGAGGTTGTTGGTTGTATCCAAAAACCCTTGGCTTAGTAATTGGTTTAAAAACTACCTTAGTTTATTAAATTTGAAGTAATGAACAATAAATCGATGGTTTACTGAAACATTACTTTCCTATGTCATATTATAGGGTTTCTTCTATCGGTATTAATTAGATAGGTGTCCTTCCTTAACACACCTAAAGAATTTCCTTATTCCCCTTATTCAATTTCTAGGGTGCCTCTTTCCACACTATCCCTTTGGTATCTTCCTCAAACTTTTTATTTTTTACCAATTTCCACCACTAATCAGTTTCTCCCTCCAGATGATAAATATCCAATAGAACCTTCTCTTGTTTGGAACATTGAAGGATGGAGAATATCTTCTCAATAGAGTTGATCTATTGTTACATGATTATGGAATCGAATGACCCATTGAAAGTTGGGGGCTTTTGTCGCATAAAGATCTCAATTTCAGCATGTTCTTTCTCAGGGGGATTTGGTGTCAGTTCCCAACCAGGATAATTGTATCACTGAGAGGGTGAGGGTTGAATTACTGATATATTCTCTTTTATATTTCCCTAGAAACAATCTTCACCTCCTCTTAAAGATTACTTTCCCTGCTAAAAACAATTCAAACACTCATCCATAGGAATACAAGAATTTACAAAGTTTTCTATTTAATAAGAGTATTTATGTCATTGGTATGGTTTGGAAATGATCCAATACCACACAATACACTAGAAAAAAAATACTTATGTGTGGAATACAATGAGTAGGATATACCCTTTCACTCATGTATCACATTTCAAAAAATCCAATAGTGTGTGTGATCCTTCTAACACAAATGATGTAATAAAAAATGTTTTTGTAGAAAACTATGTTATAGTGCTTCTTTATCAACTTTCACAAATATAAAATTTCAAATAAATTCTTTTCTTTCTTACCCAGAAGCTGGTAACAAAATTCTTGGACTTTGTAATAAAACTCAATATGATTTCCTAGTCTGATTCTTCACAGTCCAATTGCTCAATACAGAGAAATATCTCTACATAATACAAATGAGACATTTCTGAACACTTTCTTCTTAAATCTGAAAATCCCAATACAATAATCATTCTATCTGAATATGATAATTTTTTCCAACATGATCACCAAATTAATACAATATTTCTTTCCAATACAATAACCATTTGAATATGATAATTCTTCCTAATACAAAAACCAGATGAATATAACAATCCTTGAATATAATAATTATATAAATATAATGATCATATAAATATGTTTCAATCTTGTCTATTATCCTTTCACTTCTATCTGGCATGAATTATTCAAGAAAAACAATCTGAAAACCACTTCTTATCTCTAAAATTTCTTCAGTACTTTGCATTCTCTCTACCTCTTATAAACAGTGATTAGGTCAGAAAAGTACAATGTAATTTTGTCATTTTATACTTTCCCCAATTTTGGTTTGGGTGGGATTCCTAAAAAATTACTTGTTCAACCAAATTCCCTAAATTTTCATGTTTCCTTGAATTTTGAGTGCATCTTGACCTCGTCAACGCTTCTCGACTCTTCTCATTTTTTCTCTATCCTTCTTTAATATTCTAACCACTTCAACTCTCTTCTGACTTTATTTATAAACACCAGTATGATACTGATTCCCCAATATGATTCCTTCAATATAATTCTCCATAAAAATTTCATGTAAGAATAAATAGCCACCATTCTAATTTCCAGATACAATTTCATCATTACAATGCTCTATACCAACTGATGAAAACCTATATCTTCTTATTACTTCAAGATTCCCCTTTGAAAATACATTTATCGATCTCTAATTAAGATTATTCTTCTTCATTGCATTCACTAATCCCAAAAAAATCTTCCTCCAATGATTATGATGGCATACCAAATCCAATAGACCATTATCAACAGCTTCAACAACTTTCTTCTCTTCTAAATATGATACCAATGACTTGTCTTGCACAAACAATCCCACCTCTGATGAATATGATGGTATACCAAATACGATGGACCAGTATTCAGAAACTTTAACTTAAAAAACTTCCTTCATTCATAAACTTATGATTGTATCATGACAACCTTCATGACTTCTAATACATTGAAGATCATCTTTATCATCATCTGACTTTTAATGGAAATTATTATAACATCCCATTCCTTTAGAAACATCTGTTTTTCCTGCTCATCCTGAATACGATTTTTATTATTACGATCAAGATAAATATGATTGACAGTATCTCTTTCAACCCTTATTACTTTCATTAAGATTTCATCACAAGTTTTTCAACTTACTTATGACTTAATAGAACTCTGATATTAATCATCATCACATTTATATCATACTCATACAGACTCTGATTCTCCCCCGTTATGATTTCTTCTTCCAATCAGGACCCGAGGTGGTTTTGATGATCCTTTTCATCCAAAAACAACTTCTCAAAATGATGGAATTTCTCAACCATTGTGAGTTTATTTTATTGAATATAATGGTTAGTCTGATTTTCACTAAAAACAATGTGACATGATTTATTTCTTCTTAAACTTTCTCTTCTTCTAAAATATCATTGACAAAAAAGGACAACACCTAAATACAATCATCCTTATCTACTTGGTCCTAAAAATATCCCCCTTTATATTTTTTTGTCAATCGAGATTCATAAATCACTAAACTTTGTTTCCAAAATTTATAGATTACTTATCAACAATTCTAATAATATGTGATCTAAATAATTATAGGAAACAAGAATCATTGAAAGCATGGCCATGTTGTCCAAAATTAGTGATCATGAAACATCTTCAACTTTTCATCAAAACTTTCTTCCTAATATTTTTCGTCTTCTTCAAATTCCTTGGAATATAAAAACATCTATCCAACAACTACTCCGACAAATAGTTAGAATAGTTCACACACATATGATGTTGAATTCACTCCTTACCTACAACACCCCCTATTTAAATGCTTACATAAGGATAGATTTATGAAACAATTCTCCCCCTTGACAAAAATATCCAAAGGTAATATAGTAGAGGGAACCAAAACTCATACCTAAACCTTGATGAGAAAGAGGTCAGACACCCATGTTCCACCTCGATTTAGAAAAGGGTTCCTTTAGTAATAGTTTTGTGAAAATAACAGCAAATTGTTTCGATGTTGGAACATGTTCCTAAAAAAATAATTCTTATCCACATGATCTTTGATGAAATTATATTTGATACCAATATGTTTTGAATAAGAATATTGTACCGGATTCCTAGTGACATTGATTTCACTTTGATTAACATAACCCAAGAGAAAGGGTAACTTCACTTCAATAAGTAAATATTATAACTAAGTCTTTATCCACATAATATGGGTAGTGACTTGAGTAGTAGAAAAATAATCATCTTCATCCATATTGAGAATTACAAAATTCTATTTCTTAGTATTCCAACTAACATAACCTCTACCCAGAAAGAAAATTACATTTTATGTGGATCTTCTATCATCAACATTTCCTTCCCAATCAGCATCTGAATACCCAAAAAATCAATACTTTCTGAGCTATTATACCTAATTTTGAAATTTTTTGTGCCTTTTATGTATATGAAAATTACTTTTCTATCAAGTAAATGTGATTATTTATGATAACTTCCAAATCTTTCAAATAAGGTAAGAACATAAACAATATCAGGTCTTGAGTCATTCAAATATAACAAACTTCTATTTAGCTTCTTAAATTTTTTCTGATCTGCTTCCCTCCCTTATCCATATTTAGAAAACTTTTTTCCCACTAAAATTTGTGTGGAGAAAAGTTCTGAGTTTTCCATTCCAAACTTCTTAAGAATTTCCTTAGCATACTTTTCTTTAGAAATAATGATGTGTTTCTTATTTTATAAATTTATAACCCAATAAACTATTTCATTTCCCCCATCATGGACATCTTAAATAACATTTTCATTTCTTTAATAAATATTTCACAAGATCTTTCATCATTTTTTGAAAAGATAATTTCATCAACATAAACAATTATGATGAGGGAATAATCTTGACTTTATTTTATTTAAATATTGTTATCAACTCTTCTTTAATTAAAACTCATCTTCCTTAAGATATTATCTAATTTAAGGTACCATGCCATCAGATATTGTTTTATCACATTTGAGGATTTCATCAATATATAAACATAACTTTCATCTTTCCCAACAAAAAAATCCATAAGTTTGTTCGATGTAAACTTCCCCATCAAGATCCCCATTTAGAAATTCATAATTTACATCCATTTGAAATATTATTTAACTTTATTTTTCATAAATAAAAAGAAAAATTATTATTTTTTATAACCTTTCTATTAAATAAAAAGTTTCATCAAAATAAATACCTTTAATTTGTGAGTAACATTTCCACACTAATCTTGCCTTGTTTCTTATCACTCCACTTTCTTCATTCATATTGTTCCTAAAACCCCACATTGAACAAAATAATATTTTTTTATCTCAATTAGTAACAAGTTACCATGTATTATTCTTTTCTATTTGATCCATATCTTCATTCATGTCTTGAACCCATTCCAGATACTCAAAATCTTTATCACATCATTTGGCTTGACTTTTGTATATAGGGAATTATGTATAATGGCATTTTTTTCTTCTTGTTTGAACCATTTAATGTTGATCTCCAATAATATTTTAAGTTTCCACTTACTTTCTCATCATAGGATGATATTTTTTAGTATTTTCCTCATCACTAGAAATAGATGAGTCGGATTATTCTTGAGTAGGATTACAATTGTATGTATCCTTATTGGAATCATTAACAAAACTTTCCTTATCCTGCTCAACTTAATTGTATATATGAGTATGTCTATATTCATTGGCCTTCTCAATAACTTTCACATCAATAGAATCAACAATTATTATTGGTTTTTTATTAAAACATCTATATCCTTTTCTTTCAAGATCATAACCAGGAAAAATTTTATATTCAACTTTCTGTTAAAACTTTCCCTTGTTTTCACCTTTCTTCTTTATGATATATGGAAAACCAAAAACTATTAAATGTTTCAAAGTTGGAGATTTTTCATAAAAAATCATATTGATTAATATATGAACTTGGTCTATAGAAACATCAGTTTTGAATATACACATCAGTGCTCATGGATTACCTCCAACAGTAATGAGAAAGATAATGTTCAAGTAACATAGTTCTCCTCATTTCCACAAAATTTATCTTCTTCCTTTTAGCAAACCCATTTTGTTGAGGAGTTTATGGGGAGCTTTAAGAATGCTAAATTCCATGCTTCTTAAGATAAATTTCAATTTAATCATTCTTATACTCACCACCATTATCAGTTCTCAACTTCTTCACTGAATACTCACATTCTTTCTCATCCTTCCTCTTGAAACTTCTAAAAATTTTCAGAACAACTAATTTATGTTTCATATACATAACACAAGTAATATGATTAAAATTTTCAATAAAATCAATGAAATAATTATCAATATTTTTTTATTTTTTGTTCATCAAACCATAGATATCAAAATCAATAAGTTTTAGGGGTTTTTTTGAAAAAAATATCAACCTCCTTATGCACGGAATTTGTAATCTTTCCTTTTTGACAAATAGTGAAACACCAATCTCTTATTCTTGGAAAATCAAGAATTTATCATACACTATCTTGCTTTGATAACTTTCTCATGTTTCTTTGACACATGTGTCCCATCATTTTATTCCACAATTTATTTTCTTCTACCATACTCAAGTAATAAGAGTTTTGTATTTCAACAACTTGAAACAAGTTTATTTTTGTATGTTGGCCTATACTAACTATCTTCCCATATTCCTTAATTTTCAAAAAAAAACCCATATTTTTTATGATAACTTTGTTAATATTTTCACAAATTTGTAAAACAATTAGTGAGTTTTGTTTTATCCCATCAACAAATAAATCTTTCTGGGATTTCAATTTTTCTTTTCCAATGATAGATGATCCAACACTTTTGATTCTTAGTGATTCATCATTGTCGAATGTCACAGTTACTTATTTGAAATATTTTACATTCAT
Organism: Viscum album; assembly: GCA_963277665.1. NCBI lineage: Eukaryota > Viridiplantae > Streptophyta > Magnoliopsida > Santalales > Viscaceae > Viscum > Viscum album. The sequence continues at coordinate 790,377,064 of OY728137.1, forward strand.
GAAAAATCTCAAAAATATTTTCATATGATAAGAACACCCACTATCAAGAATCCAAGTTCATTATCCATTTATAGATTTTAAATAATTTTGTACAACAAGATACTTTTCTTATTCCTTTTCATTCTTCATATCTGGCTTTTGGGAATTGTTAAGAAACTTTTGTTGTGCTGGTAAAAAAACAACAAAAACCCTTATAAATATGTCTAGGTTGTTCAAATCTTTAAAAAATAGTTTCTAGGAGTTGGAAACTATTTTCAATATTTACTCCAACCTTCTTAGGTTTCTTAAAAACAACCTTCTCTGAATTCTTTCTTTGACAATAATGACTCCCACCTCAAACTTTTCCTTCCTTAACTTATGGAATAATAATGTTGTTGGTTAAACCAACACATATTTTATGTGTGTCCAAATTCACCACAGTACTAGTAGTATCCATAGAAATAGTATTTGCCTCAGAAACTTCCTTACTGACTGGAGGTGTGAACATGTTTCTTAGTTACCTTCTTTTTTTTATCTAAACCACCAAGCTTCCTATTATCAATTGGAATTTTCTTTCACTTCTCTATTTTATTAGTACCAGAATTATTAGAAATATTTTCATATTTATCATGTTTAGAAACATTTTTGGACTCAATATTTTTAGAAACTTCTAAATTCCCAACTTTTTTAGTCTTGGCCACATACATACATTTACCAATATTCTTCTTTTTAGATATACTTATATCTTTATTCTCTACCTTTGAAGGTAACTTTTTTAATCCTTCTCAGGTTTTTACTTATGATAACTCTCACCAACTTCTAATATAGATTTTTTGAAACCTGTACCTATATGTTCATCTTAAGAATTTGTTTTTGGAAAATTTCCAAACCTTCTTATTTTACCTGAAGTTTAAATTTCATATGTTCATTATGATTCTTTTTATATTCAAGATATTTATTTTATTATTCATTTTCCACCATCAAATTATTTTTCTCTTCTGAAAGCATTTCTTGATTTTTTTTTAGGAAGATTCATCTTCCAACTTCTTTTTTTTTATTTTCAATCCTTATCAGATTTCACATACATTATTTCAACTCTTTTTTTAAATGAAATTCAAGTTGAGTTTCATCTTTATAAAAATTGTTGCTTTTGAATTATTCTTCATTAACTGTTTCAATAAAATTATATTCACCAACATGCTCAGTGGACTTTTCAGATTCAACTCCACTATCTTCTTATTCATCATATTTAGATAAAAAAATCCTTATTTTGGTTTTTAAGAACTTATAATATCTCCCTATAGAAAAAGATATATCATTATCACCATGTTTTTTCCATGACCTTCTTGGAATTATTTCTTCTTCATTACTATCTTCTTCTTTCATTATTCATGGGTAATTTTCTATAAATTTCCCAATAGTTCCACATTAAAATCATTTTAAGGGAAGTTTCCCTTTATATTTACCTATACATATTCTCACATTTTTATAAAACAAGGATAAAATATCATCAAGATTTTTACATACCTCATTTTCAAAATTAGAATCACCAACTTCTTCTTTAATAAGAATATTATTTGACTTATCTTTTTTGGAAGCCTTGAAAGACATTTCTCTATTGAATTTTGTTTTGATTTTCATATCTTTCTCCCTTATCATTTCATAAGTAATGAGAGTGCAATGAAAATCATCTATATATAATGTTTTGGGATCACTATCTTCTAATGAAGAAACTTTAGCATCAAAGTTGTTAGGAAGGATTCTCAAAATCATTTTAAAAACTATAGAATCATTAAAATTTCCACCAATACATATTATAATGTTGAAAGTATCATTTAACCTAGTAAAGAAGTCCCAAATGGATTCATACTCACCCATTCCCAAATATTCATACTTTAGCCTCTAGATTTTTTGTTTTTCTTTAAACACTTTTATATTGCCTTAATATATGTTTTTTAACTTTTACCATATACCTTTGAATATGGAAACACCTTTCACCCTTAGAAATTCACCTTCAGAAAGTGATGATAGTAAATCATTCTTGTCCCTTCTATCATTCTCAATATTATTTTTATCAACATATATAATAGGAACATTATCATCAATAGAAGGATATCCAACTTTTATAGATTCAAGAACATCATATCCAATAGACATAATATAAGGAAACATTATGTCTTTCTAGATATGATAATTATTACCATATAAAACTAGAATTTCTTTATTATTCACACAATTAAAATTCTCCATCAACTTTTATTCAAAACTTTAGTAAAGAAAAATAAATGGAACATTTTCTATGATGCCAATTATAAGTTATCATTCAAGATAATTGTATAACTGAGTGGGGGTAAATTAGTGATATCTTCTCTTTTATATTTCCTTATAAACAAACTTCACCTCCTATTAAAGATTAACTTCCCTACTAAAAAAATTCAAATACACATCCATAAGAACAAAATAATTTACAAGGTTCACAATTCAATAAGAATATCTATGTGCTTGGTATGGTTTGGAAATGATCCAATACAACATAATCTATTAGAAAAAAATCCTTTTGTAATAAATACAACGAGTAGGATATTCCCTTTCACTCGTGTAGCACTATGTAAAAAAATCAAATAGTGTGTGTTCTCTTTATAGAAAAAATGATATAATACAAACTTTTTGTAATGAACCATGTTATGGTGAATATTTTTCAACTTTCAAAAATATAAAATTTCAAATCAACTCTTCACATTCTTACCTGGAAGCTAGTAAGAAATTTCTATACTTTTTAATAAAACTCTGTTGGATTCGTCCCAATCTGATTACTCAATATGGAAATATATCTCTATAGAATACAAATGAGACAATTATAAACACCTTCTTCTTTAGTCTGAAAATCCCAATACAATAATCCTACCATTTTAATATAATAATTCTAACCAATACGATCACCAAAATAATATGATAATTATTCCCAATATGATAACTGGCTGAATACTATAATTATTCCCAATACGATGACCGGTTGAATATGATAATCCTTGAATAAATTAATCAGCTGAATACGATGATTAGCTGAATATGTTGCAATCGTATCTCTTCTTCTTTCACTTTTATCCAGTATGACTTATTCAAGAAAAACAATCCAGAACCCACTTCTCTCTATAATTTCTTCAGTGCTCCACCTTCTCTCTACCCTCATTAATAGTACATCAGTCATAAAATTACAATGTACTTTTCTCCTTTTATACTCTCCCTAATTGTAGTTTTAGAAGGATTCCTAAAAACTTTCCTGCTCAACAAAATTCCCTGAATTTTCATGTCTTCTTGAATTTTTATTGCATCTTGACCTCATCAACTCTTCTTAACTCTTCTTATTTATTCTCAATCCTTCTGGAATCTTCTAACCACTTTATCTCCCTTTTTAATTTCTTCACAAACATCAGTCTGATACCAATTTACCCAATATGATTCCTCCAATGTGATTCTCCATACCAATTTCATGTAATAAAAAATAGAAACCATTCTAATTTCCCAATACAATTTATTCATTACGATCCTCTATACCAACTGATGAAAACACACATCTTTTTCTAACTTCAAGATTCCCCTTAGAAAATACATCCATAAATATCTAAGTAAGATTTTTCTTCTTCATTACATTCATGGGTCCCCAAAAAATCTTCATATGGAAATTATGATGGCATACCGAATCCAATGGACCAGTATCAACAGCTTCAGTAAATTCTTTCTCTTCTAAATATGATACCAATGACTTGTCTAGCACAAACAATTCTTCCTCTGATGAATACGATGGTATACCAAATATAATGGATCGTTATTCAGAAACTTTGAATTCAATAACTTATTTCATTCACAAACTTATACTTGTATCATGAATTCCTTCATGACTTTGAATATATTGAAGCCCGGATTTAGAATCATTATACTTTTAATGGAAATTATTGTAACTTTCCATTCCTCTAGAAGCATCTCCATTTCTTAGTTAGCCTGAATAAAATTTTCATGACAATGATCAAAATGAATACGATTTGAAGCATCTATTTAACTCCCCCTTTATTTCATCAAGATTTAATCACAATTTTTTCAACTTACTTATGATTTATGAGAACTCCAAGATCATAGAAGAATTGTCACATTTTTATCATAGTCATGAAAACTCTGATTCTCTCCCATTACAATTTCTTATTCCAATCGGGAACCAAGGTGATTCTAATTATCCTTTTCATCCATAAAACAGCTTCTCAAAATGATATACTTTCTCAAACATTGTGAGTTTTATTTTCTAAAATATGATGGGCATTCTAATTTTCACTAAAAACAAGGTGAGGTGATTTATCTTCTTCATAAAATTCATTTTCTTCTAAAACATCATTAACAAAAAAATAAAACACCTGAATATGACCATACTTATTATCTTGGACCTAAAATTTGGGTTCTCATATTGATCCTGGTTTCTATTCAAAACCTTATTCATTTAAGAAAGTATCCTAACAAATTTTTTGATTGTCGCTCCTATCGGGTTGGGCATCGCATTTGGGTAGTCATCACATTTCCTGTTGCATTGATTGTTTATCTGATTCATTATATTTTAGTCCATTGAATGGAATAAAGGAAAAATTCTGGATGATTATTCTTAAACTATTAATCACATAAAATGGAATTCAATTACATTAAAGAGATAACTTATAAATTACATTTATTACCTTAATTGGTGAATTTATAGTCTTCAATCTATATTATCCACGATCTATTTACTAACACATATTCTTATCATTTTTTGTTCCCATAATAATGGTTAGTAGTGATATTATTAATATACCCATGCATGTCCCCTGGGAGTTTCAAACTAGGTGTGTAGCAAGGCTCATTATCGTGCACCAGTTCCCGGTCGAGTCTAGCTCAACACGTTGTTTTATAGTTTTACCCCTATTTACGTATGTGTCATAGACACATCCACTTATAGTATCTAGACATATATTTATTTTCTTGATAAACCACGTAATCTATATTTACCAAAATTTATTTATGTTTTCTTAGACTTAGTTTTATTCCAAAGGCTTTCTCTAGAGTTTTTGAATCCTAATCCCAAAAATAACTAAACTTTTCCTCGGATACCAAATATAACAACCCTTCACTTTATTACGCATTAATTCATGATTTATTACATAATATTAAACTTAATACAACCTAAAAGATGGATAATTATAGTGTCTTTGAGAATTAGGTACATTACATAAAAACATAAAATAGGAAAAACACCATCTTTATTGAAAACTTTCTTAACATGCTTGTACTTAAAACTACTGGGATAACCTCATGACATATATAATAAAGGGGTGATCTATAAAGACTAATAAGATAATAAAAAAGGAATAAAATGATGAATTAAAACATATAATATAATTTTCATATCAATGGGTAATGAAAGGAGTTCTAATCATAATCATAAACAATGAGGCCTGATATAACATGGTAACATAAAGGCAATATGGGAAATGTGGCAACAACTTAAAACACTATATCATAAACATAGGTCAAGGATAACTACCGAAAATCATGATAGAAAAATTCCCATTAATGAATTAGGTTCACTCGTTATCCCAACATGATGTCTCATGAAACTAAACATTACACAATTTATTGGAGCACTATATGATTTCGGACACACCCATCACATTCATTTCAGTCTCATGATTAAGTTTTCCACATAGATCATAAAACATGGATTTATTAATCATTATATTTTATTCCAAGATTAAAGATTTGTAGAATATATAAATTTAAGTCTCAATTAAAATAATTATAAGTGTATAGAGTCTAACAACCTTGATCGTAAATGGTTATGGTATTCACTACACAATTGTTTTCATAAGGAAAAATCATGGTGAAATTTTGGTTGCATAACGGCTTCACTTAAAAATTCATAAAATGGGTTGATGAGAGACAAATGGGTATCTCGTAATTTTTAAATAAAAGGTAAGTAATAGGGACATGGAAATACATATAAAAAATTATGAATTGGAAATAGAAGGAATAATATAATAGTGAAACACAATAAATAAGACAAAGAAAAGAACTCATACTTGAGTGTGTGACTCTAAATGCTTGGGAAGGGATTCTTGTGAACTTTAGGAACCTTGGGATGATTCTAGAGAGGTTAAGGAAGAGTAATTACATGATCCGTGAATTTTTAGTGAAGATAAATGATAACTTGGGTGGTTTTATTAGTAAATTAGTGGGGAATTATTTATTATTTAGCAAACATAGGCTCTGGATTCTATATAATAAAATAACCAAAACCAAAAACCTTCCTATGGTTTTTTCCCATGGTTTCTACCAAATGGTGGTGTTTTTAATTATTTTATAATTCCAAGTTTCTAACTTAATAAAATGATACCCTTTCTTATGTGTAAGTGAGTTATACTCTTAAAGAAATGATTTTCAGACATTAAAATATATTAATGGTTTTGGAGGATTCATAAAGGGTTTATAAAATTAACCAAATAAACATAAAATTGAATTATTTTAAAGGGAAAACATATATTTGGTATTTTATTCCATTTATATTAATTATTATATCATTTTTGGCTCATTATGATTTCATAATATGCAAAGTATATTTATAAGGTATTTAATTTTTACCCAAAAAATCAACTATCCCAGAAAATTATAAAAAAAAATTGACCATTGGATAATTTTGACATAATGATTACGAAAATAAAATTCAATTTATCTAATTTATTTTATAAATATTTGAATTTTAACTTTTAAAATAATAACCAATATATATTTAAAATACTTTGTTTTTTGACGATAATAGTTTTCGAACCCTTATAAAAACTACATTTGACGTCATAAAAATTATATAATCATTTATACATTATAAAAATTATTTAAAAATAACATTTTATTAAAATATAATTTATTTAAAAAATCTATTAATTCATCAAAACCAATTCCTTAATTGAATTTGAATATTTTAAAAAAATAATATTTGTGTTTTATTGTATCAAATAAAAAATAATTTATAAAGTAATAATAATAGGATGAAAATATATTCATTATTCAATACAAAACAATATACATACTCATATTTCTAGGTCATTAATACATATTCCATTAATAAACCATAAAAATACCTAAGGTTAAGTTTAATGATGGTGAGACTTTCATGTTGTTGTTCGGCATACATGGTTTGGGTCATAATCTCGATGAGCATGAACTTCTCCCATAAATAGTTTTTCTCGTGCTTAAGTTGTTGGATCTTAGCCTGGTCTTGGTCAAGGAAAAATCCCATAGATGTTATCTCTCTCATAAGCTTTGATAAATTGGATTTATAGGGTATGATCCTAGTGGTTGATTTCATCACTTCTTTTGTCTTTGTCAATTGGATTTGTTAAAACCCTGTATTTATACTAATCAAGTAACCACTTTTCAAAGGCTATTTTATCAATGGTAAAGATTATTAATGGTCATTTAAATATAATACAGTATAATAAAACCAAATAATTTTATGTGATTTATATAAACATATTATATAATAATAAATTTAATTAAATAACAAAGGAAAATTTATTTATAGTCATTCGGGTCTCTACATTCATAAAAAAACACACATAAGAAAACAATAAAATTAACACCATAAACAATGAAAATGATAAAATATTATTAATGAATGGGTGATAAGATTTAATAAAAGGATCATATATGATATTATAAATACTAATATGGTTCTATTATTAGTTAATAATATGTTTATAACAACTATACAGGATGCTAAATCATTTTCAACTGAAAAGAAGCATGAGGTAAGGGATTTCGTCTCAATTTATATTCCATTAAGAGTTATTTGTTATTATATACCAAATCACTTTTATGTGTTGTAAATATTTATTATTTAACATGTAATATCATTAATACTTTATTATTCATGTAATTTTATGTTTAAATTTTAATTATTTCAACCAAGGGTATTTGAATTGAAAATTACTAAATGGTAAACTTTATTGTGCAATCTCACTTTCTATTGTGATTGTGGAATTTCTCTTAAAACAATCACTTTTTTGTAATAATTTTTCATTATACATTATATTTATCTTAAATATACATATTATTGTATGATGGTTATGTTTATTTCCTATACCATATACCATTTTTACACACAGTGTTTAATTTGAATGTTATTTGAATAACTGGGGAAATATTGATAAATTTGTATCCTTTTCTCAATACGTGTATTTGATGATGGGGTGTATTGTTTCATGAATTAAATACATTATTAAATATTTGAGTAATTATTTGGTAATTCTATACATTATTTGGGTACTATTTAATGTAATACCATCGATGCATTGATCGTCTCATGTGATGAATCAACTAGCCAAATCAGATGGATTTTTACCTAGTATATTTTAAACTATCTTGAGGATAAATATTAACGGTAAAGGTATCATATTCCTAGGAAACATGAAATCTAATAATTAAAAATTTCCTTCATTTAGATTTTAGTTATTACTATCCAGGATATTTTCACCATGGCATTATCTATGGATGCATTTTATTATCAGTTATTGATTAAATGGCATGTATTTTCAGTTATTTACCACACCATATTTATTGTACCTTATCTATTCATACAGTCAAGTTATTTAAATTTCATGTGTGTTCTAATATTTACCATTCCATATTGATTATTATTTTTGATTCATTATAGTTTCTTCTATACTTAACCATTACTGAGCATTTGATCTCATACTAATTTTGCATTATTTCCCCCATATATGAAAATGAATTCTTGGAATGAGTTTTAAGGATGACAAGCTTTTTCTTTGGTTATTATTGATATTATTTTAACAATATAAAATGGGTAAAATTTATGTATATGGTTCTCCAAAACTACTAAACTAGTCATTTCATAAATATTTGACCCATTTTATCTATGACAATGTAATAAATAAGGTGTTGGCTCTGGGCTTCTAGGGTCGGGTTCATTACAATGAAAATTTATTATTAATATCACTTATAAAATGTCCAATATTATATTTACAGAACCATAAAAACCTTATTTAGTTATTTTTATCCAATATCACCATTAATTATGTTTTCATATTCACCCATGATATAAATTTATATCATTTTTCATGTAGGTTATTAAACCAACCAAAACATGAATATGTTATAATTAATTATTAAGTATGATTATGGGGTCATTTAGTTATAATATAATTATTATATAAGTATAATGAAATTATTTATATTTTATTAATTTTTTTAATAATATTTTAAAAAAAGTTTAAAAATAATAAAAAACTAACTGAAAAAAATAAATACATCACTTTTGTGGATGCTATAGTTTACACGTACACGCATACAAATTTTTCATTTTTTTCAATGAATTAGAGGAAGGTAGGGAATGTTTTATTATTTCATAATCTTAATAAATTTATGAATATCATATTATTTCATTAATTCCAATTTTAGGAAGATCCATGTTAGTTGGTTAAAAAATAAGACACATCATTCATGGAGTATGTAGTCTGCACATGCCCACTATCGACGTTCCTTTATTTTCCTTATTAGATGGAAATAAAAAAATAAGTATTGTTACTTTAATATAATAACATCATAGTATATTAATTCTAATTAATTCATTATATTAAAGTTCATAGAAAAGTTTTTTGAGAGTTATATTCAAAAGAAATGATTAAGAAGAAGGTAGTACTTAAGTCGAGAGCATGAGTTTTCTCTTAGAAATCTCCTTGAAAATGAAGGCTTTAAGATAACTAATGGTAAAAACGGGTTAAAAGAAGTGGGATATTATTCAAGGTGGAAAAAAATATAATGGTTTTAGGAATAGATTTGAATGTAAAGGTGCAACATGAAGTGGTGTAAGGATCCCCTTTTATAAGTGAAGAGGATGGAAATTTTGGAAGAACCCTTTACATTTTTAATAATGTAAAGTTGATATTAAAGGGTAAAAGAAACAAAAGGTAAAAAAATGAAATGAGTGAGATTTTTAAAATAAAAACCTCAAACATCCAATTGGAAACATTTTTTTAACATTTTTTGTGTTACTTCCTATTAGTAAAACATTTTTTACCATTTTTTCTTTTACCGAGGTAATTATTTTTCAACCTTAGTAATTAATTTTAATGACAAAATTAAAATTTATGTTTTAAAGAAATTTTAGAATTATGATTTAAAATTTAAAAATAATTTTATTAAATAAAATTTATAATATTGTGGAATGTTTTTTTAAATAAACACACATATCACGTAAAAATTGTTTTTAGGAAAAGTGTGTTTTCTAGCTTAAAATTCATGTTTTAGACATAGTTATAAACATTATCATTTATTGTGATATGAATTCATTTATTATAAATATATAAATAAGTTATTTCTCTTTAAAATCAATCCAAAACTGAATTTTACCATAAAAATATTTAATTAAAAAATATTAAAAATAGATTTTATTAGATTTAAAATATTGATTTTGTTTTATAAGGTTAATCATAGATTTAATAAACTTAAAAATTATCTTTTTATTTAATAAATTTATTCCTTAAATAAATATTTTACCAATTGATAGGTTTTATAGAATTATAGTTTCTAATTTTATACTAATAAAGGAATAAAAGTCACTATTTTGGAAAAAACTATATTTTTCAGTATTCATCTAAAAATAACTTATCTCAAAAAAATCCAAAATAATCATAATAATTTAATTTTAATATGAGTAATTTAAAAATAAAGTTAATTTTTCGAAATTAAAATTCTAAAATTTATAATTTTATATTTTAAATGAAAATAAAATATATAAAGAAAACTAATTTTATTTAAAAATTGCCTTTTAAAACATTAAGTATTTTTATTCTTTTTTTATGTATTTTTAATTGATTAAAATGATTTTATTTAATATAGGTTTTATTATTATTAATTTTTCTTAATAATATTTATCTAATATATCGCATCATATTTTAGTTCAGTGTGGTGTGGGAGACAAGCTGTAGGCACAACGTTTATTGATGGGGAAAATTATATAGTCAGATCTTGGATCATTAAATTTCCACCACACCCCACCCCCACCCCCTCCACACATAAATAAATTCTATCCTCACAATTTTAATTATTAATCGCTGATTAAAATATTTATGGGTATCTAAAATATATACATGATGTAACAACCCAGACTCCAAAAACTAGAAGCTGGTATTTACATTACATTATTAGTATAGAATACAAAATTCCTTGAAGGATACAACATATTATTGGTATTAGAATACTAGATACATAAATACAGTATATTTTAAAACTTAATATACAAAATTAACACATTGTGAGAACATTATTATCCCTTCCATCATGTCCCTAATAATTACTCATATTTCTCCTCTAGGTTTCCTGTGTAATGAAAAACAAATAAGGGTGAGATAAAATGCTCAACAAGGACTAGCATACAGTATAAGATTTCATAAAATAAACATGAAAAAAATGAAATGGTAGGAATAAATAAACAATATGAATCCATAATCAACTAAAAACTAAAGGAATTATATATCCATGATAATAAATAAAAACATGGATAACAATAATCATTAATCTCATGCTATTGGAATAAATAATGTTTTAAATTAAAATATGTTGTCAAGGACTTGTGCCAAGACACTATATTGATATAGGGATAATTATACACCAAAATCAAAACTAATTTGTGTCACTAGACCTTTTGATGCATCGAGGGGCTATATAAAGTCGGGCCTCATCCATAACCTAATTAATTCTAATGCATTCACCATAATATCCAACAACTCATCTCATATAATTCCCTAAGGAACCTCTATATTAATAAAAACATGGATATCTATATAATGAAAAATAAAGGAAAAAATAATTCCCTATTAAATAGACTAATGTGGACTTATAGTAGAACATCCCTTAATCAACTTATAATATATGGAGTATCATGAAAGTAGTAGGAAGTACCCTTATCAAAGATATATGGGGATGAAGGTACTTTCAATGTGTTGGGTTATTCATAAAAGATAATAATTGGGTTCATATACTTTTAATTCATATGAGACTAAGTTAATGGTAGGATAAATCCTTAATAATATTTCATAGAGAGTGTTTGAATAATCAAAATCATATCCCTCTAGAGTGTCTAGCGAGGTGTATAGTCTTAGCCCCACTCATCATGACTTCCACAAAAATACTTTAACCTCTTATTTAAAAAACATAAAAATCATAATAAATAAATTTAAAACCTTAACCATATCAATTTTCAATTATAATCTTCATATATAGTAATTATCTATAATAATTCTAGTTATTTTACCTATTTTCCATCATTGGTTGTTTATAATTTGATCGTTTATACTAGTTTAGTAAAAGTTGTGTTATTATTTATTATTATCCAAAATTTAATCATTCCCAGATAATATAATACAATGGAATAGATAAATTTTATTAATTAATAATGTTATTATCTCATCCTATTAGTTGTTTAAATATGTTGTGTGAAAGTGGAATTGGTGTAATCTTATTTCATAAATTTTAACTATCGAACATGATACTTCAAAAATAAGTTAAAAAATTAATATAAAATTTTAAAAATAATTATATACATATTCATATTCATATTTATATCATTTTATTCTAGTAATTAAGTTCTCATATTCATCCATGAAGTAAATTCATAACATTATTCAAGTAGGTGGTCAAACTAACCCAAACATGAACAAACCATGATTAATGGATGAGTATGAGGTGGTTTAGTAAGAATATAATTATACTCAAAGAAAAATGATATTATTTAGTGTATATTAGTAATATAATTTATAATTTAAATGAAATATAATAATATTTAAAGGTTATTAAAATATTACATAATATGAATAAAATTATTTTCCTCTTAGTATGCCTGTTTAAAACAACTGAACTAACGATGATCATTTTTTAATTATATCATTAATAGATTCTCCAATTTTTTATAACATAACATTAATTATATCATAAAAATTATATTTATATATTAAATCTATTCTTATTACCATCCATGCAATGTGATGATGAAAATAAAAATAGAAATAAATTGTCTCATGGAGATGATAATCCACACCTACACATGGATGATGATTTCATTTTACATAGAATGATGAAAAGGTGTAATATGTTTTACCATTTATGAATATAAAATATTTCATAAGTATCATACTTATATATTAAATTCAATATTATGAACATCAATTTATGGTGGTTAAGAAAAATAAAACATCGCGCTTTGTGGAGGTGGTCATCAGCACACACACAAATATCATTTTCACTTTTATTAATGGAAAAATATGGAAAGGTTGTTAATTTTTATTCCGACAATATAAAAACATTAAATATACTATAAATATTTAATTCATCATATAATATTGGTAAAAATAAATTTTAAATGGAAATATAAAAGGAAAACATGTTAGCGTAAAAATTGAACTTACGTCAATAACTTTGGGTGTCTCTTGTAGGGTTCCTTGGAAAATAAATGGTTAGGATAATATCTAGTGAACATAATCTTATTAAAGAAAAATTTGATGATATTTTAATGAAATAGGGTATTCTATTACGATAAATCATTAATTTTAAAGTTGTATTTATTGGGTGGGAGATATAAAGACCCACACTTCTCATACATAAATATTACATCTTAATATGTGAATATTCATTACATAATATAATGATCCAAAACCAAAATATTTCATTTATAATTCCTTTGGAAGCATGGATACATAAAAAATTAGTTTATAAGTGTACTACATCATCTCAGTCTTATTTATTTACAACTATCTCTCTTTTTATAGATATCATTCATAATGTCTTTATTCATAATATGGAGAAAGGAAATATTAGAAATCATGTGCTTAGATACACATTAAGGGGTAAACAAGGTAGATATCAATATAACATATGCATAAGGGAAAAATAACATGATAAAAAAATTTAAATCTATAACCTGTATATTTTAGATCATAAATCTTGATTTAGGGCATAAATCTTGGAAATTATTATGACATGAATCATAAAGGAATCAAATAACGTGATCCATGAGTTCATAAAATTGGCATAAGATATAGATTTTTTTCATACACATAAGAGTAAAAAATCATTTCCTTAGTATTCATTCCTCATTTCCAAAACTATAATAGTGTAATGGGTTCACTCCCCAAACCATTGTAGTAGTCAAGGTTTAATCCCAAGACTATCATAGTGGAAAAGTCCCTTAATGAACTAGGTTAACTTCCCATTCCAATCCCATTTATCTCATGAGATATCAATATTTACCAAATAAATTATAGGGATATATATGTACCACCAATCAAAAAAGGAAAATCATACATACGTATTACATTGAATTATAAAACATTAATCATATCAAAACCCATTTAAAGAAATGAGTTTCATAAAAATTTCATTAAATAATAACCAGTGGAAAAGAAACAGGTTTCATAGTCATTTTTTATTTCATCATATCATAACCTATAGAACAAGAAGTTGGTTTCATAATCATTTTATCACGGTATAATTTTTGGAAGATAAATGAGTTTCCCAAACATCTTTTCATCATAAGAGTAAACCATTCAAAGAAAGAATAAGAATGGTATATTTTGATCATATCCCTAGTAAATTATATGTAACATAAAAGAATGTCATATTTGATGTAAAATTATTTTTAAATATCATTTCTAATATTTCTTGAAAAAAATAACCTTTCTAATTTAAAAATAACATTTTAAAACTAAAAATTTATAAAACATTTTCAAAATACTTTTCTTTTAAAATAACCTTGGAAAGTTATAAATGAATATTTAAAAATAATATAAAACATTTTTTGAATAGAATATCTTTTCCACTTTGAAAAAAACTTTTTAAAACATAAAAAAAATTAAAATTTGTTTTCTTTGAAAATGAACTTGGAAACTTATTTTGGAATCTTTAAAAAAACATTTAGAATATTTCCTGAGGAGAATATCCTTTACACTTTGAAAAAAAAAACTTTTTAAAACATAAAAAATTTGAAAATAATTTTATTTTAAAATAACATGTAAAACTTATATAAGTAATATTCAAATAAAATAATGGTCATGATAAAGGGAAATTTTTTTATATCATACACGTTAAAATAAAGATCCCTTTAAAAATTTTGATAAAATTCAAGTGGTCCTTATTAGTAAAATGACATGATGCTTCATTTTAAAAAACTTAACAAAAAGTACAAAAGGAGTAAAAATTTATTGAATAAATCCTTTATGTAAATTTACAACATTTTTGAAAATGTTTTTAGAAAACATATATATATATAAGAAAAGAGGATTTTGACTGAAGAGAGAAATAAAGTCGATTTTTCTTAAAAAAATTATTTTGAAATCTTGAGTACATAAAGGGAGGAAAATTAAGGAAAAATATTAATTCTGATTAAATTACCATAGGAGAATAAAATTTATCAACTTATTGAGAAATATATCATAATATTTTATCATTAAAATCATAATCCTAAATAATCATAATAAACAATAATATTGTAACATCAAACTCTTACCACTTTGCTAACTTTTGAATTGCAATCCCCATAAAAAATAACATAAAATTAAACTTTAAATAGCATTAATAGAAATAAATACATGATATAATATATAAAATGGGAATCATATACACCTCATAATATAAGATAGGTGCATAACATAACATATGTCTCAAAGAAAGCAAATTGAGGCAAAAATCTCTTACCTTGATTCTTAACTTCCTTCATACATGTTTGAAACTCCTATAAGATAAATATAAGTTTATTATAAATATATTAAAGAGAAATAATAATATGTATCATACCATATATTATTTTATTATTCTATTTGTTTACTCTTTTATTAGTAATTCCTTGTTAAAATCATATTTCAGGTAATAACTATTTCATTTTTCATGTATGTTTTGGTTTGGTATTCTCACTGATTTTACATTTATCATAGTTAAATAATCTATATAATGTTAAAAATTATATAAATATCAAATATATATTCATTTTATATTTATTTATAGTAATCTATTAAGTTTAGAGATAGATAATGAATTACTCTATTCATGGGGACATAATTCATACATACGCTTAAATAATATATTATATTTCCGGAATAATTTTTATGACATATATATCATATATTTTAATTAATTTTATCCTTATTACCTCCCATTTAAAGTCATAGGTAAAAAAGAATCACATTACTTAGTGATATGGTAGTCTATCGTAAAACGTGCGACGTTATCATACTCCAATGGAATAGAAAGTAAAAAAATTTATATGTGATATCATAATTAAATAGGTATAATTATGTCATAAATATAATATAATTTTTTTGAATTCATAATTATAACCAAATGAGAGGTGGTGATGGAAAATTAAATACATCGGTTCACGGAGCGGTAGTTCGGTGTACACACAAACGATAGTTTTGTTTATCGTTTGATGGAAGATGTGATGGATATAGGTTATTAAATCAACATTATAACATCTAAGTATATGTTAGATACTAGTGGTATTATATTTTAATTATTAATACAATAATTTAGGTTGTAAGTGGAGGAGTAAAAATGAAAGAGCTTAGTGAAGATAATTACCATCACTTAGAACAACCCCCTTTGGATCTCTTATTATGTTTCCTAGGTTAGGACTTTTGGGATGAAAAGAAGATCTAAAACATGGATAAATATTTTGGGGCGGTATTTTGGTAGGTTTTGGTCAATCCAAATGGCTTAGGAGGTGTGAATAATTGAGAAGAAGTATTGGACTTTTATAATTGAGCAAGAGTAGCATTTTTTAAATACACAAACTTATTCAGTAATGGGAAGTCAATCTCACCCCAAGTTCCTCCAAATTTAATAATTAAAGTATTTTAGGGATTATATGGTTTAAAAACCCACAAAAACAAACCAAAACACATGTTTTGAATTTTTCTTTCTTAACTTCTAATTTTTTTTACTTTTATCATTTTAGGTTTCACTACGGTAAGTAGACTTTTCTCTAGGTAATTTATCATTTAAGACTATAAATAAAATTAGTCTTATCAGATAATTTTTATCCTATAGTTGTAAATCTGAAATAAAATTTATAAAATAAAAATCATATGTGTGTGTAAAATTAATTTTAACTCAAACTCATTAAACACACAAAATATTGTATTACCCTTTACCAAGGTAACAAAGTTTTTACTTTTTAGGGGATAGTATAATTATAATAAAAGGAATATTGGTCTATTAATGGAATATGTTTGATATTTATAAAAATTTACTAAAAAATTGGTAGAGTATAGGATTTTTAGGAATTTAAAATCATTTAATAAAAGTCTATTTATTATAAAATAACATTAATGTCAATTTTGGAACTATTTATTTAATTTGACATTAAAAACATCAAGAAAAAAGTTGAATTAAAATTTATCATTTTCAAATATTTCTATAATTTTATATTTATGTATAAAATCATTATATATAATAATTCATTCAATTAATATTACTTTTAATATTTTTAGTATCATTTGTTTTGTTTTTAATTAATTAAATTATTAATGTGTTTGCATTTCTTAAGAATTTAAAGAAATTATATAATTAATAAAAATTAAAAATAAATTACACACATTAAATTAATTTTACTATTCTAAAAAATTTTATCAATATTCATTCGTATCATAATTTTTTCCCTATGTGAACACATAATTGAAATTTAAAATTAAGAGGGTGACATTTTTTCTTTATCTTTACTTAAATTATTATATTAGTCAATTTAAATTAAAAGTGTCCCAAAAGAACATAAAAATATATAATAACATAATAAGGGTAAAAATATGGATAGATAATAGGAATTTGACACGTTTTTAGGACATTTTAGCCTTTATCCTTTTATTTTCACCACAGATAAACTCGTCTTAATCTTAACTGCTCTAATTAATTTTTTTCTTTTTTTACTATTCATTTTAACCAAAAATTAAGTTGAAAATATTATACAATATTAATTCTGACTATTAAAATTATGTAATCTATTTTTCCAAATTTCATTCACAAAACTGCTATAATTTTACTAAAAACTAAACCCGAAGATGTGATGAAAAAATGGTTTCCCAAATAAAAATATTTCATAAGTATATAAAGTTTTAATATCAGAATTCAATAAGAAATTATTTTAAATGGTCCAAATTGGATTAATAAATATATAATTGAGTTATTTTATCTACTAAACCCATTTTAAAACAAAATGGAACTTTTTAAATGTTTTAAATGAAACGGGAGTTTTCATATAAGAACGAGTATTTCCACTATTCATTGAAAAATTAATCTTTTCTAAAAATTATCAAACATTCACTCAAAGATAATTTTTACATGTAGATTTAAAAAATGAAGTTTATTTTTTCAAATTAATTTCCTAAAATGGGAAATTTTACTTTAATTATTTTTTCACAAAAACTAATAAAAAAAATTTTTAGAAAATAGTATTTTTGAAACATATAAATACTTTACCAAATATTAAGTGTTTTTTATCAATATTTTTTATTTATATGAAACTATTATACTTGAAATTAAAAAGTGGTTATTATTATCCATACCACAAATTTTAATGGCTAGGTTATAATGGTCTTGTTTAAATAATAATAATATTAGTATATCGTGGTTTGTTAAAACTCAGTGTTGTGTGTAATGCTAACTTTGAAAGAAATTAAATTATTTGAAAAAATATATATACTTCATAGAAATTTATTTTGTTAGAATATACCAACCTTAAAATTAATTTCCCCCATTAAGTTATTTCACTTAGGTAAAAAATATAAGGATGCTTCTACATCATTACATCCTCAAGTTCCCACGTAGCTTCCTCAAGATGGTGATTTCTCCACAAAACGTTGACCAGGTGAGTGGCATTATTTCATAGCACATTTTATGTATGATCTAACATATAAAATGGATGTTTCTTATAATAAATATCATGATCCATAGGTATGACCTCACATTTAATACATGTGATGGATCAGGTATGTACTTCCTGAGGATAGAAATATGGAACACATCAAGAACCTAAGAGAGGTTTAGTGGAAGCACCAAGAAATAAGTTATGGTCCCAATATGTTCAACAATTTAAAAATGGGGATGATATATCTAGGACTCAACTTTCCTTTATATCATATGTATAATTTCATTGTTTGGTTATTATTCTATAAATTTACACTTCATCCATCACTTTGTGAAATAAAAATTCATGTTGAATTTTTCATGCCTAAAATGATAAAATTAACTTCCAATAAATCATAAGATCAATCAAATATTGACATGTAATTCCTTTAATAATAAAATCTAAAATGGTTATAACGTGTAATCCAATATAGATAAATCTTCATAATATGAAAAAATACATTAATCTCTAAAACCTCATCCAACATTCAACTTAAACCATTTGATAAATGGTTTACATTATAACCCTTCAAAAATTAAAAAAAATATAAATAAGGTCTCTAAATTTCAAAAAAAACCAAATTAACAGTAATCCCTCAAATATAATTAATTATATCCTAATTGCCACATTCCAAATATTTGATTACCTTGGTCAAATATTATCCTGAAGCATGGTAACAACCAGAATTACCATAAAACCATAATAAAAACATACATGTTTCATCAATCCTAAAATAAAACCACATATTATTAAATATATTTCATAAATCTTAAAATGATGTGAACTCTATCAATGATAAAATAAACTAATTTTTCAATAAATAATTAATTAGTTCTTAGGCCATAAATACGATCCAATTTACTGTATGCATATCAATCACCAATTTACCCAAACTAAACTCAGTTTTCTAAACATTAATAATGTATTAAGGGCTATCTTCCCTTAATCATGTGTTTTCTGTAAATTATCACCTCACTATAAAATTAATTTTCTATTCCAATCATATTATTCAAAATATTATTCAAAATCTATAATGGAAAAATTATACTAAACAATCCTTATATATTTCATGATTTATACAAAATACTTCTTGAATTCCAATACATAAACACTTAAATAATTCTACTTCATTATTAAACCAATAACTAGGAATCATCATCTTATTTTTTAATACCACTATCCTATAATATAAAATATGAATCATTTGTTGACATTTTTCAACTGAAATTTAATAATGATTCTTATTTTTAACATTAAAAATATTTCTAGAAGATCTAATAGCTTTTATATGTCTTTCATATTCTCTTCATCATCAGTAGTATAACCATTAATCGTATAACCTACTGATTTTATTCACAATATTTCCCCCTAGGAAATAAATTTTTATAATTCACATACTTTTTGCCTTTAAAACATTCATCAGTTACTAATACCTCTGGGAGACCAATATTCCCTTCCATTGCATTAACTAAACTTTTCATTTTTCCTCATCCATTACTTACTTTTTGACCTTCTTATCCATATATAAAACATCTTCTTATTCCTTTGATACATTCCCTAGAGTTCTTATTCACATATTATAAACATATATAAAACTAAATCTTCTTTCCTTCATGGTCTCCATCACCTTATCTCTTAGAGAACTTCTTCCTTATCTTCTTCGGTGAGTCTGAGAGTTGGTTAAGGTTTAAGTTATTAATCATATATCTGTTGGGCATGTATTGTCTCAACAATACTATATAAATATTATTGATTTTAATTCTCACAAATACCCTTTTTTGTTTTACTAATGATATTACTTTAATTATATTTTAGGAAATTAATATTCTTTATATTCCTTATTCTAAAAATATTTCAAGCTTATTATTCACATAGAATATTCGTCAAAGTGTTCGGAATGCTCCTATATATATTCTAGAAACAGTGTTTATACTATACGTTGAAGAAACATAATGTAAGAAAAAAAACCCTACATTATCATTATACCTTATTCTGAAAGATCAGCATGTATGGTTATTCAAACCTATGTTGACAGAAATGTATGGATAAAGAACCTTACATTTGAATGAAACCTTACATTTGACAAAGGGAAAAAGTATGGTTAATGAACCCTACATATGGAACCTTACGTTTGAGAAGAAAACGTATGGATCATTAACCTTACTTTTGTGATCAACCTTACATTGTCAACCTTATGTTTGGAGAATGAATGATACGTTGTTGAACACTACATTTGGTATTTTTTCATTTTTTGAAGGAACCTTAAATTTGAATTTTCATCACTGAAGATTTGAATTTACAATCTTATCGTAGTTTTGTGTAAATGTAATTATGGAATATTAGGCCCATTTAAAACTAGTTTTCAAATGATTCAAAGATCATTATTATTAATTCAAATAATTTTATTAAGTGGAGAAATTCTCTCATATTCTTAAGAAAATATACGACTACTCTGAGCTATCTTAGGAATTTAAATTCTAATGATTAATCAGGTGATTTTCTTGGATCTAAAATTAAAAGGTTAGGATCTCTGCTTTATTTCTATTGATGTATTTGTTTTATATATGTGTGTGTATAATTAAAAGAAAAATATATATATATATTAATATATATATTGTGACATGTATTTATGATTGAAACTACATTATTGTGAATATCTTTTATAGATCTTCTGTAAAAATTGAACAGACTCTATTTTTCTATATAATAAGCTACATTGGAAATATACATATTCAAAATTCAGTATTTTCTGTAAGTTTGTTGCTACTATTATATTTTGTTTTTATTTAAAAGATCTATTGCAACTGGATTACTTCATAACTTCTCTTTCCTAAAGAAACTATTTTCTCAAGAATAAGATTCATCAACCATCAGTTAATGTTCATCTGTAAAGTTAAACTGAAATACTTCATAATGAATATATTTTTATTGAGAGTTTAAACTACTCGTACTTAGTTGTGGTGGAGTATTATATTCTTGGTCAAAGATGTGGTTATCGGTTCTCTATTATAGAGCCATAAGGCTCTGTTTTTAGTCTTGTTTCTAAAGGTGTCAATTTTCTGCACTCAGTAGTGGATTGGTCTTATGATATGAGGACCTAACTAGTGAAATTCACAAAACTCGCTGAGATATTAATTAGTGGAGTGGACTAGGGGATCTTTATTCCTCAAACCACAATAAAAAACTGTGTTCTATATATCTATTTTTATTCGCTGCTCATAATTTCATATAGAAAACAAACACTACTCACTTGCATAATCATCAGTCGACTTCAAGAGGTGAAATTGTAAAGGAATTTTAAAAGACGCAATTCACACCCCCCCCCCCTCTTGTGTATATTTGTATATTCTGACCTAAAAATTGGTATCAGGGGACAACTTTCAGAAAAGCCTATAACAAGATAAAACTATAAGGTCTATACAAAGATGGTAATAACTAATCATAGAGAAGTAATGTCAAAGGTTTTTTCTCCTTATTTCAATGGTGAAAACTATGGATGATGGAAATCGTGGATTACTATATATTTGAAGAATCTTGAATTCAAAGTCTACTTTAAGATCATTACTCCTTATATAATTTTTGAAAATCCTTCAACTTGGACTACCGCTACAAAGGCTGACTATGACACGAATTCTAAAGATATGAACGCTATTATTTGTGGTCTTGGACAAGATGAATTCAACTGTGTCACACAGTGTCCTAATGCTAAGTTTCTTATGAAGGAATAGACAATGTAAGACAAATGAGGTATGCAATAGCAAAACTAAAATTTGATCCATTTAGAATTCTTGATGGAAAAAGCATCACTCAGATGAGTGGAAGGCTTATAGATATTATAAATAATATTACATCCTTAGGTGATCCATCAAACAAGGTGATCAAGATTTGAAAGTACTGGTAGTACTACCTACTAAATGGATGGTATATCAGCTGTAATTCAACAATCATCACTTGTGAAAAATCTGAAAATAAGAGAACTGATTGGGACACTGATGATGTATGAAGCTGAAATGGAAGATGAAGCTAAATATCATAAAGTATTAGTTAAAAAGGATAATAATTCTCTAAAGTTAACATCTCATAATTAAATAAAAATAATAAAGAAATAATTCAGAGAAGAAAGGAATTTAGATACATCTGATTCTGAAATAGAATGGGCTCAATTATCCATAAAATTTAGCAAGTTATATAAGAATAAAATAGGATTCAAAAATCCTTTAAAAATGGATGAGAAAGAATCTAGGTATGTTAGATTCTATGAATGCAATAAATTAGGTCATATAATACATGATTGTCCTCGGCTAAAAGGTGAAAAGAGAAAGACTGAAAAGACATATCAGAAAAATGTTGATTATGAACATAAAGGCAAAAGAGTAATAAAGGAAACTTGGAGTGTCTCTAAAGACTCCAACAGATCATAAAAATCTGATTTAGAAAAGGAATAATCACATATGAAATCAAATATGTGCTTCATGGAATAAGAATACAAGGTACAAATCTATTATTCATCTAATTCTCATTATCATTATTCAAATAACAAATTGGCTACCTACTGTAAAATACTAGAAAGAAAATATGACTCCTTATTAAAGAAACACAAATCTTTAAAAAATATTCACAATTCTATTTTGGTAGAAAGATATGCCTTACTTAAAAAAATAGTAAGAGTTAATTGAAAAAATTAACTCATCTACCACAAATTGTGATGATCATGAAAATAAGATTAAAGAATTACATGATGAAGTACAAACTTACAAAAGTGTTTCTATCTTCTTTATAAGAGGAGAAAATATTCTCAATGAAATTCTTGGTAAAAATTTCATTATAAAGAAAATATTTGGTGTAGGAAGTAAAGGTGAAAAATATAAACTATATAACAATAATTTTGTTCCCGACTCAGAAAATGTTACCTATAATTTTTGTGGAACAGAAGGGAATATAACAAATAGATGTTATTTAAGAAATCCTAAAATAAGTGTAATTAAAAAAAGGAATTTATTTTAAATATCTTATCTGAAGTAAATATGAGTTATGGAAAAATAAATCAGATCTGGATTCCCAGATCTTTGATAGCTAACACTGCTAGACCCAAAAGAATATGGGTACCGAAACAAACTCTTGTTTAAATTTCCTTTGTAGGAAAAAAGGTCACATAAAAATAAAAGATATGTGGTATATGTATAGTGTATACGCTAGGAATATGAGTGGAAACTCTGAAAACTTAAATACATTGACTCAAACAGATGGAGGTATAGTAACTTTTAGTGATAATTCTAAAGGAAAGATAATTGGGCTTGGAACTGTTAGAAATCCAAAAACATCCTCAATCAATAAGGTAATATATGTACAAGGGTTGAAGCATAACCTGATAACTATCTCTCAACTCTGTGATGATGGTTATTATGTTGATTTTTCTAAAAATTCAGGTTCTGTGTTTAAAGACAAACTGCTTAAGTTTAGAGCACCTAGAACAGATAATGTTTATACTTTGGATTTAAATTCCTTGTGTAAACAGAAAGTGAATTGTTTAAATATTAAGATAAATGAGTCTTGGATATGGCATAGAAGGCTTGGTCATTGTAATATTTATTATTTACATAAATTATCTAAGAAACATTTAGTTTTTTATTTACCTAGTCTTAAGTTTGATAGTGACAGATTTTGTGATGCATTCCAAATTGGAAAGCAACAAAAATCTTTCTTCAAATCTATTAACAGAATTTCTACATCAAAACCTCTACAAATTATCCACATGGATATGTTTGGACCATCAAGAGTAGTATGTTTGGTTGGAAAATTAAGTATATGTTTTAGTTGATGATTACTCTATATTTACTTGGATTTGTTTTCTAAAAATAAAAATTAAAGCTTTTACTATTTTTAAAAGTTTCTGTGAATTTTTTCAAAATGAAAAAGGTATTAAGATAATTTCATTAATAAGTGATCATGGAGGAGAATTCGAGAATCAGGAATTTAATTCCTTTTCTTCAAATATGGGTATTAAACACACCATCTTCGCACCAAGAACACCTCAACAAAATGGAATTCTAGAAAGAAGAAATAGAAATATTCAAGAAATAGCTAGGACTATGCTGAATGAATATAGTATACCTACCTAATTCTAGGAAGAATCTGTAAGAAAAACCTGGTATGTCACGAATATAGTTTTAATTCGGCCTATTTTTAAAATACACCTTATGAACATTGGAATAACAGAAAACTTAAGGTAAGGTAATTTAATGTTTTTGGATGTAAGGTGTATATCTTGAAAACCAAGGATAATCTTGGTAAGTTCGATCCAAAAACTGATGAATGAATATTTTTAGGATATTTTGTTACCTATAAAGCCTATAGATTGTTTCATAAAAATTCAAGGATTTTTTAAGAATCATTTCATGCGAAATTTAATGAAACTAACCCTTTTATTGAAGAGAAAGATCCAACTAATGAAACTACTCACTCCTCTAACAACATGATACTTGAAAACCTGAAAATTGATTTTGAAAATAACATAAATAAAATTCAGTCTATTTTATAATAACATGATACTAGTGAACCTAAAAGTTTTTTACCTAGACAGTCAATAACCTTAAAGAATTATCCTTTATAAACTGTAATAGGATACCTATACATAGGAATAAGAACGAGAAGAAATATTGGAAACCATATTGAATTCTCTACCTTTATATCTCAACTAAAACCTAAATCTTTTGAAGAATCCTTAGAATATGGGAGTTGGATGTTAGCAATGCAAGATTAGTTAAACCAATTCAAAAGGAATGAAGATTGTGAATTAGTTGAAAGACCATCAAATTATCTAGTTATAAGAACTAAGTGAGTATTTAGAAAAAAACAATATGATCAAGGTATTATAAATAGAAATAAAGCTATATTATTAGCTAAAGGATATAATCAAGAATAAGGTATAGATTATGATGAAACATTTCACCTATATCTAGATTAGAAGCAATTAGAATTATTTTAGCTTATGCATATTATATGAACTTTAAATTATATCAAATGGATGTTAAATCTGCCTTTTTAAATGGCTATTTAATGGAGGAAGTTTATTTTGAACAACCTCCTTGTTTTAAAAACTCTCAAAAACCATATTCCATTTTCAAACTTACTAAAGTTCTCTATAGACTTAAACAAGGACCTAGAGCTTGGTATGAAAGATTAAGTTCTTTTCTTTTAAAAAATGGATATACTATTGGAATGTCAGATCTGACTCTTTTTAAGAAAACCATTTTTTATAATATATTATTAGTTCAAATCTATATTGATGATGTTATTTTTGGTTCAACCAATAAAAAACTTTGTAATGATTTTTGAAAACTTATGCCAAAAAAAATTGAAATGAGTATGATGGGAGAATTGAAATTTTTTTAGGAATTCAAATTTATCAAAAAGATTATAGAAATTTTTTAAACCAAAGTAAATATATTACTAATTTATAGAAAAGTTTTGGTCTTGAGAACAGTAAGACATATTCAACTCCCATGTGTATCAATATAAAGCTTGATTTGGAGGAAGCTGAAAAACCAATGGACAACAATTTATATAGAGGTATGATTGGTATTTTATTATATCTTATGGATAGAAAACTTGATATTATGTTTTCAATATGTTTATGTGTTATATTTCAAACAAATCCTAAATAATCTCATCTTATTATTGTCAAAAGTATTTTTAGATATTTCAAGGGAATTGTTTTTCAACCTCTTCTTTATCCAAAAACTACTGATTTTAATTTAAATCATATTCATATGTTGATTTTGGAGGATATAGATTAGATATAAAAAGTACCTCAGGAACCTATCAATTTTTAGGAAAATATTTAGTATCATGGTCATGTAAGAAATAACACCCAGTTTCCCTATCAACAGCTGAGGTAGAATATGTATCTAATGACAGTTTTTGTGCACAAGTATTATGCTTGAAAAACACACTAATGGAATATGGACTAAATTTTAATAGTACATCTATTTTATGTGATAATACAAGTGCTAAAAATATTTTAAAAAAACAAATAAGTCATTCTAGAACAAATAATATTGATATTAGACATCATTTTCTAAGAGATCATGTTCTTAAAAAGGATATATCTTTAGAATTTGTAAATATCGAATATCAACTAGATGATATTTTTACTAAACAACTTCCAATTGTAAGTTTTGATTTTATTAAGGGGGGTTAGGTTTATTTAATTTTTAAAATGTTAATCTTTTTAATTCTAAATATTCATCTTATTTTATTTATTTATTTATTCCAGTTTATTTATGTTAAAATCATTTATTGATTACTTTAAATCTAATTTGTTTTAACATTTTCTTTTAACTGTGAATTTTAGTTAATTTTAACCTTAAATTTATTCGCGTTGTGTGCTTTCAAAAATTTTAATGATTATATTACGTAATGATATAGGAAATAAGGGATTTTCAAAAATGTTTTGAACACCAAATCTTTTTAACTCTCAAAACCTTTTTTAATACTGAAACCCTCATTTTACCCTCGTCTACCTTTGCTTAACTCTGTTTTCCTTTGAAACCCTAAAAACTCAAAAACCTCATAGATTTCATTTCTTCGAAATGATGAAAACTAAGAGAACAAAATAAGGTGAAACCAGTGACCCGAAGCATCAGAAAGTTTCTAGGAGAAATATTCTGTAGGGTAGAGTAGTTGATTTTGAATGGCTCTATCAGAAAAAATTACTTATGAAGAAATTTCTAGACTTTAGAGGATTAGAATCTATGTTCAATGAGGAAAACTCAGAATTACTTTACGAGGTAGAACTGAAGACTTTCTATAACAGTGTTCAGTTTAGTTTTGGTCATTCTGAAGATACGGTTTTTGTAAGAATATAAGATAAGGAATTTTTGGTATCTTTGACCAAAATTTCTCAAATCCTAAACTGCCCTCCTAAGGGAGTGTTTCATTTCAATCTGAGGTTTATCAAAGGTGAGGTCTATAAATTTGAATACATTATGTCTTTTTTGTTTGGATCAAAAAATATTAGAAAATTTTTTTTCGAGTATCTTGAGGCAGACTATAAAATCTTAGTTAAGTTTATTCAAACAGTAATTACACTTTGAATGGATGAGATAGAGAAGATTCTATATTCATACATGTATATCATGTTTCTGTTTATGAGTGAAATAAATCTGAATTTTACATGTTATATGTTCATATATATAAATTACTAATATAAACCATATGCTAGGATTACTTTTTATCCTTATGGAAGGATAATTTATCAAAAAAAAATTAAGAAAGGAATGATTCAAGTAATAGATCCTCAAATTAAATGTCATCATAGCAACGTGCTCAATGCAGGAACCTTAAGGAAGTTAGGTTTTTACTAGAGTACAGTCAAAGGAAAACTCTTACTAGTTGGTGTAGATGAACAACAAAGATTAGTATATATTTCTCAGGGGGAGAAAAGTGAAATTGGGAATGAAGTAATTGATGAAACCCATGGTAAGGGACATTCCAAGCCAACCCAAAGAAAATTAAGGCTTGTTGAAGAAGAATAAGAAGAGAAAGAAGAGGTTGTGTAAGTAAAATTGATAGTAAAACCACAAAAAAGAGTAGATCCACCTACTATAGAAGAAGTGTCGGGTTTAGGTGAGGATACTAGGTCGGTAAATTTAGAAGAAGCTTTTCTTGAGGAAGATCAACAGGTTAAAAACCAGATAAGAGATCTGTAGACTATTGATTTGCCAGTTTTTCAGGTTGAAGAACCGATTGTTCGGGGAGAGAAACAATTGACCATAACTGAAAATGTGGCAATAGAGATTGTTGAGAATTTTTTTTCTCTATTTTTGATCATGTGGATAAAAGAAATCAATCTAAAACTTAATAAAAACTGAATTTCTTGATAGTTTGTCTTATTTAAGTAAAAATTAAATGAAAAAACAATGGAGAAGTCTATGGAAAAATATCATTCAAAATATCTAGAAGTTATGGTAGTTGGTAAATCACAACATAAAGATTAAAGGACATCTAATTCCCTATCAAATCAGTTTGAGTAGCTTGTAATTAAGTTTAATAAGTCTTAGGAAGAGAATGAAAATCTTCAAAAAGAGCTGGAAATTGAAAAGAAAAAGTTACGGGATCTTCAGGAAAATTCTATTTCCAAGAAGGAATTTGATTCCTTCAAGAGGGAGATGTTGAATGAGGTTGGAAAGATAAAATATAAATTTTTTTCTAAGTCTAAATTTGCTGATCTAAAGTGTTATTTAGGGAGTAAGTTTGAATCAATCAAGAGTATTGTTGGTCAGACCAGTACATCTACCTCTTCTCCTATAACCAGTCCAGATCCAATTCAAAGATTTCATACCATCACCTCTATCGTGGTTGATATGAATGATCGTCTTCAAAATCTTAAGTGTAATAGTGCCCCCATTTCAGTTCTATTGGAAAATTATAAATTTCTAGTTGACCAACTAACATAGAATGAACCAGGTATCATATTTTTGCTAAATAAATTCCCAGAAAAGTTAGATCAGTTTCTGCAATAAGAGGAGAGTTTTCATTACTTTTTGAAAGTCAATAATGTTGAGAATTTTTATATCTGTCAAGATTCTAGAATTTTAAGTATGAAATTGGGGGATAGTCTGATGAATAAGTTGTGATTATAGATTGTTGAGTTGAAAGATGTGTTTGAAGCTTCTCAAAATCCTTATAACCTTAACTGAGCCAACTTCTACCCAATATTTTGTACCCAAACCATTTTAGTTGACTAAACTTGTTTCCTAGTCATACTGATTATTGTATTTATATAAATTTTGATCAATAAAATATTCTTATTTTTATTCTTGTGTACGTTATTTCATATTTTTTTATTCATGTCTAGAAGCCAAAAATCCATCCTTATTTATTTAAATAGATTATTATGACATTCACTTACAGATATATGAAAAATTAAATGTGTTTTATTTATTTCTGCACTTTCTTTTTTATCTCACAAAATGGGTAGAAATTTGGATAACAAAATATTTCTTTTCATTTATTCTTATCGAAATAATTATGTAAAATTGAATTTTGAATTATTTTATTTCCAAATTATTTGAAAATTTCTAAATTTTATTATTAATTTTATGGGTTTTGAGATCATCAAAATGGGTTAGATTGTTGGGAAAGTATTGTCTCAACAATACTCTATAAATATTATTGATTTTGATGCTCACAAATATCCTTGTTTGTTTTACTAATGATATTACTTTAAGTGTATTTAAAAAAATAATATTATTTATATTCCTTATTTTGGAAATATATTCAAGCTTATTATTCATGTGGAATACTTTTCAAAGTGTTCAGAATGATCCTAACCATATTATGGAAACATTGTTCATACTGTATATTTAAGAAACGTAACATAAGGAACAAACCCTATGTTTATATTATACTTTATGCTAAAATATCGCATGTATGGTTAATAAACCCTAATTTGATAAAAATGTATGGATAAAGAACCTTACATTTGGATGAAACCTTATGTTTGAAAAAGGTGAAAAGTATGGTTAAAGAACCTTATGTAAGTATGGAACCTTATGTTTAATAAGCAAATGTATGGATCATCAACCTTACTTTTTTTATCAACCTTAATTTGTCAACCTTAAATTTGGAGAATGAACACTATGTAGTTGAACCCTACATTTGGTATTTTTTTCATTTTGTAAAGGAACATTGCATTTGACTTTACATCACCAGATATTTGAATTTACAATTTTATCGAAGTTTTGTGCAACGGTCTTGATAGAATATCAGGCCAATTTAAAACATGTTTTCGAACGATTCAAAGATTGTTATGATTAATTAAAAGGATCATATTAAGTAGAGAAATTATCTCCTATTATTAATGAAATATATTACTACTCTGACCTGTCTCAAGAATTTGAATTCCTATAATTAATAAGGCGATATTCTTGGATATAAAATTTAAAACACAAGCCCTATGTTTTATTTCTATTGATATATTTGTTCTATATATGTGTGTATTATTCAAATAAAAAAATATAGATATTGAGATATATATTGTGACATGTATTTATGATTGAAACTAAATTCTTGTGAATATATTTTAAAGATATACTTCAACAATCGACCAGACTCTGTTTTTCTACAGAAGAAGCTACAGTGAAAAAATACAAATTAAAAATCTATTATTTGTTGTAAGTCTGTTGCTGCTATTTGTTGTTGTTTTTATTTCAAAGATATATTGCAGTCAGATCACTTCGGAACTGTTCTTTCCTAAAGAAACTATTTTCTAAAGAAGAATATTCATCTACCGTCAGTTGTTGTTCAACTATAAAGTTATACTGAAATCCTTCATAATCAATATATTTTTATTGGGAGTTTCAACTACTTGTACTCAGTTGTGGTGGAGTGTCAAATTCTCTGTCTAAGCTATGGATTATTGGTTCTCTGTTATAGAACTAGAAGTCGTTGTTTTTAGTCTTGTTTGTAAAGGTGTCAACTTCCTTCGCTTAGGTGTGGATTGGTCTTACGATATGAGGACCTGACTAGTGAAATTAACCAAACACACTGAGAGAGTAATTGGTGGAGTGGACTATGGGATATTTATGTCCTGAACCACTATAAAGTGTCGTGTTATATATTTCTATTTTTATCCACTAATCATAATTTCATACAGAGGACAAAAACTTCTCACCTTCATAATCATCATTCGATATCAAGAGGTAGAATTGTAAAGGAATTTGAAAAGACACAATTCACCCCCCCCCCCTCTTGTGTATATTTTTATATTTCAACCTAACAATATCATGATAATTGATTCAGAATAATCACAATATCCTTCAATCTAATCATCATCCCATTTGGTTTTTCGTCAAAACATTTTCAATCACATTCAATGTTAACCCAATTATTTTTGGTTCCCACCATTGAATAAAACTAAAAATCATAAGGTGAGCAACAATAATCATAGTGGGAAACTACATAATCATGAAAAATAAATTATAGGATATCTAAATCATGAAACCTTATTTTTAATATATGAAACCTTGGGCTAAACCTATTTCATTCATGGTCATTATTAAAATCCTTTACGATGGTTCATAAAGAGTTTGTCAATTTTTGAAGGATATCCCTTGAGAGTCTCAAACCAGGTGCATAGTAAGTCCCATTGTTGTGTACTGGGTAACGCTCTAGTATAGCCTGATGTACCTTTTTTGGAGTTATTACCCCAAGGTACATCTGTTCCAAAACCACGCCCACTTGCAGTGTTGAGATAGGATGTATTGTTAGGAAAACCCCAAAATATCTTCCTTACAAAAACTTTAGGATGATATCTTATACTTAGGATCATCCTATGGGTTCTCACTAAATTTTTCTTATGCTAATTTCCAAAGGAATAATTAAACCTTTCTATGACACAACTGTAAAGGTCCACAATTATCATATATAAATATTACATATTAATAGATGAATATTAATTCTATAATATAACGGTCTATTCCAGAATCATTTAGGTCTAGTGTCTTTGGAAACAAGGATGAAGTTCATAGTCAGGATCCAAGTATCACTAAGAGGGGGAGGGGGTGAATCAGTGATATCTTTTTCTTTTTAAGTTTCCTTCTTTATGAAACAACCTTCACCTCCTATTAAAGAGTTTCTTCCCTGCTGAACACACACAACCACAGGAACACAAGATTTACAAGGTTCACTACTCAATAAGAGTAGTTATGTCCTTGGTATTGTACAGAAATAATCCAGTACCACACAATCCACTAGAAAACAATCCTTTTATGTGGAATACAATGAGTAGGATATACCCTTACACTCGTGTAGCAATTTGAAAACAATCCAATAGTGTGTGTGATCCATATTAGCATAAATAGGGTAATGAAATAATTTTGTGCTTCTTGATGACCATTCCTAGATCAAATATTTCAAAGAAATTCTTCACTTTCCTACCCAGAAGCTGGTAGAAACCTCCTGGAGAAAACAGCTTGCGCGCCTCCTTCCACTTGTGCACCTCCTTACCACTTGCATGCCTCCTTGCACTTGCGCGCCTCCTTTATACTTGCGCACCTCTTTGTGGATAGCACAACACTTGCGCGCCACCCTTACCACTTGCACACCCTATACTTGCACGGAAAGACTTGCACGATAGACTTGCACGACAGACTTGCGCGGAAACACTTGCACGACAGACTTGCGTGGAAACACTTGCGCGGCAGACTTCTTCAACTTGCGCGCTCAGAGCTCAAAATAATTCTCTAAGTCTCGAGCCTTAAAAAATGAGGAGGTGAGTCATCTATTTATAGGAATTTTGGTGACTTGCGTAACCTAGACTTGCGCGCCAATACTTGCACGCCACCACTTGCGCACCACCACTTGCGCGCCACCACTTGCGTGCCACCACTTGCATGCCACCACTTGCGCACTACTTTCTCTCCTTTGCCTTATTTCTCAAAGAATGATATTTGAAATATGACTTGCGTGCCTCTACAGCACTTGCGCGCCGACCCTTGTGCGCCGCCACTTGCGTGCCTTCTTCTTTCCTTTTTCATTTTTGGATATGATGATGTTGTAATATGACTTGCACGACACACTTGTGTGCCAATACTTGTGCGCCAAATACTTGCACGCCAAATACTTGTGCGCAATTCTTGACTTGTGCGCCACTTTCTTTCCTTTACCATATTTATGAAATAATGCTATTTTGAAATATGACTTCTGCGCCTCTACACACTTGCGCACCTACTGCATACTTGTGTGCCTACTGCATACTTGCGCGCCTACTGCATACTTGCGCGCCTACTACATACTTGCGCGCATACTTCTTTCCTTTGCCATATTTTTTATCTGATGATATTTGTGATATGAATTTTCCAAAAACATTTCTTTTTCTCTCCCTTTCCTTTATAAGGATTGCATCACAAGTTCTCCAAACTTATGATATTTTTGAAATACAAATCAACAAAGCATTGTCTGGTTTAACAATTCTTTTACAAAGTGAATTGATTTAGACTCTTTGACAATAAAAGACAACACTCTCTAATAGAAATCTTTTCTTACTTCCTTATCCGTCCAACTTGGTCCCAAAAATCTCCCCCTTTGGATTTTGTTGTCAACCATGATTCATAAATCACAGAACTTTGAAACATTAAGCAATGGATTACTTATCAACAATTCTAAGCCTACGTGAGCTAACTCGTTGTAGGAAACAAAAATTATTAACAGTAAAAACCATGCTGTCCAAAAGCAATGAGTATAAAGTCAAATGATCGTATCTCCTCATATTTCATCTCCTCATCCTTCTTGCAAACATCTTTCAATCTTTTACTTCAGCATTCATCACTTCTTCAACTTTCCTGGAAAGCAACATTGTTTCCTATAACCACTCCAACAAACAGTTAGAATAGTTCACACACATATATGTTGGATTCACAGCTTACCCACAACTCCCCCTTTATGCATGCATCTATAAGGATAGATTTATGAAACAATTCTCTCCCATGAAAACACTATCCAAAGGCAAGATGAGAGAGGGGGTAGAAACACGTACCTTAACCTTGATGAGAGGGAGGTTTGACACCCATGTTCAACCTCAATTTTGCAAATGGTTCTTTCGGTAAGGGTTTGGTGAATATATCAGCAACTTGTTCAGATTTAGGAACATACTCCAACCATAATTCATTCTTCTCCACCTGCTCTTTGATGAAGTGGTACTTTATATCAATGTGTTTTGAATGATAATGTTGTACTGGATTTCTTGTAAGATTGATTGCACTCTGATTATCACAACCCAAGAGCAATGGTAGCTTTACTTCAACAAGTAGATATTCCAGCTGAGACTTCATCCACATTAGTTGATTTGCAACCTGAGTAGCAGCAACATACTCAGCTTCAGCTACGCTAAGAGCTACTAAATTCTATTTCTTGGCATGCCAACTAACACAACTTTTTTCTAGAAAGAAAACTCCACCAGATGTGGATCTTCGATCATCAACATTTCCTGCCCAATCAACATCAGAATACCCGAATAGATCAATATTTCCTGAGCCATCATACATGATTCCAAAATTTTTTGTGCCTTTGATATATCTGAGAATTCTTTTTACAGCAATCAGATGTGATTCTTTTGGATCACTTTGAAATCTTTAACATAAGGTGACAACATAGACAAAGTCGGGTCTTGAGGTAGTCAAATACAACGGACTTCCAATTAGCTTTCGAAACTCTTTCTGATCAAATTCCTTACCATCTCTATCTTTAGAAAACTTGGTTCTCACTGAGATATGTGTGGACACTAGTTTCGAATTTTCCATGCCAAACTTCTTCAGAAGTTCCTTATCATATTTTTCTTGAGACAGAAATATATGATTCCTTTTCTATGAGATTTGTAACCCAAGAAAGTATTTCATTTCACCCAGCATGGACATCTCAAATAACTTCTTCATATCCTCATAAAATCTTTCACATGATCTTTCATCATTCCCAGAAAAGATGATGTCATCAACATAAACATTAAAAATCAGTGAAAACTCCTACCCTCCTTGATGTAAAGATTGCTATCAACTCTACCTTTCTTAAAATTCATCTTTTTCAAGCAAGTATACAATTTAAAATACCATGACCTTGGAGCCTATTTTATCCCATACAAAGCCTTCTTCAATCTGCACGCATAGCTTTCATCCCTTCCAATAACAAATCCACAAGGTTGATCAATGTAAACTTCCTCGTCAAGGTCACCATTCAAGAATGCAGATTTTACTTCCATTTGAAAGATTTTGTAACCTCGTTGTGCAGTAATGGAAAGAAAGATTATGATTGTTTCTAATCTTGCTACCAGAGCAAAGGTTTCATCAAAATCAATGACTTCAATTTGTGATTACCCTTTGAAAACCAATCTTTCTTTGTTTCTTATTACTTCACCTTCTTCATTCATCTTATTCCGGAAAACCCACTTTGTGCCAATAATGTTCATGTTATCCAGCTTGGGTACAAGTTCCCAAGTATTGTTCTTGTCTATCTGATCAAGCTCTTAGTTCATAGCATGAACCCATTCTGGATGCTCAAATGCTTCATTTACATCATTCGGTTCAATTTTCAAATAAAGAGAAGTATGTGATATATCATTTGTTTTTCTTCTTGTTTGAACCCTCTGATCTTTATCTCCAATAATGTTCTGAGCCTCCACTTGCTTCCTTAATCTAGGATGAGTTGTTTGAACTTCTTCCTCATCACTCGAGATCTCTGAGTTAGATTCCTCTTCTTGAGTAGGATTAACACATTCTGCAGCATTATCAGAATTGTTAACAAAAACTTCTCTATCCTGCTCAACTTCCACATCAACATATGGCTGCTTTTCTTTCTTAGCATTTTAAACAACTTTTACATCTGAAGAATCAACAATTCTTCTTGTTTCTTTATTGATGCATCTATAACCTCTTCCTTCTGGAGCATAGCTAGGAAACATTCCGTCATCTCATCTTTGCTCAAACTTTCCCAGGTTTCCACCTTTCTTATTTATAATGCATGGACTCCCAAAGACTCTAAAGTGTTTCAGATATGGAGATTTTTCATAGAACATTTCATATGGAGTCATATATGAGTTTTTACTGTATAAACATCGGTTCTGAATATGAACTATAGTGCTCATGGCTTGCCTCTAATAATAATGAGAAAGACTATGTTCAAGTAATATAGTTCTCCCCATTTTTACCAGACTTCGATTCTTTCTTTCAGCAACCCCATTTTGTTGAGGTGTGTATGGTGAACTGAACTCATGCTGAATTCCATGTTTGTCAAGGTATCTTGAAAACTCCTCATTCTTATACTCTCCACCATTATCAGTTCTCAACTTCTTCACCGAATACTCACATTCCTTCTCTGATTTCCTCCTGAAACTCTTAAACATTTTCAGAGCATCTGACTTATGTCTTATGTACATAAAACAAGTAATGCAAGTAAAGTCATCAATGAAAGTAATGAAGTACTTATCTCCATTTGTAGATTGCTTTCTCATTGGTCCACAGATATTAGAGTGTATGAGTTCTAATGCCCTTTTTGAGCGAATTTCAACTCTCTTATGAATAGAGTTTGTAATCTTCACTTTCTCACAAATGGAGCAACACCAATCTCTTTTTCTTGATAAATCAGGCATATCTCGGACACTGTCTCTCTTTGATAACTTGAACATATTTCTCTAACACATTTGTCCCATCCTTTTATGCTATAACTAATTTTCATCCACTACACCCATGTAGCAAGAGCTCTGCACTTCACTAACTTGAAACAAATTCCCTTTTGTGCATTGGCCTCTCGTAACTATATTTCCATTATTTTAAATTTTAACAATAAATCCATCTTTTCTGAAGATAACTTTTTTTCCTTAATCACATATTTGTGACACACTAATCAGGTTATGTTTTAGTCCATCAACCTATAATGTTTTCCTGGATTTTATCTTTTCTTTTCCAATGATGGCTGATCCAACACCTTTGATCCTTAGAGATTCATCATTTCCAAATGTCACTATTCCTTCTTTGAATTATTTCACGTTCTTAAGAAGATTTAAGTCTTCTTTCATATGAGATGAACATCCACTATCAAGAATCCATGGACGTTCTCCTTTTATATCTTTCAAAGCGGTTTCAACAACAAGAGCTTTTACTTATTCCTTTTCTTTCTTCACCTCCGGCTTCTGAGAATTTTTAATGAGCTTTTGTTGTGATGGTAACAAAACAAGGAATCCTTTCGCAAGATGTCCAGTTTGTTTACATCTTTCACAAATAGTTTCCAGGGGTTGGAACCTATTTTTAAACTTTACTCTAACATTCTCAGGTTTCTTTACAACCACCTTTTATGACTTCTTTCTTTGAGGAGATTGACTCCCCCTCAAACCCTACCTCTTATAACCTGTGGAATAATAGTAATGTTGTTGGTTGAACCAACACATATTTGCAGTATGTCTGAATCCACCACAACACCAACATTATCCATAGAAAGAGTATTTGCCTCTGAAACTTCCATAATGACTAGAATTGAGAACACATTTCTCATCCACCTTCCTATCTTTCTTTTCTAAGCCACCAGCCTTTATGTTATAAATCAAAGTATTACTTTCCATTTTAGTTCTATCCAAACCAGAAGTTTTGGAAACTTTTCTGGATTCATAATGTTTTGAATCATTTTTGAACTCATGGTTCTTTGAAACATCTGAATTCCCAATTTTGTTGGTCTTTACAACATACATGGCTTTCCCAGTATTCTTCATTTCAGAACCAATTTTACTTTTGTTTTCAACCTTTGAAGGCAACCCTTTTTTATCCTTCTTAGGTTACTCCTTCAAAGAACATTTACCAACTTCAGAGATAGAGTTTTTGAAACTGATACTCATTTCTTTAGATTTATAAAGTTTTTTTGGACAGCTTCCAACTCTTCTTCTTTGGCCTTCATCTTTACTTCAAGATGATCATTGTGATTCTTTGCATTCTCAAGATAATTCTTCAGATCATCAATCTATTTTTTCATATTGATTTTCTCATCAGTAAAACCTTATTGATTGTTTATTGTAGAATTTTCATTTGTCAACTTCTTGTTTTCCTTCTCAATCCTTTTGATCTTTCTCAAACATTCCTTCAACTCTTCTTTCAGATAGGATTCAAGTTGAGTTTCTTCTTATTCAGAACTACTGTTCTCATAATCATCATTATTCACAGTTGCAAAAAAGGTCTTCTCTCAAGCTTTCTTAGAAATTGGATTTTCATATCCAGTCTCACTATCATCTTCTTCTTCACTTTTTGAAAACAAGGTTCTTCTTTTTGATTTGAAGAATTTTTTATCCTTACCTCTTCCAGAAGAACTATATTTTCCACCCTGTTTCTTCCAAGACCTTCTTTTTCTTCTGTCTTCTTCATCACTATCTTCAAATTTTTTTCTTTTTAGGAAAATTAGCCGCAAAGTGGCCAGAAGCTCCACATTCAAAACATTTCAAGGGAATTTTCCCTTTATATTTTCTTGTACCTCTTCTCACATTTTTAGAAAACAAGGATAAAATTTCATCAAAGTTTTCACATACCTCATTTTCAGAGTCAGAGCCAACAACATCATCTTCCTAAAGATCCTTCTTAGATATTTCTCTATTGGCGGCTTTAAAAGATATTCCTCTATCAACTTTGGTTATATTATTAATAGTCTTCTCCCTTCTCATTTCATAAGTGATAAGAGTGATATGAAAATAATACAGAGATAATTATTTAGGGTCTCTGTATTCTAATGAAGAAACTTTAGCATCAAATTTATCGGGAAGAATTCTTAAGATCTTTTCAACGACTGTAGAATCCTCCAGCTTCTCACCAAGACATCTGATAGTGCTGACAATATCATTTACCTTGGTAAAGAATTCCCCAACAGATTCAGCTTCTCCCATTTTCAAGTCTTCATACTTCAATCTCCAGATTTGTAGTTTAGCCTTCTTCACTTTCATATTTCCTTCATAGATGTTCTTCAGTTTATACAAGATTCCTTTAGCTGTAGCAACACCTTTCACTCTTAAAAATTCACTCTCAGACAGAGATGAGAGTAACGAATTTTTAGCTCTTCCATCATTCTCAAGATTCTTCTTATCGACAGGGGTAAGAGGAACCTTGTCATCAATAGTAGGAAATCCATCTGTTTTAGTTTCAAGAACTTAATATCCAAGAGACATAAGATAAGGAATCATTATGTCCTTCCATATGTGATAGTTATTTCCGTCAAAAATCAGAATCCCCTTACTGTTCACGCAGTTTAGATTTTCCATCACATCTTATCTTCAACCACTTCAGCAAAGAATAAACGAAGGGAACTTATCCCTCTGATACCAATTAAAGTTCCCAGTCAGGATCCAAGTATCACTGAGAGGGGGAGGGGTGAATCAGTGATATCTTTTTCTTTTTAAGTTTCATTCTTTATGAAACAACCTTCACCTCCTGTTAAAGAGTTTCTTCCCTACTGAACACACACAACCATAGGAACACAAGATTTACAAGGTTCACTACTCAGTAAGAGTAGCTACATCCTTGGTATGGTACGGAAATAATCCAATACCACACAATCCACTAGAAAACAATCCTTTGATGTGGAATAAAATGAGTAATATATACCCTTACACTCGTGTAGCACTTTCAAAACAATCCAATAGTGCGTGTGCTCCCTCTTAGCACAAATAGGGTAATGAAATAATTCTGTGCTTCTGGATGACCTTTCCCAGATCAAATATTTCAAACCAATTCTTCACTTTCCTACCCATAAGCTGGGAGAAACCTCCTGGAGAAAACAGCTTGCGCGCCTCCTTCCACCTATGCGCCTCCTTAACACTTGCACGCCTCCTTGAACTTGCGCACCTCCTTCATACTTGCGCGCCTCTTTGTGGATATCACAACACTTGTGTGCCACCCTCACCACTTGCGCGCCCTATACTTACGCGGCAAGACTTGCGCGGCAGACTTTCATGGCAGACTTGTGCGGCAGACTTGCACGGTAACACTTGCGCGACAGACTTCTTCGAATTTCACGCTCATAGCTCAAAATATTTCTCTAAGTCTTGAGCCTTAAAAAATGAGGAGGTGAGTTGTCTATTTATAGGAATTTTGGTGACTTGTGCGACCTAGACTTGTGCGCCAATAATTGCGTGCCACCACTTGCGTGCCACCACTTGCGCACCACCACTTGCGCACCACTTTCTCTCTTTTGCCTTATTTCTGAAAGAATTCTTTTTGAAATATGACGTGTGTGCCTCGACAACACTTGCACGATGACCCTTGTGCGTCGCCACTTGCGTACCTTCTTCTTTCCTTTGTCATTTTCGGATATGAGGATGTTGGAATATGACTTGCGTGACACACTTGCATGCCAATACTTGCGCGCCATTCTTGACTTTCGCGCCACTTTCTTTCCTTTGCCATATTTTTGAAATAATGCTATTTTGAAATATGACTTGCGCGCCTCTACACACTTGCGCACCTACTGCATACATGCACGCCTACTGCATACTTGCGCGCCTACTGCATATTTGCGTGCTTACTGCATACTTGCGCACCTACTTCTTTCCTTTGACATATTTTTGATCTGATGATATTTGTGATATGACTGCCAAAAACACTTCTTTTTCTCTCCCTTTCCTTCATAAGGCTCTAATCACAAGTTCTCCAAACTTATGATATTTTTGAAATAAAAATCAGCAAAGCATCATCTGGTTTAACAAGTCTTTTACAAAGTGAATTGATTTAGATTCTTTGACAACAAAAGACAATACTCTGTAACAGAAAACTTTTCTTACTTCCTTATCCGTCCAACTTGGTCCCAACAATGGATACATAAACAACTCGTTCATAAGTGAACTACATCATCTCCCTCTAAGTCTTCATAACTAGAACCATTTTTAGAAATATTATACACAATACCATTCTTCATAACCTAGGGAAAGGAAAAATAAGAAAGGGAGAGATTAGATTCCTTGTAAGGGGTAAAAAATGGAGATATCAACATAACATGAGAATAATGGTATGATAACATGATAATAACATTTCAAAACCATACCCTACATATCTTAGATCATAAACCTGAGTCATATAATAAATCATGGAAATTCATAAGACATGAATCATAAACGAATCAAAGAACACGATCCATGAGATCATAACATTATCTTAAAATAGAAATTTTTGGCATAAACGTAATCATATAAAATCATTTATTTAGTAGTTAGGTATTATTTCCAAAACTATCATAATGTAATGGGTTAATTCCCTAAACCATTATAGTAGTAAAGGTTCACTCCCAAAACTATCATAGAAGACAAATTATCTCACTGGACTGGGTTCACTACCCATTCTATTCTTTTTTATCTCATTAGATATCAATTTTTACCCAATACATTATTGGGATATATAGGTCTCACAAAAAACATAATAAAATCATACATACGTATGCCACAAGATCATAAAACATTCATCATATCAAAACCCATGAAAATAAATGTGTTTCATAAACATTTCATCATATCATGACCTATGGAAAAGAAATAGGTTTCACAATCATTTCAACATTTCATCATTTCATAACCCATGGAAAAATAAGAATATTTCATAATAATTTTAACTTGGTATAACCCATGTAAGAGAAATGGGTTTTGTAAACATATTTTCATCATAATAATAAACCATTCAAAGAAGGAATAATAATTATATCTTTGGATCATTTCCTCAGTAAAGAATAATTATCATCAAAGGATGTCATATTTGATGGAAAATGATTTTAAAATATCACTTGGAACATTTCATAAGGAAAATAACCTTTCCAATTTAAAAATAACTTTATAAAACTAAAAATCTATAAATCATTTTCTTTGAAAATAAACATGGAAACTTATAAAGGAATGTTTCAAAATAATTTCAAACAATTCTTAAAGAGAATATCATGTCCACTTTGAAAAAAAATTAAAACATAAAAAAACTGAAATCATTTTCTTTGAAAATAACCTTGGAAACTTATAAAGGAATCTTTAAAAATAATCTAAAACATTTTTTGAGGAGAATATCCTTTCCACTTTGAAAAAAACTTTTTAAAACATAAAACATTTTCAAAATCCTTTTCTTTGCAAATAATCATGAAAAGTTATAAAGGAAGATACAAAGATAAAAATAATGATGGTGTGAAATATCATTCATATCATACACATTAAAAAAATATTACTTTAACATTTTAGGTAAAATACAAATGGGCCTTGTTAGGAAAACAGAATGAAGATTACTTTTAAAAAAAATTATACAAATTCAATCATGGGTAAAAATCTATTTAATAAATACTTTTGATAATGTTAAAAAAATTGAAAATCATTTTTAGAAATGATGGATATGGAAGAAAAATATTTTTTAATTGAATAGAGAAATAAATTCAATTTTTCTTACAAAAATTATTTTAAACTCTTGAGTACATCAAGATAGAAAAGGTATGGGAAAACATGTATGCTCGTGACATAAACATAGGAGAAGAAAATTTATGAATTTATTGAAAATTTGATTATAATATTTCATCTTAGAAATCGTAATCCTAAACAATCCTGATAAATTATGATATTGTAACATAAAACCCTTACCACTTTTCTAACTTTTGAATCATAAGCCCCATGAATCATACCATAGAATGAAACATTAAATATCATAAATATAATTAGATTCATGATATAACATTTCAAAGTGGTAGTATATACACCTTAGAAAATATGATAGGTTCACAATATAACATATGTCCCAAAGAAGGAAACTTGAGAAAAAAATCCCTTTCCTTAAGTCTAGAATTCCTTTTTACATGTTCAAACCTCATGTATAATAAATATAAGATTATTATAGATCTATTACAAAACCATACTCATATTTATCATACCATATATGATTTTCTTATAACCTTTTATTACCCATTTATTAACAATTCCTTGTTAAAATCACATTTTTTGGTAATAAATATTTCATTTTTATTGAATTTTTTGGTTTGGTATTCTTGGTCATTTTAC
The DNA here is from genome assembly GCA_963277665.1 of Viscum album. Lineage (NCBI taxonomy): Eukaryota > Viridiplantae > Streptophyta > Magnoliopsida > Santalales > Viscaceae > Viscum > Viscum album. The sequence continues at coordinate 790,420,554 of OY728137.1, forward strand.
ATTTATCATGGTTCGATCATCACCAAAATGTTAACTGTAACGACCTAAAATTTTATAAATAAAATTTCATTTGTGATTTAATTAAATTCCTTATTATGTATTATGGTTATAGAAAACACATGAACTTTCTTAATTTTATTATAAATTATTAGACTTAAAATACCATTAAGCATCATAACTTTTGATAATATAGCTTTTGAAAAGTGATAATATACTTTATTTAAATAAATTTTTTTTCCAAATCCAATTGACACGGATAAAGGAAGTGATGACCTAAACCACTAGGATCATACCCGACGAAGCCCATTTACAAGAGATTAATAGGGAGATAGAATCACTAGGAATTTATATTAACCAATCCCAAGTCAAGATCCAACAAATAAATCATGAGAAAACCGAATTATGGGAGAATTTCAAGTTCATCGAGATCATGGCCCAAATCATGTATGTTGAACCACCCCATGAAAATATCCCCATCACACACCTTACCCTTATGGAATTTTATGGTGTAATAAATGTATATATATCAAGACTCAAATAATATGAATATGTATATTATATTTTCAATATAATAATGGTTATATTTACTTCTTATTATTTTTACTTTATAAATGATTTTGATTTTGATTCGATAAAGCTCAAATTATATTTTTGTGTAATGTGTAATTTTAATTAAGACATTACTTTTGATAAATTAATGAATTTATGAAATAAATTATATTTTAATAAAATATTATTATTAAATAATTATTAATATATATATTTGATAATATAATTTTATGAATTCATAAATAATTTTTATAAGGGTTTGAAAAGTGTAATTGTCAAAAACCTAGCATTTCTCAATAAATGTTGATTATTATTTTAAAAGTAAAAAGTCACATATTTATAAAATTATTAAGATAAAATAAATATTACTTTTGGAATCATAAGTTCAAAATTATCCAACAATTATTTTTTCTTACTTTTCCTGGACATTTAATTTTTTGAGTAAAAAATTAAATATAGTATAAATATTTGTTGTGTATTGTGACATAATAATGAAAAAAAGTGATGTAATAAATTCTATAAATGGTTTAAATTTCCAAATATATGTTTCTTCTTTGAATTAATGTGTTTTTTAGGTAATTTTATTAATTTTATAAATCCTTTATGAATCCTCCAAAACCTATAATATATTTTAAAGTTTTAAAATACTTTCTTTAAGAACATGACTCACTTCCACATCACAAAGATTGATATTTTAAAATTTTAGTCCCTTGTTCTTACAAAATAATTAAAATCACTCTTATTTTGGAGAAACCATGGGCAAAAACCATGGTAAGTTTTTTGGTTTTTATTACTTTATTATAAAGTCCAAAACTTAAGTTTGGGAAATAATAAAGAACTCTCCTCTATTTTCCTATATAAACCCACCCAAGATCCCATTCCCATTCACTAAAAAACCTTGTATCACATCCTTAATATTCCCTCCTATATATATATTCCTACCAAGGTTCCTCTAATCTCTCAAGAAACTCCTCCAAAGATTTTGGAATCACCCTCCCAATGTAATGGATCCTCTTATTCTCCTCTTTATTCAAGCATCTTCATTATATTATGCCTTTTTCTCCAAATCCAAATGTTTGGATATGTTCTTCCATATCCCCCTTACTTTAATTATGACATATAAATGATGAGATACCACTTTCACTCTTATTAATCCCTCCCATGAATATTTATGTTCCCCCGTTATTCTTTTGAAATTTCACCACGATTTTCCCTGCCAAACAATTGTATAGGGAATACTCGTACCCATTTCCTATCAAGGTTATTCACCTTTATGAACTTAAACTTATTTTATTGGGGACATAAATTTATGTAATTCACACTCTATTATCATGGGATTAAATTTGATGAAATATGTTCTTATGTATATGATCTATGTGGCACACTTAATCATGTACATAATATGATTATGATGGGTACACCCAGATAGTGATCCAATGAATTGGGTAATGTTTTAGTCTCATGAGATGATAATTATGGTGAGTGGGAGGTTAAACTAAGCATGTTATTTTATTTTTTATTGAATTTTAACCTATACTTATGCTAATTATTTCATTTTTAATGTTTTTACCACATTCTCATGTTGTCTTTATGTTATCATGTTATATCATGCCTCATTGTTCATATTTATGATTCTCACCCCTTTTATGTCCCATTGATATGCCTATTTTCTAACATTTATAACCTTTTTCATGTTATTCTTCTCTTATTCCCTTACTGAAATTTTTAGATCACCCATTTCTTATGTATTTCCTCAGGTTATCCCATGTGGTTTTAAGAACAATGGCATAATAAGAGCATATTAAAGAAGTTTTCAATAATGGTGATGCACACCTTGTGTAAGTTATTATGTAATGTACCTAATTCCTAAAGAAACTAGAACACTAGATCTTCTAGGTTTTATTATTTATACTCTTATGTAATAAAACATGAATTAATATGTAATAAAAAAGGGTTTTCATAGTTGGTATCAAATGAAAGTTTATTAATTTTTTAGATTAGGATTAGAAAACTTTAGTGAAAACCTTAGGGATTAGAAAAAAACATAGGAATACATCCCTAAATTTTGGTAAAGTATATATTAAGTGGTTTCCTAGAAAATATATCCTTATATAGATACTATAAGTGGATGTGGATCTAACATAGATGTACCTAGGGGTAAAACCCAAAAACCCTATATTGAGCTAAACTCGATCAGCAACTAGTGCATGATAACTGGTCTTTTTGTACACCTGGTTTGAAACTCTTGGGGGATATGCTTTGGTAAATTCATAATCTCCTTAATAACCATTATTAAGGGAAAAATTACTAGAATATTTTATGTAAGGAAATATATTATGGATAACACATATTACTCTGAAATCTTGAATGCCTTGTATTTTTTTTTTTTTTGGATAATCCCTCTTTTAAGGTTTGAGGGGGAACCCTTACATGACTCATTGGCCCAAGGAACGTGGAACTTAGATGACCTGAAGGCCCATAGGAACAAGGCCTTATTACATGACCTTTATTGTTCTAAGACCTTAATACACTTTGGAACTACCCCTCCCTAGTATTTTCATCATTGAAGGTGCCGAACTCACCACCTCATATAGCTGATTAGTTAGAACTTTCCCATGCATAGGTGTATGATGCCTCGTACCAATGGAAATTCTCATACGCTCTTGTTCTTCCTATCTGTTTAGCTCTAATCTGGTGGGGATACTTTCTTTGAATCCTCTTCTAGGGCCTACTCATGTGTGGTTTGATCATGCTTTTTCTTGGTCCTTTGTTGATGGAAGGCCTATGGTGGGTCAAAATCCATGTGGCCCAAAGGCCTTAGGTGGCCCAAAGGCCCTGAGACCCATAGGAAAAAATGGGATGAGTAGTTCCAGCTACTATAGTACTACACATTATCATCTAAAGTATTGTTACAGTACCCGGGAAATTTACCCCCACCTTAATTCGATCATGGGTCTCTTAAACGCCAAGCATAAGTCTCTACCACTCAGGAATAAGCTCGTTGGAATGGATAACACGTATTGAATCCTATAAATTCATAATTTAAGGAATAAATGTTATTTATGTGTCATACCTTTTTGGATTCCCATTTATGTATTTAATATTTTAAAAATGATCATCCCTACTTTTTCCTTTATTCTATACAATGGCTAGAAATATAAGGAACCAAGTAAACAACCAATTTGATGAGAAATGTGATGAATTCCCTAATGAGATGGCCAACCCGATGGGAGTAGGAATCACAAACATTTTAATGATACTCTCTTAGTTGACTCAAGTTATGAATAGAAACCTAAATTAAGAGGAATGTCAAAATCCCATAAGAAAGAACAAGTTGTAATTGAGACCTTTATGTGCCAAAGGCCTCAGACTTTCAATGTATCATATAATCCATTAATCATGGAAAAATGGATCAATTAAATTGAAAATTTATTCTCCATTGTTCAATATTCTGAGCAATAGAAGGTTATACTGGCTATTTATCACATAGAGGGAGAAGTTAATCAGTGTTGTACAGTGATAAAGAATTCAAAGCATGTGGCAGAGATAAAAGCAATAGGGTGGAAGGAATTTTTAAAAAAATTGAAAAATATTTTTCTCACACTATCCAATTAAAATTTAAAGGTATTTACTTTCCCTTAAGAAATAATAAAATGAATCCATTGGGGCGTACAAGAAAAAATTCACAATACTTTCATGATACGCCTTCATCTTCATCGTCACCCGCGAATGCTAAGTTGACCAATTCTTTAGTGGGCTTAAATATAGTCTATGAAAATACCTGGAGATCCAATACTTTTATATCTATGAGAAAATTTTCTAGTATTCCATCATAGTAAAAATGGATACCATATAATCTCAAGGGTCTCATGGGGATAAGGAGTATAAATTAGAGTTTTATTCTAGCGGTACAATGGATAAATCTGATAGTGGTAATAAATTTCAACATCCCACTTGTCAAAAGTGTGAAAAGAAGCACCCCAAAAATTGCCTAAGGTGGATAAGTAAATTATTTAGGTGCGGAAAGGAATGGATCCTAGCTAGAAATTTATAATGGGAGAAACCCACCAATGAAATGGAACAAACTAATGCTCCAACCTACCCTCATTCTATTGTCCAATGTTTCAACTACAAAGAACAAGTACACTATGTTAACCACTACCCTAATATAAGGGTTGTCTAAGAAAATCAATTCCAAAAACCTTAGAGGCAGTAAGGGATAATGTATTTCATCAAAATCACTAAGGTGGATTCTGACAATGAAGTCGTGACTGGTACACTAGTTATTCACTCAAGAATAGAAAATGTACTTTTTGAATCTGGTTCTATGAAATAATTTATATCATGTAAGTTTATTAGAACTTTTAAAACACCACCATAAATATTATAAGTAAATTTTTCAATGAAAGCGGTGAATAGAAAATTATTTCATTTTAAGTATATAACTCCTCCCCTGTCAAAGTTTTTTGGCTTAAATTCCTAGAGAACCTTGAGATACTCTCTTTTGTGGAATTTGATGCAATTCTAGGTATGGATTGGCTTTCCTTTTATAGAGCCAATGTAAATTACTTTAAGAAGGAAATAAATATCTATGTTTCAAATCTTCCTTTGATTCTGTATAAGTGAAAGGAGGAGAATTAATCTTCTTTAGAACCAACATCTCAAGAATGGATATTATTTCCTTTTGAGAAATAATATCTAGATCAAATGATTGGATCTAAGGTAAATATCATCCTTTAAGACACACCCATTGTGATGGAATATTCTGATGTGTTTCCTAAAAAAATTTTGGTCTTCCTCCTAACTGAGAGGTTGACTTTTTAATCGAGCTTATAACTAGAGAATTATCATTATCCAAGATTCCATATAGAATGGATGTTGTGGGACTTGATGAGATGGAGAAACAGTTATAGGAGAATCTGGATAAAGGTTTTATACACCCAAGTGCTTGACCTTAGGGTTAACCAATCCTAATCATCAAGAATAAGTATGGTTCAATGTGTCGTTTCATTGATTATCATGAGCTAAAAAAGATCACAATAAATAAAAAGTATCCTCTATCATGGATTGATGACTTATTTGATCAGCTATGTGGATCCTAATACTTCTCCAAGGTGGAAATTCATTCAAGGCATTATCAATTAAGGTTGAAGGAGGATATACCCAACACTACCTTTTATACAAGGTACAGACACTATGAGTACATAGTAATTCCATTCAGACTCACTAATGCTCCAAAAATATTCATGGAATTGATGAATAGAGTCTTTATAGATTACATAGACAAATGTTTGGTAGTATTTATAGATGATATTCTAATTTACTCAAAAATTAATTGGGGATATTAGGAGCATTTGAGCACTATGCTAAAACCTTACGAAATGAGAAGATTTATCAAAAGTACAGCAAATGTGAGTTCTAGATAAAGGAAGTCTCGTTATTGGGGAATATTATCACAAGAAATGGGATATCTGTAGACCCTTCAAAGATACAAGAAATTGAAGGATAGTTGAGGAAAATATTTGTGATAGAAATCCATATTTTCCTTGGATTAGATGGATACTATCATCGATTTGTGAGAAATTTCTCTTGATTATCAAACCCCCTAACCAAACTAAATCATAAGGGAGCCTAGTTTTTTCGAATAATGAATATGAATAGAGCTTAAAGGATTTGAAAAGGAGGTTTATCATTTCACTTGTACTTAGGCTACCCACAAGTGGGGAACTGTTCATGGTTTGAGGTGATGCTTCAAAGACAGGCTTGGGCTATGTGTTAATGAAGAATGAAAAAGTGATAGCCTATTCCTTATGGAAATTGAAATTTCATGAACATAACTACCCAATACATGATATGGAGTTATCTCTAGTGATCTTCTCATTGATAATATTATAGAATTATCTCTTGGGGAGAAGTGTAAAATATATATGGATCATAAGAGCCTTAATTATATATTCATATATAAAGAGTAGAATATGTGCTAGTGAAGATGGTTAGAGATGATTAAGGAATATGACTAAAAAATCCACTACCATCCTAGGAAATCAAATAAATTGGTAGATTCTATATGTAGAAAGGATCTATCAATTTTATCATTTATAAGAATTGATAATGATCTGATATTATTAGAATTTAAATGGATGGACATGTGAGTCATAAAGGAATGAACATCATCAATCCCTTCACAAATGATTGCTCAATCATCCCATTTAGAGAAGATAAAGGATGCTCAAATATATGATGTGTAAATTAAGAAGAAATTGGAATCTATTAGAAAAGGTAAATCCTCGGAGTTAAAAATTAATGAAGAATTATCTGTAAGATTTGGGTCAACACTATGTGCACCATCCAATCCATAGTTAAAAAAGAACAAAAATGATACACATAGATCAGCCTTCTCCATCCATATAGAGAGCACAAAGATGTATTGAGTTCTCTAATGGAACTATTGGTGGGACAATATGAACAAGGATATTGTAGAATATATATATCCATGGGTCTTTTATGTCAAAAAGTGAAGGCTAAAAAGAAAAAATACAAGGGGATGATGCAACTATTACCCATACCTACATGGAAATAGAAAAACAAAACCATGGAATTCGTCACTGGTCTTTTGAATAAATCAAGAGGAAATAATTCAATATGGGTTGTGGAGAATTGTCTTACAAATTATTATCACTTTATTAAAATTTTAGAGGACTTATCACTCAATTAACTTGGAAGGATATATATTAGATAAGTGGTGAGAATACATAGAACACCATTATCAATTGTATCTAATCAAGATCCAAGAATTACCTCCAAGTTTTGGAAGATTATCCAACATTCTCTAAATACTCATTTGAACTTTATAATATCTTATCACACTCAAAATGATGGAAAATTTGATCATACTATCCAGAAACTTGAGGACATGTTGAGAGCATGCTCAATTGACTTCAAAGGAGGATGGGATAAACATCTTCCTATGGTCAATTTCTTACAAAATAATAGTTTCCAATCAAGAATCCAAATGGGTCCCTATGAATCCCTTTATGGGAAGAGGTTAAAAACACCAACATTCTAGGATGAAGTTGGGTAATGCAAACTACTATGTCCTGAAATGGTTGAGGAAAAGGTGGAAAAGGTTAAGACCATTCAGAAACACATCAAGGATACTCAAATTCAATAAAATATTTATACTAACAATCATCGACAAGACCTAGAGTTTTATGTTGGAGACAAGTTATTCCTATACATATCTTCATGTAATAAATTCATGAGATTTGGTAATAAGGGAAAGATTAGTTCAAGATACATCGGTCCCTTTGAGATCCTTGATCACATCAGAGTGGTGGCCTATTGACTATCACTCTCACCTAACCTATCACAAGTATATGATGTGTTCTATGTATCCCTCTTGATAAATTTCAAAACAAATCCTCACATGTGTTAAATCTAAATGTGGTACCATTGTATAATGATCTCTCGTATGAGTACCAGTGGGTGAAGATCTTAGATTGTAGAGACAAAGTTAAATGAAATAAGACAATGCACCAAGTCAAAGTGTTATGGAGAAATAAAAAGTTTGAAGAAGAGGCATGGGAACTAGAGGATATGAAGAAACAAAGTTACCCTCATATTTTTAAGTGTGTGAAATGAAAATTTATAGGGTAAAATTTTTTAAAGGTGTAAGATTTTAATGACCCGGACTTTTATAAATAAAATTCCCTTTGTGATTTAATTAAATGACTTATTATGTATTATGGTTATAAAAAAACACATGTAATTAATTATTATTATTTTGTTATATCCAATTTTATTTAAAAGAATATTAATCATCATAACCATTGATAATATATTCGTTGAATAGTGATCATATGATTAGTTTAAATAAAGGGTTTTGACAAACCTAATTGACACAGGAAAAAGAAGTGATGGCCTCAATCAGTAAGATCGTACCTTGTGAAGAACATTTATCAGAGATTACAAGGGAGAAAGAATCATTGGGATTTTACATTAACCAAGCCCAATATAAGATCCAATAACTAAATCATGAGTGAAACCATTTATGGGAGAAGTTCAAGCTCATCGATATCATGACCCAAACCATGTATGTCAAACCACCCCATGAAAATCTTACCACCATGAACCTTACCCTTAGGGTGTTTTCTAGTGTAATAAAGGGGGATGTATCAAGAACCTAATAATATGAATATTTATATTTTATTTTCAATATAATGGTGGATATATTTACTTCTTATTATTTTTACTTTATATATGATTTTGATTTTGATTTGATAAAACACAAATTATATTTTTTTTAATATGTAATTTCAATTAACACATTCCTTTTGATAAATTAATTAATTTATGAAATAAATTATATTTTATTAAAAAAAATTATTAAATAATATTTATTAATCATATTTAATAATATAATTTTATGAAGTAAAAAATTATAAGGGTTCAAAACCTCTTATTGTCAAAAAAAACCTAGAATTTCTCAATAAATGTTGATTCTTATTTAAAATGTTAAAATTCAAATATTTAAAATATTATTTGGATAAAATAAATATGATTTTTGGAAATATAATTTTGAAATTATCCAATAGTTAATGTTTTATAGTTTTTTGAGATGGTTAAATTTTTGGGTAAAAAATTAAATATGGTATAAATATACGTTATGTATTATGACATCATAAGGACCAAAAAGTTATGTAATAAATTCTATAAAGGATATCCATAACTAAAAATATTTTTACCATTTAAATTATTTTTTTAGGTTATTTGATTAATTTTATAAAGAATTTATGAATACTCCAAAACCTATAATATATTTTAAAGTTTTAAAATCATTTCTTTAAGAACATGATTGCTTCTACATCACTGAGGGTAATATTTTAATAAGTTAAGACCGTCTACTTATAAAATAATTAAAACAAATACTCTTTAGAAGAAACTATGTGTAAAACTATGGGAAGGTTTTGTAGTGTTGATTACTTTATTATATAGAGACTAAATCCTAAGTTTGGGAATTAATAAAGGACTCCCCTCTATTTTCTTATATAAACCCACCTAATATCTCATTCCTCTCTACTAAAAATCCTTAGATCACATGCTTACTCAGACATCCTCTCTCTATATTCCTCCCAAGGTTCCCCCAAACTCTCTTGAATATCCTCCCAAGATTTTGGAATCACCCTCTCAAGGTAAGATATCCTCTCATCCTCTTTATTCAATAATCTTCATTATCTTATTCCATTTTATCCAATTCCTAATTTTGTTATATGTTCTTCCATATCCCCCTGAAATCCCTTATGATTTCTAAATTATGAGATACCCCTTTCACTCTCATTAATCCCCCCATAGACATTTATGTTCCCCTATAATGCTACTGAAATTTAACCATGGTTTTCCATGCCAAACAATTGTATAGTGAATACCCATACCCATTTCCTATCAAGGGAAATGACCTTTTTTCACTCATACTTATTTTATTGGGAGCTTACATGTATGTAATCCACACTACATTATCTTGGAATAAAATATGATGAAATTTGTTATTTTATATATTATCTATATGGAACACTTATATATATACATTATATGATTATGATGGGTGTTCCCAGATAGTGCTCCAATGCATTGGGTAATGTTTTAGTCTCATGAGATTCTATGTATTTTATGAGAGAGGTTGTCCTAAGCACATTATGTTATATTGTCTTAGTGGTTTTCCTTAAATTATTATTATAATATAATATTATATTTTTTGTCATATTCACTTATTTCCTTTATGTTATCATGAAATATCATGACTTGTTGTTCAATTTTATTATTCTCACCCCTCTTATGTCCCATTGATATGCCTATTATCTAACATGTAATACGTTTTTCATTTTATTCTTTACTTATTATATTATTTATATTTTTATCTCATAAATTTATTATATATATTCTCATATTTTCCCATGAAGTTTTAATAATGATGGAATAATATGATCATGTTAAAGAAGATTTCAGTAAAGGAAATATACTCCCTGTTTAAGTTATTATGTAATGTACCTAATTCCCAAATTCACTAGACTTTTTGATCTTTTAGGTTATATTATGTGTAATCTTATGTAATAAATCATAAATTAATGTGTAATAAAAACAAGGGTTTTAATATTAACTATAATAAAAATATCATATATATTCATTATATATGTATTTATAGTAATAAAATAAATTTAGAGATAAAAAATGAATTGCATCATTCATAGAGACGATAGGTTGTATATACACATGAACGTTGTTTCCATTTTCTCAGCGGATGAAATTAAAAAAAGTAAATAATATATTACCCTTCTAGAATCATCGTTATGTCATAAATATCACATGTTTTAATTAAATTTATCCTTATTTCCTTCCATGTAAAAGTGTAAGTAAAGAACGAATTTCATCACTTAGTGAGGCGGTAATCCGCCGTACACATAAGCAACGTTACTATATTCCCATTAAATAAAAATTAAAAAGGTATATGATATATCATAATTGAAAAGGAATAATTATGACATAAATATAATATATATGTCTTAAATACATCATTATAACTAGATGTGAGAGTTGGTTATGGAAAATGAATCACTCAGTACATGAGGTGGTAGTCCTCCGTACACATGATCAATGATATAGTTTCTCATTTTATAGAAAGGGATATGGATATAGGTTATACCATAAACATAATAAAATCTTAGTATATTTTAGATACTGGTGTTATTATATTAGAATTACTAATACTTTAATGAAGTTAGTAAGAGGAGTAAAAATAAAGAGCTTAGTGAAGACAATTCCATTCACTTGGAACAACCCCCTCTCGATCTCTTATTAATGACCATAGGGTTGGTCTTTTGGGATGACCATAATCTCTAAAACATGGATAATGATGTTGGGGTGGAATTTTTTTAGGGTTTTTTAATTCAAATGTCTTATTAGGTGTGAATAAGTGAGGTGAAGTGGTGTCCTTTTCTAATTGAGGAGTGGCATTTTTGTAAATACCCAAACATATTCAATAATGGGAAGTAAATATCACCACAAGTGCCTCAAAAATTGATAATTAAGGGATTTTATGGATTATATGGTCAATAAAAACCTCTTATACACAAAAAAATCATGTTTTAAACATTTCTTTCCTTAAATTTGAAGTTTCCTTACTTCTACCATTTTAGTTTTCATAATGGTAACTAGCCTTTTTATCTATGTAATTTATCATTTAAGAATAGAAATAAAAGTATCCTTATTATATAATTTGTATACTATAATTATAAATATTAAATCAAATTTATAAAATAAAAATGCTATGTGTGTGGAAAATAAATTCAAACTCGAGCACATGAAACGTGCCAAACCTTGTTTTACACTTTACTATGGTAATAGAGTGTTTACTATTTAGAGGTCAGTATAATTATTATAAAAGGTAAATTGGAAAATTAGTGGAATATGGTTGGTATTTATAAAAATATACCAATAAATTGTTATAGGATATGATTTTAAAGAACTTTAAATCATTTAATAAAATGTTATTTATTATAAAATAACTTTAATGTAAATTTTGACACTATTCATTTAATTTTACTATAAAAACATCAAGAAAAATTGAAATTATAATATTTCACACTCATAGATTTATATCATGTTATATTTATCTAAAAAATTCATTAAATATAAAAAAATATTAAATTTATATTACATTTAATATTTTTAGTATCATTTATTTTGTTTTTCTATCAATTAAATAATTATTGCATTGGCATTACTTAAGAATTTAAAGAAATTTTAGAATTACTAAAAATTAAAAATAAAATTATGATATAAAATTATTTTCATTATTCTCAAAATGGATATCAATATTCATTCATTTCTTTCTTTTTTTCCTTATGTGAACACATAATTGAAATTTAAAGGCAAGAGGGTCACATTTTTTCTTTTTCATTACATAAATTATTATATTGGTCACTTTCATAGAAAAGTGTCTCAAAAGTACATAAAAGTAGATAATAAGGTAATAAGGATCAAAATATTTCTATAAAATAGTAATTATAAAAAAAATTAGTTCATTTTATCACTTATCCTTTCAATTTAATCCCCCTATAATCCCATTTTATCCTTAAATAATGGTAATTAATTTTTACACTTTTTTACTATTCATTTTAACCAAAAATTAAGTTGAAATTATTATATATTAAAAATTATTATTAATAAAAAAATGGATTCCATTTTTCCACATTTCATTCACATAAGTGTAAAGTTTTAATTTAAAATTAAACTCACATATGTGATGAAAAAACAGTTTCCCGAAGAGAAAATTTTCATAAGTATAGAATGATTTAATATAAAATTTCAATATGAAATTGTTTCCAATGATATAAATTGGAATACTAAATATATAATTTAGTTATTTTTTACTTTTAAAACCATTTTAAAACAAAATTGAACCTTATAAATTCTTTAAACAAAAAAATCATTTTTTAATAAAAACAAGTATTTTTCACTATTCATCAAAAAATTAATCTTTCTAGAAAATTCTCAAACATTAACTCAAAAATAATTTTAAAATTTTTATTTAAAAAATGAAGTTTATTTTTTCAAATAAAATTCTTATATGGTTAAAAAATACATTGATTATTTTCACAAAATTCAATAAATTTTTTTTGAGAAAATAGTATTTTCGAAACATATAAAGACTTTACTAAAAATTAAGTAATTTTTTATCAGTATGTTTTATTTATATAAAAATATTATACATAATATTTTAAAAAATATTCCTATTCATACCACCATTTTTAATGTCTAGGATACAACATTCTTGTTTAAATATTAATATTAATATTATATCATGGTTTATTAAAACTCGGTGTTGCATGTTATGCAAGCTACCGAAGAGAATTAAATTATTCAAAAAATATATTTCATAAAAACTCAACATGTTATATTCTCGACCACTTTAAATGAATTTTTCCTCAAAATTCCATTACTTTGGTATAAATAACAAAGGATACTTCTTCCATATTACATCCTTGGGTTCCCACATAACTTCCTCAAGCTAGTGGTTTTTCCAAAAAACTTTAACCAGGTGAGTAGTATTATTTCATAACAGTTTCTATATATAATCCATAATCTCAACTAGTTGATCCTCATAAAAATGAGAAATATTTATTGGTACAACCTATCAGTTTAGTACATGTGATGGATCGAGTATGTACTTCCTCAGAAGAGATACATAGAACACATTATGAACTTAAGAGAGGTTCGATGGAAGCACTAAGAAATAAAAAAGGGTACCTATATGATCAATAATTTAAAATGGGTTTGATATATCTAGGGATCAACTTTACTTTATATCATAATCATAATTTCATCCTTTGGTTGTGATTCGATCAATTTTCACTTTATCTCTCACTCCATGAAATTAAAATTCATGATGAATTGTTCATGCCATAAGTACTAAAATTAACTTATAATAGATCATAAGATTTATAAAATAATGACAATTAATTCCTTCAATCATAAAATCCAAAATGTTTATCACATGTTATACAATATTGATAATTATTCATATGATAAAATAATACATTAATCTCTAAAATCTCATCTAGAGTTCTGCTTAAACCATTCCATATATGGTTAACATTATAACCCTTACAAAATTTAAAAAATTATAAATAATCTATCTAAATTTCCCAGAATAATATTAACATCAATCCCCTAAATATCATTAAATATCTCTTAATGTTCACATTCCAAATATGTGAATACATGGGTCATATATTTTCCTAAATCATGGTAATAACCATAATTACCATAAACCTCAATGAAAACATACATGATTCCTCAATCCTTAAGTAAAACCATGGATTATTGAATATATTCCATAAATCAAAAAAAATAGCTCCATTGGTGATAACATAAACCACTTTTTTAACAAATAATTAATTAGTTCTGAGGTTATTAATACTATCCAATTTACTGTATCCATATCAGTTATCTGTTTACCCAAGATAAACACCATTTTCTCAATATTTGGAACACTTTAAGGGTTATCTTCCCTTAATCATGTGCTTTCTATAAAATATGAAAACACTATTAAATCTATTTTCTAGTTCATCAGTACTATTCAAAATATTCTTGAAAATCTTAACAAAAAACATATATATAACAATCCTTATATATTTCATGATTTATATAAAATAATTCTTGAATTTAAATACATAAATAATTCAATCATTTCACTTCATTATTAAACCATTAACTATGATTCATTATCTTATTCCTTAATAAATCTTTCCTATAATATGAAACATGAATCATGTCTTAACATTCATCAACCTCAATTTAATCATGATTCTAATTTTTAACATTAAAAAACTATTAGAATAGCTCATACCTTTTATATTTCATTCATAAACTATTCATAATCAGTAGTATAACCATTAATCGTAAAACCTTTATGATTTTATTCTCAATATTTACTCCTAAGACATTGATTTACATAATTCCATTACTTTCTATTTTTAAAACATTCATCTGTTGATAATAACTTACTGATTTTCTTCACAATATTTCCCCCTTGGATATTGATTTACATAATGCCCATACATTTTTCATTTTTCCTCCATAATTACTTACTCTATACCCTTATTCTCCAAAAATAAAACATATTCTTTTTACTTTGATATATTCCCTAGGGTGATTCTTCATATGTTCTCTACATATAAGAAACTGACTCTTCTTTCCTCCATGGTCTCCACCACCTAATATCTCAGTGAACTCTATCCTTCTCTTATTCGTTGAGTCTGAGATTTGGTAAAGTTGAAAGTTTTTAATCATATATCATGATAATTATTGATAAAAAATCATAATATACTTCACTCTATCCATCACTCCATTTGGTTTCTCCCCAACACATTTTCTATCATATTCAATTTTAACTCAATTCTTTCTGGTTCCCTCTATTGACTAAAACCAAAAAGCATAGTGTGATCAATAATAATCATTGTGGTAAACCACATGATCATAAAAACATTTATAGGATGTATAAATCATAACACCTTCTTTTTAATCTATGATATATTAGGCTTAATCTAGGTTATTAATGGTCATTATAAAAATCATTCATGATGTTTCATAGAGAGTTTTTGAATTTAAAAAACATATCTCTCATGAGTGTCAAACTAGGTGCATAGTAAGGCTCATTGTCATGTACCATGTAACACTTGAGTCAAGCTTGACACAACTTTTTTGAAGTAATTTCCCCAAGGTAAATCTATTCTAGAACCATGTTCATTTATAGTATCTATAAATGGATTTATTTTTAGGAAAATCACAAAATCTATTCTTTACCAAAACTTTAGGATGTTATTCTACTCTTAGGATCATCCTAAGGGTTATCACTAAAGTTTTATCATCCAATATTTTAAATGATTAACTAAATCTTACTCTAATACCAACTATAAGGACCCACACTTCTCATACATAAATATTACATCTTAATAGAAAAATATTAATTATATAATATAACTATCCAAGCCAAAAACATTTAGGTATAGTGCATTTGAAAACATGGATACATAAACAACTGGTTCATAAGTGAACTACATTATGTCCCTCTAAGTTCTTTACAACTATCACCCTTTTTATACATACCATACATAATTCCTTTCTTCATGAACAGGGGAAAGGAAAAATAAGAAATGGTTTCTCAAATTCTCAGTAAGGGGTAAAAAAGAAAGATATCAATATAATATGAGTATAAAGGTATGAAAACATGAGAATAAAATTTGAAAAACATACCCAACAAATCATTTATCATAAACAAGAGTCTTTGAATAAATATTATCAATTCATAAGACATGAATCATAAATGAATCAAATAACATGATCCATGAGATCATAAAATTTATATAAAATATATATTTTTGGCATACACATAAGAATAGAAAATTATTTTCTTAGTATTAAATGCTTATTTCCAAAACTATCATAGTCGAATGGGTTCACTCCTAAAACCATCATAATATTTAAGGTTCACTCCCAAGACTTTCATAGTGGTAAAAGTCCCTTACTAAATTAGGTTCATTCACCCATCATAATCCTGTTTATATCAAAAGATATCAATATTTACCCAGTTCATTGGAGGTAGATATAGGATCCACATATCATATAACGAAAATCCTACATATGTGTTCCACAAGATCATAAAACATTCATCATATCAAAACCCATGAAAGGAAATGGGTTTCATCAACATTTCATCATATCATAAATTTTAAAAAATAAATAGGTTTCATAATAATTTTATCATTTCATCATATCATAATCCATGGAAAAAGAAGCAGGTTTCATAAGAATTTTATCATGTTATAACTTGTGGAATAGAAACAAGTTTCATAAACATATTTTCATCATAAGGGTAAAATATTCAATGAATGAATAAGAATGGTATCATTGTATCATATCCCCAGTAAATAATAATTAATATAAAATGATTTCATCCTTGACAAATAATGATTTTAAAAGATCACTTGGAATATTTCTTGACAAAAATAACATTTCCACTTTGAAAACCACTTTTCAAAACTAATAAATTATAAAACATTTTCAAATTCCTTTTCTTTGAAAATAACCTTGTAAAATTATATATTAAGGTTTAAAAATAATTTAAATCACTTCCTGGGTAGAATATCCCTTCCAATTTAAAAAAAATAAAACATAAAACATTTTCAAATTCTTTTTCTTTGAAAATAACCATGTAAAATTATAAAGGATGATTTAAAATCATTTAAAACGTTTCTTAAGAATAATATCCTTTCCACTTTGAAAAAAACATTTTAAAACATAAAAAAAAGTCAAAATCCTTTTCTATTAAAATAAAATCTATATCTTGTATATAAATATTTAAATAAAAAAATGTTTATAAAGGTGTGAAATTTTTTTTATGTCATACATATTAAAACAAATATTTTTTTCACATTTTTTGGTAAAATCCAAACAAACCTTATTAGGGAAAAGACAAGAAGATTCCTTTCAAAACACTTCGTAAAAAGTCAAACATGGGAATAAATGTCTTAATAAAACCTTTATATAATGTTAAAACATTTTTAAAAAACATTTTTAGAAAACATGGATATGGAAGAAAAGGGGTTTTCGAATAAAGAGAGAAATAAAGTCAATTTTTCATAAAACATTATTTTAAACTATTGACTACATAAAGAGATTAAAATGAAGGGAAATGTGTATTATCATGACATAACCATATGAGAAATAATTTATGAACTTATTGAGAAATATTTCATAATATTTCATCATTGAAATCATAATACTAAATAATCCTGATAAACAATGACATCGTAATATCAAACCTTTACCACTTTGATAACTTTTGAATCATAACCCCTGTGAAGGATAAAATCAAATAAAAATTTAAATATCATTAATAGAAGTATATTTATGACATAAAATTTCCAATGGGTTTTATATACACCTCATTAAATAATATTGGTGTGTAACATAACATATGTATCAAAGAAGGCAAATTGAGATAAAAATCTCTTACCTTAAGTATTGAATTCCTTCACACATGTTCGAACCTATTGTATAGTAAATATAAGTTTATTATACGTATATTCAAGAAACATAATCATATATATCATACCATTTATGATTTTATTATGACCTTTTATTAACTGTTTATTTTTAATTCCTTGTTAAAATCATGGTTTAGGTAATAACTGTTTCATTTTTCATGTATGGTTTGGTTTAGTATTATAGATCCTCTTACTTTGATCATAGTTACATAATATAAAAACTTTAAACATTATATAAATATCATATATATTAATTATATATGTATTTATAGTAATCCATTAAGTTTAGAGATATAAAATGAATTACACCATTCATAGAGACAGTGGACTATACGTACACATGAACATTGTTTCCATTTTCTTGACGGATTAAATGATAAATAAGAAAATAATAAATTACCTTTATAGAATCATTTTTATTAAATATATATCACATATTATAATTAAATTTATCCTTATTTCCTTCCATGTAAAATAGGAATTGAAAAATGAATCGCATCACTTTGTAAGGTGGCAGTCAACTGTACACATGAGCGACGGTATTGTATTCCCATGGAATGGAAAGTAAAAAAGTTATATGTGTTTTCATATTTACATATGTATAATTATGTAATAAATATCATATAAATATTATAAATCTATCATTATGACTATTCGTGAGAGGCGATGATGGAAAAATATTTACATCAGTTCATGAGGTGCTAGTTAGTCGTACACACAATCAAATATTTCATTTCCCATTTGATGGAAGAGGGGATAGATTTAGGTTATTCCATAAACATAATAACATATAAGTATATTTTATATATTTTTTTATTATATTTTAATTATTAATACTTTAATTAAGGTGTTCATGGGAAGATTAAAAAGAAAGAGCTTAGTGAAGAAAATTATCTTCTCTAAGAATATCCCCCTTTGGATCTCTTATTAAGGACACTAGGGTTGGAATTTTGGGGTGAATATAAGATATATAACATCGATAAGGAATTTATTAAGGTATTTTAGAAGTTTTTTGTCAATAAAAATGGATTATGAGG
This sequence comes from Viscum album, assembly GCA_963277665.1. Taxonomy (NCBI): domain Eukaryota; kingdom Viridiplantae; phylum Streptophyta; class Magnoliopsida; order Santalales; family Viscaceae; genus Viscum; species Viscum album. Next base: position 790,439,743 of record OY728137.1, read on the forward strand.
TTTGAATAAGTGAGGAGAAGTGGTGGCCTTTATAATTGAGGAGGAGTGACATTTTTGCAAATACCCAAACTTATTCACTAATGGGAAGTCACTCTCACCAAAGTGACTCGTAAATTTATAATTAAAGGAATTTATGAATGATATGTAATATAAAAACCTCCAATATAAAAAAATAAACTTTTAAACATGTTGTTTCTTCACTTCTTAGTTTTGTTACTTTTACCATTTTATTTTTCACTACAGCAACTAGACTTTTTATCTAGGTAATTTATCATTTAAGACTAGAAATAAAATGATAATTATTAGATAATTTGTATCTAGTGGTTATAAATATGAAACCCTATTTATAAAATAAAAATCTTATGTGTGTGGAAATATGGTTGACACTAATAAATATGAAACCCTATTTATAAAATAAAAGGTCCATTGGTCCATGAATGTAATATGGTTGATATTTATAAACATGAACTAATAACATGGAATAATATAGTATTTTAAGTATTTTTAAATCATTTAATAAAAGTTTATTTATTATAAAATAACATTAATGTAAATTTTGACACTATTCATTTAATTTGACTTTAAAACATCAAGTCAAAAGTGGAATTAGAAAATATAGTTTTAAAAGTTTTATATAATGTTATTTTTAAATAAAAATTAATTAAATACAATAATTAATTAAATTTATATTACTTTTAATATTTTTTGTATCATTTGTTTTATTTTTCTACAAATTAAATAATTACAATGTTGGCATTACTTAAGAATTTAAAGAAATTATATAATCACTAAAAACTAAAAATAAATTATCCTCGTGAAATTAATTTCCTTATTCTCAAAATTACCATCAATATTCTTTACATCTTTCTTTTTTACTTATTTGAACATATAATTGAAATCTAAAATCAATAGGATAACATTTTTTCTTTTTCTACTTAAATTATTATATTTTTCTATTTAATGGAAAAGTGTCCCAAAAGAACATAAAATTAGATCCAAAGGAAATAACAGTCTAAATATTTCTATAAAATAGGAATTGGAAAATCTTTAGGTTGTTTTAACCCTTATCATTTTAGTTTAAACCCCCAGTAAACTCATTTTAACCTTAATCATGAAAATTAATTTTTACTATTTTAACAATTCATTTTGTCCAAAAACTATGTTGAAATTATTATAAAATATTATTATTGTAATTAAAAATATTTAATTTATTTTTTCAAATTCCATTCATAGAAGTTGAAATGTTTAATTTAAAATTAAACCCGCTAACACAACAAAAAAACAGTTTCCCAAAGAGAATATTTTCATAAGTATAGAATGTTTAAATATAAAAATTACATATGAGATTGTTCCCAATGATATAAATTAGATTAATAAATATATAATTTATCTATTTTTACTTTTAAAACCATTTTAAAATAAAATAGAACCTTATAATTTCTTTAAATAAAAAAACAATTTGTAATAAAAACCAGTATTTTTCACTATTCATCAAACAATTAATCTTTTCAAAAAATTATCAAAAATTAACTCAAAGTTAATTTTGAAATTTAGATTTCAAAAATAAAGATTAGTTTTTCAAATAAATATCCTAAATTATGAAAAAATTACTTTTATTATTTTTTCACAAAATGCAAGGAAATTTTTTTTTCAAAAAATAGTATTTTCAAAAAATATAAAGGCTTTACTAAAAATTAAGTACTATTTTATCAGTATGTTTTATTTATATAGAACCATTATAATTATTATTTAAAAATTGGTTATCACCATTCATACCACCAAGTTTAACAGCTCGGTTTTAACATTCTTGTTTAAATAAAAATATTAATAGTACATCATGGTTCATTAAAACTCAGTGTTGCATGTAACGCTAGCTATTGAAGAAATTAAATTATACAAAAAATATAAGTTTCATAAAAACTCAGGGTATTACAGGAGAGTTCCCTTTTTAAGTGGTGAGAATATAATTTTTGAACATATTTCAACTTAATATAAAGGAATAACATGCTAAATATGTCACGTAGATCCAAAAATAAAAAATAATTGAGTGTGGGGTGAGATAAGGATGATCATATCTTGACCACTAAATTATAAACATGTTCCAAGCCCTTTTCCCTTGGAATTATTACTTTTTTTATTTAATATTTTATTGTGGTAGCTAGATTTTACCTAAGGTAACTTAATATTTATGCCTAAAAATAAAATGGTCTTTATTTGATAATTTGGACCAAGTGAATATAAAGTTAAATTCCACTTTTTTTATTCAATTTCTATAAGTGTTAAAAAATAATTTTAATCTAATAAATTTATAATATATTAAAATAATTTTTGAGAAATATATTAATTGATTTATAAAATGTCAATCTTAGTTTTGTGAACTATAATTAGTATTTTAAAATGTATAAAGTTAATTATAAAATACATATTATTTCACAAAAAATGTTTTATAAATTTATAAGTCATACTTATATACGAATAATGTCCTAAAAGTCATAGTATTAGTAAAAATGGTATATTACACTATTCACCTAAAATCATTTTATTTTATAAAAATACCAAAAATTCATATTAAGATAATATTTTTATGATGAATTAAAAAGTAAAGTTTTTTTTAAAATAGAATACTTAATTTAAAAAATAAAAAATTTAATATATTTATTAATAAAGACTCTTTAGAGTGAACAGTGCATGATATTTTAGGATATGGTGTTTACCTATTACATTAGGGTCGCAGGTATTACATTACACCCCCCCCTTAAATAATTTCATCCTTGAAATTTGGGTATATATTTGTTATTAACAAAATGTGTATATGCATTCCTCATAACTACAAAACTTGACTCCCCCAGAGGCACTTATATATCCAAACAAACACCGACAAACCAAGATCAACCCATACAAGGTCCAAACACACTTTTAAGAAAATGCATGATTCAGAAAACCCTGATAAGACAAATAAAATTGTTTGGATTACAATAGAACATGACTTTCATAACTCCATGATGAAATAATGAACTTACAATGACATCAAAACTTTAACAATAGAATAAACAAGAATGAAAAGTCATTAAATGTTCCACTACCAATAGGGAACACAAAACCCAAACTGAGGATTCACACCTCTTATAACTCCTGATTGCGCACAAGCTTCACCGCAAGACTTGTGGTTGGGGCTTTGATGGCTAACGTATCTCCTACCTCATAGTCATGCACTAGAATCCTTTTATCACTTCATATTCTTCAGGCGATGATTCTTGCAGAACTTCTCTAGATGACCCAGACAGCCGCAACGTTGACACATCTTTAGAGGGATACGACATGACAGCTTCACATGCCGGAACCGAACACACTGGTGTCATACCACTGAACAATCCTATGAACTAGAAGCCAAAACCACTATAGAGAACTCTTTATAAATAGGTACCTCTGGCACACCCTACTTTCCAGATGGGGAACCTTCATAAGCAACTGGATACGCTAGATTTCTAACCATCTGTGCTCTAGGGACCAACTCGGCTAAGAACGCCTCATCCACCAGATTCTAAAAATGATGGTCCTTAGAATGGAGGACCTGATACTTGATCTATGGAAAAATACCCCCAATTAAGATAGAAGTCTTCATCAAATCCTATGATTCTACCTCTGAAGAAAAGGACACAAGTTTCTTGAAATGGTCAAGATAAGTCTTCAACGTTCGTTTTCCCTGTTGAATGTGCATGAGTTCTTCCCTTTTCTTCATCTTCACCTCTTCAGGTATGAACCATCGGTCAAAGAAGTATTTAAATACATTCCACATCATTCCAGATTAAATTGATGGTGGCGTGAAAAACTCCCATTTTTTCAGAGTTGGACCTTTGAACAGACTCAAAACAGAACGCACTTTGATAGCTTCAGGATTTTCCAATACCCTAAAGACGTTCTCGACCTCTTCAAGACACTCTGTTACCTCTAACAGACCTTGATTACCATAAATTATAGGCAATTTCTAAGAAGGACCAAAAACTGGGTATGAATTATTAGAAACCTTGGGGACCTTTCTAGGTGGCATTTTCTGAATAACATATAAAACACAAATCCAAAACCAACATCAAGATGAAGCAACATCAATGAAAGCACCTTCATCCAAAAATAATCATCTTAAAAACCATAAAAATTTAAACCAAAATTCCTTTTTTAAAATCCTATTTTCATTTTAGATTTTAAAACCACCTTCTTTCAAGGCCACTTTCTAAATACCAAACCCTCTTTTCAAACCAAATTCAATTTCCAAAATCTTTTCCCCTTTTTAAAATCACTTTAGAAAAACACAAGGTCGATCCTTTAATTCCAAGTACAGACCCAAGTAATCTCATGAACCGTTTCACATGTCTTCATCCTCTTGCATCCATATGCACCAAAACGCACTTTCAATGCATTCCCTCACATGTGAAAATATTCATAATGAGTACTCGACATTTCACCCAAACCATTTCTCAACTAATTCCAAGCAAACACCAGATTTTTAGACCAAGATATTTTGGTTTTAGAACCCATTTCACGAATCTAAATCCATTTAAAATAAATCATTCTCATTTAAAAAACCCTTTTTTCATTTTTAAAAGCTCACTTACACCCACTAGAACAAAGACGACACTCAACTTGCATCAAACTACCATATTGAGGGACTAGTAGTCATGATTAACCTGAAGACATGGTAGTGGGTTATGCCCCAAGTAAGAGTCAACATCTAAGAGGGACTTAAACCAAGTACTCGAACTCCACATGGGTCACTACTCCATGTGGAATCACGATGTAACATCGGATTGCCTCTGTTTTTGTCCCCTAATCCAAAACAAACCAGAATGACACAAGGAATCAATTCCCATACTACCCCTAGTGACTCGAAGTTCAGAACGAGCGAGGGTTCATGAAATCCTTCAATCGATCATCTAAAATATGCCTAGTACCCCAAGGTGGTTATAATAATACTCTGTAAGTAGGAGGCCCTTGCACACGTGACTCATCTCACCGCACTTGCCTACCCCAAACATGAAAACCAATATACGATAACCCTTATGGGATATCCCTCCCATAAATGTGACCAATATTTATATATATAAATTTCATATCACGTGAAGGTTCCAACTAGGCTACCATACCATTTAACATTTAAAAAATTTCATAAAATGCTCAAAGTTACCAACCGGGCATACACTTTCACCAAAACACAATCACCTTTAAACGTTAGTAAAAACATTACCCTTAGGTTAAAAGTACCAAATGGGACTTCACGTCACATCATGTCAAAACCATTTTTTTCTAAGAACATTTTAAAGCTTCGACTAGACACAGAATTATCTAAACCACGTCCTTTGATAAAATATTAGTCAAAATAACCTTTTAAGTTCAAAGTTCCAAATGATCCATTGGATACCAACCACACCCAAACATTTCATATTTTCCAAACGAGCCCTTATCCTTTCCAGACACACCCCAAAGCATTAATTAAGTCCAAATGGGCCAAACCTTTGAGAAGTGCATTTGAAGTCATTTACTGGAACCACTCCAAAGACCAAACCTCATTTAGGGAAAAAAGAATTATTTGGAAAACCATGGATTTAAAGAGAGGCCATTTCAAAGTTTCCATTATCATCCATGAGCACATCCATGTGTGCACCTAGTCCACTCATGGATGTGCCAACATCTAATGGAACAATAAACAACCAAGGAGATGTCTCAGATCCATTTCCTCCAAACACTAACTACTTTAAAACCAAAATCAAATGTTAACGTCATTTAATAAAACATGAACGCCCCTCTAAAATTATTAAACCCTTTCCAAACCATTTTAACATGCATGCCAATATATGACCTTACCAATACATAAAATGACCCAATTGAACACACACCAAAACTATTTCAAACATGATTTGAAATCACTTAAAAAAATTTAATAAATCATTTAAACAATTAAAAAAACACTTATAAGTAGTATAATAAGGATTCTCACTAATTACACAATCAAAATCCTCCTTTAAAAGAAAACACACAGCAAGGACCTACCAAAATAAGTTTCGCAACTCCCATACAATTCAAGAAATGCTACCAAATGGATCAACCAGTTCACTAAAAAATTTCAAAGTGAAAGTACCATACAAATAAATAGATTTATATCTTCTAAAAGAGAAACTGCGATTTGATCAACAACATTAATAGTACCAACTCACAAGCATGATTTAAAAAATAATAATTATAGAAAATTTCACCAACAGAACACACTATCCAAAAACTAGTCGAAATCATAACTTTGGAGCGAGACACATTAGAAGAAAAATTATTCAAAAGAAAGCAAGTATTTATGGAATTCTTCGGAAAGGAAAAACATGTGAATTCACCTACCTAAAACATGTGAAAAATTGATGAAACTTTAAGAAATCTATTACCACACCATGTAGACTAACTGCATACTCTAATCAATGAGAATAATGTGATAATTATAAATCAAGGTATTAAAGATTGGTTAATTTGATAAAAACACCAAAAAGAAAGAAATATACTGAGAAAGGGGCTTTCACTACCAGGAACAAGCTGGAGGGTGGCCGCCGAGATGCGGTGCAAGGGGGAAGTAGGGAGTCGGAGTAGTATATAGTAGTGGATGGAGTAAGGGAGTTGGCTGGCCAGAGTACGGAACACGCAAGAGGTCCAAAACCCATAAAAATCATTAAATGTCAAAAAATATAAATTGAGACCCAGCTCGGACCTTTTCACGATAACCCAGAGCCAAGAAATAATAAAATAAAAATAAACATAAAATTCAGGGTGTGAAAAAAAACCTAACTTTTTTGTCTTATAATACTTTTTAATACATAAAGGGGTTATATAATGTTAGTCCCCACCCATCACCTAATTAAGTCCAATGAATTCATCATAAGAGTCAACAAGACATCTCAAACCATTCCCTAAGGAACCTCTGGATGAATAAAAACATGGTTATCCATATAATGTAAAATATGGAAAACAAATAATTCCCATTCAATAGAATTATGTGGATGTCTAGGATAACATCCCTTAATCAACTTGGAAGTTATGAGGTATCATCAAAGTAGTATAAAGTATCCATATAAAAGAAATATAGGGGCATGGGTAATTTTAATGTGTCATGTTACCTATGGAATATAGTAATTGGTTTTAAGAGTTTTTATTGGTATGAGACCAAGGAAATGGAAGGAAAAATCCATCATCATGGTTTATAAGGAGACTGTGAATATTCTAAATCATATCCCTTGGGGGTGTCTAGCCATGTGTATAGTCATAGGTTTACTCATCATACATCAAAGTGATGATTAACTAAATGATCAGCCAACCCTTTTTGGATTTATTACCCCTAGGTTAATCTATGACATAGTCATATCTAATTTCTAGTGTCCTGGAAGGGATTTATTTTCTAGTAAACTACACATACTTTTATTTTAAAAAAACTTGGATGGTTTTCCACCATAAAAATATTGAGTTTTACAACGATTTTGATAAATCCTGATCAAAAGAATATTCGGGAGGGATAAAAATAATAATTATGAATACCTTTAGATTTATTAGGAATATGGTAAAAAATATTCCATGTAAATTTATGCACCACACAAAATGAAATAAGTGGTGAATATACCATGAGTCCTAAAGAATTAAAATTTAGACGGAAAACCCAACTTATGGATTGGGTGGCAATTCAATCAAAATCTCTTGAAATATAGGGATTAAAATTAATTGTAAAATACTATGAATAAAATTTATTTCATGATATAAAATCTCAAATAGGTTTTATATACACCACATAAAGGAAATTATGTGCATAATATAAAACATGCCTCAAAGAGAGGAATTTCATACGGGAAACTCTTACCACTTGTCCTGACTTTTAGGAAAAAAATTTAACCTCATGTATAAAAAAACATAACTATATTAATGACTTAATTTAAAACCTTAATTGTGTCTATTTTAAATTATACTCTTCATATATTCTCATTATAGATATGAGTTCTAGTAAATTTACATATTTTCCCACATCGGACGTTTATAGTTTGATCATTTGTACCAGTTTCGTAAAATTGGTTTTGTAATTTATTATTCTCCCAAAATTCATCATTCCAATATAATATAAGGTATCATAATAGATAAATTTTTATTAATTCATAATTTTAATATCTCATTCTATTAGTGTTCTAGTTATGTTGCGTGAAAGTGGAATCAATCTTATCTTATTTCAGAAATTTTACCGATCGAATATGATATTTAATTAATGAATTAAATACTTAATATAAAAATTTAAGAACCATAATATAATCATTATATATATTTATATAATATTATTCTATTAATTAATTTATTATAACACCCCAAGCTTCTATGGTACATTTCCCTTCGAATAATGCGATAGCGTGTGTTGTACGCAACCTCGAGTTCTAACACACACCACAACTAATTAAACTAGCCGTTATGAATAGTAATAACTACCTTTTGAAATTATATATATTTTATATTTTAAAATGGACTTCATTTTTAGATTCGGAATATCAAAATTAGCCTAGGGTGAAATTTTGGTACATTTCGGATAACTTTCATATTTTGATGAATAGTGAAAATTACTAAATTTTAATTAAAAACAACTTTTTTAATCAAAATAATTAATAGTGATAAATTGTGAATTTGAGTGGTTTTAAAGTATATTTAGAATATATTTTTACCATTTAATATAATGTTGGTCATTGGACATAATTTTACAATTAAACCGAACATAAACAAGTGTCAATCTTTTGATAGTTATTATCTCTTAAAAAACACGCTTTTTGTTTTGACAGCGGGAATTAATTTTAAATTAATTTCTGCCACTTCTGTGTTTTGAATTTAGAAAAATGGATTCCATATTTGGAATCAGGATGTTCAAATTGTGTAAATAGGTAACTTTTATTTTTAGACATTTTGAATAATTACTGCGGTAAATATTTTATTTACCATGGTTAAGGGTAAATCCGGTAAATAAGGGTTAAAAAATAATATTATAATAATACTAAATTACCCTAAAACGTGTCGTAACCCTATTGGTTGATACATGGTCGACCATGGTCATCTTTGGGTCAATTTTGGGACCCCATTGATCCACTTGTAAGTGATAATGACACTTTATTTTAATTAAGTTAAAATGAATACAAAAATGGCATAAGCTTACATCTTTTAGAAGAACAATTTGTACATAGGGTTATACATGTTGGATTTTCGATTATAAATATTCATTAGAAAGCTAAAAAGATTTCCTACATAATTATGTTTTATTTAAAATTTTTAGACATTTAATAATTTATTTTATTTATGACACAATGATGATGCAGTAATTACTAAAATAGTAGAAAATTAACATAATTGATATTATAAATACCCAAATAAATATAATATGAAACTTTTAATGAATTACACTAATTTTCTAGGATAATATGATATATTAGGATTTATTTAATTGACTTTGTTTGAAGTAATCAATCTGTTATGAGTTTCACAAAAATCAACTATTGAATAGTGTCAAAATTGACATAAAAGAGTTCTTAAAACAAATATTATATTATTAATTGATATTAAATTCCTAAAAATCTAAGGTTCGGCCAAGAGACTTATATTATGATAGGTTAATCATTAATGTACCACTTGGGGGTCTCTTGTATGTATATGGTAAGTCTATTAACCATATAATATAAAAATACAAAGAGACATTGTAAAAGTGAAACTAATTAACTTAGAGTTAATACTTAAAGATAAGGTTAATATAAGTACCCAAACCTGTCTAAATTCTATTGGATGAGTTGTTTTCGACCTATCCCCACCTCATCCTTTGAATAGTCAACTTTTGAGCCTTTGTAAACCGAATATGAATTTATTATAAATTAATATTTCTAACTTTTCCAAAGGTGCCCCTCACCCCTCTTATAAAAGGGCACTCCTCCTTTTCATTTCTTCACACCTTCAAAGCCTTTTGGTTCGGCCAAACTCTGCCCAAATACTCTCCCAACATCCCTCACTACAACCTAGAGGCCTTAGTTTGATCAGAAATCCATCCTAAGGAGCCCTTTTGATCAAATCAAAAGGAAGAACCCGAAGAAGAGGTAATGATTTCACCACCCTTTTCTAAGTTCATTTCTTCTTCCACTTCTTCTTCCTTTGTTCTTACCATTCTGAAATAATGACTCCAGTATCATTTATATACTGTGATGTTATTATAAATATGGTACAGCCATATTCAGTATTCTATCCACCCTTTGAATAACATGTCACCATACGTGCGTACGTACGGCTTACCGTCTCCACGTCGTGGTGTAATTGTTATTCAATATAATATTATTTGGATGGGTATAATAATGATGTGTAACTCATGTAAATAATAAATATAACATGTTAATGATTCTGTATATATGATATACCATCCATTTATATATTATTTTAATATCAAAAGAATGATATTGTCGCTCGTGCGTACGTACGGACTACCGTCTCCACGAACGCGATGAGATTCATTCTCCATCGTATCCATTCAAGTATAATTATCATTTGATGATTTAAAAATGATATTTAAGGACTGTATATCATTCTGGATATGAATAAGATACAACAACCATGGCTTATGTAACAAAACATATAAAAGAAAATGAGTAAGTTAACTCCCGAAACGACGATAATTCTAAGATATTATTAACAAATCAATGTTAAAAGATCATATATGATATCATATTAATATATATGATTCTTGTATAATTTAATAACAAATATTTCACCATTATACAGGAGGTTAACCTACCCCAACCAAGGAAAAGTACAAGGTAAGGGTTATTTCACAATCTCTTCATTATCCGAGGTTGTTTATATGTAATAATCTACTGGGATCTCTTTATCATCCACATCCATGTTTCTTAAAAATGTATTTCAAAACATTTTTACTATTTACAAGAATATGGGTTAAAGTCATTTATACCCTTTTTTGACTTTTTATAAGAGGTTTATAAAGGAATCTTTCCGTAGTTTTCAAAACAAGGTCCTTTTTAACCTTTTCGACAGAATTGAGGTAAGAATGTTTTTTTTAACTTATACGGCGGGTGCGGTTATTTTACGCCGTTATAAAATCTTCAAAGCTTTCCTTACAAGCTTATAAGAATATTTTCAAAGAAAATGTTTTATTTTATATGGATCTTAAATGATTTCAAAATAAAAGGAGATACTTCTTTAAAAAGAATTTTGATTTCATCTATGTCAACATCCTTTGATGGATTTTAAGATTATTTGAAGTTGATTTATTATGATACAAAACTTCTATATTGTATTGAAGGTTTTGTGATATGTTTGACTATGGATGTTCTATTTTTATACCATTCATAGTTTATGGTGAAATTATTGACATTTCGTATGCTAGTTTTAATACGAATGTTTATGTTATGTTTAAACCTTTTCATATGGGAATGCATTGGACTTAATAAGTGACGGGTGGAGCCCGCTATAGCTCCTCGATGCATCGGTAGGTCTCATGAGACAAACTAGTGTCTTGGCACAAGGCCTTGAAAAAATCTTATTTGTAGTCTTAGCACGAGGCCTTGGCTATGTGGTTATGATAGTCTGGCATTATGCATTCCAACATTATGAAAGTGGTTATTGATTTTTGCATGTGATTATTCGATTAGTAGAATATCCATGTGAATAAGTAAATGGCATTATTTCATTTTATTTATGCCATACCATGTTGAAAGTTCATATTTAAAAGGCTTTTGTTTTAGTTATACATTGCCTTAAATGTTTATTCTTATTTATGAAAGTTTCCGCTATATTGTTATCCTTACTGGGCATTTGAGCTCACCCCTTTTCTATGTTTTATTTTTCCCAGGAAGTGAAGATGTAAGTTATGAATGACCTGCAGGGATATTATGAGGGGATTATAGTGTGGACTGTGGAAACATTATGTTGTTGTAGTAGTTTTTCATTTTATGATGTAATGTAAAACTTATGAATATATCTAGTGTTTCCAAGGCTACTAAACCAATCGGTCTTTCGAGATTTGATCTTTCTTGTGATCATGCCAATGTTATGTAATTAATGCACCGACTCTGGGTAACTGGGGTCGGGGCGTTACAGTTGGTATCAGAGGAAGTTTAGTACAAACCTTGGAAGCTAGATTTAGATAAACTCTGATTAGAGCACATAGACCTAAGATGAACTTTGAGGATTAGTATAGAAGAACTTCCTAGAATTTTGGTATTGTAGAGACTTTGTGAGTTTTCCGAGCAATACATCCCTGTCTGGATACGAGCAGGTAGAGGCGGCTCTGGAACAGATGTACCTAGGGGTAAAACCCGAAAACACCGCTTTGAGCTAGACTCGAACGGGAACTGGTGCACGACAACGGGCCTTGCTGCACTCTTGGTTACGACACTCCCGGGGGATATGCTTAGGATAACTCTCATTTTCTTTACAAATCATTATGAAGGGTTTATGAGTATATACTTCCTCAAAGAAAACATTTTTATGATTATGGATTATATCCATAAATAGTTCAATTTATGTTAAGTGTTTTATAAGTATGGGATTATGTATTTTGATTCATAAACTGATCTAGTTTATGCCATTGTTTAGAAATGGCGCCTAGTGGAAGAAATGGAAACCGTATCAATGCACGCATTCCATGTAGGTATTGCCCTCCTGCTCAAGATAATTATAGTGGGGCTGGTGATGCAACTGGTGCCGATCAGCTAATCACCATACTGGGACAACTTACTCAGGTTATGAATAATAACCTTACCCGTATGGAGCACCCTGATCTGCAGCGTGGAGGATCAATGTTAGATCGATTCATGAGACAACAACCACCAACGTTCAATGGGAGTACAAATCCCTTAGTAGCTGAGCAATGGATATTTTCCCTAGAGAAAATATTTCAGGCTTTGGGGAGTAGCGAAAGGGAAAAAGTTATCATGGCAGTTTACCGCCTCACTGGAGATGCTGATCAATGGTGGTCACTGATTCAAAACATGAAGGAAGATGATGAAGTATCAAACATGGAATGGAGGGAGTTCAAAGATCTGTTTTTAGAAAAATACTTTCCTCGCGACCATCGAGCAGATATGGAAAGGTAATTTCTGAGTCTGAGACAAAAGGAGGATGAGAATGTCACAAAGTATGAGGCTAACTTTACAAGGTTAGCGAGGTATGCTGGAGATTATATTCGCAACCCAAGAAGTAAGATTGATCGTTTCTTTGATGGGTTAAAACCATTTCTCCGTCGAGCATTAGTCTCACAATCCTTTTCATCGTACGAAGACATTGTCTCATGTGCTATCAAGACCGAAAAGGAATTCTCTAAGTCTTATGACTTTAAAGCAAAGCAAGAGAAGAAGAGACCTGCTGATCAATCTGGGAATGGAAATAAGGGGAAGAAGGGAAAGGTTGAATATCCATCTTGTGGTAAGTGCGGGAAGAAACACCCCGGTGCTTGCCTGAAGGGAATGGGAGTCTGTTACAAGTGTGGTGAAAAAGGCCACCAAGCTCATGATTGCAAGGGGAAGAAGGAAGCTACCAACGTTCAGTGCTACAATTGCAGGGAGATGGGGCATTATGCAAATGCATGTCCTAAGCGTCAGGAGAACTTACCTCAGAAAAGGCCAAGGGATCAAGGCCAGGCTTATGCTATCACTACTGCTGAGGTAGAAACTCCGAAAGACGTGGTGGCAGGTAATTTAATGGTTTCCTCAAGTTTAGAAAATGCATTATTTGATTCTGGATCATCGCATTGTTTCATATCTTCCCAGTTTGCTAAGAAAATTAGATATTTCCAATTTGATTTAATAAGGGAGTTGTCAGTTAAAACTCCTAAGGGAAGTATCGTTGCAACAAAGTTTTGTGAATCAGTCCCCATTAGAGCACATAAATTTTCTTTATCTGCTGATTTCATCGTCATACCTATGATTGAGTTTGATATAATCCTCGGTATGGACTGGCTTTCGGACTATGATGAGAAGATTTATTGTAAGAAGAAAGAGGTTACGATTCTTGATGATAATGATAAGGAACACCTTATTTTTAGAGCAGAATCGTCACCACCTAATTCTTATTTAGATCCACCCCCAGTAGCTCAACTAAATTCAATTATTGGGGAGGAAGAGAATGAAGTAACTATCGGTGAGGAAAGGAATGTTCAAATAGAGGGTGTACCTGTTGTGAAAGAATTTGTAGATGTATTTCCGGAAGATTTACCTGGACATCCTCCAGAACGAGAAGTTGAGTTTTCCATTGATTTGATTCCTGGATCAAGGCCTATATCGAAGACCCCTTATAGAATGGCCACTGTAGAGTTAGTCGAACTAAAGAAACAACTAGAGGAATTGAGTAATAAGGGATTTATTCGCCCTAGTGTTTCTCCATGGGGAGCCCCTGTTCTTTTTGTTAAAAAGAAAGATGGATCTATGAGGTTATGTATCGACTACAGGGAGATCAATGCTATAACGATAAAGAACAAGTATCCCCTACCTCGTATTGATGATTTATTTGACCAACTGCATGGAGCTCAATACTTTTCAAAGATTGACCTTCGATCTGGATACCATCAGTTGTGTGTAAAGAAGGAAGACATTCCGAAAACAGCATTTCGAACCAGGTACGGGCATTACGAGTTTACTGTAATGCCGTTTGGATTGACTAATGCACCCTCTGTATTCATGGATCTGATGAATAGAGTTTTCAAGGAGTATCTCGATGAATTTGTGGTGGTATTTATTGATGATATCTTGGTATACTCCAAAACCTACGAAGATCATGAAAATCACTTGCGCATTATCTTGAAGACTCTGAGGAGGCATGAATTATATGGGAAGTTTAGCAAGTGTGAATTCTGGCTTCAGGAGATTTCTTTTCTTGGCCATATTGTCTCTAAAGATGGAATCTCTGTTGATCCTTCTAAGACCAAAGCAATCCAAGAATGGCCAGAACCTACGAGTATAACTGAGGTACGTAGTTTTATTGGTTTGGCAGGTTATTATCGACGTTTCGTCCAGAATTTTGCCCGATTGGCTAACCCATTAACGAAGCTCACACGTAAAGGGGTTAAATTTGTTTGGACAAAAGAGTGTGAAGAATGTTTCGAAGAACTGAAGAGAATATTAGTCAATTCTCCTATATTGACTCTACCATCGGGGAATGATGGGTTCGTTATTTATAGTGATGCATCAAAGAAAGGACTTGGCTGTGTCCTTATGCAGAATGATAGAGTTATTGCCTATGCATCACGACAGTTGAAAATTCATGAACAAAACTATCCTACTCATGATCTCGAGTTAGCAGCAGTGATCTTTGCTTTGAAAATATGGAGGCACTACCTCTATGGTGAAAAATGTGAGATTTATACTGATCACAAGAGTTTGAAGTATATTTTCTCACAAAAAGAACTCAACATGAGGCAAAGGAGATGGCTTGAATTACTCAAGGATTATGATTGTACGATACACTACCACCCAGGGAAGGCAAACAAGGTGGCAGATGCTTTGAGTAGAAAAGACCATGGAGTTTTGAACAATATGAGAATTGAAAGGGATCCAATTTTCATGGAGCTAGTGAAGATGGACATGGGAATAACCAGGGAAGGTGAAACATCAATGCTTTTTCAAATGGTTGCCAAACCATCTTTACTAGAAAGGATTAAGAGTTCTCAGACTGATGATGAAGAATTCCAAAAGAAGATTAAAGCTGTGAATGATGGGAGATTGAGAGACTTTGTGTATGAAGATGGAATTTTGAAATTCGGGAAGAGACTTTGTGTTCCCAATATACCTGATCTAAAAAGGGAATTGCTGGATGATGCTCATAGTTCCAATTTCTCTATACACCCTGGGAGCACCAAAATGTATAGAGATTTGAAGGAACATTTTTGGTGGGACAACATGAAGAGGGAGATTGCTGATTTTGTGTCAAGATGTATGGTTTGTCAACAAGTGAAAGCTGGAAGGCAACAGCCTGGAGGAGTCATGCAACCGCTTCCCATACCGGAGTGGAAATGGGACAATATTACAATGGACTTTGTCATGGGGCTACCAAAGACTCCTAGAAGGAACGATGCAATATGGGTTATTATCGATCGTCTTACCAAGTCAGCACATTTTCTTGCTATAAGAGAAGATCTACCCCTGGAACGTCTAGCAAGACTATATATTAATGAAGTTGTGAGACTTCATGGAGTACCCTTATCAATTGTTTCTGATCGTGATCCCCGTTTTACTTCAAGATTTTGGAAAAGTCTTCAGAAATCCCTGGATACTGAACTTCATTTGAGCACTGCTTACCACCCTCAGACAGACGGACAATCAGAACGGACTATTCAGACCTTAGAAGACATGTTGAGATCTTGCTCACTTGATTTTCAGGGTATGTGGGATCAATATTTACCTCTGGTAGAATTTTCCTATAACAATAGCTTCCATTCGAGTATTCAGATGGCACCATATGAAGCGTTATACGGAAAGAGATGTCGTACACCAACCTGTTGGGATGACGTTGGTGAAAGAAAACTTGTAGGCCCAGAACTGGTGGAGGAAACAGTGGAAAAGGTGAAAGTAATCCAAAATCACATCAAAGCAGCTCAAAGTAGGCAGAAGAGCTATGCCGATAATCGAAGGAAGGATTTGGAATTTCAAGTCGGTGATCATGTTTTCCTGAAGGTATCTCCGTGGAAGGGAGTCATACGTTTTGGTAAGAAAGGTAAATTGAGTCCCAGGTACATCGGACCTTTCGAAATTATAGAACGAATTGGGGTTGTAGCTTACCGATTGGCAATGCCGCCAAGTCTCTCCAAAGTTCACGATGTGTTCCACGTATCTCTGTTGAGAAAATACATGCCTGACCCAACGCATGTACTCACCTATGAGGAATTAGAACTGGAACCCGATCTGTCTTATTGCGAAGAGCCCGTCAGGATTCTTGATACAAGAGAACAAGTACTGAGAAACCGGACGACGCGTCTGGTAAAAGTTTTGTGGAGAAACCATAAGATGGAAGAGGCAACGTGGGAACCCGAGGAACTTATGATGAAGAACCACCCGAGTCTTTTTATGCAGTAATACCCTAGAAATTGCGAGGACGCAATTATTTGAAGGAGGGGAGAATATAACACCCCAAGCTTCTATGGTACGTTTCCCTTCGAATAATGCGATAGCGTGTGTTGTACGCAACCTCGAGTTCTAACACACACCACAACTAATTAAACTAGCCGTTATGAATAGTAATAACTACCTTTTGAAATTATATATATTTTATATTTTAAAATGGACTTCATTTTTAGATTCGGAATATCAAAATTAGCCTAGGGTGAAATTTTGGTACATTTCGGATAACTTTCATATTTTGATGAATAGTGAAAATTACTAAATTTTAATTAAAAACAACTTTTTTAATCAAAATAATTAATAGTGATAAATTGTGAATTTGAGTGGTTTTAAAGTATATTTAGAATATATTTTTACCATTTAATATAATGTTGGTCATTGGACATAATTTTACAATTAAACCGAACATAAACAAGTGTCAATCTTTTGATAGTTATTATCTCTTAAAAAACACGCTTTTTGTTTTGACAGCGGGAATTAATTTTAAATTAATTTCTGCCACTTCTGTGTTTTGAATTTATAAAAATGGATTCCATATTTGGAATCAGGATGTTCAAATTGTGTAAATAGGTAACTTTTATTTTTAGACATTTTGAATAATTACTGCGGTAAATATTTTATTTACCATGGTTAAGGGTAAATCCGGTAAATAAGGGTTAAAAAATAATATTATAATAATACTAAATTACCCTAAAACGTGTCGTAACCCTATTGGTTGATACATGGTCGACCATGGGCATCTTTGGGTCAATTTTGGGACCCCATTGATCCACTTGTAAGTGATAATGACACTTTATTTTAATTAAGTTAAAATGAATACAAAAATGGCATAAGCTTACATCTTTTAGAAGAACAATTTGTACATAGGGTTATACATGTTGGATTTTCGATTATAAATATTCATTAGAAAGCTAAAAAGATTTCCTACATAATTATGTTTTATTTATAATTTTTAGACATTTAATAATTTATTTTATTTATGACACAATGATGATGCAGTAATTACTAAAATAGTAGAAAATTAACATAATTGATATTATAAATACCCAAATAAATATAATATGAAACTTTTAATGAATTACACTAATTTTCTAGGATAATATGATATATTAGGATTGATTTAATTGACTTTGTTTGAAGTAATCAATCTGTTATGAGTTTCAAAAAAATCAACTATTGAATAGTGTCAAAATTGACATAAAAGAGTTCTTAAAACAAATATTATATTATTAATTGATATTAAATTCCTAAAAATCTAAGGTTCGGCCAAGAGACTTATATTATGATAGGTTAATCATTAATGTACCACTTGGGGGTCTCTTGTATGTATATGGTAAGTCTATTAACCATATAATATAAAAATACAAAGAGACATTGTAAAAGTGAAACTAATTAACTTAGAGTTAATACTTAAAGATAAGGTTAATATAAGTACCCAAACCTGTCTAAATTCTATTGGATGAGTTGTTTTCGACCTATCCCCACCTCATCCTTTGAATAGTCAACTTTTGAGCCTTTGTAAACCGAATATGAATTTATTATAAATTAATATTTCTAACTTTTCCAAAGGTGCCCCTCACCCCTCTTATAAAAGGGCACTCCTCCTTTTCATTTCTTCACACCTTCAAAGCCTTTTGGTTCGGCCAAACTCTGCCCAAATACTCTCCCAACATCCCTCACTACAACCTAGAGGCCTTAGTTTGATCAGAAAACCATCCTAAGGAGCCCTTTTGATCAAATCAAAAGGAAGAACCCGAAGAAGAGGTAATGATTTCACCACCCTTTTCTAAGTTCATTTCTTCTTCCACTTCTTCTTCCTTTGTTCTTACCATTCTGAAATAATGACTCCAGTATCATTTATATACTGTGATGTTATTATAAATATGGTACAACCATATTCAGTATTCTATCCACCCTTTGAATAACATGTCACCATACGTGCGTACGTACGGCTTACCGTCTCCACGTCGTGGTGTAATTGTTATTCAATATAATATTATTTGGATGGGTATAATAATGATGTGTAACTCATGTAAATAATAAATATAACATGTTAATGATTCTGTATATATGATATACCATCCATTTATATATTATTTTAATATCAAAAGAATGATATTGTCGCTCGTGCGTACGTACGGACTACCGTCTCCACGAACGCGATGAGATTCATTCTCCATCGTATCCATTCAAGTATAATTATCATTTGATGATTTAAAAATGATATTTAAGGACTGTATATCATTCTGGATATGAATAAGATACAACAACCATGGCTTATGTAACAAAACATATAAAAGAAAATGAGTAAGTTAACTCCCGAAACGACGATAATTCTAAGATATTATTAACAAATCAATGTTAAAAGATCATATATGATATCATATTAATATATATGATTCTTGTATAATTTAATAACAAATATTTCACCATTATACAGGAGGTTAACCTACCCCAACCAAGGAAAAGTACAAGGTAAGGGTTATTTCACAATCTCTTCATTATCCGAGGTTGTTTATATGTAATAATCTACTGGGATCTCTTTATCATCCACATCCATGTTTCTTAAAAATGTATTTCAAAACATTTTTACTATTTACAAGAATATGGGTTAAAGTCATTTATACCCTTTTTTTACTTTTTATAAGAGGTTTATAAAGGAATCTTTCCGTCGTTTTCAAAACAAGGTCCTTTTTAACCTTTTCGACAGAATTGAGGTAAGAATGTTTTTTTTTAACTTATACGGCGGGTGCGGTTATTTTACGCCGTTATAAAATCTTCAAAGCTTTCCTTACAAGCTTATAAGAATATTTTCAAAGAAAATGTTTTATTTTATATGGATCTTAAATGATTTCAAAATAAAAGGAGATACTTCTTTAAAAAGAATTTTGATTTCATCTATGTCAACATCCTTTGATGGATTTTAAGATTATTTGAAGTTGATTTATTATGATACAAAACTTCTATATTGTATTGAAGGTTTTGTGATATGTTTGACTATGGATGTGCTATTTTTATACCATTCATAGTTTATGGTGAAATTATTGACATTTCGTATGCTAGTTTTAATACGAATGTTTATGTTATGTTTAAACCTTTTCATATGGGAATGCATTGGACTTAATAAGTGACGGGTGGAGCCCGCTATAGCTCCTCGATGCATCGGTAGGTCTCATGAGACAAACTAGTGTCTTGGCACAAGGCCTTGACAAAATCTTATTTGTAGTCTTGGCACGAGGCCTTGGCTATGTGGTTATGATAGTCTGGCATTATACATTCCAACATTATGAAAGTGGTTATTGATTTTTGCATGTGATTATTCGATTAGTAGAATATCCATGTGAATAAGTAAATGGCATTATTTCATTTTATTTATGCCATACCATGTTGAAAGTTCATATTTAAAAGGCTTTTGTTTTAGTTATACATTGCCTTAAATGTTTATTCTTATTTATGAAAGTTTCCGCTATATTGTTATCCTTACTGGGCATTTGAGCTCACCCCTTTTCTATGTTTTATTTTTCCCAGGAAGTGAAGATGTAAGTTATGAATGACTTGCAGGGATATTATGAGGGGATTATAGTGTGGACTATGGAAACATTATGTTGTTGTAGTAGTTTTTCATTTTATGATGTAATGTAAAACTTATGAATATATCTAGTGTTTCCAAGGCTACTAAACCAATCGGTCTTTCGAGATTTGATCTTTCTTGTGATCATGCCAATGTTATGTAATTAATGCACCGACTCTGGGTAACTGGGGTCGGGGCGTTACATTTATCATAGTCATCCATGATATAAAATCATAACATTGTTCAAGTAAGTGGTTAAACTGACCAAAACATGAATATATCATGATTAATGGATAATTATGAGGTGGTTTAATTATAATATCATTATATGTAGCAAGACAAACCAAGAATCCTAGAGTCCTTTTATACTACCATTACATTTCCACTATTACAAGGAATCAAATCCTAAAGGATTGAATAGTTTATTAGTCTTAGTAAACCATATACATACATGAGTCTTGAACTAAAAATAAATACACTAATTATAACATAATTTTTTTTATAATTTGTGGATAATAAATTTATTACAACTAGAGTATCCTTGATTATATTTCTAATTATACTTCTTGTATTCCTATGGAATGTAAAAAATAAGGGTGAGCTCAAATGATCGGTAAGGGTTAAGTATAGCGGAAGCAAAAATAAATCAATGAGAATGGTCAATATGGAAAGGTAATAATTAAACACACATTTCATGCAATAAATAAACTAAATAGATTGACAATATATAAATTTAATAACTGAAAACACATTCCATTCAAATAACTAGATAAGACATAATCAATATAGCAAGGTGAATAACTGAAACACATTCTATTTAATCAATGAACTGAGAATGAAATGCATCCATAGATATGTCAATGAAAAATCTCTTGGATAAATAATATCTAAATCAAAATGAAAGTAATTATTAATTATTGGAAATCATATTTCCCAGGTACATGATACCTTTACCATCAAGTCCTTTAAAAAGTTTTTTTAAATCTATGGGTAAAAACCCATTTATTCTATTTAGAAAAAAACTCAAAGGGTTTTTTTCATATAATTTCATTTAATGAGATTTTCAATGCATTGTGGGGTATACTTTAAATGGTCCCTAACCCATAGGGATTACATTAAATGGTCCCCAACTAGTAGTTCTTGCATTAAACTATCCCCAACTTGTATATTGCATGTCCAAAGAATTAAATAAAAAAAGTTCCTTATCAAATATCCGTATTGATTAAATAATATGAATTTATAAATATTTCCCTAGTTAATAAAATAATTTTAAATGTGAATATTTTATGTAAAAATGATATATAGGTTAGTTAATAAACATATTCATGATAAATGATATGGATAATTATGGTAAATTCAATGTTCAAGGCTCATAAGAAATTAAATATTTCAAGGGGACTAAAAGGAATCAAGAATGTGAATGTCAATACTATCCTTGGAAAAATAAATAATAAACCATCCATGGGAAGAATAAGGATGGTATTAATACAATTAATCCCAAATGGATTAAAAATTAAAGTTTTGTTGTCATTGATGAATAAAAACTCTATAAAAATATCTTTTAAAAACATTCTTAAGGAAAATATCCTTTTTATTGAGAAAAAACCTTTTGAAAAAACTCTTCTTTGAAAATAACTTTTTAAAACATTTTATTTAAAAATTAACCTTTTAAAATTGAAAATTAAGACTCAAATAAATGAGGGTGTATAAATTTGTACATTCCATATGAGGTAAAAATAATATTCCTTTTGCATTGTAAAAAGGTTAAAAAATGACTTGTTGGGAAAGTGATAAGAATATTTCATTGAAAACATTGGTAAAATAAAAAATAGCTAAAAATTTCTTTAATAAATTATTTTGGAATGGTTATAATCATTTTTGAAAACATTTTTAGAAAATATGGTTTTTAAAATAAAATAGGTTCTCTGACTAAAAAGAGAAATGAAGTTGGGTTTTCTTAAAAATATTTTCTAAAACATTTTGAGTACCAAGGAGTGATAAAATGGTAATATTACTTGATTAAGGTCATAAATAACCAAATTAGAATAAAATTAAATGTTTTATTAAAAAATGATCCAATAATTTCCTCTGATGTAAATTCAAGTATAAATAATCCTGAACAAAATGATATTGTGAAGTAAACCCTTGAAAAGACCATAATGTTGATGTGAGAATAAATCAATAAATATATTATGTGTGTCAAGTATAAATCCAAATAAAATAAGTTTAAATACAAAATTAGATAGTAAAAAGTGATCACACACATAGTCTTAGAATATTAACGATAATTGGGAAGTAATATAACCCAATGAAAAGGAATCGGGTTATGAAATTATTTACCACTTAGTAATTTTTAAATCAAATACACATAGAAGAAATACTTCAAATTGAAACTAAAAATAACATGAATATAAAACAATTAATTAAATAATATATCAAAATGGTCAGTAGATACACCACAAAAAATAATTAAGTGGTGAATATGACATTTTTCACATGGATGTAAAAAGTGAGATTAAAATCTATTACCTTGTGTTTTCTTTTTGGGTTAAAATAAATTAAATTAATGTATACTAGTTTTAAACATGCTAATAAATTATTATAGAGCCATATTAATATTTGTTATATCATATATTATCTTCTTATTATATCTTACTTCCCATTTGTTAGTAAACTTCTATTATTTTCACTATTTCTGGTGTTAATTTCCTAGTTCTTCGAGTATGTTTTGACTTCTTACTTGTTGTTATTAATAATTAGATCATGATTTAATTATCTATATAATTTAAAACATTATTTAATTATCATATATATTCATTATATATTTATTTATAATAATTTATAATATTTTGAGATAAGAAATGAAATGCATCATTCATGGAGATGGTAGGTCGTAAGTACGCATGAACGCTACATTATTTTTTCTATCATACTAAAATAATTAAACATAAATAATATATATGTATATTATAATTAAATTATGTCATATATATCACATATTTTTAATAAAATCATCCTTTATATGTTCCATGTATATTGTGAACGAATCATATCGCTTTGACGGGGTGGTAGTCCACACTTCCACAAACGATGTTATCGTATTTACACAAAATGGAAAGAATAAGGGTATATGTTATATAAAAATTAAATAAGAATAAATATATTATAAATATCATATATATCATATATTAACATCTTTTTATCATAATTCTCAATCATGAGAGGTTGTAAAGGAAAAACCAACAACTTTGTTTGGTGAGGCAGTAGTTCGTCGTACACAAGAACGGGAAGTTCATTACCCATTAGATGGAAGTATGTGTTAGTGTAGGTCAAAAACATAACATAAAAAATAAAAATATATTTGGGATACTTTTTTTATATAATCATGTAATAATGATAATTAAAGGAGAGGAAAAATAAATAAAACTAAAGAGCTTGAAGAAGGATGTTACCTCTTATTCAGGTAACTTATTTTGGTTTGCACCAAGAGATTCCTTGGATAGTTTTATGAAAAATGTGAGGATTATAGTTTTATGGGAGGGATTTTGAGGATATATCTTGGTAGATCTTGGTTTATCCAAAGTTTCTTGAGAGGTGTGAGGAATTGGGAGAGGTGAGTGCCTTTTTATAGTGGAGGAGTGGCATTATTGTAAATTTTTTGAAAGGGAATTACACCAATGTTTTTCCAATGTAATGAGGATCAAATAATGGTAAAAATTATATCCAATGGATTATAGGGTCTAAATATGGTCATAAAAAAGATTTTGTACAAATTTATAGGTTATTTTAGCCCTTAAGTTTAAGGTTTGGTACCTTGTTAAGCTAATTTTTCTATTAATCACTATAATTAATTTTAATTAATTTAACTAGTATTTTTGATAAAAATAATAAGTTTAACTTATTATAAATTATAAATTATTATGGTTCAAAATATTTTAATTTTTGAAAATTACAATCGCATAATTGGCATAAATTAATTTAAATTTAATCTCACAGATGTGATGACAATACGGGTTTCTAAAGTAAAAACGTTCAAAAGTTTTTCAAGTTTTTATATCCAACTTCAAAGTTAAATTGATTCCAATAACATAAATTGAATTAATTTATATAAAATTAAACTAATTAATCTTTAAAAAATAAAAAATATAATTTAATAATATAAATAAATTGGATAAAAAGGTAGTTTTGAATTAAAATTTAGTATGTTTCACTATTTATTAAACAATTAAAATTCACAGAAAATACCAAAAAATCACCATCACCTAATTTTTATGTTTCTAATTCAAAAACAAATTTTATTTTGACATTTAATTTTTATAAAGTTCCAAAAATTGTATTTAAAATAGTTTCTTCATTAAAAGGCAGTAAAAGTGACTTTATAAAAATATAGCTTTTTATGTGTAATATTGGGTTTGTTCTCATCTTATGCTTATAAAATAAATTGTATGAATATAAAAAATATTTTATTGAATATATAACATATATATTTCATTAATATAATTCAAAAAAATAATTAATTCAATTTATTAGGATCAAAAAGATTTGTGAGCATAAAAATAGTTTTCTATAAAAACATTCCCTTTATATTAAATTGGTTCTTATGTTCATTTCTAATTAATTAGTAACCAATGAATTCATTTTATATTTTTATAAACCATATATTTTTATATTTAAGTTAATTATATTCATAACTGTTGATTTAACTACTAGTTTATATCATATTATATTAAATAATAATATTTTAATAATATATTGTTGCTTGGTAAAACTTGGTCTTATGTGTAACACAAACCATTGAAGAAAGTATTTGTTACATGTAATGTAAGCTAACTCAGTATTTCATGAATTTCAATCTATATCATATATTTAATTTATTTAAAATAGTAACTTTATTTTAAAGTATCAGGATATTATATTCCCTTACACGCTTGGTATTTCGTGTCATATATGCTATTGAATACAATATTCTTATTTTAGAATTTTAGGGTGTCAAATTTTCCCCACCTTAAATAAATTTCACCCTCTCAGTTTAAATTTGATCTCGGTAATATATTATTTGATATTTCCTATGTTTAAATCCCAAATCGTAAGAAGGGTTCATAAAACATCCTCTAGAAAAGAAATAATGGGAAGTAAATGGGTCATGTGGGCTAACATATAACTAGGTATCTAAGTAGCAGAATATTAGTGGAAATTATAGATATGTATATGGAGGAAAATCATAAATATTTATAGGGCTGATTTAGGTCATTAATCATAATCAAGTGAATGATCAATGGAAATTTAAGGATTTAAAATCCATAAATCTATAATGATTCAAAATACCATCAGTTCAATAAAAATTAAGGTATTAGGACAAAATTTTTGTTTTAGGATCCTTTTCTTAATGTTGAGTAATTATTTTATTACCTATGAATATAAGGAAATATTCTTACATAACATAATAATATAAATAAAATTTTCATTCATTTTTTTCTTTGATCAATTTATAATTCATCCATTAATTCATGAAATGGATATCCAAAAATTAACTTTGATTTCTAAATCACTAAAATAAACTTTTAACGGACTGTAAAGCCCATAAAAGAGTGAAAAGTCTAACTATTTGTATCTATATATTCTCCAATAAAAAATGTTTAATACATTAATCTATAAACCTAAAAATTGATACTATTAGTTCATAATTAATATTTATTCATTAAATTTTTCAACTAGAAACAGTGATATATTAACAAGGACATTGTGTAGGTCATTACTCATTATTAAACACTTATCGTCCTTTGGTCATTGGTTCAAGTCCTGTAGCCTTGATAGACTTGATGGGTTGTCACCCGGCATATAGTTTTTCCTTTTCTAAAACCATATTAATATAATTTACAAAATAAATAATATGAATATCCTTGAAATAAGGTTAATCACTAAATAGTATTTTACCTAAGGTTTTAAATACATCCTCAATACATAAATATGTCATCCATTTATTTCCAAATAGATCCTTACTTAGTATAATGTTTGACCTAGGTCATTCATTGTCATTGTATATTTAAATCCTTCATAATGGTTCATAAAAAAAATGGTAATTATCCTAAGAATATCCCCAGTAGTGTCAAACTAGGTGTGCAGTAAGGTCTGTTTTCATGTACTAGGTTACACTGAGTCAGGCCTAACGCACCTTGTTGGAGTTATTACCCCTATGTAAATCTATACTAGAACCATGTCCACTTCAAGTATCCAAACATGGATATATTACTTAAAAGATCCATATAATCTCGAACTTACCAAAATTCTAGGATTTTCCTCTATACTTATCATCAATATATATCTTAGGGTTATGTTATCTAATATATTTTTTCCTAAATATATTTCCCAAGTTTTCTACTAAACCTCCTCTAATACCAACTATAGAGACCCGGTCCCAGAATCATGTAGTTGGTGTCTACTACCATTACATTGGAATTATTACAAGGAATAAAATCCAAAAGGACTGAAGAGTTTAGTTGTCTTGGTAAATCAGATACATACATGAGTCTTGTATTACAAATAAATACACTAATTACAATATAATTTATTTCTCATTTGAGGATAATAACTTTATTTCATCTAGTTTATCCTTTTATATCTTTATTAGTATACTTCTTGGATTCCTAGGGAAGGGAAACAAAATAAGGGTGAGCTCAAATACTCAATAAGGTTCAAGTATAGCAGAAGAAATAATGGATCAATGAGAATAGTCAATATGGAAAGGTAATAACTAAACACACATGACATGTAATCAATAAACCAAATGGATAAACAATATAGAAAGGTAATAACTAAAAAAACATGCCATTCAAATAATAAGATAAGGTATAATCAATATGTAAATTCAAACAATAGAAACACATACCATTTAATCAATGAACTAAGAATGAAAATACATCCATAGATATATCAACACAAAATTTAATAACTGAATAAAAATGAAATAAATGCTTAATTATTTAACATCATGTTTCTAGGGTATATGATACCTTTACCATCAAGACCTTTCACAATAAAATTTAAATGTATGGGTAGAAACCCATCTATTCTTCTTAGAAACAAAATTAAAGGGTTTTTCGCCAACAAATTTCATCTCATGAGACTATTGATGCATCATGGGGAGTACTTTAAATGGTCCCCAACCCATAGGGCATGTATTAACTAGTCCCCAACCAGTAGGTATTACATTAACTGATCTAAAACCCATATAGTACATGTCCAAATCCTTTAAATAAAAAAATTGTCTTACCAAATATCTGTATTGAGTAAAGGATGTGAATTTATTAATATCTCCTCAGTCAATCAAATAAATATAAATTTAAACACCACATATAAAAATGATATATAGTTTAGGAAATAAACATATCCAGGATAAATGATATGGATAATTAGGGTAAATTCAATGTTTAATGATAATATTAAATTGAATATTTTAAGGGGACAAAAAGGAATCAAGGAAGTGAATTTCAATATTATCCTTGTCCAAACCAATAATAAACCATCTAGAGTAAGAATAAGGATGATATCAATACAAAAAATCACAAGTTGAGTAAAAAATAAAGGGTTGTTGTCATTGATGAATATAAATACTATAAAAATATATTTTAAAAACATTTTTGAGGAAAATATATTTTTTACTTTGAAAAATCTTTTGAAATTTTTTTTATTTTAAAATAACTTTTAAAAAAATCTTTAAAAATTAAACTTTTAAACTTGAAAAGGTATTTTTGAAGAAATGAAGGTGTTTAAATCCATACATGTCATACAAGGTAAAAAGAATATTCCTTTTACACTGTAAAATGGTTAGAAATATGGCTTGTTTGGAAAGAAATATGAAGATTCATTTGAAAACATTGGTAAAGAAAAAAATGGGTGAAAATATCTTTAATAAATGATTTTATAATGGTTAAAAAAATTTAAAACCTTTTTAAAAAATTGGGTTTTTAGAAGAAAACAGTTTCTCCCACTAAAGATAGAAATGAAGTCGGGTTTTCTTAAAAACATTTTGAGTACCAAAGAGTGTAAAATGGTATTATTACTTGATAAAGGTCATGAATAACCATAGGATAATATAATTAAATTTTTTATTGAACAATAAACCAATAATTTCCTCTAATGTAAATTCAAGTATAAATCATCCTAAACAAAATGAGATTATGAAGTAAACCCATTAAAAAGACCATAATGTTGATGTGAGAATCAGTCAGTAAATATATTATGTGTATAAAATATAAATCCACATAAATTAAGTTGAAATAAAATAATATATAGTAAAAATTTATTACACACATAATCTTAGAATATTAACGACAACAAAGAAGTAATATAACCCAATAAAAATGAATCGGGTTATGAAAAACCTTACCACTTGGTAACTTTTAACTCAAATCCCCTTAAAAGAGATAATTCAAATTGAAAATAAAAATAACATGAAGATAAAACAATTAATGATATAATATATCAAATTTTTTAGTATATAAACTACACAAAATAAGTAAGTGGTGAATATGACATTTATCTCACAGATGTAAAAAGTGAGATGAAAATCCCTTACGCTGTGATTCCTTTTTAGGTGAACATCCTTTAACTTCATGTATAATGGTTTTAAACATGTTAATAAATTATTCCAAAACAATATTAATATTTATTATATCATATATGATCTTATTTTAATATATTACTACCATTTTTTAGTAAACTTTCATTATTTTCACTATTTCCAATACTAATTTACAAGTTCTTCGAGTGTGTTTGACTTGTTACTTATTATTATTATTAATTAGATCATGATTTAATCATATATAGAATTTAATCCATGATTTAATTATCATATATATATTCAGTATATATTTATTTATAATAATCCATAATATTTTAAGATAACAATTGAAATGCATTGTTCATAGAGACGGTAGTTCGTACCACTAATGGAAAAAATGCCTATATCAATAGTTTGGAACCATTGTTATAGGTCCCCAAATTATTGGTATAGATTATACCAATAGTTTAGTAATCTATTTGGTGATTTGGTATTAGGAAAGACCTATCCCAATGGTTTTCCCAAACCATTGGGATAGGTAAATCTAAAAAAAGTTCCAGTGAAGGTATAACCCAACGGTTTTCAAACCGTTGGGATAAGTAAATCTAAAAAAAAGTTTTAGCGGAGGCTTGAACCCAGAAACTCTGGGTTATATATCAAATACTTTACCACTATCCTAGAGTTACCTTTGTGAATATATTTATATATATATATATATAATTTAAATATTGATTTATTTGATTATATTCAACAAAATAATTCATAAAAAATAAGGTTACCTTTCCCAATAGTTCTCAAAACCATTGGTATAGACCTTTCCCAATGGTTTTGAGAACAGTTGGGATAGGTACCAACCCTTTCCCAATGGTTTAGGAAAACCATTGGGAAAAGTGGTCTCAAAGTACCCTTTCCCAATGGTTTCCCCAAACCATTGGGAAAAGTGGACCCTTTCTTAATGGTATGTGCAAACCATTGGGAAAAGTGATCTCAAATTAGCCTTTCCCGATGGTTTTCCAAAACCGTTGGGAAAAGTGGTCTCAATGTACCCTTTCCCAACGGTTTTGGAAAAACCATTGGGAAAAGTGGACCCTTTATCAACAGTTTGGGGAAAATGTTGGGAAAATTGGTCTCAAATTATCCTTTCCCAATGGTTTTGGAAAACCGTTGGAAAAAGTGGTCTCAATATACCCTTTCCCAACAGTTTTGGAAAAACTATTGGGAAAAGTAGACCCTTTCCCAACAGTTTGGGAAAACCACTGGTAAAAGTGGTCTCAAAGTCCCCTTTTTGAACAGTTTTTGAAAAACCATTGGGAAAGGGGACCTATACCAATGTTTTGGGTAAATCGGTTGTATAGATGCATTGGTATAAGTAGGATTTATAGTAGTATGCATACGTAATAATGTTACATTCATTTTTTTGTCATACTAAAAGAATGAAAATTAAATGATATATATGTATATTATAATTAAAGTATTATATTTATTTCATATATGTCTTATATTTTCAATAAAACCATCTTTTATATGTTTCATGTATATTGTGAACTAATCACATCACTTTGAGCGGGCGGTACTCCATACTTTCACAAACGATGTTATCATATTTACATAAAATAGAAAGCATAAGGGTATATGTTATATAAAAATTAAAGAAGAATGAAGAAGTTATAAATATCATATATATCATATATAAACTATGTTCCACGATAATTCCTAACCATGAGAGGTGGTAAAGGAAAAAATGAACAACTTCATTTCGTGAGTCGATAGTTCGTCGTACATAAGAACAGTAAGTTTGTTACCCATTAGATGGAATTTTGTGTATGTTTAGGTCAAACCATTAAATGAAAAACATATAAGTATATTTATGATACTATTTTTTTATATAAACATGTAATAAGTATAATTTAAGGAGTGTAAAAAGAAATAAAACTAAATATCTTGAGGAAATATGTTACCACTTATACGGGTAACTCTTATTTGGTTTTCACTAAAGGGATTCCTTCGATGGATTTATAAAGAATGTGAGGATTATAGGTTTAGGGGATGTATTTTTAGGATATATTTGGTCTTATATTGGTCGATAAAAAGTGTATTGATAGGTGTGAGGAAGTGGGAGGTGTGAGTGCCTTTTATAGCGGAGGATGAGTGGCATTCTTGTAAATTTTTGGAATGAGAATTTCACCCATGTGTTTTATATGAAAAGTGTCTCAAATAATGGTAAAAAGTCGATAAAATGGATTATATGGTATAAATATGGTCATACAATAGATTTTGGACAAGTTTCTATGTCATTTTCCACTTAATTTTAAGGTTTAGTCCCTTGTTAAGCTAATTTTTCTCTTAATCATTGTAATTAATTTTAATTAATTTCACTAATTTTTTGGAAAAAACTAATTTGACCATTTTAGAAATTATAAATTATTTTGATTCCAAATATGGAATCAATTTTTCAAAATTCAAATCACATAAGTGGCATAAATTAATTTAAC
The DNA here is from genome assembly GCA_963277665.1 of Viscum album. NCBI lineage: Eukaryota > Viridiplantae > Streptophyta > Magnoliopsida > Santalales > Viscaceae > Viscum > Viscum album. The sequence goes on from OY728137.1 coordinate 790,471,513, forward strand.
TTTAAACCTATAGACAGGACGACAATGCTGGTTTTTAAAATAAAAACGTTCAAATGTTTGCTAAGTTTTTATATCCAATTTAAAATTTAAATTGATTATAATGACATAAATTGGATTAATTTATATATAATTGATATTATTAATCTATAAAACAATTAAAAAATATAATTTATGTTTTAAAATAAATTAGATGAAAAATCAGTTTTGAATTAAAATTCAGTATTTTCCACTATTCATTAAAAAGTGAAACTTCACATAAAAATGCCAAAAATTCACTATAACCAAATTTTTATGTTTCTATTTCAAAAATAAAGTTTATTTTGACATATAATATTTATAATAGTTACAAAAATTTTATTTAAAATAGATTCTACATTAAAAGGTGGTAAAAGTGCCTTTAGAAAAATATAGCTTTTTATGTGTGATATTGGGTTTTCTCTCATCTTATGCATATAAAATAAATTGTATTAATATCAAAAAAAATTGAATATGTAACATATATATTTCATTAATATCATTCACTAATTTTAATTAATTCAATTTATTAAGATAAAACAGCTTTGTGGGCATAAAAAAAGTTTTCTATACAAACATTCTCTTTATATTCAATTGGTTCTTTTATTCATTTATAATTAATTAGTAACCAATGAATTCATTTAATATTTTTTTTAAAAATATATTTTCATATGTTATTTAATAATATTCATAACTTCTAATTTAACTACTATTTTATATCATGTTATATTAAATAGTAGTCTTTTAATAATACATTATTGTTTGGTAAAACTCAGTCTTTCGTGTAACGAAAGACATTGAAGAAAGTATTGTTTGCATGTAATGAAATATAACTCAGTGTTTAATTTATTTCAATATATATCATAGATTTATTTTTTTTCAAATATTAATTATATTATAAATTCTTTAAATATTATATTCTCTTATGCACTTGGTGTTACGTGTTATACACCAAATCGAATACAATATTCTTATTTTAGAATTTCAGGGCATCACAACATACCATAAGAATAATGATATTATTTAATGTATATTAATTTGATATATGATGATTTAAATTAATTATAATAATAATTAATATTTATTAAAATATCATACAATATGAATAAAAATATTTTCCACTTAGTACGCTTATTTTAAACTATTGAATTAATGATGACGTTTTTTTGATAATATCATCAACAGGTTCCCAAATGTTTTATAAAAACACTTAATGATATCAGAAAAATCATATTTATCTATTAAAATCATTCCCATGACCATCCATATGAGTTTGTGAGGAAAAGAAAAATGGAGATCAATCATCTCATGAAGACAGTAGTCCACACGTATGCAAAGATAATGATTTTGTTTTCCATAGAATGGGGGAAAGGAGTAATATGGTTTATAATTTTAGAATCTAAAATATTTCATAAATATCATACTTATATATTAAATTCAACATTATAACCATCCATGTAAGTTGGTTAGGGAAAATAAAACATGACGCTTTGAGGAGGCAGTAGTTCGCACGGACATACAAATGTCGTTTTTGCTTATCTTAAGGGAAAAAGCGAGTGGTGTTTAATTTGTATTAACACGATATAAAAAAATTAAGTATACTATAAATACAAAATTAATCATATAATATTTTGAAAAAAAATTAAATGGAAAGATAAAAGGAAAATATGTTAGAAAAATTGAACTTACGTTGAGAACTTTGGGTTTCTCTTAGAGAATTCCTTAGAAAAGAAGGGATTAAGATAATGTATTGTGACTAGAATACTATGAGGGTGAAATAGAATGATAAGGTAATTAAATATTATATATTTTATAGAGGAAACATAATTTTTATAGTGGTATTTAAGGGGTGGTGAGAGGCCCCTTTTATAAGTGGTGTGTATGGAATATTTGTAAATATTTCAACTTAATATAAAGGGAGCACATGTTAAACATGAAAGTGGCTCCAAAAATTAAATATAATTGGGTTTAGGGTGAGATAAGTTCTATAATCTCTCAACCACTTAATTATAAACATGTTTTTAACAAGTTTCAATCTATTTACTCTTTGAATTATTAATTTTTCCATTTAAGCTTTTACCACAATAACTAGTTTTTACCTAAGGTAACTTAATCTTTGTAACTAAAAATAAAGTGGTACTTATTATATAATTTGGACCTAATGATTATAAATTTTAAATTATTTTTTCTGATTCATCTTATATAATTTTTAAAAATTAATTTTAATATGATAAATTTATAATATATTAAAATAATATATGATAAAAATATTACTTGAGTTCTAAAATATCAATCATAGGTCTGTAAACTATAATCAATATTTCTAAATGTATAATTTCAATTATATAATAAATATTTTTTCAAGAAAATTATTTAATAAATTTATAAGCTATATGTCTATAAAAAAATTCATAAAAGTCATAGTATTAGTAAAAAATATATATTTTACTATTGAAAAAAAAATTATTTGTTTAGAAAAGTCCCAAAAAAATATCTTAAGATAATATATTTATAAAAAAATAAAAAATGAATTTTATTTTTAAAAAATCTATGATTCAAAGATAAAACTTTTAAATGTACTCATGAAAAAAGGGTCTTTAGATTGTGCATTGTGAGATGGTTTAAGATATGGTGTTTACCTACTATAGTAGGGTATTGGGTATTATACATGACTCAAGATTTTATTTATTATGAGGTTTCATCCTAATTATATTAGGTATGACTAGTGAACTCTTCTTTTCCCTTACAGTAGCCATTTCACTGATATTGATTTTCTCTCTGATTGTTTGAGATAAGTACCCCTTATGATTTGGTGTTAATACCTATATATTAGGAGTGATTTTTTATAGGGAATTTATAAGAAACCTCATAGCAATAGGTGATTATGGGTTGATTTAAGATTTTTAAATGTGTTTTTACTATCTTGGAAATTATCATGGTATTTATATAGATAGATTTAATCCAATCCCAATACCAAATCAAATTAGACTAAATGATAGATAATAAGATTTTATAGAGAGTACAAAAACATTAATCAATAAAGAGATATAGACTTGGGATACAATAATCATATCACTATATGTTTTTATTAATAAAACAATATCAATTCATTAGGGTGGTGATTTTATATTCTTATAAAACATTCAAGGTATAAAGGAGTGGGTAAAACAAGGATAAAATACAATACACATTGTTATTTAGTGGATAAATAGTGTTCCTCACTCCACGCCATCTTCATAACTCACTTCCATGGTTGTGGTAGCATAGAATTCCCTTTTCTTGGAAGCTCCTAATGCATATCATCCTTGTTATCCCTTGGAATACGAAATTGACTTAGATAATGCCCATGTTTTCCACTTTTTAGTCATTGAACTATCCATGGTACCTTGGGATGAACATTATCTCTCACCTTTTTTTGACCAAAATCTTATTTTTTTCCTAAAAATTTTGTTTCTTGATTCCCTACTTTACCATAGAAAAAATATCCTCCAATTCTTTAGTGGCATTCCCCTGGGTGTTGGTTCCCATATCCTTAACATAGAGGTGATTGAATCTTATTCCATCATCATCTTTATCACCTGATAATCCATGTGACTCTATCCTTTAATTATTTGCCATGTTTTTAATTTCAAAAATGATCATATTGTTCATCATAATTCATTATAGCTGGTTTTGAATAATAAAAATATTTATCACTCTAACTCTTATCTCATTAGGGTTATTTTTGGGACAATATTCTTATTTCCCATGATATCCATTGTTAATTAAGTTCATTTAGGCTGCATCTATTACTAAAACCAAAATGAGTTAATGTGGTGATGAATAATTAATATTATAAGAGAATTAACATAAATTATCTTATGAAAAATTCAACCTTCAAATTTTTTAATTTTTAAAACCATTATATTAGCTTTATGTTTAACTTAAATCACTCTTTGTTAAATATAAGTTTCATTAGTTTGGTTTATCTCATACTACTTAACCTAATTCCTTAACAAAATAAGTCCTTTATAATGGATCATAAAGGGAATGTGATTAACCAAAGTATATCCCATGTGAGTATCTTGAAAGGTGTGCAGTACTAGGCCCAATCATTATGAATAAAAGTAAATAATGAGTTGATACTCAACCATAATTTTTAGTGTGATTATCCCTAGGTGATTTTATTCCAAATCTGCATCCATTTACTAGTATCAAGATAAGGATGTAATTTCTAGAAAAAAACCCCATACCCAAAACTTTATAATGTTATATTATATTTATACTTTCCTCTAGAATTTTCAATATTTATATCTCATCCTAATCCCAAAAAAAATATAAAATATTTAATGTAACTAACCTAAAGGTTTATTTATTCCTTTGAAACTATGATCAACCTTAATCTATAAACCCTTAATTACATTTATAAATCTTAATTCATCTCCAAATGATGATATCCTAACCTATAAAGTTATCCAAACCCTCCTTTGAAACCAATTGAGGCACATTATAACCCACACTCCTAGATTTGGTGCTGAAAACAGATAACATATACACACTGGATTGGATACACATTCATAATTACAAGATAATGAAACATCTACAACTGAAGTACGTTTTTAGGTTTAGAGTTTTAGAGAATTAGAAAAATTATTTAAATATTAGAACTCATTTTCTTTGTATCAAAAGGATATAATTTTCCACTATATGATAAACTACTTAATCTATAACAAGCCTTAAACAACTTCAAAAAATCTTCCACACAAGATACTATTCTAGAAACATCATTCATATTACTTATCTTTGTAACCCCAGGAAAGAAAAAAATAAGATAGGGGTGAGATTATATTCTCATCAATGGTAAACATAAGTGATAATAATCAATTATCATAAGTTATGATAATATTATAATATGGGTATAATTAGAATACATAAGAAAGTTCTACCCAAAAATGCATAGATCGTAAATCACAACATGAGGCTTGGCATAACATAATACATGAATCAAAATAGTGTAGAAACATAATTTAATAAACATGATCCATAAGAGAATAACATTTTCATAAGAATAAGAATAAAACTATGAAATATTTCAAATATGGCACAAACATTAGTATAGTTAAACATTACTTTCATGATCCACACCATCAGTGCCCATGCTTATGAAAAACTAACATGTACGCGTGAATACTTTATATCATGAGATATAAACATTTAACCAATTCATTTGATTGTGATATAAGACCCCATCCATCATTATCCATACATATGAGTGCTACTTGAAAACAATAATTTGGAATATCATAAAGAACCCATGGAAGGAAAATGGGTTTTATTAAAAACATCATAAAGAATCTATATAAATAAAAAAATCACATCCTTTTCAAAAACAATAAAAATTCCAAAATAATCATAAAAGGATGAACCCATGAAAAATAAATGTGTATCCAAATATATTCAATAAATTTCTAGGTAAATACCATTAAATCAAGATAATAAATCATATAGTATTTACAATTATATAGATAGAGGGTATACAATTAAGTCAATAATTTCCCAAAACCAATTTATATATATATGGAATCTAAACATCATTCAATTATAGGAAGGAAATATATATTGTTTATAAAGAAAAACATTGGAAGAAAAATTATGTTTATTCACTGAAGATTATTAGGAAAAACAAAAAATTTATGGATCATTCTTCCAAATTAGAAGGATACAACACGATTCATCTAAAGAATGGTATTTTTCAAAGAATTTACTTGATAAATTATATGATATTTAAAAGAATAATTTCATATATAAAAAACACATTTTTAGGAGTTTTTGAAAAAAACATTTTGGAAATTATAAATATCCATTATTTTCTATAAAATTTAAAGAAATATTTTATAAAATTGGGAAAAGAATAATTACTTTTATAAACCATAAAATTTTAGTGAACAAAATTCATATAAAATTATAAATTCAGTGGAAAAAATCATTCACATGGAAAACATTAAAAATATTCTTTTCACACTTTGAAAAAAAAACACCCATATGAAAGACATTAAAAATTTATGTAAAAGTTTTTAAAGAAGTTCAAGTTGTATAAAATTACCTTAATCAATTATTTATTCATAGATAAGGACTTTTCCAAAATCATATAATAAATACTAATATAGAAAAGCGTAGGTTCCAAACTAAAAAGAATAGATGGGATCTGTTTCACTTATAAGAAATAATTAGAGTAAAATATAAGTTGGATGGAGATAAAATTTTGAGGGAATGTGTAAAACCCCATGAATAACCAAAGAAAAATATAATGTGTTTTATAAAGTTTAAAAATTCTATAGATGGATTATCTTTAAAAAACCATCCTAATTTGAAAATAATATTGGCAATGAAATACTTATTATTTGAGTAACATTTAAATCAAAACCATTGAAGAAGAAAGAGTTAAAAATTAAACTTAAAATATTATAATTAAAAGATAATTCATAATATAATATAACAAATAGTCAATATATAGACCATATAAAAGTAAATTGGTGTATAAAAATCATTATGTCCCAAGAATTAGGAATTCTAACTAAGAAACCCTAACAAAAAGCATGATATTTGAGGTAAGAGTTATATGATAATGAGGTAATAAGGAAGAATTTTAAAACCCCTGAAAAGAAGGGGAAATAAATTTTAAATTATTAATTAGTTATAATAAATCAAACCTGGCATAATATATTTCAATAATAAATATTGTAACTCAATAGAAGGAAATTGAGTTAGCAAAAACTCTTACAACCTTAGTTTCCTTTGAATTGATAGATTTTTAAATAAATAACACAATATGGCTATTAAAACCCCAATAATTACATGAATATTATAAAATAAATTCATTAGTAAGTAATAAAATCATATTAAAGATTCCATGGTGTGCAATAACAAATATATCTCAAAAAAATTAAATGTGAGACAAGAACCTCTTACCTTTTCCCTGATTCATTTTGTGAATGCGCTGAACTTATTAGATAAAAAAATTAATTATTTTAAAAAAATTATTAAGAACCTTATTCATATATGTTTCATATTCTAAGGTTTTCCTATTATCTTTTATTATTTATTTATTATATATCTTTTTCTTATGTCAGTTACTTGGGGTTGTTCAATCAATTTTTACATAACTATTTTTATATATTAAAAATGGTAAAATGTGTTATAAAATTGATTTATAATATCTATATTTTTATATTTTTATGTTATTTATTATTATGTTATTAAAAATTAATATAGTTCTATAATTTTTTTAAAATGGACTCCATGTATGAAAGGTTACTTGAAATGTTCCTTTTTTGCAGTTAAATTTACTATGACAGTTTATTATTAATATCACCTATAAAATGTCCAATATTATATTTAAAGATCCTTAAAAAAACTTATTTAGTTAATATTATCTAATATCAGCATTTATTATGTTTCCATAGTCTCCCATAATAGAAATTTATAACATTGTTTATGTAGGTGGTTAAATCGACCAAAACAAGAACATGTTATAATTAATGGATAAGTATGATTATGGGGTGATTTAGTTATAATACCATTATTATATAAGTATAATGAAATTATTTATATTTTTTTAATGTGGTGAATCATATTTTAAAATATTTTGATAAATAATAAAAGACTATATGAAAAAAAATGCATCACTTTCATGGAGGCGGTAGTCCGCACATACCCATGTATGACGTTTTCATTTTTTTCATAAAACAAGAGGAAGGTATGGAATGGTTCATAATTTAAAAAAAATAATAATTTTATAAATATAATATTATGTCATTAATTACACTTTTAGTATCATCCACATTAAATGGTTAATAAAAATAAGAAACGTCGGTCATACTATCGATATTACTTTGTTTTTCATACTGGATGTAAATGAATAAATAAGGGTTATTCCTTTAATATAATAATATATTGGTATATTAATTATAATTATGTCATTATATTAAGGTGGTTATAAAATTTTTGGAATGTAATTATTAAAAAAATGATTAATAAGGAGGTAACACTTATGTCAAGAGCTTGAGTTTTCTATAAGAAATATCCTTAAAAATTAAGGCCTTAAGATAACTAATGGTGACCAGAAGCTTTATAAAGTGGAATAGGATTATAGGAGGAACAAAATGGAATGTTTTTAGGATAAAATTTAAATTTAAATGTGTAACATGACGTAGTAGAAGGATCCCATTTTATAAGTTAATAGGAGGTAAATTTTAAAATCACCCTTTACATTTTCCATAATGTAAAGTTACTATTGAAGGTTTAAAGGAAAAAGGGAAAATATTAAAGGGTTAGTTTTGGTTGATCCAAACCTACAACATCAATTTTGAAACATGTTTTTAGCATGTTTTAGGTAATTTCCTCTTAGTAAATCAATTTTTTCCATTTTTTACTTTTAGTAGTGTAATTAATTTTCAACCTTAGTAATTAATTTTAATGACCAAAATTAATATTTATATTTTAACATAATTTGAATATTATAATTTAAAATTTCAAAATAATTTTATAAAACAAAATTTATAATTGTGTAAATTGTTAATTTTAGAATAAATGCAAAAATTCCATAAAAATAGTTTTTAAGAAAAAAGATATTTTCAAGCTTTAAAATTATGTGTAAGGAATAATTAACAAAATTATCAATTTTCATGAAATAAATTAATTTATTATAAAACAAAAAATACATATTTATCTTTCAAATAAATCCAAAACCTAATTCTGATATTAAGATTCTAAATTCAAGGAAAATATTAAAAACATAATTTATTATAATTAAAATATTACTTTTGTTTTATATGATTAAACATAGATTTTATAAATTTCAAAAAAAATTAAAATTAATAAATTTATTCCTTAAATAAATTTCTGAATAATTAAGAGGTTTTATAAAATTCTATGTCCTACTTATATACTAATAAAGTAATAAAAGTCATTGTTTTGGCAACAAAATTGTATTTTCACTATCATCTTATCTTGGATAAATCAAAAAAAATCATACGAGTTCAATTTTGTTATGATGAATTCAAAAATGAAGTTAATTTTAAAAAATTAAAATTAAAATATTTATATATCTATATTTTAAATGAAAAAAAAAGTATAGAAAGAAAACTAATTTTATTGAAAAGTTCTCTTTTAAAACTCAAAGTATTGTTATGTTATTTTGTATACATTTCTAATTGATTACAATGTTTTAATTTACTTTTGATTTTATTATTCTTAAATTTTATTAATAATATTTATCTAATATGGCATGGATCATTTTAGTTTAGTGATGCGTAGGAGACAAGCTATCGGTACAATGTTTATTGAAAGGGAAAATAATTGTATTATAAAATATTATGTCATTACACAAGGAACTTTAAATTTAAAGTGCTCTTATGATATTCAAGAAGTCTCACTTTATCATCTCATTCAAATTCTACCTTCAACATATTTTCCCCATGAAATTTGCATGCCTCTTTTAAGGAAAAATCAAGTTCCTTTGCTCATTTTTTCTTAATCTCTAGTTGATTATTCTTAACATCAACAATTTATTTGTGAGCATCCTTTAGTGGATGAAGTTTTTTCATTTTTCCCTAAAAAATTCCATTGACACAGCCTTTTTACACCATTATAATCCTTGTGTTTTAATTCTCACAAATCATGTTAATAATTTTTAACCTATCACAAATCATGTTTGGAGATTTTTGTTTTCCTTATGTTTTAATTCTTGCAACCCATGGTCTAAACTCTTACAAGATCCTGATTCAAAATCTCACACACCATGTTTGAATCTTATAAACTATGTTTTATCTTCTTATATTATGTTTCAGTATGATTATAGTTAATCTTAATCCATTTTGTGGATATTACTTCTTAAGAAAATTTATAGATATTTGGCTAAGTCTGAGAAACAGTAAGTCTGCCACCGGTTCTGAATTTTGGAAAAGTCCCTAACACCATAACCCTGACACCATAACCTTGACATCGTGACTCAAACACCATAATCGAGGCACCGTGACTCTGACAACGTAAACGGTTCCAGATTTCATAAATCTTGTGACATAGGATCCTTGTTACCGTTTCCAAGACATCGTAACAAGACACCGTTCAGAATTTTGACAAAGTACTAGACATCATTACCCGAGACATTATGATCCTGACACTGCATTTGTGCTACTGGTTCCAGATATTAATGCAACTATGGCACCATGACTCTCTCACTGTGATTATCTCACCTCTCAAAGGAAAAGGAGAATACATCATTTCTAGTGACACCGTTTCAAGACAAACTGTGATATCATTCCATACTTTACCATTTTTCTATCATTTTCAATTAAATTTAAAAGTTATTTCTAATGGTCATATTTGATTAATTTAATAACACTTACATAACTAATGATATTTTGTAGAAATTTCACCTAACATTATGATGTACGAAGTTTAGAAATCATGCTTCATGTCAACTCCAACACATTCCCCTGAAGATAAAACATGTGGTGGTTCACGAGCTGTGGAGAGTTCATGAAGTAAACTGCATTCAAGATAAATAAGAACACATATGATGAAGAACACGTGAAGAACTCTTGATTACTGGTGGCTGAACTACTGTAGATCAGAACCTCAAACACCCTCACAGCAATAACTCTAAGAAGGACAAGAGCTACAAAGAACATTTCATCGAACTAGAAACCAGAACGCATGATCCACGATACTCTATTTTTACAAGAGGAATCGAAATTAAAATCTGATACATCCTATAAGTCCAAAGTTGCATATAAAAACACTAAGAGTATTTATAACCCTTTATCATCATCTTTACTATGCAGTGTATTGTTTTATTAATTTTCGAGTAGTGCGTGTATCTGTATTAAAACACACACTATCTCCTATATAAAACTTGAGTATACAAGATATCCTCACTCAAATATCTTTTTACACATTTTTTACCCACTTATAAATGTGGAAGAGGTCTTGTGTGACCTGGTTGTTATTTTTCCCATGTAGAATAGTGGAAGAGGTCTTGTGACCTGGAAAATCCTGTGTACTATTGTTAACCCTAATCTAGGGTGTGGACCAAAAGTTTATATATATATCTTGGTGGTAGGTGATCACCAATTGGAGTGTATTAGGTCTCAGCTTGATACTGAACCACTTGTTTTATCCATAGTGTCTTTTAATTTAGTTTTTCTCTGCGTTAACCAATATTTCAGAAAAATAAATTTTACTTTGATGGTTAGTCTTGGATAGTATTTATAACTATTTTTCCTTATTAGATTTGTTTCAAAAGTGGTAGAAATATATCATATCGATATTATTGAGAATTAATCAATCTTATGATAAGCTATTTGAATATTCAAACTATTATAATTTTATTATCTTGATTAACTAGCCTATTTTATTTTAAATTTGGGGAATATCTTAAATAAACCTTTTTAATAGAAATTTTTATAGGAACTAAATTCACCCCCCCCCCCCTCTTGAGTGTCCTACTCTGACCAAAATTTGGTATTATAGGAAGTTTTTAAAATCCCTATTTTCAAAATTTTAAATCTATTTAAAACATTTTTCATCTATGATTTTAGTTGTGTTTTAAAGCTCTCAAAATTTATGTTAGTTCTAAATTTTTCGTTATTTAAAAATTCAATACTTTGTTCTCTAAGTATGGATAATATATTTGAAGGTGTTTCTGCCAACATACCTCCATTAATTAATGGAAAAAATTATGCACAATAGAAAATTAAAATAAAAATGCACTTAGAAAGTATGGGTTTTGAGATTTGGTCTTCAATTATAGATGAATATAAGATTCCTGCTATTGATAGGCACACTTGGGATAAACCAAATAAGACTACTTATAACAATACTTACAAATCCATGAATTCTTTATACTGTTCTTTAGGAGATGAAGAGTTTAACATCATTTCTGCATGTAAAATAGCCCATGAAATTTGGGATAATTTTTCTATTTCACATGAAGGAACCTCTAGTGTTAAGGAAATGAGAATCAACACATATACTATTAAATATGATAACTTTAAAATGAAGCTTGATGAGCCTATTTTTGACATGTATCTCAGATTTAATGAAATTGTGAACACTGTGATTTCACTGGGAAGAGATCTAACAACTAAGGAGAAAATTATGAGAATAGTCAGATGTTTACCATATATATAGAGAGGGAGCTATATCTCAATTATAGAATCTTATGATATTAGAAATTTTCCTATTAAAGAGATTATAGGCAATTTGATGATTTATGAGGAAGAGTTAAAAGTAAACAAGGAAGAGGAAGATGAACTGAAGAGAAATTCAGTGGCCTTCAAAACCACTACTTTTAAAACTAAAGAAAAGTAAAAGGAGAAATTACAAGCCCCTGTGGAAAGTTCCAGTAGTGAACAATCACCACCATACAGTGATGAGGAAATGGCTCAATTAGCGATAATATTTAAGAAGTTTTATAGAAGAAATAAATTTTTTAGAAAGCCTAACTTCAAAGGAAGATATTATCACAAGGAAACTAGAAGAAGGATTGGAAAACAAGTGAAAAATCTATTGAAATAGACTGTTATGAATGCAAAAGAAAAGTAATTGTAAAGGATGATTTCCCTAAGTTAAAATATAAGAAGAGATATGGGGACAATTATAGAAATTATAAAAAGTCCATGAAGGCAACATGGAGTGCTTCTGAGAGCAATTCAAGTGACTCAAATTCTTCACATTATAAAAAGGCTGAAAATCCGATATATGTTTTTTGAAAAACACATCTAAGGTAACCCTTGAGTCTCTTGTAAAAAATTCCTATAATTCTAGATAGGAAAGTGATTCTGAAAATATGACTAGTGAAGAATTATTTTAATACTGTAATATGCTAGAAGACACTTTTAATAAACTAAAAGATAAATATAAATCTTTAAAGAAACAGAATTCCTTGATTACTACTGTTAAATATGAACTTCATGTAGAGACAGAGAAAAATGTTCAATTACTCAAAGAGAATAATGAATTTAAATTATTTAATGAGAAATTGATAAATGACATAGAGAAATTTATCAATGGTAAAAATAATATTACATATATACTTGGTAAAAAAATTTCCGCTAGATACACTACTTGATTATGATACTAACCTAGGCAAAGAAATTTCACCAAAAACAAGTTTGTAACTAAATCTAGAAAATCTGTTTTTCTACCTAAAAGTGAAAATTCTAGTGCTAGTTCTAGTTCTGGAAAATCTTTTACTACCTCTAGTTTTTCTGGACCAAATAGAATCTATTTTTCAAATATGTTACATAATGCTTATAGGAAACCCATGAAGTAGATGTGGGTTCCTAAATCACTGATTACTAATGTTACTAGACCCAAACAAGTATGGGTACCAAAATCTATTTTTGTTTGATTGTTTTATAGGAAATATTCTTGAAGAGTTCCTATAAAATCTTATGGTACTTGGATAGTGGATGCTCAAGACAGATGATAGGATATTACTCATGCTTCAAGAATTTAATAAAGATTTATGGTGGGCATCTCACTTTTAGTGAAAATGCTAAAGGAAAAATAATTGGCTTAGGCCAGATTGGTAACTCTAACTCAGTTTTAATTTCTAAATTACTTTTTTTTATGGATTAAAATATAATTTACTTATTATCTCTTAGCTATGTGATAATGGAATTCATGTTAAATTTGAGAATGATGCTTGTAATGTTTTTAACTCTTAAAATGAATTAATATTTTCTACTTTTAGAAATTAAAATGTTTATGTTGTTAGCTTAGATTCCTTAGTTTCTCAAAATGTTTCATGATTAAGTGTATTTAAAATATTCTTGGCTTTGGCATAGAATATTAGGACGCTATAATATACACTCCCATAGAAATATTACTAGAAAAGGTTTAGTCAAGGACCTACCCAAACTTGAGTTTCCAAATGACAAAGTCTTTAATACTTGTCAAAAGGGTAAATTATACAAAATATATTTCAAACCAAAGAAATAAGTTTCAACTTCTCAACCTCTCAAGTTGCTTCACATGGATTTTTTTAGACCATCTAGAGTTTCTAGTTTAAATGGGAAGCACTTTGTTTATGTTCTTGTAGACGACTATTCTAGGTATACGTGGACCTTTTTCTTAGCTCACAAGAGTGAAGCTTACTCTCATTATACCAAGTATGCTAGGACTATAGAAAATCTCAGTGGACTTAGGATAAAATATCTAAGAAGTGACTATGTCCATGCATTTTAAAATCAAGATTTTGAGTCCTTTTTCTCACAAAATAGTTATAGTCATAACTTCTCTTCCCCTAGGACACCTCAACATAATGATGTTGTGGAAAGAAGAAATAAAACCTTGTAAGAAATTTCTATAACCATTATTATTGAGTATGAATTTCCTATTTATTTTGGTATGAATCTTTCAATATAGCATGCTACATAATTAATAGAGTTTTAATCAGACCTATTCTTACAATAACTCTCTATGAGATGTGAAATAATAGAAAACCCAAGGTTAATTACTTCAAAGTTTTTGGTTATAAAGTATATAATATTAATAATAAGGATAATCTTGATAAGTTTGCATCCAAGAGTTATGAAGGAATTTTTATAGGATATTCAATCTCTAGTAAAGCCTATAGAGTCTTTAACAAAAGAACCAAATGTGTGGAAGAATCTGTGCATGTCAAATTTGATGAAATAGATCCACATGAACCTAAAACCTCCCTAGAGAATATTTAGGATGATATTTTCAATTTGGACATTAATGATAAATCTTTTGACCATCTTATGAAGGAATCTGTTAAAAATTCCAGTTCTTTAAATTATCTAGATTCAAGCTATAATGAACCCAAACCTGCTGAAAAACCTAAAATTACTTGACCTTCTTTTCCTAGATCTATTAAAACTATTAAGAACCATCCTTTAGATGTTTTTATTGTATATTTAGATAAAGGAACACATACTAGATATTCTCTAAGAAATCAGGTTGAACATTAAGATTTCTTGTCATATCTTGAACCTAAAAACATCAATTATGCTATCAATGATGAGTTTTGGGTGATGGCTATGGAAGAGGAGCTAAATTAGTTTTAAGGGAATAAAGTTTGGAAACTTGTGGATAGGCCCAAAGACACCTTGACCATAGGAACTAAATGGGTATTCAAAAACAAAGTAGATGAAGTTGGTAAAATTGTTAGACACAGAGCTAGATTGGTTACACGAGGTTATAGTCAAGAAGAAGGAATTGACTATAAAGAAACCTTTGCACTAGTTGCTAGACTTAAAGCCATTAAAATCTTGCTTGCATATGCAGCACATCTAAATTTAAAACTATATTAAATATATATCAATAGTTCATTCCAAAATTGTTATATGGTTGAGGATGTCTTTGTTGAACAACCTCTTAGTTTTACAAACCCTCATTTTCCAAATAATTTTTTTAAATTAACAAAATATTTATATGGTTTAAAACAAGATCCAAGATCTTGTTATGATAGATTAAGTAATTTTTTTATTTCCAAGGGTTTTAAAAAAGGTATAGTTGATCCTACTCTTTTTATAAAATGAATTTATAAAGATGTTTTAGTTGTTAAAATCTATATATATGATATTATTTTTGGATCTTCAAGAAACTCTTTATGTACTGATTTTTCAAAGATGATGCAAAATGAATTTGAAATTAGTTTAATGGATTAGATAAAATTCTTTCTTGGATTTAAAATCTTTAAAAATAAGGAAGGTATTATTTTAAATCAAAGAAAATATACTAAATATATTATAAAATGATTTGTCTTGGATAGAACTAAAAGTAGTGATACTCTAATGAACACTACCTATAAGTTGGATCTTGATGAAAATAGTAAATCTGTTAAATAAAACACTTATAGATGAATGATTGTAAATTTAATCTAATTAACTTCTAGTTGGCCTGACATTATGTTTAGTGTTTTCATGTGTGAACATTTTCAAGAAAACCCCCAAAGACTCACATATCCTTACTCTTAAAATGATTTTCAAATACCTCAAACATACAACAAATTTAGGACTGTTTTATCCTAGAGGACAATCATTTGACTTAGTTAGCTATTCAGATACTGATTTTGGTGGTTTTAATTTAGATAGAAAAAGCACCTCTGGAATATGTCACCTTTTAGGAAAGTATCTAGTATCATGGTGTGGTAAGAAACAAAATTATGTTGCATTATCTACTACCGGAAGTGAATATATAGCTACTAGTAGTTTTGGTGCACAAATTTTTTGGATGAAACACACATTACTAGAATATGGATATCAATTCAAACATATACCTATAAACTATAACAATACAAGTGATATTAACATTTTAAAGAGACTTGTTTCACATTCTAGAACAAAACATATTGATGTAAGACATCACTTTTTGAAAGATCATTATCAAAAAGGTGATATCACTTTGGAATTCATTGGCACTGAACATCATCTTGATGATATATTCATTAATCCATTAAATTCTGAAAGAATAAATTACATCATACATGAGTTAGGAAAGATAAGCCTCAAGTGAATAGTTTACTGTTTTATGGTTTACAGTTTCACAATTCATGGTTTCACATGTTACTATCTCTCAGTTACTGCCTCACACTTACAGTCTCACAGTTACTAAATCTCAGTTACGGTCTCATTCTAGTTTTCTCAATAATATGGTCACACTATTTGGAGTCACACTGTAATGATAACACCGTGAAGACATGTTCTAGTCTCACCGTAATGACTAAGATTTCTATTTTTAAAATTTTATGTCTTATATATCCGTATCAATTATTTTATTGTTTTTATGCCATGTTTTTTAGTTTGAGACATTTGAAATACCTAAATTATAAAAACTTGATATCTTTCACTACTCCCTTCACTCGACCTCTCCTCTATTGAAACTAAAACCCTTCTCTCTCAAATTGTTAGCCCTATTTCAACTTTTAAACTTTCTTGGACCCATGTTGGATGCCCATAATGAATTTCATGTCTTCATCGACTCCTAAGAAGTATAGATCTAAAAAGAAAGTGAAAAAAGGCACTGAAAGTAATGCCTGAGGGACCGTTGAATCCAAGTCTTACTAATAGAACAGTAGTACCAGAAAAATAAGTATGTCTGAAGTGGTTACTGACAAGTAAGACACTTGTTTTGAAAGTAATCGAAGAACAAGGATGGCTGAACTAGTTTAAAAAGGTGAAAATACTGATTTATCTGAATCTTGTTTCTCATTTTTATCAGTGTGTTCAGTTTTCATTCAATAATGAAGATGAATTTGTAGTAATAAGATGGATTAATGGTAAAAGGTGTACCTTTTCTTATAGGTTATGGGTTAGATACCTAGGTATACCTCATGAAGAAATATTTGAGGATTACTGAAGAGGTCCTCCTCCTCCTCCTAGTGATGTTTTTATCTTAGAAGAGGCACTGGGAAGTTTGATAGGAAATAAGAAGAAGAGAAGGGAAATTGCAGTTGAGTTGGATGGTGAGACAAGGCTGCTATTTAAGTTTATTCAAAATCTTATTTGTCCAAGAAAAGTAGATTTTTCTACCCTTAAGTATCAAGATGTATTCTTGATACATCTTATGAATAATGGGCACAAGATAAATATGTGTAAGTATATTATACTTCATATGTGTGAAATGATCAAGAAAACTTCTAAATATACTTCTCTATTTTATTCAAGATTTATTTATGAAATATTTTCTGCCAAAGGAGTAGTTGGTCTGAATGAAGAGTTTATTGAAGATTATGAGTTTTTTATCTCAAAGGATACAATCATAAGGATAAAAATTAGATGGAATCCTTGGAAAAAGTCTTGGGTGGAGAACAATGAAATATTGTATGAAAAGTTTAATCTAGTTGAAAATCCTTCAAGTCCTAAGAAAAAATCTGACCCAATTTTGGAACCAGATGAAGTTGATGAATATTCAGATGAAGAAGTAGAAGATACAGTAGATTCACATGAGGAAGGAACTGTCTTAGACAAGGAAGATGGTGGCCTACCAATTTGATAAAAAATTAATTGATGGAGAGATGGTTTCAAGAAAAATTGTGGCTAAAAAAGGCCCAACTACTAGTGTAGAAGAACAAGATGTTACTAAGTAACATTTAGAAGAGATTTCTATTGAAAAAGAGCTTTTTGTTGAAGAAGAAATTATTTTTGAGGAAAGACTTGCTACTATGGAATAGTTAGAAGAACAAGATAAACCTGAAATAATCTTGTCTTCTGAATAAATAATGGAACAATCCCTTAATCTAGATAGAAAAGAGATGGGTGATCCTGATAGAGATGAAAATTTGGAAATAGGTCAAGAGACTGAATCTCTTAGTCCTAGAAGAGATTCACTTGTTGAGGGGGAGCAGCACCCCAGTTTAGAAAGTGTTCAAGTTCCCAATCTTATTGACCAAAGAACTATGGATACTAGGTATAAGTATCCTAGATATTTTGATGTGGAAAATACCCTAGAGGACTCAGTTAAAGGCATAGATCTTTCCACAGTGTTTCAATTGAAACTAATGTCTTCTCTAGAAGTAACCTCTACTAAAAATCTTGAACTTATTTCAGCTCATGTTCCTGAACTTACATAAGAAACTTCTGATTTTGTGAGTCAGAGTGATCTAAAAACTTTTGTAGATACCTTTTTAGTTGGATTTGAAAAGATCTTGAAGTCACGGCTTGCTTCAGTGACAAATCTTAGTAAAAGATATGATGCCTTACTATTATAGAAAAAAATATGGTAGATTCAATCGAAAATGATTCATTAAATACAAGAAGTTAGGATTGAGAATAAACAATTGAGTGATGAGGTGAAGTCTCTTATATCTATGGTTGAAGATATGTAAAAAGTATTGAGAACTGTACAAGATTCTATAGATCATCCTATTTTGGATGTTGGTGATCATATCCCATAGAAATTTTTATCTATGATTCAACCAAATTTGACTTCAATATATGAAAAAGTGGTTGAGAGAAACATCAACATAGTCAATGAGACGTGTGAGCTTGATGTTAGACTTAACAAGCTGACTCATAAATATAAGTAATGTATATAAAAAGATTTAAATCAACTTAAGTCTCTCACTTCAGTTGTTCCAGCTTCAAATGCCTCTAGACAACCATCTCAAACTATGGATAGTGACCTGATCAGAACTATTATTAAAGAAGAGATTTAGTCGGTTTTCAGTGGTATTGATAAGAAAATTTTATTTGTTTTTATCAAGAAAAGTAATCGATTACTTGATTTGGTAAGGATATATTCAAATATTTCCAATGATTCTCAGGAATAAACTACTAAGAAAGTTGATTTATACTTCAACAAAATTTATTTTAAGCATTATCTGACCAATCATTTCAAGTACCTTATAGAGAATTTGAAAATTCCTCATGTCACTCAAGCCTTCAAGACTCAAGTTCAAAATCTGAAAGACTTCACTCCTATGCTGGAAATTTTCATGGATAACAAAGATGAATTTTAAAATGAAATGCAGTATGGAGGTGACATTATCACTGATTTCATTAAGTTGTTGAATCCTTATCTCTATGTGCAAAGTATATCCATTGTGGTGCCTGCAGCTGCCCCTTTGCGGCCTAGTTCAACCCCTTTCTCCTAAATTACCTCTACTCCTCTTACCATGTATGTATCTCAGGATCTGAGCTAGATCATACGTGTTATTATTGAGCAATCATTTCCTCGGTCTTTAACCAAACCAACTCTATCACCCTATATTTTTTAAACAGTGCCTCTTCCTTCTCTCTCGGTTGGACCTATCCCTTCTCCAACCTATACATCTACTCCTATGGATCTCTCTACCATGGGAAAAGAGAAGACTAATGGTGTTGAATAGAAGTGAAGGATATATTTTTTATAGGGATTCCTTTTATTTTTCTTTCTTCTTGTAATGCATTATATCTTTCTCTCCAATGCAATATGCACTATTGTTGTTTATTTTATTACTTACCTCTATTCCATGTTTTTTTTTCTTATTCACTTTTTGATAATCCCAAAAGGGGTATCAATAAGTAAGAATTTATGGAAATAGAATCTTTATGAACAAAAATAATTTATAGAAACAAAATCTTTATGAACAAAAATCATTTATGGAAACAGAATCTTTATGGAAAAAGAATATTCATGGGATAAGAATAGATTATCAATATCTTTGCATTATTCAAATATATGGATTATAAATTCCATGATTTGTGATCATCAAAAAAGGGATATTGTTTGACTCCCTGTGTTTTAATGCTCAAAAATCATGTTAATCATGTTTAATCTATCACAAATCATGATTGAAGATTGTTGGTTTCCTTATGTTTTAATGCTTACAGCCCATGGTCTAAACTCTTACAAGATCCTGATTAAGAATCTCACAAACCATGTTTGAATATTTTAAACTATGTTTAATCATGTCATATTATTTTTCAGTATGATTATATTTAATCTTAATCCATTCAGTGGATATTACTTCTTAATACAGTTTATAGATATTTGTTTAAGTCTAAGAAACAATAAGTCTGCCACAGGTTCTGGATGTTGGAAAAGTCCCTAACACCATAAACCTGACATTGTAACCTTGACACTGTGACTCAGTCACTGTAATCCAGAAACTGTGACGCTGACACCATAACCAGTTCCAGATTTCATAAATCCCATGATACCGTATCCTTGTTACCATTTACAAGGCATCTTAACAAGAAACCATTCATAATTTTGACAGAGGAATAGACATCGTTACCTAAGACACTCTGATCCTAACACCGCATCTATGTTGCCAGTTCCAGATCTCAATGCAACTATAGCATTGTGACTCTCTCACTATGACTGTCTCACTGCTCAAAGACAAAAGATAAGACACCATTTCTAGTGACACTGTTTTGAGATAAACTATGACATCGTTTCATACTTTATCATTTTTCTATCATTTTCAATTAAATTTAAAAGTTATTTCTAACATTCATATTTGATTCATTTAATAACACTGACATAATTAATGATTTTTTGTAGACATGTCACCTGACAGTACAAGGTATGAGGTGTAGAAATCATACTCCCAATTGGCTCCAACACATGTCCTTGAAGATAAAACACGTAGTGGTGCACGATATATGGATAGTTCATGAAGTAAAGTGCATGCAAGATAGAGAATAACACATATACTGAAGAACACACAAAGAAATATTGATTCCTATTGGATGAACTACTATGGATTAGAACCTCAAACACCCTCATAGTAGAAACTATAAGAATAATAAGAGCTACTAAGAACATTTCATCAAACTAGAAACCAGAACGCAAGATCCATAATACTCTGTTTTTACAAGAGGACTCAAAATTCAAATCTTCTATATCCTAAAAGTCTAGATCTATATATAAAAACACTCAGAGAATTTATAACTCTTTATCATCATCTTTGCTTTATTGTGTACTATTTTATTACTTTTCAAGCAGTGTGTGTATCTGTATTAAAACAAACACTGTCTCCTGCATCAAACTGTAGGATACAAGATATCCTCACTCAATTATCTTTTTACACCTTGTTTACCCACATATAACTGTGGAAGAGGTCTTGTGTGACCTAGTTGTCTATTTTCCCACATAGAACTGTGGAAGAGGTCTTGTAACCTAGATAGTCATGTGTACTGTTGTTGACCCCGATCTAGGGTGTGGATCAAAAGATTATATATATATCTTGGTGGCAGGTGATAACTAAGTTGATTTAATTAGGTCTCAGCTTGAGACTGAACCACTTGTTTTATCTGCTATGTTTTTTAATTTTGTTTTTCTCTATGTTGACCAATATTTTAAAAAACTAAATTTTACTTTCATAGTTAGTCTTGGATAGTAGTTAAAACTATTTTTCCTTTTTAGACTAGTTTTAAAAGTGGTATCAATATCTCGTATTGATATTACTGATAATCAATAAATCTTTTGAGAAGCTATTTGACCAGTCAAACTATTATAATTTTATTACCTTGATTAATTGGCCTATTTTATTTTAAATTGGGGGAATCTTTTAAGTAAACTTTTTTAACAGAAATTTTTATAGGAACTCAATTCACCCCCCCCCCCCTCTTGAGTGTCCTACTATAACCAACACACACATACTCCTATGTAAACATTCTTCCATAGAAGTGAACTTTTCTTCAAAAAGTGTTGATGATTGATCCATATTCTCAATTAGTTTTATAATGGTGTCATGTATATGTACCATTTTAAGTAGTTATTATTTCATTTTACTCTCATATAGTGATAATTTTAAAATCCCTCTTATAATTTTAGTTTTAACTACCAATTGAGAGATCTTGAACTTAATTTTAGTGTCTAATTCATGTACAACTTCTGATAAAACTTTTCGATATATATCCTTCTCACAGAAACTTCTTTTCAATTATTCTTTAACTAAGGAAAATATTTTATTATGAAGTTGTATAGACTGTTAATTTTATTCTACTTTCTCTATGTGAATTTTTTATTTTTATAAATTATTACCTAATGCATCCTCTTTCTCATCATGTTCTGATTCTAGCAGTTATTTTTCTTCATATAATCCCTTGATGAATCAAAATATATTAGAGAAATCTTTAATAGGAACTTGATTCAAGTAATACTTGACTAAAGTGTAGAGTTTTTCAATATATTCAATTGAATCAAACTCATCATATCTTGTACTCTCATATTTCGAAGGATTAATTTTGGGAAAAAATAGTAAAATTTACTCTATGTTTATCTTTCAATAGTGGTGTATCCACCTTCCACTAATTATGAGAGGCTAACTACCATTTCTTATAAGCTTCTTTCTTCTTCTGGTTATTTATGGTTTTGGATGAAACCTCCAAGTTTGTAGTACCTAAAATATCTTTTGATTTATTCAATGTAGGAATGCCTTTCTTATCTTCTGGTTGATGCAATTTTGTATCTTTTGAAAATTTAAACTTCATGTAAATCATTGAAAAAAACTAAGAGAATATCAGTAGATTTGAATAGAGGTAACCTAGTGATCTGTCATACCACATGATAGTCCCAAAGGATCATGCAGTCGCCCTGAGAGGGAGTGTATTAAGGGTGACTAACTTTCACTGATTAAGTTTAACATAAACTTTTTCTTCCTTTAAGTTGATCAAAACTCTATCATCAATGCAGATAATGTAAAGGAAATAATACACATGGATTTTTTCAAGTTTTATCCTCAATGTGGGAAAACTACTCCTTACTATTCTTATAATGATTGAGTCATAGATTGTTCATTGTTCTCATATGTGTTACAACGGGTCAAGTTATTATCTTTTACCCAATATTAGAATTCAACATGAACTCGGAAACCATAATATTACATATTTGGTTAGTCTATCTACCAAAAATCTTTTTCTACATCCTTGTAGGATTGTGATGTTGTTTATATTTGAACCACCAATCTTCAAGGGTTCTCCTCGAAATTCTTTATGGATGGATATTTTACTACCTCCTAAAATTTAATTGTACTTAGTATGTACATTAGTTTATTCAGCTTTTTATAACTTAATTATGGATCTATCACTACATCACTTCAACATCTAGTACTTCTACAAGTAGATTTTTTGAATTTTCTTGACTCTTATCCTTTCAGCCTTATAAATCTGGAGAACTCACTCTACTTCCTCAGAATATCATGTTCCAATCTTCTTAAAACTTTGGCCCAAATATACATACAATGAATATAGGTTGGAAAACCCCTCTCTTTAACTCTTCTCACTTTATTAGCTACTCTTCTTAAAGATCGACATTATTTCATCGAATAGAGTTTTATATTTTTATAACTAGAATTCCTCTAAAAATATGGGGAACACAAGGGCTTCAATTTGAAATTCTTTCTAACTCAAAGTCTTCAATCAACTACCTTAAGTGATTCTAAATATATTATAGTTTGACTTCATCAAATCCTCTGTAAAACTCAACATAAACATTATTCAAGACTTCTAAAAAATGTCTTGAATCATGAATTTTCCTTCATGAATTTTTTATCTTTGAACATCCAACTCAGCATCATTATAATGATTATGACTTCATGTGAATGCAAAGTTCCTCAGTATTCTTCATCCGATAAGATTATGTAGAAGTAAATCAACTCTTTATGGTTTTACCTTTTTATTCACTCAATATCCTACATCCTTAATTACTTTGAACCTCCTCTAACATGATTCATGTTCTTTTGGTGGTCTCCATCTATTTCACATTCATTTTATTCAAGATTCTACTTATACCATCTTCTTCTGACCAACTCAATTTTTTATCATCTTACCACTTGTTAAACTTCTTATTATGGTGTTCGATTCATTTAGTTTTACACATATATGTACTTACACTCTACCTTTTCTCCTTAACTTCTTTAACACATGAATAATTAATTCAAGATTTTGATACTTTGTTCCTCTACTAAAGTCATCAACTAGTCTGACTACCTGAACTTATAGTGCCTTATCACTAATGATTCAATTTTTAGTGGCTTCATAGATGGTATTTACTTTCTTATCATCTTATAGATCCTTCATTATCATCCTTCAATAATATCAACTCACTTAGTATCTTTATCTTTTAGGCATATTCCACCTTATTATTTTTAGTGTATATTATAGTGATACTACTTATATAGGTGTTCTATATACTACATTAGACTTCATGCATTTTCCATATTCATGGAAGCATCTCTCTTCTTTATCCTCTAGAAACACTTGATATTACTTCTGGTTAATTCATTTCAGTTAGCTTTAACTAAAATATTTAGCTTCTCTAATTGGGTTATCAATCACCTCATTAGTTGGCACTACTATTTAATATGATCTTTATAATCACCCATTGAACATTCACTCTGAGTACTTTCTATATATAGTGATCTTTCATCCTTCAGCACTTTATAGTTCTCTTAAAGAGCATTTATTAATCATCAGATGTATAGGATACTTTCGAATAGTATAGTCTCCATGAATGTATCCTATTTTCTTCAACAACACATTCTTCACTTATCTTGATTACTTTTGTTGACATGAGTTCCTTCAAGCATCTAATAATATTATCCAATATTCTCCAGTGTCATATTTTGATATTAGATCATGTATCTATGATGTTCCTTCTTACAATAGTTTCCCCATATGGAGTATGAACTTCCGGTGGACTTGATTCTAGAACACATATAGGCAACTTCACTTTATTAATTGACTTTTTCGAAAACTATTAACAAAAAATACAATCCAACATCATCATAATCTTTTGGGTGATTCAAAATTATAAAAATAAACCTCATTTTATATAAAACTAGTACTCGCCCGTGCATATGCACGACATATATAATTAATGATGTTTACTAATGAAAATAATATTCATAACTGGTACATAATAATAGTAAACTTTATAAATCCCAAGTGAAAAAGTATTGGGAAAGTATAATGGAACAATAGTCGATTGCTTGTGGGACATAGTCGGTCTACAGTATAAAATACTTATTTTATTGCATTAACATTCATGTCATACAAAGTAATGCATGAAGTGTAATTAAAACTGAAAGACACAATCACTGTATGAGTCATTCTAATAATTTAAAATGTGAACAGCACAGTGTATTCATTTGAATCCAGAGGTAAAAAGGGAAATGTTCTAGTTGCACAAAATTTGTTTAACTTCATGTCTAAAGTGTTGCAAGTAATTTAAGTTGCAAAGTCTGTAGGAGCATATTCTGGTTTCAATATGTCTTTAGGTTCTTATCATATAGGTAATGCAACCTGTAGATGAAAGTACAATTATAAACATAAATACATAGCAATGAATAGATAAAGAGGGCGTTTTTTGTAATTAAAGGTATAGGAAAAAAACGCTAAATCGTTTAAAATAGGGTGGTATTTTATTGTACCTCAAAAATGAGGAATGTAAAAAATGTCTTTGGAAAGGTACATGATGCATAAACCCAAAATCGTTTAAAAGTCAGGGTGGTTGTTTTAGTACCTCTAATATGAAGAATGTAAAAAATAAAAATTACAAACCGTGAAATAAATAACAGTCATGTATATTAATTTTTCTGATCGCCGAAATAGATATTAGGAATATCTAATACCAAAAGCATTTCGTACATCCTAAAAGTTTAACAAAATAGTTGGACCAAAAACTGAAACATGCTCCAAATGAACGACCAAACTATGCATATAGAAAAACTGACTGTTTTAGTATACATAGTAATAGTTTCTGTCTGTATAGGATATAAAGAGGAATAAGAAATGTAGTTAGGTTTGTAGTCGTTAATGTTTTTAATGTATGCTAAATTTTAAAAAGAACATTGTATTGGTTGAAAACCGGAAATCTTCATGGTGTAATTGTCTCTTTAATGACACACTATATAGTAATCATATCAAAATACCGAATGAGTAGTAGAAAATATTTCAAATGAACTATATCTACTGTATCAAATGTAATACACACTGCACGACAAATATTAATTATGAACAAAATAATGAGAAGAATTTGATCAGTGAAGATGTATGTTTACCTTCTGTTTCCAGTATGAGATTTTAGTCTGTTTTTTCAGTTTTCCTGTTTATATATCCCTTCGGCATGGTCTATAATTCAGTAGATTGACTTGTTATAGGCACACTGTCTAGAGACATATGGACATTATCTTTCACACCATTCTCAATATTAAAACAATGCAGCATATTTTTCTACATAGAGGTTTTTTAGAATAATTTGAACCTATAAACTACAACAGTTGAAATCATTGAAAATCAGAGAAGTGCTTAAACAGTAGAGTGTTTTTTATCAGCACACAGATATAATTTGAAATAAATGTTTGATTTTTAAATATTTAAAATTCATAATACTTTTCATTAATTCCATGTGTTCTTATAGTAATGGAAATAATTTAGCAATAAGGAAAGATAACATATATATACCCGAGTAGAACACGTGTTTAAGGGTGTAGTATATAATCCTGTGTCAATGTTTAAAGTACCAGGAGAAGACCCAACTGTTTGATGATCCTATGAGGAAATGTGAAAAGGAATATATCAATAAAATGATATCCATTTTTAGAAAGACATACTAAAGAAATTGAAAGACAGTTACCTGAATATAATGAACAACACTGCTTACTGTAGAAGACCAAATGCTTTGATCAGCCTGTATATTATTGAAGAAAAATGTAAAGTATTCTGAGTTATTGTTTTTAGAGATAATGTGAAAAAAATAAAGACTTCCATGTTTATGTTCTAAGCCATCAGTAAAGAGGTTGATGTGGTTTTCATTATCATTCATATAAACTAATTTGTAACTGTTTTGCCCAGATGGACGATGACGATTCTTAATATTGTAATATGTCACCTCAATTGCTAATAGAAATTTCCTGGTTTTTAAGTAGTTCAATTCCTGAGGGAAACCAAACTCGTCATCATTCTAATAAAAAAATCCATTGGCAGTTTTAATTAAAATATTTAGAAATTTTATAATGACAAGATATAAGGACTTGGATTTACCTGTATCAAAGCTGCTCTTAGTCGCATAGCTGTTTTTTGTATGTATTGCATGACTTGTTTTTCAAATAACACCACTAAAAAAGAGTATGTCTTGTCTATAAACAATAGTTGAACTCTAAACCTGTTGTAATTGTTATTATGACTACACTTTTAGTCTCATTTGGACTGTGCAGCTGAACTGAGGGTGTAGCATAATGATAAAAAGAAATTTAGGTAGCATTGAATACATTCGCACCTCAGAGTAATGCTAGTAGGTGAGGAGTTGCAAGACATGCAGCAAATTCTTCCATCTATAATATGCACTTTCTTCATGCACGACTGACATGATTCATAGAACCAGTTGTGGGTGCTTTGAATTTTCTGAACTGTAGCCGTAATTAAGAACCTTGTAGCCTACAGTAGATTAATTACATGTAAATATATAATTTATTATAGGACAGTAGTGAACAGTTAATAATATTGCATAATCACAATTGAAAAATAAGGGTATATTGCTGACCTGTTGACATGTTTTCACATCTAAAATGGATTTCTTGTTATTCCAATATAGAATTTACATTGTTTGGTTGGGAGTTGTTGGTGATGGAGTATGTAACGGTGATGTTATTATCACCCCAAACCTGATAAAAGCAGAACAACATACATGGAAGTAAACAGAAAGAACATGTGGGTGGTACATTTATGACATACAGATAAGTAAATTATTGTACTACACAAGTAAATGTTGTTACAATGATACTTACTTCTAAAGTTTTCAACTACTGGAAGGTTTTGGTTGTAAAGAATATTTGTTGCATTAACAGTTGTTGTGACAAGAACAGAGGCTGAAAGTAGTTTGAAGTCAGCATTATATAATTTTCTGTTGAAGCAACATATTGAAAACACATAGTAGAAAGATCGAGATTATTAATTGTAGATAGAAACCATACTCGTCAATCTCTTCACCCATAAAAGTTGTAATATCAATATAGTAGTGTGGTTTCTGTTCTTTTCCATTTAACACGACATTTCAAATGAAAAATTACCACATAAGCTGTAAGTAACTGTCAACCCTCTGTAGGGAAACAAAGTGATAGAATGAGTAAATGCTCTATGTTACAGTAATCTAATGCAATTAGTCAACAAAAAAGGACTTGTCATCTTTTAAAATAATTTGCATCATGTGGTTGGAAGTACCCATTGATTTCATTGGATGTGAGTAATGTAGAACTCTAATTAGTTCTAAAACATAGTACACAGATACAAAGTTACTTTGAATAACATAAGGCTGAATTAAAATACATTGTACAGATTAATTTAACATAACTTGGTAAAGGGAACTATAATTATGTGGTATTAACCACATATACCTATTAGATTTTCTTCTGGGACTTTTTCCTGAATGATGTCATCGAATGAAGTAAAATGAAAACTAAAAAGAGGTAGTTGTACTTCACACGGATGAATAAACGTCATGGATGTGAACATGATTTGACACGGGTGTCTAGTTCAGAGGTAACTTCCTTGGTTTGAAGATATTTGGAAGTTTTGTACAATATAGCAGAGTCCCTCTCCCAACAGTTGTTTGTACTTAGAGATAAGCTGACGATTCATAATGGTACATTGAATCTTGGTTCCCTGCATACACTATGTTAAAATGTTGGCTAATAAGGAAAGAATACATATTACAGGGAATAATGAAAGTATATATATATATATATACATATATATATATTTATGTTCAGAGCTTAGTTGAGAAAAAATGAAAATAATCTATAATGACTTGTTGTAACAAAAAGTCACCTGAATGTCACATAGTATGAGATCAACAGCAACGACTTCATTGGAGTATTTAGAAGACGAATTGAACCACGTGTTCAAGACACAAACTTGTATTCATAGTGTTTCATCGTCTTCTGGGCTAATCTCATTCAGTATGGTTATTGAGCGTGACATATTTGTTACTCTACATAATCATTCAGTGTACAAATAAAACATATTAAGCAGGTAAATAAGCCATGATAGTAAAAATAATCATTTTCTATAGTATAATAGAGTATATAAAAATAATTCTAAATGATACCTAAAATAGATTATGAAATATTTCCTTATACACAATATTTTTTGTTTAATTTGAGGACTCATTAGTGTTACTATTAACTAAAATTTTCAATCCAATAGCTTATGTGACCCTAGACACTGAAACATATAATTAACCATGAGAGAACACTGGTTTGTGAAGATAAATCCCAACGGAAGACAATGATTGACCCTGACTTTTATTAATAGTCATCACATAATAAACTGTCAAAGGATATTGTCTTATTTGTAGTTTTAATGGCCATCTACCATCATAGTGTGTCATAGTTAATCTTGGAATGAACGCAGAATATCCCGAATGGCATCCATTTAAAACTTCGGCCCCAATGACATGTTCACCCAAGTGTGTTACTATCATACGAGTTCCATTACACAAACCAACAAATTGGTCTACATTTCGTAGCAACATAATCAGAACGCCAAGTTGAAGTGTAATTTTGTGGGCAGGTAACCCAAAGACGTTTATACCATTTAATATGTCAGATGTGTAAATATTTTCTGGTCTGTCTGTATCATAACTTTCATTACAAACAAAGTCTGAGCTGAAGTAATCTTTGTTTTCAGAGCTAGTGAGGGTCATCATATGTTCATTTACTTCTTGTACAACATCACGGGTTGGAGCTAAAATTGCACGATCTTTCATATAGGTTTGGTCTTCATGTTTGCTATAGAAACCTGGGTATGTATGGTTGACGATTGCAGCCATGGAATTATCACTCTCGGTAAGAAGAAATGTTGATGGAATTTGAATGAGTGCTTCACCATCATTAGGCTCTCCAATTCGACCTTCACCAATATCTAAGGTCCATTTAGAAAACTCATGTAACACAGTTGCATCATAACTGCTAGTATTACAACGCAATCTCATGTTTTTTGTAAGAGATAACACCCGACAGTGTTGCCAAAGATACGATGAATTAACACTTGCATAGACAATGTCATTTCTGTTTCCTCCTGGTATAACAAGTAGTATTTGCCTAAAATATCTTCCCAAGACAACTTTCAATCCACCAAACAGAAAATTCTGAGCATTATAATTTTTGACAGTCATAATGTCCCTAAGAGTTCGGTCTAAAGCCTCAAAACAAAACTTATGAATCATAGATGCCCCATCCCAAATGATGAGCTTAGTCAATTGCAAAAGTTCCTCTATGTCACTACCCTACTGAATATTTCAAACTAAATGTTCAGTAATGGATATTGGAAGACAGAATTTAGAATGTGTTGTTCGTCCATCAGGAAGTAGTAGTGAAGTTATTCCACTCGATGCAACTGCAAGTACAATTATGCCCTATGCTCGTAGCAATGATGTTAGTATTATCCATATGAAGGTTTTACCTGTGCCTTCATAACCATGTAAGAAGAAGAACCTCCCTGAATCGCTAAATAGTGAAGACAGAATGATATACATCACCTCTTTCTGTTCATCTGAAAGCATACTGTGTAAACTGTTGTACTCTTGTAGAAGTGATTCTTTATTGTAATTCAATTCTTCTGCAACTAAATGATTTGTAGTGGCATCAAAATTAGAATCTGGAAGTTTCATAGGAGGATATAACTGAAGTGCTCTTCCATTGCTCTGTAAAATGTGGTCTATTTCTCTCAAATCATACGTATGTATCTAGTGATCTGTGAGTTTCAAATCTGCAATGTTGTGGAATATTGTTAAATATCAGTACAAAATAACATTAACGAAGTCATTACAACATTTTACAGTAAATTAAACATAATCACTATAGTGGAATGTGAAATACATAGAGAGAAACCAGTAGTATTTATGTGTTGTAGTCTGCATTATTAGGAATTCTTAAACCGATACATGGTTCTATTGAGGAAAAAGTAGTTATTAGTATTATTTGAATAGAAACAGTGAGACATTTGTCTACTGAAATATAGTAAATTTCACAGTAGTTAAGGATATTATAGTAATTATAAATTACTAAAAGTAGGGTCCAGTTTGCAGGTAATAATAATTGATATATGAAACTACTTTATACTTTTATAGAGGCTTACAGAATAATTGAAACTCATCCATTTAGTATTAACATCTTATTATTAATGGTGGACCTGCATTGTACTGCAATATTATCATTAATGCTAGAGCTGATAAGTATATCACAATATGATAGCTAGTACAATACAGTTGGAAATGTAATGTGAATAAATGATATATGAAACTGTGGATTACTTGTACAGAATAGTGCAGATTAAAATGAACGAAGTATTATTGTATTTATATTTGAACAGAAATGATGTAAATTTTTTGTACTGCATTATATTAAATATAAACGAAGTTATATGAGAGAAAGATGTACAATGATTGCAAGTACAATGTAGTTAGAAGTGTTATTTGTTTAACTAATGTATGAAAATACGGAATACTTGTACAGATTAAAATATTCAAAGTCATAAAGTGCAGACTGAATAGTTATGTGAAGAAATACGATGAATTTTTAAGAAGGATTACAGAATAAAATAAACAAAGTCAATTATTATTTAAATGTGAACATAAATTTTGTTTGGAGTTAGTATTGTAATATACTTAATGGGAGGGATTTTTGTGTACTGCAATATAGTAAATACATCAGCAGAGTAAGATGTTGCAGATTTAATGGGAAGTATACAGTTTATGGTAGAAAAATTGCAGTAGTTTTTATTTACTACAATGTTATAAATACCAGCGAGCAGTAATAATAAGACGTTGGCAAGACATAAATTGAGACCAATAAAGAAGGTACATGAGAAAATGTGCACCTGGTATTTGTTGGGTCCTTCTCTGTATATATAAAATTTCTTCTGATAGTATGTCTTTGGTTTCAGCCCAGACAATATCTGGGTGAGATATGTTATTACAGATTAACATGCTTGTGAACAGTCTGCGTACATGTTATCCCATTCCCCAAGCTGAGACTTCTTTTATAGCTTCAACAAACTCTCTGTCATCTATCAATAGTCCCATAGTAGAACAGGCCTCTCTAAATATACCATGAGTGATGTTGTTTACAGTCCTGATATACTCATATGAAGTTGCACCTTTGATTTTTGTTAGAAGTATCCCCAAGTAGTAGAGTTCACCAGTGGTTTGAGTCACATAGTATATTCATCCAATATAGAATCCTTGTTTCTGGGGATGCCATTTTTTGTCTTGAGAGTGGAACACAAATCTAGTAGGGTACTTTGCAAAAGATAAACCTCTTCCTTCTAGGTATATAATATTTTCTTCAAACTAAGAGGTCAACATTTATTGAGAACTGTTTCTTTGATTTAATACATCTTCAATGTTATCATTGTATGAAAACATCACAAAATTTTGTTCTGGAAAATGGAAATGTAACCTCTCAACTGGTGGATATCTGTAATGGATATCATATGAAAAAATCCTCCAAGTTTCCTCACAAGGAGATATGTATCGACAGTCATAATACATTTTTTTCTTATCTAAATTATTCTATGATGAGTGTACGTTGTTCCCATTATAGAGTGATATTGTTACATGATCGTTTCCCTTGCTAATATACTTAAACAAGTATTTGATTGAAGATGACTGATTAAAAACTTCAATGTTGAGATGAGCATGATACTTTAATAGTAATATCAGATTGTATGGTACTACATAGTGATTATCCAAAGGAACATTATTTTTTAGAACAGTATTTTTGTCATCCCTTCTCAGATAAATGACATAACCATCTTCATCAACTGTTGTATTTTCAGCAAACTTTTTTGGAAAATATTTTGCACATTTACCATGTTTCATACAAGTTGAAGAATTGTTCGTAGCACCGCAAGGGATGTGGAGCATAAAACATTTGACAACTTCATGTAGCCTCGGGTATGCAACTTTATCCGGGATTTCATTGAAGACATACTTGTTTACAGTTGTTGGAGTGTTCACTTTGTTTTCACGGCAGAGAAATAATAATATGTGCACATGAGGCAAGACACTTTTCTCAAACTCTACGGTTTGAACAACTAAATGGAAAGAAAAGTGTTATAGTTAGTAAGTGATGATATAATTACAAATAGTATGGATAAATATATTTGCAGTATGTAGATAGATGGTTAATTTCCCTTGATTTTCCAAAGAAACAACCTTCTCTTAAATCTTTCATTATATGTTCAAGATTAATATTTAAAACTCGATATAGTATTTGAGGGGAGTATACTAGAAAAAGATTCTTATATCTGAGATACTGAGTGATCTTAGGCCACATTGGGTTACATTTAAAGGTTAGAAACAAATCTGGATATCTTTCCCAATTACAAATAGATATTGTATCTTGGTAATTCTGGATCATATACCTTGGACCACCAAGAAAGGTTGAAGGTAAAATGATGTGTTTGGCGTATGAAGAACCTTCTTGGTTGCCACTTAGAAATGCATCTTGCAATCCATTGTATAGATCTACCCTCATTCTCTTTTGATTAAATCGAATGAATGATAGTCTCTGAGACTTTATCATCATATAAGCATCGACAACAAACTGTTGCAACAGTCTTCTTGAATACAGTAGTGTTGAGGCATGATTTTCACGGAATTGAAAGTGGAAGGAGACGTAATCTATAATGGTAACCTTCCTTAATTTTGGACTTGTTGTGAAAGGAGTTAGGCGATGCAAAATGTTGTCAATATTTCCATCACTTCCACCTATGAAAATCAAGGGATATTGTAAGGGAAGATACAGTGGGTGCTGCTCATTAATTCTTTGAATATCACCAGTTTTGGTATGAATGATTATATCACGCTCTTGGTTGAGATATTCGACATCACCGACAATAAACATTGCAATCTTAGAATTATTTGGTAAGTTATGTGTATTGGTATTTTTTTCTCTTCTTTTCAGTAGATGTAGTTTCAAATTTGGCACCTCTTGATGTTGAAGAACATCCCTTGCACTTCTGAATTTTCGAGCTAAAGTATTGTTATCATGAAGAATTTGTTGCAGGTTCTCGAAAATCTTGTAGTCAATATGAGTTTGGACATTATGGTTTTCCGAGATGCAGGTAGTAGTTATGTTAATATAGAAATAGGCCACATTGAAAAATTAGTCCATAACAGATAGGTTTAGAGATACCTAAACTCACGAACCCTATTTTGACATTCATGTGCAGTTTCATACACGTATAGTTGTGCGAATCTTGGTGGGTGACCATCTGGTGGACATAAATTTCCTATACGATGGTAGTTCTATCCATTCAATCTGAATATACATAGATCTCCACCCTTGTTGATAGACCTATCAATCTTCCCACCCATTGAAGTGAAAGCAAACATGGAGTTGTAAATATGCATGTTTTCTTGGAATGTTCTAGCTACTTTAGAACTTTAATTGAAGAGAAAAATTTTTAGGTACTACGGACAATGTGGTATTAAGTTCAAAGAAATATTTCCCATAGCACAACATGCAGCAAAATATTGGTTTCTTCAGTTGCTACATTTTCTATTTCTTTAATCGAACCACATTAAAGCATGACGGTATTGACAGAGGTAAGAAGGGTCTCCAATATCTGAATATCCTGAGTGAAAAAAAATGTAGCAGACGGTATTTACAAAGTAGAGGCAGTGCGGGGTATTTTTCTCTCGTGTTGTTGTAGCAGTAATGTTGAATCATTAAGTAGACTAACTTATGTTATCCGAAAACTGTTGTTGTATAGAATAGCCTACAGTAACCATCTGATTATTACGAATATCACATTAAATAATTCAGAACTGATTGTTGTTAGTATATAAGAATATTCATCAACATACCTTTATAGTTTTTTGTATGTTGGATATCACTGTTGATGCAGTCGTGTGTATCTGAATTGTTAGGATGTGATGCTTCTCGACAAAATAGTTGTTGCCTATGGTCTGATAGTATTTTTATAAAATAGTATTATAACTAAAATGTATGTTCATTGAAGTGTGTGTGTGTGTGATGCTGTATAGTTGTGTTAAAAATGACGCTAAACCTATACATGATATAGTACTATAGTCCCTGTGATCAGGTCGACTAAATCTATAACAATTGGTAGGGTAAATTGTAATCAATGAAGATCTGTTAACGGTCATAGTAAGATCTAATTACATGACTTGTGCTTACATGGTCGAGGAGGCTGGTGATGAATCCAAGATATTGGTATCGTCAGTCACGATTGCTACAGAAAATGTTAAGGAAACTGTTAGACGAAGAATTGCTCGGTTGTGTGGCATACAGTGTGGTTTTTGCATATATGTGTCATCATACTTATATTAAGGAATAGAAGATTGTATAAGGACATCTGTTCTTTACTTTCACTTGTTTTTTCCTGCGATAAATGTTGTCCTAGTTGCAGATTGTTGTCACACTATACACGAAGTAGTTAAAGAGGAATACCTTATGTTAGTATGTATAGTATTTATAAATTTATGGATATAGATACTGAAATGTAAATAGAACATACCATTGATAGACAGTGGTCTTAATGGCATGTGTGTGACTCTGTCTGCACCACCATTTGTAGATGTCATTGAGGGATTTCTAGTAGATGTTGACACTATTAGTGTGACAGTAGTAGGTTATAAAAATAATGGAAATATTTTGTAACATAAAGAAGTCTCAAATGAAGGTAATAATGAACTCGCAATTGTGTCATTCCTTCATTAGCACTCTTCTTTAAAACCTTGCATCTCTAGAGGTTGACGGGCAATACATGTTTTCGTCAGTCATGATTGCTACTGAAAGTGTCGAGGAAATAGTTAGACGATGAATTTCTTGGTTGTGTGGCGTACAATGTGGTCTTTGCAGATAATTTTCATCATACTTACATAAAGTAATAGGAGACTGTATGAAGGCATCCGATGTTTGATTTTGCTTGTTTGCTTTCGCGATAAATGTTATCTGAGCTTTAGATTGTTGTTGAACTGTAGACGAAGTAGTTAAAGATTAATACCTTAAGTTATTTTGTAAAGTATTAAAAGATGTAGGGATTTAGATATTGTAATGTAAATAGAACAGACCATTGATAGACAATGGTGTTAGTGGTGTGTGTGTGACTCTATCTACACTTCCATTTGTAGAATTCAGTTCACTTGTTAGAGTAAGAGAGAGATTTTTAGATGTAATTGAGGGATTTCCAGTATATGTTGACACTATAAGTGTGACATCAGTAGCTTATACAAATAATAGAAAAAACATTATAACATAAATAAGTCTAAAATGAAGGTAATAGTAAACTCACAACTGCGTTGTTCATTAGGTATAACTCTTCTTTTCAACCATGCATTTGTACAGGTTATCGAGGAATGCATTTTTTTTGTTTTATATCTTTATATATAAATTTCAAGGTGTGCATTGTATTATTTTTATGCAAAGTGATCAGTGAAGAAAACTTAGTATAAATTGTGAATGCAGACACGAAAATGGATAAAGATGTATGTGAATAGATTTGTTTAGCTGTTAAGAAGTTACAAATGAAATCTTCATGTAGGTTTTAGTGGAATCTTTAGGTAATAGTTATTATAATTTAAGTATTGAATAAAATTTGATAGGAATACGAGACCTTTATGTTAACTTCTGGTGTTTTAGAAACCCGAGAGTGTGGTAAATGGAAGTAGTTATGTTACTAATTAGTTTTCAGTTCAATAATATGGTATTACCTAAAGCAGTTGAAAATTAGTTTGATGTATATGGTAAACAGATATCCTATACTTACAGTTGTTTAAAACATTGTTCTCAGAACAGTTCAGTTAGAGGTGATAAAATATACTATAACATCAATGAAAGAAGAGGTATGTGTTCCAATATAATTCAATGTATACTCATAGTGTTAATTTCAGGAGCAGTAGTTCTGAAAATAAGAAGATGATTCGTTGTCAAGAGCAATTCCTCACACGGTTCCTGGGTAATGTAAAATACATAGTCACTTGAATATTACTGGTTTCATAGTTTGGGTGACAATAAAAAAATAGTTACCTTTATGGAGTTATATTTAGTCGCAAGTATGTAGCTGTACAGAAATTCAAAGGAAGGGATTGTGTGTAAGTTGTTGGTACAACCGTTGGTCCACTATCAGCTGACGGAGCATAATAGGGTTTCCGGTTTTGGTAGTAGTAGGTGTAGCAGACGCTTGCGGTACACGGTGATGCAGTAGAAGAAATCGGAAACCCCTTATCGTCGGAGTAGTGGTAGAAGTCGGAATCCCCTATTCCATGTTGAAGAATAATTGGTTGAGACAATGAGTTGAATTCTTACCTTAGTATCGGATGAAACTACTATATAATGAGATTAAGGCAGGAGGAAGATGGTGGAGAAGCGTGGCTTGTAAGGACAATAGATTCATACTGTCCCGGGAAGGAGACGGTGGATGTCGATGGATAATTGTTCATGGAAGGTGTCTGAAGATGGAAACCCTATGCAGGTAGATGGGTGTTGGTTAGGCCTTCGTCATAGGTGAGATACAGGAGGAATAAGCTGGAAGAGGGTAACCCTATGTGTGTAGTCATCTGGCGGTAAGGTGTCGGTGGAAGTCGATATTCGAAGGGTAGGTTGGGTGTTTGGGATGAAGGCAGTAGGTAAAATGGTAAATTGGTATGAAATTCTGGGGATGTGGCTTAATGCGAGGGTGACACATCAGCCTGGGAACACCCAGGATTAGTAGATATATTAGATTACTCAATTAAATATTAAAGACTAAAATATTTAACTCATTTCACACACAACGAACAATATTCACTAAAAGAGCATTCTTAATTCTATCTAGAAAAAAAGGACAAACTAAAAGTAAAGAGTAATAATTAGAACATGAAAATAACTACACCATAATTCCTTTTTCATAAAATGATAAGGCTCTAAAATCTCTTATCAATATGAAGATAACACCATCGACATATTCTAATTCTTTCAAGAAACAAAGAAGAGATCGTTGCTTGAAGATAGATGGGGAAAGGGATAGATTATGAAGAGATATTCACTTCAAATAATCCCATTAGAAATGAGAAATTATTAAATCCAAATTACATGGTAGTAAAAAAGTAGGATTTCCCCTATTAAAAAATTAATTTGATACACATCGGGTACTTAGTGACTAGCACTAGCCACCTAGTGGCTAGTCCTAAGGCACCAGCATCTATAGCCCTCTTCTGAGTACTCAGTACCCTACCATTGAGTACCTGGTGTCCTTTGATATATAATTATATAAAATTTCACCTAAATTCTCTCCTCTCTTCCCCTTCCTTCACCCATAAACCTCAAAACCGGATCAAAATAAACTAAAATAAATTTAGGGACATCAAAATTTAAAATAAAAAACATATCTCAAACCCCAAAATCATTATATGATATATTGATAATAATAGAACATTAAATTTTTTTTACACTAGTGGTGATACAACTATGATTCAGGTTTCAAAATTGAAAATGATAGTAGAACATTCCACCACATACATTGAATATATTTCTATAACAAAAGATATAAATGAGATGTTATGGTTGAATAATTTATGGAAGGAGTTGAATAATGATCAATGAGAAAATGTGTTGAATGTTATTATTAGAGTGTATTACATATTGAAAAAAAAATATTCCATATTAGAAAAAATAATATTCAATTAAAATTTCATTTTACTCATGGATTATTAGAGGATGGATCTTTAAATTTGAGAATTATTCATGGAAGCTTAAACCTAGCTGACATGTTGAACAAGGAGATAGTAATAGAAAAATTTATACATTTTTGTGACTCATTTGGACTTCAAGGATAATGAATATTTTGAGATGAGTGAGGTTGTGGTTGTCTATCAAAGGATAAGAGTTTGGAAGGAACAATATCACTTTAATAAATCTCTAAGTGAGTGATTATTGAGGTGAGTATAAAGCTTGATTTGATTCTGTCCAAAACATACATGAAGCCCTAACTTTTTTCATTTTACCTTGGTGATTAAGTATTCATGGTTATATGGGGAAGGATAAAAGTTTGGGGGTTTAGGGTCCAGATCTCCCTGAAAACATTTGAACAATTTCATGTAGGTTCCACACATAAATGTTGAAGAAATAAATTTCATGTGAGATGCATACAGAAATGTTGATGAAATTTATTTCACATGAAGGTGTATGTGGTGGGGTTGAAAAAAATTATCTCATGTGAGGATTATGTGAAAATATTGAATTCATTTATTCCACACAAGTTATTATTTCATGTGAAAATTTATTACACATGATATTGATGTCTAATTTTATTTTTTGGAATTGATGAATGTGTGTGGGGTGTGGAAAAAATTACAAAATTTTACCTCACTAGTGAAATTAGTATATCTTGTCTATAGATGTAAGGTGCATTTTTTCCAAATCACATCAAATCATTATTCTCAATCTCTTCCCAGTTGGGGATCTCTCTAGAGTGATCCCTTCATGGGGAGGGGGTTTCCTGGTGTG
This sequence comes from Viscum album, assembly GCA_963277665.1. NCBI lineage: Eukaryota > Viridiplantae > Streptophyta > Magnoliopsida > Santalales > Viscaceae > Viscum > Viscum album. Next base: position 790,511,483 of record OY728137.1, read on the forward strand.
GAGGGTTTGAAAATTCCATACCTAGGGATTCCCTTTTAAAAAAGGAAGAAGTTATAACAAACATACATAATAATTATATAAAATAAATCATTAATGTATCATTCAAAAATAATAACATATAAGAAATCAAAATAATGAATTGAGAAATTATATAAAAACTTCATTTCAATTATAAAACTTCAATTTATCACAAATTATCATAAAAAATTATATCAAATATAAAAAATCATGTTGAAGATGATGATTTAAATCAAATGAAAGATTTCAAAATTCATATTTTTTTAGAAATGGAAATAAAGAAAAAAATTACAGCAAACATGTTGGGGATATATTAGATAATTAAATATAGAAATTTTAGATGATGGTAGATAGAGCTCACCAAGGCACGTTATGTTGTCACTCTCCTTAAAAGTAGATTTACCCCTACCAAATTGGTAGTATTATGGGTTGTTAGCATGTCCTCTTTACGATACAATAGTCACTCAATACTCAACACAAGTACTTTTTGAAGAGTATCCCTTGAATAATCCTTGGAAACGAGAGAGTAATAAAAGGATTTTGTTGTTTCACTAGAAAAAAAATATTTTGATGGTTGATGAAGACTTTAAGTGGAATATCAATTTATAGGAAGTATTGGAGTTCTTGGGAATAGATAAAATTGATTTTCCCATCCAATGGGGACTCCATTTTATAGGCATGGAAGCACCCATTTAGATAAGTCATCATACCCCTTGGAATTGGGTTAATACATTTCCTAGAAAGGCATTCTTTTTCAATATTTATTCCTATCCATTGGTTCACACCCGATCAAATAAGTATACCAAATTGCACCCTCTAGTTAATGGATGTTCCTGCTAATGAATATACATGTCCAGTCAAACCCATTTTTTCAATGTGGGGTTCCAAAAATAATCTTTATGTTCTAAAAAAACTTAAAATAAAACGATTTAAACATTTTAAAATATCAAAATCCTACAATTACCTGCTATTTAAAACTATTTAAAACACTATTTTGAAAATCAAGTGTCACACTCTTTTGGAAATTAATTTCATAAATAATGGTATCTCTTGATTTGAACATTTATATTGAAGATAAAAATCAAGGTTGAATATAGAAATGGGTGGGCAATGCCTTGAACATGTAACTCTTATTATCAACCAGATTCATCTTACACAATTTTGATCAAATTCCTTAGTTCTTCATCAAATACTAGACATTATTATAGCCATGTGTCTCTTATCCTTTTATGAATTTTTGAGATCCAAAGTCATATGATCATTGTAGTGGCCCACTCCTATATTAACATAGGTGAACCAAAAAGTGTTCCCATGTTTCAATACTTTTTTGAAATCCTTGGTTCATTAAGAGTTTTAAAATCACTCTCCTTTTCCTCATGGGAACCAAACACCATTTTCCGGGAATGTAGTATACCTTTGGTGTTTCCTTTAAAGATATGATATAATTTTCTACATTGAACTTATATATGTGAAGTTATCATATGTTAAGTTTAGGTGCCATTATTGGTAAATTTTTTACAATTTAAATCCATCCCTATGGAAGTTTTTTATATCAACTCCCTTAAAAGTCCCTTTTTTAGTGAGTCTTCCAAATTTTCACTCGATCTAAAAAAGTATACATTTATGATACCATCATGTATCAACTTCCTCACATAGTTATGTGTGAGATCAATGCGTCTCTATCTTCCATTTTAAGTATTATTGTATGTCCTAGAAATTGTTTATTGACTATCACAATGTCTATAAACCAAAGATATCAACATAATACATAATGGTAGATCTGATAAAAGAGATATAATCAATTATGCTTCCTTTCTAGTAACTGCTAAAACAATAAACTCAGAATCCATTGTGGAGTATGTTATAAAAGTTTGTTTATTTGAACCCCAAGATATTTCTCCACCTCTAAGTGTAAAAAACCAACCACTCATAGAAGATTGATCCTCCATATTAGTAACCCATATCTCATTATAAAAATCTTCCAATACCCTTGGGTTTACACTATAAAATATATAGTAATCCATAGTACCATTTAGATATTTAAGTACTCTTTTAATTGCATCCCATTGCGCATAACCCAGATTACTCATATACCTTCTCAACTTTCCAACAGCATATGTAATTTTGGGTCCTGTACATTTCATGGAATACATGAGACACCTGATCACCCTTTCATATTCCAACTGAGAAACTACCCTACCGGGGTTTGGTGGCATCCTACTCCGAGAATCATATGGGGTAGAAATCGGTGAATAATAAAATTGTTCAAAACTCTTTAATACTTTTCAATATAATGAGATTGATAAAGTAGAATAAAATTATTATTTATAACAATTTTGATTACAAAAATAACATTAGTCTCACCTAAGTATTTTATATCAAAGTTTCTAGATAAAATATACTTGGCTTTATTTATTTGAATCATATAAATTCCAAATATAAGAATGTGTAAGATTCCAACCTTTTTTGGAGAAGTCTTGGGCTTGATTACCAGTACTCTTTTGATTAGTGTTGAGTACTTTTCATTTTGGATTTAACTTATAGAGTGTTTGGGTGAAATTTTTAGAAAAATAGAAGAAAGAGAGAGGTGTACAGTTGGCACGTGGTTAGGGAAACCTGTGTGCCCCAACCCAGAAAACTATTTGAAACCAAACAGAGGGGATTTGCATGGATGGAACATTGTTTTTAAAAATGTGCACCCTAAAAGGAGAAACGATCCCCCCCCCCTAAAATAGGTGCATGGTTAGGGAAAATAGTGCACCCCTACCCAGCAAATCATGAAAAACTTTTTAATTCACCTAGAAATTAGATTTTAAATCACTTAAACCCCCAAAACTCACCCTATTCGACCCCAACTCAGACCAAATCATCTCCTCATTATTCTAGAGCCTCTCAGATGGATTCCAAGCCTTCCCAACCACTGTTCTTCATAATTTTAATCCCAGATTTAAGTTATGAACCCATCCCGGGTTTTAGATCTAGATCTCTCTCTACGTCATTGTACTACTCAAATTTTAGGGATTTCCATTGGGTGATCGTTCATCAACAAATTTAAGTAGATGGTCTATAATTAAAATCCTAAAGTCTTGATTGAAAAAATGTGTATGTAATTGTATAATTTCTATTGATGTTTAGAAATTGAGTTCGTGATTGAATTAATTAAATTAGTGAATTAATTAATTAAGAAATTGGGGATATTGGAATTGTAGATTGTGAGTAATTAATTATGAAATTAATTAGGGGATATTGATATTGTTTAATTGAGTAATTAATTGTGAAATTAGTTATGGGATATTGATATTTTTGAATTAGGTAATTAATTTTGGAATTAATTAGGGTATATTGAGATTGTTGAATTGAGTAATTAATCGTGGAATTAATTAGGGGATATTTAGAATATTGAATTGGGTAATTAATTGTGGAATTAATTAGGGGAGATTGAGATTGATGAATTGGGTAATTAATTGTGGAATTAATTATGGGAAGATAGGATTGTGAATTGATGTAATAATTATTGAATTATTAATAGGATTAATAAGATTAATTAATTTTTGAGTTAATTAATTATATTTACAAGATTAGTTAATTATTTAGTTAATTAATAGGATTGATAAGATTAATTAATTATTGAGTTTATTAATTGGATTGAGAAGATTAATTAATTTTTGAGTTAATTAATGGTATTGAGATGATTAATTAATTGTTGAGTTAATTAATATGATTGATAATATTAATTAATTGTTGATTTAATTAATATTATTGAGAATATTAATTAATTTTTGAGTTGATTAATGAGATTGAGAAGATTAATTAATTGTTGAGTTAATTAATAGGATTGAGAAGATTAATTAATTTTTGAGTTAATTAATTATATTGATATTATTAATTAATTGTTGAGATAATTAATGAGATTGATAAAATTAATTAATTTTTGAGTTAATTGATGATATTGAGAATATTAATTAATTTTTGAGTTAATTAATAAAATGATGAATGGTAATGATGGCATTTATATGAGAAATGAAATATAGAATGGTAACAATAGTATTCCGAGATATGACATAGAATGGTAACAATGGCATTCTGTGATGTGACATGAGATATAGAGTGGTAATTATAGCATTATAGGATATGATATCCCTTGGGGATAGTTTAGACTCTAGCATGGGACGAAGTAGGTATTGAGGTTCGGGTGTCCTTGGGAGCCCAGGGGGTTTATGTGGTTGAATAAATAATAATTGATAATGTGATAAGTATTTTATTTATGCATTGTGTTTATTTCTTTATACAACTGTATACACTTTTTCTGATTGGATATTATTTTAAACATTGATGGTGGTGGCCTACTGAGTTGTGCTCACACCCTAATCAAGATGCCTGATCGGTACCTGAATAGATTTCATTATTGCAGGATAGGTTAAGGGAAAAGGCCATGTGTTAGATGTCTAATTTGGGAATGGAGCATGGATGAGGGACCCGGACATGGTTTATGACCCACTTGGGAGTTTTCAGTGTCTTTACTTTTGAATTTCATTTTGACATTGGACATGTACTTTAGCATGACATATTTACTACTTAGTTTTGATATTTTATTTCCAGTTTTGGTTATCTTATTATATTGGTATTATTCTGAATATGATACCCTTTTGTTATTCGGTTGTTATTGTTTATTTATCTCTAATGGTGTATCACTCTGATAAAATATGGTATAGTCTCCCCATGATTGATATTAGACCTTCCCTGCTAGTTGGCAACCTCTGGAGGATGAGGAGGTGCGCTTGAGGTCATGTGACTGGGCGGCTCAGGGCACCAACGTGTGTCACCCAGGTCAGGATGTTACAAAGTGGTATTAGAGGCTATTTTTATTTTCTTTTCTTTTTTTACTATTTAGGAAAGTTATATATGAGACTAGGAAGATTAGGGCCTTAGTTATAAGATTGTTCATGGGATTATCTAACCCATGTATGGGGGATAACTCAAGTGCCTAGGGTGGGATTGTTGTTATTTTTGTTAGAGTTGAATATTATTTCACCTTAGCTGACGCACTTGTGGTGTGATGTGATTTTTGTTTCTAAGATTTTATGAGAATTGAATCATGGCCTAGTATATTATGAGAGTTTAGTTTCCATGCATCATACTAGGCACTCATAATTATTTTGTGGCATGCATTATTTTAGGCATGCATAGAAACCAGGTTTTGGGTAAGTTATTGAACTTGAACTGTTTTTACTTGCTTGTGAAATTGAATTGAAAATGGTGCTTAATTTGAAATTAAAATTGGTAAAATTGTGTAATATGAGAATAATTGAGTTTCTAAATGAGAAACTTGAATAACGAAAATGAGTTACCCTTGGTTAACTTTGACCTAGTTGTAGGATGGTTAAGGGTAGTGTTAGGGCCTAGGCTTTGACCATGTGGTAAGGTTTGGGAGAAAAGGAGACTTCTTGGGCCTTATTGTGTTATCCTTTAAACGTGTTAATGTTAATAAAATTATCCTAAGGTGTGTGTTTTTATTTTAGATTTATACCTCCATGACGATGCTTGTTGAGAGGATGACTGGAGTACATGTCTAAAGATGTTCTTCCAGTGGTGGAACCTGAGGCACTGATAGTGATGGGTGAGGAAGTTGGAGATAAGTTATGGGAGAACTTTGCTTAGTTCTTAAAAATCAAGAAAATAGACCTAGGGAGGTTCAAGAAGAGAATGTCTGACTTGATGATGGATTTTTAGTTGCAGCACCCTCCAACATTTTCTAGAGAGGGTGGACCTAATAAAGATGAGTGCTAGATTGAGTCTATCCAGACTATACTTGACCACTCAGAGACTCCTACTGAGAAGAGGTTCAAGCTGACTACTTATATGTTATGAGTATCAGTGAAGTGTTGATGGGACATTTAGGCTCTAACTGAACAGGTTGATGGTATTTTATGGAAGGAATTCTTGGAGAGGTTCTTAGAGAACTTCTATCTAGCGATGTTGAGGCAGTATAGAGTAACTGAATTCATGAGATTGACTCAGGGTAGTAATTCTGTGATGGAATATACTGGACGCTTTGAAAATTTTCAGTGCTTTTCTCCAGTATTGGCAGCGGATGAGGCTGCTTCATCAAAATTATTTCAGGAAGGACTTAAGTGTGAAATTAAGTCCCAGGTGAACATCTTTAGGCTGAAGAAGTTTTCAGAAGTTGTGAATTAGGATCTCATAGTTGAGGGAAACCTGAAGGACACTTCCTGTGTAGGACATATGGTTACTTCCAAATGATCAAGAGGTATGTCTTTCAAGATAAGAAAGTGTCATTATGATAACTTTAGTAAAACAGAGTGTTCAGGGGGGAATTTAGTTGCATAGGACCTTTCTCTAGTGATTTTCCACCAGTGAAGTAGGTTAGGACACTATCATAGACACTATCCCTAACCACCAGTGGAGTGTTAATCTTGCGGAAAGATGGGACATCTATAAAAGTTCTATAGGAACCCACAAAAAATGGTTAATAATGGGGCTTCTTGACATAATCAGAGTGTAAGAAGGGGATCTTCTACACCATATCAGGATGGCAGTTGGAGTTCTAATGGTCGTGGAAATAGTGGTAATGGACATGGTACTTCTGGGCAAGAGCGCCCATATCAACATATTGGTGTAGTGTAGGAGAGTCAGACTGCATTATAAGGAATAGGAGTAGGATAGTTGCATGTAGTTCAGCCTACACTAGTGGATTGTGAGGCTAGACCATCAATAGTGATAGTTACTATTCTTGTAGATTCTAAATTAGTTAGTGCCTTTTTTGATATGGGTGTCTCTCATTCCTTTATTTCTATACAACTTTTGAATAGTTTAATCCTAGTGGAGGATTTCATGAGTGAGGTGTTGATGATAGATACACCATTGGGAGTATGGTCTAGGGATATCTTCTTGTGAAAGGGATGTTCTCTCGAAGTTGGTGAGTATCATTTTCTATGGGATCTCTACCTCCTATACATGTCAGGATTCGACTTAATTTTGGGTATGAACTTTTTAGTAGAATAATGATCCCATATTGATTTTTACCAAAGGAGAGTGACTTTTACATCTCCTAAGGGTGAAAACTATATTCACCATGGAGATTGGGATATCCAGGTAGGCCGAGCAGGCCAATTACTCAGCAACTGGGAGATCTCACAGCCTAGGTTTCTAGTCTAATGTTGGGTGAAGGGGGTGTGAAACATGATGTATTTCCACTAGTATTGTAATGGTTTCAAGATGTTTTTTATGAATACTTCTTAGGGTTTCCACCTGAGAGATATGTGGAATTTACTATTGATCTTATGATAGGATCTGAACTAGTTTTTATTCTACCATACTGAATAGCGCCGATAGAGATTAAAAAGATCAAGACTCAGTTGGAGGAGTTGATGGATAAGGTGTTTATCCATTTGAGTATATCACCTTGGGGATCACCTGTGTTGTTTGCAATGAAGGTTGATGGTAGTTTGTGCTTGTGTGTCGATTACATGAAGTTGAATCAGATGACTATGAAGAACTGATATCCTCTTTTATGGATTGATGATCTTTTCGGCCACTTGAGAGGATCTTGTGTCTTTTCCATGGTTGACTTGAGATTAGGGTATCATCAATTGAGAGTTAGAACTTCTGATATATTGAGGACTTCTTTTAGAAGCAGATATGGCCTATATGAGTTCGTCGTAATTCTATTTGGGTTGACGAACACACCATTAGTGTTTATGGCCTTGATAAAAATAATATTACATCCATACCTAGATCAATTTGTGGTAGTATTTGTGGATAACATCTTGGTATACTCCAAGACTCATACTGATCATTCTCAACATCTTGAAATCACCATGAGTACACTGAGAGAGCATCGGCTATACACCAAGCTATCTAAGTGTTAGTTTTGGATTGATTAGGTACACTTCTTGGGTCACATTATCTCTAAGGAAGGTGTGTATATGGACTTAGAGAAAGTTTAGGAAGTGGTTTATTGGGAGAATACTAAGAACATATTCAATATCCATAGATTTCTAGGATTATCCATATATTATCTAAAATTCGTCCAAGATTTTTCCCAATTGGAAGTACAACTTTTTGGATTTAGCAAGAAGGAGATAAAGTTTGAATGGTCAGAATATTATGAGGATTCTTTCCAGGAGTTGAAGAAGTGTTTGACATCGACACAAATCTTGATCCTACCTGAGTCAGGTGAGGAGTACATTGTGTTTTGTGACACTTCTAGGATAGGGCTTAGAGAAATGTTGATGCAGGGAGATCAAGTTGTGGCATATGGGTCTCAGTAGTTGAGGCCACATGAATGGAATTACCCTATGCATGACCTTGAGTTGGTTATAGTGGTTTATGATTTGAGGTGTTGGTGAAATTATCTATTGGGTGATAAGTTTACAGTGTTTATGGATCATAAGAGTTTAAAGTATATCTTCTCCCAATGATATTTGAATCTCTGAAAGTAGATATGGGTTGAGTATATATAGTCATTTGATTTTGAGCTAGCATATATGCCTAAGAAGGGAAATAGTGTTTTTGATGCTTTAATCATAAAAAATAGACTTAGGTTGTTTAGGAGACTAGTGCAGAGTGGAAGATGATGACTCTATTAGCTGACATGTATGCGGTGGTTCAAGAGAGTTAGGAGCATATGACTCTGGTATCATTTTCAATGGAGTCTACGCTTTTGATACAGATCAAGGATAGGAAATACGAGGATCCATAATGTTTATCTTTGAGGTAAATACTTAAAGGTAGAGAGACGCCTTCATATTAACTGATATATGAGGATGTGATCATCTACGTTAAGAATCGGATTATTGTGCCTACAAGTATATGGGAGGAGTTGATGTGTGAATTTCATGCCTCGGAGTGGGAGGTACATCCAGGTGTGACCAAAATGTACCAAGACCAATGATGATAGTTTTGGTGGTTGAGCATGAAAAAGGATATAGAAAGGGTTTGTCACATGATATTGCACATGTCAGCAGGTGAAGGCCGAGCATCAACGACATAGAGGTTTACTATAGACATTTCCCATTTCGGAATGGAAGTGGGGCAACATGACCATGGACTTTGTGTCCGGCCTCCCAAGGATGTTGTCACGAACCAGGCCGGCAGGCCGGGTCGCCATCCGACCCGGCGCCCAACCTGGTCTGTGACATGGCCCGAAGGGCGTTCCCGATACCCACGGGCTGGCACAAGTTCCCGGGTATCAAGCATCACATGGGAACGATTTACCTGAAATAAAAGACAGAAAACAACTATCCAGATAAATAAACTGAAACTAGAAATAGACAACCAAACACGCCTTTAAATTATGAACAGGTTTAAAGTCTACAACTTGAACTAATAACTAAAAAGAAAAGATAGCAGCGGAAACCAAAACTCATACTCAAACCTCCCGGCAAAAGAGAGTCCACATCAACACCACTCTGCATGAAAAGACCAACTGCAACCTGAACCACCATCACTAAGCACGATGTCACAACCTGGAGTGCACAAGAAACAAAGTCTACATACACCCAAAGGTGTATGTAGGGTGTGAGCCGAAAGCCCAGTAGGACGTCACCCAATAAAAAGGTTCCATGCCACAACATCAAAAAGACAATTTAATGTGCTTATTCAAAATTATACTTTCAAAATGCTTTTAAAGAAAACATTTACAATCCAAATGATAAAGGAAAACACTAAAAAGAACTCATTTCACAAACATGATTTTAAAGAGGAAGAGAAAAGTTCATTATGGGCACACACACAAATACTCACACACACACACACACACACACATACTCACACCCAAGTGGTCCTTCATATACCGATGGAAGGCACCACACCATAGATGGTATAGCACTATGGGTAAAACCCCTAAGGTTCATCTAACTCGAGTGGGACCCTAGAACCTCATGTCTCGGGGAAATGTGGTTTAGAAGACCATGACCCTCAGAAAACGTGGCTTAGAAGGCCATGACCCTCAGTCATCACATGTTTACTTAGTGTTTCAATCGTCAATCCAGCTAAGTGAAATAGGGACGATACCCATCCAGCTCACTAGCGCACTAGTCCCGGTCCGCCCACCTAGATACCCAAGGTTTTACCTTGTGCTCAATCAAGTTTCACGTTCACATAATGTATATCGCTTTCACATATCCCGAACCAAACAGGACATTACACATACAAGTCACTGCTTGCATACCCAAACACCATTTAAAAAAAACACGCACAGAAAAACCATTTTATAACATAGTCTGGATCACTTGCATGACTTGATAAACTATTTAAACAATTTGAAGAACATTTCTAAATAGCTTAATAAGAGTTTTCACATGAGACATGCCCAGTTTCACATGTAATAATCCCTTTAAAAACTTAACGCACACGTAATTCTGTCAAACACAACTCCCGCACTCCACTTATAATTTAATAAGTGCAATTAACAATTTATAAAACACTTAATATTAGAAAGAAAAGGTTTACACGAGAAATATGAACACAAATTCATATAAGAAAGCCGCTTTAAAACCAAAAGTACAACATATACAAACCAAAACATGTTTTCCCATTGTTCAAACAATTTTCAATTTAATTCCAAAAGTACACAACACGGCAAACACACCAAAATATATTTATATATATATATATTGAAAATGTCTATTTAAATACACAAACACCTAAAGTGACTTGAAAACACCTTTCTCACCCACCAAACAACCCTCAAAAACTTTCCAACCATGTTTCGCACTCAAAACACCACTTAAATAAACAATTCCTAAATTTATAAATCATATTGCATGCAAAAGAAACCATTACAAAATCAATTTCACAAATAAACCCTTCTAAAACCTCATTGGCACTGTATAAAAAATTATTAAACACTTCTAAAATTTACCATGATAGGATCGAAAGGAAAAACATGACAATTTCTAAAAACAATTGCAATTTTCATCACGCATGCATGCCACGCCATTTTTAAAACTCATTTCGCAAAACCTCTACAGCACTACCAAAACATTATAAACATAATTCGCATCATGCAATTAAACCATAGAACATATTAAGTTAAACTAAACAAACAAATTAAATTATCTAAATGATGTAAAGGCATGGAACCACCTACCTCGATGTAGAAAACACCAAAATGGAGTGAAATCTTCAAATTCTAGCACGAAACATCAATTGCGCGCCGTTTGCACCACAAAAGAACCTAGTGCGATCCCAAATTCAAGATTTGGTCCAAAAAAATACTCGATATTAAAACCCTAATTTAACATCCTAATTGGAATAAACCTAAAACATCAAATTAAATGAACCAAAACCCTAGACAAGAGAAATCCAAACCCTTACCCGGAGAAATTTGGCCACTAGGGGTGGGTTGGACAGTAAATGGGGGTCGTCAGAGGTCACACCGGCAACCGGTGGGGGATAAAGGAGGCGGCGCAGGGGCGGTGGCCGCAGCGGAAGCATCGGCCGCGGCAGCCTGAGGCCGCGGCGGGAGCGGCGGGCGTGCGGCAGGGAGCGGTCGGGCTCGCGACGGGTGCGACGGGGAACGTGATGGGGAGCCGGTGGGGAGCGGCTGGCCGGGAGGCAGCCGTGACGGGGAGCCGGTGGCAGGGCGAGTAGGCCGGGAGAGGGAGGAGGGTGACGAGAGTGGAGGAGAGGGAGCGCGATGACTAGGGTTAGAGGGGAGGGGGTGAGTCGCGCGACGGGAAGGGTTAGGAGGGGGAGAGGAAGAATGGGAGGGAGAGAAAAATAAATAAAGGAAAAAAAATAAAAAGAAATAAAAAGAAATTAAAATAGAATAAAATAAAAAGGAAATAAAACCTAAATTCAATATTATTAATAATAATAATACCTCAATGAAACATTAACCAAGATAAAAATAATAATAATAATAATAAACTGGAATATGAATAATGAGGATAAAAATAATAAGACTCATTTGATAACACTAAAATAAAATAAGGAATTATATCAATTAAGACAATAATAACAATAATAATAAAATTAACAATACAATAATAATTGTAATAAACTAAAATAGAAATAATAATAATAATAATAATAATCTCAAATGAAATTATTATGATTATTATTATTAAATCAAATGTTAATTCATTTTATTTCATTAATTAAACATCGACAAGGCGTGCGGTGAACCGGGTAGGGTCGCGCGGTGACCCAGGCGAGGCCGCGCAGCTTCGACCGCGTTGCGCTGGATGCAATCAAGACCAAAACACAAAGAACTCGAAATCTTAAGTTAGGTTTCGACCCGAACTACCCGACGCAAAGAAAAATTAATAAAAAAAATAGAAATGACGGGTGTGACAATTCTCCCCACCATAAATCTTTCCGTCCCCAGAAAGCCACAACCAGAAACAAACCCCAAAGCATAAAACCACACTCCCTTAAGGTTCAAAGGGAATCCCCATAAACACCATGAAAAGAGAGGCAAAAGTATCGTTCTCAGAGAAAGTGACTCAAAAACAACTTCGAGAAAATCATATAAAGACTTTCTGATATGTGTCGCCCACCCCAATGAGCTAGAACGCCTCCAGTAGACTGATCAAAGAAAGGAACTCTCGCACCCACGGAAACCAACTTCACATGCTAAAACATCTCAGGAACTATTAAACTAAAACCACAACATTTTGATAGAATGAACAAAAAATGTCAAACCACGTCCAAGGAACACTCTTATCACTTATCACTAATCCATATTTAAAACAAAAGCAAAAGATCAACATGGGGAGGCCCGAGGGGCTCCCCACCATTAGGAACTCACTGACGCTTGAGACAAGACTGGAAAACCGACACGGGGAGGTTCGAGCGGACTCCCTGCCATTAAAGAAGAGTCCAGCACTGATTCATTCTAGATACATTCGTGTGAGACCCAATGTGGGTCTCCCCACCATTAAGAACCTACCAACGCCCAAGGAGAGACTAGAAAACCAACATAGGTAGGTCCGGGTGGACTCCCCACCATTCAGGAAATGCCAACACTGATTTGTTCTAGAGACCTTTGTGCGAGACCCATCGTGGGTCTTGTCGCCATTAGAATGAACAGAGGATACAGAAATTTGAAAAATTCTTGATGGTGACCAAACACCCCACCATAAGGGGCGGGGAGGGAGGGGCCCGACTACCGGGGTGTCAAAAGCATGACCCAAGACAAACCAGCATTTCCACATTCCTGGATGAGCATTATTCAGATTTGAGACATATTTACTCAACAAACTCCCATAAGGATCACTAAAGAGATTGCATTCAATGGGACGCAACCCCCAAGACTTTAACGCAACGAGATGAACACGCCTCCACATGGTCGCGAAAACCTTATGCAACCAGATGGCTCATTCGGAGAGAAACAACCATAGAAACAATTTAAACTGCCTCTACTTTTAACAACGATGACAGAAATAAAGTTGGGGTCTCATACACTCTCTGGGTTCCTGACCATGCGCCAGATTCACTCCGAGGCCTATGGCTGGAGCCCTGAGGTTTGAAGCATCTTCTGCCTCGCAGTCAGGCATGGAAGACTCCTGAACAGAGCTTCTCTTTTTGGTGTCACACACAACCGCACTGCAACCGAGACAACACCAGCAAACAAAACACATTAAGACATCCAACTGATCATACACGAAACATTCACCAACACAAGAGCTGAAATGGTGCATGTGCATCACCCTTTGTTACGCTGGATGAGAACACGACACCACAAATCATCACCTGAACATGACCATTACTATTGAGAGGAACATTATTCGGAGAGGGACTTCAAACTGAGTCTTAAACAACACGTGATTCCTGCAATCGACCGTAGAATCCCCATGTGACTAGGCCTACCACACTAGTGGCCTAACGTAGACCCTTTCTTAAACGAAACCAACGAAGGATCAAAGGTTATTTAGAATAGTGACCCGCACCGACCACTCCATGATGCTTCCACCTTTCCCCACTGGGATCTCATTCACTGTTTCCAAACATAACTTTAAAATCAATGAGTTCAAACTTCACCCTTGACTATCAAAGAGAACTCACACTGCAAGACGTCACCGAACATGACCCTTGCGGCTGATGAAAATACTACAAAGACCTTCAAGACACTGGTCAACACTGATAATTCTGAACCACCTTCAACTTTCCCTGCTAGAATTTCTTTCACCACTTCCAGGGGAACCTTTAGACATAATAGTGTCAAACCTCATACCCAACGGGTCAGAAAACTCAAAGAGACCAAAACTCCCTTCAACTCCCCTTGCATCTATCATCCCACTGCGAGAGGATCCGCTTGGTTGTAAAAAAGATAGTTGGGTTCAATTCTAGAATCCAAGAAGAGATTCATCTAATCAACTGGAGGGTCGGCCAACGACAAACCATCTGTGGTCGCACATCATTCGCACATTAACTCTTTATTGGGGGCGTACACTAGCCAAGAAATAAAACCATGGACCCAACCGAATTGGTCCAATGGTCAGGACATACCACAAGCGAACACCAAACGTGCAGGGGAAACCAGAGCAAGGGCTCCCCGATGTACTTTTCAAAATAATTAACTAGCTACATGCTTGAATACCAACTTACAAATAAGAATTCAAACTCAGGACACAAACCAGCCAAAAGGGATCCTCGGCTCAAAACACCTCACATCCAACCTTTCAAAAATACAAGGACACACCACACAATCACCGGTTATTTAAAAACACCAAATTTTCCTTTAACAAAACATTTTGAAAATAAGCAAAGCCAGTGGGTTGCACAAACACCAATGGTGTCCCATGGGCCTTGCACATGCATGTTCACGTGCCATACCAGCACCCACCTCATGTCCATCCAGGCACTCATCCGCTCGTGCCATTAACCCTTTATCTTTCCATACACACTCATGCATGTGGTTGCCCACGAGAACACCATGGGTAAAAACCAAACCTTTCCATTTTTCAAAACCAAAAAAAAAAATCCAACCCACACTTTTCAAACCTCACACGCCATTTTTTTAAGTGCTTCATTTGAAAACATTTTCTAAGACCAAAACAATTTTACTTAAAAACCAAATTCCCACGAATCCAAAACAAAGAGACGAGAACGACGCAAGAGAAAACTTGTGTCAGCGGGTGACTGGAACATATGGTTGGCGGCCATACGCCAGTCACACCACTGCCATAGAGGGTATTCCAGGACAGTGTCCCCGGCTCCGCAAGGCTTTCCAGACCCTGTGAGCTCACTAAGACCACTGACCCTACTCCCTTTTTATTTTTCCAAGACAAGATTAACCACAAGAACCAAAGACTCAGACAAACCTCAATTTATGTTGGTAACTCGATTCCTGCCATGAGGTGTGCTGGCCAGGCACCTAACTCGTAATCAGAACGTCGAGTTCCGACACCCTTAACTTTTGTCTACAGTGACTCTATCTCAAAAGAACATGATCCAAGAGAGCAAACCTTGCCCTATGATACTATTTTGTCACGAACCAGGCCGGTTCGTCATCCGACCCGGCGCCCGACCCGGTCCGCGACATGGCCCGAAGGGCGTTCCCGATCCCCACGGGCTGGCACAAGTTCCTGGGTATCAAACATCACATGGGAATGATTTACCCGAAATAAAAGACAGAAAACAACTAGTCAGATAAATAAACTGAAACTAGAAATAGACAACCAAACACGCCTTTAAATTATGAACAGGTTTAAAGTCTACAACTCGAACCAATAACTAAAAAGAAAAGACAGCAGCAGAAACCAAAAATCATACTCAAACCTCCCGGCAGAAGAGAGGCCACATCAACAACACTCTACATGAAAAGACCAACTGCAATCTGAACCACCATCATTGAGCATGATGTCACAACCTGGAATGCACAAGAAACAAAGTCTACATACACCCAAAGGTGTATGTAGGGTGTGAGCCGAAATCCCAGTAGGACGTCACCCAATAAAAAGGTTCCATGCCACAACATCAAAAAGACAATTTAATGTGCTTATTCAAAATTATAATTTCAAAATTCTTTTAAAGAAAACATTTACAAGCCAAATGTTAAAGGAAAACACTAAAAAGAACTCATTTCACAAACACGATTTTAAAGAGGAAGAGAAAAGTTCATTATGGGCACACACACACATACTCACACACACACACACACATACTCACACACACACACACATACTCACACCCAAGTGGTCCTTCATATGCCGACGGAAGGCACCACGCCATAGATGGTAGAGCAGTATGGGTAAAACCCCTAAGGTTCATCTAGCTCGAGTGGGACCCTAGAACCTTGTGTCTTGGTGAAACGTGGTTTAGAAGACCACGACCCTCAAAAAACGTGGCTTAGAAGGCCACGACCCTCAGTCATCACATGTTTAGTTAGTGTTGCAATCGTCAATCCAGCTAAGTGAAACAGGGACGATACCCATCCGGCTCACTAGCGTACTAGTTTCGGTCCGCCCACCTAGATACCCAGGGTTTTCCCTTGTGCTCAATCAAGTTTCACGTTCACATAATGTATATCGCTTTCACATATCCCGAACCAAACAGGACATTACACATACAAGTCACCGCTTGCATACCCAAACACCATTTAAAAAAACACGCACACCAAAACCATTTTATAACATAGTTCGGATCACTTGCATGACTTGATAAACTACTTAAACAATTTTAAGAACATTTCTAAATAGCTCAATAAGAGTTTTCACATGAGACATGCCCAGTTTCACATGTAAGAATCCCTTTAAAAACTTAACGCACACGTAATTCTGTCAAACACAACTCCCACACTCCACTTATAATTTAATAAGTGCAATTAACAATTTATAAAACACTTAAGATTAGAAAGAAAAGGTTTACATGAGAAAGACGAACTCAAATTCATATAAGAAAGTCGCTTTAAAACCAAAAGTACAGCATATACAAACCAAAACATGTTTTCCCATTATTCAAACAATATTCAATTTAATTCCAAAAGTACGCAACACAGCAAACACACAAAAAGTGATATATATATATATATTTATTTATTTATTTATTTATTTATTTATATATATATATATATATATTGAAAATGTCTATTTAAATACACAAACACCTAAAGTGACTTGAAAACACCTTTCGCACCCACCAAACAACCCTCAAAAACTTTCCAACCAAGTTTCGCACTCAAAACACCACTTAAATAAACAATTCCTAAATTTATAAATCATATTGCATGCAAAAGAAACCATTACAAAATCAATTTCACAAATCAACCCTTCAAAAACCTCATTGGCACTCTATAAACAATTATTAAACACTTCTAAAATTTACCACAACATGATCGAAAGGAAAAACATGATAATTTCTAAAAACAAGTGCAATTTTCATCACACACGCATGCCACACCATTTTTAAAACGCATTTCGCAAAACCTTTACAGCACTACCAAATCATTATAAACATAATTCGCATCATGCAACTAAACCATAGAACATATTAAGTTAAACTAAACAAACAAATTAAATTATCTAAATGGTTTAAAGGCATGGAACCACCTACCTCGATGTAGAAAACACCAAAATGGAGTGAAATCTTCAAATTCCAGCACGAAACATCAATCGCGCGCCGTTTGCACCACAAAAGAACCTAGTGCGATCCCAAATTCAAGATTTGGTCCCAAAAAAATACTCGATATTAAAACCCTAATTTAACATCCTAATTGGAAGAAACCTAAAACATCAAATTAAATTAACCAAAACCCTAGACAAGAGGAAGCCAAACCCTTACCCGGAGAAATTCGACCACTAGGGGTGGGTTGGACAGCAAACGGGGGTCGTCGGAGGTCACACCGGCAACCGGTGGGGGATAAAGGAGGCGGCGTAGGGGCAGAGGCCGCAGTAGAAGCGTCGGCCGCAGCGAGAGCGACGGGCGTGCGGTAGGGAGCGATCGGGCTCGCGACGGGTGTGACGGTAAATGTGACGGGGAGCCAGCGGGGAGCGGCTGGCTGGGAGGCGGCCGTGACAGGGAGTCGGCGGCGGGGCGAGTAGGCCGGGAGAGGGAGGAGGGTGATGGGAGTGGAGGAGAGGGAGCGCGACAGCTAGGGTTAGAGGGGAGGGGGTGAGCCACGCGACGAGAAGGGGTAGGAGGGGGAGAGGAAGAATGGGAGGGAGAGAAAAAAAAAGGAAAAAAATAAAATAAAATAAAATTAAAAGAAATTAAAATAGAATAAAATAAAAAGGAAATAAAACCTAAATTTAATATTAATAATAATAATAATAATACCTCAATGAAACATTAACCAAGATAATAATAATAATAATAATAATAAACTGGAATATGAATAATGAGGATAAAAATAATAAAACTCATTTGATAACACTAAAATAAAATAAGGAATTATATCAACTAAGATAATAATAACAATAATAATAAAATTAACAAAACAATAATAATTGTAATAAACTAAAATAGAAATAATAATAATAATGATGATGATAATAATCTCAAATGACATTATTATGATTATTATTATTAAATCAAATGTTAATTAATTTTATTTCATTAATTAAACATCAACAAGGCGTGTGGTGAACCTGGCGGGGCCACGCGGCAACCCAGGCGAGGCCGCGCAGCTTTGACCGCGTTGCGCTGGACGTGATCAAGACCAAAACACAAAGAACTGGAAATCTTAAGTCAGGTTTCGACCCGAACTACCCGACGCAAAGAAAAATTAACAAAAAAACAAAAAAACAAAAATGACGGGTGTGACAGATGCCTTAGAAGAATGACGCTATTTGGGTTGTTTTGGATAGATTGAAAAAGGTAGCACATTTCTTGCCTATATGGGAGACTTTCTTAGTGGAGAAATTGGGAGATTTGTATATTCGGGAGATAGTTTGTCTACATGGGGTGCCATGGAATATAGTTTCAGATTGAAAATCATGTTTTACTTCACACTTCTAGAAGATCTTATAGAAGTAACTTGGTTCACAAGTTTTATTGAGTACGACTTTTCACCCATAGACAAATGGGTAGTCGAAGCGTACTATATAGGTGCTTGAGGATATGTTGCAAGTGTGTGTTTTAAACTTCGGTGGATCTTGGGAGAAGCAACTATCTTTGGTGGAGTTTTCCTATAACAATAGTTATCATTATACTATTCACATGGCACCACACGAGGCTCTTTATGGTAGGTCATGCATATCACCTTTATGCTGGATAGAGGTAGGTGAGTCAGAGTTGTTGGGACTGAGTCTAGTGCAGGAGACGTCGAAGCAGGTTCATCTCATTTGGAAGCATATGGATATAAATCAGAGTAGATAGAATTAATATACTGATAAATTTTGATGACCCCTAGATTTTAAATAGGGTGATCATGTATTCCTTTGGGTATTGACAAGGTTGGGTCACCACAGGATACAGAGACAGGGCAAACTGGTGCCCAGGTTCGTTGGACCGTTTGAGGCTATGAAAAGAATCGAGGAAGTGGCATACCAATTGGCTCTTCTATAAAAATATAGTTCTATGCATAATTTTTTTTCATGTGACACAACTTCAGTGGTATCACACCAAACCTTCTCATGTGATCTATGTGGGTGATGTTGAGTTTGAGATAGATGTGTCATTTGAGGAGCATCTTATACGTGTGTTGGATCGCAGTGAGAAAGTGTTGTAGAGAAAGACCATGCCGATAGTTTATATATTTTGGAAAGATATATGGGTGAAGGAAGAAACTTGGGAGAGAGAATTAGATATGAGGGCTCGGTGGCCCAATATTTTTTACTCGAAATCTTAGAGATGCTTGGGAGTGCATCTCAAGGACGAGTTGTTATAAGGTGGGGAGATTGTAAGATCGGGACCTTTTCTAGAGATGTCTCAGGCTTGATTACAGGTACTCTTTTTGTTTTCTGTTGAGTGCTTTTTGTTTGGGATTTAACTTGGGGAGTGTTTGGGTTAAATTTTGAGAAAAAGGGAAGAAAGTGGGTAGTGCACGGTTGGCGCACGATTAGGGAAAACTGTGCACCCCAACCCAGCAAACCTTGTGAACCCAAATAGAGGGGATTCATATGGCTGGTGCACGGTTTGTCAAACCATGCACCCTAAAAGGAGAAAATATGCACTCCCCCACCCTAAAATAGGTTCATGGTTAAGGTGTGTGGTTAGGGAAAACCGTGTGTGACTTTTTAATTTACTCAAAAATTAGATTTTAAATCACCCAAACCCCCCGAAACTCACCCTATTCGACCCTAACTTGGACCAACTCATCTTCTTGTGATTTCAAATCCTTCGATGTGGATTTTAAGCCTTCCCAGTCTCTTTTATTCATGATTCAAATCCTGAATTTAATATCTACACCCCTCTCGGGTTTTAGATTCAGATATCACTCTACACCGTTGTGTTGCTCAAATTTTGGAGATTTTTGTTAGGTGATCGTTCATCAACGAATTGAGGTGGGTGGTCTATAATTCAAATAAAAAATTATTGATTATAGATATGTGTATATAATTGTAGAATTTCTATTGATGCTTAGAAATTAAGTTCATGATTGAATTAATTAAATTGATTAATTAATTAATTATGAAATTGGGGATATTGGAATTGTAGATTGTGAGTAATTAATTGTGGAATTAATTAGGGGATATTGAGATTTTTGAATTGAGTAATTAATTTTGGAATTAATTAGGGGACATTGAGATTGTATAATTGAGTAATTAATCATGGAATTAATTAGGGGATATTGAGATTGTTGAATTAGGTAATTAATTATGAAATTAATTAGGGGAGTTTGAGATTGTTTAATTGGGTAATTAATTGAGGAATTAATTGTGGGAAAATGGGATTGTGAATTGATGTACTAGTTATTGAATTAGTAATATGATTGAAAAGATTAATTAATTTTTGAGTTAATTAATGAGATTGAGAAGATTAATTAATTTTTGAGTTAACAAATAGGATTGAGAAGATTAACTAATTATTGAGTTAATTAATAGGATTGAGAGTATTAATTAATTTTTGAGTTAATTAATGGGGTTGAGATTATTAATTAATTATTGAGTTAATTAATAGGATTTATAATATTAATTAATTTTTTATTTAATTAATAGGATTGAGAAGATTAATTAATTTTTGAGTTAATTAATGAGATTGAGAAGATTAATTAATTGTTGAGTTAATTAATAGGATTAAGAAGATTAATTAATTTTTGAGTTAATTAATGAGATTGAGATGATTAATTAATTAATGAGTTAATTAATGTTATTGAGAAGATTAATTAATAGTATTGAGAAGATTAATTAGTTTTTGAGTTAATTAATAATATTGAGAAGATTAATTAATTGTTGAATTAATTAATGAAATGATGAATGGTAATAATGACATTCATATGAGAAATGAAATCTAGAATGGTAACAATAGAATTATGATATGTGACTTGTAATATAGAATGGTAACAATGGAACTCTTAGATGTGACATGAGATATAGAATGGTAACTATGGCATTCTAGGACATGATATCCCTTAGGGATAGTTTAGACTCCGACATGGGCCGAAACAGGTATTGAGGTTCAGGTGTCCTCAGGAACCTGGGAATTTATGTGGTTAAATAAAGAATAATTGATAATGTGATAACTATTTTACTTATACATTGTGTTTATTTCTTTATACAACCACATACATTGTTATTGACTGTATATTGTTTTAGACACTGTTGGTGGTGGTCTACTGAGTTGTACTCACACCCTACTCAAGCTGCCTGATCGGTACCCAGATATATTTTATTGTTGTAGGATAGGTTAAGGGAAAAGTCCCTGTGTTAGATGGCTAATTTGTTAATGGAGCATGGATGAGGGAACCAGACGTGGTTCGGGACCTTCTTGGGAGTTTTTAGTGTCTTTACTTTTGAGTTGCATTTTTGACATTAGACACGTACTTTAGCATGACATATCTACTACTTAGTTTTGATATTGTATTTCTAGTTTTGGTTATCTTGTTGTACTAGTATTTTTCTAGTTCTGACATCCTTTGGTTATTCAATCGTTATTGTTTATTTATTTTCACTAGTGTATTGCTCTGATAAAAGAGGGTATAGTCTTTCCATTCGATATTATACCTTGCTACTATTCAGTAGCCTCTGTCATATGGGGAGGTGTGCTTGAGGTCATGTGACTGGCCTACTTGGGGCACTAGCATGTGGTACTCGGTTCAGGATGTTACAGTATGTCATCAACATAAAAACAAATAACAACACCATGGTTATTATGGAACCTACTATAAACACATTTATTAGTTTGGTTAACTACAAAGCTATTTGTTATGATTATTTCATTAAATTTCTCATGTCATTTTTATATAGGGACCATACCAATTTTCAAACCTTTCCATATTTACAGGTGCTATGAATCCTTATACTTGTTTTATATATATTTCTTCATCAAATTCACCTTTTAAGAATGTTTTCTTAACATATATTTGGTGGATTTCCAAATTATATATGGAAGCTAAAGTGAGAAGAATTCAAATTGAAGCAGTCCTAGCCACATGAGAATAGGTATCGATATAATCAATTCCTTCCTTTTGAGTAAACCCTTTGGTTTCCAATCTGGATTTATATTTTTCAATTATATCGTTGACTTTCCATTTTCTTATAAATACCCACTAACAACCTATAAGTTGTAAACCTTGTGGAAGATAAACTAATACCCAATTATTGTTCTTTGTTATAGAGTTTATTTCATCATTTATAACTTTCTTCCAAAGTGATTCATCAGAAGATGACATAGCCTCTTTGAAAAATTTTGGGTCAGACTCTATATTGAGTAAAACTGGAGTTTGTGTAACAATACTATCCTTAGTTCCTTCCAACAAGTACATATATAAATAAGATCCATATGTCTTGGGTATCTGAGGTAGTTTACTTTTATGAACCTCCTCGGTTGTATCTTTATTTGAACCAGAGTCCTCTATTTGAACTTTCTTAGGTAAAGAGGCAAACATAGATTCGTCAAAAATAGAATATCTTGATTCAATAACTATATTAACAACTACTAAATCATTTGATTCTACAATTATGAATCTATAAGCTTTTGAGTGCTCTGCATATCCAAGAAATATTCTATCAATACCTATTTTATCCAATTTTTTACTTTTTGGTTTAGGTAATATAACAATTGAATGACAACCTGAAACCTTTGAATAATTTAAGTTTGGTTTCCTATGCATCTATAATTCATATAGAGTCATAACATTCCCTTTTGTGGGAACCCTATTTAGGATGTGACACATTTTCAATAATGCCTCTCCCCAAAAACCTTTTGAAAGACCTGAGATAGATATTATGGAATTAACCATTTCCATTAATGTTCTATTCTTTCTCTCAGCAACACCATTTCATTGAGGTATATAGAGAGATGTCACTTTATGTATAGTCCATGAAAATTCAAACAACGAAGGACTATAGTATTGTTAGGGCCAATAGGGGCCTATATACCCTGAGAGGGGGTGAATCAGGGTATGGATATTCATTTCTAAAATTATTCTTGCCCCACTGGATCTTGACCTCTTTATTACAAGGGTCACTTTGTTTGCTCTTATGTGTTTATGTTGATCACTTCTCTTTATCTTTATCTGATGGTTATGTTTTAGATGCAATTCAGGGAAACAACCAGGCAGACATAGAGATTTTTACTTGGTTCACCCTCACTGGGCTACATCCAAGGAGCATACAATGACGATGTGTCGTTGTACCAAATCCACTAAGGCTCACTGCCAATAATGTTCGGGCTAGATCACCTCTATGCCCAGGCTCACTACCTTTACAATGTTTAGGGTCAGCTCACTGTTTTCCCAAGGGTTACTCCCTATGTCTCTCTCTCTGGATCACTGCTTTGGAAGGGATCCACTCACAGTTTATAGACTTGTAGGTCTCTTCATTTGCATGAATAAATGCATCCTCAATTGTTGATAGATTCTCCGTTGAAGTTCAACTTTCATCCACTGATGAATACCCATTTGCCTCTTAAACACTGGGCAATTCCCTTTGGAAACACCTTCGCAAAGCACCCAACTTCGCGAGGCTCCCAATTTCGCGAAGCTCAAACAAGCCTTCGCGAAGCACCTTCCTTTTCGCAAAGCTCAGAATTTCGTGGAGCTCAGACCATCGCAAAGCTCAAGCCTTCGCAATTCTTAGGCCGTCGCGGAGCTCAAGTCGTCGCAAAGCGACTTCCCTCACGAAGCTCACTGAGCCAACGCGGAGCACACGACTTTCGCGGAGCTAGAATAGCCGCCGCGAAGCTCTTCTTTTGCGAAGCACACTGACTTCGCGAACTTCCTTCGCGAACCGAGAGCAAAGTATTTTCTCTGAAAATTCTCTCTACTTCTCTCGAGGGGGTCGACCTCTATTTATATTCAATTCCACCGACCTTCGACCCTTCCGCGCGAAGTCAGCGCCACATCATCGCCAATCGCGAAGCTCTGAAGTTCCTGCAGGAATTCTCTCAAAATCGCAAAGCACCACGACAATTTTCCGATCGCGGAGCTCATCGTAATCGTCGAGCATCACCGTCAACATTCCTTCGCACCTTCGCCGCGAAGCTCCCTTGCAAAGCCCTTCACCGCTGCGATGCACTTCAACTCTGCTGTTCGCGAAGCTTTGACGTAATCGCGAAGAATCACCGTTATCATTCTTTTGGTCTTCGCGAAATCCAAACCATGAAGTCTTTCTTCGCGAAATTCATGTCATTTCCATATTTAATTATGATCTTCATAGAAATCCTATTTTCGCGATGCTTATCAACCTCCAAATTTTGGACCCCAAAAATTTGGCAAACACCGGGAAACGGCACCACCTTGTACTGCTCTTTTGTACCGCCTCCAGATCGTTCATTCCTTTGTCATGGTTCTTTGTCAACATAGATTGTCAACAAATTCTCGGGAACTTGACAATTCTCCATAGAAACCTTCTTTGTCAACAAACACAATCAACCCAAAAAAATACTGCAATGTTACCTTGAGGGATTTTTGCCCAACAAGTATTCACCTCCCCTGTCAGATCTGAGACATTTAAGTGTAAGAACACATTTGTTTTCAACCTCATTTTCATAGATATTAAATATATCTACATATTCATATTTAACATGTAAAAGATAGACATGGAAAAATCTAGAATAATCATCGATATAAGTTATAGAGTACCTTTTATTGCCTATGGTAGGTGTAAAAACACAAATCACATACATCACTATGTATTAATTCTAGCAAGTTACTTCTCCATTCTGTAGTTGGAAATAGTTTCCTAACTATTTTAGATTGCATGCTAGTTACACATTGCCTCAAATACAAACTTAAACTCATGCTTGTTTAACAAGCTACCTAAGACTTGGTTCCTATGAACTTTAGGTGCATACAAGACATCATTTAAGGTGAGTAAATTTCCTAAGGTAAACTCAAGATTAACCACTCCCTTCCCTTGAATGATTATTCTTGCAGAGTTCCCCATGAAAATCGGCGTCCCATATTTGATTGATTTCATCCTTTAGAAGAGAGATTTGTTGTTGGACACATGTCATGTAGCACTGGAACCGATCCCCCAAGAAGAGTTATCCTCAAGTACATTCACTTCAAAGATTATGGCTGCAAAGTACTATTTTGAAGCACTGTTGTCATCTTTCTCCTTACGGAGATAACAACCCTGTTTGAAGTGTCCCATCCAGCCACACAAGTAGCATGTCACTTTCTTCTTCTTGAATTGCATCTTTCCTTTTGAAGGATGGTTTGGACATTTTCGCTCCATTGAGGACCCGGACGGATCCACTCCCCCCGCCATGAGGACCTTGGATTCATCATCCTTAGACTCATTTGTCACCTCGTCCTTTTTATATTCCTCCACAAATTTATAGGTTATTGAGTAACTCGTTGATGGAAATATCTTCCTTATTGTGATTTATAGAATGTTTAACATTCTTCCACGGGGGGAGCTTATCGATGATGGATGTGACAATGATAACATCATCCATGTTCATCTTGTTTTGCTTAAGGTGTTGTAAGATGCATTGTATTTCATAGAATTGTTTTACTGTAGATCTACTATTTACCATTTTGTATAAAATAATCTTTCTTATTAGGAATTTCTTGTCGCATGTTGATAAGTGTCGAAGAGATCATTGGCTAAAACGTTGAGTATGTGCCCTCAACACATGAGATCATTGTTCTTCCATTTTGTCTTGTGTGGGAAACTTGAAGTGTCTCGTCTTCGAATGTGGAGGATTTCAGTGTTGAGAACACATACACCACTTTGAGAGTTGCAAGTAAAGAGTGTATCCTCTTTTGTCATCTCTTGAAATTGTTGTCGTCAAATTGCTCCAACTTCATTGCATTGTTGAGCATCGCTATATCTGTGTTGATGGTTTGTACTCTTGAGATTATTGGAGATATATTGGATAATGGATATAGAAATTTCGGATAGTAGTAGATGAAGGTCATTGAGGCACGTTACATTGTTGCTCTTCTTAAGAGTAGATCCCCCCCTACCAAACTGGTAGTACTATGGGTTGCCGACGAATCCTCTTTAGGATACATCGGTGGCTCGATACTCGACACAAGTGCTTTATGGAGAGTATCTCTTGAAGAACCTTTGGAAACAAGAGAGTAATAAAATATTTTTTGTTGTTTTTGCACCAACAAAATTATTTTGATGCTTGTTGGAAACTTTTAAATGAATCTCAATTTGTAGAAAAGATTAGAGTGCTTGAGAATGGTTGGAATTGATTTTTCTATCAGTGAGAAGTCTATTTTATAGGCATAAGGCATCATACCCCTTGAAATTGGGTTGATACATTTCCATAAAATACATGCATTTTCAATATTTATTTATGTCCACCAAATCACACCCAATCAAATAATTGGACCAAAATCGCACCTGTTAGTGAAAATTCATGTTTGATAGCGGAACATACATGTCCATTCCAACCTATTTTTTCAATATGGGATTCCAAAAATAACATTCCCGTTAAAAAAAACTTAAAATAAAGCAATTCAAATATTTTAAAACATTAACATCCAGCAAAACTGACTATCAAAGTGTTCTAAAAAAACAAATTCAAATAAAAAACACTTAAAATTATAAAAATCTAAATTTGTATTTTTGTAAAACTAAAAAATCAAAATGAATATTAGTCGTATGACAAATCAAAATGTGGACCATTATGAGAAACATGAGGTGGCGTGTGGAAAATAAGGAAATTTCGGGCTGGGGTTGGTTCATCCGCGTAGACGAAGACCCAACGGAAACTTCCCACGACCCCCACGCATCGTAGAAAACGCGTCCCCCGCCACCACCTCTGAACGGTTGAAATTGAAAATATGAACATTAATTATTTTTGATTTATTTTGATATTTTTTTAGTAATTTTAACCACCAGCGAGGGGATACATCAATTGTTAATAACGGGGAAAAAAAACAAATGATGAATGAAATTAAATTTAAAACCTTATATTTAAATAATCAATAAAGAGGTGTTTTAAAAGAGATACCGGAGCCCTCACCGCATCTCCCCTTCTCCCCCAAACCCTCCTTCCCTCTCTCTCTTCCCCTCTTTCTCTTCTCTGGAGCGATGAATCTGAACAGTTCCTATCCCAATGGTCCGGCGATGAAGATGAAGCCGAAGTCCTACCACCGCCCCGGCCGCGGCGGCGGAGATTGCTGCTGCTGCTGCGGCTGCCTGGAGTGCCTCTGCGGCTGCGTCTTCAGCATCATCTTCAAGCTCCTTTTCACAGTTCTCGTCCTCGTCGGGATCGCCGTCCTGGTGCTCTGGCTTGTCTTCCGCCCCCACAAGGTTGCCTTCCGCGTCCTCGACGCTTCCCTCTCCAAATTCAACTTCGACGGCGCCAATTCCACCAACGCGGCCGGAAACCTAGATTTCGACCTGTCCCTCAACATGACCGTCCGCAACCCTAACGAACGTGTGGGGTTTTACTTCGACCGCCTCGAGGCCAGGCCGCTGTACGAGGGGCAGCGGCTCGGGTTCAAGATGCTAACGCCGTTCTACCAGGGGCACGACAACACGACGACGCTGACGGTGAGGATTCAGGGGAAGCAGTGGGTGAGGCTGGATGGATCCGAGAAGGTTGCGCAGTACGAGCGCGAGAGGAAGGGCGGGGTATTTGATATTGAAGTGAAGATGTATTTGAGGGTGAGGGCGAAGGTTTTTTGGGGCATCAAATCTCCGAGGATCGAGCCCGAGATCCAGTGCGATTTGAAGGTCCCGCTCGTCGGCGGGAACGGCGGCCGAGGCGCGACGGCGGCCTTCGACCCCACCCGCTGCGACGTTGATTTCTGATCCGACTCGTCCTCCGCGCCCGTCTTCTTCTTCGGATTCCTTCGTTTTTTTATTTAATGAAGTAGAAGCTTTTTCTTGTTTGAATGAATCCATTTTCCATTTTCTTTTTAATTCATTTTAGGGCTTTTCATGTATTTTACAGATCCCCTGATTTTCTGTTTTCAATATACACATAGACGATACTGTATTCCGACTGTTGATGATGATGATGATGGAAGTTCATGCCATCACTTTGCAAAACCCCTTCGTCTTCTTCAATCTCCGAATCTGGAGGTGTTTGGATTGAGAAGACATCTGGTTGTTTCTTCATGGATATGATGAGGTGCCTTATGGGACCTCATATAAGTTTGGTGTGACTTTTCAAATTGGGTGTCATACACGTATGAAGTGGGGTGACTTGTTTCAAAACCGGTGTACTTATCACATATTACATCATTTTGAATCATGGTGTTCTTATTTGGGTGCTGCTTTGATTTACATGTTCAAAGTATTGAGTTTCTTGGATCAAATAACACTTATTCAAGCACCCAAAACTGAAGAACCCATAAAGCAAGATCATTCATGCTTTGAAACTCAAACCATTCATAATATAAAACGAAGAACATAAAATGACTAAACCTCATTTCTTAACCACACACTTATGAAGATCACTTAGTAGTATAGGACTCATTTCTCCTAGGGTTTGCATGAGTTAACAAATCACCCAATACTTTGGTAGGTGCCTCCTTCCGTGATATGCTCAAATCACCCAATACTTTGGTAGGTGCTTCCTTTCGACCATGATATGCTTGTAAGTGTAAAGGGGGCAGGATAGGAGAGATTCTGCTTGGAAAGATTTTGTGACATACACTCATGATCAAATACCATTTTCTTGACATTGGCCTTCATAGATAGGTCTCAGGGATGCTCCCTGAGCTTTCATGAAATTTACTTAAATTGTTATGGTTTCAGGGATGCTCCCTGAGCCTTCATGAAATTTACTCAAAATGTTATGAAATGTTTGGGTAATGCCTTTAGTTTTGTAACCTCTAACTGCATGCATGCATTTGACATTTAAATGCATTCATGATTCTCTCAAACATTTCATAAATTAATGATAGCCTTATATGGAAGTGACCTGAATAACACTTGACATTCAACTACCTTTGTTAAGCATAGAATATGAACATATATCACAACAATGATAAAACATATCGTACAATACGATATGGCTTAAAGGTAGTGGTACGATATCACCATATTGTGTTTTACGATATGTCACTTAGGCATATGATATTTATTAGATTTATATATATCATACCATATGATATCCTTATATCATCCCATATGATATCATCAAAAATACATCACACACACACAGAGACGCACACACAAGGCTTTAGGGCATATCTCCATCTATCTCTCACACGCACTAAAGCTTTATATGTCACTTAGGCATATGACATTTATTAGATTTATATATATTATACCATATGATATCCTTATATCATCCCATATGATATCATCAAAAATACATCACACACACAGACGCACACACAAGGCTTTAGGGCATATCTCCGTCTATCTCTCACATGCACTAAAGCCTCATAAAATTTCTATCATTTCAAGTTATATTGCATCATATACAATAATTTACGAAACCACATGTAAAGACCTGACCTTAAACATTAGATTTTCTAGTGACTTTAAACTAGAATTCCGTTTCTTGCATTCTCAAAGATCTTTTAAGTTTAGAGTTTTAGAGGGTTAGGTCATAACTCTTCCTCTGGCCTGAAGTCCTTCATTTTTTATTGATTTTTGATAATCCACCTTTCAAGGGGTGGGGTGAAACCCTTACAAGCCTCATAGGCGTAAGTATTACATGGCTCGTAGGCCTTAGAAGAATTCATTGCCCGTAGGCTTCAAACATTACATACAACCCAGACTAACTACTTGGAACTGCTCCTCCCCAGCATCTTCATCGTGAAATCAGCTCTCCACCTTCGCATGGTTGTTCGGCTAGGCTTTCCCATGCATGCACATGTTTGTCCCGATGGCAGGTGACATACTCTCTCATTCTTGCAATCCATTTAGCTTATGCTATGGTGAAAGCTCTTTGCTCATCATCATTCTGAAGCTTGTTCCTTGTAGGTTGTCTGGTTTGCATCTACACTTAAGGTGGCCCAAAGGCCTTGAGGTGGCCCGAAGGACTTACTGACCCGAAGGCCTGAGTGGCTCGGAGGCTTTAAAGGACTCGGGGACCAAATTGATGGCCCGAAGACCCAAATTGGGGAATATTCCCGGCTGCTATAGTGCCAAACAGTGCATGCTACAAAAAGCTCATAAGAGACATAAAAAGAAAGAAAGAAATCATTAGTTCATGAATACTTATAAAATTTTGCCTTTTCACAATGATCTTTGGGTCCAAAATAAACATTTTATTACCAAAGAAACACTGCTAGAAAGAATACATATACCAACGGTTTGGAGAGCCGTTAGCTCTTTTGTCGTCGGTATAGACATATACCCACGGTTATGGGAAAACCGTTGGTATAAGTGGGTCATACCAACGGTTCCAAAACTGTTGGTATAGGCTCCGAAAATTTGGATACCTACACCAACGGTTTTGAGAACCATTGGTGTGGGTAATTTAAAAAAAAAGATAGTCGGGATTTGAACCTAGACATCGCTTAGTTATATTTCAATGACCTAACCACTGATCTATAATGCATTTTGTGAATATAATTTGATAAATATGTATATGTATATTAACAAAAAAAATTAATTTTTATGTATTTAATGTTATATGAAAAAAGAATTCATAACAAACTTGGGTACCTATACCAATGGTTCTCAAAAACCTTGTGAATTTTTGGGACCTATGCCAATGGTTTTGGAAAAATCGTTGGTATAGGTTATGTATAAGGTATGTATAAGATACCTATACCAACAATTTTTGGAGAACCGTTGATATATGTGTCACCTATACCAACAGTTTTGGAAAAACTGATGGTATAGGGTATGTATAAGATACCTATACCAATGGTTTTTCTAAAACTGTTGGTATAGGGTATGTATAAGCTACCTACCTATACCAATAGTTTTCCAAACCGTTGGTATAGGTTCGTGGATATAACTCCAATTTCTAGTAGTGAAATCACCTTCTCTACCCAAAACATTTCATAAAACATTTCATATGAAATATTAAAGGCAAAATAAAATTCATAAAGGTTTCTTTGAAAACATGAAAAAATCATAATAACTTTTTCAAAAAGTTATAATTTTCACCCTTAAAAGTAGCACACACTTTCCTTTAAACATTAGATGATTATCTTACCTTGAGAAACCATAAGATTCCCATAAAAACCCACAGAAATCATATATAAAACATATAGGTTACTTGGGACATCATTTCCATATCACTCTTACATCTACTCTTATAAATGGAATAACCATACAGTCGACTTTCATACCCAATGCATTGGAGGGCTATCATGGACCTACCCATCCCTGGTTTATCATGAAACCACCTATTCTTGGTTAATAACATAACCACCCGCACTTGGTTTATAACGGAACCTACCATCATCATAACAATGCATAAGAACCATAACATAATCACAACACATAAAAGCTTGTAATTTCCAACATTACATTTATAAAAATATTCTTTGCACCTATAAGAAAACATTTTCAGATATTGAAATATCCATTCCATTTTAGAATCCTTTTTGAAAATAACTAGAATATAGGGAAAAATAGTTTTTATTTGAATAAAATAGGAAATCTTGTAAATTAATCCAAAAATAAAATAACGGTTACGAAGGTGGGAAGGTCGTCGCCGTATATGTTAAAATAAAACATTCCTTTTGTCTTTTGTAAAGAAAGTCAAAACATTCTATAAAAAGATTCCTTTTAAAAAACCATTGAAATTAAGTTAAAAGAGTCATAAAAATTTCCTTTATAATTCATTTATTTTCATATATAAGAAAACATCCATAAAAGAATTTTAAAAATATGGATATGGAAGAAAAAGAGTTGTAAGGAAAACTTTAAAAGATGATTTTTAAAAGAAAGTCTCTTACCTTGAGTTCGACTCATCACGTATGTTCTTTATCTTTATAAATAATAAAATTATATTTATTATTTAATTTCATAAGAACCTTTTTCAAGTTCATTATTCCTTGCATTTTATTTAATACTATGTTATATATAATTACTTAATCAATTAAGTTTTTTCCATACATTTTGATGATAATCGATTCATAAGTCCAAAATGGCTTTGGTAGGTTGACTGTGGTCGAAGAAGTCATTATTTCACCTTATCCATAATAATAATAAATAAATAATTATCATATTTATACATAAATTATACTTTTAAATCCAACAATTAATGAACTACATTACAATCATGGAGACGGTAGATTATACACACGCATAGGTAACATTTCCATTTTCAATGATCATTATGAAAAAAAGTTAAATATTATTATGACTTTACAAAATGATAATAATACCATAAATATTGTATTATTTATTTATATATACTTATATATATCATCCATGTGATGTGGTGACGGAAAATGAATCACGTTGCTTTGTGCAGGTGGTAGTCCACACGTACACACGAATGACATTATCATTTTTCAGTGAATGGAAAGGTAAAAATATATATGATATATTACCTTTTCAGAATTATAATTATGTCGTTAATATCATATATAATCATTAATTCCATCATTATAACCATCCATGAGAGGTGGTGATGGAAAATGAATTACATCAGTCCGCGAGGTGGTGGTCCGCTGTATACACAAACGATGGATTCCTTTCTCATTTGATGGATGTTAGATATGGATATAGGTTATTCCATTAATATAATAAAATCTCATTATATGGTATATAATTAAGTTATTATATATTCATGGTTGAAGAATATTTAAAGGAGGTGAAATAAGAAATAAAATAGAAACGCTCGGTTAAGAACGATACCTCTCCTTCGGACAACCTCCTTTGCTTAACATCTTA
The DNA here is from genome assembly GCA_963277665.1 of Viscum album. Taxonomy (NCBI): domain Eukaryota; kingdom Viridiplantae; phylum Streptophyta; class Magnoliopsida; order Santalales; family Viscaceae; genus Viscum; species Viscum album. The sequence continues at coordinate 790,544,803 of OY728137.1, forward strand.
AGACCACTAATGTTGATATTATGCTCAAAATAAGGCCTCTAGAACGTGGAGAGGAATTTTAGGATGGTATTTTGGCATAAATTGGATGAAAAGGGGTTTTTAAGTGTGAAGAATTGAGAGGAAGAGGTTCCCTTTTAAAAGAGAGGGAATGGACACTCTTGGAATTTCTTAAAATATTAAATTAATATAAATTAATTTTGATGTACAAATGGATCAAAATTAATAAAATTCAATGATAAGATGAGTATGATTTGAAATAATCTCATACAATAATATTTGGACAAGTTTGGATCATATTCTTTCTATTATCTTTTTATTTTAATCCCTATTAACCCTTTTCATACTTGTCATGATAACATGGGTTTTTAATCATTGAGGGTCAAGATAGTTACCAAAAATAGACAAATGACCCATAAATGGACCATGGTTGATATTTTAAACCATATAATAATAACTTAGCTGGATATAATATTTTTATGAATTTTATATCATTTAATAAAATATTGTTTTCATAAAATATTAATTATGTCAATTTTAGAACTATTCATTTACTTTGACTTTAATAACATCAAGATAACAAATGAAATTTGAATAATTTTTTTAATACATCCAAAAAATGATATATATATATATATATATATCTATAAAATTCTTGGATCACATTAATTATTTCAAATTATATTACTTTTAATATTTTTAATATCATTTATTTTTCTCTTAATTGAATAATTATTGTATCAGCGTTGCGTATGCATTTAACGTATATATTTCTTAACTAAAAATTAATAATAAATTACCATTATGAAGATAATTCATTTATATTTCAAAATAATATTTATAACTGAACATATCCTGTCACGAACCAACCTGGGTCGACCCTGAACTGGTCACCCGAGCCGGTCCGCGACATGGCCTGAGAGGCATTCTCGATCCTCACGGGCTGGCGACAAGCGCCAGGGTATCAACAGAGGCTGTGAGAATGATTTTGCCCAATATAAATAAATAAAGTAGCAGAAATAATACAGAGCAATACAGAATATGTAAATCAAACAAAACGACTAAATAAGAACAAAAGAAAAATAAAACTAACCAAACACGACGTCCGAACTAACTTTGTGTGACCTCACGGGTCACTCTCCGACTCAACGATCAAGCGTCACCCTAGGAGAGCGCACAAAAGCTGTAGCTTGCACAAACACTAAAAACAGAAAAGAGCTATAGGCGTGAGTATTAAAACTCATTAGGCTAGCTCGATATCTATTCCCAATGCACTACATTTAAAATAAAAGAAACATCATTTCAAGTTTGAACTATAATTTATAAAAAATATGTTTTTCTAAATATTTTACCTAAAAGAAAAGTACGAACCATTGCCCTTAACCATCTCCAAATTTGGGTTCATTTCATTAGTGTCAATGGCTTTTTAGAAAGGGAAAGTGATGTTTACATTTTCAAATTTTTACAAAGAGGATTAAACACTTTCATTTGAAAACCATTTCTAGAAAACAAGTCAAAACCAATTTATCACTTTCCAAGGAAAACAATATACAAAAATGCACAAAAGTAAGTACACAACAAGGGAAATGTAGAAATACATACAAGTACCAAATTATCACTACAAGTAACTGAAAAGTCACAAACATGGGTGAACCTAGGAGATCAAGAATAAACCAGAAGACACCAATACATGGGATATCATCCTCGTTGACATGTCACACATGATGAAATCAAAACGCCCAATACGCTCGACCATCCTTTCTCAAGCAGGTCGAGGAGAAATCCCATAATAATAAACCCAATATATCCACCTACTATGGGCCACAGGTCAGTACCATAACCTAGTAGTGCAGAAATCATTCTTAGAATATTCTCTCAATATGTCAGATTCCCATGTCTCAAGTATTTAGAAAAGGGGGTGAGCCAACGATGCCATCCGAGCATCCAATCACATACATAATAATAATAATAATAATAATAATAATAATAATGCACAACAGACATCACCCCAAGCCACTCCATGAGACAACCTCTTGCCTTTTAAACCATTCAAGCACTCGGGAGCCTCTAAGCATGGGCTCCCAAACAATCAGTCACAACTAAGGCAAAAGAGTTATCCTAGGAGAGTTTTCAACAAAACAATTACATCATTTTCCATAAAGTGCCAAACAAGCATTAAACACCTTTCACAATCACCACTTTAAAAAAATACAACTTCTTTATAAGACCAAAACTAGTTTGAAACCATTTAAAGAGCTCCAAAACACTACTTCACAGGCTGCCAATATTTTTTTTATAAAACCAAACCAAACCATTTTATTTTTCCAAATAAACCATAAGAGCCAACCGGGAAATTTCTCAAAAGAACCAAAATACTTGTTCACGCTTCAAAATAAATCATTTATCATTAAACCAGAACTACATTTGATATTCTGTGAATTATGTTTAAAAGCCAAATGGGCATTCTTTCACTATTGTGCATCTGTTCATCAAGAAAAGATTTCAAGTGTCGTGTATAAAATAAACAACACTTTTTTACATCGAGTAATTATAAAAAAACAATTCTAATACTATTTCACATTTATTAAAATTAATAAAATATTTAATTGAAAAATTAGCGTGTGCAAACATAACAAAACGACACCATTTGCACACCATAAGAATTGAATTATAAATTTGCATAATAAATGAATTAATCTCAAGTTGCATAATAACATTCAGCATATATATATATATAGGGCACAAACAGTAGGAAATAAAGTAGCTTAAATTTTAAAAGCAGTGCAATAGGAACCTACCTCGGATATACGACGCGATGAAATGACACACGTTTGAAAATGAGCGGAAAATTCCAATGCCATACATAATAAATATCAAGGACTCAAAACACATACATAAACCCCATTTAAAGTATGTGAAACCAAACGGCAGGAAGAAACACTCACCTTGAAACTAAAGCGCGACGATGATGCAAACTCGGAATTGCTCTTCACGGGTTCTAAAACATTAATCCTACCAAAAAAAAACATAAATCAACAAAACCAACTAACAAAGAAAAGACCAAAGCAAGAATAATAATAAAAAAATGATAATAATAATAAAAATAAAGATAAAAACGCACCTGAAGTGGAAAATGGTATACCGGAGGGCTGCGACTTGAGGCGGGCCGCTGGAGAGGGTCGCCAGAGGTGCGCAAAGGTGTTGGTCGGAGCCAGATCGGACAACAAGGTGTGTGTTGGCCGGAGGAGGGGGCTGCCGCTGGATAAATGGATTGCCGGAAAAAATGAAAAAAAAACAGTGAGGGGGAAGTAGGGTGCTGCGGAGGAGAAGAACAGGTGGCCAGTGGCTGGGGTTCTCTCACGCCGCACACACAGAGGGAGCGGGCACGTCAGCCGAGCACGGAGCAGGGGGATCCAAGGTGCTAGGGGCGCCGCATGCAGGGGAGAGGAGGGAACCGGGGCGCCGATGGCGGGCTACCACACTGAAGGAGGGTGAGAAGGAGGGAAGCCGGCATCGATCGGGAGAAGGGGTGTGCTAGCTCAGGGAGAAAGGGAGCAACAGAGGCGTCGCACGGGCGAGCCATACGGGAGGAGCTGGGGCGCTGCGGGTGCGCCGCGTGAGGGAAGGAGGAGGGAGGTCAAGTGACAACCTGCTGGCGACGGGATCCTTCCAGGGGAGGGGGGGGGCTACGCTGCTGCAACAGGGAGAAGGGGAAGAGAAACCGTGACGGGGAGACGAGCTGAAGGTGGCCGAGGCAGAAGGCGGGTCGTGCGGGAGAAGAGGGCAGGGCAGGAGGCAGGTCCGAGCGCTGCGGGGAAAACAGGGGGAGTGGTGGCGTTGCCTGGGCCAAGGGAAAGAGATAAAAAAACAGGAGAAGGGCTAGGGTTAGGAGGGAAAAAGAAATAGAAAAAACTTAAAGAAAAAGATAATCAAACAAATAAAATAAAACAAATATTAATCCATAATAAAAAAATACAAATAAAAATTTATAATTAGAATAATAATAATAATAATAATAATAATAATAATAATAAACTAAAAATGATAAAAATAATAATTTTTTAATAATAAAAATTTTAATAACAAAACAACAATAACCGTTTTTATTTTATTTACATATTTGAATAATGCAACTGCATGGTCCGCGTATATCACAAGCGGCTGTGCGCAAACCGTGCGGTAGCTTCCGTCCACTCCAGAAGTCACTGCATGGGTACCCGGGCTGACAGCATGGTCTCTGCTGACCGTGTGGTGCCTGCACACTGGTATGAAACCCCCGCAACTCCTGATAATAGTAATAGTAATAATAATAATTATATTTATCATTCATCTTTAATAATAATCATAAAATTATGAACAATAATAAAATTTTTAAATAACACAATAAACCACCATCTTTACTCATTTTAATTCTCTGAAGGCAGGCGAATTGTGCCAATGCCTAAGAGGAGCCGTGTGGGGTTTCTAACACACGCTCCACCCGTGCGCCCGACGACATCGACGCTAAAGAGCGCACGCATTAACATAACTCAAAGAAACAATTCATCCGGGACACACCCGAACCACAAAAAAATTTCTTTAAGGTCGAAAATAATTAAATAAATCTATACTCATGGGTTGGGGTGTGACATATCCTCTAGTTATACCCATGTTAAAAATATTATAATTATTAAAAACAAGAGTGTGACATTTTTGAATTTTTTTACATAAAACATTATAAATGTCATAATCACATCCAAATGGAAACCAAAGGACATATAACCAAATATCGGATTATTATTGATGAAATGGAATCATCCAATAAAATTAATTCAAGTTTTAGGATCATTTTCTAGTCCTTATTATTGTATTTTAACCCTTAATTACTTGATTTACCCTTTACCGTAGTAACTGAAATTACTATAGTTACTATTCATAATGACTAAAGATAAAAAGGACCTATTTAAAAAATTTATACCTCTTGATTAAAAATATGTAATCCAATTTTCAAAATTAAAAATACATAAGTAAAGTAATTTAATTTAAAATCAAACTGAAAAAATACGATGAAAATGGGTTTTTTAGAAAAATGACATTTTTAAATATAAAATATTTTTATACTAAATTCAAGTATAATTTTTTTCTCAAAAACCACAATTAGATTATTTTAAATCAAAAGAAATTAATTAAAATTTAAAACTAATCCAAAATAGAATTTTACTTTTTTAAATACATCACAATAAAATATCGTTTTCAATAAAAAGTGTTATTTTCACTATTTATTGAAAAATCAAACTTTTCAGAAAAATTTAAAAATTTCACCATAAACTAATTTTGATATGCTGATTTCAAAAATAATATTTATTTTTTCAAATAAAATTTCTAAAATTTCTATAAATTAATTATATTATTTTCACAAAAAAAATCAATAAAAACCATTTTTAAAGAATATATATATCTTTGAAAAATAAAATAGATTTACTAAAAATCAAGTGCTTATTTCCTAAGAATTAATCAATAAATTTTTATTAATTAAAACCTTTATATATATTTCAAAAATTAGTTAATCATATTCATACCCTCCAATTTAACGACTAGGTTATAACAATCATATTTAAATAATAATATTTCACGGTTTGTTTAAGCTCGATGTTGTGTGACATACACGTTTTAAGACATAATGTCCTTCTTTTAAAATCTTAGGATATTAAACCATATCAAAAAAACATATTGGATATTTACAAAATACTTTTGTAAATTTATAATCAATTTCACCATGTATCAAATCATATGTAAAACCATGTGAATAACCATATAAAACTCCTTTCAGATAAACTCTAAAATCCTTTTAAAGAAGATCTCTAAGTTTCAAAAAACTTAATCCTCATTTAGTAAACAAAAAAGAGTTACCCCACAGACCTTTATAACATCAACATCAAATATGAATCCTTATATCCATAAATGTAAGCAAAGAGTGACCTCTAACAAAATATCAATTCTACTCATGCTACACCGAGATCTGACATTATATCCATCAAACATATGTATTTCTACACCAGTGTCCACCAGATGTATCATATACAAGTATGTATAATTATATAATCTATTTTACAAGGCATCAAGTGATCATGAGCCACATATTATTTCAATCCCATATAACCACTTATTTATTCTCGATTCTCCATGTATAGACTAAACAAATGGATGAACACATCAAATGTTATTCACACTGATGGATGAGCACATCACATTCCCCTCCCCAATGGATAATCACATCACATGTAACTTATATAGGTGTGACCATACACTTATTTAATCAATCTCAATTAAAGTCCCACATATCATACTCATCATACAAGAGGAAAAATCTCATCTTAGTTAAAACACAATCGATGACATGGTCAAAAACATACCCAACCACCCCTGATTACCTTAACCTCAAGGATTATGTAATAAATGAATCATAGAATGAAAAATTCCATGCCATGTATCTTATATAATCTTAGGTATAGAGAATCAATATGAAATATTCACCCCTAGCATACCAATGGAATAATGTATGCCACTACAAGTGGTATACTTGAAAGGTCATCCAACACATAAAACTCATTCTGTGTCTTATAATCATATTCTGTATCTCTATACAAAATCTTTCCCATGTTAACCTTGAAATTACACCACAACCTATAATACCCCATGATGAAAATTGGTTAGAGATAACTCAAATTCATACTTTTAGAGATTAATTATCATTTCACTTCATGAGTATATGCACCCGATATGAAAGAATGATAAAGTGGAGATTATCTTTGTATAACATGTTACATTTTATATTCTTAAACTCTTTTAGCAATTAATTTTAAATATATATATTTATTAAATGTTTCAAAAACATTTAATAATTGATTATAAACATGTTATAATTAATTAATTTATAAACACTTTATAAATTAAATAAATATCCCAAAATACATTTTTCTATAACTTTAAACAATTTAATTTTTTTAAATCAATTCATAATTTAAAAAGGAAAAATCAAAATTTTTCTTTATGTAGTATTTTATGCTATAATTTATATTATAATCAGAAATAGAAAAAAACTTATATTTCATTTTACAATTGACATCTAGTGATCCAAAATAAATTATCCAGGAACTATTAATTTCATTTTATGATATACATTACAAATCATAAACCATAATTCATCTATATGCCAAAATAATGTATTATGATTAGAAAACCGCAACACATAATAAAACTTTTAGTAATTCCTATCATAGCTTATGATATGTCATATATTGCTATGGTGATATGAAACTATCTTTTGAACTATACGAATAGTTCAAAACAAGAATTTCATAACTTATGATTCCTCAATCATATGCTATGATATAGAAGAAATTCTATACCACAACATGTGATTGAACATATCATACATTGTGATATGCTAAAAATTGAAGGATTTATACAATACTGTATGCTATGATATCTTATATCATATCTTATAATATATCATATTGTATGGAGAGATCCCATCACATCTTATGATATCCCATATCATATAATATTATATAGTTCAAAAACTACTTCATAACTTACAATATTGAAAATGATATCCAATATTATTCATTTTAAACATGATTTTATAAATCAATTCACGCATGAAATTTCTATGATACCATTTTTGTATTTCTTAGGATTATATAACACTAATTCAAATAGTGGAAAACTTAAGAAAATATAAAACAATAACATAGATGCATTGAAACTGAAACAATTCATAATATAAAATGAAGAACATATCATAACATTTGGTCTTTAACCACATGCCTGATGAAGATCACTTATAAGCAGTCAAAGGACTCATTTCTCCTAGGTTATCCATGTGTTGAAAAATCACCTAACACTTGGAAGGTACCCTCCAGTAGACCACAGTATGCCGATACCTTTAATCTAAAGGAAAAAGGGGAAGAGAGTTTCAACTTGGGAAGAATTAGTGTCATGTACACATGATCAAATTCCATTTTCATGAACTTGGACTCCTTATATAGGCCTTGAGGACACTCCCTAATCCTTCATGAAATTTACTCGAATTTTATGAAACATTAAAGTAATTACTTCAACTATAAATGTTTTGTAACTTTAAGCCTATGCATGCATTTCACAATTAAATTCATTTAGGATTCTCCCAAATGTTTCATATATTAATTATAGCATTACATGGAATAAACTTGAATGTTAATGATTTATGTTTGAATTACTTTTTTAATCATATAATATAAGCAACATATATTACAATACGTGTGATATAAACATATCATAAAATAAAATATTGATTATGATAGTAGTATGATATCATCATATCATGCTTTATGATATTCTACTCCTATGCATACAATATACATTGGATTTATGGATGTCATATCACATGATATCCCTATATTGTATTATACAATATAACCAAAAATACATCATATGTTTATAAGGATTTAAGGAAAATCTCCATCCCAAACCAAATTGATTGTTAGGAAATGATTATATTTGTTCGAGCTGTGAATTTTAATCTAAATCATCGAATCATACACTAATTAAATATTTTGTAATTGGAAATTAGTGATTTGAGTAAGATGAAAAGAGAGTCTTTATTTATCCTTTAATATAGTATATGCTCATTCCTCATATTTTATTAAATCAAGGGTTAATGAGAAATACCACATTATATGTTGTTGAGTTGCCACAAGATCTCTTTGCTTTAATAATCACAACACATAATCACATTTTAATAAAATTTTAAATGAGAATATTTGAATAAAATTATATGAATGACTCCTTACTCATATGATGAAATAAAATAATAAAAAAACTTATCCAATCACTACCTACTAAAAGATAGATCTTAAACACACCATATTACATTCTCACAAAGAAAATAAAACTAATGTTATACCAAATAGGAAAATTCCCTAGGGATTCAAGGTATAATGAATTAATTATTTTTAACTATGTTTCATATTTTTTAATCTTATTATTATAATTAGTTGGGTAATGTAGTTCTCTCAACCTCATTTTTGTTTAAAAATAATTAATGAACCAACCACAAAACAAATTACTTGATTTTTCCCCAATAAAAAGACTACATTAATAGAGAAAGAGAGACTCACTTATTTTATTACCCAACTCACTAATAAAAAATTTAAATATATTAATATAATAATCACTATATCTCAATATTTACAACACTTACAATGTTTATGATCCAAATACTAACAATACTAAACATGCTTATTTTATAATAATTACATCAATATAATATAAGATATTAAACCTTCATTAATTAGGTGTGGCAATGATCTTCCTTCCTAGTCTTTGTGTATGATGAAATTTAATTTATAGAAAAATTAAATTCCATCTTCACCATTTTCTCACATGGATAAAATCACATCTTTTATCTCATATATGATTCTCATGTTCTGATATTTTACCCCACTTTTCTCTTCAAAACAACTTCACTTGTATAAAGATAATGAAATATATATATATATATTTATTTTATATATTATTATATTTTTTCCATGTGTATTCTTCTATTAAAATTACCAAATGACCATTAAAACCATCATTAAAATCTAAGTGGTAGTACTTAACCAATTTTACAAATCTTTCATATCTTGAAAATATTGGAAATCAGTTTTTTATATTAATCTACACTAAACTAAAATATGTTGAATATTTTTAGTTCAATATTATAATATTTACCAATAGATCATTGGTTTTGATTAATCACAATACACATTCATATTAAACTTATGTTTTTTACTTAGACATATTTTAGTGAATCTATAAAAGTATAAAAATATACCAAGTATTGCATAACTATTGAATTGAAATATTACATCAACCAAAATATTTTTATTTGAATATATGTATACTAGAATTTATAAAAACATGTTTCTATCCATATTATATTACTTAAAAATGAAAAAATCACAAATAACATTGATGTTGACTAAAGATATTCTAAAAGGCTTCACTTTTAGATAGTAGAATCCAGAAGACTTGAAATAGATGGTGACACATATTGAATATCATCTACCAAATATTTAATCTATTTCAAGATTTATACTAAAGTTTTTAACATTTCAATAACCGTTTTTTATAAAAAAATAGGATTAAAAGTTAATAATGATCTCTAAAGATATCAAAAGTTTATATAATATTCCATGTACCAAAAATATTTAAGTGGAATACCTCGATGATAATTTTTATAGACTCATATAAATAGATATTAAGGATCGAGGTCCTAGGTTGTTGTTCCCTGAAGTGATTTTCTAAATATTTTGAGTTCCCAAATTTTTAAGATCATGCCTTTTTTATTTTATATCCCATTAATTATAATTTATCTTTTTTTGTGACTTAGATTTCATATATATAGAAACACTTCAAAATAACACAAAAATTTATCTTTTGTAATCTCATTTTATTATTGTTGATCTTATAATCATAGAATTTATGTTCATAAGAACTTTTTTTTAAGTTAGCACTAATTACACTTAGTTTTGGACCTTCCAAATCTGGGAATGAGATCCTTCTACAACTTTCGGTTAAAAGAAAAGATGTTTCATGTATAAAAAATTATTTGTATCCACCTAGTTGATAGATAGGGTGCTCGAGTTTTCCTATATCATGTCAATTTTACATTTGTTGTGCCATTTTTTACTTTATAATAACTGTTTTTATTTATTAATTACACTTTAAAAAGAATTAATTATTCATTCAAGATTAATTTTTTTATACTTTATTATTTGTTTTCAAATGGTTTTTAATTGTTTGTTTTTATGAAATTAATAAAATTTTGGAAATTACATACTTTGAAACTTGTTTAATAAAATTATTTTTCTCTTGTAGAGGGTTTTACTTTCAATGTTTTTTTAAATATTTAATTCAACCCCTCTTAATGCTACTCATATTTGAAAAAACATTTGATATTATAGCCAGTCTATAAGTTTTAATGACACTAACATTTTTTTGAGATAAGGTTTCTATAACAAATTACATTTTTATTGGTGCCGTAATGACTTGGTTTAGATCCCGATGTTCGACTCAAGTTTCCACAATTCCTTAAGAATAATTCTTGATCACCAGAATATGGTAAAAATTCCAAGGGATAATAGGGTAAAGTGATAAGTGAGAAGTTATTTAATATAATTATGTATTATTAATTAATAATAATTGATACGATTATAAAATCTACAAGGATAACTAAAATATATATACATGTTCCATCAGATACAAAACATTCTTAAGGTTTAAATACAAAATAATCATTAAATAATATACAAGAATAAATATATATTTCATGAGTATAGTGAAATCCAATATACATAATATCCTAAATGTAAAACAAAAAAACTTAAGTATATCTCTGAATGAGATTTCCATCATGAGATCCAAAAAATCCTTTATGAATCATATCTCTAAGTCATAGGAACCCTCATTCAATGACCCCTTTCCCTTACCTATATCATGGAGAAAAGGTTTATACATATCCAAGGGAACAAATTTAGGGTGTGACTACAATGTACCCAATAGGTGATCACTACCTGACCCCTACTTATCTATCATAAGACTAAGCATATGAAGTAGAAGAAAAAAGTAGGAAAGTAATAAAAATATATTCATAATCAATTTATCATATAAGTGATAAAATTAAATAGATTAATTAACCTTGGGTATTGGTTTCTATATGATAACTAAGACACCATAGAAACCAACCATACTCACTTTGAGACATACTCAAAATCTTTGCTGGTAAAAAAGGGAGAAAATAATCACATTATAGTGGAACATCCACATAAGGAAAACGTAAAATCAATCATGTTAACCAGAGTAGGGTAAAGGAGATGATCTAATCATATTTCATAAACACACATGTATAAATACATAGTCACCATTATCAGTGGCCTGAGGTACCTAGAAGAAATTTATGAAAATATCTATCTATCTCTTACCTATTTAGAATATTCAGTACACATACACACAAGAAAAAATAACAATAACCAACTTTATGTATTTCAATATATCAAGACAAAAAATTATAACAAATGAAATGGAGAAAAATAAATCATAATTGGAAATATGGTAATAAAAAATTCAACCCAAATCAAAGTATCATTGAAAGAAAATTTAATAAAACATTTATTTATATTTAAAATCCATTTTAGGATTAGTCTTACTCTACCCCATTCTATTTCTAACAAATATAATACAATAATATATGAGAGAGGAGGGGTTACTTACAAATTAACTTTCTAAATCCTATTCCAAAAGTAGAAGGGGGAAAATATTTGATATATTTTACAGAAATATAATATGGTAATTTAGGTATTTAGTTTATACCAAGAGGGTAAAATAAATCTAGAAGGAAAGGTAGGAGATCCTACCATGGAACCACCAAAGATGAGTTGGCACAACAATAATAGGATGGTTGGAAAAATCATGAAGGCCTAATATCCAAGGAGATGAAGAGGAAGGAGGCAAGAGAACTTGAGAGATATTTTTATGGTGATTTTCTAGAAAATATCAAATAATCACCCTAATAATGGTAAAATTAATAAATAAAATTACTATTTTACCCGTGGTTTAAAAAAACCAGTTTGGAAACTATTAGGTACCTGGTGTGGGACCACCAACCACTTAATAGGATAAAAAGTACCTAATATAGATCCACTTGGTACTTGTTATCAAAACTAGCCGATCTTGTAATTTACATAATATATCACCAGGTACCTATTACCAAGACATCGGGGTACTCGATTTTATTTTATAATAAAACTCAATTTTCTTTCCTCTCTTATCTTTTCTATTTATTCCTTAAAGAACTTTAATGCCCCCAATTCATTAGTTTAATAGATAACATACTTAAAATAAAAAAAACTATTAACATGAATAATAGGGGTCATTAAAAATCCATCACCATTAGAATTCTCATACTTAAGAAGCATCATCGAGATTCTTGAGGAAAAAAATTGGGCTATTGAGCTTTAACTTTAGCTTCATGCTCCCAAGTTTCATCCCATAGTTGACTATACTTCCAGTACCTAAACCAGTGGAATAATATTTCCTTATAACACTTCACTTTAACTAATGTTGGAAACCATTTGTTCCACATATACTCCATTTTTTCCAAATCTATATTTTATTCGAATAACATGGTTAGAATCAGGCACATATCTACTTAATTGATAAACATGGAAAACATTATGCACGATACTTAAGAGAGGTGGTAAAATGAATATTTATGTTTTTCCTAACATTTTATAAGATTTTAAACTTTCAAATAAACCAAGGATTTATTCCACATCCTTCAGTGGTCTAATCATAAAAAAATCAAAGAAATATACGAACACCCACTTTAAATTACTCCTATAATAGATATATGGTTTTTTGATGGATTTGATCATTTTCAAGAATTTTTGAATCAATTACCCCTGATCGGTCATTTATTGCACTATATTGGGTCTAATAAAAAAATATTAACAAATTTCTATTAACCAAAATGGTGATTAATAAGGTCAACCATAGAGAGATTAAAAAGTATCTATCTAAATCAATGCATAATTTTTTTATAATAAAACTTTACTAATGATAAATGATCATCCTAAGATCTATCTAAACTAAGGATAAAATACTATAAAATATCATCTAGAATAAAATATCATTCTGATTGAATATCTATCAAAGAGTGGTGAGTTTTTATTAGTTTTACCTAAGTACCACGAGCTTGTTGTAACCCCTTCCAAAATATAGAAGTGAACCTATGGTCTTGATTGGGGACAACGATTGTTGGTACCCCATGAAATTTCACTATCTTGTGTACACATAATTTACCTAACTCATCTATAGAATCAAATTCTTTGATGGGAAATAAGTGACCTATCTTGGTCAAATGGTCCACAATCACTGAGAATGCATCTCAGCTGCTCGAGTATTTTACTAAACTAGTCTTAAAATATATTATGATTTCATTCCACTTCCATACTAGAAAAAGGGGTATTTATGATTCACTTGTGGGTCAATGGTGTTCCATTTTCACCTATTGGTTGGTGATACATATTGAAATGACACCAATTATCTCCTATTTTGTTCCAAACTACTATAATTTATTATAAATATAATGATACATCTTAGATACTATAGGGTGAACAACCCACCTAGAAGAGTTATATCCCCTCAAGAATTACTTCCTAATACTAGTTGGAACCATAAGCCATCTATTAACAAATGGGAAAGTATTAGAGTCTTGAGACCATCCTTTTAGGATATCCCTACTCTCAAGTATGTCTCAAATAACGATACAGTCGCGATCAGAGATCTAGGAATCCATGAATCTCTTCAAAATGGACATTTCAAGCTAAAAGTGGAATAAAAATATTGATGTACATGGATTTTTCTAGTATTTTTATTTTTTTCTAACTTAGTTTTAATTAATTGGTTTAACCATTTTTTATATTTTTAGTTTGTTTTTATAGTTTTGTAGTATTTTAGATATTTTGATAATTTTTAGTTAATTTATATACTAATATTAGTAATTTAGTATTTTTATTAGTTTATATTAATTTTATATATTTTATTTAACACTATATTATTATTATTAGTTTTGTTAACATTTTATTTTAATTATTTTTGTTTATAGTTAATTAGAATTTTATATATTTAATTCTATTTTGTTGTTGTTGTTGTTGTTATTATTATTATTATTTAACTTTTAGATAATTAGTTAATTTTAATTTTGAATTTTAATTTTGATTTTTGATTTTTGAATTTAATTTTTTTGTGTTTTTCCATTTCGAATTACCCTCCCCCTATCTACCAACCACGCCCTTTTCTCCCCTCACCCTGCCGCCCCCTACTTCCCTCCCCTCATCCTGCAATTCCCCCCTCTCCATCCCTCTACCTACCCTATACCCCCATACCCCCGTCTCCCCATCCTCCCCATCCCCTTACCCCATCATCCCCCTGTCCTTATCCCCCCTCACCCCACTGCCCCGCCGCCTACCGACTCCCCATTCCCTTGCCCTACCCCCGACCCTCATCCCCTATCCCCCATGATACTCCCCTTACCGCCTCCCCATACTCTTTCCCCACCACTCACCCTATTGCCCCATCCCCTCCAGCGGAAGCTCTCCCTCCCCGCAACAACATCTCCCTACAACACACACCACCAACAGACCAGGACCTCCGCTGCACACCCACGCTAGACTGAGCGCACCACCAGCTGAGTGGAAACCTCCTCCTCTTTCTAATGCGTCATCCTCACCTGCCACATGTTCACCATTTTGTTCTATGATAGTCTATTTATTGATGGTAGTGCGTGATTTGCACAGTGAGAGAGCAGACCAACACGATCATTTTTTTAGTGGCGTGATGGTTTGGTTCGACATTGTGGCAGTCAACGGAGTGAAGGTTATTATTTTGAAACCATATTTGGTGGCTTGTGGTGGTCCTCACGTCAACATGAACATGATGAGTTAATTTAATTTTTTTGTGTCATGTTTGTGTGATGGCTAAATAAATTTCATGGTGTCAGAGTTTTGATGAATGTGATGGTAATTGCATGCCTTAATTTATTTTCATGTTTGATTTATAATTTTTTATTTTAATTGTATGTTTAATTAAATAATTATATATACATTTGAATTAAACTTCATTTGAATTCTATACACATTCTTTGCTTCCCGTTTGTGTGATACGGAATAAGTAATCACAAGCAGAGGTTCATCAGAGAGTTTATTCACCCAGGGATCGGTCGTGCGTGTGAGAGAATTATAAATTACAGGTGATATAATTCTGAATAAATAAATATATTAATTGAAAAATTAATATTTTATGTGAGCTCTCCTTCAAAATTTCATGAGTGATACCTAATAAGTGATCTCATGTGAGAGATACCCAATAAGTAAATACTTTGACTTTGTAAGAAACGAGCCGTATTTCACCAAGTGATTTAGTGATACAATGACACATAAATTATTCGTCAGGATAGAGAAAGAAATGACAAATGATTTGTGTAAAAATTAGAATAGTGTATAACATCAGCGAATTGTACCTCATAGTATTTTGATTAAATTTAGAATCGATGATAATTAAATAAATAAATATTCAGATGTGAAAATGAAATAATTGGCATTGCATGCACCTGAATGGACATCACAACTCTGACACTTCCATATATGTCAGTTTCTTCCATTTATTATTTTGGTTCACTTCAATAGTTTTAGTGAATTTAATTTATCATTTTTAAATAGTTGTTTCATTTTTAGATTTTTTAGTTTTTAATCATAATTATAGATCATCTACCTAAACATTCATCTAAGAGGATACTCCTAGTGTTTAATCACATTCTCTCTGCGGTTTGACCTCGATCGACGCTTATACAGTATTTTTTAGGTTTATAAATTTGAAAATTTGCACACGTTTTGATGAACGTGCTAAATTTCTAGAGCCATTTCTGGGGAGAATGCTTGCATTAGAAGTCCCTTAAAAAGAGTGATTTAGGTCAATTTTTTTAAAAAGTAATTAATAAAACACAAAAAATATTTCAGTTTACTACTCTAGAATTTTTTCATTGTAGGTAATTTCAAGACAACCAGAATTTATGAATGGCATGGTCAACACCATACACCTATAATAAATACCCACCCTACATAGCCATAAATCAGGGTATGATGGATAATGATTCACTACACATGATCTCTCCAGGTAATCTTTTTTATTAGAATGATTTTTATTCAAGTCAATGTCATGATCCATGAGATAGTCCTTCACTATATTATACTTCTAGTTCCTACCCAACATTTGATCATTTTCAAAGTTAATGTATTCTTGATAATTTCAAACTCGATAATTCATGTGAAAAAAATGATTCAATAATTGAGAGTATGTTTCATTTTTCAATCATTGAGAAAAATAAGATGTTTGAACTTCAAGATGAACGTAATTTAAATTTTATTTTTTCAAAAAAAGATTTATAAAATCAAACGAAAGATCTTTAAAATCAAATAACTCATCTTGTCTAACTATTCGCCTCACTACCACTTGATGATCTAATTCGTAATAATTATTTTGAGGATACACTACTGGAATCTGGTGTTTTTCCAATAGTAATATAGAAATGGTTTGAAGAAACCGTTTCTATAGTGTAAAAGAAGCAACATTTTCCAATAGTTTGTTTAAACCGTTGGAAATGTGTATATATTCCTAAGATTTTCCAACGTTTTTCCAAAACCGTTGGGAAATAACTATTTTATCTAAGGTATACCAATGGTTTTGATAAACCGTTGGTAAAGAGAAGCTTTTCAAATGGTTTTTAAAAACCATTGGGAAAGTTTTCCCCCAAATACCCAGTGCCCCAGATCCTAGTCAGCCTGATTGCAGACATAATCCAGACCTCCTCCCAAAGTCTTCTCGGCCGTGAAACACCTTCCAGCTGAAGATACTTCTTCAATCAAACAAATTTCTATTTCTACACTTCAAATTAGTAAGTATTACCTTAGTTTTAGTGTTCTTCCTCTTTTTTTATGTTTGATGTTTTGATTTCAGCTAAATTAGAGTTATTTCTATTGGAGTACCGAACCCTTTGGTTTGTTTTATGTTTTTTTGTGATACACTTCATACACGATAAAGGGTCTGCTTAGTGGGGTTTGTTTAGTGTAGGGAGGTAAAGGGTTTGTTTTGTGTTTTTTGTTTAGTGGGGTAAAGGGTTTTTTATGTTTGTTTTATGTTTTTTGTTTAGTGTGGTTTTATATTTTAAGTTTAGTGGGGTTTTATGTTTTTTGTTTAGTGAAATGGATAATGCATGATAGTTTGGATTTCTTAATGAA